>OU015591.1:10000000-11276334 GCA_907165245.1 Habrosyne pyritoides | reverse complement strand
CTTTTAGATAGGCCCAAAGCGTTTTTAGTGGACAAGATATTTTTTAATAAATTTTCGAAAGAAGCACAAACACATAGGGTATCAATACATAGAAAATAGCGTGAAATCAAAATACTATAGAGCGAGTAGAAGTATTGAATGTACAAAATCGCACATAAATACCGTGTAACGAAACGATTTGAATCCCCGCCGTAAGCCAATTGAAGCTCTATAGGCACTTCGCATATTTGAATTCGATGTTACAGAGGACATATTAATCACTCGATTTTTAACGATATCGACTGACAAATATACATGAATACAGTCACATCACTATTTTAAAACCATAACACATGTAAATTATTCAAGGTGTGGTAAAATGATGAGAAACGAGGCGATTTTAGAGCGCACTACATCCATTGTACTTGGGACCAATGCGAAGACTGGATCGTTGGTTGCTTTGATAAATGTACGGGAGAGGAGAAGTGAACATAACAATGTAATTGCAGCTAACTGTTCCTTGAATAGAGTCGGCGTCTCAGTACGAACGACGACAGCCTACGTTACACTGAATTATATTGGTATGGTACAAGTTATATTCAGAATAAGATTATTGAGGTCTGCTTTGCATTAAATCTAAAATATCAATGGGGGCTTCAGTGCCCTTGAAAAACCTACCGGCTGGTTTGGTTAGACACCCCCTCCCTGCCACACCACAGGTGGTGGGTTCGATTCCCGTTGAATCTACATAAGTATGTATATAGACAAAGAAATAAAGTTCCACAAGCTTAGCTCTGCTTAGTCCGCGATCACACGGCAATTTCTAAAGAATATCCCACGAGATTTTTTTATTTAGATGCGGCGGGATACCTACATGTATGGGCTATTTTTGCAGGAATATTATTTCATCTGCGCGTCGCAACTCTAATGGAATCGGACACTAATAGGACACTCATTCTCTTAACATATTCAACAAGGAGATTTTTTAAAGTTTTCTTCTTCAAAAATGTGGAAAAAAATCAGGATCAATATCAATAATTCCCAGGATAAAGGGCAGCGTAAAAGCAGTAGTCCCGTAGAAAATTTAAAATACGATTGAAATGAATCTACACCCATTGTTTATAGTCTCAGAGTTGTTTATATTTGGTAAGTGCATATATACACATACTGATTTTGGAGTCAGTTTTATTTTAAGTAGGATGGAATTGTTTTATAAGTTTATCGCTAAAACTGTGACAACAAAAGACATCAGATAAGTAAATATACAGCACTTGTAAAAAAGGGGGTCCTATTGTAAATTTCGATTTCTTATTAGTAAATAGTTATCATAGCTCCTGTCATGTATAACATTCTTCATTAGCTTCAAAAGAAAAAAAATATGTTCATTGCTACTCAATAGTGTGACTTGAAAAGTAAGAGAAACTTCGGCAAATTTCTTTAATTGAATATGAACTTAGCACCTTAAAGAACAATGTTAATGATCGATTGGGAAAATGTTAGGTACAGACTTTATCCTGCCCAAAATGTGTTGAAAAATTGGCATGATAGATATGTATCAGAGAAGCAAGAAAAAATTATAAAAGCCATCCATGCCTTAATACCACATTATTGTGTGTTAAACAAAATAATCATACTAATGTAGGTATGATGAAGGAGGCAAATATAATATGGTAATATTATTCCTTGTTTTGATGTAAATCATATTATAAAAGTATGACTGTAAGTCCTAGCCTATGGTATTTAGATCAAATTTCTCATTTGTTTCGCATATTACACCACATATAATTATACAATATAAAATATGTATATCAAAATTATATAAGTACTTGATTAGAAACTGTATCTATAAGCAGGATAAAGCAACTATTGCCCTTAGAACAAGCAATGTACAACACAAAAGACACCTCTACCATGCAAGGAATGCAGAAGAAAAAAAAACTTAATTCTTAAATATATCAGGCCTGGTATTTCAATAAAAGATGCTCATTCAGGTCATGTTGAACTGCCAAATTATCCAACAGACATGTATTGCCATATGTAAAATACCAGGCATTTTAAAAAGTTAGTTTCCATCTCCATTACAACACAGATAAGAAGCATTAAATGTTTTGCTTATCACAATAAATTCTGAATAGGAAGCATAAGTATTAGAATGCAGTCATGAAGTTGATAAACCATAACAATACAACTTCAGTACTTTGTTGTGTTAAATTGAAAATTACATACAAGTTGAGTTACCCAGTAAAATTTTAGGCTGCAAATTAGCAGGCACTGTAAAAGACTAAAGTTTGACTTTTGGTTATTGTTATGTGACTACTAATTATTATTTAGACTTTAGTCAAATGAATTTAATCCTCAAATTAACAAAACTAAAGTTTATTAGAGCTTTAAAGATAAAAAGAAATGATAGCCAAGTTCAACGTACCTTTGGCACCATAGGTGCATTTGAGGATACGCTGTATGAACGTTGAGCTTGCACATGTGACTGATTATGTTGGTGGCCCTGATACTGATTACTTGATTGACTTTGTTGATAGCCTTGGTTGGCCTGTGGATAAGCACTCTGTGGCTGCCCCACTTGAGCTGTTTGGGGATACCCTGTTTGAGCTGTTTGGGGGTACCCAGTTTGAGCTGTTTGAGGGTACCCTGTTTGAGCTGTTTGTGGGTATCCCGTTTGAGCAGTTTGCGGATAACCAGTTTGAGCTGGTGGATAACCTTGAGGTTTGGGTGGGTAACCCTGAGGAGCATTTGGCATAGCATAACCTTGGTTAGTTTGCGGATAGCCCTGACTTGGGTATCCCGAGCTTGGTTGATTAGCTTGTGGATAACCTTGAGGTACCTGTGGGTGACCTGTATTGGGATAGCCAGGCTGTGGTTGGGGATAGCCCATTGTTGGGAGTCCAGGCATGGGCATTGGATTGCCAAATGATTGAGGGGCAGCATTGTTAAATCCCACATTGTATTGGTATTGTTGTTGAGGATATCCAGATTGACCCTTAAAATGAAATGAACATGTAAATCAATAGGTTCTACCAAAAATGCTACAGTTATGGAGAAATTAAAATAATTAAAAACAAATTATTTGTATATAACTTGTCTTTTATTTACATTTAAAAGTGAATGTAAAATAAATAAATATACTAGAATTTTACCAAAAATAGTTGTTGCATTCTTTTCCCCCCATTTTTATATATTTATAGAAATATATATATATAAAAAGTAGGTACATAAGTACATAAATAGGTTTTAAAAATGTTATGTGAAACATAGGTACCTACTAAGAGTTTTAAATAGAACAATGAGATTACTGTAGCATTTGAGGCATAACATACTACCTATGCCTACCTAATGTTCGAATACTTCCAGAAAATCAAACACGAAAGATTATGCATTGTGATAAACAAAACAACAAAGCCTTTTTCACAATGAACATCAAGACCCAAGGCCACAAACTTTTTATGTTAGGTTATACTAAAAGTTTGGCGTTCATTATAAAAAGCCTATAGTCTATAACTACAAGCCTCGCAAATAGATCATCTACAAAATTAACACATTAAACACTTACTTGCTGGTAGGGATTCATTTTTTCGCTTCTAAACAAGTACAAATCCGAAGTCCTTAGTGCGACCGCCTACTAATTCACTCACTACTGTTTTAAATAGAAAATGGCCACGCGCTGATGACTAAGTAAATTACACAACAAAGTGACGTACAATGTAATTTATTTTACTGTATTTTCCCCTTATATTCAAACCGGGAAAACGCCTGCGTATAACTAATTTTGTGTAAGTCAATGGCTCGCTGGCTAACTGTAACTGGTTGGTTGGCTGTTGGCGCCTGGCTGGCTGCACTATAGTGACACTTGACAGTCAACTGACAGTGCTACTCGAATGACAGAGAGTCTACCAGTGCTGCCAACGGGTATTGATAAATTTTCAATAAAAAACGATATAAAAAAAATATATTTATTTTAATATATCTTACATCCGTATATCAGTGTTCAAATTCAATGCTTTCATGGTGCCTATATGACAATTCAGGGCCGAACATATAATAAACTTTTTGACATCATCAACAGTAGGTATCTATACTATTTACGTCCAAGTCCACTTTGTGTAAGATTTCACTTTTCGGTCACAATTCGGACCAGTTTGTCACAAGTTTAATCGTTAATATACTTACCTATCCTAATTATCCAAACGCTACTGAGTTAAACAAAGCTAAATAATTGGTCAACATAATTATAACTAGAATTAGACAAGATTAATCCATACACGTAATTTTATATTATAATGAACCCCTGAAAAGAAAGGCAAAAGATGTTAGGCGATGTCATTGTAGGCAGATACATTTTAGTGAAGATAAAATACCTAGCTATCCATTTCAAATCCGAAGCATTGTCGACTCCTATCCTCTTTAAGGTACTTGTCAACCCATATTGATCTTGTTAATGAAACGGTATTTTTGGGTCTTACATTAGACAATAAATTGCAGTGGGGACCTCAGGTTGATACTCTAGCTGCTAAGTTAAGTTCGGCTGCATTTGCTGTTAGGAAAATTAAACAATTGACGAATGTTGAGACAGCCAAATTAATTTATTTTGCATATTTTCATAGCCTCTTGTCCTATGGTATTTTATTTTGGGGAGCAGCAGCGGATATAGAATCAATATTTATTATACAAAAAAGAGCAATTCGTGCAATTTACGGTATGGGTCCCCGTGAATCATTAAGAGATTTATTTAGGGAAATAAATATAATGACATTGCCTTCATTATATATTTATGAAAATATAATGTTTATACGTAGAAACATAGGAATGTTTGAGTCAAAATTGGATATCCATAATATTAATACAAGACAAAGGGAGAAGTTAGTTGTTCCATATTTTAGACTAACTAAAGTAAACAAGTCATTTCTTGGTAATTGTGTTCGATTTTATAATAAGATACCGCTTTCAGTAACCAAAATGTCTGATCATAAATTTAAAAATTATATTAGGAAAGTTTTGAAAGGAAAAGCGAATTACAAGGTGGTTCATTATATTGAAGATAAAAATGTATGGAAATAGCTGCTCTCTGCACAGTGCACCTCTAATTTTCTTGTTTAAGTTGTAAGTAATTATTGTCATTTTCTATTTTGTAGTCTTGTTATTTCTTTTTTTTTGTTTTTTTTTTTTGTTTTTTGTTTTTGAATATTAGCTTTATTAAGTATTTTGTAATTGTTAAATATAAAAATATGTAAAATTGATGTTATAAAATAGCCAAAAAGTCAGAATAGATAAAAAAGAATTTAATAAAATAAAAAAGAATGTAACCTTGCTGAGTTTCTTGCCGGTTCTTCTCAGTTGAAGGCTGACTTCCGAACCGGTAGTAGCTTCAGTAACTTTAAATTTGACCTTCATAAGTGCCTTCTGAGGGCCTAAACTGAATAAATGGTTTTGAATTTTGAATTTTTTTGAAAAACCGATCAGTGGCGTAGCGTGCTTTGGCGGGCCCCGTAGAAATAATTTGTTTGGGCCCGGGCCCTTATGAAGCGTTAAAATTTCTCACAAAAAAAAAATTTGGGCACCTTAAACTTGAATTCCTCCCTTTTCTGTTTACTTTTTCTTTTCGTAGCTCCGCTGGGATAATTTCTTTTCCTTTTACTGTTCTTTTGTTCATTGTTTTTTGCAAATCGCTACTACTACTACTAAACCAGAAGGACACAAACAATTGTTGTTTGTACATTTTGTATTACAATTTAATGCACAATGAAATAAAACGCGTCAATATACACTGCTCTCCGCAGTTTATCATCATATGTGCATCGATTATTGTGGGATTACCCCATTGAAGTAAATAAATACGCAATAACCCCCGCGATAACCGATGTAGGGTGTTGCCAGTTTTTGAAAGCACGCTTTACATTTCTGGAATAAAAAAAAATTGAGAAGTTTCTATTAATTTTTGCTTACGCACGTCGGGGGCCCCGTATAATTGAAACGTCAGATACGGCGGTAGCTACACCCCTGCTACCGATATTGTTTTATCTTATTCACTAATAAAGGAATGTTACGTTACAATAAAAAATGCAAAAGTAACTATAGTTTTTATTTCATTTGTTTTGAAGTTAACTACATATGAACTCTAATATAATTTTATTATTCTAATTGATAAGATAAAAGTATTTACTAAATTAAACTCTTAGCTACTAAACTTTACATAATATTTCTAAAATTGCAGCGGATCAATTATGCCTATTAGTTTTATGATCGTGCTTTTGCGATTTAGATTTATTAGGCGCTTAAATTTATATTAAAATTTGGGACGTCGTTTTTATAGACACCTACATATTATATACGTTTCTGCTTATACTTTTGGTAGTGAGCTATGGAAATATTATACGGGATTATTGCGTGCTGTTCTAATATTTATTTAAATGTCCCTAAATTATCTGGAGAAACCTTATCAGAGCCTGCAGGTGGCCTATTTGTATAGCTTAGGTATATCCTGGAATAACGAAGTCGTACTAATTTTATAAATGCAATACGCTGTGAGGATTGTTGGACGGATGGATGTATATTTCTTGCTCTTTTACGCCGAATCTACTTTAATGGATTTAGATGAAACTAGGCACACAGATTTTATGTAAACTGGATTAACACATATTATATTTTTCATCCTGGGAAAATGTAACATCATTCAGGAACGCGGGTAGAATCGCGGGGTTCCGCTAGTCCTCTATTCATCGTATAAACATCACACTCATTCAGGAACCTAAATAAAATTACATATGGAAATTAGAACATATTTTTTTACTTTAAACGTGATTTTTTTTTTCTCCAATGGAATTCAAAGGGTAGGGGTAAGGTAGCTATTACAATAACATACCTATAGCTGTTAACCCTACGGCCTGGACACGTCCCATTTCAAATTACTCAATATCCTATAAGATTAGGTACCTAGGTTTAATGGTCTACAATATAAGTCATATTGTAGACCATTCTACACAACAACTCCTGCTGCGTGAGTATGTTCATAGCAATCATAAAGCATGGAGAGCAGACTTTGTAGTCGGTAAGATTCTCTGCATTAGTGTGCTGTAACATAATATTCCATTAGAGAGAAAAAAAATATGACGATTTTCAACATAGAAAGTGCACTGCTAACGGTATTTATTTGTAGGTAGTTTTGTATCTAACTAAAGAAATTACGATATTGGATATCCTTTAGCCCTAATTTATACTAATACTAGCTCTCCCCCGCGGTTTCAGCTGCTATTATTGATATCAAATTAACCATCTACAAAAAAATCCGCATCGAATGGCAGCAGCCCCATTCCGATAATATTGTGTTCAGTACCTAGTTTTGAGGTAATGATGCGTCAAAGGAACCTTATTTTCCTCATATCGAAGACCGAAATGATGACTATGGATTGAGAAAAATCAAGTAAAGTAGTGTTTAATGGTGCAGAGCTAAAGTTGTCGTAGAACTCGACAACTTAATCAGCGAATTGTGTTGTTGAAAAATCACCCTATGTCGATAAGATAAGGTTCATCAACATTATCATACAATTAACCATTAGATCAATAGATAAACCTTATCTCAGTAAGCAATAAAGATGATTTTTCGATGATTTTCATAGCTGGTAAAACCCTTTTATATTTAGACAACTTAAAACAATACAAAGAACTAAGTTCCATCATCACCAATGCCAGTGATTTTCATGGACTTGGAATTGAGCAGATTCAAAGACATAGTACAAGAATTTAATGGACCATAATAATCATGGGCGTCGGGAGGGGGGTGCAAGGTGCACATATGAAAAAATTACTTTATATCTAGGCCCTTTATCGCTAGTGACCGACTGGACTGATTACATATTAATATAGACGTGCATCCCTAATTTTATATCGCCTACGAATATCATAATGATGCAATAGGTACTTATTATAAAATTAAATCTTATCAGTTATTAAGTTGGAATTGTAGCTATATAATATTTGGATGCAAATGCACCTCCCTGAAAATAATCATTTCAGTGCCCATGATAATAATTGTAGTGCCGAACTGATAAAAACTGCGTTTAGTATGTGTAAAGCTTGTTTAAAAGCCTTAAATACCTATTATTAATTTTAAATAGTTACCAGAGCAAAGCTTATCTATAATGCCTTTTATTGCGACTACAAAATTCATGAACAATTCATAATGAAGCGGATTCAATGACGCGTAATATTATTGCAGTTATTTGACACTAGCGACCCGCCCCGGCTTCGCATGGATTCAATGTAAACATTCACATTTAAACCTTCGTCTTTGTTATTCTGTTTATTGATGTAAACCGCAATGAAATCCGTTGCGTAGTTTAAAAGATTATAAGTGCACAAACTGCGGGAGCGACTTCTTTTATGTTATGAACCTAATGATAAATGACGGTTGTTACGTAAGTAATTATTATTTCAATTAATACACAGAAGTTGTTTAGTTTCCTACCCACAGACTCCGGTAACAATATACAAGGTAAACAAAACGATGCATGCATAATGCATGTAATGTAAGGTGGTGTGGTGCATGATAATAGCCTATAAGCTTAACAAATCAAAAACGACATCATTTAAAGGGAAATCGTACAATGTTACTAGATATCATAAACAGAACAGTATCATTTTACAAGTACCTACATTACCCTATCTCTCGGAAGGTTCGCTTCTAAGCTCACTCGCGTTTTGATCTCGATCGGGAAAACAGTAAAATGGCATACCAGTGGAAAGATAAAGTTGTTCTTATTACCGGCGCAGCTACCGGTATAGGCGCTGGAGTTGTCCGAATCATTTTGGCAGAAGGTGTCAAAGTAAGTACCAAGTCCTACTTAGATAACTGATTTACTAAAAAAAAATTACTATCATCTCACAATAAATCGAAACTGATTACAAAAAAAAATATTCAAAACCATTTATTCAGTTTAGGCCCTCGGAAGGCACTTATGAAGGTTAAATTTATAGTTACTGAAGCTATAATTCCTTTGATAGTTAAATTATATGCGTCTTTGTATCTTAATACAATAAAGTTGCAAGTTATGTAAGTAATAAATAATTTCGAAATAAATAGCCTAGACATTAAAATAATCAAGTCCCTCACATTAGCATAAATCAACTTGCCTTTTTTTTCTGTCAGGATTACGATTGACCTCAATTTCAGTTAAGAGAAATTAGTTATTCCACACTTTAGACTAGCTAAAGTTAAGAAGTCCTTTTTTGGTAATTGTGTTCGATTCTATACTAAAATACCGCTTTCAGCATCCAAAATGTCAGGTCATAAATTCAAAAATTGTATTAAGAATGTTTTGAAAGAAAGAGCGTATTACAAGGTATTCCGTACAGCCGTTCATCCCTAAGGGGCCCTTAGGGGCGAAATTTCCAAAAATCTTCGGTTTTTAGTGTTAAAAATTTACGTCATTTAAGAAACATTTAGGCAAAATTTAAAGTTTTTGGTCCCAGCGGTTTAAGCTGTGTTCATGAATCAGTTAGTCACGAAAAGTAATAGGTGTAGATAAATCTAAGTTATCGATATTGGTGTATGTAATAAGTGATTCTAAATTTGTATTCAAATCTAAATGAGAAGAATTTCATCTAACTCACTGGTAGACTAGTTCACTTAGTAGACTGTAGGCTTGTACACATTAAAATTAGTTTTAACTGGGCTAAAATTATTACGTCCTATTTATTTACTACTAGCTGTCCCCCGCGTTTACAAAGTTTCATGATGATCGTTTAAGTAGTTTTTGCGTTAAAGCGTAACAAACAAACTTACATTCACATTTATAATATTAGTAGGGATTATAGATACATGTCCTTCTGTCTCCTGTACACAAAGGGCGTAAATCACAATCACAAACTTTTGTCAATGAGCAAATACAAAATATGTGACAAGTCTTAGGTCTTTTGTTTTTCTGCTTATAACATTGAATTCTTTGCGTTAAGTATTTAAATGTTGTTTCGCTATGTACGAGAGCTATATTTCAGCATGGATTTACACCAATGAAAGGCTAAAAACAAAAATTTGATATTTACAACCCTTACAAGCGACCGCAGTAGAAACCAAGGATATTTTTTCATGCTTTACAGAATATGTCATATGAATGAGCAAAGCATTCAAATATTTACCTAATAAAAATGGATTTTAAATATAAATAATTAAATGTTCAAAAAAATAATTAAAATAATTTTAAAAATTATAAATTTGACATCTTGTTCGGCGGTGGCGACTAGTATGTGTGGATCTATACCAAATATAAAGCTGTTCATTTAAAAGCAAAATTACCTGCTAAGTGTGAATCACGTACTTACAATGTGTTAAAGTCTACATGAAATCGTTCTGTAGCGGTTTATAGAATACCCACTAGAATTTCATAATTATAGCGGCAATAATCTGGCATACGGGCTGGCGGACTAGACGATTCTATGTATAATCGGATTTTATATTTAGCTGCGGAACCCTAATTACTTTGTCACCTTGTGATTCAAATGAATAATGATTGACATTGACTATTCAGAGTAAATATAAATAAATCATGAATAATAACATTACATACATAACAATAGAAACATTTCGTAATAAATATCGTATCTAAAAATGAAAAAAGTGTTTGGCTTTGTAGAAAAACGTTTTTGGCAGAATTTTAATTACATCGAAAGAGGGTAAAAATAAGTAAAACTGCATAAAAATGACAATTTGCCCAATTTGTACTTAGGGCCTTTGTATCTAATGGGTCGTTTTATCAATTCCCCACATTATGTTACTCTTTGGGTGTGCATGATATTGCGTGTATTATTAACCATGTCAAGATGTCAGTCATATTAGTTATTTTATTATCTTACATCTAGATTTCAGATAGAATCTCTTTTTCGGTGGCACTGAACAAAAATATCACTAAAATAAATCTTGATTCTATGTCAGATCAAAGATATCTGGTTTATCACTGCAATGATATAACTTTTTTTATTTGAAAACGAAAATACAAAATACATATTGTTATAAGAATATAAACGTGCCTACATAAACATCATTCTGGCATAATTACTATGAGGTACCTATACGATAGCAAGATAAATATAGTAATCATTATAATATGATGTGTTTTAGTAGAGTGTTTGTTTGCAATAAACAGATAACAGCTATTTATAAGATGACAATGATTCTTCACTATTTGAAGTTTGTTTTGTTGCGTAATCATGCTATAATTATGTAGATATAGTAGGTATCTACATGTACTATTCTGTGTCTATACTATAGTTGCTAATAAAATTAACTTTGAATATAAAGAGATTAAGTATTATCCGACAAATCATAATGAAATGAAATATTTATTCAAATAGGCCTTCACAGGCACTTATGAATGGTTAGACTCTAACACCGGTTCGGAAGGTTGCTTTTACTGAGAAGAGCCGGCAATAAACTCAGCAATATACTAATACATAATCTTCTGTATTCTGCTATCCCTAGGGTGCCTAGAAGAAATCGCTTTAGCGAAAGACCGCCTATTTTGTAAACACTTGTTCTGTTCCACTTCTCAGTTTTTTCTTCTCTTGTTATGTGTTGTACGAATAAAGTATATTGTATTGTATCAGAATTATTAATATACATTTTTTGTATGGATTTTTTCAAAATTAGTCTGGACGAATATGAATTATTTCAATATCTTTCATGCTGGGAAACATGAGATCCCTCAGGATATTATTGACTATGTAGATTTGAGTTCCAATGAATAATACTGAGTATCCAAATAACTTTGTTAATACCTCTTAACTTTAACAGCATGTAGCAGTTCTGGATGTAGCTGAACAAGCTGGATTAACATTACAAAATGAATCCAACGCGAAGTACGGCAAAAATAAGATCAAGTTCTTCAAATGTGACGTCACAAACGAGGAGCAATTTCTTGGCATCTATAAAGCTGTTACGGAAGAACAAGGATACGTTGATGTCGTCGTTAACAATGCTGGGATCATGAATGACAACTTAAAACTGTATAAGCTGGAAATCAACCTTAATGTCGTAAGTATAGCTAAATCACTTTTATTTTATTGTAAACATGTTCTGTAATATGGCTGTTGGTTTTCTAAATAAATAAAAAAAAAAAAAATAAAATAAAAAAATAAGCTGGTGACCTTACGTACCTACATCTGCACTTACCATGGTAAGATTGTGGGCATAAATCAAACCCGTAAAAAGTAAACAATTTTTTTTGTGGAAATTTCACTTTACTACCATAAATTTTCCTATTTACGATAACTAGTTCGTGGAAGGGTTTTCTTCTCTATAAATCAAGAAATCTGACAGATTTGCTTTTCTTTTAACTAGCATTCAGTTTCAAAGAACTCCTTGAGCACCATTCAGTGCCTTTGATTGGATTTTTTTCCAATATTTTACCTACTTCATGACCAGAATTTTTTCTAGGTTTATTTTGTACTTGGGTTATTCTGTGATGTGTGCAAAGGATAAGGCGCCCTTAAATATTCTTACAGAAGTCCGTTTGGTTCTTAATGATGCGACGCGTGTCTATCGCACGTTGTTTGGGTATATGAAACTGTATTTGGTAATCTGAAACTTTTCGCAAATGTCCCATCACCATTACCTTTACAACTATACCCGAACGGATTTCGATTAATACAATATTATGAATGTCCCTCCCAAAATGTTCTGCGAGTCAATCCAGAAACTCCAGAAACTAAAACAGTTTTGAATTTTTACAGACATCCTTAGTAACTGGCACGTTGAAGGCATACGAGCTGATGCGCAAAGACCGTGGTGGCAAAGGTGGAACTGTCATCAACATATCATCAATTGCCGGTCTCACTCAATCGCCAATGCTTCCTGTTTACTTTGCTACAAAGAGCGCAGTGCTACAATTCAGCAACTGTATGGGAGTGAGTATTATGTTTGTTTTCTTTTTTATTGGATCCTTCGAATGCATAATCCGTATGGCTGTGAATGCATTTGCTGCACCGGTGATGTTGCTTTATGTGATTGAATATTTCATTCCGATCAGAGTGTACCTATGTTTATATGAATATTTATGAGTTGAATACTCAATATAACTGACTAGCATGTACATATGTACGTATGATCTCCTCAGTGACTGAGCGGTATAAATCTTGACTAGAGGCGCAGGTCCGATTCCTAGGTCGGTCATGATATAGTTTCTATATAAATCCTATGTTTGTTAGAAAAGGTTTCACGCAGCTCGGCGACAATGCTCCGTCATTCAATAATGAAACACACCTTTTCAGGAAACGAAGCGTGTAGGTTTTTAAATTCTATAGTAGTAGGTAACAGAGTATTATTTTTTTTAGCTTCCAGAATACTACAAGAAGTCCGGAGTTCGAATTCTAACTATGTGCTTTGGCGCCACAGACACAGCACTTTTATCTTTGTCTAAATTGGGCAGTTTCGACGAAGAAATAGAAGCAGATTTCCCGGCAATTTTGAAGGAATTCCCTTGGCAGACGTAAGCTTTACCATCATTTTATCTCCTTTAACAACAACTGTTCTTAGTTTCTTTCAGTCTCAATATAACCTAGTATTTTTGAGTTATTCCAATATATCATTCTAAATTTGCTTTGCTGGAACAGGAACCAGATCATAAAGTATGTTTCTAAAGGTTTAACCGTCATCTTAATGGCACTATTACAATAACCTCATTCAATTGTAGTTATGTGTGTAGATGTCTATATAAATTTTCATTAATCGAATAATTTCTTGCCTATTTAGAATGGACTCAGCTGCGCAGGGTTTGGTAGACGCTTACAAGCAGGGTGAGAGCGGCAGCACATGGCTCTCAACAACCAACAAACCAGTGCGAGACATCACAGCAACTGTTAAGAGGGCCTACGATATTATGTCTGAGGAAATTTTTAAGTAAAGTCTTGCATATCGACACAGCTCCAAGTTCTAAATAGTGTATCTTTTCTTTTGTTTATTTATTTATGTTGTTTGGCAAAATATTTTGATGTTAATTTTGTTTCCAGCCCTCATTTTTCTTTATTTAACTTTTCTCGTGGGATTTTTATATTTCAAAGGCACTAAAACAAACTTTAGTGGTATTTTAAGTTAAGTCTTGCATATCGGAATAAAGCTCCAAGTTCTAAATAGTTTATTTTTTCTTTTACTCCATCTTGCTTGACAACATCTTTTGATGTTAAGTTTGTTTCCGGCCCCCATTTTCTTTATTGAACTAGTCTCGTAGGAATTTTACATTTTGAGGGCACTAGTACAATCCTTAGTGGTTTTTAAACGATATCATCATGTTTTAAGTAAAAATATCTTAACTTTTATAACAAGCTATATTTTCAATGGATTTTCCTTTTCTGGGAATGGACTAATTTAAAATTCTTGTCTAATTATTAACATCGCGTTGCAAAATTTTAGTTTAAAATGCATACATAATATACATATTGTAATACATACAGTGTAAACTCTTTATAACGTTATCCTTTATAACGATAAACTCCCTATAACGTTGAAGTGAGCCCAAGTTGGTTGGTTTGCGTTAAAACCCACATATTGAAACACTCTTTATAGCGATACGCCATTCTCTATTACGAAGAATTACGAAGAAATGTGTTCATATTTTTAGACAGTAAATATTTATTATCGGTATTATTGTTTATGTTATGTTATCAGGTAACAAAAGACTTTGAAGCTCCGAAACATCCGAGGTCGGTCTAGCTTTTGTTATCCTTAATTGCCTTGAACACGTGCAGTATGACACATTGTTTTCTCGGAAGTGATGGTCTTCGACCAAGCATACTGGGTACCTATCGTATTATCAGTCGTAAACCTACTTTGAAACTGTTAACATGGCCAGTAAACGGAAAGCGATTAGTGTTGACGAAAAAGTTTGTGCTGAAAAAAAAACAGCGGCCACTATCCAACATTCTTTTCGACATGCTGGATTATGTAGTAGCCAAGAAACGAACCAATTTGACAGTGAAGACAATCTACCACTGAGTGAATGGATAAGCCAGTTCAACATACCAAACAATTTTAACGAAGATCTACAATCGTACGAAAATATAGGTGAGGATGTAGCCGTAACTGGTACACTTACAGATGAACAAATTGTTGATTTAGTGTCAAAAAGTCAGGAAACACCCGATAATCAAGATGAAGAAGACGATCAAGTGGACAAAGCCGAATCACCACCAACAATTCAACAAGCCCTAGATGCCGCTAAGTTGGTAGAAAAATTTTTGTTGTTTTATCAAGACGATTCCACCACATATCTAGACCTATGTGAACCTGGCAACTGAAAATACAATAACTAATTTTCATGAATGCCATTCGATTGTACCCCGTTTGTACCGGATTGTTTTTTAAATCGTTTGTACCTCAAAGGGGTAAGAGATAGGGGGATGCAAAAATTTGGCCCGCAATACCCTTCAGTTTTCAGAATACTCAATAACATTTTTTTATGAATGTTATTCGTTTGTACCGCGTTTGTACCGGATTGTACCGTTTTTAAAAAGTTTCTATCTCAAGAGGGTAAGAGACAGGAGGGTGTGAAAGTTTGGCCCGCAATACCCTTAATTTTGCAAAGTTTACAATAACTAATTTTAATTAATGCCATTCGATTGTACCGCGTTTGTACCGGATTGTACCGTTTTTTAAATCGTTTGTATCTCAAAGGGGTAAGAGATAGGGGGATGCAAAAATTTGGCCCGCAATACCCTTAATTTTGCAAAGTTTACAATAACTAATTTTAATGAATGCCATTCGATTGTACCGCGTTTGTACCGGATTGTACCGTTTTTTAAATCGTTTGTACCTCAAAGGGGTAAGAGATAGGGGGATGCAAAAATTTGGCCCGCAATACCCTTAATTTTGCAAAGTTTACAATAACTAATTTTAATTAATGCCATTCGATTGTACCGCGTTTGTACCGGATTGTACCGTTTTTTAAATCGTTTGTACCTCAAAGGGGTAAGAGATAGGGGGATGCAAAAATTTGGCCCGCAATACCCTTAATTTTGCAAAGTTTACAATAACTAATTTTAATTAATGCCATTCGATTGTACCGCGTTTGTACCGGATTGTACCGTTTATTAAATCGTTTGTACCTCAAAGGGGTAAGAGATAGGGGGATGCAAAAATTTGGCCCGCAAAACTCTTTATTTTGCAAAGTTTACAATAACTAATTTTAATTAATGCCATTCGATTGTACCGCGTTTGTACCGGATTGTACCATTTTTTAAATCGTTTGTACCTCAAAGGGGTAAGAGATAGGGGGATGCAAAAATTTGGCCCGCAATACCCTTAAATTTTCAGAGTACACAATAACAAATTTTTATGAATGTCATTCGTTTGTACCGCGTTTGAACCGGATTGTACCGTTTTTAAAAAGTTTCTATCTCAAGAGGGTAAGAGACAGGAGGGTGTGAAAGTTTGGCCCGCAATACCTAATTTTCATGAATGCCATTCGATTGTACCCCGTTTGTACCGGATTGTACCGTTTTTAAAATCGTTTGTACCTCAAAGGGGTAAGAGATAGGGGGATGCAAAAATTTGGCCCGCAATACTCTTCAGTTTTCAGAATACTCAATAACATTGTTTTATGAATGTCATTCGTTTGTACCGCGTTTGTACCGGATTGTACCGTTTTTAAAAAGTTTCTATCTCAAGAGGGTAAGAGACAGGAGGGTGTGAAAGTTTGGCCCGCAATACCTAATTTTCATGAATGCCATTCGATTGTACCCCGTTTGTACCGGATTGTACCGTTTTTTAAATCGTTTGTACCTCAAAGGGACAAGAGATAGGGGGATGGAAAAATTTGGCCCGCAATACCCTTCAGTTTTCAGAATACTCAATAACATTTTTTTATGAATGTCATTCGTTTGTACCGCGTTTGTACCGGATTGTACCGTTTTTAAAAAGTTTCTATCTCAAGAGGGTAAGAGACAGGAGGGTGTGAAAGTTTGGCCCGCAATACCCTTAATTTTGCAAAGTTTACAATAACTAATTTTAATTAGTGCCATTCGATTGTAACCCGTTTGTACCGGATTGTACCGTTTTTTAAATCGTTTGTACCTCAAAGGGGTAAGAGATGGGGGGATTCAAAAATTTGGCCCGCAATACCCTTAATTTTGCAAAGTTTACAATAACTTATTTTAATTAATGCCATTCGATTGTACCGCGTTTGTACCGGATTGTACCGTTTTTTAAAACGTTTGTACTCCAAGAGGGTATGAGATAGGGGAATGGGAAAATCTGGCCCGCAAATACCCTTAAGTTTTCAGGGTATACAATAACAAATTATTATGAATGCCATTCGATTGTACCGCGTTTGTAAAGGATTGTACCCTTCTTAAAAAGTTTGTACCTCAAGATCCTGAGAGACAGGGTGGTGCGATAGTTATTTTCTCTAACAGCTTTTTATGTTTGCAGCTTACGAATAGCCCGGAATATAAAATTCCACCAAAAACATTTTCATGTTAAATGTGGTCAAGACGAGACCATATACATATTATTGCTCGCACTGACAAAGTTATCAGATCTCATGTAGAGTCAAGCTTCCAACACGCCCTTACTCTACAAGCCCTAACTACACAAACTCTACATTTTAGTCAAATCACACAGAATGTAATAAAAATAATGAGGTATACCCGAATTGTTTTTGACTTGGTTGAATCGACTGGCTAACCACTCATTATCGTCCCCGAACCCCTCAGCCTTCCACCCGTCATGGCGTAATTCCTTTTATCATTTTGCGCAATGATAATTTAGGTAAAATTTAAACTAAATGAACTAACAACAATTTTAACCTTTTTTTTTTTTTTTTTTTTTTTTTTCGGAGGGGAAATGCATTACGCATACCACCGCGCCCGGGGAGAGACGCGGTGGTTATGTGGGACTCCCACTCGCAAACTCCCCCTTCTCATATCAAAAATGAGAAGGGGCCCGAGGGTATACCCACTAAAACCCCTCCGATGTTCCTTCGCACACTTGAGCGCCGAGGGTCGCGGGCACGAATTCAGCTTCCGCAACCCCCGGCTGGTGCCGGCCCGCCACCGCGGGCCCCGCCTGGTCGAGGGGGGGGAGCGAGGTGTTAACTCCTCCCCCCCCGACTTCTCTGAGGGGCGCGCGTGGAACATCACACGCGCGCCGCCACCTCGGGTCCTTATGATGTTGTGGGGCGACAGACGTATCCCCGTGTCTGACGCCCCTGGACCCATTTAGGGGGGCTGGAAGAGGGCGTTGTCCGCCCTCCGCCGACGCCCGGTGCGTCTGCTGCGGATCGGGTGAGGGGTTGAAATCTCCCTCTCCCTTTCCGCAGCCTCCTTCTGCGAGATAACCGTCTCGCAGAAGGTTACCACTGCGTCCCAGGCCTCTTCGCCGCCGACCATAGACTCGATCACGGCCGGCAGCGAGAGGTCCGGGCCTACTCCGGCGATGAGGGCACGGCGCGGCTCCTCCCAAGCGGCACACTCTGCCAGCGTGTGCCGCGCCGTGTCCTCACGGCAATGGACGCAGTGGTGACACCGGGCGTCCGGCTCCCTGTTTATGCGACACAGGTACTTCCCGAAGCAACCGTGCCCCGAGAGCACCTGCGTCGCCCGAAACGACAGGGAGCCGTGCCTCCTCCCGAGCCAGCGCTCGAGCACCGGCCGGATCGCCCCGACTATGTCGAGGCCGGCGGTAGGGCGCGAAAGCCTGTCCCGCCATTCCGCCACTAGGACCTCGCGGAGCTGAGACCGACGCAGCTCGACTTGACGCTGCATCGGTCGTTCGCCCCGCTCCGCCTCTTCCTCGCGCCACTGATACAGCGACGCGAGTACTTTGGCCTCCAGGTCCCAGGGCGGGGATCCGGCCAGTGCACAAGCCCCCTCATACGAGATCGTGCGATACCCCCGTATGACTCTGACGGCCATGGCTCTTTGCGGTTTCCGAAGAACCGCAATCGAGCCGGCCGTCAGGTCGTGGGCCCAGATCGGGGCCCCGTACAGGGCCATGGATCGCACGATACCCGTATAGAGCCGTCTACAGACGGAGCTCGGGCCCCCCAGATTGGGAAGCAGCGTTGCGAGCGCTCCCGCCGCGCCCAACAGCTTGGGCGCCAGCCGTCGAAAATGGGGTCCGAAGTCCCACCGGCTGTCGAGCACCAATCCTAGGTACTTCATGGTGGGCTCGACAGCGATTCGGACCCCCCCGACCACGATGTGTGAGTCGGGCGGCGGCGCCCGCCGGGGGCCATGGAACGTCATGGCCTCCGACTTGCTGAGGGCCACCTCCAGGCCCAGGCGACGGATGCGGCTCACCACCTGTGACACCGCAGCCGTCGCCAGCAACGCTGCTTCCCTGTGCGAGCTCCCCCGGGCGGTGACCAGCGTGTCGTCCGCGTAACACGTCAGGTCCACCCCCGGGCTGAGCTCGCCCCTCAGCACCCAGTCGTAGCCGATGTTCCACAGGAGCGGCCCAAGAACCGAACCCTGTGGAACACCGCACGACATCGGGCGCTGGTGAACGCCATCACGTCCCTCGTAGGTGACACACCTCTCGGACAGATAAGCCCCAACTATGCGGCGGAGGTAAGGAGGCACTCTATGGTACCGCAGTGCCTCCCGGATACAACTCCAGGGCAGGGTGTTAAACGCGTTGGCGATGTCTAAAGACACCGCCAACATCACCCCGCCCCGGGACACCGCTTCCTCCGCCAGGGCTCTTACCCGTGACACAGCGTGCACGGTGGAGCGCCCCTGCCGAAACCCGAACTGACTACCGTCCAGGTCCGGCCCCTCTTGGCACAAGTGGCTGACGAGGCGGGCTGAGAGAACTCTCTCGAACAACTTGCCCACCTCGTCCAGCAGCACTATGGGCCGGTACGCGGACGGTGAGTCCGCAGGGCGCCCCGCCTTTCCGAGCAGGACCAGTCGACCAGCCTTCCACAGACTGGGAAACTGGCCCCGCTCGAGGCACGCTGTGAAGAGCCCTCTCAGTTGGGGCTCTAGCTCCTTCAGAGCGAGGGCTAACACGCAGCCGTGGATCCCATCGGGCCCCGGAGCCACATTCTTGGCCCGGAGCCGGATCACGGCAGCCCCCAACTCTGGGTGTGTCACCTCAGGGACGTCGATGGCGTTCTCCGTCGTGGACTCTGCGGCCGAGGGCAATGCCATCTGCGGCGGAGTATGCTCGCCTCGTGCCGGGAAGAGGGCTGCTACCACCTCCTCGAGCAGCTCGGGTTGGAGACTCTCGGTGACCGGGGGCGCCGCGGTCCGAAGTTGATTTCGGACCGTGCGATAGGGCCGCCCCCACGGATCTCCGTCTAGAGTCTCCAACATCTCCTCCCTGGCACGCGTCTTCGACTCGCAGATGGCCAGCCACAGAGTCCCCTTCGCCGCGCTGTACACCTCATACAGCGCGGCCTCCTCCTCCGGGACCCGTCGACGTCTTCGCCGGTATCGGGTGTACTGGCGCCTGACCGCCACGCACTCGACGCGCAGCTGCGCGATCTCGGCGGTCCACCAGTACACCTGGCGCTTTGCGGACTGAGCGTGGACGCGGGGCATGGACGCGTCGCTGATTTGCGTCATCGCCCCGCGAAACCACAGCGCTTCCCGCTCGACGTCGACGGGTCCGTTCGACCCCCGGACCCAGGCCTGGACAATGGCGGCCTCCTCGAGTAGTCCCCTGTCGATGCGCTTGCGCGACCAGCGCGGACCGTCCGATCGCCGGGTCGGCGGGCGGCTGCCACCCGTGGTCTGGGCGGAGACGTCGAAGCGGATGTATCTATGATCCGACAACGTCTCCACCTCCACGGCGACATGCCAGCCCGAGACACGGCTCGCGACAGCGGGGCTAGCGAACGAAACGTCCACTATAGACCCGCCCCGCTGCCGCACGCACGTGTGTACCGAACCCCGGTTGAGGACGATCAAGCCTGTCGCGACCGCCCACTCCTCCAGCGCATCGCCCCTAGCATCGGTCACTGGGGATCCCCACGCCGAAGATTTGGCGTTGAGATCACCCAGCAACAGCACGGGGCGAGGGTGGAGTCGGCCCACGACGGCACCCAACTCGACAAGGAACACCTCGAAGTCGGCGAGGCTCTTGTTGGGCGAGAAATACGCCCCAACAGTGCCGATCCCATCCACGAGGGCGGCCACCCAGCCGTGACCTCGGGAAGGACCGACCAGAGCCCCACCGATGATGGCCACCAAACCGTCAAGGTCACCCACCCAGTTGTCCCTGGGGGGGACGAAATACGGCTCGGCGACCACCGCCGCACGAATCGACCACTCTGCCATGCTCTGGAGCAAGAGATCCTGAGCTCTGGCACAGTGGTTGATATTGCCCTGGAGGAAATGGTATTGCGCCGTTATGCGCAATCCATTCCCTCCGCACCATCCCTAGGCCGGGGGTCGGCCTGAGGGCCGCCAGGCTGCGGGGGGGGTAAAGAGCCCCCGGCAGCTTTGGCAGCCCCTCTCCTCTTCTTCGGGGCGGGCGCAGCGCACGCCTTGCCCCCCGCCCTGTGCCCCGCGGGCCTCCCTGCAGCTGTACAGAGGCTGCAGTTCGGCGCCGCCGAGCACTCCGCCGCCTTGTGGCCGGCCTGACCGCAGCGATAACACAAATCGCTGCGGTCGACTTCAGCGGTGCACCGTGCCTGGACATGCCCCATGTCCAGGCAGCGGTAGCACCGCAAGGCCCTGGGCTGCAGCCGCTTCACCCGCGCTGCAGCCCACCCCACCAACAGGCGCCCGGCGTCGGCGACTTTATTCGCCGCCGCCACCGGGCACCGCACCCAGATCGTGCCGAGCCCGGATCGCTCGGCGCGGATCTCACCGGTCCGCACCTCCTCCGGCGAACACCCACCGGAGCGGGCGATGGCCGCCACGACCTCACCCGGGGTCGTCGAGTCGTCCAGGCCATCGACACGCAGTTCTGCGGTCTTCACGGGCCTGGACACCCGAACGTCCTCCGGGTTGAGGACCTCCCTCAATTTGGCGGCCAATACGTCCGCCTTCTCCGCGCTGGCGTCACCGGACACCTCGAAGAGCCGCGCTCCCGTGATCGCCGGCCTCACCTTGAGGCCCGACGATATCCCTATGTCAGGGAGCGCGACTTTTTCCTTCGCCTGTTTAAGGACCGCACTATAGGTGATCCCCCTTTCGACGGCTCCGGGCTGCAGCGTGATAACTACAGCCGCGGAGCGTGGGGCCCTAGGCGGTCCTTTGGCCTTCTTCTTCGTCTTCTTCGGTGCCGGTGGCGCTTTTGCGGGTGCCGGTGGCGCCGCCTTCTTCTTCCGGCGGCCCCTCTTGACGACCGCCGTCCAGGTCTCTGCGGGAGACCCGGGTGCGGCCGCCGAGGGGGCATTCGCAGGGGGTGCGGTAGCCGGGGGCGCGGCCGTCCGGGGAGCGGACGACGGCTTCCTGCCCTTTGGCTTGCCGGCTGTGGCTGCAGGGCCTGGCCTCGCGGCCTCCTCCATCCTCCTCCTGTCCGCAGCAAGCGGCGGACGGAGGGTCTGCGCGGGGAGGAGCCTCGACTCCAGGCCCTGCAGACGGGCATTCACCATGCCCCCACACTGCAACATGCAGACGCGGACGATCTTCTCGATCTCCGCGTCTGTTGGTGTGGGGGCAGGACACGACGGCGCGCCCGACGACGCGGCCGACGGTTTCGGCGCAGGGACTGGGGCGGAACCAGAGGCAGCAGGACGCCTCTGCTGCCATTCCGCCCTCTGGGCGGCAAGCTCCCGCCGCAGGTCCTCCAGCTCGGAGCGGAGACGGCCGTTCTCCTCCCACAACTTCGCCGTCTCGTCCGAGCTCGTCCGGTTTAAGAGGACCCCGGTTGCCTCCCTGATGTCCTCAGCCGCCTCTTTTAGAGCGCGCGTGAACGTGCCCTTCAGGCTGCCAGACTTTGTGGCAACCTTCAGGACGACGTCCACGCCGTCCAATACTTGGCGGCTGAGCGCCACCGCCGACAGGCTCTCCCCGGCGGCCGCCTGAGCAGAGCGTCGCTCCCTGGCCAGCCGGGCCATCTCGCCGACCTCGTCGGCCGCGACCGCCTTCCGCTGCGCCCGCTTCGCTGCGCTCGCCTCCGCCCTGTTGCTCTGCAGCAACAGCGGAGACGCAGACGCAGCGGAGTCGTCGCTCGGACCATCTCTGGACTGTCTCTCTCCACTTTCCACGCCGTCCTCGCGCATGGGTAACGGCGTGGGGGGGCGCAAGAAGCGACCCCGCAGGTCGCGCGCCACCCGACCACGCCCCCTTTGCGCGGTACCCACTTTGGCGGCCGTCAGTTCCTCCTCGCTGGAGGAGACCCCCGACGGCCGCAGATCGCTACTGTGGGGGCGCTTCCTCCAAAATTTGGAGGAGCCCCCCGTGTCCCTTTCGGGACATGAGCCTCCTCGGCTCTTGTTGCCGTCGTTTTCGACGACGGCAGGCGGTTGGCGCGCGTCGCACAGTCGCTCCAGGCTGACCCGGAGCTCCTTTTCTTGCAACGCGCGCGGTTGACGGGAGTCGGCGATGTTCTGCCGACCCACGAGACTACTGTTGCCCCCCCCAGATACGATGGGGCAGCCCTCCGAAGAAGGGCGGGACTCCCCCTCCTCTGAGAGAAGGGGACCCGCCTGGGGATTATTAACAATAGCCAACTTTTCCATGATTTTTTCCTTTTTTTTTTTTTTTTTAGGGGTGAGGTCCCCTCCGCTGCGCTAGGGACCGGGTTCCCCCCCGGCCATTCATCCCATCGGCACGCTAGACCTTGGGATTGGGGTTATTTATTATAGAGGTTTTCTTCCTCGCGGCCTTGCGGCCTCCGATCCCGACTGGGATTGCGGATTGTCCGACGTCGGCAAAAGCCGAGTGCACCTGGCACATCGTCGCACGAAAAGCTCTTGTTTTTTAGAGAGGTTTCCATCCTCTTGTCCGGCGTCGGCAAAAGCCGAGTGCACTTGGCAAACGCACCGCACCCGCTGCATCCCCTGTTCCCTCTCATACAAGAGGGATGGGAGCAGCGTCGCCCCCTCACTGGGGCCCACCTCCCTTACTGGAGCCCATAACTCCCCCTCACTGGGGCCCGGCAATCGCCGGGAACCCTCGGCTCGCGGGTCTCGGCCCGACGGGGCCGGACGCACCGCTTGCCGCCCCCCCAATATAGCCCAGTTCCCTTCACCGACCATCAACGATGATCGGTGACTAGAACTGGGCCCTTCCCCGTGTGTTGAGATCAGCCGCCGGCCGCAAGTGTATTGTGGCACTTGAGACCGCCGTTGCCCAGGGTGCGCCACGTGGAGGCTCTCAACCTGCACCCCAACAATTTTAACCTTTTTTTTTTTTTTTTTTTTTTTTTTTTTTTTTTTCGGAGGGGAAATGCATTACGCATACCACCGCGCCCGGGGAGAGACGCGGTGGTTATGTGGGACTCCCACTCGCAAACTCCCCTTCTCATATCAAAAATGAGAAGGGGCCCGAGGGTATACCCACTAAAACCCCTCCGATGTTCCTTCGCACACTTGAGCGCCGAGGGTCGCGGGCACGAATTCAGCTTCCGCAACCCCCGGCTGGTGCCGGCCCGCCACCGCGGGCCCCGTCTGGTCGAGGGGGGGGAGCGAGGTGTTAACTCCTCCCCCCCCGACTTCTCTGAGGGGCGCGCGTGGAACATCACACGCGCGCCGCCACCTCGGGTCCTTATGATGTTGTGGGGCGACAGACGTATCCCCGTGTCTGACGCCCCTGGACCCATTTAGGGGGGCTGGAAGAGGGCGTTGTCCGCCCTCCGCCGACGCCTGGTGCGTCTGCTGCGGATCGGGTGAGGGGTTGAAATCTCCCTCTCCCTTTCCGCAGCCTCCTTCTGCGAGATAACCGTCTCGCAGAAGGTTACCACTGCGTCCCAGGCCTCTTCGCCGCCGACCATAGACTCGATCACGGCCGGCAGCGAGAGGTCCAGGCCTACTCCGGCGATGAGGGCACGGCGCGGCTCCTCCCAAGCGGCACACTCTGCCAGCGTGTGCCGCGCCGTGTCCTCCCGGCAATGGACGCAGTGGTGACACCGGGCGTCCGGCTCCCTGTTTATGCGACACAGGTACTTCCCGAAGCAACCGTGCCCCGAGAGCACCTGCGTCGCCCGAAACGACAGGGAGCCGTGCCTCCTCCCGAGCCAGCGCTCGAGCACCGGCCGGATCGCCCCGACTATGTCGAGGCCGGCGGTAGGGCGCGAAAGCCTGTCCCGCCATTCCGCCACTAGGACCTCGCGGAGCTGAGACCGACGCAGCTCGACTTGACGCTGCATCGGTCGTTCGCCCCGCTCCGCCTCTTCCTCGCGCCACTGATACAGCGACGCGAGTACTTTGGCCTCCAGGTCCCAGGGCGGGGATCCGGCCAGTGCACAAGCCCCCTCATACGAGATCGTGCGATACCCCCGTATGACTCTGACGGCCATGGCTCTTTGCGGTTTCCGAAGAACCGCAATCGAGCCGGCCGTCAGGTCGTGGGCCCAGATCGGGGCCCCGTACAGGGCCATGGATCGCACGATACCCGTATAGAGCCGTCTACAGACGGAGCTCGGGCCCCCCAGATTGGGAAGCAGCGTTGCGAGCGCTCCCGCCGCGCCCAACAGCTTGGGCGCCAGCCGTCGAAAATGGGGTCCGAAGTCCCACCGGCTGTCGAGCACCAATCCTAGGTACTTCATGGTGGGCTCGACAGCGATTCGGACCCCCCCGACCATGATGTGTGAGTCGGGCGGCGGCGCCCGCCGGGGGCCATGGAACGTCATGGCCTCCGACTTGCTGAGGGCCACCTCCAGGCCCAGGCGACGGATGCGGCTCACCACCTGTGACACCGCAGCCGTCGCCAGCAACGCTGCTTCCCTGTGCGAGCTCCCCCGGGCGGTGACCAGCGTGTCGTCCGCGTAACACGTCAGGTCCACCCCCGGGCTGAGCTCGCCCCTCAGCACCCAGTCGTAGCCGATGTTCCACAGGAGCGGCCCAAGAACCGAACCCTGTGGAACACCGCACGACATCGGGCGCTGGTGAACGCCATCACGTCCCTCGTAGGTGACACACCTCTCGGACAGATAAGCCCCAACTATGCGGCGGAGGTAAGGAGGCACTCTATGGTATCGCAGTGCCTCCCGGATACAACTCCAGGGCAGGGTGTTAAACGCGTTGGCGATGTCTAAAGACACCGCCAACATCACCCCGCCCCGGGACACCGCTTCCTCCGCCAGGGCTCTTACCCGTGACACAGCGTGCACGGTGGAGCGCCCCTGCCGAAACCCGAACTGACTACCGTCCAGGTCCGGCCCCTCTTGGCACAAGTGGCTGACGAGGCGGGCTGAGAGAACTCTCTCGAACAACTTGCCCACCTCGTCCAGCAGCACTATGGGCCGGTACGCGGACGGTGAGTCCGCAGGGCGCCCCGCCTTTCCGAGCAGGACCAGTCGACCAGCCTTCCACAGACTGGGAAACTGGCCCCGCTCGAGGCACGCTGTGAAGAGCCCTCTCAGTTGGGGCTCTAGCTCCTTCAGAGCGAGGGCTAACACGCAGCCGTGGATCCCATCGGGCCCCGGAGCCACATTCTTGGCCCGGAGCCGGATCACGGCAGCCCCCAACTCTGGGTGTGTCACCTCAGGGACGTCGATGGCGCTCTCCGTCGTGGACTCTGCGGCCGAGGGCAATGCCATCTGCGGCGGAGTATGCTCGCCTCGTGCCGGGAAGAGGGCTGCTACCACCTCCTCGAGCAGCTCGGGTTGGAGACTCTCGGTGACCGGGGGCGCCGCGGTCCGAAGTTGATTTCGGACCGTGCGATAGGGCCGCCCCCACGGATCTCCGTCTAGAGTCTCCAACATCTCCTCCCTGGCACGCGTCTTCGACTCGCAGATGGCCAGCCACAGAGTCCCCTTCGCCGCGCTGTACACCTCATACAGCGCGGCCTCCTCCTCCGGGACCCGTCGACGTCTTCGCCGGTATCGGGTGTACTGGCGCCTGACCGCCACGCACTCGACGCGCAGCTGCGCGATCTCGGCGGTCCACCAGTACACCTGGCGCTTTGCGGACTGAGCGTGGACGCGGGGCATGGACGCGTCGCTGATTTGCGTCATCGCCCCGCGAAACCACAGCGCTTCCCGCTCGACGTCGACGGGTCCGTTCGACCCCCGGACCCAGGCCTGGACAATGGCGGCCTCCTCGAGTAGTCCCCTGTCGATGCGCTTGCGCGACCAGCGCGGACCGTCCGATCGCCGGGTCGGCGGGCGGCTGCCGCCCGTGGTCTGGGCGGAGACGTCGAAGCGGATGTATCTATGATCCGACAACGTCTCCACCTCCACGGCGACATGCCAGCCCGAGACACGGCTCGCGACAGCGGGGCTAGCGAACGAAACGTCCACTATAGACCCGCCCCGCTGCCGCACGCACGTGTGTACCGAACCCCGGTTGAGGACGATCAAGCCTGTCGCGACCGCCCACTCCTCCAGCGCATCGCCCCTAGCATCGGTCACTGGGGATCCCCACGCCGAAGATTTGGCGTTGAGATCACCCAGCAACAGCACGGGGCGAGGGTGGAGTCGGCCCACGACGGCACCCAACTCGACAAGGAACACCTCGAAGTCGGCGAGGCTCTTGTTGGGCGAGAAATACGCCCCAACAGTGCCGATCCCATCCACGAGGGCGGCCACCCAGCCGTGACCACGGGAAGGACCGACCAGAGCCCCACCGATGATGGCCACCAAACCGTCAAGGTCACCCACCCAGTTGTCCCTGGGGGGGACGAAATACGGCTCGGCGACCACCGCCGCACGAATCGACCACTCTGCCATGCTCTGGAGCAAGAGATCCTGAGCTCTGGCACAGTGGTTGATATTGCCCTGGAGGAAATGGTATTGCGCCGTTATGCGCAATCCATTCCCTCCGCACCATCCCTAGGCCGGGGGTCGGCCTGAGGGCCGCCAGGCTGCGGGGGGGGTAAAGAGCCCCCGGCAGCTTTGGCAGCCCCTCTCCTCTTCTTCGGGGCGGGCGCAGCGCACGCCTTGCCCCCCGCCCTGTGCCCCGCGGGCCTCCCTGCAGCTGTACAGAGGCTGCAGTTCGGCGCCGCCGAGCACTCCGCCGCCTTGTGGCCGGCCTGACCGCAGCGATAACACAAATCGCTGCGGTCGACTTCAGCGGTGCACCGTGCCCGGACATGCCCCATGTCCAGGCAGCGGTAGCACCGCAAGGCCCTGGGCTGCAGCCGCTTCACCCGCGCTGCAGCCCACCCCACCAACAGGCGCCCGGCGTCGGCGACTTTATTCGCCGCCGCCACCGGGCACCGCACCCAGATCGTGCCGAGCCCGGATCGCTCGGCGCGGATCTCACCGGTCCGCACCTCCTCCGGCGAACACCCACCGGAGCGGGCGATGGCCGCCACGACCTCACCCGGGGTCGTCGAGTCGTCCAGGCCATCGACACGCAGTTCTGCGGTCTTCACGGGCCTGGACACCCGAACGTCCTCCGGGTTGAGGACCTCCCTCAATTTGGCGGCCAATACGTCCGCCTTCTCCGCGCTGGCGTCACCGGACACCTCGAAGAGCCGCGCTCCCGTGATCGCCGGCCTCACCTTGAGGCCCGACGATATCCCTATGTCAGGGAGCGCGACTTTCTCTTTCGCCTCTTTTAGGACCGCACTATATGTGATGCCCCTTTCGACGGCTCCGGGCTGCAGCGTGATGACTACAGCCGCGGAGCGTGGGGCCCTAGGCGGTCCTTTGGCCTTCTTCTTTTTTTTCCCCTTTGGTGCCGGTGGCGCTTTGGCGGGTGCCGGTGGTGCCGCCTTCTTCTTACGGCGGCCCCTCTTCACGACCGTCGTCCAGGTCTCTGCGGGAGACCCGGACGCGGCCGCCGAGGGCGCGTTCGCCGGGGGTGCGGCCGTCCGGGGAGCGGATGTGGGCTTTCCGCCCTTTGGTTTGCCGGCTGTGGCTGCAGGGCCTGGCCTCGTAGCCTCCTCCATTCTCCTCCTGTCCGCAGCGAGCGGCGGACGGAGGGTCTGCGCGGGGAGGAGCCTCGACTCCAGGCCCTGCAGACGGGCATTCACCATGCCCCCACACTGCAACATGCAGACGCGGACGATCTTTTCGATCTCCGCGTCCGTTCGCTGTGTGGGGGCAGGACGCGACGACTCGCCCGACGACGTGGCCGACGGTTTCGGGTCGGCGACAGGGGCGGAACCGGAGGCAGCAGGACGCCTCTGCTGCCATTCCGCCCTCTGGGCGGCAAGCTCCTGCCGCAGGTCCTCCAGCTCGGAGCGGAGACGGCCGTTCTCCTCCCATAACTTTGCCGTCTCCTCCGAGCTCGTCCTGTTCAGGAGGACCCCTGTCGCCTCCTTAATATCGTCTGCCGCCTCCTTCAGGGCGCGCGTGAAGGTGCCCTTTAGGCTGCCAGATTTTGTGGCAACCTTCAGGATGACATCCACGCCACCCAGAACTTGGCGGCTGAGCGCCACCGCCGACAGGCCCTCTCCAGTGGCCGCAAGTGCAGAGCGTCGCTCTCGAGCCAGCCGGGCCATCTCGCTGACCTCATCTTCTGCGATCGCCTTCCTTTGCGCCCGCTTCGCCGCGCTCGCCTCCGCCCTATTGCTTTGCAGCAACAGCGGGGACGCAGACGCGGCGGAGTCGTCGCTCCGTCTGTCTCCAGAGTGACGCGAGTCACTCTCCACGCCATCTACGGGCATCGGCAACGGTGTGGGGGGGCGTAAGAAGCGACCCCGCAGGTCGCGCGCCACCCGACCACGCCCCCTTTGCGCGGTTCCTATTTTGGGGGCCGTTAGGTCCTCCTCGCTAGAGGAGACCCCTGACGGCCCCAATTCTCCACTGCGGGGACGCTTTCTCCAAAATTTGGAGGAGCTCCCCGTGTCCCTATCGGGATTTGAGCCTACCCGGCCCTTGTTGCCGTCGTTTCCGACGACGGCAAGCGGTTGGCGTGTGGGGCACAGTTGCTCCAGGCTGACCCGGAGCTCCCTTTCTTGCCCAGCACGCGGTTGACGGGAGTCGGCGGTGTTGTGCCGACCCACGAGACTATTGTTGCCCCCCCCAGATACGGTGGGGCAGCCTTCCGAGGAAGGGCGGGATTCTCCCTCCTTTAAAAGGAGGGTACCCGCCTGGGGTAGTGTTTCAATAGCCTTTTTGTCCATTATGTCCTTTTTAGGGGTGAGGTCCCCTCCACTGCGCTAATGACCGGGTTCCCCCCCGGCCACTCATCCCCTCGGCACGCTAGACCTTGGGATTGGGGTTATTTATTATAGAGGTTTTCTTCCTCGCGGCCTTGCGGCCTCCGATCCCGACTGGGATTGCGGATTGTCCGACGTCGGCAAAAGCCGAGTGCACCTGGCACATCGTCGCACGAAATGGCCTTGTTTTTTAGAGAGGTTTCCATCCTCTTGTCCGGCGTCGGCAAAAGCCGAGTGCACTTGGCAAACGCACCGCACCCGCTGCATCCCCTGTTCCCTCTCATACAAAGAGGGATAGGAGCAGCGTCGCCCCCTCACTGGGGCCCACCTCGCCCCTCACTGGGGCCCACCTCACCTTCTAGCGGGTCTCGGCCCGACGGGGCCGGACGCACCGCTTGCCAACCCCCCAATATGGCCCAGTTCCCTTCACCGACCATCAAAGATGATCGGTGACTAGAACTGGGCCCTTCCCCGTGTGTTGAGATCAGCCGCCGGCCGCAAGTGTATTGTGGCACTTGAGACCGGCGTTGCCCAGGGTGCGCCACGTGGAGGCTCTCAACCTGCACCCCAACAATTTTAACCTACATTAAGATCAAAGTAAAGTCTATCTAATGAAGTTAATTAAATGAAACTATTCTAAGATACCTATTTTTGATGATAATCAGTGAGTGAGTGAGTCAGTGACGAAATCGGGGGTTTTTAGATTTCAATAAAATCTAGATTCTAGAGTATAAAGGCTATGAAAATTTAAAATTTCAGCAGGGATTCTATAATAGATGCGTGCACTAAGTCCTAAAAATGAGCCCTGCACCTTTTGAAGTCTATATGCAGAAGTGACAAGTTTATGCTTATTTCTAGTATTGATAGAGTGCATATCACTATTCTTCGTAGAGTGCCTATATCTCTATCATAAAAATAAACAAATATATGTATCCTAGGAAAGTCCTCACACATATTGTACTTACGTCTTCGGGGATAATGGGCCACATAGTGTGACGAAGATGTAGAGTTTGTGAAGCTAGCCCTAAGGCTTGTAGAGTTAGGCCGTGTAGAGTTAGAAGTTTGGCTCTACATGCGATCTGATAACTTTTTGACAGTGCAATACTCTTAATTTTGCAAAGTTTACAATAACTAATTTTAATTAATGCCATTCGATTGTACCGCGTTTGTACCGGATTATACCGTTTTTAAAAAGTTTCTACCTCAAGAGGGTAAGAGATAGGGGGATGGGAAAATCTCGTCCACAATACCCTTCAGTTTTACCGAGTATTCAATAAAAAAAAAAAAATTATGAATGGCATTCGATTGGACCGCGTTTGAATCGGATTGTACCGTTTTTTAAAACGTTTGTACCCCAAGAGGGTAAGAGCGGTAGTTATTTTCTCTAAGAGCTTATTATTTAGAATAGGGCGAAATATCAAATTCCTTGAAAAACATTTTCATATAAGATGTGGTCAAGACGAGACCATACACATATAGGGCTCGCACTGCCAAAGTTATCAGGTTTCGTGTAGAGCCAAGCTTCTAACTCTACACGGCCTAAATCTAGAAGCCCTAACTACATAAACTCTATATGTTAGAAATATGTGGCCCATTATCCCCGAAATTGTAAGATATGTGTGAGGACTGTCCTACGATACGATACATATATCGTATATATAAATATATCTTATATATACATATCGAACGCTGTCCAATCGAATGCCATTCATAATTTTTTTTTATTGAATACTCTGTAAAACTGAAGGGTATTGTGGACGAGATTTTCCCATCCCCCTATCTCTTACCCTCTTGAGGTAGAAACTTTTTAAAAACGGTATAATCCGGTACAAACGCGGTACAATCGAATGGCATTAATTAAAATTAGTTATTGTAAACTTTGCAAAATTAAGAGTATTGCACTGTCAAAAAGTTATCAGATCGCATGTAGAGCCAAACTTCTAACTCTACACGGCCTAACTCTACAAGCCTTAGGGCTAGCTTCACAAACTCTACATCTTCGTCACACTATGTGGCCCATTATCCCCGAAGACGTAAGTACAATATGTGTGAGGACTTTCCTAGGATACATATATTTGTTTATTTTTATGATAGAGATATAGGCACTCTACGAAGAATAGTGATATGCACTCTATCAATACTAGAAATAAGCATAAACTTGTCACTTCTGCATATAGACTTCAAAAGGTGCAGGGCTCATTTTTAGGACTTAGTGCACGCATCTATTATAGAATCCCTGCTGAAATTTTAAATTTTCATAGCCTTCATACTCTAGAATCTAGATTTTATTGAAATCTAAAAACCCCCGATTTCGTCACTGACTCACTCACTCACTGATTATCATCAAAAATAGGTATCTTAGAATAGTTTCATTTAATTAACTTCATTAGATAGACTTTACTTTGATCTTAATGTAGGTTAAAATTGTTGTTAGTTCATTTAGTTTAAATTTTACCTAAATTATCATTGCGCAAAATGATAAAAGAAATTACGCCATGACGGGTGGAAGGCTGAGGGGTTCGGGGACGATAATGAGTGGTTAGCCAGTCGATTCAACCAAGTCAAAAACAATTCGGGTATACCTCATTATTTTTATTACATTCTGTGTGATTTGACTAAAATGTAGAGTTTGTGTAGTTAGGGCTTGTAGAGTAAGGGCGTGTTGGAAGCTTGACTCTACATGAGATCTGATAACTTTGTCAGTGCGAGCAATAATATGTATATGGTCTCGTCTTGACCACATTTAACATGAAAATGTTTTTGGTGGAATTTTATATTCCGGGCTATTCGTAAGCTGCAAACATAAAAAGCTGTTAGAGAAAATAACTATCGCACCACCCTGTCTCTCAGGATCTTGAGGTACAAACTTTTTAAGAAGGGTACAATCCTTTACAAACGCGGTACAATCGAATGGCATTCATAATAATTTGTTATTGTATACCCTGAAAACTTAAGGGTATTTGCGGGCCAGATTTTCCCATTCCCCTATCTCATACCCTCTTGGAGTACAAACGTTTTAAAAAACGGTACAATCCGGTACAAACTCGGTACAATCGAATGGCATTAACTAAAATAAGTTATTGTAAACTTTGCAAAATTAAGGGTATTGCGGGCCAAATTTTTGCATCCCCCTATCTCTTACCCCTTTGAGGTACAAACGATTAAAAAAAACGGTACAATCCGGTACAAACGGGGTACAATCGAATGGCACTAATTAAAATTAGTTATTGTAAACTTTGCAAAATTAAGGGTATTGCGGGCCAAACTTTCACACCCTCCTGTCTCTTACCCTCTTGAGATAGAAACTTTTTAAAAACGGTACAATCCGGTACAAACGCGGTACAAACGAATGACATTCATAAAAAAATGTTATTGAGTATTCTGAAAACTGAAGGGTATTCCGGGCCAAATTTTTCCATCCCCCTATCTCTTGTCCCTTTGAGGTACAAACGATTTAAAAAACGGTACAATCCGGTACAAACGGGGTACAATCGAATGGCATTAATTAAAATTAGTTATTGTAAACTTTGCAAAATTAAGGGTATTGCGGGCCAAACTTTCACACCCTCCTGTCTCTTACCCTCTTGAGATAGAAACTTTTTAAAAACGGTACAATCCGGTACAAACGCGGTACAAACGAATGACATTCATAAAACAATGTTATTGAGTATTCTGAAAACTGAAGAGTATTGCGGGCCAAATTTTTGCATCCCCCTATCTCGTACCCCTTTGAGGTACAAACGATTTAAAAAACGGTACAATCCGGTACAAACGCGGTACAATCGAATGGCATTCATTAAAATTAGTTATTGTAAACTTTGCAAAATTAAGGGTATTGCGGGCCAAATGTTTGCATTCCCCTATCTCTTACCCCTTTGAGGTACAAACGATTTAAAAAACGGTACAATCCGGTACAAACGCGGTACAATCGAATGGCATTCATTAAAATTAGTTATTGTAAACTTTGCAAAATTAAGGGTATTGCGGGCCAAACTTTCACACCCTCCTGTCTCTTACCCTCTTGAGATAGAAACTTTTTAAAAACGGTACAATCCGGTACAAACGCGGTACAAACGAATGACATTCATAAAAAAATGTTATTGAGTATTCTGAAAACTGAAGGGTATTGCGGGCCAAATGTTTGCATCCCCCTATCTCTTACCCCTTTGAGGTACAAACGATTTAAAAAACGGTACAATCCGGTACAAACGGGGTACAATCGAATGGCATTCATGAAAATTAGTTATTGTATTTTCAGTTGCCAGGTTCACATAGGTCATATCTAGATATGAATAGAATACATAAAATAATACAAAACAAGTACTGGCATAGCAAAAAACGTCAGACAAAGTTATCAGACTATATGTGTAAACAATAATTTATACAAGCATTTATTATCTAAGACATACATATTAAAAATTCTTGTTAATTTGGTTTTTTTTGTTCACTCCATATAACGATAACTCTCTATAACGACAAAAAATGCTCAGTCCCTTGAGTTTCGTTATAAAGAGTTTACACTGTATCCCTTTACCTAATTAAATAAAAACATTTTTAATAGATTAGTTAATTTAGTTACATAATGCGTGAGATACAGATTGTAGTTAGTTATGTAAACAATATATTATTCTAGTTGTTTTGCGAAACATTTGATAATAACGTTAGTGACTAGACCACCAACAAATAATATGATAAGGTTGGGTTCAGTGATCCAACCGATAAGTCGTAAGTACTTTTGATATCAATAGAAGTTCAAGGTTTATTTAAATCATAATATTGCATGTCATTTAATTAACAAATTATTGTGGATACATTTTCCTTACATTTCTTAAGAATACCCAATGAAATAGAATATTTAATTATATATAAAGGCGTCCCTATTTATTACGGAATAAACGCCTATGTCTGTCTTTACTATTTAAAACAATTGATCAATATGTCTATTCTTGATCAGTGAATAATCTTGAAATGTCTTAATTATACTAAAAATACGATTTACCTCATCATCATCATCATCATCCTATCTCCGTCCGTCCACTGCTAGACATAGGCCACACCTATAGCATACTGAGCTCAATCTTCAGCTCTTTGTTTTCAACCGCTGCCAGCCAGCTTGCATATGTCATCGCTGCATAGTGCTGGAGCGCGCCCTACACTACGTTTACCGAGCCATGGTCTCCACTCTAGAACACGTCTACCCCAACGGTTATCAGTTCTACGGCAGATGTGACCAGCCCACTGCCACTTTAGCTTGCTAGTCCTTCGAGCTATATCGATAACTTTGGTTCTCTGATGGATGACTTCATTACACGATAGACGACTTCAAAATAGGTAGGATTCACTGGAACATAAACTTGACATAAATTCAATTCTAGTACTATAATCAAAATACATCAAAGAAAAAACTGCAAAGGTATCCTAGCAAAAACGTTGTGTAAGATGTAACAACCATACCTATAAGCAAGTATCTATACAAATCAAGATACTGTTATGTTATGATAAAACTTATTTATCAAAAAACAATTGAGTAGGTACGTAATCTCTTGGAGATATCTAACGATAAAGTCAGAATTCCAACGATTGGCGTAGAAAATTAAGATCTGTCAATTTCAACTGCAGATAATAATGAATATCTTTTTCTTTGTTTTTATTCGATATCTAATGAAAGTACCTAGCTACTAAATTACTAACACGATTTTTTTTTTGAATTTCTGGAGTATTTAAAATAAAACACTAGTGAAATCCTGTAGACGCCATATTTAAATTTATTGTTCGATCAGATTTTGATATTTCAAGTATTAGGTATAAATATCATCGCCTACCAACTAGTTGTAGCAATAACAAACACAGTATTAGCTAGGCTATCTGAAAATTGATAGTTCTAAACTGATATAAAATAGTGGCTATTTAACGATACAATTACCATAAGTGAAGTTTAGTTTGGGATTGGATTAGATAAATTAATAACTGTGAGACACAACATGTTAATTCATTAAAATATGAGAAATTTATTTAACCACTTGCCGACCCCCGTGGTTTCACCCGCGTTCCCGAGGGATGTAATATTTTCCCGGCACAAAAGTATCCCATTTTACTTCTAATACCTCCAAGAACATGTGTACAAAGTTTCATGATGATCGGTTAAGTAGTTTTCGCGTAAAAGCGTAACATTATACTTACATTCACTTTTATAATATTAGTAGGGATTGTTGGTGTAGGTAATTTTTTCAAAAATATATTTGGAAAATTATATTAAGATTTTTATTAAGTAATTAATTATATTATATTAAATATTATTAAGAAAATAAATATTTTCTAATCTTTCGTAATAGTACTTGCGTAATCACGAGTGATACTTTGTACCAATTTCGATAAAGATAAAACTCAAATACCTAGTCTATTATAAAATGATAAAGCAAATTCATCGAACAAATACATTTTTATTAAGCAATAGAAGTCAGTGAGGTAACAATGACTTACGATTGGAAGAATACTGTTGTACTGATAACCGGTGCTGCTAAGGGTATAGGTGCAAATGTGATTAGAATCGTTCTTGAAGAAGGTGTTCAAGTAAGTACTTTGATTTATAATATCTAGTGGGTAGCAACCAACAACTGAGTAGATTGAGAATATCGTTAAAGTTGAAGTTTACCAAAAGTTTAAAAGTTTTAGAATTAGTGTGGATCATAGTGCAGAGTTTTTTCGGCGAGTATTATTACCATAAATGAGGCCGATGAAAATACCAGCACAGGCCTTAAAACTTGGCTTAGGGTCGACAAAACGATGGTGCTCCTGGTATTGTAAATGTCCTTAAGCTGTGGGGACTGTCGTCTGTACCAGCAGACGGATTGTCGGGCCTACTTTGACGTCTCTACTACCACTACTATCACAAAATAAAAATGGATTTTAGTTTACAACAGAAGACGTTGTTCATAGTCTAAAAAAGAATTAAAGTCACATTATTTTTCAGCATGTTGCCATTTTAGATGTTGATGAAAAAAATGGTATTGCTTTACAAGATGAACTGAACAATAAATATGGTGAAGGAAAAGTAAAATTTTACACATGCGATGTTACAAAGGAGGATCAACTTGTCGGTAACTTCGAATCTATACTGAGTGATAAGAGCAACGAATATGTGGTCATAAACAATGCTGGAATCCTGAATGACAGTTTGAGCACATACAGGAAACAAATTGAAATTAATGTAGTGAGTATTCTATATAATTTGTAACTCCTTAAAAACGTCTTTTAGTATTTATTATCTTCATCATTGTAAACGGAAGGTAAGTCAGTCAAAACAGATTTATGGTATTTACAATAAAAAAACCATAATGCCAGGCACACGTATTCGTAAAGACATAGCATCACCAGGCCAACACAGTAGTAGTAGAGCTCTTATTACATAGTTCGCCTGAGAAAGTACCTACCACTACCAAAGCAGTAGTAGTAAACTTGTAGGAGGCGGTAACCACATACCATAAGGTGAACCGTCTACCTGTTTGTCGGCTACTTGACAAAAAATACATTATTTTCTAGATTTTTATACAGGTTTTAGAAGTAAGTAATCCGCATTTGATTTATATTTCAGACCGCTCTAATAACTGGATCGTTGAAAGCTTTGGAATTGATGCGTAAAGACGAGGGAGGAAAAGGTGGAGCAATCATCAATATTTCATCAGTTGCTGCCTTAAGTCCATTGGCATTTACTCCAATATATAATGCTACGAAGGGTGCTGTTTTGATATTCAGTAACTGCCTTGGGGTAAGTATCTTCTATCTATATTTATGAACAAAATACCTGGTCACGTTGTTAAGGTTACAAAATATTGGACACATTTTACATACGGTGGTTATCTATTTGATTCCTTTGCAGATCTGGAATCTAAAATATTTTCATGTTCAACCGAACACCAAAGATATCAAAAGTCAAATTATGTTTTATCAATCTTCAAACGAGCGATCTTGTTGTTATTGTATCATTGGTATCGACTTTGACGTAGTTTATTTGATGACAAGACAATATTCACATTATTTACTTTGCCACGCTCAGTATTTTACAGTAGAAATATGTCATTAAATTCATATTTGTGATTTTAATAAAGAATACTGTTAGCAAAATCTTTAAAAGCAATGTGCCTTATTATCCTAGTTTCTATTTTCCGTTGATATAAATTGGAATTCGGGTTTGGATGCTTGTGAGAATCTTTTAGCATTTTATGACCCGTTTCATGTCTCTAAGAGCTGACTTACTCCCGATCTAAAATCGCAAGATTGAAGTAGTATTTTGACATTACGTGTATTTAAATTACTGTCAAAAGGTTCATCAATCCATGGATTTTCGATCGGGATTGCATATTTACTTTCGCCGATAGACGGCTCCTACAATAAACAATCTAAGCCTATATAAAATAGTAGTATAGATAGTAAATAAAAAAAATAAAAAAATTACGATTGTAAATATTAATAATATTATCGTGTAAAGCCAGTTATTGTCTACTTTAGGAGCATCAAGATTTCATAACCTTTTAATATTACCTTTTTAGCTTTATTTGCCATAAAACTATTATCTAGTCTATAAACAATGTGTTTTATTTACAACATAATATGTTCTTTCAGATGGATGAATATTACTCAAGGAGTGGTGTTCGCGTATTGACAATGTGTTTCGGAGCTACTGACACAGGTCTTATAGCTTTGGAGAATATGGGCAATTTCGACCAACATGTTCAATGTCAGTTACACGTACCATTGGAATTATACCCTAGCCAGAGGTAAATTACCAAGAAATAGTTATCATTATCATCAGCATCTCCTGCTCTACTATCTTCCTTTAGTACCTGACTGGACCATCTTTTTTAATAGGGTAGCGGACTTTATTAACTTAAAAAGATTGTCTCAAAACACCCCTATAAATGTCCTTTAATTTAAATTTTACGATTAGAGCAAATTTTTATTCAAAAAACAATTTAAAAAAGTCCAGCAATTGAGTATGAAAAATTATGACGTCATAAGTGATTACTCAGTAAATTTTGTATACAAATTTGCGTTTTGACAGATTAATAGTTTTGAATGATAAAAAGTAACTGATTTGACAAGGCAGTCCGGTACCCTATTGAACTTCCCAACCAACAGTCATTGGTCTTCCTTCACTTATCAATCATAATTTATCTTTAAAAGACAATTATTTTTATTTCTAATCATGTGGAGTGACTGTAATTTATTCCCTTACTTTCTTCTTAAATGAGCAAGGCGTTCACTGAAAAAAAAAGAATTTAACCACATTGATGCCCTAAAAATACTTCAGAAGGTACTGAAGCGGCCTCTGGTTTCGACGTCACTCACGACATTTAAGGGAGTTAAGTATGATGTAGAGATCTTATCCATTTACTTTAATTGTTAACAAGTTTTTAGGTACAGGCTTTTTCTGTCACACTCCGTGTCTGTGTCCGTCCAATCCAAGTTAATTCCAAGAGATGGAGTCGTAATTAAAACTTTTTTTCTAGCGTGGAATCTGCAGCTCAATCAGTAGTAGATGCTTACAAGAAAGGGGAGAGTGGAAGTACTTGGTTGTCGAATGCTAATAAGCCTGCGGAAGATATCACCGAGACAGTTAAAAAAGCATACGCCCTAATGTCTGAACCGATATTTAAGTAATATACTCGTATATTATTAAAAAATATATTTGATACAATCTGATTTTTATTTACAAAAATATTAGTGAGGAAATTATTTGAATAACTACAATTTAGAAAATAGTACCGCATTGTTAATTTCTTAAAATAATACAGGAAAAACTTGTACTCGATTAAGATAAAAGTTGATATCTGCAGTGTGATTGTCTAATGCTCTCGGAATCGTTGTAGTATATCTTGTATTATATTGACTGCACTACGACCGTCGTCCTATACTGCACGCCCAAAATATAAATCAAATATTATGACACCGACTTCAACATTGAATCCGACAGAGTTACACAATTCGGGTGTGGGTTTAGACAAGTGTTTACTTGAAATTAGGCAGGTAAGAATTATCTATGTAAACGTTACGATTCAAAGTGGTTCTAGTGGAAACGAAAGCTAATTACCTTTCTTCAAAACTATTGATGGAAATATAATTCCATCTTCTTCACTTCTGCCATAACAGACAGCTTTTGTCAGTGAGACTATAAATATTTTGTAATTAATCTAAGATCGTTTTTAAAAGAGTACTTGCTGAGTTTATTGCCGGCTCTTCTCAGTAAAAAAACAACATACCGAACCGGTATTAGAGTCAGACTATTCATAAATGCTTGTAAAGGCCTATTTATATAGAAATATTTCATTTCATTTCATAAGATGGTAATTTATAGTTAAACTGTGATAAGAGCATAATTTTAAAACAGCTGATCCCTTTTTTTTTCATTAATTTCAGTCACTTTAGAGCTACTATGCCACAGCTTTAAAACATAATATTTATTGGTTTGCATCAGAGGAAAAATGTCTTACTGCTTATGTAAACATATAAAATAAATTCTTTGAGTCCAACTTTGAATCATTCCTACCAGCATCTAAGGATGTCATGAACCAGTTATTAATTTAGGACTTATACTATAAGAAAGATGACAAGCTTGCCGAAAGTCAAAGCAGTACTTATGAAGGTCAAAGCAAACTTTAAAAACTTACTACCGGTTATATGCTACACATACTACAGGTTCCTTGCTTAGTTGCAAATATAAACAAGAATTCATTCCCAAAGTGAACTCTGTGTTGTGAAGATGTTTGTTCTGTTAAATAAAGTAATGTTGATAACTGGTGCTGCAAATGGAATTGGAGCAACGTTTGTAAAACTTGTTTTAGAGGAAGGAATCAAGGTATATTATTCATAATTTCAATAGCTATTGTTCAGTTTTATTTTTAGAGAATCAATGATAGCAGATGCTTTTGCCTAAATTTTGCATAATTTGAATTTATGTAAATAGCGGTCAGTGACGCCAAGAGGCGTTGACCTACTTTTGTGACTTTATCATTACGCTATTTAAGTGTTCTCAGCGGTTTCATCCGCATTCTCAAGATAAAAATACAAAAAAGACTCAAGATTTTACTTTTATAATTATTGTTACAAAACTACCCGTAAAGCCGAAAAGAGGTTAAATGGTGCCTTATAAGGAGTCCATTCATAAAATTTAAGACCCGTAGTAACGCTGTATAACATACCCCAAAAAAATAAAATAAATGATTTTTATGAATGAAAAATAGAAAATGATCTGGTTCCCTGACATGACAGCTTACTAGTGTTGTTGGCTTTGATAGTTAATTATATTCTACGGGGTATTTTGTAACATGTTGTATATGTACATCAGTTAAATCTAAAAAAGGTAACTGAATAAATAATATTTCAAGGCTAATTGCCTTATATTGGCGTCAAATGGCGATGGTCATGGGTTCAAATACTTGAAATAACTTTGGTTTCTGTAAAGGAAACTAAGAATGTACGAGGGTACTTTGTAGTTCCATTCTGGCTATGATTGAAAAACTGACAGAAATCAAAGTGTTTTCTGGTAACTGCACTTCAGAGCTATAGACCTACCATGGTAAAACCTATAATAAAATACATTGGTTCATTTGAAAATAGGTAAGTTATCTATCAAAAACTAACGCTTCCATCGTGCAAGCACTGGTTAGCTGATAAAAGAGTAACTGAAGTGCTACTTGTTTGTACCTAAATATATTATTATAAGTTCCATAATCTTTTATGATAGCACATCGCAGTTCTTGATATTGATGAATATCATGGATTACTATTGGAAGATGATATGAATAAAAAACATGGGCATAATAAAGTTAAATTCCTAAAATGTGATGTTTCTAAAGATAAAGAACTATTCGAAGCTTTCAAAATAGTAACAGAAGAGCAAGGTTACAAAGACATCGTTGTAAACAACGCTGGCACGGCTGATGAAAGTAGCCCAGATGCAATACGAAGAGAAATTGAAATTAATTATGTAAGTACATAATTTTATGATATTTAATTTCAGCACGATTGTGGAGTAAGTACACCAATCTAAAGCACTCAAAGTATTCAAATCGCCGCAGCTCTAAATCTTCTGCGGTGGAAGTTTTGTTAATAATTCTATAATTTTATAGGACATTTTCCTCTGTATATGGTAAAGTGTTATGTACCATTCATTATTGTTATTATTTAACCTATTTTGATTTATAAAAGTCTAGCGATCGTGATCGCATCGTTACATTAGCTATTAAGAGACTTAACAACTTCATATGTCAAAGGCCAAGAACGTATTGACGATGCCCCTGGTGTTGCAAATGTGCAAGTGGCTACAGTGGCTACTTCTATAAACAGTGTGATTGCATCAATCAAGATTTTTAATTGCTCGGGAACATAAAAAGTACAATCTACTGAAAAAACATACAAAATATTCACTGTATTTTTTTTATACAACCAGCATTAGATTCTGTGAAAGTTTAAAGTTTGGGTACAAGGGTTCATCGAGCAATACTGCTGAATGTAATTCGCTTGAATTAATCATTGAAATATTTAAATTACATATAGTTCGCTAGGAAATCTGTCCCCTTATTCGGCTAATACAATCTTCATCGGCGAGCCGCTTCACGGAGGCCTCGGAGACCTTATCTCTCACGTCTCTGTCGCTTACTGACAGAGACAGAGCACGGAGGCCGCGACGAAACATCCACGAGTTAGTGTCATTTTCCTTACAAAATCGAGCTCCTGGAAGGGAATACTATTTAGCATTATTATTTATCTCTCAAGTGGATTTTAAAATCCCATGGATTTGACTCAGACATGGACTTGCGGAAATCCATTATAATATTATATAAAAACAAACATCTAGTACCTAACTAATTCCGCTGCATCTTCATCTCTGTCTAGTCCCAAACAAGGAAACTCAATATGATATTGACAAGTAGTATTATCAGGACGTGTTACACGTCTGTGCTGCTTGTGCGTCGAGTCAGTGGCAGGGGGTCTAATAAGTTCCGATGATGCTTCGTGTAGAAGCGAAACACGTGTCGATTTCCTGTTGAGATTCCTTGTTTGGGACATGACAGAGAAGGAGATCTAGCGGAATTAGTTATTAGATATTTGCTTATTATATATATTTTTTTGTCTGATACACCGAGTTTTCACATATCGCTCAGCTGTCTCAATAACTACTAAAGGATATTTTCATTTCATTTTCCAGACTGCAGTTGTAAATAGCACTGTCAAAGCTATAGAGCTGATGAGAAAAGACCATGGTGGCAAGGGCGGTACTGTTGTGAATATATCGTCGATTGCTGGATTATGCCAACCCTGTCCAGCGTTATTTGTATACTTGGGCACTAAGAGCGCTGTAATGCAGTTCAGCAATTGTATTGGGGTAAGCACATATCACTTTATGGAGACCTAACCCCCGTATTCATAAAAAAAATATAGGTATCATGGATTTTCTAATAAACTCTGAAGTCTCTCTCTGTCTGTTGATATCGAGTGTAAGATAAAGCGAGACGTATGTCGCTGTAATAATATTTTTTAAGCCGAGTTTTTTAACATAGATGTAGGTGTTCGTTATTTATTGTCAAATGTCTGAAAGTGCAACATCTGCTATTATTTTCTGTATCCTGCTACCCCTAGGTTGTCTGGAAGAAATCGCTTTAGCGATAAGACCGCCTATTTTGTAAACACTTGTTCTCTTATCTACTTCTTTATATTTCTTCTTCTCTTGTTATGTGTTGTACAAATAATTGTATATAGATAACAAAATACCAAAGTATTACCAAACACCTATTGATGTGTTGCAGTTGCTCTTGAGGCCCAGTGGATGGCCTTCTAGTAAAGGTCGACAACACACTGCTAATTGGTAATGTCTATAGGTGACGGTGAGCAACAAGTGCATGGTGCACTTGTTACTGACAGTTTGTTAAATGTCATTAATGAGACATTGACCTACCTCTTCGGGGAAAGTGGCGGTGAGGATATTGCGATAGTTAGGATCTTTAATTTCCAGAAAGAAGAATACTTCTCAAGGACAGGTGTTCGAGTAGTAACAGTTTGCTTCGGAGTCACGAACACAGAAATTGTTCACAATATGCGCAGTTTCGATGATCGCATAAATGAAGAACTGAAAGAGATAGTAGATTTATTTCCAATGCAAACGTACGTTTCTTATCGCATAATAAATACATATCCTGGAATATTTATTTCATACGTGGCCATCTGTTTCCAATCTAAGCAAGAGCTTGTACTATGGCAATCAGTGCCTTTACCATGAGTTTTTAACGTTACGTACTCGCTAGCGACGGCGTAAAACATTTCTATGGCAAATGTTTACAGCGTCACCTAAAGAACTAAAATCGATAGTACGAGTCGATAAGTAAAAAACCTATCGAAATGTAAACACTAACGAGTAACGTTTTTTAACCATTAAATATAGAAATTCGGTACCATGAGTCACAAATTTGACAGTTGCTATCGAGAAATACTGTATCGATAGTAGTTTACTCGCCAGTGACTAAAGTAAGTTTCGATAGCAACTCATGGTAGAGGTACAGATCAGTCATCCTACTAATATTATAAATGCAAAAGTAAGTTTGTTTGTTACGCTTTCACGCGACAACTACTTAACTGATCATCATTAACTGTACACATATTCTTGGAGGAATTAGAAGTAACATAGGATACTTTTTGTTTCGGGAAAATGTTACAAGCCTCGTAAACGTGGGTGAAACCGCGGGGACAGCTAGTATACTATACATTAACTAGTTTTAAATATATACTTACTATTATCTTTAATACATAGACTCCGATTTAAGCATAAGATTCTTCTGGGTGGGACAGAACCGACCTGTGTTAGATAGCCACCAAGTCAACTAAACCTTCGCAATTTACGATGATTTTCCCATAAATACCATATTAATTTATCAGTTTACATCAGAATTTAAAAGTAATTTTTTCTTTAATTCCCTGTTTCTTTATTTTAATGAATAAATTTAATTTAATATCCGACTAGCCGAATATCTGGCTTGGTCACGCCGCAGGTCGTGGATTCAATTTCCACCCAGGACAAACATTTGTGTGCCTGAACATGTATGTTTGTTCTGTGTCTGGATGAAAATTTAAATAAGTTTGTATTTTAAAAGTAGTTTATGTAGTATATCAGTTATCTGATTTCCATAGTACAACCTCTGCTTAGTTTGAGATCATATGGCCGTGTGTAAAGAATGACCCAGGATAATTATTTATTTAATTATACTGACTAAATTAAACTCTACAATTGCTCTTAACCGGTATTTTCCTTTACAGACTATTATCAGCAGCAAAAGGAGCACTAGACGCAGTCAAAAATGGCACAAGCGCTAGTACCTGGCTGGTAGCAAATGATACACCAGCTAAAGATATAACTACAACTGTACAGAAAGCTTATGGGCTTTACTCTGATTTGCTATCATAAATAAATGGAATTAAATGAAATATTTATTCAAATAGGCCTTCACAGGCACTTATGAATGGTCACTCTTACATTTATTAATACTTATCAAATATATCTGCTGTCTAGTATCCGCTAATGGTTTTCGTGGAGAAAAATCTGATGGTGTTAAGAATTATGGGGTTTTATTTAGTAGCATTGATTCTGATGTCTAAATATCTCGTCGTACGTATTGAATACTCTATCTTAGTCATGCTAAATTATCCAAAATCGTTCTTTTTTGTAATTGATAACGAGCATACGGGAAAGTAACTTGTGTATAATATGTTTGTAAAATCATTGTCTATCATTATTATGCAATTAGTTTTAGTGGTAAACAATATTTATGCGTTAGTCAAGTTGGTTTTGTATTGTTTTTTATTTATTATGTTGGAAGACGGCATTACAAATATTAAAATAACATACATTTTTGCTAAATAAATCACAGCGATAGGAAAGGCTTTTCATGTTAAAACATAAGTAGTTTTGTAAAGCAGAATTAGGATATATTAAATGTCCGTATTTAGGTTATATGTAAAAATGTTAAAGGGTATAGTTAAATATAATATATTAAGTTAAGGATTTTTTTTTGTATTTGTTTTAGTGTTGAATATTAGCGTTAAAATCAGTGCACACATAGTTACCTACTAAACTACAAATAGGTAGGCGCTATTTTGGCGATACCTGTTACTTAGCTTAACAATTCTTTATTAAATGTATTTAACAAAATCCAAAGTAGAAAAAATACACAATTTTAGTCCTTACATCTAATACCGGATTTACTTAATGAAGGTACATATTAAACATCCTGTATAGAGCAGACAAACAATCTTTTAACAATTAAAAATAAACATAATAAATTAACAACATAAATAATTTAAAGAAAAATTAATTAATACATTTTAGCATCATCTATGTATAGATACACTATACCGCCATTTTCACCAGTAACATTTATAAGAATTATGAATTTAATCAAATAATTAATGCCCACCACACACAGAGTTCAACAATCTTTGGTAATACGTACACACATTACATATATCAATCTTATAATTAATCAATTATTTTAATCTATTTTAATCATTAAAATCAAGAACTCGCTCAAGTGGTAGGCGACGTATACACAAGATTATATCAAAAATAAAGGTGAAAAGGTATTCAGTTACAGATTTGTTACAAGGCGACAACGCATTTCATAATTTCTGTGAAAATGACCATAGTATGTAAACCAAGTTAACTATGATGCAATAGACAAACAAATCATAAAGAAATTGAGTGACCATAAAATTTTAAATATTTGTAATCAATAAAAATTTAAGATTTACTTTATTGTTCACAATTAAAAATTAAAATTGTTCAAAAAAAAATTCAAAACCATTTATTCAGTTTAGGCCTTCGGAGGGCACTTATGAAGGTCAAATTTAAAGTTACTGAAGCTACAACCGGTTCGGAAGTCAGCCTTCAACTGATAAGAACCGGCAAGAAACTCAGCAAGGTTACATTCTTTTTTATTTGTTAAATAAACTAAATTGTCTCTCCAGTAACCTCGAATATCATCTCCACGGTTTTGATTGTAATGTCTGACCTTTACATGTATAAACGTTGTATAAATAGTCCGGTCACAAGCTGATGCAAAATAATATATAGATGATAATATTATCAATTTACTGTTCAAATATACTTTGTAACGTTAGCTTTACTTTTTGCTTTTATTTATCTACTAGCTATTCCCTCCGGTTTCACCCGCGTTTATTTATATAATAGCTTATATCCATCTAGGAAAAATTCCGCGTCGAATGGTAACAGTCCCATCCCGACATGTTCAGTAGTTTTGAGGTGATGGCACTATTTTACTTATAATATATAATATACCAGCCGTCCCCCGCGGTTTCATCCGCGATTATCTATATCATATATAGTCTATGTCCATCTAGGAAAAATTCCGCGTCAAATTGTAGCAGTCACATCCCGATACGTTCAGTAGTTTTGAGGTGATGGTGCGACAAAGGAACATTATTTTGCTTATACAGTGTAAACACTTTATAACGTTATCCTTTATAACGATAAACTCCCTATAACGTTGAAGTGAGCCCAAGTTGGTTGGTTTGTTCACTTTGTTTTGTTTTTTTTGTTCACTCCATATAACGATAACTCTCTATAACGACAAAAAATGCTCAGTCCCTTGAGTTTCGTTATAAAGAGTTTACACTGTATATAATATACCAGCTGTCCCCCGCGGTTTCAGCCGCGATTATCTATATCATATACTAGCTGTCCGGACAGACGTTGTCCTGCCAAAATAAGTCCATACAAAAATTCTGGGTTTCGATCGCAGCGCCCCCTACCGGGTCCAATTGTAAATCTAAACCATTCTCGAATCTCCACGAACACACACAAAAAATTTCATCAAAATCGGTCCAGTCGTATAGGAGGAGTTCAGTCACATACACACGCACACAAGAAATATATATATTAAGATAAGCCTATGTCCATCTAGGAAAAATTCCGCGTCGAATTGTAGCAGTCACATCCCGATACGTTCAGTAGTTCGGTGATGGTGCGTCAAAGGAACCCTATTTTGCTTATATACTATAGATAAAGATTATTCGTGTTGCGTTTGGTTATTTTTATCACAAGTATAGTGACTATTGTGCAGATAAGATGTTTGCATTGGAAAATAAAGTGGTTATAGTTACAGGTGCGGCAAATGGTATAGGTGCAGCTATTGTAAAGGCTTTTTTGAAAGAAGGTGTTAAGGTATATACTTAATAACTTTTATATTCTTATACTAATAAGACTTGTGAAATATTAGTTTGCAATGTTACATCTGTTTGCAGTTCAAATATAATTAATCAAATACTTATTTATATTTTAAAATATTATTTATTTTGGGTAATAGTTTATAGCGAATGAAATGTTTTCCTTTTTCCTCTGACTCTGACAAACATTTGTGTGCATGAACATGTCTGTATTTCTGTGTCTGGATGTAAATATCTATATAAGTATGTATTTAGGAAAAGAAAGTAGTATATCAGCTATCGGGTTTCCATAGTAAAAGCTCTGCTTAGTTTGGGACCAGATGCCCGTGTGTAAAGAATGTCCCAGGATATTTATTTATCAAATAAAAACTTTTAGAGACTGCACCGAATCAAAATTAATTTTAATCTGAGATAAGGATATTTATGGTAATAGTAACATATCGTGCCATCCTCATGTGATTGGAAACAGATGTCTAAGCACGAACATCTATCGTAAGCGTATCGTTACCGAATCGACTGCATCAAAAAGCTGGGTTATATAGAAAATGGAATGCCGCGCATACCGTCACGTTCCGCGATGTTCAATTTCCCTTTGCATTGTTTTTTGGCGCACTCGATACGATGACGATACGCTTGCGATAGATGTTCGTCCTACGGGCACAGAAGAGGCAAATGTTGACAATAATGACCAATTTCAGTATGTAGCAGCGCTCGATATAGATGAAGTCTCTGGAATAGCACTACAAAACGAATGTAATGACCTCTACGGTGATAATAAAACTAAATTTATCAAATGTGACGTCACAATTGACGAACAGCTTTTTGGAGTTTTCACAACTGTTACTGATGAAATGGGCTACATTGATGTAGTTGTTAATAATGCTGGCTCTGCAGATGAAAGCAGTATAGCTGCTATACGGAAGCAAATTGAGATTAATTACGTAAGTGAAGGATACTATTATCTTCTCTACTAATTTTATATACTCGTATAGTACTAATATTTTAAAACAAGATAACTTACGTAAGATAAGGTTACTATTATCCAATTTAGACGGCCCCGTTGGTTTGGTGGTTAGCGGCACTGACTGCCACGCCGCAGGTTTTGGGTTCTATTCCCACCCAGGACAAACATTTGTGTGCATGAACATGTTTGTTCTATGTCTGGGTGTAAATATCTGTATAAGTATGTATTTAGAAAAAAAAAAGTAGTATATGTAGTATATCAGTTATCTGGTTTCCATAGTACAAGCTCTGCTTAGTTTGGGATCAGATGACCGTGTGTAAAGAATGTCCCAGGATATTTATTTATTATTTATTTTATTATTTATTTATTTATTATAAATGCTAGTATTTATCCATCACGAATAGATGAAGTATGTACCTATGGGTAGATATATGGATGTTTGTTGCTTAATCACGATACGAATCACGAATCACGAAAAGTAACAAATGGATTAGAATGGAACTTAGAAAATAGATAGTTTATAACCGGAATTAGAACCATAGGATACTTTACCCCGGGAAAATGTGACATCCCTCGGGAACGCGGGAAAAAACCTCAGGGGCAGCTAGTCACTTATAAACTAGCATGAAATGATAGGCCTTCGTGCATAAGATAATTTATTCATTGACTCATTAACATCTATAAATGCTAAAGTTATTTAGCAATTAGTAGATGCAAAAAATAATGGTTTCTACTAAGATACCTTTTGCTTGATTATTAAAAACTTGATTGTTATTGTATTGTTATTTGTGATGCAATGTGACCTCTATCATTACTGATATTATGACTGTGTATGACAGTTTGTTTTTTCGCTTTTACGCATAAACTACTTAACCGATCATCATGAAACTTTGCACACATATTTTTGGAGGTATTAGAAGTAACATAAGATACTTTTGTGCCGGGAAAATGTTACATCCCTCGGGAACGCGGGTGAAACCGCGGAGGACAGCTTGTCTACTATAATTTGCATACTTACTTTCCAGATTGCGGTTGTCAATAGCACCCTTAAAAGCATAGATATGATGCGATCGGACCAAGGAGGTAAAGGTGGGACAATCATCAACGTTTCTTCTATTACTGCCATTTCTCAATTAAGTCCAACAATATTTGTGTATACGGGTACCAAGAGTGCCATAATGCAGTTCAGCAATTGTATCGGTGTAAGTGATTTTGAACCTTAATCATATAAGTTTTAGTACAAGTTTGTTATAAGACTGATTTGTATTTCTTTTTTATGCGTGTCTATTACAACTTAGGAATAACTGGAAGTTGTACGAAGAGAAGAAGTTTGCGACTTCTGACCCGGAACTTGGACATGGAAGGGCCATAAATCAGACAGACACGGTCCATCTGATAGTAAATGGTCACCGTCGCCTATGTACATATGCAAAGACCGGGGCATTGCCAATGTGTTGTCGACCCTGAGATATGAAGATGTTAAGTCTCATGTGCCTGTAATTTCACCGGCCCCATTACCTCTCTAGCCGAACACAGTAATACAAGTGCACTACTGATTCACGGCGGTAGTACTTCTCGAACAAATTATAAAATCGGTGGCATGTTATACCACCAAATAATAATAAAAAAAAAAAAAAAAAAAAAAAAATACATATGTATGTATTGATCTTAGCTATATAACTAGCTAGCAAATTGCTATGACACTAAAGTAAACTTATAGTGACTTTGAAGTTATAACAAAGTCCTACCTACCTACAAAGTCAAAGTTGAACGACCTTATATCAACTAAAACATGACTTTTGTTCGACCCATGACGGATTTGACTTATTTAATTGTGATTTTAACATGAGACATAATTGTAAACTCACCAAAAATATATCCTTAGCACCTACAAAGGAATTCATTACGATACTTAAAACTTAAAGTATTTCTACTGTATTAAGTACTTTTAGTTATAGCACGCTAAAGGAACTACAGTCTCAATTCAGTATTTTTTTTAACAGGCCTATTGGCTTATTGGTTAGCGACATTGACTACCAAGACGCAGGTCACGGGTTCGATTCCCACCCGGGACAAACATTTATGTCTCTGGGTGTAAATATCTATTTTAAGTAGGTATGTATGTAGAAAAAATAAGTAGTAGGTTATCAGTTATCTGGTTTCCATAGTAGAAACTGCTTAGTTCTGAATCAGAACTAAATATATGTTGAGAAACATAGCACAAATCGTAACTGTCAGTGTCAATGAGTGAGTAATGATATTGTTGTCAATAATAACCCAACAACGTCAAAATTGTTATTCGTTGCTACAAACAGGTGCAAAGAGTTTGGACACTACAATTTCACGATTGAATAGTAATTACCCTTTTAGGGCAGTTTTTCTCACCAATAATTTCGGGTGTTACTTCTTACGTGCGTACATAAGTACACACACACGTTTTTTTTTATTTATGAATCGATTTTAATCATAATTTTTTCGTGTGGTTTATTTTGTCACAGATGGATAAATATAATTCAATTACTGGGGTTCGAGTGCTAACTATTGCCTTCGGTGCAACAGACACTGATATTAGAGGGAAAATGCGTACTTACGACAAATCTATCCAAAACGATTTGACAGACTTATTCAATTCATTACCCTTCCAAACGTAAGTATAATTAGAAGCTACTTTTAAAAAAATATATTTTTACTTGCTGTCCAGGCGGGTGGCGTAAGTGGGGTACCTTGACTGGAGTCTTATGTGACACTAAAATGCCAATAAGAACCAAGGGCAAGGTTTATAAAACGGCTGTTAGACCTGCGCTACTTTATGGTAGCGAAGCCTGAGCATAAAAAAAGACGCATAAACACAAGCTCCACACAACAGAAATGCGTATGCTATGATGGGCAGGAGGAGTCACACTCAAAGACAAGGTTCGCAATGAGTACATCAGGGGGAGCTTCAAAGTTGCAAAGATAAAGGATAAACTGAGCGAGTCCAGGCTGCGATGGTACGGTCACGTAATGCGTAGAACGGAGGATCATGTCGTGAGGAATTGCCTTTCTATGGCTGCTACTGTAGCGACCAGCTAGTTGACAAATGTCCAGAGGGAAATGAAGAAATTGGGTCTGGGGGAAGAGGACACACAGTGACGGACCACGTGGTGTCGCATGATTGGAAAAGCCGACCCCGTGTAGCGGGAAAAGACGAGGCCAAAGAAAGATTCTGGGAATATGTATCTTCCTTTAGGTACATGAATGAAACCGCGGGTAACAGCAAGTAATGTATAAACTAAAGATACTATACTTTAATCCCGGGGTAATATTAAATCAAAAGTAGTTTTTGATCTGATAGCCTCGCTGGTATAAAGCTGGACCAGAGAACCGGAGGTCCTGAGTTCGATTCCTGGGGTCTGGTATTAACGTTTTTGGTATAGAAATATGGATATGGTCAGTTTAGGGTCTGGTTCAGTGAATATCAATAAGTAGTCTTATTATTGCAGTAAGTCCATATAATTTCATTAACACATTAAAAACACAGTGACTAAGTAATAACAAATAAATTGACCGTTTTAAACAAGTACGTGAACCAGACTGGTACAAAGTCTCGTAACAGCGTTCGATGACGCTGACACCGTATGCATGCGGGAACTATACATAATAGGTACATATTATATTCATAATGATATATCATGTGTCCCTACAGTCAGAAACACCTTGACAGACTCACAGATCCATGTGTAATATAATCCATAATGTATATGTATGTCATTTTTATTTTTATTATTATTTTTATTTTTAAAGTGTAGGTTTTCGTAGACACATATTTACAAGCCACCTATTTACTTTATCTTTTCATATTAAGTTTACGTAATAATTTAAATACACAAGCGTTGCATAAATTTTAATATGTTTTATGTTTTTCTTTTTCACAGTGCTGAGCCTGCAGCCCTAGGTGTTATAAAAGCAGTAAAAGAAGGAGAAACCGGCAGCACTTGGCTAGTATCTGGTAGTAAAATATCAGACATAACTGAAGATGTCAAGAAAGCGTACGACATTTTGGCGGCAACGTTTATGCCGTGATTTTAACCTCAAATCTTCTTTTATCGAGTAAAGTCTTCGATGTAAACTCTTTAGTAGGCTAGTCTTCTGAAATAAATATTTATGGTATCTGATAGAATTACTTTTTATTCGCAATGGAAAATATTTTTTATGATAAAATGATAATCGCTGCAGATTATCATTCATCAAACAATAGGGATGTGTCCTGACATGTCAAATCAGCAATTCTTTATGAAATGTCAAAACGATCGAATGTATGGAGTTTTCTATGAAATAGTATAGTATTTTCTGTATATAGGTTAGTGTTTGATCTTTAATACAGGACACATCACAATTTCAAATAAAACTTATATACAATAACTAGCTTCCCCCAATAACTAGGTTTCACTCGCGTTCCCGAGGGATACAGGCTATAAGATATAATCTGATGAAAATTATTTTGCAACCCACTTTTATCATTAAAGGTTGAATATTAAAAAACTATGAAACATGTGTTTAATTAAATGTTTAAAAAAATATAAATGCCAAGTTTGAAGTAGATCAGACCAAGAAAACACGTTGTTCCATACCAACTTTGCACCCCCTTTTTACCCCTTTGCCCCTCTTAATTTTTGCTGAGTGGCTAAAGATGTGTGAGGTTTAGCGTTATCATGATGAAAAACCACACCCCTTCTGTTGATTAATTCCGGCCGCTTTCTCTCAACTTCTTGCTTTAATCTCATCAGTTGTTCGCAGTAGAGTTCAGAATCGATGGTCCTGCCTGGTAGTAACAGCTCATAATGAATAATGCCCTTCCAATCCCACCACACACACAGCATCACCTTGTTGCGAGTTAACCCGGGTTTCGCCACAGTCTGTGAAGCCTGACCGGCCTTTGACCACGATCTTTGTCGCACGTTCTTGTCGTACGTGATCCACTTTTCATCACCAGTTATCAGCTTCTTCAAAAATGGTTCGGTTTCATGACGTCGTAATAAAGAATCACAAATGAGTACACGGTTCATTAGGTTTCTTTCAGTGAGCTCGTGAGGTACCCAAATATCTAGCTTTTTTGTGTACCCAGTTATTTTCAAATGTGCCAAAACTGTTTTGTGGTCAATTCCCAGTTCTTCAGCTACATCGTAACTACTGATATGCCGATCTTGCTCCACTTTTTCAAAAATGGCATCCATTTTATCCGTAATGGGGCGACCAGAGCGACGTGCATCTTTGACATCAAAATTTCCGGATTGAAAACGCTTAAGCCAAATTTGTGCTACTCTCACAGACACTGCACTAGGTCCATAAACATCGTAAATTTTTTTCGCGGCTTGCGTGCATTTTTACCTTTTTTGTAGTAAAATTTTAAAATGAATCGAGTTTCTTCATTAGATTCACTCATCTTGGCGGTACGAAAAACAAATGCAAATCACACATTTTCCTAATTTGAATTTGGAATGATGTCCTTTAAAATTTAAACTTTCAATGATACCAAAAACCAGCCAGATACAAATATTATAGCCAAAGTGATTTTATTACAGGTTCATACATACTATAATGCGAAAGGACTTTTTCCCCAACCTAATATTTTTTTTTCCCGATAAACGTTAAACATACATTGTAAAATTGGAATTAACGCAAGGTGATGTACCTGGAGCAAAATTTGAATTAGTAAAATTTATGAGTCACCTTGTGCGAGTTTTAAAACGATGGCTTGCATGTCCTTGTTAACCTGCGAATTGTGTAACTCACTCGAATTTGATGTTAAAGCTAATTTAATGGTAGATTAATGGTTTGGCGCGCGAGCAATGTTTTTTTTTTTATACCACATGGGCCGACAACCAAGCGGACGGTCCTCCTGATGGTAAGTGGTCACCGCCGCCTATGGACATTTGCAACACTAGGGGCATCGCCAATGCGTTGTCGACCCTGAGACGTGAAGTTGTTAAGTCTCAAGTGGCTGTAATTTCACCGGCCTCCTTACCTTTCAAACCGAAACACAGTAATACAAGTGCACTACTGCCTCACGGCGGAAATGGGTAAGGTGGTAGTACTTCCCCGGACGAACTCTGCACTAAGAGCTCTACTACTCGATGAATGTGAGATAACAGCCAGTAAATTTACTTCTCAGACGATTCCGACAGCATTCCACAATTGCCCAGCTGTTTAAGATAAAAAGATGTACCCCTAGATGGATTAGTTGTCGTTGACAGTTCGTTTCATTTGTTGTCAGTGATAGAAATATTATAGCTACATAAGATTTTTTATTAAAACTGCATTTTTTTTATTAAAGAATTGAAAAAGGTTTTCCTTTTTTGAAGTGAGAACTTCTTTAGCGGCGTTGAGCATTTTTCTTGGTATGTGTTGAATGATGAATTTATTGTACGTGACCTGATCGAAAATTCGTAAGACGGTAAAAATGCACAACGTTAATGTTCAAGTTTTCACTTCTGTCGGCACTCCCGGAGTGCAACCCGTTGTCTTTTTTATCGGAATCGATGGTGGTAACTATTTAGTGGATAAGCAGCTATGCATGAAATTACTCTATCCAGGTCTACAGACATCTGCACTTTTTCTTCTTCAAATTGGGAAATTTTCCCAATTTGGATTATTCATCGTACTTGCTGAAGCTATAATAACAATATAATTTTTGATCCTATTGATAATAATATGTACTTTGAACCTAAATGCATGCACTTCAAACACTTGAGGTTTTATAAATGGCATAATTTTATACCATCTTGCCTTGTATCGACTGGCCAAAGCGCAATTCGCGAATGCTAATAACTAGCTGTCCCCCGCTGTTTTACCCGCGTTCCCGCGGGATGTCTCATTTTCCCGGGATATAAGTATCTAATATGTTATTCTGGGATATGCTCTATCTATGTGCCAAGTTTCATTCAAATCTGTCCGCTACTTTTTGCGTTAAAGAGTAACAAACATCCATACAAACGAACATTCGCATTTATAATATTAGTAAGATTTACTATGATTACGATGCCCCTGTTCATGTTCAATTCTGTAAGATAAAAGACACAAGTCGTTCGTTCGTCGCAACTATGCTCTGTCCCTTTCGTTAACTACGCAAACACATGAGATATCCGCTCTCGGAGGCCTGTTGGGCCTTCTCTCCGACGAAGATTGTATTTACTAATTTACTGAATAAGACTTCACTTTAGAGGCTGCACTTTACTCAGTCCAACTCGAGACTGAAATACATAAAGTGGCATACATACAAATACTTCTTCAAATGTTATTGATACAACAAGTATTTGTTCTATTTTCATTATCAGCTGTTATTTCAATATCAAGACAAAGACTCTTAAAAAACATAACCTTCATATTTTGTTATTATAAAATATTTAATTTATTATACTATAATTTATTATAATTCTGGCACAGTAATTCTGAACATGCTCTGGTTTCGAAAAGAAAAACATTTTTTTTAAATACAATCTATTTTATAGCCAATTTTGGTGCCAAATAATCAATGGATAAATAAATCCTTCTGTGTTTGAAAATAGCTCAATCAAGATTTTTTTAATTTTTTTTTCTAAAGTATGTTTGAATATAATTTATGTAAGTTCCTTTAATAAATTACACTTAATTATATACCGATATTTTATTTTTAAATCGAAAAGGAGCGGGCGAAGTAACAAAATTTACGATTAACCTTAAATAGACGCAGTTATTAGCATTTCCAGGCCAAGGTGCACGCACAGTTACCCATAATCAGTGCTGTTTCCATTTACTTGTTGACGCACCTCCATTTGACATAAAGGCTTGTTTACATGCACATAACAAAAAAGCTTGCGGTCTCTTTGAATACTTAATTTAGTTTTATGTTTATGACTACATAGTGTAAAACAAAGTCGCTTTCTCTGTCCCTATATCCCTATGTATGCTTAAATCTTTAAAACTACGCAACGTATTTTGATGCGGTTTTTTTTTTAATAGATAGAGTGATTGAAGAGGAAGGTTTTATGTATAATACATGTGACATCCCTCGGGAACGCTGGTAAAACCGCGGCGGACAGCTAGTGATAAATAAAATAATAATGCTAGCTTGTTTAAATACATGCTATGTAGGCTACAAAATAAAATACTTTTTAAAAATTTTTTTTCAACGGCCCTTTTACCTTCTAACCGAAACACAGTAATACAAGTGCACTACTGCTTCACGGCGGAAATGGGTAGGGTGGTACTACTCAATTTTTTTTCAAGTGAACGAAATAATTTATAATTGTGCGTATAAAAAAAATTGCAGTTGCTCTATGTACCATGTAGGAGATTACCGACCAGTATAATAAAATTCGCTTGATATTTGAGTTTATATTTTCGGCGACTTTATCCAAACCAGAATCCCTTCGTTTAGCTTCTTTGCAATCCCATTGGCGGTAGATACTGCTTAACGTTGAATAGAAGGATTAGCGCATGCAGACATGTATTTCGCTACTCACTTATATCTGAACAAGCCTTAACACCGCTCCGACATCAGACATTGAACTAAGTATTGAGTAACAATCAAACATCTACGCGGTTAATCTATTATCTTAATACGTATGTATTAAGTGTGTGGTTAATATTGCAGATAATAACTGGACGAGCTATGGTATTTGTTATTTATCTGTCTCTCTCGTGATCCCGCAATTAGGCGAGAGGTCCGCTGTTCACCTGAGTGATCACTCGGCGTTTGGTTTGTGAATAGCACTGCTGGTGCGGCTGCGATGATTATTTCTCAAATTTAAATATCTATCAAAGTAAAGTCTTTGTCAAATTTAAGATTCAAGATATCTCTCAATGTTATCAAACAATTGAACAAATAAGACGTTTGTAAATAACCGTTGTAATTGCCTAGTTTTATAAATATTTATATTGTTAACTTCCAGCTGATAATTTAAAGCTGTTCAGTTGGTTGCGGTCTTTTTAACGTGGTGGTTGTCTTTGAAATAAGCTATAATGTACGATATTAAAGATAAAGTCTTTCTTGTGACTGGTGGTGCGGCCGGAATTGGAGCTGGAATAGTCCAGGCATTTTTGGAAGAAGGGGCTAAGGTAAGTATCTTGGCTCTTTTATGAAGTTCAATTCGAAAAGAATAATAAGAATAATAGTGTTGTAGACCGATGCGTGTTTTTTTTTTATAGAAAAATCAGATCTTCATTTTTTAACTCCATTATTTGGTCGAAGTATTAGGTATTGAATAATAAAAAATAATTGAAAATAAATTTGAATTAAGGGTAGTGTAAATAAGAAAAAAATGTATTTTATTCTGAAAAAAGCATGGGGTGCATGGTGTCAATAGTTATAAATATTTTATGAGTAGAAGGATTATCATTTTGATAATATTTCACATTTCATTTTAACATTTCAATATTTATTTTTTTTGTAGGATTTTCTATAAAAGCTTTTTAGTTTTTTTTTTAAACTATTATTTATTTTTATTATCGCTAATCCTGATTATCCTAGTAAGGATAACGGCGCTGTTTAAAATATTGAATTGTCATCGGTTTTCGATAAATCTACAAAGTTTGAATGAAATCTGACCGTTTAAAGTGGGTCAAAATCGCGCCCAAAAAAGTCCGTTACATACCGGTGAAGCTAATAAAAACGTGTTAAAAAAGAAAATGTTACATAATTGATTTAAATAAAAGATATCATAGTATTGAAGAAGCCATCTATTGGATTTTAATTTAAAATAATTTAGCTTCACGCTATTAGTGTTTGTGAAGAACCAAAAAATGATGTTTTATGATATTTTTTATGCAAATGTATAACTCTGCAATGGAGGCGATGACATGTCAAATCAGCAACTTTTTTTAAATGTCAAAACGATTGTATGTATGAATGTTTTGAATGAAATTGTTGTGACGTCATTATTGTGACAGGTTTAGTTTTTGTAAATTTATTGATCTCATTTATTGTTATCCTTTTTTTTAGTAGATATGTGTAATTAGTGTTATTGGTGAAAACCGTTTTAATTGTTAAAATAAATAAATAAATTGTACAGCATCTAAAGATCTCTGTGTGGTTAGATCGGTACTGAAAAATCAATATTATATATACAATTTTGATCATATTTGATGTTATCGTGTATTGTTCGATGTTCAATAGGTTGATTATTGTTTGATCATTTATCTTGAATGCAGTATATTAATAATACATATGTAAATTCATAATATATGAGTCCTAAGTTTGGATCTAAGGATAACTATATCCACGATTGTAGTTATCCTAGATCATAATCCAGTTGGATTGGTGGTTAGAGATCCTGACTGATACGCCACAGGTCGTGGGTTCGATTCCCATCTAGGACAAATATTTGTGTGCATGAACATGTCTGTTTGTTCTATGTCCGGATGTAAATGTCTGTATAAGTATGTATTTAAAAAATAGTATTATGTTTATATCAGTTATTTGGTTTCCATAGTACAAGCTCTGCTTAGTTTGGGATCCATTGCTCAGATTGGGGTTTGGGTGGCCATGTGTTAAAAATGTCGCAAAATTATTTTTTTATTTATTTATTATGCAAACGTGATATTACCTTAATATTAACAGTTTAAAAATGTTCCAATTTTTACAGCACGTTGCAGCTTTAGATGTGGATGTGACAAGTGGTGAAAAACTAGAGAAGGAATTAACCAATAAATATGGGGCTAACAAGTTTAAATTTCACAAATGTGACGTCACCACAGATGATTTGGAAGCATCTTATGACAAAGTCATAAGCGAAGTGGGATACATAGATGTGGTCGTTAATAACGCTGGTATCATGAATGATAGTCGAAACATTTATTTGAAGGAAATATGTATAAATGTGGTAAGTTTATTATTACCTATCCGTTGCGGCATGCTTTGATTTAAACTATTCAAGTAATGGTCCACTCTCCACAAATCATCGCAATCGTTGTTGAAACGTTTAGAAGGCAAACAAAAAACAAACTAAACGTTTATTCATACTTTACTAGCCGTCTCCCGCGGTTTCACCCGCGTTTCCGAGGCATGTAAGCATACATATAAACCTTCCTCTTGAACAATTCCGTCTATTTATGAAAACAGCATCAAAATCCGTTGCGCAGCTTAAAGGAACTAAGCGTACAAACGGCGGAAGCAACTTTGTAGGGATATGAAATTTGTTATAAATCAATTATATTTTTTAATTCAAGTTACCTAACTACAAGAACTGCCTGAAGACTTCTAAATAGAACAAACTAAAATATACAAAAACAACAAAAAAAATATTTTCCTAACGGTCTTAAGAGCAGCCTTGCTCTTATTTCGAATAATCACTCACTTGAAATATACATTCTAAAGTAATAAAAGAGAAGTACGTTGTAATTAACAATGATATTTTTAGTAGACTGACTTACAAAATTTTATGGACGTTCATAATCAGCCCCCTTATTCCGCTAAAACAAACTTTGTCGGCGAGCCGGTGCACGAAAGCCTCGGAGAGCTTACCTCTCACGTGATTGCGTCGTTAATGAAAAAGACAGAGCATAGAGGCCGCGATGAAACATCCTCGAGCTAGTGTCACTTACCCTTACAGAATCGATGCCCTGGCTGCGTGTATACGTGTGACGTATCTCAAAATGGTAGAAGGATACTTTGAATTTTAAATGACGACTATTTGTTAGTTAACCATTATTGCCTTTAGAACCAATACATCGTGTAGCTCAACGTTATTCAAATATTGAAAAATAATTCCATAGACAATTATTATTATGCTGTACATCTTTAAATAGCAAAAAAAACAATGTCACTATTATTTCTCTGCTTGTGCGCTTTGTTCTTTTACAACACAATAGATTTTAAAAAGGTTTTTTTTTACATAATTTCTTTTCGGGGAGACTTATTAACTGTCAGGCGATGTCGCTAGTCTTAAAATGATTAAATTAACAATTGTTACTGTTTTGTCAAAATTATTTTTACATCTCAAGGAAAATATTTTGTTACTGCAAAGCAAACATAAAAGATCCACAGAATGTTTACAATTACGGACAAAGTACCTACATATTATTACATACATATTACAAAGCAACAGACCATAATATAAAACATTATTTCGCAGACAACTATCTGTCTAGAGTTACTAATACCTTAAAGATTCCTCACTTGACAAGCCTGTATCGAAGAACCTTATAGATCGAATAAGCAAAATTAATTTTCTTTATGATTACTGTCATTGTCATCTTTTTAAATAAAATTTAACACTAACCAATTTAATCGCATAACGGCTTATTCTTTATATTATATAGCTGCTCTCTGCACAGTGCATCTCTAATTTGCTTGTTTAGGTTGTAAGTAATTATTGTTATTTTCTATTTTGTAGTCTTGTTATTTCTTTTTTTGTTTTAAATTGTTACCTGTATTAAGTATATTGTAATTGTCAAAATATAAAAAAATGATATAATAAAATAGCCAAAAAGGCAGAATAGATAAAATTTATATAAAAAATTTAGATAATAAAAAATAAAAAAGAATGTAACCTCGCTGAGTTTCTTGCTGGTCTGGCAAGGTTGAAGGCTGACTTCCGAATTGGTAGTAGTTTCAGTAACTTTAAATTTGACCTTCATAAGTACCTTCCGAGGGCCTAAACTGAATAAATGTTTTTGTTTCAGTCCGCATTAATAAAGAGTTCATTCAAGGCGTATAATTTAATGCGCAAGGACCATGGAGGAAGAGGTGGAACTATCATAAACATATCATCCATCGTTGGACTGTTTCAAGCTAGTCTATTACCTGTATATACAGCAACTAAAAGTGCAGTGCTACAATTCAGTAATTGTCTTGGAGTACGTATTGTTCTATTATCAGATAAAGAGCTATTAATGTTAGCATTACCTATTTATCTTTAATTGTTTTGCACATTATAAGCAGTGTTATTAGGATCAAATAGGTTTTTAATGGCAGAGTTAGAGTTGATAGATTTTATTTAAATAAATGATTAGGTTAATAAGTCTGAAGGCGTTAAAGTCGTAACAATCTATTAGCCTGATTAGTCTAATATTTGGGTCGTGTGCATCATAATTTAATTAGCTACTGGAATAATAGATAAACCTTTTTTTAAGGGTAGTAAAGTATATTTTCTATTACTTTGTTACCTGTCAAAATAATTGGATTGTGACAATTAAAAATTTTTTTTTTCACCAATTGAAACATCAAATTTTAAAACCAATATTTATTTTATACTTTCTGTCCCCTACAGTTTTACTCGTGTTTCCGAGAGTTGTTACATTATCCTGGAATAAAAAGTATCATAAATGTTAATTCAGACTATCTTGTACATTTGCTAAGATACAACCAAATCTGTTTAGTATGCGGATTTATAATATATTAGTTGCATTGATTGTCATTATTATTTCAGATGGACCCTCATTATTCCACTTCAGGAGTCCGTGTTTTGACCCTCTGTTTTGGTTGTACGGATACATCCCTATTCGATACGAAAAAGATGCAAGCGTTTGATGAAGAAGCCAATAAACATTTGATCGGCAGTATGGGAATACTGCCTATGCAAAAGTATGTTGACCATTATCCTCTTTCCACTATATCACTACATACTATAAAACAAAGTCGCTTTCTCTGTCCCTATATGCCTATGTATGCTTAAATCTTTAAAACTACGCAACGGATTTTGATGCGGTTTTTTTTAATAGATAGAGTGATTGAAGAGGAAGGTTTTTATGTATAATACATGTGACATCCCACGGGAACGCGGGTAAAACCGCGGGGGACAGCTAGTATGATATAATATAGGATAGTATTTTACCATATAATACCTGTGATAAATGATGATCAGAGGCCTTAGTACGAACATCGCTAGCGAATCGTCATCATATCGAGTGCGCCAAAAACCAATGCATTGGGAAATTGAACATCGCGCAACGTCACGGTATGCGCAATATTAAATTTTCTATACAAACCACCTTTTTGGTGCACTCGATGCGATTACGCTACACTTCCGATAGATATTCGAGCGAAGGCCTCAGGTCATGTGTAGAAATCAGGCAAAACCTAGAAGGAATCTGCCTCTTAAGCTTTTAACATGGCGCTACTATCAAGATAAAAAATTAGAGAATTTCATCTTGAAAGTAACTAAGCCAGTAGCTAGATGTTTGGCGATAGATAGATATCTATCTATCTGCGATAACACACAGGTATTGTCAGTGACAGTAAATTAATGTTTTCTTATTGTTTAAAATAAACTTTCCGAACCGGTATCAGAGTCAGACTAAAGTGCCTGTAAAGCCCTATTAGAATCAAAATCTTTTCATCTTGAAACGAAAGGATATAAAAATATTTTCATTCTAATAGGCCTTTACATGCACTTATGAATAGTCTGACACTAATACCGAGTCGGAAGGTTTTTTTAATGAGAAGAGCCGGCGACAAACTATATAATTAAATATAAAAACGAACTTAGATTTTTTACAAAACATTAATTTACTCTCACTGACAATACCTGTGTGTTATCGCAGAAATGAAGAATTATTTAACAATAATATTATAAAGGTTTGGATATTGTGAAGGTTATAGTAATCAACATTGAATAAGTACTGCAGAGCATAGTAGTGGTTCCCACAGAAAGTTTTATTTTACTGACTGCTGAAGTTCATTGTAGAATTTCGACCCACGACCTCTGTCTCGGCATTCAACGTCAATTGTCAATCTTAACAACAACAACAAACAACACCACAACACACATTTCTCAACACTATGTAAACATATCTAAATTGATAGTACAATGATACCCATTCTACCTGCCTATATTATGTGGGGTTAATTATATTCCAAGGTCAAAAAAATTGTGTTTTCATTAGTATTTATTTTGACAGTAGCTATTCAAATTTGACTACAGCGTATTCTATTCTGAGGTATAAAGGTGGCTTGAGATCATCGAGAGTATTGTAATGTGTCTTCTGACGTATCTTGGTAATTTCGTCGAGTTTTTCAATCAGTTTGGTTTATATTTTACTAGCTGCGCCCTGCTGCTTTGCCTGCTTTCAATCCTGGTTATAAACCTTCCTCTTGAATTACTCTTCCTATTGCTGACAACTGCATTAAAATCCGTTGCATCGTTTACGATTCCATAAAGGACATACAAACAAACATTTATTTTTATATATATAGATTTCGATAATATTTTTGCCCAGTATAATTATTTTAAAAATACCTATTTTATAGTCATCAGTTAGAGACTATATTATATTATCTTTAAATTATTATATATAATTAAATATTGGACAGGGCACGTCCCTTCAACTCGATGAGTTTTAATTTTTAATTGTGTTCGTCGTTTGCTCTGTCAAAACTGATGAACAGATTTCAGCAATCCTGTTTTAAATGACACTGGGCTTATCATTACACTAAACCGTTAATTTTAACAGTTAATACCACATGTATTTCATAATAGAAGTTTATTTTTACCGCGAGTTCCAGAGCTCAATAAACACTAAACACCCTAACTTTACCATCCTAATTATTTGCTTTGAATATTAACTGTTTAAGTGTCCGTGCAAATCTATATATATATATATAAATGTTATGTTGGTTTGTGTACGCTTCAAAAACTCAAAAAGTTCTGCACCGATGGAGGTGGAATTTTAGCACGATATATAATCTGCATCAAGGATTGTTTTTATCTATTTTTTGCATCAGTCACATATCCGCGACCGTCTTTGTTTTTTCTCATTCCTCATTCCTCAACCATTCAATCACAATGTGCCACAGCGAAGCTTGGCAGGGTGCAGCTATGTATTATAAAATAAAATTATTATTATTGTAATCACTAAATACTTTTTTTATTATTAGGGTTATGTACCCAAGGGCTCCAACGGGAACCTATTAATAATGCTTCAGATTGTCCGTCCATCTATCCGTCTCTCACGGAACTGTACTTATCGTTTGGACTGTAAAGAGAAATAAGAAAAAAAAACGTTTATGGTTAAAGTGGGTCCCCATAGTTGTCTTTTAAGCGTTTTGTTAAATATTGTGCAGTGATCCGGATCGCTCACGCGTGCAAATCTAGCTCACACTTGGCCGTATTTTATTAATAACTTATCAATATTCCAGGGTAGAGTCAGCAATAATCGGTCTATTAGAAGCATATAAGAGAGGTGAAAGCGCCACTACATGGCTTGTCACCTCCGACAGGCCTGCGGAAGACATCACAGAGAACGTGAAGAAAGGTTATGAAATTATGAGCCAGGGTGTTTTTACGTAAACAAATAGTATACAAACTGAAAAATTTAGTTGTTTTGTAAATCACAAATATTGTATATCTAATTATCTTCAAACGAGCTTATCTCTCTAAAAGTGTGTTAATAGCACAAATACGCTCAGGGTCAGTAAATCTTAAAAAACAAACGATTCAGACGATGGCATTTATTTCTTATGATTTAAATATTAAAGCTTCTCGTGCATCTACTTGTATATAAAATATGAATTTTAATTCAAACGTTTAATATTCAACATATTTCCTAAAGTTATTTTACTTAATAATTAACTTAGTATTTTTTGTTTATTAGGCTTAAATCAAACTAATGCGTTAAGGTCACTCTATTGTATATTAAGCAATTTTTTTTGTTTGTAACAAATATTTTTTTTTGGATTTAATTAAATAAATGTTTATTTTCCATAGAGCATTTTCTTGCCTAAAGTTATTTGTTTTTATTTCTGACGGGATTGCGATTCGCCTCAATCTCACCTGATGGTAAGTGAAGATGAGGCCGAAGATGGATCTTGCTTTCCCGTTAGTAGCCTATTCACTCTTTTCTTAAAGAGCCCCAATTTGTAAGTATCTCGGTACAAATACTGACCATAGACAATAAAGTGGCTTACTTATTAATTATAATGCAGTTGTATAGTCGTCTACCTTGACACAAGAAGTGACTTAATTGATTACTGATTTCCATGCAAATTATTTTCATCCTTCTAAAATGCAAAACATGCGTTTTGAAATATTCGAAGAATGATTGTTGCCTACTATAAATTGTGAAACGCAGCTATAATTAATACAGTCCTAATCAATTTATTTTAATGAATATGCTTAGACGTAATTCACTCACGTTTCTCTGATTCCAAACTAAGCAGAGTTTGTATATGGTAATCAGGCAACCGGTATACTACAATACTACATTCATAACACAGTATGTTATACATTTATTAAATTGTAAATACAGTATTACATATTTACTATCGCAATACTGAACAAATAAATATTATTCTGTTTATCGAAGAATATTTTTGTGCTGGGTAGGAATCGAACCCACGACCTCCGGCGTAACCAACTAACATACCAACCGAAATGTATAAAAAGCATAGTTTTTTTTTATCGTAATATACATTAATACATGTAAAGGTCGTATCAATAAAACAATGATTCATGCAGTAAATAGTTTTATTTTAAAAACTTCTTAATATCATCAAAATTTTCGTAATCATTGTTTTGAACGTGAAATTAGGTAATTTCTGTTTATACAGCTATTATCCATCATTATTGTCTTCCAGGATAACACCTGTTTCTGTTAATTAGTCAGTATCCGTAATAACATTCTTGAATATCGTATGATATGGCGCAACTTATTGAAGGGAAACAAAAACCTGATTTCTCGTACATTATGGAAGACGATTACAAACGCTCTACTCCAATGTGACTAACAACTGCTTACATTACAATTACCTCAATTAAAATTTACAAAATAAACACGTAACAATATCAAATGGACTTAAACAATAGAGGAGTAATAAATTACCGTTTTTAATATAAAGAACACTTTGATTTAATAATTATCATAATCTCCCTTCCAGTACCTATCTAAATTTCAAATATTCCACTCTCTAGTTTACTATTTTGATCCTAATGGGCAACAAGGAGCATCGAAGGCTCAAAATATAATTACATTTTAGAATCGTTCATTGTTGCTCTCATTGAGATCAAATCTCCTACGAATTTCACTAATAGTTAACGCGATATAATAAACTTTCTTAATTTCCTTGGGAAACAAACACATCATAACATCGTCACTTTAATACATTTCTAAGATATGAATAGGTTTAGTTATTTCTTTATTTACATCGCCCTTTATTCGATTAGGTTATTCCATTATTTATATTGTTTCTACAATATGAAAAATTATTTGTTTTTAATCTTTTCAATAGGAATATAATTTTTCATAAAGCTGGCAATTGAACTGCTGCACTTAATTTTAAATCAGTAAAAGAAAAATCGAAATATTGTTCTAGCCAAGTCCATCAAGTATTTTATCGTAAACAATAATTATAATATAAATTATGGGAATTCCAAGGTATATTTAGCTAATTTCGTTAATTGAATATGAACAATCGTACAAAAATGGCAGTTTTATATCACGTATACGAATTTAGAGCAATATTTAGAACACAGGTTCAATATTTTATTCGTTTCATTAACCATTATAAATAACGTAAACAAAATTATTGCCGCAAATATTAACTAACACTTAACGACATTATCATAACGAACCTGAGTAGGAGACACTACGAAATGTTATATACAAATAATGTCACTCGTTTACATGTAACTCAGATTGTGCCTCGAGTCGATCGGCCAAACATTCACAGCATCAAATGCATAACATTGTGCGTATATTAAAATTCAACATTGACTTTAGTTGCCAAACCTATCACTAAATTGAAAAAGAATCGTTGTCAAAGATTCACGCAGTGCCTTTACCATGAGTTTTTAACGTACGCACTCGCCAGCGACGCGACGGCGTAAAACATTTCTATGGCAAACGTGTACAGCGCCACTAGCGGTCACCTAAAGAACTAAAAACGATAGTACGAGTCGATAGGTAAAAAACCTATCGAAACATAAACACTAGCGAGTAACGTTTTTTAGCCTTTGCTATAGAAATTCGGTACCATGAGTCACAAATTTGACAGTTGCTATCGAGAAATACTGTATCGATAGTAGTTTACTCGCTAGTGACTAAAGTAAGTTTCGATAGCAACTCATGGTAGAGGTACTGTTCAAAATATTATTTCACCAGCCGTGCAGCAAAGCTTAATTCAATAGTCAAAAACGTTCGCCTTATTCATGATTCTTAGAAATAAGTATCAGGTAATAAATAAAAGTATCATGTTCTCAAACATCATAGAATAGACTTCCATGTGTGAAAAGCCAGTCATACCGATCGACTGCACTTGGTCCAAAATGTATATTTTTCGCACTAACATTATCTACCTACCCCATATAATCACATCGTTTATTTACATTATTTCATAGACATCGCAACATTTGAGTGAACCTTTTCTATCTTATTCATTTAAATATCGCTTTTGCAGCTATGAGGACTCGTCTGCTATCGACTCTATGACAATAACTTGCGGTTTTTATCTCCAGAAGAAAAACTCAATGAATTGACAAATGTCATCAAAATTCTGGAGTAATATCCTACGCTCTAACCTTGAATGTGGCAACATCACATAGTTTAGTTTGAGAGAACATTCTAACGTTAGCCAGGACTCCGTGCGGGAAGCCGGTCACACTGTGGTGACTCGGTCGATTTCCACGTACCGCACAGAGTCCTCGCTTGGTCAGCAAATCACTTCTTTTTCGTCGAAAATAGCCGTATCCGAGGAGAGGCTCTTGAGACGCTGTTGAAGCGCAGAACGACGGCGACGACATGAACGCGCGGCCGTTATCTGCAAAATAGTTTTTAGTTTAGTTAATTCTAGATCCAGATGGCCTATAAATATGTTTTGTTTGTTTATACCAATGTGACTTAGTTCAACCTAAGTATATTTATGAGCCTGGGGTATTTGATCCCAAACTAAGCAGAGCTTGTACTATGGGAAACATACAGCTGTTATATTGCATATTCCATTTTTTTACTCAAATAGATACTTATATAGATATTGAAACCTAGGCAAGGAACAAGCAGATATGTTCATGCACACAAATGTTTCTCCCGAGCGCGAATTAAACCCACGATCTGTGGCGACGCAGTCACGGTCTCTTACCACCGAGCTAACTGACCCGTCGATATCGTATAATATAATCATAGGAGTAAGCTAACCACAGCAAATACAGCAAGAATGGTTAACGCGAGCAGTGCTGCAGCGTAGTGTGCTGGCACTCTGAGCAGCGCCGAGCACTGCGCGAGCCGCTCGTCCTCGCCGTGAGGACACTGCGCCACGCCGTCGCACCACAGCGCTGGAGCGATGCAGGCGTCCAGCGACGCGCAGCGATATTGGCATTCACCGGAGAGTGCGTAAACGCCACCACGATTGCTTGGGTGCCTAGAATCGAATACAAGAAATGTTTAGATATAATATGATTTTTTAAATCTTTCTAGAATTTATAAAACCAAGAAAACCAATAAAGCATACCTTCTAGAAAGTTCCAACCATGTAATGTAATATGTGCCACTCTCAGCCGCATTTAGTTCCACTGATAAGGATCTGGGCCAGTCCAGGTCAAAGTGATCAGGAGACGGTGCTGGCGCAAGGACATGACGAGCAAGAGCGTCCACTTCCTTAGACCAGCCGTCTGAGAATATTTCTACTACTTCGTCGCCCTGCAAATAATGAGTTAACATCCTGGTACATTCTTCATCTGAGCTCAAACTAAACAGAGTTTGCATATTGACCTAAGGCTATAAATTGATGTTACTTATATAGGTATTGGAATATTACATTCGGATTCCTGGCTTTTAAATTTAAGAAGGATAGAAACTAGAGTAAACATAATTAAGCACCTGAATTTGTTCTTCAGGAGGATCAGGACAAATAAATATTGGAGTCAAGCCACCAGCATACACAGCAATACGATTTTGCGTCCTGCAAAGATGCCGTAGGTCTGGAGCAACTGTGATATTATTGAGTAAAGTGAAGTTATCTAGTTCAGGTTCCTTGATGATGCTGCCTCGGATCTGAAGGTAGAGATATCTTCCTGGAGCTGGATCTACGAGCCATGGTCGATGTTCGCAGCGATCCTGTAAATAGTAAAGCCGATAACAATATTCATTCCAAAAAAAATAAATTCGTAAAATTGTATTGAAAATCGTGATATTATTCTGTACTGCAAGATTAGTAATGCGTGCAGCTTAATTTCATTCCAGTTTAAGGTCTATTTGATTAAAATAATGACTAAAATAATGTATAAGACACGATATTAGTATAGAACACATAATTATACGCAACCACATCACTACAAAATTATGACTTATATCAAAACCGGCTCTCTTATGAAGTTAATATAAAACTTACCGATTCAGATAGAGGTGACGTTGCAGATAATCTCAACTCGCCACTAGCACCATATACTCTATGTGAGCTCTCACACATAGTTTCCAGTCTTACAAACTCAACCGAAGCTTCAAAGCCAAAGGAACGAAAATCATCTGAAGCCGACATGTTGACAACGTCGAATTTCAGTTCAGCCACTGTGGCACTTGAAGTGAATTCATAATCACCCGTATCACTAAAATAAATAGGGTTTACTTTGAGATTTAAGAATTGAACTTGGAACTACCATCTGGATTAATTAAATGAATTTCGTGGCATACAACTATTCATATCTGTGTTAAATTGATTTGCATAACCTAATGAAATAATTTTCCAAAAAAAGAATGGCAAAATTGAGAAATCATTAATTAGTTTCGAACAACCAACCACCAGGTATATAATAAAATTACAGTTACCATAAAACATTATATGTATTACCTGCACAAACAATCCCTCAACACTCCAGGCCCAGCATCTCTCCAAGGCCTATCAAAGATCCTGACAGCAGCAGTCGGATCACCAGCACAGCGAAACCACGGCGAGTGCGCAGAATGTACCGAGCGACATAGTCGGCCTCCACTGCGAATACCCCAAACTCGCAATCGGATAACCTCACCAGGGTTAGCTTCGAAGCGATAGGTGCAACTGGAATACAGAGGAAGTATTATGAGCATTTGTGAAACCAGTTGTTCCATATAGGCATGGGATATAAAAGGTTGGGGAAAAAGTTACTTCGCATTTTTTAAGAAAATTCAAAACATTTTTAATATAGTTTATTTACATTTAACTAAAGTATGTAGGTACCATTTTGTTCGATAACTTTTTGCCATCTTGTAGGTAGGGACATGATCCCATTGCTATAGAAATTTTGGGACTTCTGATCAAAATACTGCGACAAGTGGTTTTGACAGTCCTCTCGTGATGTTAACCTCACACTGCCTAAAGAATCAGAATTCTTTAGGCAGTGTCAGGTGGAGAGACCGAAACAGGTGGAAATCTGAAGGTGCAAGGTCAGGACTATACGGCGGATGCATTAATACCTCCCAGCCAAACTCTCTTAATTTTTGCTGAGTGGCTAAAGATGTGTGAGGTCTAGCGTTATCATGATGAAAAACCACACCCCTTCTGTTGATTAATTCCGGCCGCTTTCTCTCAACTTCTTGCTTTAATCTCATCAGTTGTTCGCAGTAGAGTTCAGAATCGATGGTCCTGCCTGGTGGTAACAGCTCATAATGAATAATGCCCTTCCAATCCCACCACACACACAGCATCACCTTGTTGCGAGTTAACCCGGGTTTCGCCACAGTCTGTGAAGCCTGACCGGCCTTTGACCACGATCTTTGTCGCACGTTCTTGTCGTACGTGATCCACTTTTCATCACCAGTTATCAGCTTCATCAAAAATGGTTCGGTTTCATGACGTCGTAATAAAGAATCACAAATGAGTACACGGTTTATTAGGTTTCTTTCAGTGAGCTCGTGAGGTACCCAAATATCTAGCTTTTTTGTGTACCCAGTGTTTTTCAAATGCGCCAAAACTGTTTTGTGGTCCATTCCCAGTTCTTCAGCTACGTCGTAACTACTGATATGCCGATCTTGCTCCACTTTTTCAAAAATGGCATCCATTTTATCCGTAATGGGGCGACCAGAGCGACGTGCATCTTTGACATCAAAATTTCCGGATTGAAAACGAAACCAAATTTGTGCCACTCTCACAGACACTGCACTAGGTCCATAAACATCGCAATTTTTTTTCGCGGCTTGCGTTGCATTTTACCTTTTTTGTAGTAAAATTTTAAAATGAATCGAATTTCTTCATTAGATTCACTCATCTTGGCGGTACGAAAAACAAATGCAAATCACACATTTTCCTAATTTGAATTTGGAATTATGTTCTTTAAAATTTAAACTTTCAATGATACCAAAACCAGCCAGATACAAATAGTATAGCCAAAGAGATTTTATTACAAGTTCATACATACTATAATGCGAAAAGACTTTTTCCCCAACCTAATAGTTTATTTACCAGATTCTAAACTAGTTTCTTAAGGTCACTTGACTCTTGAAGCCTTAATTCCCGTAATGACACTACTCTGTCTCAAATTGGTATACTTTTTAACTTCAGAACAACAAGACATCGAAATTTTGTTGTCATGCAAACGATATTTGAAATAAATAAAATAAAAATTAGATTATAGAGATTTTACTTTTATAATTATTCAGGAGTTAGAATGCCTACGTAATACTAAAATGAAAGGCATTTTATTTGACGCCGTCAACTGATTAAAATTAAGAGCCCTAAAAATGTCCCAAGGCGATTAAAATGATACAAAATCAACAACTTTGCAACTGGATAGTATGTTACCAATATGTGATGGATACGAGTGAATGTACAATTTATGGCCTAATAACTTAAGGTCACCTGTGTCAGTTGTGTGGTAACCAAAATAGTTGTTAATCATTTGGAAGTAGTTTGAGTAACTTTCAATAGCAGTCAAAGATAAATAATTTGTGTAACTTACCTAATATTTCTCGTTCCACCCCTCCCATATAAAAACACATCTCGTGGGGACGAGAAGGTAATCGGTGGGTCTGGTGGAGCTTCAGGAAATGATCTAGAAGAAAATCTTCTCGAACAAGTACCACGACCCCAAGGCTCTCCATCTTGATGGAGGTCAACGAACTCGTAGAGAGCTTTGAAGAATATTGGCCTGAAATTGAGAACATAATTTTTTCATAAAACTGCTTCACAAATTAGTACCTATAGACGTTTATTAAAATTATTCTAAATATTTAGATTCCATGTACAAAAATTTCATTTACATATCTATTTACATATTGCCATTAAACGGTTAAAAAGAATTAACTTTACATTGTCTTAACTACGTCTAAACTGAGACCAGGCAGAGGTCACGGAGGCAATGATCACAAAGCCATTTAACCGTTTTGCTGACATCGATTCCACTTTTAGGTAGGTATAAATCGTTGTTTTCCGAAATGAAGCATCTTCCAACACACGACAGAGATAAAAAATACATACCTTTTGAAAAAATAATAAAACAAAAATATTAAATGTAATTAATTTAGATAAATAAAAAGAAATAGCCCGACCCTCACATGCATGAACTTTGTCAAGAATTTAATATCAAATATGTTATTGAAAAGTTGAATAGCAATAATTTTACAGCAATACTTTGCTACTTACTTCAACGCTGTTCCCTGCGTCAGCTTTAACTCCAAAGTCATAGAGTCTCCTTTAGACAAGAAGCTTTCAGTCCTTGCACAGGCTCTGGATCTCCTCAGCAGCGCATGCTCGCAAGTCCTTGGGGCTCGTTCTCGACAGAATCTTGCAACAAGAGTAGCGTTTGTTGGAGGGCGACCAACGATCACAGATTGTGGGGATGTTGCTCTTGACATTTGCACGGAGCGTTCTTTGTCGCTGAAAATGAGAAAGAATTAAATTATTTGTAAAAGTATGAATTCATCGCTTTTATGAATAAATTTTCGAACATAATTATTTGAGCCCAAATAAATGATTGGTTTGCGCCTTACTATCTCTATTGAAGTGATGGGATTTTTTTATCTATCTATGATGTATCTCTATACTGGTTATGTTAAACCTAAATGCAAAAATCTGTGTGTTAGTATACATGTATATTTAGTAAATGCCCAACCCCGTATCTATTATTCTATCTATTATTATACCAGCTGTTCCCGTAACGCATACCGTTACAATTTATATATTTTTTACTTCAGTAACGCACAGCTAATTCCAATATTCTTAATCTCAATCAGATGAAACGCATAAATGACGAATAAACAAACATTTAAATGAATTATAATATACCTGAGATAATTAGTTGTTTCGGGCACGCGGTAAGGCGAAGCATTTTATATAAATATCATCGCATAAGTTTTACAAGTAACAAAATACAAAATTTCAACTCGCTTAAATAAAAAAGACGTTTTTCCAAGAAAAAAAACTAGTTAATGGATACAGAAAAACCACTATCACTCACTTAGTTCGGCAACACATTATTCATTTAACAGAAGATTTATTACAGAATCTTCGAAAATATTCAACAGAGCAAACAAACTTACCAAAATATATCACTGCATCCGGGCGATATTCTCATAGGGCCATCCCATATATTCAAATGGCTGCCACAATATTCGTCCTCCGGTAAATTCGGATTGAGAGCATTGGTCACATAAAATTTCAATACCGAAAACCAGACTCTGAACCTTGGAGCCGAAAACGACGGCCGTCTGTAAATTATATTCCTGCCCGACGGCCCTGAGGTGTCAATTCCTTGCATGTGATAAAGACAAGTGGTATTCGGTGGCAAAGAATGCTGAGGGTGCTCTAAAACGCCTCTTCCAGTCCCCCTGATCCAAAATTCACAGGCTCTTTTGTTCTTCGCGTATGTTGGTGACTGTTGGTCGACGAATCTGACCTGAAATTGATTAATAGCTTATAAATAATAGACGATTCTTATCCCTAATCAAAATCCGTGAAAGGGCGATCTTTATTGTTTTGGAGGTAGAATTAGATCGAGTTATTTTATTATATTAATTTGTGACTTTGATTTATAATGTATTATTTTTCTTACTCAAAGGGTATAAAATTGTAACTAATACTCAAGGATGTAAATATAGCCCTACCCTAATTTCATAAGTTAAAACAATGTGATCTCGGCCGCAAAGTTTGCTTAGCCCATTATTGTGACCGTACGAGCCTACGCTACTAATTACACTTTGGCAGGGGCCCAACCGAGGCCTCCAGGGCTCTACTTGATTTATTATTGTTCACCGAGAACGAAACACTTTAAATAACACTCTATAATGATATACGCTACCATTAGCCTAATTTTCATTAGCGTGTAAAGCGATTAATAATACAGAATGTGTATTATTATAACCACTGCAAAATTTTTGGACAAACTAAATAAACGACAAATTAGTTTTGATAATTGTTTCGGGATTATAACGATTTCCTTGCTAATTAACGCTAAACCGATGAATTGTACAGGATTAAAGCAAATGGCTAGATTTAATCTGAAACTAGTTAATTTAATTTCAACTTGCTCGAAATTAGTTCAACACTTGCGCTGTGAGCACAATAGACTGTGCTAATAGAATCTTAATAATTAAAAGCTTTTAGCCGACGACAAAGTCGTATTAAGAACCTGTTAGGTTAAGGTAAAAGAACTAGGATAATAAAACTAAGGTGTCCATTGTATAAAATAAAGGTGCTTGCAATGAAAACGTAACAAAAAAACACTAACTTAATTGCTATTTGGCTGTCATCCAAAACCGCCTTTTTATTTCTCTTAAAAATCGATGTAGAAAGTAAATGGAATGTATAGGTTCAAACAGTAAAAGAAAAAGATTGCTCTCAAATTACAGGTTACACGGAAAGTACAGGAATGAACGGCATTTTACACGTAACACGTCCGATGGAGCAATTCTAATGATAATAAATTGTCCTGGCAAATACTATGGTATAAAATCCGAGCAAAATTGTGAGTTCGCGTAACGTTCTCGTGTAATTTGAGTGAACACATTTCATCGAAACGGTTATGAGAAAAGTTAAATAAGTTGCAGAAAAATATTCAGATGAAGTTAGTAAACAAAAGATATTAGTGCAAACGATGCAGATCCATTTGATTATAGTAACCCGTCTGCTTGAGGAGATACTAGTTGGAAACAGTTCTGAACTTATTTTTTATACAATTTCAATATGATAATGAATCTTGCTCATGAAGGCTGGAACTTGAAAGTCCAAATAAGTTTTCCATCTCATAGCGAGTGGAATACAAGAACGGCATAAATTAGCTACTATGCGATAATTTAGTTTTGAGCTCTCACCTCAACTTCCAACTGAAATCCATGTAACGATTGCGGGGTTGCCGGTTGCAGAAATGTACCGAAGGGTGATGTTGTGAACTCAACTAACAATTCCGGTCCACTGGAAATTGCTTCTGGAACAGAAACCCCACCGCCGCAGAACCTTAGAATAATTGGATCTCTTGTTGTGTAACCATCGTACACCGTCACATAGTCTTGAACTTCATCACACTGTTGCCAAAATTTCAATTCCCGTCCATTGTTGCCTCTCTCTTGTTGTGCAGCATACAATGCCTTCTGACTTCTAATCGAAACTAGTTGCCCATTCGGCTGTTTCACAACTATAAGCGCGTGTTTTCCTTGAGGAACTTCATGTTGTCGTACCGCATAATAGCAAGTTAAATTCCTGGGGTAAACGCCGGGGAAATTTGGTGACTGTAACCTACAGTTTTTACGATCGCAGTCGCTGAATATCCGGGAGCAATAAGTCCCGGAGATCAAATCCCCGAGGTAATACTCGGCAGTTTTTGTCGGCCTTGCGACGTTCGTATCTTCACCGCGTGATATGTTTACGGGATAAGGCATCGGTCTCAGTTTGAAAAAGGGACGTTCTGAAATGAGAAATAGAATAGTTATGGGATATGCGGGAGAATATTTTTACGATGGAATAAAATTTGTTTTGCGTTTGCTGGCATAGGAATAGAAGATTTGTTATTTTTGAAAAATAGTACGGCTGCAATGTTTTTGATAATTGTTGATTCACAAACCTGATGGAGGAGTTCCGCCATATCGCACAGTGGCATATTCCCTTCTCAAAACTTTATACGCCATTCGGAAATCAAAATTATAGTTGTTCTGTTCTTTTGACAAGTGTAGAAGTCTTATTATAAGTGTGATCGATTTGGTTTCACTGTAGTATATCGATGGGCCCCATGAGGTTCCACACCATGAACCTCCAACTTGGGGACGGCTTGCTTCTTGAATCTGCATGTAGCCATCAGGACAGCCATCTTCGGTAAAAGATGTGAAGCGACCGAGGGTGAAACTGTCAAAGAGTACCTGCAAATAAAAATCGGAAATATAATAATTATTGCAAATGTGATCGAGGTCTTAATCTTATTTATGGATTTCTTGTACTCAGTAAGAACTTGTGGAACTCACATTAGAAAATATTTTAAAAAAAACATGGGCAATACTAGTAAGAGAATAGAGTGACACAAGGAAGGTCGTTTGAAGAAGCTCCATTGTAAATCTGAGTTTTGCATTCACATAAATTTATTCTCGAGAACAAAATACCAATTCCACCAAAATTAGAGCGAATTTATGTGCCTAAAGCATAATGTTTTAATGTTTATTTCATTATTTGAATATAAGCTCTTACAAGTAAACTTGGAACTCTCATCTTAAAGTGCGGGTAAATTAAGCGAGGTCGCCCAGCGCTTGGCTAATGGTTCAATTAAATTGCGGCCCGCTTTATATGGGCCAATTAAAATGAAAGAGCATTTCGCGAAACTTTGATAGTTCACAAATACATGCCTGTTGTTTGATGTGTATTTGAAATATTGTAGGCGATAAGAGTTATGATGATGATCTGTTGCTTTTGGATTTAAAATTTGTTACTCTCTGCACAGTGCACCTTTAATTTTCTTGTTTAAGTTGTAAGTAATTATTGTTATTTTCCATTTTGTAGTCTTGTTATTTCTTTTTTTTGTTTTGTTTTTGAATGTTACCTATATAAAGTATTTTTTTTTGTAATTATTAATTATAAAATTGATATTATAAAATAGCCAAAAAGTCAGAATTTATAAAATTTATATAAAAAATTATTTAACAAAAAATAAAAAGAATGTAACCTTGCTGAGTTTCTTGCCGGTTCTTCTCAGTTGAAGGCTGACTTCCGAAGCGGTTGTAGCTTCAGTAACTTTAATTTTGACCTTCGGAAGAGCCTTCCGAGGGCCTAAATTGAATAAATGGTTTTGAATTTTATATTTTATTTCAACAGTTAGATTTAAAAAATACACAAGGGTATATCAAATCATAATGAAGCCGTTTCAATTCTCGGTCATAAAGCTCGGTTTACGAGTTTTATGATACACATCTATAAAAATAAAAACGTTGTGCTGTTCGTTGCAAAGCGCACTTGATAACGGCTGGACCCATTAGGCATTTTTTTATGTTTGTAATAGTTCGAATATAGTTATTATAATATAGCTAGTTGGAATTTAGGGGAATAAAAATTTGAAAAATCTGAAAAATACAATAACAACATACGACTGGTCACTAGTAACATTTTAACAAACTCAACTCTTCTGTTAAAGAATTTAGCATGGTTATTAAAAACAATACCTACTGGTTAATACCTTTACTCCAATTTAATTAAAAGAAAACATCAAACTCTAAAAGAGCTCTTATTATTTTCTAACTTTTTTTTATATTAAACTAATAATTAAATTACCCTAGCTTTTAAATAAATAGTACAGTATAACTAAAGTATTTTGTTCTGACAACTATAGTTCGAAACGATGTATATGGTACAATTGTACAACAATGGTATTTTGGTACAATCGCGATTGTGCTGATGCTGTTTTCGCCAAACAGAAGGCATATCGGGATTGGATCAGGGGCCGCGCTAATCGGGATCCCCGAGTTGATTCACTGAAAGCAGCGTACAATAAAGCTTCCAAGTCCTGTAAGAAGGCTTATATTAGAGCGGATGCACAGCGCGTCGCCCGCATAGGCTTGGAACTCGTTGCGCATCCTACGGGCTCGCGTAGCTTCTGGCGCCTAGCCAAGAATGTGCAGGGCAACTTCTGCCAGCCTTCGCTGCCACCGCTTAGGTATCCTGATGGCTCACTAGCCCACAAGCCGCAAGAGAAGGTCGAGCTACTAGCTCGGCTCTTTGCGGCTAACTCCCGAATCGAAGATTGTCATGCACTCCCACCAATTCTTCCTCACTGCGGCTTCTCTATGCCTGATATCAAAATCAGGCAACGTGACGTGCGTATAGAGCTACAATCACTCGATGTTCGGAAAGCTAGTGGACCTGATGGCGTACCTCCGATTGTACTTAAGAAGTGTGCAGCGGAGCTGTCACCCGTACTAACGCGTCTTTTCCAACTTTCCCTTTCCTCGGGTCGTGTACCGGTGGCTTGGAGGGAGGCTAATGTGCAACCGGTGCCCAAAAAAGGGGACCGTTCTGACCCGGCCAACTACAGGCCAATAGCTATCACTTCAGTGTTGTGCAAGGTTATGGAGCGGATCCTAAATAACCAACTTATCCAATACCTAGAAGATCACAGTCTAATAAACGATCGTCAATACGGATTCAGGCCGAACCGATCCGCAGGTGATCTTCTAGCGTACGTAACGCACCTCTGGGGTGAAGCAGTCGACAAGCGTGGCGAATCTCTGGCTATCAGCCTCGATATTGCCAAAGCTTTCGACAGGGTTTGGCACAAAAGTCTCCTCTCCAAGCTCCCGGCTTACGGTCTGCCAGCGCAGCTCTGCACCTGGATCGAAGACTTTCTACACCTGCGAAAAATACGAGTCGTAGCGGACGGTTTCGCTTCTCAGCTGTTAGCCGTCAGCGCAGGTGTACCTCAGGGGTCCGTGCTATCCCCTACACTCTTTCTTCTGCATATCAATGATATGCTTTCCCTTGGGAACATACATTGCTATGCAGATGACAGTACACTTCACGCGGGCTATCACGGACACGCAGCAGCTGGGCGAGTGGAAACCCAGGAGAGCCGAGGTCAACTTGTCATTGGGCTCAATCGGACATTGGACCTCATATCCAAGTGGGGTTCCGGTAATCTGGTTGAATTCAATGCCAAAAAAACGCAAGCGTGCGCGTTTACGGCGAAAAAGTCGCCATTCCTTCCCCTTCCTTCTCTTCTGGGCACTACGCTAGTAATGCAGAATAGTGTTACCCTGCTTGGCACAGAAATACGCTGTGACCTTAATCCAAGGAATAACATCGAGACCGTAATCAAGACAGCCTCTCGGAAACTCGGAGTCCTGAACAAGGTGCGGAGGTTTTTCACGCCGGAACAACTGTACCTGCTGTACAAAACTCAGGTTCGGTCTTGCGTGGAGTATTGTTCGCACCTTTGGGATGGCTCTGCTCAGTACCTGCTCGATGCCCTGGATCGGTTGCAGCGTCGAGCAGTACGCATTATTGCCGACGGGGTAGTCACTAAAAACCTCGAACCCCTTCAACTACGGCGGGATACTGCAGCGCTTAGCGCTTTCTACCGGATGTACCACGGCGAGTGCTCAGAGGAACTTTTCTCTCTTTTTCCCCCTTCTCCTTTCCTTCACCGTAACACGCGTGCTGGGCTTCGGTGTCATCGTTTTACTGTGGCCACCATGTCAACGCGGACAAAGAAGTTTGGTAACTCATTTCTTTGCCGCACCTCAAAAAAATGGAATTCCCTCCCTGCACACGTGTTCCCTTCTACCTACGACATGGGGTCCTTCAAACGAGGCGTGAAGAAGCACCTTGCGGGCCGGCAGGGTGAGGGCGGCTAGTGTTGTACTCCTGTACTGGCACTAGCGGTTCTCGCATTTGGACTACAGTTCTACTTCACATCAGGTAGACTGCAGTCATCTGCTTTCTCAAATATATATATAAAAAAAAAAAAAAAAAAAAAATATGGTGAGTACCAGCAACTTCTTGTAATCCTAAAATATCGCATATAACAAATATTAAGGAAAATAACAATAATTTTTACATAATAATACCACAAATAAACATGAATGACAGTAAGAGCAAAATCTTTTTATCAATACCCGTTTATATTCCGCAACTACATAAGAACCATCCCATATCTTTGATACCGTCAAAGGAAAAGGAAAACCCAAATCAAATGACTGAAAAATGGCTTACGAATAAAACAAAATGTCATTCATAATATGTACGAGGACCTTTATCAAACTCTATGGGAGTACTCGGACAGGGAGAACCGGGATTGGAAAAGTAATGAGATTATTTGGACGTGTGCACGCCTCATTTCCTATTTATAATGTTTCATTTGATTTGACGGACTTTCCGAATGAAAGTAATATGTTTCCAAGAACATTTTGAAATATCCATTTATATAAAGGTATAATTCTGTGGCCTGGTGCTAATAGGGCCAATATCAATAATCATTATTTTCAGTAATGAGCGTTATAACAATGAATCAGCGTACATAGTTATTATTTAGGTGTTATATTGTAGTATGGCAAAAATATTTTTTTTGTATAACAATATATATATATATAACTTTTATTTGATTTGTTTTTCTATTTGTCTGTATATATACATATATAATAAATATATCATACTTTTACAATAAACTGGCATTTCAATCTCGTTTCATACAAAAACGTACTTTGACCCTTTTAGCACCAGGGCACAGAATTTATTTTAGCATAGATTTCATTTGTTAAATTAATTGTAGTGGTGATTGTTTCGTTTAGGCTGTTAGTATGTTTGAGACAAATTTTGCAATTGACTTTTAAACTTCCCCCATCCTATCGAGCTGAAGTTTGTGGGCTTGAACACTATTGTTTTTTTTTTCATTAGACGATTGGCTAAGTGACGTCATTTTAAATCCAATATGGCGGACGTGATAAGATGGTAATATAATTCAAAAGCCACCTCCATGTCACGGGTATCATATTAAAGTATTTCAAGTATGAGAGACTACAGTTTTATTTATTTCATGGCTTAAATAATGTTTTAAAAAAGCATTTATGATTAATATAAAAATGTTATTGAAAACACTACAACAGTTTTAAAAACCTGAAGCAATATTCAAAAACGGAAAATATTGTTGTTTGTTCTTTTCAATAGATGAATAAGTAGGTAATTGTAATAATATCGAATGAAAAACTGAAGATCGATAAGCTGTAATAATGATAATCATTTCGAAATGTATTATAGGTGAAATATGCTCAATAATCAATAAACCAGTTGACCAAAATGAAACTAGGTAGCGCGGCCAACGCAATTTGATGGTGCAAATTGCATTTCAACGTTGTATCTACAGATAAAGTATTGGTTACAATTCTAGTATATTGAGAATTTATGCCTTACCCACTGCTACAAAGGGACTCTCCATTTTATCTTGGCTGAACCAATCGCAAAATCTTATTGGCCTCTGCCGATTCGATGTACTCCGCCTTAACAAAGTTTGTTCTAGCTGGGGAATAGCATTACAATTCGGAGGCAATTCTAAGTTTTCTCAATTTTATTTCACAATTAAATTGAAGTGAAATAATATCCCAACAGTAAAGTGCCAAAATTCCAGCCATGTCTATTTACCTAAAAGGAAATAGTGTGATATGTGTCTACAAAATGAAATACGATCCGAAAGAGCAAACCGAAAACGTAGGAGACATGTGCCTTCATATTCGTTTCTTTCAAGCAGAAAATACAATTTTGCACCGCTATGGATGTTATCTCGCGGCCTTTGATGAAATTTAAATGTGCTGCCGCCAACGGAAACACGTTGTGGCATTTCAATTTATGTGCCAGCATCGTACACGTGTAAAAAGCATAAATTCCAGTCTAGACTTCAGATTTCAGAGACGTGACATTATGAGATTTCACATTAAATATAGTGAATTTATTTGAGGATTTGCGCCGTTTTTTGTATGGCATTTGCTAACTATTTTTAAAATGAAGCTGCTGGATTTATTTATTTATTAGCTTCTGCTACGCTTTACCTGCATTTCCAAGGAAACTTATTTTAAGGATTTATAACTAGGCTTAAAAACAATTAAAGTATAACTAACGCAAAATACAGGACTACAATTTTAATATTAGTATAATATCTTAAAAACAATAAACATGATATTTTGAAACAGGGATGGCAATATAAAATCTATAAATATTATTGTATTATAAATTTTCTTCCATTATTTCTTGTTATTATTCAATAATTTTTTTATGTTTTACCTCAAATAATGGACCCATAATATGTATAAAATACACCTCTTTGATTTTTAAGTAGGTATCCAAAATATATTGAGCAGCCATAGCCAAACTTTGAAAGTAATGGAACATGAGTAAACCAATATGAGTTATAGTAAAAGCTATAAAATACATTATTCACAGCGAACAAAATAAGGGTTTTGTAACACATAGAGCTTTTTAAAGATCAGCACTTACATTTTGTCGAGAAATGTATGGAAGAATCGATTCGATCGATCGAAAGAGGTTTAATAACTGATTTTAATAAGTACTTGGAATGTCATTTGAAGATACAAGTAGGTAATGTATATACTACACTATAATAGATTAAAATATAACCGACCAACGGTAAGTAGAGTTATTCTTCACTACTTACCTATCATCACTACATAGTATCCCTATGTCCCATGTATGATTAAATCTTTAAAACTACGCAACGACTTTTTATGCGTTTTTTTAATAGATAGAGTGATTAAAGAGGAAGGTTATTATGTATAATACATGTGACATCCCACGGGAACGCGGGTAAAACCGGGGGAGACAGCTAGTGATTTATAAAAAGGATACTCAGAAAGCTGATGCAAAATAGTGAAGTGCAGAAAACCTCCGAAGCCCTATGATGACTTGTCATGTATTCTACGCCACTTATATCGCATGCACTTCGCTGAGAAATCTTCACGGTTCGATGTTCACGCATTCTGTGTAGCAAGCACTTAGCTTCCTATATTGCTTCGATATCGTTCTGATCCGAACGTAATAACCATAATAGCGGTGCAGTCAAGTCAGATAGAAAGTCATTACTACCGATAACTGCAGTTCTGAATTCATATTGGACGCCGCGATTGTTTTAAATGATCGGCATCGATATGGGCTTTTGGGTTTAATTTTGCATTGTAATACAGCCGTCTGTCATATTCGGATATTCAATGAGGGTGAATTTGAATTTTAAATTATTGGGGATTCGAAATTTGAATATAAAAGGCAGGTGTTTTGAGATATTAGGCATAAATTGGTTAAACAGATGAGCCGATTTTGTGGATGCTTAAGCACTCCATGCCTTACCACCGGTCGTCGGTTCGATTCCTGTACCGGACAAATATTCGTGTGCTTGAGCATATCGGTGTAAATATATATAAAAGAATTTAGAAAAAATATATAGCAGTATATTGTTTTTTCATTCGCAGTAGAGAGGAGACTTGTATTCACCAGTTACCGAAATCAATAATATTATTTATTGATAGAGCTTCAAAGATATGGAATAGCTTTTGAAATATGACTAAGGTTTAAATTCCAATAATCTACTCGAATACCGAATTGTAAACTAACTAAATTCTCGTTAGGAACATTCAAGAGTATACCGTATTAGTTACATAGTAAAACCACGGAAGTACTCGTTGTGTTAACAGTCATAGCACGTAACAATGCACCATCCATTTCGGTAACTTCATATTGCTGACATGATTCAAGACTGTATAATGTTAAAGCAGAATCTTGTCTCAACTCCAGCTCAGCAATTCACACAAGAACGTAATTATTCTGACACTGAATGTTCGTATTTTATTCCATAGAATTTAAAGTGAAGGCGGATAGATTTGAAGACTTTTGGCATAACGTAGAAATTTTACGAAGGGCTTAAATAGAAGATGAAGTGCACATCCTAAAGCACTGAATAAGAAATAATAAGTCCTATAGTACGGTTGAATATACTTATGATCTTATGACCTTACGCTATTTACCTCATAATTTTTTTTTGTATTATTTTATACCACGTGGGCCGATAAATAAGTAGACGGTCCACCTGATGGTAAGAGGTCACCGCCGCCTCCGGACATGTGCGACACAAGGTGCATCGCCAACGCGTTATCGTCCCTGAGACGTGAAGTTATTAAGTATCATGTGCCTCTTCATGTGTAATTTCACTGGCCCCTTTACCTTTCTAACCGAAACATAGTAATACAAGAACACAGCTAAAATACAGGAAAGCAAAATTAAGAAGGAAAGGAAAATAATTATTTGTGACAAAGGAAAAAATAACACATGAAAAACGTTTACAAAAAGAAAGGAAGTACATAATTGCCACAAATCGGTCCTCCAACTCATCATGTGGTTGGCTGTACGTGCCAATGTAGGTACGTATAGCCAACGCTGATCTTCCGTTGGGGCCGGCAAGTGAAAACACAACAGGATCACTACAATACACACTATTGCATTTCAAATAATTTATACCTAGATACTGATAAATTTAATTCTAAATACGACACTTCGAATATTGACTAAATGAAATCGGGCAGCCCAATTTTGGCCGAACTATCTTTGGTGAATTCCATTTTAGGTTTTGTAACGCTTATATTACTTGTATTCATGTAAATTTTCGTTGGCTCAAATTATTTGTATGTATAGAAAGTTAGCCTTAGGTAATACCATGCTAAATTTACAAGCTTGTTTAGGTTTGCTTATCCTTTAAGCTAAGTCGACAACTTTCAAGTTCTGCGATTCTGACCTTAATGATGGTTGTAATGTAGACTCAAAATCGGATGCAAGAATATTATCTGTTTGATATAGAGACTTGCGTTGATATCTATCTTAGTGTATATTAGTTGTCTCTTGGGGCTTTAACCACGTTTCCGGGATATAGATATAGCTAGAGAAGTAGAGCTCTTAGTGCACAGTTCGTCTGGAGAAGTACTTCCTTACCCATTTCCACCGTGAAGCAGAACACCTGTATTACTGTATTTCGGTTAAAAAGGTGAGGGGAAATTACTGGTATCTACATGAGACTTAACAATTTCACGAATCAGGGTCGACAACGCATTGACGATGCCCCTAGTGTTACAAATGTCTATACGCGGCGGTGACCACTTATCATCAGGTGGACCACCTGCTTGTTTGTCCGCCAAAGAGGTATAAAAAACAAACGAGTAAACTATACTCCTCTGCATGCAGGCTATGTGTAAGCTAGATTTCAGCAAAATTGGTTCAGTCGTTTAGCCGTGAAAGCGTAACAAGCAAATTTACTTTCGCATTTATGTTATTACTTAGGATAATTATGGAGTGGCCAATGAACTGAGGGGGAACAAATTTCGGTAGATCTGTGAACGTGGCATTAATAATGTATTCCTGTGTTTGTGCATGTTTGTAGTATGTCATGAGCCTACTAAAAGCTCTCACTAGCAGCTGAATGTATTAAGTTTATAATCAAACATGAAGTTCTGTCGACTTAATTGATTCCCTGGAACCAAAGATCCATATAATCATATCCATACAAATATGAAAAATTCGAAAGTGTTTCTGTCTGTCCGTTTCTTCGTCAAGTTCTTACACATAAAAGGCTGAACACACATTGATGATTTTTTGGATAGCTGCAAGTTTAAAATAAGTCTACCCCTATAAATACTGTATTCCTACTATCCATTTAGTCGATAAATTAACAGTCTGTCTCGTTTGTCACTGCACTAAGTATTGTAACCACAGCATCTGTTTGAGAGTACCACTTGAGTGGAATTATTTGCTCTGCAGTCACCCTCGTAGCACAAGCTCGTAGGCTGTAGCGCTCGTAGCACTTAATTTACATTCGTAGCGCGTTGGTTTTCTGTACCATTATGTAGTTACTGTTTTGTTTGAGTAGTGATGTGTGTATTTAGATGTTATCGAGTAAAATGTAATATTTTTTAAATTTAATTAATAAAACAAATTTTACCCATAGACGGCTCTATCAATCTAAATTCAGTTTTTTATTTTTAGATTTATTGCTTTATTTAATAGTATATTTCAAGGAGTTTAGATAGAGTTTTAAGTTTCTTTTATTTATTCTTTACATACACTATCATAAAAATATTATGTTAGGTTTAATATGTGTAATAAATAAAAAAATAAAAAACGGAACAATTTCTAACATTTGATAATGTAAGATGGCGTATATGATACAGGTATTTGATATTTTATACGGAATCCCTATTTCCTTATTGACTGCAAAAATAATAATACAAGCGGCCTATTTGATCCACCCAAGGTTTTAGATGATCCATCCTTTATCACAATTTATTTGTAATGTAAATTAATTACGTTTCGATCGAGCATGAAAAAGTAATTAACTAAACAGTTATGAACAGAATTTGTTAGGACAGTGTAGGAAAAAGGGTCATAATAAGGTGAAATAACGGTTCACGGTACTGCCCACTCGAATTGTGTTTCAGAAGCATTATGAAAATGAATGTTTCAACGCAAAAAGGTCGCAGGTGGAAACAATATAATTCCCGAGGGTTCTGTATACCGGGATTATAACACCTATATCACTACGGAATAGTGTAGCTTTCTCAATGTGAAAGAATTTTTGGAATCAAATGAGTAATTTTGGAAATTATCTCCTACATCCAAATTGAGATAGACAAGTTTTTTGTTTTTGTAATAGTTTTTACCTATTTTGTAAATAGTTTCGTCGTTGTAAAAAAATAAGGCTAAACTTGTTACTTATTACATTTCTATTATGCTAGCTGATGTTGTTTTTTAGTAACACAGAAATCATAGGTTTGATTTGATTCTCACCCAGAAAAAAAATAGTGTGTAAATCAAGAAATTTTGCAGTTTGAACAGGGCGATGATTACTTAAAAGTGGCTTATTTCATAAATAAGTATATAAGAAAGAACATTAAAATTCTTTGAATTACTTAGATTTTTCCCATTGATAAAATTAACCCTAAAAATAAGTTCTAAACTTATGAAACTTTTATATTACAGCGAGATACTGCTCTCACTCTAACCCCACCACTTTTCGTCACACAAAGGTTGCGGATCACAATTTCAAAGCCCATAAGAAGTTTCACTTTAAAAAATAAAAAAAGAATCATTAAAATCGCTTCGCCCAGTCGAAAGTTATGAGGTAACAAACATAAAAAAAAATACAGACGAATTGATAACCTCCTCCTTTTTTGAAGTCGGTCAAAAAGTAAAATCTTGCTAGTATTTTTTCTATTTCCATATCTCACTTCAGTAAAGACAAAGAGCTGTTAGGTCTCAGCGCACTCTACTATAGGATTTGTTTGCTGAAACAACCACCCGCTAGGTGTCGCTGCCTGCCAACTTTGCTTGCTTTGTGCTTCGTTTGATTTTTTTACTCGTCTACTAACTAGCAAAGGAGTCTGTTCTTACGTGTTTGTTTTAACGGTCCCTTTGTCACGTTGCACTCAATTTATATTTACGCAAAAATAAAGATCATTCAAGGCAGTTTTACGAACCAGCGACTTGAATTTCATTCTGAGTAAATTTGCATATTAACTAATTTAATGCATAATGTTCTAGTATCAATATGTTTGATATTTTTGTTTCTTATGGGAGGGCTTCAAAATTCTTATTCACAACAATTTTGTGTGACGAAAAATAAATGAATGATAAACACAATGTATGCAATTCAAAAGTAGTTGATGCATAATTTAAAAGTTTCTCTTGTATTGTGCCTTTTCAACACACCCTGTTATTATAGCTTATGTTCTGGTTGATTAGAAATTTTCAAATTTGGAATGCATTTTAAAAACTGAGAAAAAAAAGCAACTTCAATGTATTGTTGCCGTATACACAAAAGAATCTCATGAGGGATCATGAATACCAAACACAACATGAATGAAAAACGTACTCTCAACTCTCAAAAGTCATTACCCTGTGAATGAATTTATAGTCTCAAGAGAATAGTTACATCAGTCTGAATACACCGAATGCTTACCCGGTTTTTCTCTGAGGACAGGCGTAGCACATTCCCATGGATAATACAGGATAATATGTCTTGTTCCATTAAATCAGTAAATTGAATTTCGATTAGCATGTTGATAAGGTCTTTGGCGATCAAAGACAGTGCATGTGGTGGAATTACGACCTTGGCCTTCGGAGAATAAGACGCTAAGTGAATTCTTGATTGCGTAGTGAAAAATTATTGTAACCTATAGAGTGATACATCTTTCATTTTAATGACGGCAATTTTAATATCTATATATAGTGCCTTAGTAAGTACATTGTACAATTATAAAATCGCTTATGCCAAAATAATGTTAATAAATGAAATGTATGCAAACACGAGCAAGTTACTTGTACTAAAACTGATATCAGAAGTGGCGTGTAAACACCCTTTTGAATAGAATACGCGAATTGCTGCGATGACTCAGTAAATTCCCGCTGTGAAATGCTAGCTTTTGTGTTCACGTTTTATTTCCCCTGTTTTCCACATAACATGCTAATAAAGAGAATGTGCGAGTCAGAAATAATTAAAAATAAAATGATATAAAAGTGAGAGGAATTTTATAACGGGCCTCGGTGTATTGTACCTTTAACTTTGTTATAATATGAATGTTTAATGGGTGTATGTAAAGTGTTGTACATTCTTTTGGGATACGTTTCTGCTAACAGAAAAAATAACGATGCAACGGTATCTTTCCACCTTGCATCAGAATATAAGGTTATTTTATTCTTTTCTCTTCTGTACCATAGCAGTCTGCCATTTATCATGCCAAACCTAGAAAAATATGTGCGCCATAGTTAAAGGGCGTAAGGATGTAAAGATTAAAAGAAAAAATATGGCAGAAAATCAGGTAGGACTACTTGACTGGTGATGAAAAAAGAATAAAAGTAGGGGAAGGACTACTTGACTGGTGAAGAAAAGTAGGGGGTTGACTAGACCAAAAATTCATTATTTTATACATGTCCTACATTGTTCTATAAGAGTGCTTGAAAGATATACAATCCCCACAAAAAAATCCTACACCGTACTTACAACCTTGTCTACACTCTACACATTACTCCACCGCTCGCTCGTATCATGGAAAAAAGTAAAAAAAAGCATCGTTAGGGCTGGTTGCTATTAGACGTTATTGTTGCGTAGTCAATAGCTGAAGTACTTGACAGCGCTTTAGCCGCTTCGCCGCGTCAACCCCCTCGACTCGGAATGAGTTGCTTGGGGCGGCAAGGATCCACTGGAGTACTGGCGTGAGATAAAGATAGCTTCTTTACTTTTAAGATCACCGTGTAATCTTCGTGAAGAGACGCTCATTTTAAGATCCCAGTATTTCGGGAATATTCAAACTATTAAAATTATTACAAAAATAATTAATAAAGCTGTTGTAATTTTTTTCAGTAAATTATTAAGCTCCGCATAAATCCAACCTTAATTAATAAAGTAGGCAAACGTTGCATCCAAGAAACTAACAAGTTTCAAGATAATATAAACAAAGATAAGTTCCGAAGTCTGCCTGTGTGAAACAAACACCTGCGAACGAAACCGTGTTGCTCCAAGTGTTCTGAGACTTACGACTCAACAAACTGAAATTGCCTCAAGCAAATTCTAAATTTAAATGGAATGATATTTTTGTCCAAAACAAACATTTGTGTGAACCTTGAAATATCATGATCTAGCTAGACGGTAGACAAGATAACATGAATATTATAATGTATACAAGACTCGTTATCAAATCGAGTAGGTAATTTGTCTATGGAAATTGGGGTGCGTGGTAGTGGCAACGAATAACCCCAACTCACCTCTTAGCTGTATCAAAATGCGACTTAAGAGTTTTTCGAGGACCACGTGCACTTTATTCCTTGCACCGAGTGGTCAAGGAAACGATTTGCAAAGAGTGTTGGCATCAGGCGGGACCTCAAATGATTTAGAAACAGACTGGCAGATAATGATTATGGAAATTACTGTGTACAATAAATGTATGCTATAATGAATTGCCTTTGGTATATAGTAAAAGACATTGTACGACTGGAGGAGACTATACCAATTTATGTGAAACTGGCTATCCCCCGCGGTTTCACCCGCGTTCCCTAGGGATGTTACATTATTTTGTTATCATCAATAATTTTCGCAGCGTACGCGAAGTAAGGAATAGGTAGGTTTAGGTAATTTTTACACCTTGGGTTACATTATTAGAGTTTTAGTGAGGATCCCTAAATTTTCTGAAATTGTAATATAGCCTATGTCACCCGGGGATAGTGTAGCTTCACAACGGTGAGAGAATTTTTCAAATCGGTCCAGTAGTTTCGGCGCCTAATCAATGCAAACAAACAAACACAAAAACAATAAAATCTTTCCTCTTTATAATATTAGTGTAGATAAATATCCTGGGACGTCCTTTTACACACCGCCATCTGATTCTAAGCTAAGCAGAGCTTGTACTATGAAAATCGGACAGTTGTCCGTATGTCGTGAACTATTCGATGTTAGTTTGTTGCGATAGTAATCATCGTATAGCTGGTGTGACTTATAACTTATTATATATTAAATAACCACCTTAAATTTTTATACTAATCTTAAAATTAATTAACAAATTAACTGTTTTTTTTATTTACTTTTTTGTACGCTCATCAGATTATCAGATTACTAACATAAATAGTGTATTGTAATTCTTGTGAGAAATAAATGTTCTTTAACCCCATATACTTACTTACACTACTTACACCCGGACAGAGAAGAAACAGGCATGTTTATGCACACAAATGTTTGTCCTGAGTGGAAATCGAGCCCACGACTGGTGTAGCAGTCAGGGTTTATAACCACAAAGTCTATCAAGAGAGTACACATACATACTATGTGTAGTTTTTGGTGGTACAATTTGGTCGCTGTTTGCCAGTTGTATCATTTCTAATCTGTTATTGTCATTAATTTCTTTATAATATGAATTTAATAAAACTATATAATACGTTACATTAAACCAATATTTACTGCCAATATCTTATCTTTTGTTTCGTGTTCTTATCACTGGTGAGATACAATATAAAATCTGGGGCTCGATTCTGTAAGGAAAATGACTCTAACTCGAGGATGTTTCGTCACGGCTCTATGCTCTCTCTCTCTGTCGCTTACTGCGCTAATACTACTTATCACGTGAGAGGTGAGCTCTTCGAAACCTCCGTGAAGAGGCTAGCCGACGAAGTTTGTATTAGCTGAATGAGGGGGCTGATTTTATACGTACATAAATGAAATCTTGGTTTATGCAATAAATTAATGCATTCTTTATCAATGTAAATACAGGATCTTTATTGGTTTCATGACCTAGAATTATTAATAATTATAATCAACATTATAAACAGATTTTTTAAATACAGCATAACATGCTTTTGTTTGTAAAATATTTTCTATCAATCCACAAAGAAAATGGTAAAATGTTATTTAAGAAAAGAGTGAATAGGCTACTAACGGGAAAACGAGGTCCATCTTCGACCTCATCTTGACTTACAATCAGGTGAGATTGAGGTCAATTCCAAACCCGTCATAAATATATAAATAAAAAAATATTTTATGTTATTATAGATACTAATAATAAAATTACATTCTACTTATCCTTCCTACTTCATACTATCCCACTAATATTAAAATTGCGAAGGTTTTTGAGGATGTATGTATAGATGTATGGATGTCGTATTCTTTCACGCAAAAAACAAGCGAACGGATTTAGAGGAAATATGACACCAATTTTTTAAACTGAATTAACACATAATACTTTTTATTTATATATAGCTAGTCACAAATAAAGAAACTAAATAGCTATTTAGTTATTAAAAAAAATAGGTAATATTAACCAATAATAATTAATGTGATAATTATAATTGGATAAAATTAATGATTTTATTATCTTGCGATAAAACTAATCCGTGTGACCGCGACAAAAATGCAAACGTGTGGTGATTGTATTTTTTGTTTTATAGAGACACCTAAGTATTTTTGAAAAGCAATTGGTGTAAATCGACAATATCGTAAAATGACAGGCCAGTTGGCTTGGTGGTTAGCGACCTTGACTGCCAAGGCGAGGATCGCAGGTTCGATTCCCACCCAGGACAAACATTTGTGTGCATGAACATGTCTGTTTGTTCTGTGTCTGGTTGTAAATATCTATATAAGTATGTATTTAGGAAAAAAAAGTACTATATGTAGTATATAAGTTATCTGGTTTCCATAATACAAGCTCTGCTTAGTTTGGAACCCGGGATATTTATATTTATTATCATTTCGTTTGCGGTCATCCTTATTCGACCACTCGTACACCGTTACGAGTGCATGTTTAACGAATTATCCGTTGTGTTTACTTACTCCTACGTAGATGAATAACTTGAGTAAACATATTCGAGATATTAGAACCTCGTTAAATATACATTATGAAGGTCAAAGTCAGGAGATAACAAGACATTTATATCGATTCACACTACCGAGCTGCCGTATTCAAAACTCGCATTATAAAATAATGAGAGTACTTTGAGCGGTTTTGCACTACATCCGATCCGGATCCGTGAAAATTCGGTCCGGAATAGTCGTAACTATTTGAATGGTAGTTGATGCACTGGATCCGATTTCCGTCATCCGATTTCACCAGAAATTCCTAGATCTGGATTTTCACGGATTCAGATTGGATTCGGATCAGACGTATCGCGAAACTGCTTTTACAGTAGAATCCCGATTATCTGGACATCCGAATATCAGAACTCTTATGCCTCACATTACTCTAATTACCTATTTTAAAATGTTTTATAGGCAAATGCATACGTTTAAAATAGTTCATCATCGTTATAGTATTGTTTATATTGTATAGTCATAACGAAGTATGTAAAAGCCATTTAAATAATAAAACTTGATAAAAATTTAGTAACACTTTGATTTTTGATTATTCGGTATGTTCCGGATAATCCGGATTTTAGGGGTACATAGTAATGAAATTTACCATTTCAGGTAAAGTCACAGATTAAAGTTAGCTTATACATAAAAGTTAATTATCCTTGTATCATAATTCTGTCTGATTGAGTCATCGACGAAGAGAAGACATTAGACTGGATACCTATTGATACTTCACATAATGTGAATAGACCCTCTAGTTGAGTCTCAGTTCACGTCACGAGTCATAAAAATCGATTCCAATTTAAAATTGTGTCCAATACATTGATAGTACCATATCAATAGCGTAGCGAATTTACACCGATAATGCATTGTTTTCGTCAGTACTCCGCGAGCGTTCGGTATATAAAGACTTCAACACGTACAGCAAAACGCATTGTTATCTCATTATAATGAAGTTTTAATAAATTAATTCATTTTATAATTAAAATGGCATTGGGTGTAGTGAAACGTTCGCTTAATATAGAAGATAAAGTGTTTTTGGTGACAGGTGGCGCTGCCGGCGTAGGGGCGGGTATCGTGAGGGCATTACTTTCGGAAAATGCGAGGGTAAATAATTTTATATTAAGTATGCTTGGGAGGTGCGGGCATGTAGGGAGAATGGACGAGACAAGATTAACGAAATATGGCGAAGAAGATAAACTAAAGTAGAACTACAATATATGTCTTAAGGTTGATTTTTACAGCAGACATTTTTCTCCTTTTCTATTCACTTGCTAAGTTCTAAATTCAAAAATAATATTCCAAATCGCTAACGCACAAATTAATATCGTAGAATAACATGTCTCAAACTCATAAGAGTAAAGCACAAAGACTACTTTTATATGAGAGACACACGTGCGTACTCGTTAAGTTCATTACTTCGTTAATGACATAACTCAATATTAAACTAATGAATTTATCATCCTTTAGGCTATATGAACCTAATATCAACGGTCCTCGTTACCAGATGTGTATTTGGAGAAAGATTGTGTTCCCTTTACAAACAATAGAAATATCTATTAGGTATTTTATTTGCTATAAGAGTACCTTTCTAATAATAGGGCAAAAGGCTATGAAAATGCAAAATAAACTATATTTGGCCAACTCAATATTCGTCAATTATTTAATTTTCCTTTCATCAACTGCAGCAGAACTTAATTTTACAGCTAAAGTATCAATATGAGATCCCCACTGTTGTCCAATGTAAGACCCAAAAATACCGTTTTATTAACAAGATCAATATTGCTCCCGTAAATTATTATTTGGCTATCTAATAATTAGATAATTAATAGTAGGGCGTGATTATATCATAAATGGTAATAATAAATGTATTCCATGATAGTATCCATGTAGATATCTGTAGGAATCCCCGTGCAGTTCACCTATGCATAGTTAGTGAAGAAAGTTTCGTCAAGTATTCCAATCTGGATATTAATTGCTATTGTTTCGAACTACTCTCGCTCGGAATTAACTTTTGTGTTCTACTTGATTGTTGTTGGTAATTTAACTGATAAAACCATCGCGTTGGTGTGTATTGAAGGTTTTAGGTGTTTGCATGAACAAGTTGAGAGCTCATAGTCATATAGACATAATATAGATATAGAACTGTTACGGAAAGAACCTAAATTAAGTAAAACATTGTTAAAAACTAAACTTAAGGATGTAATGCTAGGCAAATGTGATACTGCAATCAGTGAGGTTCATTCCTGAGATGCATCAACAAGCTATATAGCTTGGCAAGGAAAATTGTATGTATTCAGTACTTATTTAATGTTTTATTTGTTATTTTTTACTTTGTGAGAAATTATAAAAAAAAAATACAAGTTAGTTGATGTTACATAAGCATACAATTGTTTAACAAACAGTGAAGACATAAGAACTACGTCGTGTCGTAATAAAATTATCCACTTCTAAATCTGCACAAGAAATTTATTAAGCGTAGTACAAATTTCCGTTTTTTTATGTCAATGGATCAAACAGTTAGACGGTCCATCTGATGTAAGTGGTCACCACTGCCTATAAACATTTACAACACCAGGGGCATGGTCAATGCGTTGTCGAGACCAATGAGATCTGTCTAACCTAAGATAATACAGTAATTTGGAATTGTATATAGCATGAAATATTGTCTGCTAACTAAACAAAAGTTCTTTATTTCAGCACGTCGCTTTCCTCGACATTGCGGAGAGAGAAGGTGCCGCCCTTGAGGGTGAACTCTTGAACAAGTTCGGCGCCCTAAGAGCCAAGTTTATAAAATGTGACGTATCAGACGAAGATCAGCTGAAGGCAGCATACAAACAAGTATTGGACAAGTACCGAAGATTAGACGCTGTTATAAATAATGCTGCAGTCCTTAGTGATGATGAAAAATCTTATAAGAAAATGGTGGATGTCAATTTTGTGAGTGTTTTAACATAGTCAGTGGATGTGATTTAATTTCACGATGTTAGGAACGTAAAAATGGATAGTTTGACCGACTGTGAATGAAATGAAAGTTTCCCATTAATAAGCGCATATTTTTATTTTTAATCACTTGCAATGTTAGAGACTAGATTTTTCAATGTTTTCATTAGAGACCTTGTTATGAAAATCAACAGATCGTTTTGATAGGAATAATTTAGAGCTTAGATTTACATATTAATCTTAATTTATTTGTGTACTAAATGTTATAATACATTTTAGTTCAACAGTTTAATGAGCTTGGCTAAGGAGTTCGATATTCCATAAATACTTTCGATACTCGGTTTTTTGATGTACTTTTTTTTAAATTTTGCTTTTCAGTCAGCAACAGTAAATAGTACATTAAAAGGCATGGAATGTATGGGAGCAGATAAAGGAGGTAATGGTGGAACAGTCATTAATATATCATCGTTATTAGCCCTCAACCTTAGCAGCCATTTGCCAGTTTATGCTGCTACAAAAACTGCTGTTCTTCAATTCAGCATTTCTATGGGAGTAAGTTACTTAGTCTTACGTAGTCTACTATTTGTTTTTCCTTTTTCACAGTCTATAAAACCACTTCTGAATCTAGTATCGTACTATTAAAGAAATTGGTAGAATCAGTAACAGTAGTGATTTAAGTTTATAAATTTGGAATGTGATTGATGGACATACTGTGTTACTTTGACAAAAAAGGGGCTGTTAGACTATTAATCATTATTTCTATAATTATCGTGCTTGGTGGTGGCAAATAATACCATCTCAACTCATGCGTAAAAATGGGAATTCTGAAAAGGATTGGCGTAAAAAATCTGCAGATTTTTAACGATGGACTCGATAACAATGGATTTAAATTAGATTCCAATGCGCCAAAATTAAATAATGAATACATATTGCACCGACCCCAAATTATAAGGAACTGGTCGGTCAACACATACAGTATCAGTCGAGTCTATAGTACTCTTTATACAAATAGTGACGCTACAGTAATGTGTATTTGAAATAAAATTCATCTTACAGGACTTATGAAAGAATGCCATTCAAAAAAAATTCAAAATTCAAAACCATTTATTCAGTTTAGGCCTTCGGAGGGCACTTATGAAGGTCAAATTTAAAGTTACTGAAGCTACAAATTAATCTATCTTCATTATTTCTTCGACTAATTAACTACCGTACAATAATTTATCAAGAATATGAATGTAGAGATTAGCGTTCTGGTCCCAGCTGTGTAGTCAGAGTACTGTATTTTATTCTTTTTAATTATACGTTTTAAATGCATTTAGTTTTTGTCTCACACAACACGTTTATTATTCTGAATGTATTTTAAAATATTCCTACACCATATGCAATGTTTTTTAGTAAATAAAAAAAGAACTATTTTGATCTTTTTTTTTGAAGTTGCATGAAGACAATAAATTTTCGGTTTTATTTGTAAGTAGGTTTATCAAAAAAAGTTAGAAAAAAACAAATCTCTTGGAATTGTTTATCCTACAAAATTTTAAGATAGTTTAATTTAATATGGTTCTATAATCGTAAAATAATAACGAAAGCAGTAGCTTTATATCATCATGTTAGTACGAAAGACAAAAATAATATGGTTTGAATACAAACAACCTGTCATCGTGTTTCACAGACAGAGGAGTACTACAAGAAGACGAAAGTTCGTGTAGTAGCCGTCTGCCTCGGACCAACTGACACGGCCATTCTACATAGGAGCAACTTGAAGAACTTTGACAAAGATTCAACTCCGCGCCTGACCTCGCGCGTCCCCGTGAGGCAGAGGTAAAATCTTTGTCATAATAATCTACACTGGACTCTTGTCAGACTTCATGTACCTACTAGTTAATGAACATTGCTTGGATAAATTTACTTTGACAAGAATGTTAGTTGTTTCTGATGTTTGTGAGGAACGTTATTACCATGTTGCGTGATGATGATTCTTCTTCTTTTGTAGTTTGTGAGTGTGATGTCACGTACTAATCTAGTACCTATGTATATATTGTGATTCATAGTTTCAATTTAAAATTTCGTCCGTTCAAATAATGGGTTTTAGAACAGCAGATAGGTTGTTGCAAGATTAATAACGTCCATTCGCTCATTGTTCAAATCCATCATCACTTATCTGATTAAAAGTGAATGTAATACAAACACTCTGATTAATGCAGTACATATATAGTACTAGCTGTCCCCCGCGGTTTCACCCGCGTTTATCGATATCATGTATAGCTTATAACCATCTACGAAAAATTCAGTGTCAAATGGTAGTAGTCCCATCCCGATGTGTTCAGTAGCTCATAAAATAAAAATGTCGCCTTTTCCTTTCAGAGTGGAATCAGCAGTATCAGGTTTAATAGAAGTGATCAATCGAGCTCATAGTGGATCAACATGGATTATAGAAAACGACACACCGACCTACGATTTCTCACAGAGCATTTCAAAAGCATTTGAAATTCTCTCCAAGACTTAATGTTAGTAATGATCCATAAAATACAGATACTGAATTATCAACAAGAAATAAATAATTTCGTACATATGAGTTAGTCTATAATTGACATGACATTTCTTCGTACGTTTTGTTTTATATTGATTTATACACTACATTCCTCATCTTTAAACCAGTACTAATTAAATAAAATGCGCTGTTTTAAAATAACGATATTTCTCTAGAGATATACAACCTCTCTGCTGAGACCTGCAGTAGTATTCTAAAATCAAATGGAACATTTTTTGTCCGACATCAGAACCCATAGTGTAAAAAAGTTATACACCTAAACAAAAAGGAATAAAATCTATATTATTATTGTGACCCTCCGTCAATGGATATTGGATAAGCACCTATGCGAACAGAGGGTGATGGGGACCATCAATAAAGCATCGAGATTCCGCAGCAATGTAATTCCATTTCTCTTTGGCATCTGACATTTGGTGTGTAGGTGGCAATTTGTGTTGAGTGTATATTTTGACTTTTTTATTTGCTGGCAATACTTTTCAGAATTAAATTGAGTGTTTTTATTTTTTATTCAGTTCGGTTTGCCAATGTACATATATTGGATCGACATCAAATTATTGAGAGATTGACACAAATCGTGTTTTTAAACCCTAAATTTGTACTCGATGTAGGCCCAAAAATTTAATTGACTTTGCAGTATACATTATGTGCATTACGACGCCTAGATAAATACATTATTTATGAGAACCTTAATTAAGTGTAAATGAATATCAAAAAACCAAGTCATAGTCGGTTGAAGCCAATGATGCGTAAGTATGTAATTCTATCATATATTCTAATAACAAAAACCTATGTACCTGAGTACATCTACCCAGTACAATATATAGCCGGCTATATATAAAATATATTATATCTATATTGTGTACAAAAAAGTCCATTGTATACACAGGACATAACAAATACAACAAAAATGCGATATGGTCCAATTACTTCGCGTGTAGACATATCCCAATCATTGCTCCAAATGTTTCCTATATCCACTTCTCCCTAGAGCACCAATTCATTCACCTAACTTCAACAACTCCCTAACTACATCCCTATTTTTCCCCAACTTTCTCAAAGTGAACAAGAAACGCAATTATGATCTTAATTTAGTGACGAAACTCTAGCTTGGTCACACACTGACTTGGCACTTGGCGGGGAAAATGCAGTCTGTGTCACTAAGTCGCTTGGGATTTTGCTAATTTATGTCCCGGAATTAGCTTTAAGCTTCGCCTCGCTGCACTTGCGTGAATCTTTTAGACTGTTCTGTGCAGGATCGCATGAAAAAAAGTTGAAAACTTCTAACCGGAAGAAATTTGGAAGATAACTTTGACGCTTAAATAGTGAAGTGCCTTGTGAAGTCCGAACATTGGTAAGTTAAGCTATCAGTTTAAAGGATCGTTGGGCTCCCAGATGCAGACATAGTGCAACTTAAGTATTCTCGAATTAGCCCTGAGAGCTAAAGAAATCGGCGAGAACGTCCTTGCATGTTTTAACTTTGAAGTAATGTTAGTTATTTGAGTTGCTGGAAGCCACTGGATGCAGGCGGCTCAGGACCGTTTCAGGTAGAAATCCAAGGGCCTATGTTGAGCACCTGTTCAGCACCATGTGTACATCTGGGCTGATATGATGACGATGATGATAATAGCTGCTCAACTCCTTTTAACAAATGTTCTCAACAATACATGCTCCAATAGTAAATATGACGAACAAAATACACTGGCATTGCCGGCCATAACCAACCAAGGGCAGAAGATTTCTAATTAATAATTCACTAACGTTAAGTCAAAGCACATCTGATCCGTGTAGCATCCCGGCGCTGAGCTGAACTGAACGCTTGCCAAATATACGCTCCCTTGTTTAACTATTCACCGCGATGTTTCAACGAATCTGAATTAGATTTCTGATTCTGAATACATGAGTAGTTCTCAGTTAAATGAACATTTTTTTCTCTTTTTGGGCAAAATAAGGGGAAATAATGTGTAATGATTTATATCATTTGTTTAAAACACGTATCTTTATATGAGAGGTAATTTAGTGGAAGTCAGTCATAATAATATCACGTAGGTGGCAAGCAGTTGGTTTGGTGGTTAGAGACCCTCACTGCCACGCCAAAGGTCGTTCGATTCCCGCCCAGGAGATTTTTTTATGTGCATGAACATGTCTGATTGTTCCGTGTCTGGGAGTAAATATATATTAAGAAAAATAAATTGTATGTATGTAGTATACCAGACATTAGATTCTTTAAATCTCTCCTTATCTCTCTTTATGAACTCCGTCATGTCATTCTTTGATTTTTCCTGTTCTATTATTTTATGTAATCTCTTTTTATTTATTTTAATATAAATAATATATATTATACACGTATTACTATAGTTAGTGTATATATTAGTATATTTACCTTATTATTATTAATATATAAGTATTCAGTAACATAGATATAGGTTTTCATTATTTATTTCAAATGTCTAAACGTGCAACACCTGCTATCCTCTTCTGTATCCTGCTAACCCTATGTTGTCCGGAAGAAATCGCTTTAGTGATAAGACCGCTTATTTTTTAAAGACTTATTCTGTTATCCACTTGTTTATGTTTTTTCTTCTCTTGTTATGTGTTGTACAAATAAAGTATATTGTATTGTATATCAGTTATCTGGTTTCCATAGCATAAGCACTGCTTAGCTTGGGATCCAATGGACATGTGTTAAGAATGTCCTAGGATATTTATTTATTCCCAACCATTATTAACAACCTTCCGAACCGGTATTAGAGTCAGGCTATTCATAAGTGCTTGTAAAGGCCTATTTGAATAAAAATATTTTCATTTCATTATTATTATTATGAAATTTCTTTAATGTTTCTCATCCAGAAAAAATCATCTAGAGTTTCACCACCAAATTGGGCAAATTGTCAAATTGGCTGTTTCATAAATGCTTCATATTTGAATTGTAATCGATTTTTTCTTGCCTTATGAATAAGCACGTTTCATGCCACTCCCCTAAACTCTTATAAGCACCCTTCCAATATTCACAAAACACAGTTAAATGTATTACAAACCAGACTCATCTCTTACTAATAACAATAATGTATCTGGACCAAACTGGCCTGTAATAGGAATAATAAATTCTTTAACAAAATTCAGTAGTCGTAGAGAAAATTCAATATACAAAAGCGTTACGATAAAGAAGTCACATAAAGTTTGTTATTATCGTCGACAAAATATATACTGCAGTATAGCGTAGAAGTGATAAATAGACCTAGAGATGAGGACGTGCCGTAAATAATTTCCGTTATTGGCAGGCGTAAAGGAAGATTTTGTGTAAAGCACGTTTCATTGGTTATATATTGTAAGGTTCATGGTTTTAGCCACGTTTAGTTGAGTTAGTTTTTTTATGAGAAAATAGATAAATTATAGGTTTGGTATCATAATTGTATAAATATCTGTAAATATATATATAAGTATGTTTTTAGAAAAAAGTAGCATATGTCAATATCAGTTATCTGGTTTCCATAGTACAAGCTCCGCTTAGTTTGGGATCAGATAGCCGCGTGTAAAGAATGTCCTGGAATATTTATTATTATTATTATTATTATTATCATATCCTACTAATATTATAATTTGTTGAATCCAATTTGGTTTAAAGGAACCACCTTTTAGTTTTTGTATATTATCTCAAATCGTATTTAATTTCTAAACTAAAATAAGCGGGCTATCAAGGTAATCGATTCCTTATTGATGAACTTTTTTTTTTCTTTTTTTTTTTTATGCCTCTTGGGCCGACAAACAAGCAGACGGTCCACCTGATGGTAAGTGGTCACCGCCGCCTATGGACATTTGCAACACTAGGAGCATCGCCAATGCGTTGTCGACCCTGAGACGTGAAGTTGTTAAGTCTCATGTGCCTGTAATTTCACCGGCCCCCTTACCTTTCTAACCGAAACACAGTAGTACAGTTGCACTACTGCTTCACGGCGGAAATGGGTAAGGTGGTAGTACTTCCCCGGACGAACTCTGCACTAAGAGCTCTACTACTCTAAATATATATATAACTATATTGTGATCATTATTGGTGCCTCCTAAATATAAAAGAATTTCGATAATTTAACAAACTTATAAACAAACTTTTGTTGGCTCACTTATATTGAAGGTTTCTTAACTATGTCATTGGTCAGTTGCAGTATAAAAGGAAGTCCCTAAAGGTTATTTTCATCTCAAAAACAAGGCTATAAAAATGGAGGAAAGTATAGGTATTCGATCCGGCCGACGCACGGTCCATTTGCGAGAGCGACCGACCCGAAAATTAGATCAAATTACGATATGAAACCGGATATACTTGAAGATTTTGTTGCTCGCGATGTTGAGGTGAAAATTACCTACGAAGTATTATTTCACAGTGATTTTTTACTAGTTTCCGTCCCGTGGTTTCATGCCTTTTCGTGTGTATGTATTTTGCCGCTGTCAGCTATATCCGGGCAAAAACAAGTCGTTTTTGCGACGTCGCAGTATGACGTGGTGGTAGGACAAATTTTGTTGAAAGTATATGGAGCTGTTTTTGTTTAATTTTTTGTTTTTTATTGCGTCCTGTCTGTTCCAACGGTTTAAGTATAATTGTAACTTAATTGTTTAAAAATGTTGTTTTTGACGATTTTATTCCATAATACCATAAGCTTTTAAAAATCTACTAAGCGGTTAATTTATATGTCAAATTCGATTCCCTTTCACTCGAATTTGTTATTGAAAAGAAATACTTAAACATACTGAATAATATATCTGGTATAAAAATGCTTCCCTTACTTTGCTTCCACAAAAACTGAAACGTTTAAGTATCTCTCCCAATTTTTTTCTTCAAGTAATAACTTTTTGAGGGTCGTGAAACTTTTGACTGATGCCTTGAAAACGTGTGTATGTGATTTTACCGTTTCAGGATTCATACACTATAGATGTTTATTTTACATAGTAGTTTAAAAATGTTGCCTTAAAATGGTTGTTATTTGGTTTTAAACAAGTCATAATTAAAATATTATTAATGTTAAATAATACATCAGAATTAATGGTTCATAAAATTACAAACATCTTTTAAATCCTTCGTTTAACTTCCGGGTTCATACAGCGTACTAGAAACAGCAACGTAACAGAAACTATTTCCTCAGCAAACTTAAACCCCTATACAAAGTGCTAAGTAATAAGTACCTATCTAAGGAAGTTCCGCATCAAAGGATCGGTCAAAAGCCGCACGCGCAAAACCGCAAAGGGGCCTTTTATTATAAAGTTTCAAAAAACTTTTGAAATTATATAAGACATTTACTTTCTAAATTACGTATAACCCTTTTGAACAACTTTGGAATTATTAATATTACTTTATTATTTTATTTGCCAGAAGTTTAATTTCGAGTTCGGAATCCAGTACGCAAATATACTGAGCAAAACGAACTCTTGGTTGATGAAATTATTTATTTGACTTCTTTAAATGAGCGCGTTATAACATATATGGAATCAACATCAAGTCCGTAGTTATAGAACGGTTTGCTTGAAATCGCGTCAAGATTTGGTTAGACTGCTGATTGTTGGTTGATGCTCGTTAGTATTTCTTGGATTTATAGAAGAACTTTTTATTAATTTTATACAATAAAACATTACTATTATTTTCTGTGTAGCAAGGATTTCTAATAATTTATACAGTTCGAAAAAAAAATATATATTTAATAAAGGAATTGAATTATCGACTTTAACACTAATAACAGTAAGGTTTTAATTTAAGTGACCGCTCTGAACCTGCAATTTTACCATCAAGCGACCAAGACCAAGAAGTCCTGATTCAAAAGCTATCGTGAAACAAAATCTTACACAAAGAACATATTCTCATAAGGCACTAACACCTAAGTGAGATTCATTGACGTGAAGAAACAAACACAATTTCCGGTCAACGCGTGGACATCACAGTTGACCTGTTTCAGCCCGGGAGCACAGTCTCAACTTTATGTTGTCTGCACTACAGCTTAGTGCAGCTTTATCACTTTATATTTCGTGGCGAAAATGTGCGCGTGACAAAGCTTTATGAACAGTGCAGCCAAGTGCTGTGACGGTCTGCATTGTCTTTGCACTCTAATGGAAAATAGATGAGAGATATTAATTTTTGAGGTTTCATTTACATGTAGTCTATGTTTCAATATGTTACATACTTTGTTATAAAATTATACTTTACAAGCTGTCTTATTTACACTGGAATAAACTTCAGTCTAGTTTCGAGAACTACAATACTATTATTATAGTGATAGAAACACGTCCGTAAAACTGAAATGAAATTTGAAAGAATAGAACCGAAAAATAAAATAACTCGTTCCCTTTTAGATATTAATAATAACTTTTAAAATTTCACTTTTGAATAGCATTGTTTAAAATTATTCACATTGATGTCATAGCTTGTATTTATTTCAAAGTCCCAATATTATATTTAAAGGTAAATTCTGCTCAAATATTGAAGGATACTGTTTTCTGCATGCATAATTTGTTAAAGGAAATTGAATAAACAAACTCAACGTACGCGCTCTTTGGTGCCCAATATTAAATGAATAATGTTCACAATTTGTAACAGTCGTGATTTTCCTTGCATACAAATTATTCCCAGCGTTATTTATGTTACACAGCGTCCTCAACTTACATTACTAATAACAGAGGAGAAGTTAGCAACAAACTGCTAACTAAAGAAACAGATAAAAGGAAAGAAAAGTTCGATAAGTAATGAAAGTCTTTCTAATTACATGCAAATTAAGGGGCGGCTTCCCTACTAACGACCCTGTGGAAATTAAATGGCGGAATGAGTAATGAGCGAGGAGCTGGAAAACAAATCGTTACCTAAACGGTAATGAGTTGAATGTGTTACTTGTACAGTGGTAATGAGAATAATGTTTAAAGTTAAAAGTGAGTTGTTGTGCCTTCTTACGTGTATGTCGGTCATTTCAAACGCGAGTCGTTGAAAAAATATATTGACAAAGACAGAGGCACTTTTTCGAGTAGTACAGCTCTTAGTGCAGAATTCGTCCGGGGAAGTACTACCACCTTACCCATTTCTGCCGTGAAGCAGTAGTGCACTTGTATTACTGTGTTTCGGTTAGAAAGGTAACGGGGCCGGTGAAATTACAGGCACATGAGACTTAACAACTTCACGTCTCAGGGTCGACAACGCATTGGCGATGCCCCTGGTGTTGCAAATGTCCATAGGCGGCGGTGACCACTTACCATCAGGTGGACCGTCTGCTTGTTTGTCGGCCCATGTGGTTTAAAAAAAAAAGATGCTCTATGTGGTGCACCTAGGATTTCCCTTTTCTCGAGTTTCTCGAAAAATTTGACTTTTTAAATAATGCCGATGGTATTTTAAAGTTTTTACTTTATTACTAATTAGCTATCCAACACGGTTTCATCTAATTTTCAAGAGATATTATATACTCCCGGGCTAAAAGTAGCCTGTTATATCTCGGTGCCAAATTTCATACAGATTCAGGCACAGTGTACCCTATAGTGTATCTTACCAAACTCTATGAGAAGCAAGAATATTCTATTATGTATAGAATTAGTTTTAGTTGTATTCTTTATATCTATCTCGAAGCATGTTGGTATGTAGTTTACTGTAAATGATGTGCACACCTGTAAGTGACGTATTTACGTATGTACATAAATTATGAAATATTATGTCGCTAATAATTGATTGCAAATATGTCGTTGGTTTGCCTTTCAACGTGGTAGAGAAATTTTTATCTTCGGCTTAAGAAAACTAATTGTAAAATTGCTAATAACAAAAAAATTGTGAACAACATTTAGAAATTATATCCTGCAGAAATGTGTCGATATAAATCAAATTCCACGCAATTGAAGCGTTCACGCAAACAAGAAATATTAAATGTGAATGAGATATAGAAGTTGGATAAAAATGGTTTTTATAGAGTATTTTTTGTGCTAGGCAATGTCGAAGGCATACAAAGGACCAAATCCATTAAAGTCTCAAGAATGCATGTAAAGTGCCAGAATCTGCACAAATAGACAAAGATGGATACTTGTTTAGGTACTAAGGAGTAGCCCTCCTTGTTAGCAATAAATATCCGGAACATTTTTCATCCACGGCCATATGATTTCAAACTTAGCAGAGATATGGAAACCAGGTAATTTAAGCACATACCACTATTATAGTCATTGAAAACAAAACAAACTTTATTTGTACCAGAGGTTACATATTAAACAGAACCATAACCATATTTAATTCTTCAGCTCCTATACTAAAAACAATATAAAACAGGTTGTCATGTACAGAAACAAATACCAAATGCTTTCAACGTATAATTTCCATAGAACCAAAGCAGCTTAACGCTTCCCCATAATTGCAACGGCTTTAAGTGTTGAATGTGTATTATCGCTGCTCGGTCCCATGGGGTTAGCATGACAAGGAATTAAAACACTCACACCGTGACGTCAGCAGTTCCAAATGGTCGGCCATTAAAATATATTGTAGGTACAAGTGTTTCCTGTTGTTTACTCGCAGGTAAGGTGGATAAGGTAGATTAAGGCAGTAATGCCATACTTGATAAATAAGTTTCAGTGTAAATCTATGCTATTTGGTTGGGCGGAAATGTTTGTTGCCGTCTAAATGGGCGGAAATTCAAAGGGAATTGTGATTTTAGTCCTAATGTTACAAATAATTGTGTTGATAGCACAGTTCGCTAATAATCGTTTTATTGCGGGTATTGCCAGTTTCATTTTACTTACATGGTAACGTACATTACATAGTTGCAACCCGCGTTTGTACGCTCAAATCTTTAAAATTTCGCAGAAAACTTTGATGCAGTTTTCATCAATATACAGAATGATCAACAAGAGCAAGGTTTATATTTATAATATATGCACATTAAACAGTCCAGTTGACTTGGTGGTTAGCGACTCTGACTGCCAAACCGAAGGTCGCGGGTTCGGTTCCCACCCAGGACAAACATTTGTGTGCATGAACATGCCTGTTTGTTGTGTGTCTGGGTGTAAATATGTTTATAAGTATGTATTTAGAAAAAAAAAGTAGTACATCAGTTATCCCGTTTCCATAATATCACAAGCTCTGCTTAGTTTAGGATCAGATGGCCGTGTGTAAAGAATGTCCCAGGATATTTATTATGTATTATTTATTATATTATAGTAGAGAAAAGGTGAGAATTATAGACAATTTAACTGCACGCGTTTGACAGTTCGCGCATTACAAACTCCGGAACAACGGGTGAAACCGCGAGGGATAGCTAGTTATATACTCGTATATATCTCAAAGAATATGGTACTCTTCAAAGATTTATACCTACGAGTATATGAAAAATATATTAACCTTCTATTTTTATAAATTGAAAATAAATCTCATTGAAAGACATCCTAGAATAGACGTAGAGGTAAAAGCCTGAATTGAAAAGTGACTAAACTAACGGTTTTGTGAATAGTGCACACAGTGGAAAAATATTGTTAAAATTTCTAAGTGCAACATATTAGAAAGGAAAGTATGTTCAACTCTAATGAAAATCAATTAACGAAACGTTGATAAGGGTAACACGGAGTTTTCAATGCTTTTGAGAATCTTTCTATTCCATATTGTACGGAATAATACATGTTTTACTTGATTTCCAATAGAGATGGGCCGAGTAACACTTTTGCCGAGTAACGAGTACTGAGTTTTACTTGGTTTAATTTTTTTTTAACCGAGTACTCGGCCGAGTAACTCGGTTCAATCAAATCGCATTTCGCACGCGGAAACAAATACAAACAGGTTCAGATACATCCCTCACCCGCCCGCGCCTATCAACTACCAGTCGCTATGATAGATTGAACACTGTTGTTTTAATTATATCTACCTAAATTGCTTTTCTTAAACCGAGTATACTCGGCATTCAAACCGAGTTATTCAGGCCGAGTACGAGTATCAAAAAACCCGCCGAGTACGCCGAGTACCGAGTATCAACCGAGTACTCGGCCCATCTCTAATTTCTAATATCTTATTTATAGCTCAAAACTCAGATTAGATCAATAAGGAAAAGGTAACAAATTTTAAATTGCCGAATTTATTGCCTGTTCTTCTCAGTTAAAGGCAGTGGTAGCTACACTACGCGAGCCTATCCTGGATAAATGATTTAGAATTTTATATATCTGGTCTATTCTTATACAAAATATTATTACTATCCATGACGTTTCTGATAAGTAAAATTGTAGTAGTAAATAACAATATCTCTTTATTGTGACAAACTAGTTATCATATGTACCAACCTTTACTTGCAGGAGGCAAGACGTTGTCGGCGAACATTGAGAAGTTATAGGTGGCTATGGCACAAATATGGCGTAGAAACGACCTCTCTGACAGGACATTTTTCATATCCAAACCATTCTAGCCTCTGAAACGTTCAACTATATTTTCTCTTACGTTTTGGCACCCTTACTTAGAAATAAACGACATTTCTCTACAGAAAGAGTGAATAAACTTACTTTATACGTAATTTATTTTACGCAGAGCTTTTTTTAGAATTCTCACGGGAAATACCGCCCGTCCATTTTTGTAGCTTTAACTAGATATTCGTTTTTCAATACGGCATAAAGGTGTGTGGCTATTTAACGCTTTATTTTCATTAAAAAAAACTCGTAGAACAATAAGTTATCATTTTGACCTGTTTTCAGCGGCTGGCGATATTAATGAATTTTTAAAGGGTCGTCTGTCAGTCAACAATTTTTTTTAGGGTTCCATACTGAAGATAAAACCTTCACAGTTCGCCATACACCATATTTCAGGCTTAACTCAAAGAGTCTTGGTACTTAAATATTGTAATTTATTTATTTATTGATAAGGCAAATCAATGACATATTTACAATCAATTTAGTGACACAATATTTCATAATTTAAGTACAGTGTAAATACGTCACTTACAGGTATGCACACCATTTACAGTAGAGTAAATAAAGAATACAACTAAAACTAATACATAATTGATAACAATTCATCTAAAAATATTTAATGGCAAGACAAGGTGACTTGATAAAATAAATCGGTAATGTAGTAGGTAATACATAATTAATGAAGACAAAGTGGTGAAATTTAAAACTTGAAAACATTTGTTTTAATTGGTTACCTCCCATGATGTTTTTTTATTCCAATGTGGGATGTTGTTAAAATATTAGGGTAAGAAGAGTAAATAAAATGATAAGTTCCACTGAACCCTCAACTGGGGATGGCCCGACTTGCACTTGGTCCGTTTTTATGTATCAAATTGAAATATCTAGACATGTTCTTTATATTCTATAGGTATCTTTGAGACAATGCTTGCTCAATAATTGTAACTATAAATGAAATGGAGAATCATGAAGGTTATAATTTCTAATATGATAAGAGCTTGAGATTTCGATAAAGGAAAACATACGTAATAAAAGAAAACCACAGCGAAAGTATGCAATATGATATACTAGCTGTCCCCTGCGGTTTTACCCGCGTTCCCGTGGGATGTCACATGTATTATACATAAAAATCTTCCTCTTCAATCACTCTATCTATTAAAAAAACCGCATCAAAATCCGTTGCGTAATTTTAAAGATACATAGGGACATAGGGACAGAAAAAGCGACTTTGTTTTATACTATGTAGTGAAGTACTGGAATGAAACTGTCTTATGTTATGCATATCGATTGAGTATCACTATATTAATTTGAACATAATGCAATGCGAATATCCATAATTGGATAAAATTTACATCCTCATGATTGCAGGATAGCGGGTACCAACAACGCGCTCCCAATCTGGCAACCATTATTTATTACCATGTAATTAGTCATTATGAAATGTGCGGACATTTAAACTGTCACGGAAATATCATTATCTCCATAATAATTAAACAATTATCTGTAAAATTGGAATGATTGTTAAATGCCTACAATTTGGCTATTATGGAAATTGTGTTTTAATCTACCTACATCAATTTTATTTTTTGGGTTTCTATGATTTATACTCGGACGACCTGTCTCCCGCAGTTACACTCGCATTAATGAGGGATGTTATATTTATCCTCGATAAAAATAGCCCATATGTGAATTTTTTTTTGGGACATTCTTTACACACGGTCATCTGATCCCAAACTAAGCAGAGCTTGTACTATGGAAACCAGATAACTGATATACTACATATACTACTTTTTTTTTCTAAATACATACTTATATAGATATTTACACAGAACAAACAGACATGTTCATGCACACAAATGTTTGTTCTGGGTGGGAATCGAACCCGCGACCTTCGGTTTGGCAGTCAGAGCGCTAACCACCAAGCCAACTGGCCTGTCAAATAAATCTAAAGCATGCTCTATCTGTGTGCTAAGTTTCATTCAAATTCGTTAGGAAGTTTTTGCATGAAAGAGTAACAAACATGCATACATCCATCCTTAAAAACTTTCGCATTTATAATATTAGTAGGAAGTAAGATTGACCGGTAATATTTCCTTTTCTATGGAGTTATACAGCGTGTTACAAAATACCCCTTAAAAATAATTAATTCAAAGCCAATAACCCTAGTAAGCTGTCATGTCAGGGAACCAGATTATTTAACAGAAAGGCCTACGTACCTAATTCATAAAAATCAGTTTTTTTTAATTTTTTTGGGGTATGTTATACAGCGTTACTACGGTTCATAAATGATGTGAATGGATTCGTTATAAGGCCCCATTTAACCTCCTTTCGGCTTTTTGGGTAGTTTTGTAACAGCCTGTATTTATAGGGACTAAAATCGAGATGGGTAAACTACACTAGCTCAGCACACCTATGCTCATATCTCTCTCGTTAACTACGCAATCAGTTGAGGTGTCCGTTTACTAAGGTATTCTTTATGTCTGCTCTCAAGGTTTGTATGAGAAAATGTAGGGGCAGTCGTTAATAGACAGCAAGTATGAAAGGAGTCTTCTTTTGCTTTGTGGCCTCTCTACGTTTTAATAATAAGAAAATATTTTTTTTATCTTTGTTGTGTCGATTCAATTTAAACTGAATTATTACATGTACGACACTGAACTATTATTTCAGTTAGTGACAAACGTCACATTAAATCAATTTGAGACGTATTGCGATACATTTAAAAGTGAAATATGCTTCAAGTTAACAGTTAAAATACAAAGATTTACACGACTATAAGTCCGCCAAAGTTTTGACAAAGATAAATGTGAGACATCAGTCAGTTGTATTAATAAATTAGCCATAAATTCGAGAACCTGAATATTATGGAAAGTTCTTCACTTTGTTTACATTATAATTGTTATTTGGGAGCTGATTGATAGCTGTTATTTACAGTTTTTTTTTCTTTATTTGGTACAGCCTTAAACACGAATTTTTATTTATAAATAAGTGATAAATTACAGCTATCCACGTACTACAGGAATTATAAAAATATCATAAATAACACTCGTTTGAAGTGTAGTAAATAACTTAACAAACTTAACTATAATAAAACACTACATTACATTGTTTTGCTTATTATGAAATAACTAGCTGTCCCCCGCGGTTTCACCCGCGTTCCTGAGGGATGTAAAATGTTCCCGGCAATAAAAGTAGCATATGTGTTATTCCAGGGGATTTTTTATATATGTGCCAAGGTTCATCCAAATCCAAAATGGTAGTTTTTGCGTGAAAGAGTATCAAACACCCATACATACAAACTTTCGAATTTACAATATTAGTAACTTAATAACTAAAAACGTATCTTTTCTTTAATGGTAATGTTGCCTTGATCAATTCCTCTCTATAGCATCGTATTCAAAATAAAATTCCTTTAGCACTATGAGATTCTTTTGATATGGAAAACTGCGAGTTGTAAGAAAAATGTCTACGACTACACTAGTTTGTAATGAATAAACGTGACTTAAATAAGTGTCTATTCTTAGAAGAATTCTAAGGTCTTTTCTTAAAAAACATTATTATGTTTCACTATAATTACTCAAAGAGTGTCGTAAAGGAGTGTAAGCAAAGGATGATATTTTCTTTAGAGACTTTTTATATTCGAAATTTTCTAAATGATTCTTACTTACCTACATTAAATTTTAAATATTTATTTCCTGTGTATTTTCTATTTTTTTTTTTATTTATATATCGAAAAAGATTTAAACTAAAAAAACGTAATTCTTCATCATCATATTCCATTCATAATCCATCTTATGATTGTTGTTTTTTTCTTATTCTGTTTCTCATTTAACATTCCGATTCAATAAAATATTGAAATTCAAACTGGATCTTCATTACTTTTTAAATCATGTCAGATCATGTCAAAAATGTCAAAACAACCGGGATATATAATATTATCATCGAATTTTGCTACCCTAATCTTGCTTTTGGATAAAAATTGTCCCAGGAGGCAGAGCTTCGTAATCTTTACCATTATCATAATGTAGATGAACAGTTGCTACTACCTCTTATTGCATTTCTACTTTACCTAAACTGATTTCCAATTCTGCCAACGTCACTTTTTTTTTCAAGTCATCTGACGCAATAGTTCATGGTCAAGCCTCAGTAAGAGGACTAACCAATGAATAATAGAGAAATTCCTAAGTAAGATCACTAACCTGTACTAAGTCTCCATGAATTCCTCCAGCAGCAGTGATTGTTAGCAGACACACATAAGGGACTAGGTCTTCGCGAGGACGATGTAGCTCCAATTCGTAAGTACGGCCTATGTCACCGTAATATGTTTTGTTGCATCCTGTGGACAAAGATGAATAAGGTTTTAGAAGGATGGATTTATTAATAAAATTGTTATTTCTTTTATCGTAAAGTGCGGTAAGTATGGACCAACAATCTGATTGGGGTCTTTTGGAGCTTGTCGGATGGCCCCCTAGGGACTGGATAACCCTGCCTAAGTGTGATAAAGATTATCCCTATATATATTATATTATAATATAGTGTTTATTTGTTTATAGACCCACTAACAGTACACTTTAAACTTAGTAAGGCTACGCGATAGGCACACAATAATTTGCATCTGATGTGTACCTATTATAGTCATGTCAAACATTTATAAGTGTATGATATGATCAAAAATTGTTTACCAGTTGTTTTTACAAAGAAGTATAAAAATAATCCAAAGCAAAATAGAGTTCCTTTGACACACCATCACCTCAAAACTACTGAACATATCGGGATGGGACTGCTACCATTCGGCGCTGAATTTTTTGTAGTTATGTAATCGATGTTATACGCAAGTTGGCTGGTAGTGGTTGGAAACAAAGAGCTGAAGATCGAGCTCAGTGGCGTGCCATAGGTGGGACTTATGTCCAGCAGTGGACGGAGACAGGCTGATGATGATGATGTAATCGATATACACGGGTGACAGCTCGGGGGGACAGCCATATCTTTCATAATAGGTTGGGGAAAAAGTTCCTTCGCATTTTTTAAGAAAATTCAAAACATTTTTAATATAGTTTAATTAAGTTTAAGACATTTAACAGCATCACCTTGTTGCGAGTTAACCCGGGTTTCGTCACAGTCTGTAAAGCCTGACGACCTTTTTCACACGTTCTTGTCGTACGTGATCCACTTTTCATCACCATCAGCTTCTTCAAAAATGGTTCGGTTTCATGACGTTGTAATAAAGAATCACAAATGAGTACACGGTTCATTAGGTTTCTTTCAGTGAGCTCGTGAGGTACCCAAATATCTAGCTTTTTTGTGTACTCAGTTTTTTTCAAATGCGCCAAAACTGTTTTGTGGTCAATTCCCAGTTCTTCAGCTACGTCGTAACTACAGATGGGCCGATCTTGTTCCACTTTTTCAAAAATGGCATCCATTTTATCCGTAATGGGGCGACCAGAGCGACGTGCATCTTTGACATAAATTTTTCCCCAACCTAATATATTAGGCGATAATATTAAAATAGGAAAATATTAATGATAACCTCTTTGCTAATGACTGACTGGTATTAACGTTGCTTAAGTTAATATTCGTGATTCATAGTTTATACAATAAAATAACAAAGCGAGCAAAAATCGAAATAGAAAAAACTTCAGGATACAAAACGTGCTGATGACAGCTTGGAAAGTTGTATTTTTCTTTTGATTAAATTCGTTGCAAGTTACAAAACAATCCAGAACTTCCCCGGGGCATTCGCGACTGCTCCGACTGCTGGAAAATGATCCTAAATGGACAAGCTTAAGTAAACTTGACAGCTTCTTGAAGTACTGTAACAGGTTGATGATTTATTGCATCAGCCTTACGGAAGTTGAATCGAGTATTTATTTAACTGATTTCATGTGGAAGTTTAATAGTGATGTTATTAAATAAGTATTCCTTTAATTATATTTTTAATACGATTATTATTATTACATTATATAATATATAGCTGTCCCCCACGGTTTTACCCGCGTTCCCGAGGGATATCAATTTTTCCTGGGATAAAAAGTAGCCTGTATGTTTTTCCAGGATATGCTCTATCTTTGTGCCACGTTTCATCCATATCTTTAGTTTTTGCGTGAAAGAGTAACAAACATACTTATATATAAATCTTTCTCTTTATAATATTATTAGTATTAGTACATTAGTATTGTATACATATATTTTGGAAAGGTTTTATTAGACCTGTCGCACTTGTATTAAACGGATTTTAAATTATAAAATTACTATCTAGCTATTCCCCGCGGAATCATCCGCGTTCCCTAGGGAAGAACATTTTCTATGATAAAATTTTTTATAGTATAGATTAGTTTGTTGACCACAATCCGACCATGGTAAAGCTACAGTACCTAGGATTGAACTGACTATCGCAGTTCAAGGGGTTGTACCGAATCCAAGGTAGTACCAATCACATAAGTATGATACTAACTACTGCGAAACGGTTTCATCAAGATGTTTGCATTTACCAACAGTTCATTGTACCATTTTAATACAGCACGTCTTCTCCAACACGAAATGTATTTATTACCTAGGTAATAATAATATTATTTATTATGTCACAAATATTATACAAACACCTTTTACATCTACATTATAATAGAGTCAAATTTAAACAAAATAAATATTGTGTTTAGTTGAACTCTGGTACCCAAAATAAGATTAAACTCGTGTTATGGATACTAGCGCTCTCACATTATATATGACTTAAAAAATATTAAATTTATTTGTCACCAGGAGGTTAAGATGAAAGAATATTAATCTAGTTACTAATACACTTTATGATTAGCAGATTATTTTAGGTATAGACTAGTTTATTAAAAAAAAAACTTTTTTGTGAGAAAGAGGTAGATAGACCATCATTGCGGCCATAAAACCACATCATTCAGTATATAGATTATATATAACGAAATGCATTGGTGTATATAATACAAAAATAGGGAAACGAATTTCATTTAATTTCATTACACAGCTATGTACAGTCACCAACATAAGTCGCTGAACGTATCCTAATTTACAAAATAACTTAACACCGCATCCATCCATGATATACAAAGGCAAAGTAAAAATGTGTTTAGTAAATATCTGTTAATAAAAAACTACGCAAATAAATTTATACATTACTAGCGTCGATAAACGCGGGTATCATATATAGCCTATAGCCATCAAGGAAAAATTCCGCGTCGAATGGTAGCAGTCCCATCCCGATATGTTCGGTAGTTTTGAGGTGATGATGCGTCAAAGGAACTCTTTGCTTTTATATAAACACAAGATTGATTTATTTAAGCGTACCGCTCCCTTATTCAGCTAACACAAACTTGGTCGGCGAGTCGCTTCACGGAGGCCTCGGAGAGCTTACCTCTCTCGTTTCGTCTTGCTGATTAGTAGTATTAGCGTAGTAGGCGACATAGACAGACCATGGAGGCTGCGACAAAACATCCTCGAGTTAGTGTAATTTTCCTTACAGAATCGAGCCCCAGGTGTTAACAAGTTTGTATCTGTTAAGCTATTAATGTTGCTGACCGTACTATTTAAGCTTGTTGTTCTCGATTAAGCATTATCACATATAAACTGTTGCATGCTATAACGTGTAATGAGCACTTTGATTCAGGAAGCCTGTATTAAACAGAATTATTTTGGGCTGATATTAAATATATTACAATCGTTAATATTCTTTTTAAAGCTCATTGTGAAATAAATTTTATAAACTTTTTTTGATATCTATAATTTATTTTGTTTAACTAATTTTCTTATACTTTTGGTATGAATATACAGACACAGCTTAGTTTCTGAAGATCTTGAAACTTTTATGAGACCGTAGAATATAATTGAAGGAAATATTAAGTATGAGTGACCATCGATCCAGTAATGTCAAAAACGACATTATTTCGTTTAAGATGGAAGCCGCTAAAACAGCGCCCTTATTCAGCTAATAAAAACTTCGTCGGCGAGCCGCTTCACGGAGGCCTCGGGGAGCTTATCTCTCACGTGATTAGTAGTATTAGCGTAGTTAGCGAATGAGACAGAGCACGGAGGCCGCGACGCAACATCCTCGAGCTAGTGTCAGTTTCCTTACAGAATCGAGCCCCAGAACAGAGTGAATAGGCTACTAAAGGGAAAGCGAGCTCCACCTTCGGCCTCATGTTCTCCTACCATCAGGTGTGATTGAATCAATCGCATTCTCGTCAGAAAAAAAAAGGAAACTACACTGACAAGAGCTCAGCTCTTCAATTAAAATAATTACTTTAGAAACCTACAAGAGAACAAAATATAAAATTTTTATAAAGAGACACCACCAAAACCAAATAAAATATTTAAGATTTTAAGCACACAAGAAAAATGATTTCTTTCCCATTCACAAACAAACGACTAGTATAACTCACAAAGCAAAGTTCCGAGCCAGCGTAACGGCAACTTGCACGAGTACTATAGCGAGTGACGTAGTATAGTAGGAAGTTTCCTCACGACGAGCTTTCAACTTGATTGCCCAAACAATAAATACGCGTCTAAGAGACTTGAACAGAGCATCTGTCGTGAAGGCTACGAAAAAAAAATGTAATAAGAGATGTAACTTAGCGTGCTTTTCGCCTTCGGAATTTAAAATAATTACCTTAGTTTTGATCGAATCCAACGTATAAGTCATATAAATTTTATTTCGTAAAAAAAAAAAAGAAAATGTTTTGTTAAATAGAGATAGATAGACATCATTCAATCTATACGTACAACAAAATGAATTAGGGTACTTAAAGAATATTATGGAAAACGAATAGGTACAAAACTAAAACTATTAGCATTGTTGAATTTATAATACTGTTCAATGCAAATAAGACTTTAAAGTGGGTATGATTAAATCATATTTTAGTTGTAAGCTGATCAAATCCACGCTCATTTCGCAGCCCCGTCCTTAAACGCACATGCCACACTCCACCCCTCACCACACTCAGCTCTAAGATCTTAAATGAGCATTACTGCCATATTTGAGTTACATACTTGTCTTACATGGAGTTGAACAAGACGAGACATGCATCTAGGCAATGTTGAACTGTGGTTGTTTGCCTGTTCTATGTAATCTACATTGGTTGACATAATTTTACGTTTGAATACTACGTATTATAAATGTGAATGTAAGTTTGTTTGTTACGCTTTCACGCGAAAACTACTTAACCGATCATCATGAAACATTGTTCACATTCTCGGAGGTATTAGATGCTTTTATCTCGGGAAAATGGAGCATCCCTCGGGAACGCGGGCGGAACCGCGGGGGACAGCTAGTAATATTATAAGTGCGAAAGTAACTCTCTTTGCTTGTTACCTTTTCATGACTAAACGGCTGCTTGGATCGTAATGAATTTTGGCAAGGAGATAGATTTTACCCTGGAGAAGAATATAGGTCATAATTTTGAAGGGGTCGAAAGTTTGTATGGGCAATCCATATTTCCTCAAGCTGCGGATCAGAAAGGGGGAGCGGGGGAAGGCGTAGGAAAATTATAATTTTGGCTTTTGGTTAGAAATAAAGAAAATACGTGTTTCAACTTGTAAACCAGCGATGATAGGAAAGTAAAAAAATATTATTTTATTACAGAAAAAATACACATCCTTAATATATGTTTTAAAATACACTCCACTTATCCTTACAGCTTATTACAGATTCACCTTATCCTCGTATAAAACCGTCTACAAAGGGTCGATAAACAGAGAATAGTTCCCTAATAAAATCACGCATACAATTTTAAGAAATATTAATTCATACATTTTACAAACACCCATAAACACACTATAATACCTCAAATTACACATGAGCATCTTTGTGACGGAGATTCTATGAAATTCAAGCTCTTAGAGCGTTAAATAGGAGACGTTAAATACATGCGTAGTAAGATAGTGTAATTATGTTTAAAGGATTATTGTACCGAGTATATGTATATATGTATGTGTATGTTAATTTTTAGATAATCTAGATGCACCACCGTCAATTATCGTCCCTAAATTTCTCTCCATCCTAAGGTTGTCTGGAAGAAATCGCTTTTTAGCGATAAGACCGCCCATTGTACATAGTTTTAAGGTTTATTGTTGTTTATGTTATTAATTTTCTTGTTTGGTGTACAATAAAGAGTTATCTATCTATCTATGTATCTAGAATACTCAAGGTATGTGGTAACAAATAATTATGTTATTGCAATATAGACGCTGTGATCATTGTATTACAGTTTGATTTGGTTCCCTTTACTAACCTAACATAGTTAATGTTATATCACAGTATGTTATATAAACCCTGGATAAAAGGTAGCCTATATACTATTATAGGGCATGTTCTATTTATCTTCTAAATTTCATCGAAATCTAGGTAGTGCTTACGTGAAAGAGTGTCAAACATTCATCCTCTCAAAATTTCGCATTTATAATATTATTATACCCGCGTTCCCGAGGGATATCTCATTTTTCCGGGATGAAAAGTTCAAAAAAATTCAAAATTCAAAACCATTTATTCAGTTTAGGCCCTCGGAGGGCACTTATGAAGGTCAAATTTAAAGTTACTGAAGCTCCAACCGGTTCGAAAGTCAGCCTTCAACTGAGAAGAACCAGCAAGAAACTCAGCAAGGTTACATTCTTTTTTATTATTTATAAAATAATTTTTTATATAAATTTTATCTATTCTGACTTTTTGGCTATTTTATAATTTCAATTTTACATAATTTTATATTAAAAAATTACAAAATACTTATTATAGGTAACATTAAAAAAACAAAATAAAAGAACTAACAAGACTTCAAAATAGAAAATAACAATAGTTAGGTACTTACAACTACAAGAAAATTAGAGGTGCAATGTGCAGAGAGTAGCTATTTCCATACATTTTTATCATGAAATACCTTGTAATACGCTTTTTCTTTCAAAACTTTCCTAATATAATTTTTTAATTTATGATCAGACATTTTGGTTACTGAGAGTGGTATCTTATTATAAAATCGAAAAGTAGCTTATATGTTATTCCAGAATATGCTCTATCTATGTGCGAAGTTTCATCGTTTAGTAGTCTTTGCGTGAAAGAGTAACAAACATACTTACATACAAATCTTGCCTCTTTATAATATTAGTTTATATATAGATTAGGATAGGATGGGAAGTAGTGTAGTAGATATACGACAAACAAAGTGACGTTAAACAAACAATGTTTTACAGGTGTTTATAAATATGTATTTAAATGTACATAACACCCCATCCACTTACTTCGAACGATATTTGTATTCGCTCACAATTATTACGTGCGGGTTCATTACGCGTTTCGTATGCTACGTCACGAATTTAAGCTGTCAAACAGTCAGGGGAATTACTTTAGCGTTTAACAGTTAAATAATAGCCTATTGATAAACAGTTAATGGCTTTTATTGAATTAATAAATATAAATCAATTGTTGTTGCTATCGAGTGTTTAAATGATTTTCAGTTTCAATAGATAGTAACGATTTGAAATTATATTTATTACATTGTGAAATTGAGATAATGAGCAAATATTATGAAGTTATGGAAAATATGTTTTATAAACGGACTATTCTTCTTTTATTCAAATAAGGATTTTAATAAACAATTTTACTCAGATAATTAAAACATTCAATACGATAGAAATAGCTTATCTACAGCATGAAAGTTATTAAAAGTATTTAATATTTTCCTTAAAATTAACAGCCAATTGAGCCAGTTCAAGAGAACCTACACTGAATACTACACAGAGGCCTAAACTGAATAAATGGTTTTGAATTTTGAATTTTTGAACAATATTGTCCTATCTATATTACTTACTTATATAATTACAATAGATTTATATCTGACTCAACAGTCATAAAAACAAAACAAAACAACAGATATCCACTTCCATCGAACAACTCCTTGGAACAAAGCATTCTAAGTTTCGTATCTGTTCTAAAAGCTTTCACTTTGATTGCGCTATGATACTTGGGGAGTGGGACACAGTGGTGCCAGCTCCGTGGTATCAGTGTGTGGTATCACTATGTTTGTGGGACACGAAACACTTGGCAGCGTGAGGGCTCTACAGTTGATGCATTTCTGTACTTCGGAAGCATTTGCAACCTATGTGTGAGTCATAAGGATAGCTTTTGTACGCATGCTTTTTGTTCATTATAATAAAGTAAATTGGTAGAAAATATAATTATGGTTTAATTTGAAGAAAAATTGGCCTTATATTGATAATTTAATACTATTATACATTATTGTGGCAACCGATTGAAATGTACAAATATAAAAGCTCCAAAAAAGCCATGAAGAGATTAATTGCATCCTTTTATAATCTAAAAAATATTAAAGGTATGGCTAATATCGCTCTTATTTCAAAGCGGTTATTCAAAAACATAAAAAAGCTAAACTTTACTGCCATTCCAATAACATTACGCAAACCCATTGATAAGCATAATCGTGAAAGAAAAAGGAAAATTTGAGATGTCGTTTACACCCGACAAGTTTTATTATTTACGTCATTGAAGGGTTTGTGAAATACCTCCCTTTCTATCCCTACGGGGTGCTTGGTTTAACTGTCACGTATAAATCCATGAATTTTGAAAAGGTGACAGTATGAAGACTTTCGGCACGTCTTGTAGAACACTCAAAATACAAGATAACCTTGGACTGTCAAGGACTCAAAGTTACCTTGTTCTCAGTAGTGTTGCACTGCATGACGATATCGACATTTAAACTCCTCAGACAAAAGCGATTGAAAATTTATCTACTACGATTGTTGTCATAACATTCAATTTTATTTTTTAAGGCTACAAGCTACAAGGCTAGAAAGCTCACAAGTGCAACTCTCGGAGTGCACTAACAGGTGCTTGGTGTCATTTTTTTCATTTTGAGGGTGGTAGCCCGACTGACAGGTACCAAAGAGCTGTCAGTAAAAAACTGTTGTAAAGCAGATTTGATGCCCTGTTATTCCTAACATCATAATGTACCCAATTAATAATAAATAAATAAACATCCTTGGACATTCTTTAAACACGGCCATCTGATCTCAAACTAAGCAAAGCTTGTACTATGACAACCAGATAATGGATACTAAATAGGTCGGCGCGGTGCGGTGGTCAGGGTTTCTAGACACCAAGATAACTGACACTTTTGAGTTAGTATGCTTATTATTAAAAATTCAAGGACGTAAGTACATATGAAAAAAAATTTCGCCTCGATACATCGAATTTTCACACCACTAAACACCAACTTGAAAATTTCTAAAAGAAAATCAGGAATCGTCAAGTCCTTTGTTACTATTTTGTATAGAATGGGCGATGCTCGTTGGCTGCTTTTGTTACGGTGGAAGTTGCCGACGCGCTGCCAACTAAATTTACGTTGGAAATTACTTGTTGTGACGATGGAACTTCGAAAATGGCTTCACACCGTACAAATGTTTAGGGAAATAAAGATAAGAAACGAAGAATATTATTGGCATAGAGCTGAAAATCGTCCAATTTAAACATCAATTAAAACAAGAAAGATTGAAATCGTTAGGTATAGGGGTGGTAGGGGTGGAAGATTCTATTGTTATATAACACTTAGGGTTACGTCTTTCAGAGGGAGGGGAACCAAAGGCCAAGTAAGAAAATAATATTGGTTTGAAACTCCAATAAAATTGTTTGTCCTAGTTATTCTCTAAGCCAAATTGAAATATTACAATGGACAGATTATATAAATGGTATGAGCCTCCTCCATTTAAAAAGGAAGATCTTCCGCCAGGCTAGGTGATCATGCCTGGGGACCGCGGTCCAACTGTTGATGTTGGATCCTTGTATATATGTCAAATCCAGAGAGAATCTTGATAGTGCGATGTAGTATTCTCGTGTGTTTCTACTCGTTCATAGATGTCGCCACATCACTGTAGTGCGGGCGGTGAAGGATTTGTAGGCGTGTTCATAGATGTCGCCACAAATATATTAGCTGTTTCCCGCGATTACACCCGCATTTATCGATATCATATATAGCCTATAACCATCTACGAAATATTCCGCGTCGAATGGTAGTAGTCCCATCCCGATATTCAGTAGTTTTGAGGTGATGGTGCGTCAAAGGAAACCTATGTATTTTGCTTATATACTTAAACTAGCTGTCCCCCGCGATTTTACCCGAGTTCCCGTGGGATGTTACATGTATTATACATAAAAACCTTCCTCTTTAAACACTCTATTTATTAAAAAAAACCGCATCAAAATCCGTTGCATAGTTTTAAAGACTTAAGCGTACATATGGATATAGGGACAGGGAAAGCGACTTTGTTTTATACTATGCCTGGTAATGTGCCTACTAAAAACTTCTTCCTTTAGTAATAACACAAATTGTAGGGATGTATAACAGACAGTGATGAATTACTTCGCAACTTCTAATAACTGTAACAAAAATAAACTTTAGCAAACAGTATTATCCATAGAAGAATCTAAAACAAGACAGATTATCACATACCCTTACTATCCGATTCTATTGATGTAATTTATACTGTAATGTATATTATAATGTAAAGACTTACATGTAGGTGTATGTCGCATCTTATACAATACTAGCTGTCCCCCGCGGTTTTACCCGCGTTCCCGTGGGATGTCACATTTATTATACATAAACTTTCCTCTTCAATCACTCTATCTATCTTTTTTAAAAAAACCCGCATCAAAATCCGTTGCGTAGTTATAAAGATTTAAGCATACATAGGGATATAGGGACAGAGAAAGCGACATTGTTTCATACTATGTTGTAGTGATGATTATATTAGAGGAAGTAAAGCTCTTAGTGCGGAGTTCGTCAAGGGAGGTACTACCACTATACCTTTTTCCGCCGTGAACCAATAGAGCATTTGTATTACTGTGATTTGGTTAGACAAGCAAGGGGCAGGTGAAATTACAGGCACATGAGTCTTAACAACGTAACATCTCAGGGTCGTGAACGCGTTGGCGATGCCCCTGATGTTGCAAATGTTCATATGCGGCGGTGATCATTTACTATTAGATAGACAGTCTAGCTGTTTTTCGGCCAAATTGCCCAAAAAAAATATACGAGTATATATATTTGAATGGTTTCATTTTAATGCCATTTATTTTCATCAAACTTTAATTTCCCACGGCAATACTTGGAAAGACACTAGGGCGTCATAAAACTAAATATAGTTCTAAATGTAAAATATGAAAGCCATAACACGAAATCAACGAGCACTGAAAAATGCTCTCAAATCCAATTCCAACTAAACTCATAACGCAAGCGAACAAAATAAAAACAGAAATAGAAAAATCTAGAACAATACAGCTCTCCACATGAGATCTATCATCCGTAACACTCAACACCGTTTGCATTTCAGCCGTAGATTCCTGTTTCACTACCGCGTGTATTGAGATGGAACTTGGTGTTTACCAGCAAACAGTGCACTCGACTCGAGCACAATAGACCCGTGTGTTTGATAGACAACCTTTGTCAATACATCCACCAATATCGAATATGAGAGCCATCGCAGTTTTCCAACTAAGCTGTTCTGTGCCTGTTTTGTCACGGATGGGTGTTCGGTAAAGATGTTTTAGTTTGACTTTTTCATTTATCGTCCATAATACCTTTGTTTTTATAGGGATATTGATAATATGGGTTTTAGATATCTAGATTTTCAAAAAAACATTGCAACTCACAAGGAATCTCAACGTGGTTTGTGTTGAGGTATCTGAAGGTGGTGAGCACACAAAATCATAGGTAGTAACCCTTTTATGTTTTGTGTACTTGGCAACTGAATTTCTCTTGAGGGTGAAAGCTAGAAGGGGGGGGGGGGGGTAAAACAAGGTTATAAGGTGCTATGGTACTATATTTCTTTACTATAGCTCAAGGTCATTGTAATACTCGCCATTGCATTTAATGTTACTACCAAAGAGAAAGGATATGGAGGATTCATTGATTTAGACTAGACCAGGTCAAAGTTATCCAGTTTAACATTCCAAAATATACACCCAGACTGATAAGGTTTCGTAAAAAAGTGATAAAAACAGGTCAATAACAATAATGCAAACTATGACTGTTTTAAAACTTTTGCTAAGTAATATGGGTTTTCTCAGCGAGATAAGAAAAACACTCGATATCCATTTTTACGGTGCCAGCCCCTATACATCTTATCTTGGCGGGTTTATAGCTTGGGTCTCTGTAATGGTGTTTACCAAGAGGGGCACCGTGTTATCCATTTGCTTTGTAAGGCGATTTTTTTTCATTCATTTATTTGTAAAATATCAGTCCCACCCTATGGAATCGCTGCGACATTTGATTTGATGACGTCATAATAAAAACTTGATTCAGACCCTGTTATTTAAAGGGGGAGCCCTCAACTCTGAGATTCCAATTATACTTTTAAAGCGGAAATGATTTTGTGTTTATCTCTTCTTTTGATGTATTTCTTCTTATTTTTACAATTTATTACATTTCTTTGGAAGTGGCAAGACAAAGTTAAGTAATTGAAGATTAAAATTGACTGAAATTACATCACCAAAAATAACCAGAGAGTAAATGTTAAAAAAAGACAGCAGGAATATTACTGTACTGATAATAATCAGAAAAATAGAAACAATACATTGTAGTTAAAAAGCTTAAGGCTAAGTTATCTTTATTACCATGGTATAAGTTTTGGAAACGTCTATATCTCACTAAATAGAGTACAGAAGAGCCTGACTGATGCCGCTATACATACATTTCAACTAATTCGTTTTACTTAAAAAATAACTACAAAGCTACACATTCCTTTGACCTCCGCTGTAACCTACATTATTTTGTAATATTACTTGATGTTCCACTTTTCCTTGGATTTTCCAACAATACACGACCTTAAAAGAAAATCATGATTATAAGTTCACAAGTAACCTCTATTCGTTAAGTGCAAGCAAGCATGCAATACTGCATTCAAAAAAAATCGAAATGCATTGAAATTTCTTCGTTATTCCTATTAGAATTTAAGTTTCTTGTTAGCTGGTCAAAAGTTTATTAGTGGACCATCGATCCATTGTAGTACTAAGCGGCTCTGAACCTTTGTTTAGTCATTTGTATAATGATTACCATGAACTAGTGACCTTAGATCTTTCCACACCTTTGAACTATGTCGTTTTGTCACAAGCATACATACATATATAGCCTAGGACAGATCGGAAATAATATCTGACACCCTTTACACAATTCAACGGCACTGTTACTACTTACAGCTACAGAGTTGTTTTTATAGTTAACTAGCTGTCCCCTGTGGTTTTACCCGCGTTCCCGTGGGATGTCACATGTATAATACATAGAAACCTTCCTCTTCAATCACTCTATCTATTAAAAAAACCGCATTAAAATCCGTTGCGTAGTTTTAAAGATTTAAGCTTACATTGGGATATAGGGACAGAGAAAGCGACTCCGTTTTATACTATGTAGTGAAGAAGAAAAAATAATTATAGAATCATGAAATCTGATATTAATGCAGCCCGTCTCGAAATCGTCGTTGCAGTTAATTTTGTTTTACATTGACGGTGCTTCGACTGTTTTCCCACACTGCTCACGTGCCAAACCATACATCTATTATAAAATTAGCTTTAACATGGAAACCGAGAGAGTTACACAATTCGGGTGCTGAAATTCAAAGTTTGTAACATTTATGATTAAATCTATTAGTTATGATACAACTGATTCTTTGGCTGTTGCTGGAAATTAGAAGATTTTATTAATTAATGCAAGGTTGGGGCGGTAGGAGTGATATACCTGCATGGTGTAAATAGTTGATATGATGAATTATAGAACATAATTTTATGCCCAATAATAGTTTAAATCAGTACTTAAATAAAAAAAAAAACTAATTAACACGCTTTTATAGAAAATCCAACTAAAAAATAGAAAATAAATTTGAATTAAGAAACTATTTAGAATATTGAATTGTCATCGGTCTTTAACAAGTATGCCAAATTTCGAGTTAATCCGACGTTTTGAAGGGGGTCAAAATCTTGTTCAAAGATTCTGTTACATACTAACATACGTCTGAAGCTAATAAAAGCGTATTAAAAAGATGCTTAAAAGTCAGCAATACTTAATTATCACAAAATTATGTAGTCCTACCGTGGTAAATAACTTTACGTCTGACCAAGAACAGGACAGCTTGTAATATGCAAATATGCGGTTGGTTGGATCGTGGCTACCTCTGAGCAATGTAAATACAGTCACACTTACTTTGTTAGTCAGATCGTTGGCGCTTAACAAGTTTGATCACGGTTATTGATGAGCTTGCTGTTTTACTTGCTAATATTTAGTTGAGTGGTGCCGAGTGGGCAGAGTACGTATACCATCACCCCATATCTTCCCGTGGGTATTGTAAAAAGCGATTAAGGGAGTGTGCAAAAGTACTGACTCCTTGTAATTTTCTCACCACGATACTGTTCCATCTGTCTGAGCCCTTCTCCGGTCGTAACGGTTTCCGTTCCACCGGGTCCATAAGGGCAAGGATGAGTATGTGCACCTGTGTCTTGCGCGTATACTTGTGCACCTTAATATATCCTGCTTATCTGACCGCTTCCGCTTCAATCAATCAATTTAGTTGAGATATTACTGTCAATTTATATTGCCTGAGAGATCCGCCTGATAATCTCCGCTCTCATTCATTCCAATGAGGTATAAAGTAATATGTTCTACTCAAGAGAAAGGTCTATAGATCATAAGAAAGGGTAAAGATCGGAAATAGAGAAGGTTCAAGATTACATGTTATGAAAGGGATTTGGAGGAAGCCTGAAAAATGCAAAGAAATATCTATATATTAAATATTATTTTGAGTATTTTCAAGTATCGCGGAAACAAGCCTTTACTGGAGCGAGGAATTAGATTGTAATACTTTTGGAGTCATGACTATGATATAATTATCAAAGTATGTTACTCTTGAATGTTTTTTTTTATATATATATATATTTGAGAAAGCAGATGACTGATGAGAACCGCTAGTGCCAGTACAGGAGTGTACAACACTAGCCGCCCTCACCCTGTCGGCCCGCAAGATGCTTCTTCACGCCTCGTTTGAAGGATCCCATGTCGTAGGAAGAAGGGAAAAGGTTAGTGCGTACCAAGACTTATGTATATGACCTTTTACCGGTTCTTCCCAGTCAATTCAGTTAACTGCCAACCAGTGGTCACTTTTTTGCGTTGACGTTGGTAAGTGGCTTTGAATTTTGATTTTTTATTCAACACTAGTTCTATTTCCATAAATAAAACTATATCTTATGTCAATTCGCAGATCTCCAGCTATACCGTCACATATATTAATTAAAATAGATTAATTAACTAGGCCATTGAACTCGACAGTTAAATGTTTAATTGTCCAAAAGCTGTTGTACAAATAAAACTGTTCTGTAACTGCATGCGGAGGTGTACTCAACGAACATTTAATTACTAAGAGACTGTAAGCAGACAGATGGGGATCTGTGACAGTTTGGTGTTGGTACTAATTAATTAGAGAACATTCTCTTTGAACTTAGTTGTAAGCTTGAACTTTTGGTCTGAAAGACTACATTGTCTAAATAACTACATATATGTACTCGTCAATACTTTGTATGGAAGGTTTACCGAATATTTTTCTTCATTGAAACAATATTTTCATATGTTTGCAAGGTTGTTTTCATGTCTCATTTATAAATATATCTATGCCCAACACAGCAAGAAAGCGAATGCAATAAAAACTTCCCATTTTATTTCATAACAAAAGTAAAAAATTAAAACGATTCTCGAAACATTGTTCGAGAAATATTGCTCGAAACTTGGCTGCAGCTTTTCTGGCCGCTCGCTGTAAATATAGAGTTTTTTCCTCTTAAATCGCCCACAAAACTGTATAGGCACAGGTCTTTCAGAATTTCAATTTAACTTGTAATAACTTGCGCAACTTGTCGAAATTAGCTTCGGGGTAAATTTTCAAATTTACGAAGTGGGGGAGCGACTCTCCGTTGGTTTTGAAAATTACGAATTCTGCAAGATTATTTTGTAGTCAAATACAATAAATATTTTTTAAAGTGATTAGAAATGATTCCTGCGCCTTTTTATTATGAGATCCTCATAGTTATTTACGTAGCTTTCCTATACAAAAAGGAACTTCGCTTACCGAGATTAATCATTTATTTTTGGTCTGTAAAATACAGCAGCCAAATATTATTGAAGCTAGGCTAAAATTCTTTCCGTGCCTGTACCCAATGTTCGAACATTCCCAAAATAAATGAAACATGAAACTAGTGACTCGAATAAAGAAAGATTACCTACGAGGAAAAATATATTTTGGTTGCCACGTCAAGGAATGAGTCAAAAACTAGGTATGGCATATCAACTTTCTACATTTATATGCTTTCATTGTGGTTATACAAACATCAATATAAAACTGTCTTGCTTTGTAACACGCTTAATTTCTCGTAGATTCACTTGTGACTATGTAATAAAATCTTGGATGTCGATTGTAACCTACTTCTAATTGTCGTATCGATTTAAAACGTTAACAAGCATCTATGCGGGATACAGAAGACGTTTTTTTGTGAAATAGGTACAAAACAAGGACCTAATATTCTGGTGCGCGAGCCCGTCTCTTAATTAGCCGATTTTTTTATAAGCTCTGTTCATCTTCAAAAACATAATTTACTTAATAATTAAAATGTTCGTGCAAGTATAAAATCTATGTCCATTTGCATACATAAGTAGGTCGAGTTGCGAGCGTCCCTTTGTTTTCCTGTTGCTCTATTTGGAATTTTCTATTTAAATTCCCCATTTCTCTACACCACACCCTTTTGCGTACATCTGGATCGTACAGACGCCATTTTCTTTTATTGCGTTGAACATGTTGTTACTTTAATTTCATTCGCTTACCTATTGAATTTATACAATATTACAATTGTATGAAATCATACAACTTTTAGCCTTACTTTAATATACTGTTATACTTAAACTAGCTCTCCCTCGCGGGTTCGCCCGCGTTCAGGAGGTCTGTAATGCACCAAATGTAATGCAAAATTCTTTGAATTTCTTGCCTTTTCTCTACTACAATATAAATCTCTTGAATCATTCTGTCGTGGCCGCCCTAAGTAGAGCTGGTGGCGGACGATCACTGTAGAAGCGATGGCGATAGGAATGACCTGGAGCGAAGTAAAGCGGGAAGCCCAAGACCGTTCGGGATGGCGACGTACTGTGGACGCCCTCTGCCCCATCCAGGGGACATAGGACATTAAGTCAAGTAAGTCAAGAATCATTCTGTCTATTGATGAAAACCGGATCGAAATCCGTTGCGTAGTTTAAAAGAACTAGGCGAACAGAAGGCGAACAGAAGGCGATAAGTGAATTGTTTTATGCTATGTAAAGATACCGTAACTCCTTCTAAATTCTCCCTTAAATATAGTCCAAATATAAAGTTACCATTAAGAACCATTATCAGTTGAAGGTAAATAAAATCATGTGCCTAAATCATTGTTTAAGTATTTGCCATGCGAGTCGGTAATCAAAGGTACATTATGTTATGGCGGTGACAACACGCTAAGGCATGAATCAAGGGACACTACTTATATAGGTTAACATAATGGTATTGGGACACGAATAATAACACCACAATAAGGTAAATAGTAGATATGTAACTATTTCTTTGTTTATTAGTTGATAAATTATAGTCAAAATCGAGAATCATAATCTTCTTGCCCGTTTCTCGCACAGCATTCTTTTTGACTACAGTTTTTTTTTTCACATGGGCCGATAAAAAAGCATACGGTCTACCTGATGGTAAGTGATCACCGCCGCCTGTAGACATTTGCAACAATAGCGGCATCGCCAACGCATTGTCGACCCCGAGACGTGAAGTTGTTTAGTCTCATATGGCTGTAATTTCCTTTACCTTATTAACCGAAATATATACCTTTTTAATCGAAACACTGAAGTGGACTACTGCTTCACGGCTGAAATAGGTAAGGTGCAGCCAGTCATTTCATTCCAGCCTGTCATTTCATCTTATTCTAGTTAAGACATTCATTACTTTGCAACCTTCATATTCATTATCTTTAATATATCATTTAGCGAAGGCGTTAACTCCAATATCATGAAATATCATCAAAAATCATCTGTTAACATAATTTTAGTAGCAGAATATTTTAATCATACACATCACTCACATCTTTCGTCAGTGATCACCTTTTGAAACTACAAAAAACCATGGACAAAAAAGAGTTGGTAACTAAAACCCGACAATGTTGCTTGTTATAAATAGCACTTTTTTTTAAGCAGTTCAAGCATGAGATTGTACATTTACGGCCAGTTGCACCGAACACGGTTCCTGGCTAATGTTGCATGGCTTGACTGAATAAATTAATGTGCAACGCAATACAACCACGAGTGACCAGCAAGCAGAATTATTACAACCATACTGCAATCCTAAATGGATAGTTAACCGAGTGCTCATTTGCCAGTTTGCTTTTAATGAGTGTTTGGTTCAGTTTCGTCGAGTTATTTTGGTACGCAAGACTCGAATTCTCATTATAAAACGGCCTTTGAATCAGACACTGTTAGTTGAACTAAATTATAATTTTCCACTTCTATTTCGAATACTTATGTGTAAATTATTAAAATACTCTAATATTTATTTCTATTTTTTATCTTACTTGTGATATCAAAGACTTTAACAGACTCTATAAATGTTTGATTCAATATTCTGAAGTATTAACATAAATTAATGAACTAGAATGCATAAATTAAACACATATTCAGAAAAGTGCTTTTGAAATTTGCATGATTACATTTTTTTTAAGTTTCATATGCAAATTATTAAAATTATGGAGGCATTTTGTTACGTGACCGTTTTAATAAGAATCATTACTTGTTGTTTTTGATGGTAATTTGATTTTTTTTTTTCTTTTATATGTTTTTATAAAAATACCAGCTGTTCCGCAGCATTCGACCGCAGCGCCACCTAGCGGGTCCAATTGTAAATCTTCACCATTCTCGAATCAACTGTATAATACCAAAACAAAATTATTCAAGCCGTTTAGGAAGAGTTATACGAGTACACACGTACACACGGACAGAAGAATTATATATAGGTATTGCCAGTAAGAAATATTGCAATGAACTGAATATCAGCAATTTTATTATACATAAATAAATAAATTAATTAATATCCCGCGACTTTCTTTACACACGGCCATCTGGTCCCAAACTAAGCAGAGCTTGTACTATGGAAACTAGATAACTGATATACTACATAAACTACTTTTTTTTCTAAATACATACTTATATAGATATTTACATCCAGACACAGAACAAACAGACATGTTCATGCACACAAATATGTGTCCTGGGTGGGAATCGAACCCGCGACCTTCGGCTTGGCAGTCAGAGTCACTAACCACCAAGCCAACTGGCCTGGCGAGCAATCGACAATGATATAGATCCAAACCTCGGCCAGAGAGAATATGTAACTGATTCTATTGTCTCTCCAGTCGTACCAACTACTAAATTAGAAATAGTCCATGTATCAAGTAGCGACAAGACACAGAACAGAGGAACAAAGGACGCTCAATCCTTAGCACATTGAAACAAACTTCACAGTAATCCTATCAAATACCCCACGCAGATAGTTCGCCATAACAGTTTGAAACTTCACTTCACCAAATAAAACAGTAGCGAGAATGTTAGCCGCACTACACATACGTTTTCTTTATAGTCAGTTCCGAAATATTTTTCTTATTTTCCCCGACAGATTTGTACGTGCAATTTTGCTTAAAGATTTTTTTTCCATTGTATTGTGTAATCATATACGAATATACAGTCCCCAATAATGTTATATAATAGAATGTCATTCAAAAATGTACTTTACAGCTTTTGATATAAGGTTCATATATTAATACAATGATTAATTGAATGATAATGTAAAATTAACTTTATCATGAAGCAAAAGGGTTGATTTTTCAATAAAATTATTTTACTTCAAAGGGGACTTCTCATTATATAGAGCGTTGAGTTTTATGTTTTTTAATACCACGTGAGCCGACAAACGAGCTCACGGTCCACCTGATGGTAAGTGGCCACCGCCGCCTATAGACATTTGCAACACCAGAGCATCGTTAATGCGTAGTCGTTCTTAAGTCTCATATGCCTTGAATTTCACCGCCTTCCTTAACTTTCTAACCGAAACACACTAATACTAGTGCACTACTGCTCCACGGTGGAAATCGGTAAGTAGTAGTACTTCTCCAGACGCACTCTGCACTAAGAGCTCTACTACTCAAAAAAAATTTTTAAAAACGATTTATTACCGTCCAAAAAGTCCAGAATCAACGACAGTGTTTAATTACAAAATTTCCTACTATGTAGATAATATACAAACTTCAGAGACTTGTGTAGGTACTACTTAAGAAAGCAAATAGAAAGTACCAAAACTGAACCGTTCCGACTTCCGACCTTACATATATTTTTCCCTGAGCAAATTTACTTTGAGTCAATGTAAGGCTATGCTATATCTATATTTATGGACAGAGGAAGCGCGACAGCCTTACGGCACCTATGTATATTCGAGCGTGTCAGAATGGGGAAAGGTAGATATTATATGATCGTAAAATTCTCGATTGAAGATCAGAAAGGCCGGCTTTTGAAACGTAGCTAGCGTAATAGCGTCAGCTGCATCCAATATAAATTCGGTTGAGTTTGTTTAAAAATAAGTGCACTGAGATTTTACGAGAAAGGAGGACTTTAAAATCTTTTTCTTCTTGTTTTGTTCTACTTGTTTTAATTCTGACAGTTGGACGTTGGAGAAACGTTCCATCCCGTAGTCTTAATCTAGGTAAAAGTATGTTTATGTACCGAATAATTGTATTATATAAACCGATACTTTTTATTATAGCCAAATTTTACTACATATCGAATCAGCAACTCATGTTATATTATGACAGCCAACAAAAATGGTAGCCTACATCTACCCACCCACATACAAAACTTCATACCTATGGTGTAGTGACATTAGACGTCAAAATAATATAGAGACAACCAACTTACTGTCATTTTTTATGTACTATTACTACCGGCACGCTATGATTGCCGTTTTGACGTTTCAGATTGTCATAGGAAAAGAAACTGTATTGCTTTGGATTAAGGTTGATTTCCATCATCATACAATTAGCTGTTGGATCTATAGATGCACCTTGTGACGGAAGGAATAAAGGTTATTTTTCTTTGTCATTGTTAAACGTCAAAACGGCCATCATAGCATGCCGTAAGTTTAGTGTTTTTTTATCATCTTATCCTATCCTACTAGTAGTACTTACGTACGTATTATCCCTACTAATATAATAAATGTGAATGAAAGTTTGTTTGTTACGCTTTCACGCGAAAACTACTTAACCGATCATCATGAAACTTTGTACACATATTCTTAGAGGTATTAGAAGTAACATAGGATACTTTTTGTGCCGGGAAAGGATACATCCCTCAGGAACGCGGATGAAACCGCGGGGGACAGCTAGTTATTATTATATTTATGCCTAATGCAAAGGATTGTGGGGATGAAGTATGGCTATTTATCGTATTACTCTAAGTAAGTACGTAAGTATTACTCTTTAACGCAAAAACTATGAATATATATGAAGAATTTGGAAACTTGGCGCATAGATAGAACCAATATTCCCTAAAAAACTAACATATTGAAGCTTTTTACCCTGGGGAAATGTATGATCCCTCGGGAATGTGGGTGAAACTGCAGGGGATACCTAGTCATAGGTGTGTTATTAACAATTTGTTAAAAGTAAAAAGAAAATATTTGGGCCCAAAAATCTTTTGATATTTGGCCCAAATCTTCACGATACAAAAAATCCTAACATTTAACTTAGTTTTAAAAGCACTTCATCATTCAAGAAACTCCACATCAAGTTACGAACTGGTTCGTAGTCTTAAGTGATTTTGAAGCGATGTACGGTAAACATGTGTTACACATGGTGAGAGTCAAAATGTTTAGTTAGTAACTTTTTGTTTTTAGGGTCTCGTACCCAAGGGGACCCATTAGTTAGCCTAACTGTAATAGAATTTGTGTAACTGCCGCTTCTATAAATTAAACATCTCTTTTTTCTACGTTTTATATACATTATATGTCTAAAAAAATATAATTGAAACTGAATAATAAATGGTGATAATTCCTCAAAAAAATGGTTTTATTTTAATACTAGGTACATGGTGACACAAACAAGCAGACGGTCCTGATGGTAATGGTCACCGCCACCGATGGACAGGCATTACCATTGCGTTATCGACCCTGAGACGTGAAGTTGTTAAGTCTCATGTGCCTGTAATTTCACCGGCCCCCTCACCTTTCTAATCGAAAAACAGTTATACAAGTGTAGTAATACAGTAGTGCTCCACGGCAGAATTGGGTAAGGAGGTAGTACTTCCCCGGACGAACTCTACACTAAGAGCTCTACTGATTAGTAGAGATTTGAGATTTTAATTTGCCGCTAGTAATATGAAAGCAATACCAAACCCTCAAAATTTGCGGATTTATTATTATTGCACGAATTCCATGTGATTAAAAAGAAACAAGAATGCCATTTTCCGAGGTGTCTGAAATCTGTACAATTCGCTGAAAGCCTTTGACCAGTTACAAGCTCATGTTAATGAAATACCGACGCATCAGAATGATTAAACAGTTCAATTTAATGTTTTATTTTGAATGTTTTATGAATGGGTTCTTCAATTACTATAATACTATAATATTAAAAATACGCAAGTTTGTGAGAATGGACGTTTGTTACACTTTCACCCAAAAATTACCAAAATATATAAAACTTCACACAGATTTAGATGAAGTTGTCGCGTAGATTCCGGGAAAATATTACATCTCCCGGGAACGCCGGTAGACCGCAGAGGACATTTATTTGAAATATAAGTATTACTAGCTGTCCCCCGCGGTATTACCCGCGTTCCCGTGGGATGTCACATGTATTATACATAAAAAACCTTCCTCTTCTATCTATTAAAAAAACCGCACCAAAATCCGTTGCGTAGTTTTAAAGATTTAAGCATACATAGGGATAGGGACAGAGAAAGCGACTTTGTTTTATACTATGTAGTGTATAAGTAAATAAAAGTTTATTTGAGGATAGTTATTTGAAAAAAGAAACAATAGTATGTAATTATTATTATTGTAAAAGAAGTAAAAAATCCACGCAAACATTTTTATTCCAGAAACTCATTACTTGGGAAACAATTTCATACACACACCCGGCGGCTGTAAACTGGCAAAGTTATTTACACTACACACCACCGGACAATTTCCCCTACACCGCGCAACCAGGACACGAGGAACTAACGCCCGTTAGTTCCGCCGATTAAAGCGTACATTACCCACATTAGCGTACATCGCACGTATGCGACCGGGTCACAGCCATCGATGATAATTGAATTAGTTCAGGAACACGCGACCGAGCGAGGTACAAAGCGTTCTTTCGATCCTTCCAACCGGACGCGAGCGGTCGCACAATCGGATTACTCCCGCGGATTTGAGCCTCTGACCTGGATCCTCTATGGCCTGGCTTCGAGTTCTGTTTAAGTTGTATGTTATCCACTGTTACTGAGACTAAGGATATTATGTTACAGTATTTCGTGTACTCATTTCAGTAGATTGTGCTTTTAAAGTGACTTCTAAAGAGTAGACGAGCCAATTAATTCGATGAGTTTATTTAGTACACTCCGATTTCCTAGAATTATCAGCCCATTTTGTGTAATTGGATTTGTATCTATATGGATTACTGAATTGGCTCCCTTAAAATTATATTGTTTGGTTAAGTGTATTTAAATTACAAATATTAAAAAAATATATAGCGGCTCGCGGTTTATTTCCCGATTATCACCCCTAAGTGCCTTCTGTAGGATATGCAATATTACATGAAAACTAATTGTGAAAATAATAAGATCTCTTTAAATAATTTTAATCGGAAATTCATTTATTTGCAGTTTTTGCATATATGCATGAAAACTATTATTTGGTTTTAAAAACTAAATATAAAAATAATGAAATTAAAATTAGTATGTATTTACCTAATTATTGTTATTTTCTATTTTGTAGTCTTGTCATATTTTTTTTTTGTTTTTTTTTTTTTTTTAATGTTACCTATAATAAGTATTTTGTAATTGTTAAATATAAAATTATGTAAAATTGAAATTATAAAATAGCCAAAAAGTCGGAATAGATAAAAATTTATAAAACAAATAAAAAAGAATGTAACCTTGCTGAGTTTCTTGCCGGTTCTTCTCAGTTGAAGGCTGACTTCCGAACCGGTTGTAGCTTCAGTAACTTTAAATTTTACCTTCATAAGTGCCCTCCGAAGGCCTAAATTGAATAAATGGTTTTGAATTTTGAATTTTTTTTTTTTTAAAAAAGTATTATAAAGTACACATTTGTAGATGTTAGGAAATATAATTATGCCCCGGACACTTAAGATAACATCTTTTTGCCACAGGAAGTCATTCAACCTTTCTGGATCCTACTAAAACTATATATACCTTTTTCATAAAATGTGTTCATTAATAGCTAAATAAATAAATATCCCGGGATATTCTTTTACACGCGACCATCTGGTCCCAAACTAAGCAGAGCTTGTACTATGGAAACCAGATAAATGATATATATAAATACATACTTATATAGATATTTACACCCAACAAAATTACAGCTTTTATGATAAGAAGGATTCAATTCTTCCAGGAGACGATCATGCCTTTTTAATTGAGTATGTGTGAGTTTTTGATAGAATTAGATTAGGTACTACTACATACTAGCTCTTCACAATCATCATATTGTTATAAATCCTTCATACTGAAAAAGAAAGTATATTGCAAGGGATCTGTAACAGATTATAAAGTGGCGGTTTTATCGAAAGGCTTTCACGGCTTTCGTCTAAGACCTCCCAAGGGTTATTCTGTTATCGGTAATAATTTATGAGTACCGGCACCTAGAAATGGGATTGTATTCGAAATTCGATTTGCAAATACATTTTCTGAATACGCTGTTTTAAAAGGTTTTGATATCTACCCAAAGATTAAAAATCTTCCAAATAACTTAGAATCAGAAACTGGACATAAATTGGTAAATATTTGTTCAATAGATATTTACTTATTACTTTTTTTTTTAAGATAGCGATCTTATCCAATAAATTAAAAAATAAAAGCCAAACCATAAGACCACCAAATAAAAAAAAATATTGCTTTCTCAGTCACGACCATTACGATCAGTAAATAATAAAGCAGCAAAAAACAACGCGGATCATAAAAAAATACTCCCCGCGAGCCCTTTAATAGACTACGTCGTGTCGTAAAGTGTAAAATTCCTTTTACTCGCGGAAATGTTTCTGTTTCCTAAATGTAGGCGAGTTTTATGGACGCACGTAATAGTGGTGGTCGGCGAATCGTAAATGACCCTTTTGGAAGTGGTCGGTCTGAGGCCGGACGCGATTCGTCGACACATGATTTGATACCAAGCCTTGAATCCACACGGAATTCGTAGAATGATAGATACTGCTATTATTGATACAGACTTGATACCTTTGTACCGTTCCGAACGTCACGGCTATTTTTCACATCTACTGCAAATTTTAATTATCTTGGTACAGTCAACTTGGAGAACTTACTGGCCAGTATCAGTGCCGGATTAACTACGTAGCAAGAGTAGCATTAGCTACGGGCCCCGCGCAAAAGGGGGCCCCGTGTGTCTAAGGCCGCCCACCACCGATTGCTTTTTTACCACTTTATACTTAAGAACCCATAGCAGACCAAAGGCCCCTCGACAGATTTGTTACGGGCTCCGCGCTTGCTTAATCCGGCACTGGCCAGTATCTATATGAAATGAAGGTTTTTGAGTGTTGAAATCGGAAAAAAGTGTTAGATACGACATTTTCACTTATTCCGGCGTCGCCGCTGACCGCCTCAACATCCCATTCAGTCTCGTCCTGTTAGAGCATCCAGCGCCCCCTCTCAAACCGATCCCCAAATGACCATTTCGCGTCAATCCCCCTTACCTAATCTAATCAGTATGGTGGTTGTACTTCCTCCGACCAACTCTGTACTAAGATCTACTCAAGAATAAATTGTAAAACTCAATAATGTAACAATAAAATCTATTAATTAAAATAAAGTGATAATTACAAAATAAAATATGTATTAATAGTTCCATATTTAAACTAGCTAAATAAAAATTTACTAGTCCATTCTTGGTCATTTTAAACACCGTATTATGAAAGTTTCAAATGAAAGAGCGTTTTACAAGGTAGCTAAAAACATTGAATATAAAGATGTCTAGAAATAGCTGCCCTCGGCATAGGCGTACTTTCCACATACTTTTTTGTAGAAATATGTAAACGTTTGAAAAAGAAATGAAATTTAATCAGAGTTTCTTGATCCGATGGTAGCTTCAGTAACTTCAACCTTCATAAGTGCCTAAACTGAATAAATGGTATGGAATTTTTAATTTTGATGATGTCACTAAAATATCGGTTCCAATAAAATGATTAGTCAGGTAACTCACTTTCGAGTCTCTGGTCTTATTTCAGTCTAATCGTACATCGCGTGCTCTTTTCTCTTTGTTTGTCGTAAAAGTGTCAAAGTTTGCACATTTACTCGGGTATGCATGGCGTATTTTTCGTCTGCGTAAAAAAGAGTTACTACGGTAGTGAACTTTGATGTAAATGTATATCGTTATACTTCTCAAAGGCCGTTGCGTTATTGGCTATTATGTAACTTCTTCGGGAAGTTTTTGGGGCAAAAAGCTGAAGGCTAAACAATGGAAAAATTTAAGAATATTCAAGAACGTTACATAGAACAATATGTTTGTTTGGCTATTCTGATAACTAGGTTAGATTGATAACTAAAACTAGGTTCTGATTTTATATGAGGGTCTGTAGAATGTTACTAATATGAAGATAATTGGAATAGTTTCAAAGTTTCGGGACCAAACGGGATGGACCGTATACCATCTTAAATAAAACTATATATACGTACAAAATTAATTAAACATCACCTAAAAATTGTTTAAAATTGTGGCGACATCCATGCACATGCATGCAACAATCCTATGTTGCCAGCACCACAGTGATGTGGTGACATCTATGAACAAAAAGCTACGAAAATCCTACATCGCGATATCGAAGTTTTCTCAGAATTTACTATATATACAAGCTTCTAACATCAACAGTTGGATTTCGGCTGAGAGCCCTAAGCGCTCACCGTTATTGTCCGCGTAAGGGTGTAAGAGCCATCTGAGGCTAACACCTGCGTCCCTTCCAAAAAAAACAACAGTTGGACAGCGGCCCGGTTCCCATGCATGATCACCTACCCTAGTGGAAGATCTTCCCTTTTAAATGGAGAAGTCTTATACCTCACTCTCCATAAAATAAATTCACGTTAAACTTTCTACGTGTACTATTGATTTTAGGTACCTAAAAGACGTATACATATATTATAAAGGCAGACGATGCGTCGTAAATGTCTGAAAGCAAGTAAGTAGCCGGACTGAAACCGGATGCGGTCTGTTGTCACATCCTTTGATACTAACGCGTCGTGACGCACACAGCAAAACCTTTTATCTTCTTTTATTATAAAAGGAAAAGTTTTGCCCGTTACGGTGTTTTACTTTAGCAGGTGAAACTTTGAATATTTAATTTTATGTTTACTTCTGTTCTTTGAACCTTTGAATATTTTATGTCAAAAAATTCAAAATTCAAAACCATTTATTCAGTTTAGGCCAGTTTAGGAGGGCACTTATGAAGGTCAAATTTAAAGTTACTGAAGCTACAACCTTTTCAATTTGTAATATAAATAATGTACTAACGAATAATAATAGTAATTTGATAATTAGTGTTTCTGATGAGCCATAAATACAGGCACATGAAACTTTACAACTCAATGTCTCACGTATTGCCGAAGCCTCTAGTATTGAAACATGTCCATAGGAGCAGGTTTACTAACGATGAAGTGGATCTCTTTGTCAAGTTCCTTGACATAAAAAAAATATTATATTAATAGTGGTATTTTTTACTTTCTTTTCTTTTTTACTAATAAAATTAAATATCATAACTTATTTGAGTCAAAATAACTTAGATATCAATTGTCACAATCCACAACGAAAACAAGGTATGGAAACTAAACCATATTTAGTTGGTATAGGGTTTAAGTTTGTACTTTTTTTTATATTAAAGCGCTATAAGTAGCCCGCCTTCTAGACCCTCATAAGACTAGCAACCGAGCGAAGTTGATGCTTCAATAATTTTTCTCTTCATAATTATTCTTAACCTAGGAAAATTAATAAATTATTCAGTGTACCTTCTTGGCTTTTAGCTGAAAATTTGTGCTTCAATTTAATATTGAATATTGTTTAATGAAGTCACAAGTTATTAAATAAATCAAAACTTTAAATAGAACGGTATTGATACTATGATGAAAGCCTGTTAGTTTGTTCTAATGCGTCATTTTATAAACTTTACAAGAGAGGCATTTAAAGATTCAAAATTAAAAACAAAATGTTATGATTAAACTGCTATACTGCTTATATGTATTATGGGGATAAATTATATGTATTGTGTAAAACACCCTTAATGTTTTGGTATCATTTTAAAAAAATATTAAAAAAACGTCGCATAACATAATATCGTCCAACAGGTCACTTCAATCAAATAGCCTTTCACTCCACGATATATTATTATACTAGCTGTCCCCCGCTGTCACATGTATTATACATAAAAACCTTCCTCTTCAATCACTTTATCTATTAAAAAAACCGCATCAAAATCCGTTGCGTAGTTTTAAAGATTTAAGCATACATAGGGATATAGGGAAAAAGAAAGCGACTATGTTTTATACTATGTAGTGATAAAAAAAAAGTTTAATCCACTTTAACAAGCCAAAACCGAAACCTTCTAAAGAAAAACATTAGTAAAGTAAACAAGTCTTTGTACCGTTAAATGAAATTGATCCCTATCTAAGTATGTCATAATATCTAGGAAAAGAGCACTTAAGAACTGCTGTAATCACTACCTAATGGACAGTGATTTATGAAAAAATAACGCATCGTCATAGTACTCAACACAATGAAGTTTTACTTCCGATGCGAGTTGTATTCTTAGCTTGGCTTTCTATTAGTTTTCTAAAATAGCCCATGAAATTTTTTGGAAGTGTAACTTTTATCGACGTAGGGTAAATCAAAAAATTGTCACTTCTGTTACGCTCGACTGTCCCGTGCCATGATGTTTTTTGTATGCATACAAAAACACATGCAACCATAAAATTAATTTATAACGATTTTTTTTTCACAATTCAAAATTCTAAACCATTTATTCAGTTTAGGCCCTCGGAAGCCACTTATGAAGGTCAAATTTAAAGTGTACTGAAGCTACCTACTTAACATATAAAAATGATGTCATGAAGAAGTTTCGCTTCTTACGTGTATTTTGTTATAAAATTAGGTCACAGCTTAGCGGTACTAGCTAAAGTAATAGTTAGGTATATGAATTAATTTGATGATGAAAAGTATTAAGGAATAAATGCTGCTTTTGGTTGCAGTATTGGCAGCAAGCCAAGCGGTTGCTGCGCGGCAAACGATTATTCCCATTTTGACTTATTATCCAGTCCACCATTTTAATATTCCCATCTGACGTCCTAAATGGAATACTGTATCTGTGAAACCGAGCTTCGTTTGAATAGATGATCTCTGAAAGTTTCTGCCTGGTTTCAAGTTTATTTTAAAGTTGGTCAACTTGCAAACTTGGAACTTTAAAAGTATTTTTATTTTATAACAAATAATAGATCGTAGAAGATTTACAGTAAATACTTATAATGAGTATTTATTATTTGGGTTAGGTGGGTATTTTAAGTCCGTTTTAGAAATTATTTCACATGTGAACAAAAAAATACATGAGAACTGTATTATAAAACGCTAATTGTAAACATCCTATCTTGGAGAAAAGGGTAAGGCTGAGCCAATGACAGAGCCTTGTAATCAAATTTTATTGTATCATCCCTCCAAAGCAACATTCCTCTTCAAGTTCTCAACATAATAAATCAAATCCAAACATACCATGATTATGTTGTATGAAAACGTAATTGTACTGAAACATCAATAACAGCATTAACTTCGAAGGCGGTTCAGATATCGATCTACTAACTCAAGCTGTAGCTGAAAGTGGGACGTGACGACGAGCTAAGTTTAAACGCCTGCAGATATTGCGTTAGGGAACTCAACACCAACTTTGTTTGCTTATTATCTATTCCACGCGATACTAGTTCCAAACCCAATCAGGGTTTACACCCTTTCACATCGACTGTACATCGTAAACTCGGTGGGAACAGTTCACTAATAAGCGTTCAGCCTACCTTGCATATTATTATGCAAATTAGTCGAACTTAATCAACTGCTACTTACAGTAACGTTTTGATCATGCGAGCTGTTCTTGTTCGTCTCGGAACCACTTTAGTTTTGTAATCACGTTTCCTTCTAATTAGGCGAGGCTTCCGGTGGCAAATGAGAAGGTTGCTTAATTGTACTCGAATGTTTCCTTACAGGAATCTAAACGGCATCATATTAAAGTGTTTCTGCTGAAATGTCTTCAGTTACTGAAAGTTCAATTTTGGAGGATAGTGTTATTGCGGAAATTTAGTCTTAACCGTTCTTGAATTCGGTTTCTATAATAGCGCATATTCCTGTAATACCTTTTAGCTGTTTGTAGTGAAGAGTTATAATTTTCTTTTGTTGCTGTGTATGTATTAACACCATTTGAAATGATTACATAAATATTTGGATTTTTAACGCAACGGCATGCTAAAAAGATATATATGACGGCGCGACACCTTAGAAAGAGAATCTAATCTTTGAGTTTCGTTATTAACAAAAGTAAAACTGATTGTAATTCCGTAGATTTGTTGTTGTTGGATTTAAAATTAGAGAAATAGTCATTTAAGTAAATCGGTTTCATGTTTGAATCCGTCGAATATTAAAATATGAGCGGGTAACCCCGAATAGAGTAGCAAGTCTGCGCCTACGCGGTGATGTCGGTCGATCATTAGACGGACAGCGCAAGAGGTGCACGCGTGCTAACCTATCCATAATCCATTTGCATCCTGTGTTTTACGTTATATTTTGTGTGTAAGTGTATTGGAATAAAATAAGTGATGTCTATTAATTGCATACGTGGTATTATTTTAACGCTCCTGGTGCAACACGCCCACGATGGAGGACAATTGCCAAGACCGCTTCGCTTAACCCTACCCTTCAACCCGTTATATACACTAACTGTCCCCGGCGGTATCACCCGCGTTCCCTGGGGATATTACATTTTCCCGGCGCAATAAATATCCTATGTTACTTCTAATACCTCCAAGAATATGTGTACAAAGTTTCATAATGATCGATTAAGTAGTTTCCGCGTGAAAGCGTAACAAGCAAACTTACATTTTCATTTATAATATTAGTAGGGATTTTGATGTTCTATTGAATATTAACAAAGTGGCACACAAAATTTAGTACATAACAATAATAATACTTTAATAACTACCGGTCGGTCGGCTGAACCATTGAATAACCCGATATTCTACCATCACGATTCAGTAAAACATTTTCATGTTAGTTAGCAATAATCACCACAACTTGAGTTATTCAAACAATGAAAACGCGAGGTTAACATCAAAGGAAAAATATCTCCACACGAATGGATGGAATGTCTTTAACACGAACCACGTAGGCCTGTGTCATTATGTAAATCAAAAGGTGCGCGCCAGAAAACAAAATAACTGAAATTCCTATAAAGATATTCATGCATGCATAGAATTTCTTGCATAACATAATTAGAGTCGAAGCGTGTCCCAGTTGTGACAAATTATTAGTTTTCAGTCCACACTCGTTGCACCAATGGTTTTAGTTGCAAAATGCAAATGACTATTCGGTGTAATCAAAGAAATGTTTGAGAAGGATTTGGTGGAAATGCTCCAGTTTACGTTGGCTCGAAACGGTTTTCGATTATGGTTATTACTAGACTACCAGTTTTCCCTATTTTAAGAGGAACTACACTTTAAGCCTACATGTTAGTATGACTTTCATGAAAGTTTATATTTCGGCTCACAAACAACCTCATTCAAAATTCAAAAAATTCAAAACCATTTATTCAGTTTAGGCCCTCAGAAGGCACTTATGAAGGTCAAATTTAAAGTTACTGAAGCTACTACCGGTTCGGAAGTCAGCCTTCAACTGAGAAGAACCGGCAAGAAACTCCGCAAGGTTACATTCTTTTTTATTTTATTAAATTCTTTTTTATCTATTCTGACTTTTTGGCTATTTTATAATATCAATTTTACATATTTTTATATTTAACAATTACAAAATACTTAATAAAGCTAACATTCAAAAACAAAAAAAAAAAACAAAAAAAAAGAAATAACGAGACTACAAAATAGAAAATGACAATAATTACTAACAACTTAAACAAGAAAATTAGAGGTGCACTGTGCAGAGAGCAGCTATTTCCATACATTTTTATCTTCAATATAATGAACCACCTTGTAATACGCTTTTTCTTTCAAAACTTTCCTAATATAATTTTTAAATTTATGATCAGACATTTTGGTTACTGAAAGCGGTATCTTATTATAAAATCGAACACAATTACCAAGTAATGACTTGTTTACTTTAGTTAGTCTAAAATATGGAACAACTGACTTCTCCCTTTGTCTTGTATTAATATTATGGATATCCAATTTTGACTCAAAAATTCCTATGTTTCTACGTATAAACATTATATTTTCATAAATATATAATGAAGGCAATGTCATTATATTTATTTCCCTAAATAAATCTCTTAATGATTCACGGGGACCCATACCGTAAATTGAACGAATTGCTCTTTTTTGTATAATAAATATTGATTCTATATCCGCTGCTGCTCCCCAAAATAAAATACCATAGGACAAGAGGCTATGAAAATATGCAAAATAAACTAATTTGGCTGTCTCAACATTCGTCAATTGTTTAATTTTCCTAACAGCAAATGCAGCCGAACTTAACTTAGCAGCTAGAGTATCAACCTGAGGTCCCCACTGCAATTTATTGTCTAATGTAAGACCCAAAAATACCGTTTTATTAACAAGATCAATATGGCTCCCATCTACAGTGTAAACTCTTTATAACGTTATCCTTTATAACGATAAACTCCCTATAACGTTGAAGTGAGCCCAAGTTGGTTGGTTTGTTCACTTTGTTTTGTTTTTTTTTGTTCACTCCATATAACGATAACTCTCTATAACGACAAAAAATGCTCAGTCCCTTGAGTTTCGTTTAGAGTCGTAAAGAGTTAACACTGTATTATTATTTGGCTATCTACTTGTGCTACATTCGGTAAAGAAAACCTTAAGCATTTAATTTTCTTTGAATTTAGTAATAGATTATTTGTAGCAAACCACCCACAGACAATTGACATAGTATGATTAACTTTAGTTAGATCTTTGTCTTTTCTATCAACTTTAAAAATTAATGATGTATCATCAGCAAACAAGACAATATCCGTGAGATCATTTACAACATATGGCAAGTCATTTGTATAGACTAAAAACAAAAATGGACCTAAAATTGAACCCTGGGGTACCCCCATTTCGACTAAAGAGCCCTTGGATGTTGTGCCAGTAATCCCTACCTTTTGTTGACGATTTGATAAATAAGATAAAACAAGATCATGAGCAGTTCCACGAATTCCGTAGTAGTCAAGTTTTAGAAGTAGCGTATGGTGGTCAACGCAATCGAAAGCCTTGGATAGATCACAAAAAATGCCAATCGCATCCTGAGAATCCTCCCATGCGCCATAAATGTGTCTCAGCAATGCTGCTGCCGCATCGGATGTAGATCTTCCCTTCGTGAAACCGAACTGATGACCATACAATATCTTATGCTTAGTAAAGTGACCTAACATTTGATTAAGCAGCAGTTTTTCAAAAATTTTACTAAGTGCTGGCAGAACGGAAACTGGTCTGTAATCAGAAGGATTCTCCTTACAACCGGACTTAAAAATAGGTACTATTTTACTGTATTTCATCAAATCAGGAAAACAATATGGAAAAAAATTATGGGTTTTTTCCAATTTTTCAGCTAAATTTACAATATAAAATTATTAACAAACATTTTCAACATAAACCACTATCTACTGCAACAATTTAATTATTAATAACGTTAACAATTTCATTATTTTATTAATCTATATCTATACTATAATATTAGTAATAAAGAGGAAAGATTTGTATGTAAGTATGTTTGTTACTCTTTCACGCAAAAACTACTAAACGGATATGGATGAAACTTGGCACATAGATAGAAAATATCCCGGAATAACATATAGGCTACTTTTTATCCCGGGATAATGTGATATCCCTCGGGAACGCGGGTAAAACCGCGGGGGACAGCTAGCATAAAAATAAAATAACAACAAATAAATGTTTTATATTTTTCTACCTACTTGTAACAGGTGGCAAGCGGGCACTACGCAGTAAAAGAAAAAAATGTCAATAATATGTGTAGGTTTCTAGGGTTCCAGGAAACCATTATGAAACAATGATAACAATTGTAGACAGATGAATTACAAAATAAAGTGGAGTTATTAAAGTTTTAAATGAAATACATTATGGAAATAAAATAAAAAAAACTATCCCACAGAACGGTTTCCCGTTCGGGCAAAACTTTGATGAGATTAATGGCAGTATCTTGTTCGAACTCTGAAACTGGACTCAAATCGATGCGTTCATAGTTAAACTTTCCAGTAGCTTTATCATCCATTTCTGTTATAAATCTATGAAGAACGATGTTCATTTCTTTTTTATTTCGTTCACTTACTTTATCTCATTTTGACGTTTCCCACAGATTATCTAGTATATAGGGAATAGTGTATCAAAAATAGTATGTTTTATTTATTATTTTAATACCTTCCCACAGCAATGAAAGAATCTTTAAGATTTATCTTCCATTTTTGTCGTAAATCTATGAAGAGCGATGTTAATATGCTTTTTTAATTTCCTTTACTTGCTTTATCTTATTAAGACGTTCCCTACACATTATTTACGCTCGAAATTAAAAATAGACTAATATTTATTATTTAAATACGTTAGGTATTGATAGACTGCGTGACTAACTGAGCAATGACAAATCTTTAAGAATCATTGACTTTGATATTACTTCACAACTCAAAGAGATTGATTCGGTTTAGGTCCTTTAAAGGTGCTTATGAACTTCAAAGCTCAAGTTACTACCGGTTCGCATACAATTCAACTGAGAAGAACCGGTAAGAAATTCAGAAAATTTACATTTGGTTTTTTTGCCAATTTGACATTTTTACTATCTTTTTGTTGACAATAAAACGATGAAGTTTGTAATATGCTATAACAAACAAGCAAAGTTAATACCAGCAGCATAAACAACCAATTCGAAAAGCAGTTCAGCAATAATCGTTTCATTGTAAACAAGTTTGGAAACAACTCCCAGGGGTGGTGTTCCTAATTAACTGTAAACTCTACAACTAGCGCTTTCAAGGTATTCAGAACACCTCTTTCATTTGAAAGTTTATCCAATTTTAGGATTTGATAAAGCTTTTATATTGCCCAATAAGGTTGTTTAATCAATGTATAGATCCTACTAATATTATAAATGCGAAAGTTTGTATGTAAGGATGTTTGTTACTCACGCGAAAACTACCAAACAGATTTGGATGAAACTTGGCACATAGATAGACCATGTATTGGAATAACATATAGGCTGTTCTTTTATCCCGGGAAAATTTTAGATCCCTCGGTAACGCGAGTGATACCGCGGAGGACAGCTAGTATATATTAATTGCGAAAAATTTTATGTATGGATGTTTGTTACTCTTTCATCTAAAAACTACCAAACGGATTTGGTTGAAACTTGGCCTTGGAATATCTCACAAGATACTTTTTTATGCCGGGAAAATTTTACATCTCTCGGGAACGTGGGTGAAACCGCGTGGGTCATCTAGTTATTAATAAATGAACGCTGCCTTTTAAGTTCCTTCCTAAGAAACCGTATTTATTGCTAAGATTTTATCGAACTGTAAAGCAGTTAATAACAGCTAGTAATTACTATTGTAAACATGAAAAGTCAGGCAAATATACAAATGAATAGCTAAGGTATTTAATTAGTGTTATTTAGAAAAGTGATCATGATTCAATCAATGAAATATTAATAGGTAATAATGAAGCCACCATTATATACCTCAGAACGTAAACTTAGTCATTTAATGTTAATATCACAAAATTACATATGCATTCGAAAACGATAAGCAATCAGTTGAGTATCACCCGCAAAATGAATCACAAAATGATTCAGAACTAGATCGGTTTGGTTTGCATAAAATTTGCATCACTAATAAGGTATCCAGTGTCCACGATTCTCACATTTGGTAAATACCGTACGTGCCAAAGTTGACGCTGAACGTATATTAGCCTACGGGGAATGATATTCGTGCAACTACTCAGTGTACCTAAATAGCACGAATAGAAACCAGTTTCCACAGTGAGTTCCGCTGTGAAAATGCACGACTGAGTTGTAAAGCGCAAAATTTTACGACTGTCTGGCACGGTGCGTGTATTGTGCATTTGTAGTCGACATTTTGCATGTTTTACATCATTCATTGCTCAACTAGCAATGTCCGTTTCGCACTACTTGTACGTGTCTAAAATAGGTGGCGTTTGTTTGTGCAAGTCTTACTGTGAGCAGTTGAGGTTAATTAATTAAATTGTTTTCTAAATAAGGAATGATGTAATAAATAATATATATCACGATAAAGTGACACACAAAGCTCCTGGAAATACTCCTTATGATGGTAAATTCACATCAAAATATTTTACGGAGTCTTGAAGAGTCAAGTATTAAAACAGCCGAAAATAGTGATTTTATTCTATTTTTTTTTTCCTAGGATATCCAACAGCTTCATATAATTGCTCAATACATGCTTGATTTAAATAAATAATGATTCCAGAGCCAATAATAGGATATCACAACATGACTAAGGTAATAAAAGTCATACAGAGCAGACCATGACTTGTAGACTATAAATAAAATATTTAATTAAACATTCAAAATACTATATAGGCCTATTATTAAGAGATTTTCATAATCATTCGGATACAGCAACATTACACAGAAATATTCGTTGATGAAGTGTTCAAAAAAGGTCCAACAACCCATAGTATGTAGGGTCGACATTACCGTATCCATTTTTATTTTTTCTATTCTCCCAATAAAGTAAATTGTATTGAACATCGTGCCAACGATTTAAGCTTGACTACGTGACACGACCAGGCAGCAAAATTTAAGTGAATTTCCTGTAAATTTACTCATACCTACGTGTTTAGCTAAAAGCTGTTACTAGGACTATCGTATGGTAAATCCTTTACTGAATAAAGCTAAAGTAGGTCAACCGTATTTTAACTGCATTTCTAAAAGGTAACAATTTCACAGTTTCTCTGAAGCTAATTCATGAATAAATTTTACGTAAATAGCTCAGACACGTTTTCAAATAGTTCCGGTTTCAATTAAATTCTAAATTTATTTTTACATCTACATCCACATTCATTTTGGACTTCATTCATATTTAATTTCTCTGTCTCGAGATTACACTCCAGCCTCAGTCGGGCAGATTGTGATTGCGGTTATTTATCTTATTACGAGCGACACAACGGCCATTATCCTTTGTTTATCGCCTCAGGGCCTGGCATTGTGGTCGACGTCATTAAAACTTAATAATGGTGGATTCAATCTACCGTAGGCTGCGTTTTACCGCCCGCCAACCATGTGTTTATTGTGAAAACGGGAGGAAAAACCCTTTGTGATTTTCGTTTGCTCAGTTTTTGTGGCTCGCAGTGGACAGACAGGATAATTGGGAAGGACGTTTTTAATCTTGATGTTATATTTTTTGTCGACTCCAAAAAGAAGGTCTTCCTTTGACGCACGTGGTACAAACTTGTAGAGTTCTTTTATATTGCTGTTCTGACGGACAACGCAAATAAATTTTAGTAAGAAATGTTGCTAATGGGTATTATTCAGAATAGTTGCTTAATCTCAGCATATCTATCAATATTATAGAATATTAAATTAAATTAGAATTTTGAGGATTTTTTTATCAAAACCAAATCCAAAATATTCCATCCACATAATATAGACCTAAAGTTCTGACGAACAACGCAAATAAATTGAAGTCAAAAATTTTGCAGAAGTGTTGCAAAACCTCATCTTATGTATTTTAGATACTTTGATGATTTTTGAAATATGGAATTAGGATTTTGAATATTTTTTTTTTCAAGAAAACCAAATCATAAAAATTCCATACTTTAACATTGAATATGTACAAAAGTATTATCATGAGCGGGGCTTTCAGTTTATTATTTAATTTAAAGTTCAACCCACTTTTTGGTGAATTAGTGAGGCGAACCCGCAGAATTAACGAACCACGTGATCTTATTAGCTACCTCACTCAAGCCATTAGGTTGCCCCCGTGCCGAGGCTGCATTGTGCTTGAGCCGTTCAAATTTAATAACACCTACCCTAAGAAAAGTAAATTTTGATGAAATTGTGTTGTAAGATAAAGGTGCTTCGCATTTTAATATGATTTTAGCCGAAACATGGGTACGAAGTATGGTGATTAACGTTAATATTACGCATTTAATTTTGGTAGGAATATTTTCATATATTTTATTTTTTACTTTATAAACCATGAATATAAACCTAAGTATTTATAAACCTTTTATATTATATTTTCTATTATTTCTATACTATCAATGTGAGTGAGATCTTATCATTTATCGATGTTCATAAAGTTCAAAATCGAGTGAATCAAATCGAGCTAAGATAAGTTTGTAAGAAGCACGTAACAGTCGGGACTAAGTTGAAATTAGTTCCGAGTTCCACTATTATTGACAGCTGAAAATGGGAGAACATGAGTAGTTCAGGAAGGTGGATCATGCAATTTCTTATTAAGCAAAGCTGTATCTTATAAAAATATTTTTATTTTCAAGAAAACCTAGTAGTGTCTGTTTCAGATCTTGTTGTATGAAAATATATATATTTTTATGCACGACATGTATAATATTAAAATCCTTTCAATTTTTACAAAGTTTTTGAGTATGGATATTTGTTACCCTTTCACTTAATGACTAGTCAACGGTCTTATATGGCACATACATAGTTAATTACCTGAATTATTACATAGAATATTTTTTTAGTCTGGGAAAATGTATTATAATATCCTTCAAAATCACAGGTGAAACCGCGGTGACAGCTAATAATTAAATCTAGAATTGAAGATCTTTGCAGCTTCAAATGCACAAACCCTTTTTTTATAAAAAAAATTGTAGGTCTTGATAACTGAATATATTTTTGATGAAACTAGAAAACTGATCGAATCACGACATATTTACCGATACAAGTCATTTGCTTTCTAATATTGATCCTTACAATATACATATTGTCTTAATATTAGGAACACGGTACTCATTTACGGTGTATTTAATGGATCATAAGCATTAGGGTAAAAATTTCAAGTCAAAGTCATATTCAAAACTGCTTCGAAGGTGTATGACGGATGACATGAGAAAGAAACACATCATACAAATGGAGAAGTAACGAAAACATTTAATATGACCTTTCAAATCTTTCAATAAATAACACGTAATTGTACAAGAAATCCACGTTTCGAAATATGATTGAATAAAATCTAAAAGCAGCACATATTCCATTGATCGCTTTCAGACCCTTTCTGGTGCGAAATAAGTAAGGAAACGAAACTAATCTCGCACCGTTTCTGACCGATCCGACCTGACCGACGATCGACCCGCGGTCTACCTTGGATCGCTTCAAAGAGTAATGGTTCGCTTTACTTCCACTTTTATTGAAAAAGCTCGCCGATGCCTAATGTAATTCCGACAATTTATCTCCTGGATGTCTCTGTGCCGTTTTTCTCGCAGATCTTTTTGATGTCAAAGCCAGATGGATGAAATTAAAAATTGGAGAAATGCATTCATGAGAGATTACTTATTTTTCTGGCGTTCCGTAAAGAACGCGAGTCTGTGAGTCTTTTATTTATGTTCGTTGCAAATTGCCGTCTCTAAAAGTGTGCTCTGAATTCACATTTTGAAAAATAGCAGCATTAATCATTATGATTTCATTTCCGAGCAATGTAATGAATATTTAATGAAATTATTTAAATTCTGAATACATATTCATTCATCAATAAAAATGGAATCAGATCTCATTGTAATACGCCAGTTTCAATCGGAAGCTTCGAGTCTATAAGGGAAATATTGAGTTTGCTCAGCAAAAAGCTAGCTCTTGTACAGGCGGATATGAGTGCTAATAATCTCACTATCGAGAACGTGGAATAAAAGAATAGGCAAAAGTGAAGATGATTGTAAAAGGAAGTGGCTGAAATACATTATGTATTATAGTTCCATTTGACTATTATACTGAATAGTCTAGTGAGTTTAACAGCATAATCAATAATTTCTTGCAGTAAATCTTGTTTGGTTACTGGGTCATTTATAATCTATATATTTTGTAGACATCGATTTTGAGTAGCTTGCCTAGTACACGAGTTGAAAATTTTGCTGTAAACCTATAATTTTGATTCTCCAGCAGTTTCAAAGAATGGTGAGCGGAGAAAAACACAGATGGAAGAATATGATATTTATAATGAAGAGTTATCCCCTAAATTATCTCTTGGGACGGATAGTGAAACATCATAGAAAATCTGCGTTTTTGCATGAATAGCTATCTCTCGCGGCTTTCACCCGCGTTCCTATTAGAAATAAAATGATGATTTTTCTGCTATTTTTTTGTCGGAATTCTAATTATTTTTCTTCCATAAAAGTAGTGAAAGTCCGAGCAAAATGCGATACCTGTAGATCAAACACGGTTGATCCCATGTATTAATCTTTTTCGCAATTTAAGGGTATAAAAACAAATAAGGTTTTTGCAAAGATGCATTATGTGAATACGCATATGTATTCGTAACTTTTACTGTGTCACTCTATGTGACACGAAGTGAGCGAGTCGTGTCGAGAGCAACGAGTATAATAATTGAGTTTGGGAATGCGAGAACATGAAGGTCCCAATTCGATTCAATATCCATTTCTGGAAAGTAGATTTGTTTCTCATATTGCTTCGGTTCGCATATGAGGCAATTATGATAATAAATCGTTTTTTTATCGATTGAGATTGCATGGTACATGGCAGTGAGTCTGACACTTTCAATTATTGAAAGATTGTGGTTTTCATAGATAAATCAATGTAGGTGTCGCCGTATAGTCCTGTGTTTATTTTTGCCTGTGTTTGTACAAGTTTTTTCATCGTTGTGAGAGTGAAAATACCGCCATCTTTTACAATCCTTGAATTTATTTCAAGCCAGCTTTCGCTTTGGGGTTTAACGCGAATTCCTGTGGCATCCAATAAATGGTATTCTGCCTCAATCTAGAACAAATTGCATCTAAACCCGTTCAGTTCACAAACATCTAAACATTGACATTTATAATATTAGAAGAACTAATTTTGATAAACAAGTCGATTCCATTTTTTAAATATCTTATTCGTTCATCCTCAGCATTCCACAACAATCACTCAAAGCACCTTAACGTCAAACATTTGAGAATAATGTCTGAGATAAAAATTACTCATACATCAGTCTTTTCTTCCCGTTATTAAACTGGGAGCTGGGACTGAAGCCGAAAGTCATAAATCATTAGCCAACGACGAAGTTTAAATCAAAGAGGGAGAATAAATTTCCATTATGCGATCATGAGAGTTTCCGGTCGAAATAGCGGACGCCCGGTTGCGGGCCAGTGAACGCGGCAGAAACATGGCACTCGCGCACTGCGTATTCTGGAATAGCCAAATCTGCCTGAATCCTATAGTCGATAATCATTTAGGTTTGCGACACTGTCAGATAAGGCTTTTAAACTTTCCTCCATGCAATTTCATTTGGTAAATATGTCGATAACAACCCGTGGAAGAGCTTTCGCTCGTAAATAGAGATTCTAAGGTTCTTTGGCGGTACTTTTAGTGACTATTTATATTACTATACAAACACACTCAGCTATACAAACTCTAGAGGGTTTATATGTAAAGCATTTTGAAGTCTAATGTTTTTTTTTTAGGATTCCTTACTAATTTATTTATTATTTATGCACTTTTCCTGACCACTGCATGTAATATGGTCCTCGGAGCCGGATAACGAATAAATGTTTCGTAAAATAGAATTAATAATAAAACATACAAGTAATGCATACTGTGGTAACCTATAATTGAGGCAGCATCTAAAATTAGATCTACTTATAATGAAATGAAATGTAATTCTGTTGATGTATGTCTTGTTGTCCTTTAATAAATAAATAAAATGGTTTTTCAATAAATTGGTATATCCGTAAACTAAACTAAACACAACCCTGCATTTCCTCCCTGATACTACATAAACCGAACTATATCTATTTCCGGTTCTTGTTTCACTGCGGATTAATTCGTTGCGAATTCCAAGGCAGCCTGAAATTTCCCTCGGGTAACGTATTTAACAAACCGTTATCATAATGTCCTGGCTTTGTAACAAAACAACGACACTTTCTAGCTTTAATTGAAGAGCTTCAAACGATTTTATTCCGTCGGTAGTTGGAATTGCTTTTGTTGGACATTTCCTTTGATTATTGACTATGTAACTATGTGGCAGTATACATATATATATTTTTTTTTATATACCACGTGGGCCGACAAATAAGCGGACGGTCTACCTGATGGTAAGTGATCACCGCCGCCTATGGACATTTGCAAAACTAGGGGCACCGCCAATGCGTTGTCCACCCTGAGACGTGAAGTTTTTAAGTCTCATGTGCCTGTAATTTCACCGGCCCCTTAACCTTTCAAACCGAAACACAGTAACACAAGTACAGTACTGCGGTAGATATGGGTAAGGTGTTAACTTCCCCGGATGAACTCTGCACTAAGAGCTCTACGACTCATATATGAATAGCTACGCAATTATGAAAACTTAACCAAAATTGATTAGGAATATTCTTCTAGTAATTTTATGTGTGCGAATTTTACCTATCTAGGGCAAAAGGATGAACCCTTACCTTGTACTTTCAGCTGTTGCCATGTCATGTAGGAATATCATTATAAGAAAATATATTATGAATACAAATCGCTCAATTTTCAACTAAACAGGCTTTTGTATGACTCTATTTTTAGTTTTCGATACTACATAAGTAAGTTATGCGAAAGTTCGTGTGTATTTTTTTGTCTGGATGCCAATTACAGCTAATAGCTAAATGGATTTGATTGAAACTTTCTACATAGATAAATCATATCTCGCATAAAACGTAGGATTCTTTTGTACACAGAAACGTATTCTATCCCCCGGGAATTGACCTGCAGACATAGGCGGAAGCAAGTATGATTTAGTTTTCACCTAGTTGGATCATTATTTTCTTTAGAAGTACCTATTTGGTGATTTCTTCTACTTTTACGAATTCTCCATTCTTTCATTACTATTTATAATTATTATCTCATTATTTTTTTTTCATTGCACACAGTCATCTCTAATTAGGACACCGTTTACCATTAACATTTTTATACCTGTATTCTTTAATGTATTATTGTGTGTCTTGTCGGTGATCAAAATAAATAAATTTCAAAAAATACTTCAAGATGTAAAAACCCATCATTTTCTACATTTTTAGAATCAATTATGTAAGGAAACTATATCAAGAATTGTATTTAATTTCATTGATACCATATCAACCTGTGCAATGATCCTATAACTAAAGTTTCAATCTAACAGTGTAATATGAATTGCTTATTAAATAACCTGAAATTATATTTATCATTCATTTCAAAAAAGACTTCATGACGTTAAAACATAGCATTTTCTACAAAGTAAATACAAATTGTAGTACAATTTCAAATTGTACAAGAATCCTTAAACTAAAGATCCAATCTGACAGCGTAACACTATGTTCACAAAAAGAAACATGATTCCATTGTAAAGACTCGTAAAGATAAATGGAACTTTTATATCCACGAACGGCAATAAATACCTCAGAAGTACTTACGTGTGCAGTGTCTCGGCTCATCTGAAGAGTCCCCACAGTCATTCGATCCGTCGCAAAATCGGTTTATGGGTATGCATTTTTTATTAACACACTGATATTCGGAAATCCGACATCTCGTATCGTTTCCATGCAGCACCGGCAATAGTTCTGGCTCAGGGATATCATTTCGTTCTTTTAAGGCATACTTCGGTTTTTCAGTTACTATGTCGCAGTCAGTCAGGTGGACGATGGTGATGAAGACTCCGATCCCGACGGCGAAGTTATGGAAACCTGCAACAATTATGACCATTGATAACCAAAAATTATATGTCTTTAAACGCCTAATTAATACTAAGTTAGTTTAAAAAGAATATCCTGGGAAACTCTCTTACACACGGCCATCTGATCCCAAACTAAGCAGAGTTTGTAATATGGAAACCAGATAACTGATATATGATTTTTTTTTCTGAATACATACTTATATAAATATTTACACCCAGACACAGAACAAACAGACATGTATGCACACAAATGTTTGTCCTGGGTGGCAATCGAACCCACGACCTTCGGCTTGGCAGTCAGAGTAGCTAACCACCAAGCCAACTGGCCAGTTTGTTACATTGGAAGCTTTATGTTTGTACCAGATAAGCTAATATAGCTTAGCATAATAAATGACATGTTAGTGAATCACGTGTATGTGAGATTGTGACAGAAATATGTCAGCGTATATTTGTTAAGTTTTCACAAGTAGGTACCTCTCCATGTAGATTCACCTCCTAACTTTTTATTATTTCGTTTAACCCCAGAATGTTTACATCGGGAGTCCCTAATCAGAGCAAAAGCAAATATCTGAGGTAGCTCCGATGGTTACACTAGTTGATTAGAAACGAGGGCAAACATAGCTGTTTTCGATCGTGTTTACTTTTAATTTCGTTTTGTTTATCGGACCGTGTTGCTTTTATTTTTTTATTTTAATTTGAACTTACCTTCTATACCTTCACAATCTGATGATACTTAAGCTTGCGAAATTTTAAGGTTTATGCCATAAGTAACAATTTATTTTTTATACGCTATTATATTCGACTCAAAAGAAACTGTTCATCACAACTTCTATCGCTAGGAACGTTTTATTTCACAGATTTTTGAGTGAATAGGGGTATTTTACAGCACAACTGTCATCAATCTTGCTTGGGCCTGTCTCAGTGACGCCTTTTCATGCTTTCCATCTTCCTGTATTGAGGAAGCTTGAATAGGGTTGTAATAAATTTATAACGAGTGATCCTTTAACGCACTGACAGTTCTACAAGGAAGTTGAATAGCGTTTTTTAATAGCTGGTTGTGAATGTTTTGCCATATTCCACGTATTATTTTATATTATACAATTGATGACAAAACGAAAGACAGAATGAAAACGTACAACTTAAATAACGCAGCAAAGTAATAAGACGTTTTTGTTTTTATTTTTCTAGTATTAAAAAAATAAAAACAATGTATAATGAGATATTCGAAACGTTCGTTACTTTAAATAGATCCATATCGAAACCACGCATTGAATCTATGGTAGCAATATCAATAATAAGCCTCCATCCCTGACAATGTCTTAATTACATAGTTTTAAGTAAAATAAATCCCGCGTGGGCGACAAATCTGCAAATCTGCCTTGATCCAACCGGCTTCTAGCCAATGACGCAGATCCTCGGTAAGTATTGAGTTGAAGAGAAAATTGTTTGTACGCCCACAGGCCATCGTCGTGACTTGACAGGATCCGTTGTGATCTGCGGCGGTACCGTGAATGGGCGGAAAGCATTAATTTATCATGGAACCTTTTGTTTGAACTGCATTGTCACATGTGGCCTAATGATTTGTAAATAAAGATTGCAGTTCTTGGACCTTCTGCTTTTGATAGATGCTTTCCGTCAATATCTAAGCACAAATACAGTATTTCGTATAATTTCCATTGGTTCCAATTGTTTGAAGTATCAGTCAATTAGCTCGGATTTTTATAATACCGCATCAGCCTACTTAACAGCAGACCGCCTGATGGTATGTGGTCACTACCTTGATGTGAAGCTGTTAAGTCTCATGTGCCTGTAACTTCAGCAGCCCCCTTACCTTTCTAACCCTACACAGTAGTACAAGTGCACTACTGTTTCACGGTGGAAATGGGTAAGGTGGTACTTCCACGAACGAACTTTGCACAAAGAATACAACTACTCTAAAGAAATTTATAATTGATCAAATATAAGCAATATTTTAGATAATAAATAAATAAATATCCCAAGACATTCTTCACACATGGTTACCTGATCCCAAGTTAACCAGATGATTGTGGTTTGGTAACTGATATGCAACATATACAAATTTTTAAATACATACTTATATAGATATTTACACCCAGACACAGAACAAACAGACATGTTCATGCACACAAATGTTTGTCCTGGGTGGGAATAAAACCCGCAACCTTCGGTTTGACAGTCAAGGTCTCTAACCACCAAGCCAACTGGCCCGTCAAAAATTTTGTCAGATAGAAATGATGCGTCATTATGAAGTTTGGTTTCCTGTTCTATTGATAGTTTAATTAGCGAATAACATTATAAGGGCTTGTTGAAAGATATTCAGGGTAACAAAAGCTTCTCACCCACATGCGCTATATGCTCCTACTAAACGCAGTCCCAACATAGTATCCAATCACTTTACCCAAATAGAACCATTCGGTCTATTCACACTATTCATTCTGCCCACAATAATAACGTCCCTATATCTATAGAAGCTATTTATACACCCTTGTCAAGCGTAAGTGATGTTTAGGCCGATAAGTCATTATATTGTGATCACTGACACACTGAACGGAAAGCTATTCATGAAGTCTCTTGTCAAATAAACATGTATTTTGAAACAGCCCTTTATCTCTGTTGAGACAACAGTACTTTGTACTTTCAGGGAGTCGTAGGTAGTATATTAAAAATTAACAAAAAGAACGACTATTCCAAAACAAACTAATATGCACTAAAAAGAAAAAAAATATTGCATATTCTTCTACAACTTAATAATCAACTTACTTTTTCTACTTATCAATATGTAGGTACGATCTATGTGTTACTTACTTACTAATTTTTGAGGTAACAAACATAAAAAAATACAGACGAATTGATAATCTCCTCCTTTTTTGAAGTCTGTTAAAAACTATGGATTTTTTCATGTATATTAGTGGGCGAGTTAAAAATACATGCTTTATCTAAATACTAACCGTCTCCTGCGGTTTCACCTGCGTTATCAATGATAGATTTTCCCGAATTAAACAGTATATATACTAGTATACACTATATTAATCCAGATTATAAATAAGTTATGTGCCAAGTTTCATCCAAATCCATTTGGTAACTTTGCGTGAAAAAGCAACAAACTTCAATACGCCCATCCTCATGCATTTATAATATTAGTGGAATAATAGGTAGTAGAATAGTAAAATATTGGTATCGCAGCGTTGCTATACGAAACAAAACATTTAAAAATAAACAGACGAATTGACAACCTCCTCCTTTATTGAAGTCGGTTAAAAGGTAATCATGAATCTATCTCATATCTGAATATTACATCAACTTTCTCAACAGGTAAATTGTTTTCGCCTTGTCAAATGTTAAATCCGCAGTTCATCGTAAAGTTATAATACAAACATTCCCACATTACTTTGAAAGACTAATTACGCGCTCCATTTATATAAGTGTCAAAGTTATGTATATTTTGAGGAAATAATTAAAACTTTCATGATTTATTTACCGCGTTAATATGATCAGGTTTCCTAAGGCTTATACTTACATGATTAGTAAGACCTGTATTAATTGATGTAAAAATATATCTTTTAGTTTGCTGCAATCTTTTTTTTGTTTTTACTGTACCCGAGTGTATATTTTTGAAATCAATAAACATTATTGTTGCAGATGCGTTTAAGGCTTTTTTCTTAAGAATTGGACCCTGTTATGCAGAAAAGATCCAACCAACGCTCCATTTATATAAGTGTCAAAGTTATGTATATTTTGAGGAAATAATTAAAACTTTCATGATTTATTTACCGCGTTAATATGATCAGGTTTCCTAAGGCTTATACTTACATGATTAGTAAGACCTGTATTAATTGATGTAAAAATATATCTTTTAGTTTGCTGCAATCTTTTTTTTGTTTTTACTGTACCCGAGTGTATATTTTTGAAATCAATAAACATAATTGTTGCAGATGCGTTTAAGGCTTTTCTCTTAAGAATTGGACCCTGTTATGCAGAAAAGATCCAACCAACGCTTTAGAGTAAATACAGTTAAACGTTAGGCAGATATTAAAAAAATCGTAAGATGCAGTATTTATTTGAAAGTTAGTAATTTAATAGGCCACAACATGTACATTATTTTGAAAGTAGTTTTTAGTGCATTTTCATATAAAGAATATCCGTAATTCCTGAAAACTATGCGTGGATCTTTTCTACTTAACAGGGTCCAATTTAGAACAGTACTTTCAGTGGAATACTAATGAAACTAATAAGTCCAAGAAAATACGCATTATTATATTGTATAATAGCTTTTACTGATGTCAAAAGTTCAAGGAACTAAAGTAGACGTCTTTACAAACAGGGATTTATAGTAATCCAAAAATTGCCCTCTATAAAGAAAATAACACGGAATACAGGTAAGTAATGAATCAAAAGCCAATGTTAGATGCCTTATTTTCTCCATACAACAACCTAACGAGTTTACTTCAAAACTTGCGCTAGTATTTTCAGGAAAAGTTAAAGATCGCAATTACCTGCACACACGAGCGGTAGTTGGCACAATTACTCTTTTTAATTTTCTACAGAAAATACTCAGAATTACCCAAGTTAGCTGACATAAAACGTTATAGGTCATACTTTATTACCGCCCTCGACTAAAGGTGAAATAAAAGTTTTATGAAGTTCACACGCAAATAGTGCTTCGGAACACTTTATTGAGGTAGTTTTTGCGGCCGCGAGAACTAATTTCCGACCACTTATATTAAAATACAGGTGTGCTGTTGTTTTCTTTATAGAAATTTAATTTAATTATTAATGAATAAGTTTACGCGTTTATTTAGTGACGGTGGGTTATTATTGTGACGCTATAAATCATTAATGAAAAATGTTATAAATATCGTTTCATTTAGAAGGTCTCGGTTATAGCTGTGTTGCTTGTAAACGGGATGATTATTGATGTCATCAGCTTATGGAGGAGCGAGGTATGAGACTCCTCCATTTAAAAGAGAAGATCTTCCGCCAGGCTAGGTGATCATGCCTGGGGACCGCGGTCCGACTGTTGATGATGGATGCTTGTATATATATCAAATCCTGAGAGTGCGATGTAGGATTCTCGCGTATTTCTACTCGTTCATAGATGTCGCCACATCACCGTAGTGCGGGCGGTGAAGGATTGTAGGCGTGTTCTTAGATGTCACCACAAGCTTATATGTCCATTGCTGGCTCTAGATCTTTCCCACATATTCCAGTCAACTTCTTGCTGCTTACCACAATGGTGCATTTCCTGATTGTCTCGTTTTCTTTAAGAGAAATCTACTGATGACACTTTGGTAAGCGTCGTAATAAAACCCACAAATTATGCAGATGCGGTAGATCCTGATACCATATCCAGAAATCCAAATGTGCCCAATGCGGGTATCCTGCTGCTATATTACGCAAGAAGACCACCGAAGGAACTGACTGTATGCGTCACCTGAAAATTGTGAGGAAGCAAACCTATACTCAAGAAAGCTGTAGTTGTATGGTAGATCCTATCAAATTAAAAAAACTTTTAAAGTGTAGGTTTGTGTGTAACTCAACAATGACGAGTATGTGGACAAAATATCCAATATCGCTTAGCTTTTATATGTATAGAATATTTTTTTTACAGTTTTAGATTCCATTTCATAAATGGTTCACTATTGTACGTTTTATTCAAAATCAAAGGTTTCGAAATTAAATTCACTGTTCAAAATAAATACCTACCAATTGTATGCTAACGAGAATGGATATACATTTGATATATACCATAACATAGTACTACTTACCACGCCAGGTGTCAAAACGTCTAAGGTAGTTCACGTATCGATTATCTGTCATCCATGATGACGAAATGATACTTCTTTGTGTTCCCAATGACACTCAACGTATATTGGCATCGTCAAATGAATAGATTGTTGGCACAAGTTTCCACTATCGCTTTGTTATGACAATATGGCTAAATATCAGTTGTTTATGCTCCAATAAACATTGTTATGTTTTGGTGAAAATACTAAATATAAATTGTTATAATGTTCTCAATTAAAATGTATATATATAAGGAACTTTCGTAAATTATGAAATGATTTCTCGATATATTTTATAATTAAAATTTTCAATCAACAGTTATAAGTGTTTACATTGAACTCATTAAAATAAGACGTTTTAATTAAAATTTTCCGATATTTACGTAGTCGATAACTCATGATTATCGCAAAGTGTTCAACCTACCACTATGTGTATATATTATTTACAATTAATTGGGGTATGTCCTGTATTAAAGATAAATGATCAAACACTAACCAGTGTATTGAACATCCAAAAATATACGAAAACATTAAATATGATCAAAATTAAATCATTAATGTGATTTTCCAGTACCGATTTAATCATAAAGAGTACCTATGTTATTTGATGCTGTACAATTATGACGTCACAACGTGCTATTTCATACAAAACTCCATACATTCGATCGTTTTGACATTTCATAAAGAATTGCTGATTTGACATGTCAGGACGCATCCCTATTGCAGGTACATCCATGTCTTAGTAGCACAATATTTAAGCAAAACATTCTCATCAATTAGTAAAAACACGCTGGTTTAGAAACCCACAAAGCTTCGTATAATAACTATAATCCAGGAAAATCAAAACAGCATAACCTCCACAACAAACTTCGAAAATGATTCACAATTTAAAACTGCAGGCTAACTTTGTGCGGTCAAGTACGCCTCAGCAACACTGACCCGGGAATATGCGGCTGTGCCTCGAATGTTTGCTTTGTAGGCTCACTGAGGCATCGCGTTGTAATTTAATGAAAGTTTACTACCGACCGCGAAGGCACTAGGCACTAATGGGTGAAGTGAATAATGTTAATTATTAGGCTTAGTTACTAGGTAGTTTTGGACGTGTACGCTCGTGTGTTGACCTACATTTAAGTTTATAGATTTAGATGATAATGTGTTCAAATCTCGTGGAGAACTTGGATCATGTATACTTGATCCAAGTAGTAGTAAAGTTATCTTGAATTCGCTCTTAAGCCATTGTGCTGTTAAACTATTGTTTAATATTCAATTCGGGAAATGAAAATTCAATGACAATTTAAACCCTAAGAGCACTTAGCGACATCATTACAAAAGCAGGGTTTAAGTAGTTAGAAGTTCCCTGAAGTCTTTTTCAGACACATGACCTGTAGTGTACAAAACAACGAGACGGATGATGATGTAGCAAAACAATTATTTACCTATTGTATTCAAGTATTAATTATTCAAAAAAATAGTGAATACAAAAAAATATTGATTTCACTTGAAATTCTAATATTATTTTACATACATTGTACCATTGACCAATCTATAATTTATATTAATATCTATTTAATAAGTACGTTGAAGTATTTCTGTGTAACCTCATTAATTCTAAAATAATTAAAATAAATAAACATTGATAGAAGTGACTATAATATTTATGTCATATTAAACTATATTTCTCAGTATATAGTATACAACTTATCAATATTATAGACAAATGACTCAATTTGAATAGAACCGTCGTCAAACTGTCAGTGATTTTGATAAAATCCACTTGGTCCCATTTCTCGTTCAAACTTAAGTTATTGGTGGCATCTGATAGGTTCCGTGCAAGTTTCTTATTGGAAACTTGTCAAGAGCGAGGTGTGACAGGCGCGGAAACGTCAGGCCTACAAGACATCTGTCGCAAGACGGAGCAAGGCCTCTCGTAGAGCGAGCGACCCAGAAACTCAAGCTTAAATTTTTGCTAACTTAATTGAAACTGATGGGACTTGATTATTTCTCACAATAACTTTATTAACTTTAAATAAAAAGCAATTTGTAATTTAGCTTCTTGGAGGTTAACACAAAATCTCGTAGAGGTGCTACGGCGTAGACGCTTGGGAATAATAATTTTATAATTTACATAATATATGTATTGTTGACATTTTTATCTACTTTCGAGTCTTATTTTAGATTAAGATTTATTACCATGGTTATTTTTCAAAATTTTAATTTATCCTTGAGAGACGGGTACCACAAGAAGAAACCTATTTAGTTTAAAGTTTTGGTATTATATTACTCAATACAGATTTATAATTTTTTGTTCTGATTCAATATTGTTTTAAGTACTAAGTAGATCAGTACTTTAATATTTGTATTTCGGGTGTTGGACGTAAGTTTAATTTATTGTATGACGAACTAGATTTTTATGAAAAAGTTCATACTTACAAAACACATGAAAAACACTCTCACTTATAGCACTTATGTCACTTTTTATATTTCTAAAAGCTATCCACCAAGCAAGGTTTCTTTACAAAAATTTTAATTAGAAAGTTCATTGATGTCTAATTAAGAATGATTAGTACTCCTTCGTGATTTAATTACGAGTAAATTGGTAGGTAAATGAAATTACAACACAATAAGGTAGAAAAAGCTACATTTTATTAAGATTACAAAGGTTTTCGCTAAGCCATTTGGTGCTTATCGCTGTGCCTGCCGCTATAAATAACAGGGTTTCGTACTTTTCCATAAACAATATAAATCCATTTGGAAAAGCCTTTTTTTTTTTCTTTTAGTGTTAGAATAAGGTTCAGTTGTAGCTTACCTACAATAATAAAAAGACACATTTAAATTTGGAATAAGCTTGGTTTAAAAAAAATACAGCAGCCTTTTACTGAAGTGATATAGGAACTATAGATGCGATTTCGCGCTCAGAAATGGCAACATAAAATTCTGGTAATTGATCTATTTCCATTTATTCGCGCACCAACCACTGTCGCCGGCGCGCGACGTAACTCTTATTGTTTCTTTATTAACGTAACGATGTATATTCTTCTCTCTCTAACAACAGGTACAGTTATTTCCTTTCTTTTTCTATCATAGTATATTATCTAGTATTTCGCTGTTTATGAGAGCTGTGATGGTGGTGAATGGTTGTCCATATTATAAAACGTCACTGTTTTACGGCAAATATTTATATTCGATTCCTCTCGAAAATGGCATTCAATGGCGATTTCGTCGATACATTTTTTCCAAAGCCAGACACATGATTGAAATGATGAGGATAGTAAAGGCAGATTTTTTTTATTAAAAACTTGAGCGCTTCTGACTTGATCTCACCATGACGTTCTTTCATAAATCGTTTTTTTTTTTCTTTGATAAAACTTTAGGTATATTTTCACGCAAGCTTTTTCTTACGATACAAATATAAATCTGACTCAGACCCTGTATGATTTAATAGAATTCAAGTGTCAATACTATGTATATAGCAGAACATTTTTGATCGTCTGTATAGTGTCTTTTATCACTACGTAGTATAAAACAAAGTCGCTTTCTCTGTCCCTATATCCCTATGTATGCTTAAATCTTTAAAACTACGCAACGGATTTTTTTAATAGATAGAGTGATTGAAGAGGTAGGTTTTTATGTATTTGTATCTACATTGCACCTGAGCGAAGCCGGGGCGGGTCGCTAGATTTAAATAATCTGATATAAGATATAAGGGGAATGTTTTCAATTCAAAGTTATCAATAGCATGATATTACTCCTTCCATCCGAAGTTGACAAGGCGGAAAGACGTGGAAACACATCAAAGGTATTTCTTATAGCTATTTCCTTGTATGTTTTGCAGCCGCTGCCTGTAATATATCATTTTGGATTGGCATATATTTCTGTTTTCCTGCCTACATATTCAGTTGCTCCATAAATAGTAAATATCAGATGGTGTATGAAATTTTAGTTAAATTAGAGTAGTAGAGCTCTTAGTGCAGAGTTCGTCCGGGGAAGTACTACCACCTTACCCATTTCTGCCGTGAAGCAGTAGTGCACTTGTCTTACTGTGTTTCGGTTAGAAAGGTAAGGGGGCCGGTGAAATTACAGGCACATGAGACTTAACAACTTCACGTCTCAGGGTCGACAACGCATTGGCGATGCCCCTAGTGTTGCAAATCTCCATAAGCGGCGGTGACAGTGGTCACCTGAAACACGTGTTTCTCGGCCCAAAGTGTATAAAAAAAAGTTTTCGTTCAGAAATATTGATACCTAAATTGTAAATATTATTTATCTACTTATCCTTATCTACTAGGCTTACTAATAACTAAAACCGCTGGGACCAACTTGCTTCAGAGGCTCGATTCTGTAAGGAAAATGACACTAACTATAGGATGTTTGGTCGCGGCATCTATGCTCTGTCTCTATCGCTTACTACGCTAATCACGTGAGAGGCAAGCTCTCCGATGCTTCCGTGAAGCGGCTCGCCGACGAAGTTTGTATTAGCAATAACAACTTCACGTCTCAGGGTCGACAACGCATTGGCGATGCTCCTAGTGTTGCAAATGTCCTTAGGCGGCGGTGACCACTTACTATCAGGTGGACCGTCTGCTAGTATGTCGGCCCAAGTGGCATAAAAAAAATAAAACAGTAAAGAGTTAAGTATTATTTCACACTTTCATCTTCTATCCAATTTGCACAAACAACGATAACATGAAATATTATTATGACAGTAAAATATAGAAGGAACATTTTTCACTGAGTTATGAGTTTGTTTTTCAAACGTGTTATTTCATATGGCATTGCCCGTGCATATCTAAAGTATAAAACAACACAAGAAGCCTCATATAACGTGGCACGAGTATTAAAACAATGCAAACTACGGCGGGCAACCAAATAGCATGAAATTTGAATAATCCAGCCTGCTTCGCGGAGGGCAAGGCCGGAATAACAAAATATATTACAACCTATATAAATAGAGTATGGAATTTTAGCTCTACACGAGGTAGGATATTTAAGTAAATGTTTTAGTATAGGTACCTATGTTGTTTTAGATGATTTTTATTAAATCAAGAAATCATCTCAGAAGTAATTTAACTTCTCAGTTCTATTTAAGACTCGGACTTATTTGAGGTACTTAATCAATTGTAATAATTATTCAACATGGACCGATAAACAAGCAGAGGGTCCTCCTGGTGGTAAGTGGTCACCGCCACCTATAGATATTTGCAACAACAGGGCATCGCCTATGGGTTGTCAACCCTGAGACGTGAAGTTGTTAAGTCTCATGTGCCTGTAATTTCACCAAATCAAGTATTCTTTTTTATGTTAAGTAGTCCGATAAACAGTTAGACAGTCCATCTGACGGTAAGTGGTCACCGTGACCTATGACCAATGCGTTGTTGACTCGTGAATTTTCTTTTTTAATGTCTTCCGTCTTTAAAAACCGCAATATTCAAAACTGCATTTGCTGTCAGACAAAAATTCATCTACATTACTTAATTAAAGGAAAACCAAACAAATAATATTTACTATAATTTCCCAGAGATCACAAGATTTGTCATGCACGTAATACATGCCAGGATAACTGCCACAGGCGGTCTAAATACAATGCTTTTATCGGTTAATATTCCAGAATATGATTGAACGATTATGTTATTATTTCTCGGTTTGAATAATTATTTATTAATTATTACTAATGAATATACCAGTTACCAAATGCACTTAACACTATGAACCGCCAAATGATTGATACACGAGTAGTCAGTCATACAAACATTTCCAAATAGAGTTCGTAAATAAATAAAAAAATTCCAGGGACATTTTTTAAACACGGTCATTTGATCCCAAACTAAGCAGAGCTTGTGCTATGGAAACCAGGCAAAAGTTACACTACTTTTTTTAAACACATACTTCTGTTGATATTTACATCCATGCACAGAAGAAACAGACATGCTCATGCACATAAATATTCTGGGTGGGAATCGCACCGTGGCAGTCAGACGACTTCCTGTCATAAGTAATCGTCAAAATGTTTTGTAATATACAATGCCAAATGCCCAGGATATAATCTCAATTATATAGGAACAGGGCAGTCCGTTAATGATGGTGAATAATTTATTCTCGCAAGTTGAATGGTATGGTAAAGTCGCTCAGGGGACGACTACCCCAAGGTGATGAGAACCGATTGGACAAAACTTTATAGGTTATATATTAGACTTGGCTGAGGAGATGCCTATGGTATCTAGTTGAATTTAGGCTGATGATAACGATGTCTATCTCAGTACGATTTCTTTTTACTTATGCGTCAAACATCCATATTTAATACTCAACTGCCAGAACGGTTGCACGAATTAAATTAAATTTTGCACAGATAGATTATAGTCTGGAATAGCATACAGGCGACTTTTTAACCCGGAAAAATGTAACATCATTCGGTAACGCGAGTGAAACCGCGTGTAAGATCTAGATACTTATATTTTTTTTTTATCGCTTTTCCATTGAAGAGCTGCTTCTTATACAGTGATACAAAAATCAGTTTTATATAAAAATATATTTTGTGCAATCATAACGTAATTGTTAATTACATTAATAATTTGAGTGAACAATCAATTACTTTATGAACGTATTGCCCATACAATTAAAGTAACTAAACGAACTTGTTGAAATTATATTAAATATGAATATTGTTACATTATTTAAATTTGCTTTAATAATTGCGATGCAGCAATCACGCCCTAAGAATTAAAAGATTAAGTTCATTACATTTATGGTCAAAAGTATATAAAAAATCACGTAATACTTTATTTCAGTTCAGCGAACTTGTTAGGTAATCCTATTTGTCAGTTGGACCTTTCCTGGGGGTATAATTTACGAAGAGCCAGCGCTCACTTCCTAAACTGGAGGATCAAGGTGTAAACGGCAGCGATCCCTACACAATGGTATTGGGCATTTGGGAGCGAATAGTTTGGAATCTCAAATGTGCTGATTGTATTTTTGGAACTGCGTTAGTTTTAGTAGTAACGCGACAAAGTATTTAAGATGGTTGAATCACCATCGTTTGAACTAGTTGCTCAAATTAAACATTATAGAAAACCAAGAGCGTAAAGAAAATTTATAATCACGTATATCATACCCATTTCGGCCGTGAAGCAGTTGTGCACTTGTATTACTGTGTTTCAGTTAGAAAGTTAAGGGGGCCTGAGAAATTACAGGCACATGAGACTTAACAACTTCACGTCTCAGGGTCAACAACGCATTGCCGATGCCCCTAGTGTTGCAAATGTCCATAGGCGGCGGTGACCACTTACCATAAGGAGGTCCGTCTGCTTGTTTGACGGCCAATGTGGTATAAAAAAAACATGTCCAAGCAGGCAACAATTCAATTTGTGAGGATAATCTTAAGCCATGTGGTGGCTGGTGTCATTTACAAAACAGTAGAATGTAACATAGAATTTATAAATAAACAATTGTTGAGACAGCATCGCTCAAACCCAACTCTAAATGAAAGTCTTGTTTGTACTGATGGCTCGCAAATAACCCGAAATATTTTCTCTCTGGCAATTTTGGGGACGGTTTATTTAGATTATCTACTCGTCAGTCGGCTATATATATTCATAGCGTTTCTATTACCAACACTTTGTGTGTGAAAACTTGGACGACTTCGCATTCGGGAAATACGCGTAAACTCGGAATTCTCGAATAATCATCATTTTACTTTCGACTTGATAAACAATATTTGCAAATATAATTGGCGGAAAACTTAATGGGGTATATTTTCATTGAACTCACTCTCAATCAAATCATTCAATTATTCAGAAATTATTATTCATCATATTTATTCATCTAGAGGAAAAATTCCTTTAGACTCGTGAAATGAGCCATTTTTGGGAATTATTGCAATTTAGGAATTAAATAATTACAGCATTTTTAAAATATATAATTATAATCATAATAAATAGACATAGTAGAGCTGATAGTGCAAAGTCGAGCGGGGTTGTACTACAACCATATACCACTACCGCCTATTTCCGCCACGAAGCAGTACTTTAGTGCCCTTGTGGTATGGCGTTGTGGTAAGAATAGAAAGAGAGCAGTTACATTACACATGAGACTTAAAAATATCATGTCTTTGATTTCAGATTACCATTATTGGCGGTGACCACTTACTATCAGGTAATAATTGAATACTAACTTAGATAGGACATGTGCAGGTTCTGTACATTTAACGTGATTCTCCGACATTATCCGCATAAGAATATCTCCTCTCGTTAGAGTTTTTACATTAGCATAATCACGTTGCGGGTTTGGGTGGAACCGCGTAATAGCCAGAATAAAATACATTTAGGAAAACAAATACTTGTTATTCTATTATTGTAAGAGGCAGTTATTGGCCTTTTACTAATGAGATTATAGGTTAATTTATCCTACTTTTGCTTGACATTGCTAAATTTGGTCTCCGCATTGGAAGGACTTGATTACAAGTGGCTGATTCGAGTTCATCCTTAGGATTATTTTATGACTAGAACTTAGGCCTTACTTAAGTTTATTTACGAACTTGTACCCACTGTTAGCGTGTACTTTCACAGCTTTTCTAGTGCCTTATTTATTAGTTAGGTTTTTTCATTATGTTTTCTAAATTTTCGAATCGAATCTCAAATCTTGATCTTACTTATGACCATATACCCATCTCTGTTAAGTTTCTGTTTTCTAGGCTTGTATTTAACTACAATTCCACCTTGTAAAGTGCTGATGTGGCTAAGGGTAGTACCGAGCCTAGAAGTAAATGGGATCTTAAGTGGAACTACCGGAACACACCAATAGATCAAATCCTTGGTGGTTAGCGCTCTGACTGCCAAACCGAAGGTCGCGGGTTCGATTCCCACCCAGGACAAACATTTGTGAGCATGAACATGTCTGTTTGTTCTGTGTCTGGGTGTAAATATCTATATAAGTATGTATTTAGAAAAAAAAGTAGTATATGTAGTATATCAGTTATCTGGTTTCCATAGTACAAGCTCTGCTTAGTTTAGGACCAGATGGCCGTGTAAAAGAATGTCCCAGGATATTTATTATTATTTGAGGGTGGGTGGTCACCAGCCTGGAGGGTATTACAAAGTACTACTCTAGCACTGTGCTAGGGTTTTCTATCGATATTTTCCTTCACAAAAAGCTCAAGTCCAGAATTCAGAAGTCCAGAATTGTCCGTATCTGTGACTTTTACCACGACATCTAACTTTTTTTTTGTTTTTTAATAATATAAACTAGTGCTTGACTGCGATCCCACCTGATGGTAAGCAGTGATTCAATCTTTGATGTTGAGGCGCACTAGCTTATTAAGAGCCTATTTACTCTAGCCTTGAAGACAACCAAATTGAAACGTCACTAATACGAGCTATTGCACATTTAAAGTTTTTCTAGTTACTCTGCAAATAGCACAACATATTTTGAGAATTTGATCGTAATCTTACCATCTATTATAGAAGTCAATTACTCGAAACATTTAAATTCAATCAAAGTCCCAAAATATCTTGAGCTACTTGCAGAGCAACATAAAACCTCAGATCGGAATTAATCTCTAACCTCCAATAAAATATAGCAACATAACGCAGCCACACACGTCCTATGGAAAAATACAGTGTATTCCAGACCGATCCATCAAGTTTTACGGTCGCCCAAGAAAAACAGTCGCAATATTGCGTTGATAAATGTACCCGCAGTACGAATGAGGTAATTCCACCATACTTCCATAAATGGCGCTCAGGTGCGGGCTCAAATTGGAATTATCTACCCCACGCAATACCATGATAATGAGGAGACATATTCAGTCGAGTATGCAAAATGTGGAACATGGTGGTAAATACCTTTGTATGAAATATTGATCGGGCATTACATTTTTTTTTTGGGTCTCGTACCCATAGCCCTATAACTAAGGCTCAGTTAGCTGTCCGTCCGTCCAACTGTACCAATTTTAACCGTATCAGGTAAACATATTGACAGGCCAGTTGGCTTGGTGGTTAGCGACTCTGACTGCCAAGCCGAATGTCGCGGGTTCGATTCGCACCCAGGACAAACATTTGTGTGCATGAACATGTCTGTTTTTTTTTGTGTCTGGGTGAAAATATCTATATAAGTATGTATTTAGAAAAAAAAAGTAGTAGGTATATGTAGTATATTAGTTATCTGGTTTCCATAGTACAAGCTCTGCTTAGTTTGGGATCAAATGGCCGTGTGTAAAAAATGTCTCAGGACATTTATTATTATTATTATTATATGACTTCCATTTCAGCAATTGTGATGCAGATTTCACTCGATATTGATCATGCAGAGTTTAACTTTTTTAGGTCCCTATTCTCCAACGAGATCCTATAACCAAGGCTCGGTTGACAGTCCGTCCGTCTATACTTTTAAAACATAATAGGTAAACACTTGCATTTCATTTCAGCAATTTTCGTGTGAAATAATATCACTTGATATACACTTTGTATATGGAATCGATTATTAATAGTACCACAGTAACTTGCTGCGTAACTGACTGGAGCGAAATACCAGCATAGTAAAGCTCGAAGTAGCTCCATACAATGTAAACCATAGATTTCTAAAATCTGCATTATAACATTTAAACAGCACGCTGTTGCGTATGTATATTGTTTGCTGCTAATAGTACTTTTATAGTATTTTGTGGTTACTTAATAACACGTATAACTTATTATAAAAACAATTCCTACATCTACCTTTTGTATATTGGTCGGGTAACTGTTTTGGCAAAGTTTTATAGTTCCAACTCCTCAATGCCAGTTCTTCTCTTTTTGTTAAGATTTCTATAATATAAGCAAAGACATTAATATCCACTCGCTGCGTCGTTTGTTTGGATTACTGCGGTGTTTTGGGATGAATGGCTTCATGTGTGACAGCTCGGTAAGGTTTAAGTAACCCGCCATTAAAATTCCGAAGGAAATGGCTTTCTTTGCGTGAAAGCTTTTGTATTCTACTTTGTTGTTCCTTATGTTTTAATTAAGATGAAAATACAGTATTAATAAAACGTTTTCAGATAAGAATTACTTTGACACAAATCGATAGGTATACCTATTTAAATAAATGTACAGGATATTCTTTGCTCACGGCCATTTGATCCCAAACTAAGCAGAAATTTTTGGTACCTATTTATTACATATAATTCAATTCCGAGAATATATGTTATGCAACACATTATAGATCAAAAATAATCATTCCTTTTTGCTTTCATTAACATTTCCACACTTTCATAAAGAATCGGAAGAAACAAGGATTCCGAATATTTTCGTAATCAGTTCACACTGAAAGCAACAAAGGAAATTTTTACTGGAAAAAATAATTTCAGACAAAACTGATTGAAACAACAAGAAAATCAATGACACCCAAACACTGACATTTTCAACGAAACACTCGCGTTTCTAGTAGTAGAGACCGAGCGAACAAATGTTAGCTCTGTGATCCCTGAAGCTTAATCAAACTCAACTGTAAATAACAAATAACGAGAGAATTGACGCCTCGACTGATGAAAAAAAAGATTGGATTCCAGTGTGTTTGCAGTGGCGAGGAGGTTACGAACTGGCAGGTATGTATCACTAATTTAATGGTAAGGCAAAATGTGCCTTCTAAAACTTCAAATACTACATAGTTTTCATCACACATGCGGGATAAGTACTATCTAACTAAGCTCACTTTTTAGTATTGACACACCGATTGTGTTTTTTTTTGTTACTTATTTTTTTAATTTTAGCAGTTTTGACAGATTTCATTTGGGTTCAACAAGAAACTTTACGTGCGGTAGTTGATCTTACCGCACCCAAAAAACCGTTTAATTTACACAAAACTCATGATATAATTATAAAATGAGTAAGCTTTTACTCAACTTAAAAACGTAAGCAAAATACTTAATTAATTAAAAAAATATTTTTCATTACATATTAAATATTTTTTGGATGTCTCGGATGCAGATAAATCTAGCTGTCCTAACTGCGAAAAGCGTCTATTAAAAATACATACTTCTTTTTTTAATGACGGGATTGCGGGTAACCTCAATCACACCTGATGGTAAGTGATAAGACCGAAGATCGAACTCATTTTCCCGTTAGAAGTCGTTGTAGAAGTTGTAAGTTTCAGAGAAAACAGAAATTATTTAAAAATTACTAAAATGCTCACTGAGCCATATCAATGGAGTAGCTACCAACCGCCTTACATTACTGTTATTATAACAATCTCTGAGTAATTTTATTGTAATTGATTCTAAAGACCACGTAAATCAACAGACGAAGATGGCCCTGAATGTAGGAAAAATAAATTCTGATTTTCAAATTGAACATTGTGTCAATGACTTTAATCCTATTTATATCCTTTTTATGCTAATAAAAAGGATTTTCGCTTTTGGGTTTGGTGTCAAAACACTCAATGCTATTTTGTATGAAGGTAATTTTTTTTCAACTTTTGTTTTCAAACATTGGTGTACATTTATTTGCTGTAACGAGTTTTTGCGGACCGTAATACAATGCCTAAGTCACGTTTATTACTGAGCTCAATTGTTTGAATTTCTGCTCAATGGTAAGTATTTATTGAATAATTAAATTAAGTGCTTATCTCTCAGGCGAATTTCACAAATAGGTATTGTTATGTTTCATTTTAAATTGAATACGCAGTTTGTTTAGTGCACTGTTAAAATATTTTGTATGATTTTATATTGGTATAACTAATAAACATATTGTTTATTCTGTCCTCTATAAAACCTAGCATATCTTCAAGCCCATTAACCTCGAATAGGTAGGGGACTTTGAAAAGACACCTATGTTTTAATGACGATATTTTTAAGTTGCGACGGACATATGGTGAGCATTCTCGTCTCTGGAGCACTTTCCTAATCATACAGGTAATTATGTCTTAATAAAGAATCATTAATATTACCTTGCAAGCAAATAGGAATATATTTCAGCCCCCTAGGCTAACGCAAACTTCGTTGGCGAGCCGCCGCACGGAGGCCTTGGAGAGCTTACCTCTCACTTCATTGCGTAGTTACCGAAAGAGACAGATAATAGAGGCTGCGACGAAACATTCTCGAGCTAGTATCATTTTCCATACAGAATCGAGCCTTAAGAGTCAGTTACCCGAAACATTTTAATTTAATTTAAAGTCCCATAATTGTGCTACTTCCACAGCAACTTCAATTCGGAATTAATCTCTAACTTCTAACTTCCAAAATAAATATGGAAGTTCTAAATAGAGAATCATTAATTTTGCATGCCTCAGGAATCAAACCTACTACTCGAGCTTTACACCACTCGACTACCGAGATCATATACAAACCCATAACGGTGCCAGAATAATTTAACATAATACATTCTTGAAAAAACACAATTAAATTAAGAACACCAACTAGAATAGAATTACTTGCTGAATAGTTTATATCACCTTGAATACTCTTTTATACTTAGTCCAATGTTATTTTATACTACTGTCTGACGTGAAGAAATTGCTATGTTAATCTGAGAAGTTTGTCACGGTCATCCGCTGAAGGTTCGCCTTTCAACGACCCCAATCGATTCACGGCATGTCTTTTGTAACTTCTGAAAAATCTGGTCAATTTGCAATTGGTATAGGTAAACGTAGTGTATGGCGCCCTCCAGCTAGAAGGAGCGATGATATGCACAAGCTGGCTGGCAGAGGTTGGAAACAAAGAGCTGAAGATCGAGCTCAGTGGCGTGCCATAGGTGTGGCCTATGGCCAGCAGTGGACGGAGATAGGCTGATGATGATGATGATAGGTACTCATATTTAAAACAATACAAGTTCACTGTTGACCTATGTTGACTGTTGTTGTTTTAATCTACGATAAAAAATGTATAGAAGCAAAGTCTTTTATTTATGAAAGTAAATAATTATGAAATATGTAATGTAAGCTTATTATTTGATAAATAACGATTTTCTTTATTAATATCTTCGTTTTAAGCAGTGTGCTTTTATATTTAAGCTCAACACAGTTACATGATGTTATGTTCTACTAAATATTTTACTTGACTGTGACTACTTATTTTTAGTTTTTAGGCAAACCTAATATTAGCCTTATTTTTATGTTATTACAATATTACATTTCTAATACATGGTTTGTCCGGTTGTGTTTGTTGTGTGGGAGACGGGATCTCCCACACATAGGCTGATACACACGAAAACGATCCCACTGATGGTAAGTGGACACTGCCGCCTATGGACTTGCATCACGAAAACCATCGCCCAATGCGTTGCCGACCCTGAGACATGAAGTTGTTTATTCTCATGTGACTGTCATTTGTACAATCACTTTACCAAAACATTTATTTAATAACTAGCTGTACCCCGCGGTTTTACTCGCGTTGCCGAGGGATGTAACATTTTCTCGGCACAAAAAGTATCTTATGTTACTTCTAATACCTACAAGAATATGTGTACAAGGTTTCATGATGATCAGTTTAGTAGTTATCGCGTGAAAGCGTAACAAACAAAATTACATTCACATTTATAATATTAGTAGGGGTTAATTACCTACTTCGTTTCAATCGCACCTCATTATTTCATCATCACGTTTTTCTCCGATGCTCAAAAATCAGTCTTGCGTTTATAAAAGAATCGATTAACCAGATCGTCTTTTTATAACAGCACAGCGATTGTAATTTTTGACCTAGTTTATGAATCCATGTTCTCAGGGCTGTGTTGATATTCTACGATTCTACGTCATCAATCACAGTGACAATTTAGGACGTCACATATACTCGTAATTAACGGTACTCATCCATCAGAGAGGCTTCACCTGTTTCATACGATTTGGCTTGTTGGTCTCTCAATGAAAAATGTGTTCGTACCAGAAAGTAACAGAAAATAATACCATAATGTCAGTACATTGTAAAATTGTTTAGGTAGTGTACTACCAAGAGTTTCTTTTTTATACTACTTTGGCCGGCAAACAAGAAGGCGGTCCACCTGATGGTGGGTGTTCGCCACTGCCTATGGAAATTTGCAACACCAGGGGAATCGACAATGCGTTGTCTTCCCTATGACGGGAAGTTTTTAAGTCTCATGTGCCTGAAATTTCTTCTGGCGAAATGTGAGTGACTTTTCTTCTATAATAATAATTAATTTTATTTATCTCCACAAATTTCATGTAATGATGAAATACAGTTGACAGGAAGATTGGGAAAACATTGCAATTTGAGGGAGATCTGGAGTCCAAACTAAGCCTGGGCCTGTATTTTGGAGCTCTAGGCCCCCATTTCCTTTAATTACAGTAGTCAACGTGGTGCGTAAGTGTGTATAAATGTGTGAGTAAATGAGTAAGGGTTTGCGTGTGTGTGTGTACGTGCGTGTAGTACACGTAAGTTCTAAATTAACTATCGAGAGATTCTCGTACCGTTTCTGTTCAGCATTTAACTAAACTTGGCTTAAATCTATTAATTAGATTAATTAAATCCTTCTTTTCGCATAGGTTAAAAGTGTGAGGACTTTTATTCTATTTTCCATCATAAATTTTTAGGCGATTTTAAACCACCAGACCTTGGTGACCACCAAAAATTTAACATATTATTTTGCCCGAACTAATCAATAGAAAGAGCATTTAGGGTACTTTTATCAAATTTACATTAATTAAAAAACAAAAATACCTACGATTAGATTCGTATCAAGATTGTGTGTGATTGTTTGTGTGGATGCTTCTTAGTCAATCCCACCGTGACAGCTGATGGATTTTAATAAAACGTTCCACGTAGATAATGTGTTAAAAAACATCTAAATACGTAATATATTATATAATAAAATATTTGATCTGTTCGCTCTGAATTGAATTTTGAATTTTGAATTTATTATATAATAAAATATTTGATCTGTTCGCTCCAGGAAAACATTGGATGTAAATATGTATGTATTTAGAAAACAAAAAAGTAGTATATGTAGTACATCAGTTATCTGGTTTCCATAGTACAAGCTCTGCTTAGTTTGGGATCAGATGGCCGTGTGTAAAAGAATGTTCCAGGATATTTATTATTATTATTATCGAGCACAAGATCAAGCATCGAGAAAAAGAATAGGTTGCAAGCTGTATCTCGATAATTAGAAAATAACCGGGTAAGTACCTACAGAACATCTGGCAAAAGCAAGCTAATAAATATTACAGGAAAAATTTTCACATCGTAAAGAAGACCTTTTTGCCCGAAAGGTCTATTATTATCTATTATTCTGAAACAGTTTTTCTAACCCATCTCTCTAGGCAATATGTGCTGTACATAAAAGGTTATTCTAACGCAAAGACCCTCATTTGTTAGTACTTATAAAAAAATGCGTGTGATGTTAGTTGAAAATTTATTACAACAAAGGACGTGAAGTGATGTGCCAAATTATAAAAAAAAGAAAAATATACCAAGTCTCAAATTCAAAGATGTTAACTAAACCCATCTCTCTAGGCAATATGTGCTGTACATAAAAGGTTATTCTAACGCAAAGACCCTCATTTGTTAGTACTTATAAAAAAAAGCGTGTGATGTTAGTTGAAAATTTATTACAACAAAGGACGAGAAGTGATGTGCCAAATAATAAAAAAAAGAAAAATATACCAAGTCTCAAATTCAAAGATGTTAACTAAACCCATCTCTCTAGGCAATATGTGCTGTACATAAAAGGTTATTCTAACGCAAAGACCCTCATTTGTTAGTACTTATAAAAAATGTGATGTTAGTTGAAAATTTATTACAACAAAGGACGTGAAGTGATGTGCCAAATAATAAAAAAAAGAAAAATATACCAAATCTCAAATTCAAAGATGTTAAATAATAAAAATGCACTACAATTTATCATAGAATCTTTATAGAGTATAAACTAAGATTCCGTAGAAAATCTAAAAATAATAATTAAAAATAGAGGTCTCAAATTCATTCCAATATAATTGCTTCAGCAATAAACACAATTTTACTTGACTTCCTGGCGCACCAGAAGCTTTCGAAGGAGAATTTCAATTTGCAAATCTGTTACGTTTAAAATTAGATAGACCAACAAACTCCACTTAGTAAGCACGAATAATTAACGCAAACTGTAAGTAATCTCTCTCTAATCTTGTTTGGAATGTACACGGTATAAAAACAACAGAATTCATATAACAAATCGCATTACAATTCGCTAAAAGCATTAAAATCCTTTAACGTTTCGTCACTTGTCATGAATATGGAGTGTTTCGAGTGTAAATTCATATTTTTCATGAGACTTTACGGCGAATCACACGTAGCTAACGTACTACATTCCTTTGACTAAAAATAGGGGTGAAAGGGATCCTGCCAATGCTTACATTTTCATGAATTCTAACAATATCATTCCAGGTGCAACATATAAGTATAAATATATATATAAAGTCGCTTTCTCTGTCCCTATGTCCCTATGTATGCTTAAATCTTTAAAGCTACGCAACAGATTTTGATGCAGTTTTTAATAGATAGAATGATTGAAGAGGAAGGTTTTTATGTATAATACATGTGACATCCCTCGGGAACGCGGGTATAATATTATAAAAGAAAACATCACATATTTTTCAGTAGTAGTATACATACTGTGTCTGGAAGTATATATATTTATAAGTACGTATTTAGAAAAAAAAGTACTATATGTAGTATCAGTTATATGGCTTCCATAGTACAAGCTCTACTTAGTTTTGGATCAGATGGCCGTGTGAAAAAAATAATGTCCCAGGATATTTATTTTATTTATACTTATTGTCGCTTTGAAATTGTCAAGTAACCTTCACCTCTAAGATTCACAGAGAAGTACAATACGATTATGAGTCTTGCGTACTTATTGTACAATTCATTATTGAACGAGTTCACAATAAACAATGTAAAGGTAAGCGATTTCTGCCTAAATTGCGACATTAATGTTGTACCTTTGTTGCCTACTCGCCAAGGGACTCAACCTTTTATTACATGAAAGGTTTGTGACATAATTATCTCATAAATAAATCATCTTTAACTGTCTCCTTAAGAGAACAAGGTTTGAAATGTCCTTGATGTTTTAACTTATCTTGCATACAAACTACAGTTTATTTGCGTTCCATTGCAATGTATCTAAACTTAGTCACATATGGTAATATTAATAAAATCTCAACGGATGACCGTTTTTGTTATATTTTTTGTTACAAGACAGTGTATATAATAGTATTAAAACGGTCAAAGAGTTACTGTTCGCAACTTCTATCAAACGATCAGCCAATCTAGGTACGATCGGCGATCCATAAAATGTCGTAGCCCAAAATACAGGATTAAAGTTCTTCTATTGTACACAAGCTTTGATGACATTACTTTAATGTAATTCTAAAGTAAAACACAAATATAATCAAAATTCAGCAATCGATTTCTGCGAGAGTAATCCTTTACAAAGGTTAGACGAAGGTGATGCTTGAAAGGTCGAGGACCCAGACAACCTGAGCCAGGTTTGTGACCTTTCGTTTGTTGGCCACCCCTGATATATTCCAGCAACGGTGCAAAGGACGTGCCCTTTGGCTCTCGAGCCACTCTTTTGTTTAAACAGATTTTAAATTAAAATAAGCTTGCTGAGATTTTTAGAATAGACTCCATCTATTTTTACAGGTGATATGAATAACCTTTTCCAATTCAATGACGTCTACCTGTAAAGATACCTAATGTTCAGTCAAGTGAATTTAGCAAAAATAAATCTCTCTTGGGATATCAACAGGATTTCTTAACTTGTACTATTTTTGAATTATGGTTTAAGAAGACTGGATTGTATTTTATGAAGTAATGCAAGTCATAACGTTTAAAGTGTGGATAAAATGATCAACCTGAAATAATTACGAAATAAGAGAAGGTAAATCTTGCATTTAAAGTTAAAACCGATAACGACTCTAAATTAATAAATGTAGTAACATTTGAAACTGATAATAAATAAATCAAAGTGAAAGAGTGGTGCCATAATGACGTAGATATCCAGTATTACAACGCCTGAATCAAAGCTAATGCTATTTTAATTCCAGTCCAACGCAAGTCTAGTGTGCAATGCGGCACGCAATCTGATTGAATGTATTACAACGGACGTTGAATTAAAATTCCATGTACCTATCTCCTCAATGAAAGGCGTAGTATAGTTTCCATTATTCTTTTTCATGGAGCCTGAAGCAAAGGTTGAAAATGAAATGTAGAGTTAATAATATAAATTGTTACGCCTTTTTATGTTGACGCAGATTTTTTGGCAAATCTACTTCAATGTATAATTTTCTTTATGTGAAAATAAAACGACGTGCTCGCTTTTCAATGTATAATTTATGTGTGATTTTCCCTGCAAAAGTGACATGAATAAAGGAAATAATAAAAATGTTATGTGCCAGGATTAACTTTTACCGCTATCTAATGGCAGTGAATGAAACCTTTTTGGAGTTTTAAATAGCGCCGACATAAATCTATATCGGATATTCTGATAAAGAAAAATAAAATAGATGGTGGCTTCTCTTTTTATTTTGTCAATTATGCTGACAGGCAGGCATACGGTCTTCCTGGTAAGTGGTCACTTATGGACATTTGCAATACCCGGCCATGGTCAATGCGTTGTCGACCCTAAGACGTGAAGTTGTGAAGTCTAATATGCTTGTAATTTTATCGGCCCCCTTACCTTTCTAATTGAAAAGTAATGCGTCTGCTTTACGACCATAAATTGTCAAATCCTTCCTTTAATTAATCTATATAAATTAACTAACAATTTGATTCATCTTAACATGGTTTGGTACCTGACATTTTTATTATATGTATATCATCAATTCTTATATTTACTTAAGTCGGTAAGTACTAAATGTTACGTAAAAGAAATCTCACCTTTTGAAGTTTTCATCGTGGTAACACCGGTAGCTCGATTCTGAAGCGGTCACAAGGATTCCATATTCACGAATTTTTGTGTTAATTTGTCGATAACTTTTAAGTCAATGTTTCTTCATCATTAATCCTAACTGTTATCATGATTCACATTAAATTTGATTCCATGTATAATCTCACGATATCTAAATTAGAACTAGATATATTTTTAGATACTACAAACTCTACTTAGATTTCTACGAAATATGGTTGTCGCTAATTAGTAAAAGAGCACTCGCTGTTTTGTGGTAAATGTCAAGAGAGAGTGCAACTGAAAACAAGGTTGGGGCGCTAGCGCGGGAAAACGTGTCAAGGTTATACTGGCACTTCAATGAAACCGCGGCGGACACTGCAACAAACCCCACACCACCCGGGCACCCAACACAAATACACGTTTACCTATTTCTCTTATACAAACTATAATAACTCCGTAAGATTTATTATTTTTCTAAATTCAAACACTACAAATTAATCTTATCACACAACACTAACTTAGTTTGTCTTTAAAAACCGATGCCAAATCGGCACGTGCGGCAATATTTGTCCATGCAACACCACTTTCAAACTATTCCATTTTTAAATTTTTGACATTCCGTCCGTGACATGTGAGCTCTCCGCGATGCAACATCCCTCCACCGGGCTCCGAACGGACTGGAACAGCCGGCAGAGGCCGCTGAACGCGAAATTGGCGCAATTTCAGCGCATGCGCAGTGCATTTTCAAACCGGCCGCGGCGGGATCCGATGCGACCCGACCGCCCCTCGCTTGATAGAAAAATCGAGGACGTAACGTGACGTCAAGCACTCGTACACAATATGGGTTAATCGAACGTAACAAAAACAACTCGTGAACCACATGCTAATTCAACGAATAGTTCTCTTGAACGTCGAATGCGCCGCGGCATCGACTTGGATCGGAATGAAGTAATTAATGCGTGTACCTACTGCAGGGTAACTTATTACTCCGTCCTTGTTTGTGAACCCTTATCATTCTCTCTGGCCGCTTCCATTATTCTTTCAAGGAAAAAATACAAATCTTTTTTCTTAATCCCGATGGAGGCGGTGGGAGATTGTTTTGAATATTCGCCCGGTGTTAGGCCTGCGTGGCACGAATTTTGTCTCTCTTGTGAGATATTTCACCGCTCTCTTTTGTTTCTTATAAATGGCGCCTGGGGATAGGGAAAGGTGTTCCTGATATTAAGATTAAGGAAGCGTTGAAATGTAAAATCCCCATGTATGTTCCGTTTATATCTACAACGTATTCGCCAAACACTTTGAACGTTTTCGTAAGCGTAAGCAATTATGAAACTGGTTATAAGCATATCGCTTTACATGCATATATTCAACGTACTCATTTAGATCAAATGTTAAATAGCAAAGGACATGGGTTCTGTAACACTAAGAGATTTTTTTACGCGAATGAGAAATACCCGTTACCTGCTGGTTCTAATAAGAACAAAAGTATAACTCTGAAATACAGAAAACTCATGATGACGTCATAACCTAGCTAAGTTTGACGTCAGTGAGACAATAGACCTTTAAAATGAAATGTTAATATAATTATTTCCTTTCAATTAACAAAGCAAGGCGTGTGTTGGTTTAATGGTAATGAAATTTGTTTTTGACTAAAAGCGCCTGTAATAAACGTCTGGGCAATCTCATCCAGACGCGTTTTAGTATTTTAGAGAGCAGAGTCTTTGGTTTATGTAAAGCGGCTATTATTTTATGAAAATATCTTTAGATCCTAGGCATGAGCTAGTGTAGAGTGGTGCTAATCAAATTACTTTAAACGGGACGAGCCAGTTGGCTTGGTGTTTAGATAGACTGCCACGCCGAATGTCGTGGGTTCGATTCCCGCCCAGGACAAATATTTGTGTGCATGATTGTGTGCATGAACATGTCTGTTTTTTCTGTAAATATCTGCATAAGTTTATATTGAGAAAAAAACAAAACTATAAGTAGTATATCTGTTATCTGGTTGCCATAGTACAGTCTCTGCTTACTTTGTAAAATTCTACCAACTCGTACTTTTATGCTTAAGGAAAGAATTATGAAGAAGTCGTTTTTGTGGAAAGAATTACAGGCACATGAGACTTAACAACTTCACGTCTCAGGGATGACAACGCATTAGCGATTCCCTAGTGTTGCAAATGTCCACAGGCGGCGGTGACCACTTACTATCATGTGGACCGTCTGCTAGGTTGTCAGCATATATGGTATAAAAAACACATTACACCTCCTTCAAAAGTACCATTGTAATAAATCTTTAGTTTTAGTCATTCTATAACGATTTCAGTCCACGTCATTAAATCAGTTTTATACATCACACTTGACTTAAGTATTATAGTATTTTGAATGTCACTCGTTATTAAAGTGCCACTCCCTAACCAAAGTAAATGTTAACAATTTCTCACAATAGGCTAATAATATGATATCTATGCATATCAAACTATGTCAACGCGGTTATAAAGCATTGCAACAGTTTCAGCCACGCCATTATATTACTAAGGTAGTATTAATATTCTAAACGATATTACAGTGGTATATTTGGTACCTTCTAAAAATTTAATGGTGTTTTTATCAAAATTCTCCATAATCCCTGCGGAATAAACCCGCCGAGGGCACTTATGAAGGTCAAAACTATAGAAGCTACCACCGATGCGAAAGCAAGCGTAAACTGAGAAAAACCGGCAAGAAACTCAGCAAGGTTCCTTTTTTTTTAATAATTTTTGTATCTATTTTATCTAATCTTACTGTTTGGCTATTTTATTTATTCATTTGTATACATATTTGTGGACAAAGATCGAATTATTTAATTGTTAAATTAATGGGATATAACATTAAAGTACCTGGATGGCCGAGCATGGCTCGGGATTTCTTTACTAACGTGACTTCTACCGTATTCTCTTTTTTAAAGCACTGTCATATATACCTAGATGCGATAATAAAGGGCTTCCAATAACAGTATTTCTCACAAAAGATGTAACTTCAAAACCTTACCTTCTAATGACATTGTAGCAGTTTTCATTGCCTAAAATACGGATAAAACGACAAAATTTCTGAAAATGTATCCTAGCTAGATCGATTTAACGCCCCCGAAACTATCTGCATACTAAATTTCATGAAAATCGTTGAAAGTATTCGTTTAAAGGTATTAGATAGATAGATAATAACATTCAAACATGCGGCATAGAGGTTTATTCATGGACCTCATTCTTATTGATTTCAGGTTTCTCTATAAAGTTAATTTGATTATTTGTGCGCCCATCTATTTTGTAAGCGTATAGTCAAGCATGAGTGGGTAAGTACAGATCCATCTAAGTTTCCGTTACCCATACATATTACAGAGGTTCATCTATCGAAGTACCTAACGCTTAAAAGCTTAGTAAGAAACTGTCCCAATTAATCTTTTCTTGGGTCACTTCCGACTGATCTCCGGACCCTAAGATAAGCCTCTTTGGAGAAAATTTTGAATGAAGTTGATGTCCATTCAGTTTGGATATGGAGCCCTTTGGCCTATGAGACTATCTAAGCATTTTATTGTATTGGATCCCTTGCTCCTTATACCTGACCTGAATATTATTTCCTTTCCTATAATCATTCTTTGAGTGTCACACCTTTGACAGGCCAATTGGCTTGGTGGTTAGCGACTCTGACTGCCAAGCGAAGGTCGCGGGTTCGATTTCCACCCAGGTCAAACATCTGTGTGCATGAATATGTCTATTTGTTCCGTGTCTGAGTGTTAATATGTACATAAGTATTTAGAATAAAAAAGTAGTATATGTAGTATATCAGTTATCTGGTTTCCATAGTACAAGCTCTGGTTAGTTTGGGACCAGATGACTGTGTGTAAAGAACGTCCCGGGATATTTATTATTAATATTCTAGATGAGATTGTGGCCATATTATTATTAATTTTGTATTCTACTTGGGCCGTCAAAAAAGCATACGGTCCACCTGATGGTAAGTAGTCACCACCGCCAATAGACATTTGCAACACCAGGGCCGTCGTAAATGTGCTGTCGTCCCAAAGACGTGAAGCTGTCAAGTCTCATGTGCCTGTAATTTCAATAAACAAACCAATTCACTATTCGCAGAATAATGCCATTGTGTGATGTTGCGTAAGTATAGCTCCATGAATAAAATATTTCTATTCCTATTTTTACCTTAGGAAATAAATATCAGAAGAAAATAGAAGGCGGCTTTTCGAACTAAACTATATATAAAAAAAACAATTTTAACGTCAAACTAAATATAGAATCAGGTGATTCTATATTAAATGTCAGGTGACAATAGAGATAAATATGTACATACAATATCTAAATTTGATTACCTCTATATTTTACTTGTACATACATATTCTATTTGAACATCTAATATGGTGTAAGGGTTCATGTAAAAGTGCCGTCTTTATTTATTTTAGGATAATTCATCACCGGTCAATCTTCAAATTTGGAAAAAACGAGCACTACCAATTTTCCATCGTTTATCTTCAAACACCCTGACATTGGCGGAATTGTGTAAAATAAACACATCTGGTGCCATAATAAAAAGAAGTGAAGTGAATATTTAGAAGGTTTGTACTCCATCTCTATAACAATTAGTTACATTTAAATCACAAACTAGAACGTTATCAGTCCACGTCAATCAGCTGATTTCAAAGTTCCATATTACTGTTCGTTAATCTCGGATATCGCATGTCGGGAGAGCTACGTTTGCTTGCCTTCATTGACAAATGTGTTTGTGCTCTATCATTAATCAGAGATACTTGTAGGATGCGATTCTCGATAGCTGTAGATTATTTTGGTAAGATATTTGAAGTTACAGGGCCGAGTTTACATTTTAACTTTATCTAGAATCAGGGAGATTTACAAATAAACGATGAGTAATTGTCGTGCATTTCAGTATCTTTTAGAAATTAAAATGTTCCATATTTCAAAAGTTACAGGAATGTATATGTTAGAAAAATTTATAAATAGATGTGACATATTGTAGAAAAATATATTATGTGAAGTATCCAATAGCGTTCAGTATTTCGGTGATTTGCTCTGCGTTTCATTGCAAAAGCTATTATTTCTTATATAAACAATTAGATAATAGTTACATATAAACACCTACACACGCACTCACACACAAGTCATGGGCACGAATTCCTCTTCCCGTTTTACTTTGAATTATTTGTTTTTTAGTCACAATTCTTAATACTTAAATACCACTTAAATACCACTTAAATAACACAACTTAATAACAACTTAAATAATGAAAATCTTTTATATTTTATATTGGCGTTAAGTAACCCGTAATTATTGTTTTATTTTAAAACTATTTAACGTTGGGGATTTGGAAAATAAAAAGAAATCTGAGTAAGGAAGTTAGGGTAGCATAATAGTAAAACTCTAAACTATAGAATTTTAGAACTGGCTGGCTAGCAAAATAAATAACTGAAATAAAATAAACTCTAAGAGAAACACCTATCTTACATAGTATATTCCGCAGTCAAACACGAAGCAAATAGAACAATAATTCAATACCGACAGGTTTAGTCTACGACTCACGCTCGGAATCCCTTCGCTTCCCAATAAATAACAGATTAGCTGACACAATGGGATTCGACCAACGGTAATTAAATTTTATTGGTCTTAAGTAAAATCAATGACTTCATACATCTTTCGATTAGAAGCTGCGGCGGAGCAAGTTCTGTAGCTTTAAAGGATTATCGGTCAACCTATAAATGTGACGCCGTTTTATGTCTTTTAATTTTCTTTTTTATAAAATTGCCCAGTAAAAGAGGATTTGAATATAATTAAGCTTGTACTTTTATTTTAAGAGGTTCCGCTGCAGTTTTATCAAGTAGAATATCAAAGTAGATACGTGTTTTACAATTTACTATATTTAATAATAATAAATATACTTTATTGTACACTGAAAGAAGTATGGTACAGAATTGATACTTAAATAAAGGTACAATTGGCGGTCTTATCGCTAAAAAGCAATTTCTTCCAGACAACCATTGGATGGAAAGAATTACATAGGAAAATGTAAAGGGTAGTTAGCAGTGTACTAAATACATATAGCAATATATACCAAATATATATACAATAAATAATAAATAAATTATATACGTATATACATACCAAAATATAAAAATAAATAAATATATATGTATATATACTTATGTAAATATATATATATATATATATAATATAGATACATATATAATTAATCAATAATATAATAATATAAAAGGACAGCTATGTAACGATTAGAGAGCAAGATAATGTTCTTTGACCATACTCTTAAATGTATCTATATTTCCTCGTAAAGACTTGTGTTCCCGGAGGATCTAATGTTGCTCGGAATAAATATAAGCTTTTATTACTAGGGAGCGTAGTTGTCTATCTGGGAAGGATTTTCAGAGTCAGATTAGTACTTTCTAAGGTAACCTCTAACATCTAATAAATAAAAAGACATACGTCTTTATTAATACCAAGAGTGCTGTTGTCGTTATCATTTTAGTAATAGTTCTTAGATGCAAAAGAAAATGAATAAAAATCCTGGGGACATTCTTTACACACGGCCATTTGATCCCGAACTAAGCTGACCTTGTTTAATGGAAACCAGATAACCGATCTACTATACTATTATTAATTATTATTATTATTATGAATATCTATATAAGTATGTATTTAAAAAGTAGTATATGTAGTATATCAGTTACCTGGTAGCCATACAAGCAGTACACTCTGCTTAACTTGGGATCAGGTAACCATGTGTGAAGAATGTCTTGGGATATTTATTTATTTATATTATTACTATGACTACATATATAACTTTTTATTTTCTTAAGACTTACTTATATATATTTACACCCAGACACAGAATAAACAGACATATTCATGCACTCAAATGTTTGGCCTGGGTGGGAATCGACCCCGAGACTTGTCAGAGTCGCTAACCACCAAGCCAACTGACCTACCAAACATGGTGTTTTTATCCTAGATTGAGGTTCTATAACATGTTCCAGGGTTTTTGATATTCTTATGAAAATGCCCAGTGATTTAAGTTTACATTAAAATCAATCTCTTTATCCCAATGTGGCCAGTACAATTTGCCAATTATAATCATTGGACTAGATTACGTCATTATTGGTCACTAATCGCGAATCGGTCGATTAACTAAGCCAATTTCCGTATCGGAGATGACGTCATATCCTATGCTTGTGACCTACAATGTATAATATAACAGAATTTAATGTAAACACATATATTGGTTTGTGAGCGAAATGTTGTTACTGGAGTTTTGGAGATTTTCGGGGTCTACAGGAGGGTTACCTACATGTTAGTTTTAACCCAGCTTGTCAGTTTCATAAATTTTTGAAGCTAGAAATACATAATAATTAAAAAATCTTTCGAAGGAATGGTTATCCACACAAGCGCATCAGAAAAAGGTATCTACAATTTGACTGTATCTATAAACAGCCAAAGATAAAATAGTTAAGCCACATTTTCTCGTTTTTCCTTGTTTTTTAGCCATTATATCTATGACAAAATAATTTCCTTAAATTTTCATCGATTTATGGTCGAATTTCAGCAGTGCGCGAATATACAGTTTCATTGAATCAGGGCTTCGATTCTGTAAAGATAATGACACTAGCTCAACGATGTTTCGTCGCGGCATCTATGCTCTGTCTCTTTTGCTAACTACGCAATCACGCGAGAGGTCTGCTCTCGGAGGCCTCCTTGCGCCGGCTCGCCTGTGAAGTTTGTATTAGCTGAATAAGGGGGCTGGAAAGAATGCGATAAGCCAATTCCAACTTTATTTCCTTGTACTAGAATTTACAGGTTGCTAGCATAATAATCGAATAATCGTATTGTCGTTAGTTATAGGTATCTCATTAACCAGCAAGTAAAGTACACACCGCTAGTATCAGTACCTACAACTAGTTTAATGAATACAAACAAATATCATAAATCCTGGTACACAATACTGTTTCGAACGTTTAGTTTTGTTCCAATAAACACATTCATTTTGTTCGCAAACAAAATGGTAACGTAGCTTTTAACCGAATGAACCTGGATAACAGACAAACAGAACGTCCAATGAAGCTGTTATTTGATTTGAGCTTATGAATGTCGTGTCTATTTTTATTTTAAATTGGCGAGCATATTTTGATTTTGTTTGTTTCATTTGTAACTTATAACAAACTCGTTACAATACCATATATTCATTTGTAAAATATATAACATGAGAAAAAAAGGAAGTAGATAACAGAATACTTAAGTGTTTATAAAGCGATTTCTTCCAGACAACCAGGTGTTGCACGTTAGGACAATTAACATACATAAAGAAGAAAAACTACATATAAGTTCATAAATAGTGAAATCTTATAAATTAACTAATATGATAAACAAACTACCTTATAGATACCTACACTAACTATAATAATATAAATCCCTACTAATATTATAAATGTGAATGTAAGTTTGCTTGTTACGCAGAAACTACATTACCGATCATCATGAAACTTTGTACACATATTTTTGGAGGTATTAGAAGTAACATAGGATACCTTTTGTGCTGGAAAAATGTTACATCCCTCGGGAACGCGGGTGAAACCACGGGTGAAACCGCGGGGGACAGCTAGTATAATATTCATTATTAATATTAAAATAAATAATTGTATTAGAATTTGTAACTTATTTCTGGTATATGGAACTGGAGTCGAGTCATAATAAAAGTATTTAGAAAAAATTGTGTCGAGTTTATCGTTTGAGACTTTGGTATAGTGGCCAATTTAGAATTCCTAATGATCCTTTAGCTAAACTTTTTAATCCTTTTATCTCAAGTTTATTTCGTTATGTTTTCGCTACCCACTCAAGTCTGAGAACAGTCGCAATCTGTTGAATATCTGGAATTCTAGGCTTGAGACGGGTCTGCGCTCCGCCCATGGCATCCACGAATTATTAGTCCAGGAATCTGGGTGCAAGCGAACAATGCTCATTGGCTGACATTATATTCTCCTTCGCTTATTGGATGCACTAGAAATACTTTTCATGTTTTAAATCTTCGTTAGACGAACCTGGTAGATATTTCATGTTGAAAAAGATGTTAAATTCCAAACAACCCAAGGATTATATAAAACGTTAGCGTTAAGGCACACAATATCACAATTTCTTTACGGAGACTCTTTAATTTTATTTAAAACTAGCTGCGCTCTGCGGCTTTGCCCGGTTTCAATCCTGGTTATAAACCTTCCACTTGAATTACTATATCTTTTGCTGAAAACTGCATTAAAATCCGTTGCATAGTTTACGATTCTATAAAGGACATACAGACAAACATTCATTTATATATATATAGATGTAGGAACACGATTTGGCTGGATAATACCGGTACGCTAAAATGAACTACAGAACTTCAAAGATTGTAAGGTCGATTCAAGAAAGGTAATTAGCAACTGTCCAAATTTCAGTCAACTCCATTGTAGTCCAATAAATTAATTGAGAATCTCCAAAACGTTATGTAATTAATTACCATCTACCTACGTACAAAACATTACGAGCGATTGTAGCAACATTAATTTATTATGAGGCCGAGAACAGAATTCGGGGCTAAAACAACAGGATGCCCGCTGAGTACGACTTCTAATTGATTTGGCCCAAGATACAGTAAACCTCTGTGGGCAGTCCGCCGTTACTGTCACCTTTCACTGTGTCCGCAATTAATATGCAGCCAAAACCATTCTGTTCTGTTCTCCACGAGATAATAGTGGTGCACGTGTATTATTTGTTTATCGATAGAATCTATCGACTGGGCCGGGCCATATGTCTATTTTTCGGGATAATTTTTTTGGAAATTTTATGTTGCGGTCGGCACAAAATAAATAACAAAAATTATAGCTTAAAAAACATCCTAAAAACATACTTCTCATGGAAATGATTATGGTATGTATTGTATAACTTTAATTCATAACTTACAAACGATCAAAAAAATTTTAAAATTCAAAAATTCAATTCAAAACCATTTATTCAGTTTAGGCCCTCAGAAGGCACTTATGAAGGTCAAATTTAAAGTTACTGAAGCTACTACCGGTTCGGAAGTCAGCCTTCAACTGAGAAGAACCGGCAAGAAACTCAGCAAGGTTACATTCTTTTTTATTTTATTAAATTCTTTTTTATCTATTCTGACTTTTTGGCTATTTTATAACATCAATTTTACATATTTTTATATTTAACAATTACAAAATACTTAATAAAGCTAACATTCAAAAACAAAAAACAAAAAAAAAAAGAAATAACAAGACTACAAAATAGAAAATGACAATAATTACTTACAACTTAAACAAGAAAATTAGAGGTGCACTGTGCAGAGAGCAGCTATTTCCATACATTTTTATCTTCAATATAATGAACCACCTTGTAATACGCTTTTTCTTTCAAAACTTTCCTTATATAATTTTTAAATTTATGATCAGACATTTTGGTTACTGAAAGCGGTATCTTATTATAAAATCGAACACAATTACCAAGAAATGACTTGTTTACTTTAGTTAGTCTAAAATATGGAACAACTAACTTCTCCCTTTGTCTTGTATTAATATTATGGATATCCAATTTTGACTCAAACATTCCTATGTTTCTACGTATAAACATTATATTTTCATAAATATATAATGAAGGCAATGTCATTATATTTATTTCCCTAAATAAATCTCTTAATGATTCACGGGGACCCATACCGTAAATTGCACGAATTGCTCTTTTAGAAGATGCTGTTTATATTTAGTTATTATAGCATTTTATTTGCATTGTAAGCGATTGTTTGTTGATATTATTATTGAGATTATTAAGTTTGAACTAATAATTAAAAAAATACGTTCGATGATAGTCGATATTACTATTATTAAGTGTTTCACAACACTACTCGACACTTTATATTGGTTTACCCTTCCGTTAAAGGCTATTTGGTTTATTGCTAGTTATAAATACGTAGGAGCAACCAAAACAATGTTTTCATTGCTCCCCATTGCATTATTTTAGAAACGATAAAGTTTCTCTTAATTTATGTTGTCAGTAGTGGATTTAGTAGCCTATAATATAAAAGTATTATAAATTCATGATGTGCCTATTCTTTGACAGGCCAATTGGCTTGGTGGTTAGCGACCCTGACTGCCAAGTCGAAGGTCGCGGGTTCGATTCCCACCCAGGACAAATATTTGTGTGCATGAACATGTCTGTTTATTCTGTGTCTGGGTGTAAATATCTATATAAGTATGTATTTAGAAATCCATAGTACAAGCTCTGCTTAGTTTGGGATCAGATGGCCGCGTGTAAAAGAATGTCCCGGGATATTTATATGAGACGTAATATTGGAAGTTCCAGACTTAATGATAGGGCATAAATTGTAAGTGCGCCAGAATTAGAACTAGCTTATTCTATCGCTATGAATAACAATTTCGATTTCTCAACTCTTTGCCCTAACTTCAGCCCAGATTTTTCAAAGGCGTGATAATTGATATCTGCCTGAACAATTAATTTTAAATTGCTATTTTTGTGCGATTCAGAGGTATAAATTATTCGAGATTTATCTACCGATTGAAAAATTTGCTCCGCGTTTTACGCTTACTAAACGAGATCACAGAGATATAGGTACCAAACAACCTCTTCTGACACACTTCGTCTGCAATACGACTAATGTCCACACTCCAAGTGATACGTTTGTTGAGGTTGCGCTGCCGTTGCATTAACATTGTCCGATGTGAAAAAGAACCTAATAGAATACGACAGATCCACCCAAACATAAACTCTATCTCAAAGGAGTTCCATGAATAAAGTATCGAATCGATTTGACCCATTCGATTCGTAAGGTGGCTTACAAATAAAACATGTGACACCTGAAAAATTGGATTTTGCTCAGTCAACACAGGGGAACCAGAAAAAACTAGGCAGTACCAATTCCAGTTTTATGATTATACGTTTTCTGCGGGAAAGATTTCTTCTATGTTTTATTTAAGAATTCAGATAGGAAATCGATTCTTCTAAGACTTACCTAAGACTTGATAAAAAGGTTGTTTCTTAATGCGGAAATATTATCTTTTGCAATGAGAATTTTCTTTTGTGCTATTTTTCCTCACCATAAATAATATATAATAATTTAGATGTTGTAAAGCTCTTAGTGCAGAGTTCATCCGAGGAAGTACTACCACCTTACCCATTTCAGCATACATAATGTACTTGTATTTCTTGTTTCAGTTAGATACATAAGGCGTCCTTATCAGATCATTGAGGTCAGATTACAGGCACATGAGACTAAACAACTTTACGTCTCAGACTGTTGTCTTGCGTTGTTCCGCATTGGCAATTCCCCTAGTGCTGCCATTAGCGGCGGTGACCACTTACCCTCCATACCAGATGGACCTGTTGTTGGCCTACTTGCAATATAATATAGAACTTCAGCCTGCCGAGGGTTGTCAGATTGTCCAGGAAAAAAAGGAGCCTTTATATTCCAAGAACTGTTCTCTATATGTGACAAAATTCAAGTAAATCAATTCTGCTGTTTTAGAGTGAAATTCTAATAAAAATTTATACATCCATACATCAATACATCCTTCCCCACAAACTTTCGTGTTTATAATACGACGGTTAAAAGGCGACTTGATTCAAGCGCCATTTTGAAAACAAAAACCCAAAAACAGATACTGCATCTGAACTTCTTAACATTCCACATCGAAGCTGTTGAATATTATAATAGTTGTATAATTCATTGAGAAAACTGTTACTTTCGTCAAAAATGGCGGTTGAGTCAAGTCGCCTTTTACCCGTATATATTATTAGATGAATAAAAAAAATTTTGTCTATGATTTTTACTGCCAATTTTACAAAGTGCTGCGGTATTGTTATGCGTCATCTCAAAACTAGATTACGTTAAACACTCAGAGGCACTTATAAATTAATTAAAATAACATAGATATGAGAACAATAGATAACTCACGCTTAAATAAACGGATCACACATATCGATATAACAGAATTAGGTACAGTTAATTTAATCCCAATAAAGTCACGTCACAGCAACTGTCAGCTTTAAGTCACACTAATCTGAGATCTTCTTAACAGAGACCGCCGCCGGACCAGTTTGGTGGATTAAAACAACATTTCTTTATAAGTTGGAACGAAAATTTGATTTAATGAGATTAAAGTGCGTGAACAAAAAGTTATGCGCTCTGAATTAAATTCATTTCTGGAATTACACCTCTGGGGTTTCGAATAAATAGATAAATTTCCTGGGACATTCTTTTACACACGGCCATCTGATCCCAAACTAAGCAGAGCTTGTACTATGGAAACCAGATAACTGGTATACTACCATATTAATTTATATTTTATCAATTTAAGTAAATACGTGAATATTTCAGTAAAAAAACAACCTTTCGAACCGGTATTAGAGTCTGACTATTAGTGCTTGAAAAGGCCTATTTGAATAAAAATATTTTAATTTGAAATTTGATAAACTATAGGTGTGGTCTATAGCTTTTCTAGTAATATGACGATATTTCGATGACGACACTATCATGTCAGTAGAACAAATGTGACATGAACATTTTCGTGTATTTTCAGGACGATAGTAAGCTTAATGTGGTTGACCTGAAATAAATATTGAGAGACAAAAATACCTATGTTTATGTAAAAACAATTAATTCATCATGTAATTACTCAAATTGATAAAATATAAATAAACATGGGTGTGTATTTAATAAATTAAAAAATGGCAATTAATGTGGTATATCAGTTATCTGGCTTCCATAGAACAAGCTCTACTTAGTATTGGACCAGATGACCGTGAGCTGAGAATGTCCCTCAATATTTATTTTATATCCTTGGACATTCTTTACATACGGCCTGAACTAAGCCTACCTTGTAATATGGTAACCAGATAACTGGTATTACTTCATAATATACTACTTTAGCCACGAAATCAACTGGTCCGAATAATACCTTCCTATATAAAGGTAGCTGGCTGTTCCCGGCATGCATTGCATTACGAATGGCTGTGGTCTTTAGTTCCTGGAATAAAGCACTTTCAATTATTCGCGAAATTTTCCATTCCTAGCCAATTCCTATATTTTTTCCCCTATAACTTTTATCGGACTACTACAAACATTTTAATAAATCAAAAAAATAATCCAACACGTCCAGCCGCACCCTTACCAACGTACAGTATTTTAATATGATATATATGATATATGTATATAGTAGACTGATACAGGCATTCATAGATGCTACAAGGTAGTTCATTACATTGAAGATAAAGATGTATGGAAATAGCTGCTCTCTACACAGTTCACCTCAAATTTTTGTGTTTAGGTTGTAATTAGTGCTATTTTCTTAATTATTATCTTGTTATTTATTTGTTGTGTTTGATTGTTACGTATATTATCTTCTTTGTAAATTTTAAATAATAAAATAGATAAAAAGTCAGATTAGATAAAATTTATATTAAAAGAAATAAAAATGTAACCTTGCTGAGTTTCCTGCCAGTTCTTCTCAGTTGAAGGCTGACTTCCGAACCGGTTATAGCTTCAGTAACTTTAAATTTTACCTTCATACGTGCCCTCCGCGGAACAAAACTGAATAAATGGTATTCGATTTGAATTTAAATAGGTACTCAAATTCTATAGAAGCTTCCAGGACCATGTTGGTACTAGTTTTTTGTTCAACTCATTGTGTTAGCGTGCTATTTTTTTAATGCAATGTTACACATTAAACCGTGAAATGCCTTTATTACACTTAATAACTTAATTAAGACACAAACTGGCTGCGGCATTGCTGTTGGCAGAACCTAGATTCGTTTTAAAAAAAAGTGTACAATGGAAACATAAACTCAGTCACAATAAATTTGAACGAATTGGATAATGGTCCGGCGGGATCGTTCGCTGGCTGGAGATTAGGGTTGTCAGATGGATGTATTTAGCTGGAGAAGTCGATCTTTTAAAAGTAGGTTTCAGGTCAGTTCATGTTTGCCTTGACAGATAATCCCAAGTTTAATGCTCGCTTGAAATTATTGTTCATCAGCTCTCACGTGGCCGTTGTTCGATATATTATAAATACTACCCATTTAATAATTAGTAGTAAATTTACCAAATCGAATGTTTACATTTTTGATGCACTTTCGATTTCACTAACTACGAAAAAATAATTGTGCTTTTCTTTCCATTGGATAATCTTTGGTTTGATCACCATTTCACCTTGATAAGTGATGATGTGGCCAACAGTCCTTCACTGAAAGTTAAAGCATTGGATTTGAGCCCATAATCCACCCCATGACTTCCGTCGTCACTATTATTGAGCAGAGTGTTCGAACTGGGATATGGTGCTAACTCGTCAATGAACAATACACAAACGCCGTTGGTCCAATATGAAATTCAGAGGGTATGGGAATTTCGATGGAGTAGTAAAACGACAAACCCAATGCATCAAAGGGTAACTAATTGATGAAAGGTAAAAACAGATCATCAGTTGCTATACAAGCTCTTGATCTATGGATTTGCAAAGTTTTTCACACACAGTGACAACCCTGCACGAGACGTATGCGCTGCGCCCGCGCCGGACGTCACCAATCTGTACATTGCCACAAGTGCCGATAAGTGGCCGGTGTAATGTACGCCTTAATTCTGTAATGCGCAACTTCCGCTGATGAAAGCCAGTCTGGTCCTCAGAAATAAATCGTTTGATGGCTTGCAAAAATGTGAATAAAAAGGAACCATCTAATAAAAAAAAAAAACAAACTATACATCCTACTTAATATTATAAACGCGAAAGTTTGTATGTATTGATGTTTCTTACTCTTTCACGCAAAAACTTCTTATTTGATTTCGGTAAAACTTTTCAAATAGATAGTTTATAATCTGGATTAACACACAGGATACTTTTTGTCCCGGGAAAATGTAGTAATACATATTGTTTATAACAAATTAATGACTGGTCGAAATTACGTGACAAAAAGAAAAGCGACGAAAATAGAGGGTATCCGATAGTACAAGCTCTGCTTAGTTTGGTATCCGATGGCCGTTTGTAAAGAATGTGCCAGGATATGTATTATGATTTTAAGACTTTCAGAGCAAAATAACAAGATAAAGACAAGAACTTCTATTCACAAAATTATAAAATACAAAATAAAGACTGAATACTTAATTTAGTGGAGCAGCTTACAAGACTTTTTTATCTGTGAGATGTTTAAAATAACCAATAGTTATTACCATAGCTTAGTAGATGTAGCAGGTACTCAGAAAACCATTAGGAAAAATATTCTCAGTAGATTCACATGTCTAACAACTTTCCCAGAAGTATACGCTAGCGTTTAAAACAATATCAAATCAATTTTAATTAGTTCACCGAATTCAAGCGTTAACGCTACGCTGACTGCTGATTGATTCAATTACCGTTTTTTTAACTCGTCTATGCACGAACTGATTTAACATGATCATAAGTTCTGTCGTATCAGATATTAATGCATCGCTGAACACAATTGTGCGCCTTGGAGGATCTCAATGGCATGTTTTGACAGCCGTATTTTTATATATGGATAGGCAATTTATATTTAATAAGCAGAGCAGAGAGGACATGTTAATTAAATAAGTATGCTAGTTTATAAAAATCTAGTTTTTTTTTTTCAAAATATTGAATTGCTAAGGACAATTTTGAATTTCAAAACATCGACCAAAGTTACCAGTTTAAACTAAATAGTCGCCTTTTAAACCAACATCGCCCTTATCAATTTACATTTTTCCATTTTATTAACTACATTTCTGATACATTCCACCCACTCTCCCACCATTGATCATTTTTGGAAAACACATCTCATTCACACAGATATCGACAAAAATAGTGAAGTGTATTGTTCCCACGGTCGGTATTGGCGTGTGCGATCCTCATTACGACATGCTTCCGCAATTAGTGATGGAATACGGTTTAGCTTTCTCGCTACTAATACTCGATTATTATCCGAGTGTCTATGGTATTATTGTCTATGCACGCCATGTGTTTTTTGAGAAAATAAATTATGAAATTAGTTTTGGGTAATCGTTGGATTAGCTTCTTGATTTGTAAGTGGAGATAACTTCGAATTATGTAAAACTTACTTAGTAGCCATATTCAACATTTATTTTTGTTTAGGTTTTTAGGGTTCCTTAGTTACTTGGTTACTAAAAAGCTGTAAAGGCCTATTTGAATAAAAATATTTGAATTTGAATTTGGTTCAATATGAAATTCAGAGGGTATGGGAATTTCGATGGAGTAGTAAAACGACAAACCCAATGCGTCAAAGGTTAATTAAAGTTAAAAAGGAATTATGTAAAACTTACTTAGTAGCCATATTCAACATTTATTTTTGTTTAGGTTTTTAGGTTTCCTTAGTTCGCCTGTCTGCTGTTTATCTCTTGTTACTAAAAAGCTGTTATTTTTAATTGTCACCGTTTTATAATACCTCTTTTTGGAACTTTTTCTTTTGGGAGGAAAAGAAAAAGTGGAGGGTATGTATGGACATGTATGTCGTATAGTGAGGTATATTTTTTTAGTCTATTCCATTGATGGGGTTTCGTCGAAAACGGTTTTTAGAAATAATGGGATTATGTGACAAACATTTTTCGATCTCTTTACAAAATATTATGTTTTATGGTAATTTTTGTTAAAGTATGTGTCCCCTTATCAACGCAAAGTAGGCTTTACAAGTTAATGAATAGAATATTTTAAGGGGGCCGGTGAAATTACAGGCACATGAGACTTAACAACTTCACGTCTCAGGGTCGACAACGCATTAGCGATGCCCTTAGTGTTGCAAATGTCCATAGGCGGCGGTGATCACTTACCATCAGGTGGACCGTTTGCTTGTTTGTCGGCTCAAATGACATAAAAAAAAAAAAAATTAATAGTCAACCAACTTAAGAATTACCGAACCCTACATTGCGTGTGATTCAACATGCTCTTGGCCGGTATTTATTATTTGAAAATGGCTAAGAATGTTTTGAAATGTACTAGTAAAATATGAAAAAGATATAACAACAATTTTACAATGCGAGCAAAACTAAAAATAACAATATCAAAATATTTGGACACTCAAAATATAATTAATGCCGGACATAAATAGGAGCTATCAATAATAATTTATTGTTATAGCTAGCCGGTGCACGGCCAGTCAGCGATTGCTACTTGATCGGCTTATACAGATTCCAATTAAAACTGGCGTAGTAATATTAAACAGAGCACAAGTAGGGTTACCAAAGAAACCTACATAAAAAAATATCAAAAACAAAGCCTTAACAAAAAATTTGACAGAAGCCTTGTTTTTCTTATGACATAATATATTATATATAATAATATAATTAAATATATATAGAGATATCTATATAAATGAAAGTCGTGTTAGTAACCCCATTTATAACTCAAGGACGGGTGCACAGATTTTAATGATCTTTGATTTGTTGGTTTTATTTCCGTTTCTATTCGGAATAAGTGAAATATAAAAAAATACAAAAAAAAAACAATGTTGATGAAAATAGGTTTTCCCAACAAAAAATCTTTGTGGACAAAAACTACAAGCCTCAGGTGAAATTGTAGGACACAGTTCCATGTTCAAAAACACAGATTATATATTATGATCAAAACGAAATCCTAACAATTTACTACATAAACCCTAGGATTTTACGCTACGAGAATCAGACCAGATATTATTAGGACCGATCCTCTTTCCTGACGTATGGTAGCCCTAAATGCAGTCCGACTCAGTTCAGTGTTAAATTAGTTTGACCACTTTACTTCTATATAAAGAATGAATATAAAAAGTTAAACTTGTGGGCGGGCTGAGTGTCGTAATATGCTCTCATTTTACCTACTTGGGTAAATATTGTGAGCAAAGCATTCTGAATAGGAATAAAAACGGCAAAAAAGTTGTGTGTGTATGGAAGCCTCCTTAAATATTAATTTTACTCTATTTTTAGTTGTTTTTATGTGTATATGATGTTATAGCGGCGACAGAACTACATCATCTATGAAAATTTCAACTGACACTACAACGGTTCATGAGATACAGCCTGGTGACAGATGGACAGCGGAGACTAATAGTGTCCCGTATTATTACCCTTTGAGTACAGAACCCTAAAAACAAGATTAAATAGTTCATAAATCTTTACACAGTTACGAGAAATGCTTTTAAATCTACTTCAGCTAACTTGATTAGGTATAAATGTTTGTAAGTAATGTTTAATGGATTAAGAGCTAATAGTTTAATTTTACTACATTAGTAAGATACACAATTAATAGTCATATTTTGGGTATAGGTGCCGACGAGACCCGAAACTAAGCCTGTGCCGTCCGTCTGTCTGTCAGCGGGTCTCATGAACCGTTATTAGGAGACATTTAAATTTTTCCCAGAGTGTGTACTACGGCCGCTATAACAACAAATAATAAAAATTAAATAAAGTTAAAAATTAAAAGAGGTCCTAATACAAGACACGTGTTTATTTCAGAATTTTTGTTAATTATTTTACAGTACTACGGAACCTGCCTGTGCAAGCCCAATTCGCACTTGCCGCTTTTTTGCATTACCATTGCAACATTACAGATATAGGTAGACAGATGATGAGTTGCTCTGTTTGATCCATGTATTTTTTATTAAAGCGATTCTTATAAAAAAATTAATTGCAATTATAATTAAGAAGCTTTCATTCTAAAATTAATTCTACACAATACAAATTAAATATAATCAATTTCAACTTATACTGTGGTGAATTAAATTATCTTTCTGTCCAATCCTCAATTAAAACTGATGATGCGACGAGGTCTTTGTATATAAAAATCCCTTTATTCACAACAATACTCATATTATTAACGTTGCTCATTACCCAACAATAGTGGTTACCGTACAATAGAAAATCAATTTGAGCCCAATCAATACGTGAGACAATCGAGTATAGTTTCGTTGATGAATATTCTTTTCACTCGGTAAGTATCGACTTTCAAAACCGCTATTAACTCGGCTGGAGCAATTTCTCCTCTTATTTTTGAGAGGAATTTAATGCAACAATGACTGGGTCTTAATTTCATTACCACCCACGGCCCGTGATGAGTAGATTCACAGTGGATGGTAGTCACCGAGCTCAACCGTTTTAACAATAGTGTATTGTCGGCCAATGGAAACAAATTAGGACGATGACAATGTGAAATTTTCCGTTGTGCCTGACAGGAAGCTGATGTCACGCTACTTTGGCTAATTAGGATGAAATATCTGCCTAAAGAGAATATACAACGTATTCATCGAAAGTTTATGAATTTATACATCAGTAATCATGATCAAGGGAGTATTTGTTTTTCGTGGCGGAAATTATGAAAATGGTTTCAAGTACCATAACAATATCGAAACCAAAAAAATTACGCAAATACCTAATTGGATTAATCTTCAGTTTCGATGTAATCAGAATCCTACTCGAACGATTTCGAAAAAGTAACAAAACTAAATGTGAATGTCTATACTCTATATATATCTGCTTCTATAAGCAGAATGATGCTAACATGATTTCATTATTACTAACAATGTTAACGTTGTAAAGCTTTAAAATTGAGAAACATTGTTCCCGTTGTTGTTGTAGGTAACAATTACGTGAACCATTGACATGGGTGTCGCTGACGGTGGTGTGGCGGCAGACCGGCGCGCGCGCAGGTAGGCCCTTCTAGACAAGTGAGACGGCACTATCGACCCTCTCACTCGCACCACGTGGTGGGGCAGTGCGGAGGCGCGGGCGTATGTTTGCTGCCTGTGCTACATTTTTATTCAGTTTGTAACCGTTCTTTAACGCCGCGGCACCGTCTGTTCGAGTAACGTCTCTGGTTACTATTTATCAATAGTGTTTCGATAACAAAAGTACAACAGATGAGTGAAAATGTGTTAAAGCTTTCGCAGGCTTATTGGCGTTTCGGCGCTATCCAGCTTTGGCATGGGTGGGCGAAGGATGCTTAAAGCTGCAGCTGTGCTGATTACTTTGGGATACTGCAGTCTGTTGGTGTATCAAGGTGGAGTGACTTTTAACTTCCAAGAAAACCGACCGGGGGTTGTTCAAGTGTCTGACTTATCTATTGAACCTGTGACGAAAACAACCATTTATGATAGTGTACCGGGTAAAAACATAACATTAGATGACATTTTCATAAGTGTCAAAACATCAAAACATTATCAGTATACAAGATTGCCGATTATATTGAAGACATGGTTCCAATTAGCGATGCAACAGGTAAGAAATTATTCACTATTACTATTGTAACATTAACTAATAACACGGATAAAGCAACTGTTAAAGTAGCAAACGAAGAAACATAAGAAGCAAAGGGAGATGGTAATAATGTTAACAACAAGAATTAACAAGTAAATGAAAAGATAAAAGAAAAGAGCAATGCTTAAATCTTGAGCAAGCATCATAATGATATTTCCTGAAGTTTAATGAGATGATGGCCACCCAAGAACAAGTTGCAGTTGCAATGGGTTTTATTTTATACTGTAACCGTGAGTCTACTTATTAAACAAGTATTTTTCAACAATCTTTCATTGTTGCTTTTAAAGCCTCCTTTAATAACTTTACTTAGAATGGATCGATTGCACAACCATTAGTGCAGTTTATAATTAATAAAACTTTATAAAATATAGTTTAATAACTGTGTTAATTAACAACATAGTCACTGCTAAGAAAAACAAAAACGATGAATGGCCGTGTGTGTCTGAAAAGGCGACGCGTATTTTTTCTTTATTCGTCTAAGCTATGTACTAAATTTAGTTTTATATCATACTAGCTGTCCCCTGCGGTTTCACCCGCATTCCCGAGGGATGTAACATTTTCCCGGCACAAAAAGTATCCTATGCTACTTCTAATACCTCCAAGAATATGTGTACAAAGTTTCATGATGAACGGTTAAGTAGTTTTCGCGTGAAAGCGTAACAAACAAACTTACATTCACATTAATAATAGTAGGGATTTAACAACTTTAGTTTATTATCTTAATTTTTTAATCTGACAATTAAAAGTATTCTTTTCGATCTCAAAAGCATGATAGTTTTATCTATATATTAATTGCTGGAAACCAAAATTATATTGCTTTATTTATAGTATTTTTATGATAACAATTCTAATATTGTCTATGATTTCATTACCATTATGTTTGTTTATCTTTGAATCTTATTCAAATCCCTTATTTAATCAGAATTTCTCTTTAACTGCAACAACTAAATATCAAGGAGGAATTTCGTAATACACTGCAAATTCATACTAAAGCATTTTTGTGTATTTCGTATGCTGCAGTGTTACCATATATGTACGTAGTAGGTTTTCCAGGAAATTGTATTCGCGAATAAAATTTGAGAAGATGTAATCGAGTTATTAGTATGACAAATTTACCATTTTTAACCTAAATGTATAATGAATCGTGGAAAGGAGACGTTTGGAGTCATATTCCATTATTTCCAAAACATTTTGAGTTGTAAATGATATGTATAGTTACTATCCCGAAAATCAAACCTAATCGAATATTTAAATGTGTTTGGGTTTACGGAAGGAACGCCCTTTACTTAGATCTAAGTTCATCATATCGGATTGCAGTGATTAAATAAAAATCTTTTAAAATAACTTTCATAATTCCAAGAGACCAGCTGTGCCCCGAACAGTTTAACCTGAGTTAAAAGTATTATATTTCCTTCTCCGGGAATGAAGCTTCCAAGTTTCATCAAAGTTGGTGATAAAACGAAAATTTATTTTACTTGCACAGAATAAATTAATAAAGTCATCCAAATAATGTATTGACAATATCTTATTGGAATGAGAAAAACTAAAGGAATCAATTCAGATAGAGTCGTGCAGCGCCCGTTTTAACTCGAGTTTCCTGAATCTGGAGCGTGCATAATCAACCGTTAATCCGGCTCGGAGGACCAGCAGCATAAATAACTATTGTGCACGGACCCTGCGCTCGCGCAGCGCGTGGCACGAAGGCGCGCGCCGGCCACGTGACCGGATTGTGATCTCGCTTTTGCCCTTTTGTGTCGAAAAACTTGAGCTTATTTTTGATTTATTCCTTTGTGATTTTATACGTACTCTGCGCTATTGATTTTTAGATGTAGCTTCATGTCCTTGAGTCATTGTATTGGGTGACTTTTTTTATTATTTTAATGGCTATCGTTTTTGTTTTTCCATCGCTAGGTAAGCCCTCGGATACAGGGCCGGATTAACCAAGCCGGGGTTGTCCAATCACGAGGACCCTTTACGAACTTCCTAAAATATATGTTTTCTGTGTGCCACATAAAAAAAATGGAAATTATAATATTATCATTGAGGGTTTGTTACATGACACTTGAAAAACCATTTTTGATTTTTTTTTTTCTCGGATCGCGGGTCCCTTCCCATTGCGCGGCCACTAGGTAGTCAGTGCCTAATAGTTAACCCGACCTTACTCGGATATGATATTTTTATTTATCTTTGATAAGAATCAATAAAATCAGTGCCGGTAGATGTAGTAAGTTCACACCACAGGTTTTAGGTTAGGTTTTCACCTGAGATAAACACGTAAATAAACAAATATCTTCGTATATATATTCTTTAGGTATCTGTAAATATCAATATTAGAAATAATAAGTACTAAGTAGTTCACAGAATACATGAATAGATACTATATTGTAGTTACCATACAAAAAGTCTGCTACATTGGAATTAGAAATTAAAAAAATACTACTCAGAAACACTATTATATAGTCGACAAATTGGAAAAAATTGCAATTCATCAGCTTCACGACTCAGTACTTCGATTCTATAAAAATTATGAGGGACAAATGTAGGGCGACTTATACACAAAATTGATAAGGTGCACTTTAGATGCAGAACTAATCAAGCATAACCACCTTATTTGAACGTATACCTACGAGATATCAACAAATAAATCTTCATTATATTATTCGGAGAAATAAAAACCATACGTTTCCTAATTAAGCACCTCATGTATCTGTTATCAAGATTGCGTGTGGACTCAATTTATTATGTTGTTTGCTCACACACGGCTCGGTTTTCGGCTATCGCATTTCTTTAACTTGAGCTTATCAAAGCAATTTTGAATTTTTATGTGCTGTAAGGTTCTTCGAACTGAACGGTAGCTTATGGAATGATTATTTCTGTAATAAATGGCTTGTTTGACAAGTTGATCATTTTTTTTATCCATTTAGATTCAGATTTAAGATTAAATAAAAAAAATATTTTCATATGAAAGTTGGGTAACAAGATGCGTAAAGGAAGTAAATTAATTTATTATTTGGAAAGACATTATTTGCCTGTTATTTTTGTAAACGAGATTAAATAAAAGTACATTAACTAGGTAAGCACATGCCTATCAAATATGTTATAATAAACAATGAATTATCAATAGAAATTTATAGACAAATGTTGTGAAAACATATACGACTTATGTATGATATAGGTATTTATATAGCTTTATATTTCAGTGTTATATAACACTGATCCTTTCTTAGATACTATGGAAACTATTACAAAAGCCTGTATTAGACACTAACACTCAGTCTAGGCTAAACATGTCTGGAACAAACCTGGGCGTGTCTAGAACAGACTTAGTTGTACCTACTGATAATTCTACTGGAAGTAACAAGCGGTTACAGGGGGTTTAAAGGGGGTATTCAAAGTTAAAAGCATTGTAATATACAGGATGTTACAAAACTACCCGTAAAGCCGAAACGTGGTTAAATGGGGCCTTATGCGAGTCCATTCACAATATTTAAGTTCCGTAGTAACGGCGTGTAACATACCGCAAAAAAATAAATAAACTGATTTTTATGAATGAAAAATAGAAAAGCTATTAAAATAGACAATTATTAGGTAAAATAGGTAAATAAATTCCGCGAAACGATTCTGCACCCGAATTATTTTACTCTTTCGGATTCAATGCCTATTCCATAAAAGATTGATGGTTCGGGGATGAGCAGAGGCTCGATTCTGTAAGGAAAATGACACTCGAGGATGTTACGTCGCGGCCTCCGTGCTCTGTCTCTGTCACTTACTACGCTAATACATGAGAGATAAGCTCGCGCACGAAGTTTGTATTAGCTGAATAAAGTAGTAGTATAGAATAACAGTAGTTGTGCCGTCAATATAATACAAAATTGACTGCAACAACGATTCCGAGACCATACTCCTGCTGCCTCTAGTTACTCACAAAGATGGTTTCGAAAAGAATTGAAGCAAACACCTTTAAATTAAATAATTTTATGATTCTCAACCAAGCAATAAAGTCACTCTTTATAGGTACGTACCTAATTTAGACAATGTTATCATTGTGACTATAAGTTCAAAGACGTAGGAGAGTAATTTAGTCTAAACAATAAAACATAAAACCTTTTATCAGCACTTCATACAATACACAGATCTAATTACATCCAACGGCTCGGAGACTTCGTCAACACATTTTTATTAATTAAATAAGGAAGTAACGCTATAAAAGCTGCTGTCCAAAACATAGGCGTATTTATGTTATTTTTACTTTGATCATAGTTTTTAGGGTTCTGTTCAACATTATCCCTTATAGTTTAGCTATGTTCGTCTGTTTGTCTGTTCGCGATTTATCTCAGCGACTCTTGGTGCTAAATAGCTACAATTTGGCATGGTGATGTGGTTGTATGGCTGATGACATATTAATTAAGCCGAAAAGTTTGTGAAATAAAATCTTGTAATAATTATTTATGTCAATGTTCGTTAATCAGACATTTTTTACTCTTTTACTCCAAGTGTAATTTCCTTTGAAGGTGTCAAGAACATTGTTTGGTTCCGTTCCCTGGATCCGTTCGCGAAATATTAATCTTCCCTCTACCCTAGTTTGGTGTCCCAAGCCGAGCCGTTGTTTTTAAATATGTGAAAAAAGACACGGTAGTAGGGATGTAGGTAACCTACACCAATATGATCAAGTCAAAAGGAAACCTATTACCCCTATGGAGGCTCTGCAACCTAATGCTAAATAGTTCACCAAGTAAAATGTACTTGGCTGCTACAGAACTCTACACCGCTTGGCCCAACACACACGTCGCCAGTTTTTCTTTTATAGGAGAATTCAATGCCAGTAGTAAAAGATTGTTGATAATTCAATATTGTCAGATAGGGAGAGCATGTCCCAAAAGTTTATAGAGTACTTTGTGAACATAGGTACTCAGGCCAAGCCTATTTGAGTTAATGAACAACCAGGGCGTGGAAGCATCTTTTACGTTAACGTGAGATGGTATAACAAGTAGGTAACGCGGAGTAAAAAATGTAAAGACGTATCACATCTAGAAAAGGCATAATATATTTTAAAGGTATCTAGTTTGGATGATTGTAAATCTAGATTAATCGGGTGCTATCAAAATTAAATCAATTCATTATAATGGATGTTCATTTTTATCGAGGGATTACTAACATATTAAATAATAAGCATAATAACCACAAGTAAAACATTTGGCTTTAAGATAAAACCTGTTTTGTGGAATTATGAAGTTGACACTTCTGATACCGAATTAATATGCAAATATTTTAGATCTGGCAACAGCATTCATCAAATAATTTTACATATTGGATTTATTCGGGGAATCAGTTTATATCCGGTAGTATAGTAGATAAACAATTTTTTTATATTTACGAGGAAGTGCAATGTTGATTCAACGAATGATTTCGGAGAAAAAATTAGTTTGGACCGAAATATAAATACGCACAACGGTCGAAAAAAAGTTAGGCGTCTCTATAAAGCATTTTATGTAATTCTAAAGGTATAAAACAAAAACGTATTTGCTGTATATTTTCTAAGTATGTATTTTATTTCATTGTTTCAGACATGGTTCTTCACCGACACAGAAAACAAGCAACATCAAAATCAAACACGTAAGTTTCTTAATAATAAAAAAAAAACAGAGACTAAGCAGAAATCTTACAACACTGAAATTTGTATCTTAGTCAATAGACGCTAAGGTTTTTTTTTCTGTTATCAGACGGACACATGGTAAACACGAATTGCTCAGCGTCGCATCAGCGCAAACACCTCTGCTGCAAAATGTCCGTTGAGTACGACCATTTTCTGGACAGCGGTAAAAAGTGAGTATACATTTTTCAAAACATTACTAGTGTTATTTATTTTAGTTCTTATTTCCTTAGCAATAAGACACGAAACCCAAGAACGTATATGTTGAGTCATAGATATCAATTGAGCTAAGGTGATAGGATTCTCGAAGGAGATAAGTGTGTTTGTTTGAGTTCGCTGTTCAAAGTTGTACGGATCGTTTTCGAGAGCCTTCTTACAAAACATTCTTAGGAACTTAAATACTTAGATTTGGGTTTGAGAAAAGACAGGTGTTACAATACAATGACCGCCCACCGCTGCCTGTTCACCAGAAAAAGTAAAGAACTTATAGAAAAGCTTTTCAATTCTTCCTAGCTGCCATTCCGAGGTTTCAGTCGCATTCCCGAAGGATTAAATCTATCTCGGAATTTCAGCATATTCTATGTCACTCAGGAATAGTCTAGCTTTATATAAGTGAAAGCATTATTTAAATCAGCTGAGTAGTTTAGGAGATTTCTAATTCCATTCAAACACAAACTTAATCTCTTTGTAATATGACTATAGATTTGTAACCACCTCCATTATACATTCATGCCTGAATCGATTACGTACTGTACTGAAAATATTGCCATTTAACTGATCTACGACTGGAGTAGCCAATTATCCATCTTGAACCTTATTAATTCACTGAAAAAGTAACATTTGCAATAAAATCAAATTTAAATCTAAAAGGCTGTAAACATAACTCTTTATATTTCATATGCTAAGTAACTCAAATATATTTCTAACAGCCCAACGCAATTTTAATAAAGAAATAAACAGGGTTTCAGACTCACTTTTTAGTAACAGATCTAACTTTTATTAGAAAAATATTAAAAGCTTCAGTAGTTGAAATAAAACACCTAATAAACTTTAAATTGAAAAATAGATTATTCTAACCAAAACTCCTTTTAATTCACCAAATTCATATTTAAAAATGAAACCAACATTCAGCGAAATATTGCATATTTGTGCATAGCGCATTTTGTATCTTCAAACGCCAAAAACGTTATGTACTCCACTCTGGTCAATAAATTATGGAACTTGAACTTTCTCGCTAACTGTACCTATAAACAGATCATTGATCACACAGTATAATTAGTAACAGCCATCACGTTAAGACAAGTTACCTAGTACATCAAAACGACATATCAGAGCAATTATAACGCAATCAAAGCAAAGTTTGTTGCCGTGATATGATTGATGTTGATAATTAACGTGTAATTAAAATAGACATTATGGTATCTACTTCTAAACTACAATTAGGTAGGATACGTAGATTTTGCCGTGTAACAGGAAATGGTACGTTAAATGAATTCAAATGTTATTTAATAAATAAGTAAATTATCGACAGCTTTGCAAATGATTGCGTAAAGATGTCTAAAAATTTAACAATGCTAATGTTTCGGTTGGAAGATAGATGAATAACGATGATGAAGTCGTATTGAAATAACTACTTACTAAGTAAATATTTGTGTGTAAGAATTCCATTTATAAAATGATAATTGAACAAAACATTAATAGAATAAAATAAGTAATACTCACAATACACTAATAAGTGTACGTAAAAACAACATTACCAAATCAACAAAGCGGTGTACCAAATGTTGGAATGTTTTTCTAGTCAAACGAGCGTATTAGTAAACACTTTACATAAAACCACACGGTTAATCAGAGTCTCTGGTTTCGAGAAGGTTTATGTTTTTAATAAAAACAAGATGCTCTTAACTTCTGTTTTTGGAAGCGTCTGTTTAAATATTGAAAGCCGAACATTTTGTTTGACGATTCTGTGTAATGATTATTGTTCGATTCCCACAAACTATTTTAGTCAATCCTCTTTGTTATTTTTATAATGATCTGTTTGTCTTGAACGTTCATTGATTTTATAAAATGCTTAAAGAATTGACAGCTATCTAACTGTTTTTACATTTGACACTGTATTGTTATTTCTGCGAATTTGTTTCATTTGATTTAGCCGGAATATCTACTACACATTTAATTATAAAATGAACTTTCAGCTCTTATAAATAAAGACGTATATCACGCCCTAATTTGGAAAAAGCTTTTGATACTGATTGCATATAAACACAGAAAGGAATACGAGAAAGATTCGCGCCGCTAACAGGAAAATTCTCAAAGTGCAATCTCGATCCAAATTAAACTTCCAACTTTGTGGGTCTTACCTAAATGTGGGTGGAATGTTACTTTGTATTTGTTGCAAAGGCGGTCATGTGCCGTAAAAATCTGAAGTGAACAAGTACCATTACCGAATCAAAGGTAAAAATGCTACCTGAAAAAATTGTAAAGTCATCCGACCAGGGCACCGTATGTGTCTATAGCCTTTTTAATCTAGAGACAACATCGGCGCTCAATACACAACAGACCTTAATGGTTTTTGGAGAGCAAGTCCAATATTATTTTGGGCTCACAATAATTTTCACGCGTTTACACAGAACACCGGAGATATTTTTGTTATGGCTTTTCTTGCGGTAGGATTTGTTTTAAGTTATATCCCTTCGTTAGGATTTTTTTGTTCGGCATTAAAATAAATTGTAAGTTAATGTACATTTAAAAAAATACAATTTGTAAATATTTGTGTTTCGAAATTTAAATTGAAAAACATTTCTCCTATGTGACTAGTTAGAGTTGAACACACTTTCGCGAAAGTGAAATTTAATTGTCAAAGTTCCGCTTGTAAAAGGAGTTAAAAGTTTAATCGATCGAACAATAAAACACGTTGGGTTTCAAGCAATTATTCATGGTACGACGCCTCAAGTTGAGTAGCTAAAACAGTACAAAAGCCTATCGATGTATCGATAAATAAAAAAAACCTGATAGGGTAGAATAAAAAGAAATATCGCAAAAAGGAAACAGTTTGCGAATTAACATTTGAGTCAAGAGATTCGTAGAGCACCTATATGAAATTATTGCTGAGCGAACCAGCCTTTACAGTTAAAGTCACAATTTTGATACCAGTTAGATCTCCAGTGTGATAGATGAACAAATAAAGTTCCAATAGAACTCAGCATGGTTACTTGGTTAGGTTGAAGCAATGGACCGAAAAGTCTAGATTGTGAAGTGAACCACAAGATGAAGTTACGGCCACGGCCACCTGAAGAAGAATTAACTGCGCTAAGAATAGATAAAAATTAATGTATATTTTTATGGTTTGTTTGTCTCCAATAGCATTTTTATGACGATGAAAAATTTCTGAAATAGACAAATACGGGACGCGCTACCTACCTACAAAGAAAGACGCTTTGCAAACAAGGCAGGCAATGTCAAAAAAAATATCATCGATATGCTCTTTACCGTTATCAACAACTCTAATTGATACAATGTTCTGAGGTACTTTCGGACGTGTTGCTTAGCAGTTTCTTGCGTCCATTAATTCCCTTTGCCCACGCATCAATTTGTCCATAGTCTCTAACGAATCTTACGTAATAAAGGCCGTAGCTGTGATCTTTGTAGACACTTTTCTAATCGTACTTACAGATGAAATGGCTCTGGATTGAACCGAAGCCCCTATAAGACGAGTCACAAGGTCAAATACGGCATTATGTTATCTGCAGTAGTAATTCTGGGACTTCTTTGTGAGGGTTCGTGAAAATAGCATTTTTTGAAATATTGAGCGTACACATTACAGCAAACGCAATAATAAAATAATATTTATGTGCAGATCTTGCAAGAATTTCTCCATAAAATAATAACGCAACCACTGCAGCATCATTATTTTAGAACTTAAACCTTTAAAAACATTCGACCAGTTAGGAATCGAACAGCTCTTTATCGGCCCCAGGTGGACTACCCGGCTTGTGTAATAGGATTATGGTTCCCTTACAAAGATATAAAGTTAAACTGGATACTCCAATTCGATATGCGCCAGAAACCAAATTGTTCTAGCAAATTTTACAATTTAGGCATCCAATTGTTTATTATATTGTTCATAACTCTGTATATTAGTTGTTACCTTGGCTACATCTGTGTCCCTGATATCAGTTAGGACATATAATCTACAGGTGTTCTATAAAGGTGTTATATATATTTGAAATGCGGTAAAAATGTCTAAAAGAATGCATACGAATACAAACATTTATGTAGGTAATTTTTATTTTGTTCTCTTCCATATATTTTACCTCCCTGTCTTGACACTTTATGTGAGGTATTTGAGATACGGATACCACTTCCAACTGGCCTTGTGCTGGATAACTCGCCGAACTTAAATCCCTTTTCAGGTATTTACGGCTTTAATTGGTATTTTAACACTCCCCTGTGTGTGACCCTTTGTATTGGGTATAGATTATCTGGAGTCTATTCTGTTTATAACTTCATACTCATTCTTGTTACCTAGTAAGTACAGTCAATTATTAAAACATAGAATGTTGCCATGCAAAGAGTTCTAAATGCCAACGTAGACAATGTATTAGAATACTTGTACTTAGTTATTATAATAATTGATACCAGCCGAAACGTAACAAATTATATTTACCAAACCTGAATTTAGCAGTTGCCTTGCAATAACTCTGCGACCGGTCCAATTTCGCAAATGTATGTGGGTACATTCGATATGCAGAGCAGAAACCTGATCCAGATTATAAGCTAGCGGCTCAGAGTCATTTGTCGTACGCCATACTGCAATATGTGGTCACGGATTGCGCATACGCAGCTCCTGTTATTTTGCTGCGAGCGTAATGTCAGTAAATTATACCACAACTCTAATTATCGGCAACCGAAGCCCAACTCTTAGTTATACTCGCTTTATAAATATTTCGTACCATCCCGCAATTATTTTCTTTTACACACGCTGCCGTGTTTGGATGCAGCTGTAAACTTTTTGCTCATAAAACTCGTTGGAGTGCATCGTTCAAATTGTTGGTTACTGTCAAGCGCTACTTAAATCAATGATGAAATTCAATTCCTGTTAATTTTCCGTTCATAACCATCGTCGTTTCAAGCTCATCGTTCGTTTTTTGAACACTTACGGCCAAGGTTCAGTTTATAATCTTGGGTTAAATGTGTAACCTTAATCGATAGTACTAAAGTTCTTTTTCGTTTCCAACAGGTGGTTCTGTCATTTCGACGATGATAACTACGTAAACGTGCCTCGTTTGGTCAACGTGTTGCAAAAGTACAACCATCAAGATGATTGGTACCTCGGGAGAACTTCTATTTACGAACCTGTAAAAATATTTATGAAGCCAACCAATACGGTATGCTTTTTTTTACTGCACACTAGTCGTTATAATAAGTGTTGCCCGAAAAGCGTTATAAAAGTTTTAATTTGTTTCAGTTGATATTTTCGTTTTGGTTTGCTACGGGGGGAGCTGGATTTTGCATAAGCAGAAGTTTGGCTCTGAAAATGGTACCTGTTGCCAGGTTAGTAGTTTAAAATTTTAACTCATTATTTTTGTGAAAACGGTGCATTGCAGTTAAATCTCAAATTATATGTTTTGGAATTTACATTTGAAAATCAATGCTCATTGTCGGATATCCTAAATACCAAATCACTGTGGTTCGATTCCCATTCAGATATTATTTTTATATATATGAACATATATGTTTGTTTTGTATCAAGTTATAAATTTATACTAGCAATATGTTTATAACATAGTTTAGGTATGTATATTAGTCATATGGTTTCCATTTTATAAGTTCTGCTTAGTTTGGGATCAGATAGCCGTGTGTAAATTTAAGTTCCTAGGTTATTTATTAATTTTATTATTTATTCCACAGTGGCGGCAGATTCATCAGTATTTGTGAAGGCATACGGATGCCAGACGATGTTTCTATTGGCTTCATTATAGGTAACAAATTTTGTCTACAGTTTTAAAATTAGCTATAAATTATAGACAAAAAAAAACTAATCACAATTCTTGTTTTAGAACACGAAATGAAGATAAATATGACACTTGTGCCTGAGTTCCATTCACATCTGGAACAAATGAAATTACTGCCATCAGAAACATTCCGAGATCAAATCTCGTTCAGCTACTCGAAGGCGAAGGACGAGTGGAATGTCGTCAATGTGCCTGGTTTCGATACTAGATATGACCCTACTAGGTAAGAAACTCACATTTTATAGCAATACCAGTTGTCCTCAATCATGTTACCGTAAACCGAGTCATAACGGTCGAAGCATCATTACTTTTTATTGAATTGGAGTTTGTTTTGCAATTTCTCTCCTAGTCTTAGATTCGTTATTATTATCAAAGTAATTGTTTTGAAGTTAGTTAGGTCTTTACTTTGTATTCACAATTAATAAAATGTTTGACAGAATATCAATAGCTTTAAAGTTTTGAAATATGCATCTTTCATAATTTTAAGTTCAAAAAACAAATCGTCAATAATTGTTTAGTATCGAGGTTGAGATATGGAAGTAAACAATGTTAAATTTGTATATAAATGGTATGTAGGTAGGGGTGTAGAGGATGGGAGGGGAGGATGTAGGTATAAAGCTGAGGAGGACCTGGGTTCGATTCCCAGGTTAGGCAAAGTGCAATTGACGTTTTACTGTAAGACATTCGGAAATTTATAATTTGCCTGGAGAGGGCGACAATGTTCCCTTTACGTTAATACTTAATTGCCATGACATAATTACCTTAGTTAAAATGTGGGTCTCCATACCAACCTCTGGCTACTTTCCGGGATAAAGGGCGTGAAGATTGTGTTTTTCTATATCTATATATAATAGTTGTACCTACATAATAATTGAGTATTGTTGGTATATTTTCTAAATCTCAACAGCAAAGTCGGCAAGAAACCCTCAACTCCGGTGCAAAAGATAAAAGAGAGTTTTACGTTTTTGTTGCAGGTTCCTGTCGCTACATTGTTTCCTGTTTCCCCACTTTAAGTTCTGTCCAAGATAGCGGAGATGGGTGTAACTATTCCAGTAAGGATTAAAGAGTGTTATTTTGTTTGTAAAAGTTTAATCTCTTCTGTATTAAAACTGATAAGACCTGACGTTCATAAAAAAGGACACAAAATTGTGCAATTAATATATCTTCCATTTTTTTTAATCATACATTATTTACAAAAATCTATGTGTTGTAAAAGTATATATTTCTTCGTAGATTGTGATATTAATTTTATCCCTAAATATATCTATGTAGTTAGAAAGTGTATTATTCATAATTCATATAAATATAAATGTATATGCTTTTCACAAATAACTTATGTATTGGTAATTTTAATTTAACAATAATCTGTGATATTAGCGTATTATAAATAGTAAGTAGATATAGCGCTATGAAAATATTGTATTTAAAAAGCTCTCAGTCAGAAATGTTATGACATTGTTTGTAAATTAGTTGTTTATGAAATAAACAATTATAAAATTTTATTGACGTTCTGTTTTATTATCACCAGACTCTTAATAAGTGAACTAAACTGCTATGATGACCGTTTGACGTTTAACAATGACAAAGAAAAATCACCTTTATTCCTTCACACATAAGGTGCATCTATTGATCCAACAGCTAATTGTATGATGATGTAAATCAACCATATTCGAAAGCAATACAGTTTATTTTCAATCTGAAACGTCAAAACGTCATATCATAGCGTGTCGGTAGTATAGCTGTCCCAACAGACGTTGTCCTGTCGAAATAAGTACATACAAAAGTTCCATAAAAAAACAATGCAGGAATTAGATCGCAGCGCCACTTACCAGGTCCAATTGTGAATCTAAACCATTCTTGAATGCACTAGAACAAACAAAAAAAATCATCAAAATCATTCCAGCCGTTTTGGAGGAGTTCACTAACATACACAGGGACAGAAGTATATATATATATATATATATATATATATATATCGATATAATATCACTATCATGATCATATACTATAAAAAAGTTCTCAAAATTTTAAAACAGCTCTGAATTTTCGGCAAATATTTGCCGCTTGTTCAATTAATAGCAAATAGAACTCATTTTGTTGATAACAAAACAAGAGTAAATTAATAAAGACTATGCAAGTGGCAAATAACAGAGTCACTTGTGTTGCAAATGTGTTTTAAAATCGTTTGAGACTTCTGATACACCAAGAATGCAAGGTTATTGTCCCCAGAAACATGTGGTATATTCTATTTAGATTCAAATCATCATAAGGACACTGGATTTGATAACAATGGGATAGATGTAGAATACAAATTAGTTGTGCAAAAAATTTAGCTATAACGGACATCTGGGAATCCTTTTTGTTCAAATAATAATAATTTCAAGATCTTTATATAGGTATAGTGATGATTATGTCCAATATTATAAAAAAGCATACACATAGTCTAGAATAGAAGCCAGCTCCTGAGCTTGCATACTCTCCAGACGATGAAACACACTGTTAAGTGCTTCGCGATGAATTTCGGCGTATTGATCTAGTAATACAAGAAGAATACAAACAAGCTAATGTAACATACACGTAACATAGTTTTTTGAAAATCCATCGATCAATCGATTGGTGATTACTCTATGGAGATTGTCACAAGGTGTGAAGTCGATTCTGATCATAAGGAAGCTGGCTTACTAGGTAAAGCCTATATAACGGCAGATATTAAATGACTAAAAGGCTACGTCTCAGAACCGATTAGGCCACTACCATTTATAGCTACTAGGCAACCATACTTAATCATTGTCAGCCTGCAGACATCCAAAATTGAACACATGCTATAAATGGAACAATTTCACCCATAAATTAACTCAAGGACAAGCAGCCCCTCCTCTGTATGGTAAAAGACGCATGAATGGAACATTAACAAGCAACACACGATACGCTTTATATTAACACCTTCAAACGAATTTGTATTTACCGGGAACGAATTTACGTTTCCTAAAAGGCCTTCAAAAGGTTTATCTTAATCGGTTCGGTATAAAAAAGGCCATTTTGTAATGTCGGATTAAATTGCTGGATGGATTTTTAAATGCCATTATGGCGAAAAATATTCTATATTGTGACGTTAAATAATATTATATAAAAAATATTCATATTCTGTTGTCGACACAAAAATGTTTGATGTAAAAAAAATCTTTCGTAATAAGCAATCAGTGACACCAATTTAGAAGCTTCAATTTTAGTGAGAAGCCCTTTTCTAGAACGATGGAACGAAAAATTTCCTTTGGACCAATTTGAATGATAAATTAAATTGATGGACATGCTCCATTCGTTCCGCAGTGGCGGGTCTCGACGATTTCCTTTCGGTAGCACCTGGCTTTTAAAGTCTTCTCTGATCGATTATTACTGCACAGTCACTTCTCGTAATTGGGTTCCTTCCAAATTTGTTCCAACGCAATGAGCCTCCGGTGCAACAAACGGAATTTAAACTGATTATGGGTCATTTATACGGGTGTCCGTTTTCGTGTGGTACTTTTTACTCTTAAAATTTCTTTAATTATGTTATCCTCCGTTTCCAGCTTAATTACGTATGCGAGTGTAACAGAGCTACATCTTTTATCAACACAGATAAAGTTACTTACAATTCCTATATGTTTAAGATTTTACGAGCAATGAAAAGAAATGTCATCATTTCCTCTAATACAGCAGCAGCACTTACCTCTACTTATAAATTCCCAGAATCTTTTTGTACATTATCTTGAAACTTTCGAATTGTATTTAACTACACCAAACGGATCGATTAACCGAACTGGTTCACGAATTAATGGGTTCGAATAAACATAATTAAGCTTTCAAAGAGCGCCGATTGATCTTTGCCCCATTAGTTTGGAAATGACATTCAATTAAAAAGGGGCACCCATTTGTTTCGATGTCCACCGCGTTATTGGTCTTTTTCTCTTTACTATTATCTCATTTTACTTCAATTTCATTGGTTATTTGTTGGTTTACGTAATTTGAATGGAAATTAAAACATAATGTGTGGTACATGTAAATGCTTTTATCAATTTTGTGTCTTTGACGGGCCAGTTGGTTTGGTGGTTAGAGACCCTGACTGCCAAACCGAAGGTCGCGGGTTCGATTCCCACTTAGGACAAATATTTGTGTGCATAAACATGTCTGTTTGTTCTGTGTCTGGGTGTTAATATCTATATCAGTATGTATTTAAAAAAGTTATATATGTAGTAGTATATACTAAAATATTATCTGCATTTAATAGGTGGCATATTTGGTCTACAGAATTATCGAAAATTCATGAAATAAACCAATGCACTGTATACATTGTGCAGCTAAACATAATATTCGGAATACCTTAAAAATTACTTCCCCATACTCTAGAATATATTTCAATATATAATTTTGGTATCAAAATATTTAATCACCTAACCAAATATGGGCTAACGTGTGTTAATTAGTGGAATAATTATTATCACTCGAACAAGGAGCTCGGATTTATATTACTAATGGCCGTAATTTAACACTAATTAAAAGCAAATACATTACTAGATTTGTAAAATAAACGAGTTTATTTTGACTATTACTAATTGTATGCGCTTGCATTTATAAATTACACCATTTGAACCAAGGCAAGGAATTAGGGAATAAGATAAATATAAGCAAGTATTAGTAGGTTTGTAGGTAGTTTCTCTTAATAATCTTTATTTTCTTTAGCCTAAGACAGATAGACAAAATAGTGGACCAGAAGTTGGTCTAACTAAAGACGAAACCTCGAATATTGGTTTGAATATTTTGTACAATTACGAATCTCAGTATGTCAAATGTAAGAGTTTGTGTCCTATGTTTAGCAGTGGACATTCCTGATAAGGTATTATGACAATATCATTTAATTAACCAGTGGATCAATAGATGAACCACATTTTAACAACTATAAGGTTATTTTTTTAATAACTATTGGTAGTATAACTATTATTATATCTGTCAAATACAAGAAATATCTTTTTCAAGTAGTAGAGCTCTTAGTGCAGAGTTCGTCCGGGGAAGTACTACCACCTTACCCATTTCTGCCGTGAAGCAGTAGTGCACTTGTTTTACTGTGTTTCAGTTAGAAAGGTAAGGGGGTCGCTGAAATTACAGGCACATGAGACTTAACAACTTCACGTCTCAGGGTCGACAACGCATTGGCGATGCCCCAAGTGTTGCAAATGTCCAAATGAAAGTGACTACTTACCATTAGGTAGACCGTCTGCTTGTTTATCAGTGCATGTGGTATAAAAAAAATCTCATTGTATGAGCCCAGGGATGTAGCTGAATGTAGGCCTCCCCCATGGATTTCCACTTCAAACGGTCCTAACCCAGTCTGCATCCAGCGACTTTCAGTGACTCAAACCAGGTCGTCGGTCCACCTTATGAGAAATCGTCCCACTCTGCGCGTTCCTGTTCCCCATCGATTATCAGTTCTTCGAGCGATGTGGCCTACCCAATGGCACTTCAGCTGCAGCGAACTATGTCTAAAGCTTTTGTTGTTCTACAAATGTCTGCGTTTCGTATTTATTAAAAAGCAAATAAAGTTAATTGTCCTTAGACATTCTCTTTTAAAAAAATCTTATATTTTTCCGACTATATTATAGGTTAGTCCTAACTCGACCGTTCTATATATAAAGCTCCATTTATAAATTAGAGCAGGAAAAACAATAACTAAATATCACAAAGAAACATTTCCTATCTCAAGCAACGTAATTACATAGAATACCCTAATGTCCCAATTACTTACTAAGAAATTTTATAACTCCAATTAAAGTAAGGCTATTCAAGTTCAATTATTTTACACTAGTATTCTTCTCTTGTTGCGACAGATAAATTTCCAGCTACGATTATTATGTTATATTATTATTAGACAGGATACTGTTATTGCGGGCTAGCACCAACAGTATCCTGTCTATGATCTAGGGTTCATATTACTTATTGTTCCAAGGAACAAATTATGCAATTTTTTTTTTATACTACATGGGCCGACAAAAAAGCGGACGGTCCACCTGATGGTAAGTGGTCATCGCCGCCTATGGACATTTGCAACACTAGGGGCATCGCCAATGCGTTGTCGTCGAGTCCACCCTGAGACGTGAAGTTGTTAAGTCTCATGTGCCTGTAATTTCACCGGCCCCCTTACCTTTCTAACCGAAACATAGTAACACAAGTGCACTACTGCTTCACGGCCGAAATGGGTAAGGTGGTAGTACTTCCCCGGACGAACTCTGCACTAAGAGCTCTACTACTCGAAATATTCCAATGTTTTTACTTTTTTTTTTATTTATTTTTTTTTATACCACGTGGGCCGACAAACAAGCGGACGGTCCACCTGATGGTAAGTGGTCACCGCCGCCTATGGACATTTGCAACACTAGGGGCATCGCCAATGCGTTGTCGACCCTGAGACGTGAAGTCTCATGTGCCTGTAATTTCACCGGCCCCCTTACCTTTCTAACCGAAACACAGTAATACAATTGCACTACTGCTTCACGGCGGAAATGGGTAAGGTGGTAGTAACATAGTCTTAAGGTTGTCTGCTACTAACAGAATGGAGCGATCTGAAATAAAGAATTATTATTTTGACTTCATCTCTGCACTTTACATTAATTTACTAGGTACCTAATAAATCTATGCAAACATATCAGTTTGTAGTAACCGTATAATCGTCCGCAGCAGTTAATAACAGTTTCCTTCGAGCTGGTACTTCAGACCGGTCTTATGTCACAGTTTATATGGAACTTACAGTAGGCATATTACAGCATCAAATTTTAAAAATCTGTTGTAAATTGGAAGTTATTAAATAGTGCTATAGTGACGATATTTCGCAACAGTTAAAGTTTTACAAGTAAATAATCTATTACTTCGATAGTGTTTTATTAGCTCATTAAAATTAACGTTACTTTTTTTATAAATTGAAGGCTGGCATTCTACGCTCATCATTGTTATTTATATTTTTTAATCTTTTATATAAAATACAGAAACTAAGAGACGCGTTCTTGTCATTATTTTTAAATGTATTTTTTTTTTATAAATTCATGGTTAGACTGGCATTCTTCGCTCATCACTATCGTCGTATCTATTTCTTTTTTTAAATTTAAATTCAGAAACTAAGCCATAAGTACTTGTTTTTCAATTTTAAAAGCAAAATAACATTGCTCTCATTACTGTTTACGCTTTTATTTCACTGTGGCTGTGTCAATTAGGTGTACCCTTAGTTAGCCTCGGGCTACAATGCGACATGTTAAATACCATCTTATAACAAGTATTTATTTTACATGATAACTGACTGATCTCTGGTTGCATGGATGGTTTTTGGGTTCCGTAGTTAACAAGGCTCCCTTAAAATTTCACCAGGTCTGTCTGTCAGCGGTTTTTAGATTTATTGGTACTAAAAAGCTGTGATTTGGCATGATGAATCTCATCATCATTATCGTATTAATGTATTGTTTTCACACTAGTTTTGCTCTTTTTTTTTGTTGTAGATGTTTTTTTACACCTATAGGTGCACATCTGTACATTATGATGACTTTTGTCATATCACTGAAAATAAGAATGTGCATATTTTTAATATTTGTACTGTTTGTTGGTGTATACTCGTATATAAACAAAATAAATTACGTCACATAGTTGTAAATTTAATTTTGAAAAAGGTATGATATTAGTGGTCGATCAACAAAAATCAGTTTTCGATTTAGGACTTCGTTTGGAAAACCTTTAGCGGTCAGTTTTGTTAGATTCAAGTGCAAGCCTAGACGCTTAATCGTTATTTTTGGATAAATGATAAAATGCACGGTAGTAGTACTTATATACAAGTACTTATGTATAATGAAGGTAAAAGGAAAACTATTTCGGCTACAGCCGGGTTACTATATACGACCCGATCTAAAATCGCAAGATTGAAATAGAATTTTGACATTACGTGTATTAAAATGACTGTCAAAAGGTTCATCAATCCATGGATTTTCGATCGGGATCGTATATAGTAACCCGGCTAAGGCTACTATGTATCATCTACATGTTAACGGGTAATAGTCGCATGTCCGTGTAAAGGCGCAAGAGCCATCAGAAACTAACACCTTCGTAAGGTAAAAAAGGGGTATTAGTCGATTATGAAAGCATATTGTGACGGGAAAGAACGGAACCATGCGCTACACTGCGCGTGGCCAATACGCACTAGGCCGGTTTTTTAACTGGTACTTCAGGTTTTATGACCGTCACAATGTTTTTGATGATATACGTACTTAATTTCTAATGCCCCATGGGTTTGATTTTCCTATTTTATGGTGATGCAAAGATTTATTGAATTGCATCGATATGTAGTATTCATAAAACCAAATTTAAATTATAATTCGACACTTATAATATAATTGGGATATAAGTGCATTTTTTTTAAACCATTGGTACTGAAAACCTCCTATTATTGGAAGCTCTCAAACTATTCTAAAATGCTCAAATTGAAAAGATTTTTCTCAATTTCGAATTTCGATCAACAACATAAGTATTTACGTAACTAAACAGATTTAAAACATAGCTCCAATACCTACACTAAATAATCCATAACATAGAAATTTAACAGTGCAGCCTTTAAAGACATTTTACAAATCGCCACTTTATTTTCAGTTTTAGTGTATCTACAATTGTAGAGTTACTTACGTTACTAACTGTACCTATAACCTAACAATGATAGGCATAGGCATAGTCTGTGGTCATAGAAAACGATACTTTTAGAGAAAAATGGCCCTTAATGAAACCGCAGGATTAACTAGTTCTGATATAAATACGCAAGGGTATTAATGCAAATTCACACGTCAGCGAATTCTCAAACTAGGTACAATTCAGATTGGATTACAATATCGCTTACTGAATCAGTAATCGAGCCGTGGTTTGAGTCAGCGCTCATTATTTGCTGACTAATTATGAATGTTAAGATAAATGGCTAGTCCATATCTAACTAATAATCGAACATGTGTCGTATGCTCTTTAGTTTAAGGTCGTATTTTAATGTAGAATTTTAGAAAGTATTAAGTTTTACTAAACCATTATAAACGTTGTTGCTGGATGAACATTAATCAATTTTAAAGATCTAGTTTAGCCCCTCTATTCAGCTAATAAAAACATCGTCAATGAGCAGGCGCAACTAGGCCTCGGAGAGCTTCCATCTCATTTGATTGCGTAGTTAGCGAAAGAGACAGAGCATACAGGTGCGTCCAAATATCGTTGACCTAGTCCCATTTTCCTTACAGAATAGAAACCCAGGTAAGAATGATTTAATTAAAAAACAGTTCAATGATTCTAGTGAGAGTAAACTATCGAAAAATTGTGACTGGATCATATTTTGACAGGCCAGTTGGCTTGGTGTTTAGCGCTCTGACTACCAAACCGAAGGTCGCGGGTTCGATTCCCACCCAAGACAAGCATTTGTAAAAATCATGTGTACATGTCTGTTTGTTCTGTGTCTGGGTGTAAATATCTATATAAGTATGTATTTAGAAAAAAAAGTACTATATGTAGTATATCAGTTATCTGGTTTCCATAGTACAAGTACTGCTTAGTTTGGGATCAGATGACCATGTGTAAAGAATGTCCCAGGATATTTATAACGTATTCATTTTGAATAGTTAATAATCTACCCATAACAAAGCGTAATATTAATCGATCATATTAATTTCGTTAATAGGGAAACATTTTGTATTGCTGCACCTTCTTGTAACTTGTCCGTTTAGCAGTAACCAGTATCATGGTGTAATAATTGAAATCGGATAAAAACTAATTTCAAATATCGAATGTCAAAATCATGACAAAACGTGGTGCAGATTAGCGATCGGTACCGGTAGTTCATTTGAACTAGTGATGGCGTGAAATTCAATATAATGTATTGTTTTCGATATAGATAGAATTTTATACAATATCTATATATAGTATTACTAGAATTGTTCAGTTAATGATAGTAAATTTTTATTCTACTCTTATCAGAAGTCCGTAAAGAGCCACCTTGGTGAATTATATTTGTAGTAGGTATAGTATCTTCATACTACGTTAATGCTACAATTATTTTATACAAGCAGATGGCTTAAATAGTATTTTATATTTTGTTCCAGGCTATAAGCTATCTATGTGCCAAGTTTCACTTAAATCCGTTACGTTGTTTTTGCGTGAAAGAGAAACAAACTTTCGCATCCTTACATAGTACATACCGGCGCATGTGACTTTGTTTTGTACAAAGTCACATGCGCCGGCTGTAGGCTTAAATCTTTTGAACTACGCAACGGATTTTGATGCGGTTTTCATCAATAGATAGAATAACCCAAGAGGAAGGTTTATATGTATTATACGTGCAATTTATAGTAGAGAAAATAAGAGAATTTCAAAGAATTGCGATTATTTTAACGACGCACGTTTGACAGTTCGGAACGCGGGACAAACCGTAGAGGATAGTTAGTTCATATTATTAGTAAGATTACCATCGAAGCATAACTATTTAAGCAACTGCTAGTGATTTTAAATCTAAGTTTATTAAACTGTCTAGTATAATTAAACACACGTAGACTGAAATATTCCAACAATTACCTTATCGATACGTAAAACATCGACTATCAAACAACACTAATGCCAACGGGCGTGGCGGGTCACGACTCTACGTACTGCACCCTTGAGCACGCGCAGATCGCGTCATTGTCCAGTAACCGCTAGTGAAAGGATACAAATGATTGTAGATAACGCTATTACGTACATATTTATATGGTTTAGAATTGTAGTCTCGCAACTTGGGCAAGTATTTATTTTGCAGCAATTTTTACTCTAATTCCTAAAGGAGCTTGCCCGCGTCCTAAGCAACATAATAATCTGTTTTAGAATGGTTCTAGCTCACCCGGGATTTCACCCACATTCCCAAGGGATATCACATTTTCCCTGGACACAAATTATCCTATAAGTTAATCCAGGTTATAAACTGTCTATGAGCCAACTTATATCCTAATCGGTTTTGTCGATTTTGTGTGAAAGAGAAAAAAAACATCCATCTATCTGTCGATTCTCACAAACATTCGCATTTAATACATATTTTTTGGTGCTCATCATTGTATTAATGAATTAAAGAATCGAACTACTCAATGAAATAAATCAAAGACATTATTGAATTACCAATATAAATGAAACACCATCTATGTCCATATTCCAATCCAACACTACATAAATCCCACTAATATTATAAATGCGTAACTTTTTGAGGATGGATGTATGAGTGTTTGTTACCCTTTCACGCAAAAACTATGGGACGAATTTATATGAAAATTGGCACATAGAAAAAACATATAGGCTACTTTTTATCCCGGGAAAATGTTACACCCGTCGGGGACAGCTATACATTTTGTATTAAATATATATTTTGACGTTACTTCTACTACGTGACTTCTTCAGGCGCGAAAAAATGATGAGAGTGAAATTTTAAGATGCGCGCGCATCAGTGTAACACAAAATTCTCACAGATGAAGTTAGCTGATAACGGTTTCTCCGGAACATCGCACAAATCGCAAATGTCAGTTTCAATGAGTGGGTAATGATGTTATTGTCAATAATAACCTAACAACGTCAAAAATTTTTATTCTTTGCTACAGACAGGTGCAAAGAGTTTGGACACTACAATTTCACGACTGAATAGTAAAAAATGCTTTTAGTGCAGTTTTTCTCTCCTATAATTCCGGGTATAACTTCTTACACACACGTTTTCTTTTTATTTATAATTGAACACGAGGAAAAGTATATAATACACATATAAACAACAAAAAATAAAAATGGTGTTTTGTAATTAAAAATATTGATTATAATCAGAAATAGGAATTTTATACTACCACTGCATGCTAATAAAAATAAGGATGCGTGTCACAAACAGAACAGTAAACCAAAAAGGACACCGTTTAGATGTCACAAGGTTTAAAATAAAATGTACATAAATATAGTATAGGCTGTAGTCTTTTGTCCGAATGCATTGTGGTATCGCCCCACCCTGGCCAGCTCTGAATACTAACGACCTATGAAATGTGCGCATGACACGGACATTTGAATGTCTAGTGCTGTGACTCGATTTATTTAACTCGAGTAACTCAAATGATTCGACTGTGAAGGCGGCGGTAGTGTTAATGTATCAAGACTCTTACAAATACCAGTAAGTCTATAGGTCTAAGCTAGATATAAGCTTAATAAATTATTCCTTCAAAACTATAAGAACAGTTTAAGTTAAGATGTCATGGTTATATAAATGAAATACTCGAGTGAAGTAATACGAGTACAGTCGCAACACTAAATTGTCCCCTTTAAAGCCCATATTACGTGATGTGAAAGGAATTGGATATTCAATTGCTTTTAAAGACGTATAAAAAAGAATAGTAATATGATCTCACTAAGGAATTTGGGATTTCCATAAATACATTGTCGTTTATCGTGTTATTTGTTAGAAATAGGAAGTGTTGATTTAAACCTGTTTTTGGGTGTGTTTTTCTTATCACTTATTATACAACGTATACCATTTCATTAAAATAATATTTTATTCAGTATCACCGAAGATATATTCTAATCATATACAAAAATTGCGTCGAATAACTTACAATTACGTTACAATATCTTTTAAGTACAAATTTCTGAATGCAAAACCGTGTATTTTATATAGCTCTATTTATCTTTATAAAGGACAACTTCAAACAAATAATAGGTTATAATAAATATCAAACAATATCAGTTATTGCCATCGAAATGTATTTAAACAGGTGGCCAGCAATTGACTGCATTCTGGTCACGATGCGATCTTAGCAGGCAAAACGATAATTTACTATTGCAATACTGTGGCCAAGACAAGTGTTGTGCAAAATATAGGCTCTACGCACGAAACTTTGTACAAACATACTCGTATATAAGTACAGCTTTTTACGAAAATTTGGATTTTAAATAGAATTGAAAACAGAAAGCATATTTAACAATTAAAATACAAAATGTACTGCATTCGGTACCTGGTTTCCATAGTACAAGCTTAGTTTCGGATCAGATAGCAGTGTGTAAAGAATGTCCCAAGAAATTTATTATTATTACCTATTATTACCTATTATTATTATTTGTGGCTTGTGATCGCCATTGTTTTAGACTAGATGTGACATGGATGTAGTAGTACATTGAAAAAAAAATGGTTTGATAGTTTATTTTGTCCTATGACTGATAAAGCTGATAAAAAGGAAGCTTTCTTCTTTTAGGTGTCTAATTACCGTACTTGCAATCATTTTTACTATCACTACATAACAAAAACAAAGTCGCTTTCTCTGTCCCTATATCCGTATGTATGCTTAAATCTTTAAAAGTACGCAACGGATTTTAATGCGGTTTTTTTAAATAGATAGAGTGATTGATGAGGACGGTTTTTATGTATAATACATGTCACATCCCACGGGAACGCGGGTAAAACAGCGGGGAACATCTAGTTACTTAATAAGGAAGTTTCTAATGAAATGTATGGAGTTTCAAAATTCATAAGCTCGCACAACATACATTATAATTATAGCACTAGATCTAAGACTAAATAACACGTTTCATGTCGAGTGGGAGGCTCCAGTATTTAGTGAGATATCTGCTTATTCTGAGTGCCATATAAGCCCACGCAGTCCATAATACAGTTCACCTTGTTCAAAAGCTGATTCAGATAGTTTATTGCGAAATTATGTTTACCTCAGTATATTAAATAGCAGCTGGAAATTAATAATATTAATAAATATGCTAGGACATTCTTTACACACGGCCATCTGATCCCAAACTAAGCAAAGTATGTATAGTATGGAAACCAGATACATATACTAGTTTTTTTTTCTAAATACATACTTATATAGATATTTACACACTGACACACTATAAAAAGACATGTTCGTGCACACAAATGTTTGTCCTGGGTGGGAATCGAACCCGCGTCCTTCGGCTTGACAGTCAAAGTCGCTAACCACCAATCCAACTGGCCAAATTACAGGTTGTCTACCATTTAAGAAATAGAAATCAAATTTAAGTGCTTTAACACGAATATCAATCAATAAAATGTATTATAACGACACTCTCGTTTTGTAAACTAAATCATGTTAGTAGATTCACGTCGACTTCCTTCATTAATTACATCTCTTACCGGTCTAGTGGAGTAAGTGTTACCGTTATATTAACGTTGGAAAGTGCTAATATACCTAAATCATGGTGTAATATTTCATTAGCGTTATCAAGTCATTAGCAGAAAGCGAGTTAGTTTTACCAGTTCACAATTTGTATATAGCCAACTTTCAATAGTTCTGAACCGTTTCTGCTGTGTTAACATTATTGGAGCAATTGCAGTTGTAGAATAGCTAGGTAATCCAACATTACTTTTACTATTCTTAAGCCTTTCTTTTTAGCTTTCATTACAATTAGAGTTAACAACAAGACACATTTTTCGAGTTTATCGAATCAAAGTGGTGCTTCTTCTTGGCATTTACTTCTAATATATTAACAATGTGATCACCTCTGTAGAGCCTTCCTTTAGCATCTCTTAACATTGTACCAGCTTGTAACAGAGCTTCGAACAGCTAACAAATTTAATGCAGCGAAACCTCTGTAATAAGGCGTGGCGCTATAAACTAGACGGAGCACTTGTTCAATTAAATGCTCTATTAAAATGTTGTAGTGAAAGGACGTTTTGAAACCAGAATTACAAGAAAAGTGCCTCTATAAATTAACATGCATGAAATTATAAACTGTGATTGCGTAAAGAGAACATGTTATATATTATATTGATGAGGCACAAAAAGTGGACACATTAATCGGAGCTACTTGTATTTATTTTATTATTTTTATCGTTAAGCCAAAAGCCGGACGGTCTACCTTATGGTAAGTGTTCACTGCCACCTATGGACATTTGCAACACCACGGACAATGCGTTATCAACCCTAAAACGTGAAGTTGTGAAGTCTCATGTGCCTGTAATTTTACCGGCCCCCTTACCTTTGTAACAATTAAAACAAGTACTCTACTGCTTCACGATGGATACAGATATAATGGTAGTACTTCTCCGGACAAACACAGCACTAAGAACTTCTACTTCAGTATTTTGTCACCATGGATAATTTAAAATTAATATATTAAACAGTCGATAAATTCGAAAAAAATATAGAATAACCAAACATAAAGTTAAAATTATTCGCCAAACTCAAAAATATTCCATCCGACATCAAAATTGGTCTCAAACAAAAAGCCCAAGGATATAAAGCCTGTTGTAATGAATCAATTTAATTGTCCGTAACAAATCAAATTACATCTACGTTATAATATTGTGTCATTTGCATAATACCGGGCTTACAACTGATCATTCGATTATCGACGTCACTGCAATTTAAATTATGTACAAGAAATATTATATAATAGGTATCACATCAATATTCGAGGATATAGAGCGCAAATATAACCTCTATGATAATTTGACAGGTTTATGATTAAGTTTTTTTTATTCATGTTTTGACCAGATACATTTAAGTCAATCAGTATATCAGTCCCTTTTCCGAACGCGACTGATATACTGTCTATATGTCAAAATCTGGGGCTCGATTCTGTAAGGAAAATGAAACTAACTCGAGAATGTTTCCTCCCGGCCTCCGTGCTGTCTCTTCACTAACGATGCTAATACTACTAATCACGTGAGAGGTAAGCTTTCCGAGGCCTCCATGAAGCGGCTCACTGACGAAGTTTGTATTAGCTGAATAAGGGGGCTGGGGGTCGATCTGTAAGGAAAAAGACACTAACTCGAGATTGTTTCGTCCCGGCCTCCGTGCTCTGTCTCTTTCGCTAACTACGCTAATACAACTAGTCACGAAAGAGATAAGCTCTTCGAGGCCTCCGTGAAGCGGTTTGCCGACGAAGTTTATATTATCTGAATAAAGGGGCAGCCTTCAGTTTGAATGAACTTACACACACTTACTCACAGCTATCCAGTTATCCACATTTTATGACTTACACCAAACAAACGATATTGATGTATTGATACTATTTATTGATTTATAAAATATATAACCTTGTATAAACGATTAAACTAGTTCCGGGTTATGTCAAGACGTCAGTTTACAGCATCTGGTGGGGACAGGCTATATTGATTACCACCTCCCAGAGCGATAGAGCTAACTCCGCTTGCGATGTATTAACGGGTACGGGAACGCGTTTTACTTGAACGTTCCCGGAATTTAATTGGACCAATTTGATTGTACTCAGTCACGTTTCAGTCTACGTCCGGATCCAAAGCTGTTTGCTCTGAGCTTAGTATCTAAATCTCGGAGAGCAAACTTGCTTTACTCCTCCCTAAGTATTTGATCAATTATTTGAGTTTAATTTGAATGTGTTTGTAAATCATGTGTTTTTGCTAACACGTTTATATCTCTCAGCAAGATTTGCCTACAATAAAGCATGACAGTGGTGTGAACCTACTGTCCTACTTCTAATAAATGCGAATGTTTGTATTAGGTTGGGGAAAAAGTCTTTTCGCATTATAGTATGTATGAACTTGTAATAAAATCTCTTTGGCTATACTATTTGTATCTGGCTGGTTTTGGTATCATTGAAAGTTTAAATTTTAAAGAACATAATTCCAAATTCAAATTAGGAAAATGTGTGATTTGCATTTGTTTTTCGTACCGCCAAGATGAGTGAATCTAATGAAGAAATTCGATTCATTTTAAAATTTTACTACAAAAAAGGTAAAAATGCAACGCAAGCCGCGAAAAAAAAAATTGCGATATTTATGGACCTAGTGCAGTGTCTGTGATAGTAGCACACATTTGGTTTAAGCGTTTTCAATCCGGAAATTTTGATGTCAAAGATGCACGTCGCTCTGGTCGCCCCATTACGGATAAAATGGATGCCATTTTTGAAAAAGTGGAGCAAGATCGGCATATCAGTTACGACGTGAAGAACTGGGAATTGACCACAAAACAGTTTTGGCGCATTTGAAAAAAACTGGGTACACAAAAAAGCTAGATATTTGGGTACCTCACGAGCTCACTGAAATAAACCTAATGAACCGTGTACTCATTTGTGATTCTTTATTACGACTTCATGAAACCGAACCATTTTTGAAGAAGCTGATAACTGGTCATGAAAAGTGGATCATGTACGACAAGAACGTGCGAAAAAGGTCGTGGTCAAAGGCCGGTCAGGCTTCACAGACTGTGGCGAAACTCGGGTTAACTCGCAACAAGGTGATGCTGTGTGTGTGGTGGGATTGGAAGGGCATTATTCATTAAGAGCTGTTACCACCAGGCAGGACCATCGATTCTGAACTCTACTGCGAACAACTGATGAGATTAAAGCAAGAAGTTGAGAGAAAGCGGCCGGAATTAATCAACAGAAGGGTTGTGGTTTTTCATCATGATAACACTAGATCTCACACATCTTTAGCCACTCAGCAAAAATTAAGAGAGTTTGGCTGGGAGGTATTAACGCATCCGCCGTATAGTCCTGACCTTGCACCTTCAGATTTCCACCTGTTTCGGTCTCTTTAGAATTCTTTAGGCAGTGTCAGGTTAACATCACGACAGGACTGTCAAAACCACTTGTCGCAGTATTTTGATCAGAAGTCCCAAAATTTCTATAGCAATGGGATCATGTCCCACCTACAAGATGGAAAAAGTTATCGAACAAAATGGTACCTACATACTTTAGTTAAATGTAAATAAACTATATTAAAAATGTTTTGAATTTTCTAAAAAAAATGCAAAGGAACTTTTTCCCCAACCTATTATGTATGGATGTTCATACAGGCAAAAACTACCAAACGGATTTAGATGTTACTTGGCACATAGATAGAGTATTTACTAGAATAAGATAAAGACTACAGTTTACCCTCGGAAAATGTGACATCTCTCGGGAACCCGGGTAAAACCGCGGGGGACAGCTATTCTATACTAATATTATAAATAGGAAAGATTTGTACGAGTATGTAAGTATGTTTGTTACTCTTACACGCAAAAACTACCAAACGGATTTAGATGTAATTTGGCACATAGATAGAGTATATCCTGGAATAAGATAAAGACTACTTTTACCCCGGGAAAACGTGACATCCCTCGGGAACGTGGGTAAAACCGCCGGGAACAGCTAGTACTTAAATAAAAGACATAATAATAGAAGGGATCTAAGAACAATCATCCATTCCATTACGTAACACTGTAGTTATTGACTCACAAGTCATAACTAATAATTTATTGTACCCGATTGTGAACTAGGACATTTTAATTAACTAAGTTTAGTTCTCTTAGTAGATCTTATGCGCCATCATTTTATCTATCGGACGTAATTATAATCTCCTAACTTCCTTCATCTAAAGTTTCTTGCTAAAATTACTGTTTTCCACAGATAAGCCGTGCACAGCTACATTATCTTAGCAAGAGTTTCTCAAATATACCTTTATAGCCAATGCCCTAACTGGTAAAAGTTTTTTATAATTATTATTTTTTCATTTATATTTCAGCCAGTGTCAAAAGTAGTTGCAGTTTCAAGTCGAAACCGATAGCTTAGGTATTTTTATTTATTTATTTATTGAGAAACATACCGAAACAACAATTACATATACAGTTACATTAACTATATAAGTATTTATACGTTTAATACTTTTTGGCTTAGAACGCGTCCATTTTTTATTACTTCTTTAATAGTGCATCTGTTGAGATAATCTTCTTCCCCCTAGCACGTACTTGCTTTATCCATCGAATCAAGTAGGTACTTTTAAAATAAGACGTCGCATACTTTGAGAACCACAGTTCCACCCAGATGTAACATTATCCAGTTTATGCTGACCGTAGTCGATATGGTAATGGCTTCTAGGTGCGCAGGGTGCAGCAGTGAAATTATTAAGCGCATTAGTTTTAATGCGACACGACCACCGCTTTCAACAAAATAGTTTTGTAAGTTTTAATATAAACACAGTATTCAAACGACACACACTTACTGGTTGTTCTATAAAATTACCGCAGTAATTGTTCATAAGGAAATCAATCAACCAAAATATAGCTGGTTCGTGCGAATTTGCATATCAGTAATGCAAAATTAATATTATGCCAAATATCAAAACTGGGGCTCGATTCTGTAAGGAAAATGATACTAGCTCGATGATGTTTAGTCACTGCCTCTGTGCTCTGTCTCTTTCGCTAACTACGCAATCATGTGAGAGGTAAGCTCTCCGACGCCTCCGTGCGGTGGCTCGTCGACGAAGTTTGTATTAACTGAATAAGGGGGCTGACATAGCATTTTTTTTTATACGAAATGGGTCATAAAGCAAGTAGACGATCCACATGATGGTTTATGGTCATCGCCGCCTATGGACATTTGCAACGCTAGAGGCATCGCCAATGCGTTGTCGACGTTGAGACATAAAGTTCTTAAGACTCTTATACTTGCAATTTCAGCATTCTTCATTGCACCTTACTGTAATGCGAACATGTACAATATAACACACAATACATACATATGTAACAAAAGCTCTCGAGGAAAATGATATCAACATCACACAATTTTAATGTGGAACACCTAAAAACTTACCGAAAAGGATTTTTTTTATACAAAACCACAATTTAAACTGAATGGCTCCATTTACTGTGATACTATTCATGAACATTCTACCTTTTTATTATGGAATGGACAAAAAGCAAGTCTTTCAAGCTTAAAATTGAAGTACGGTCGTCGGGGGACGTTAGGTAACCACAGTCCTTGTACCAGCTTCAATCTCTTTCATTTAAAACTTTTTATTCTCCAACCGCATCTTTGGAACTCGCTATAAAACCACTAATAGTGCGGTTTTTAAAACTTCGATTTCGCTATTCCGTTGGAAATGGGCACTTGCTTTTGTGAATATTGATTGAGACCAGTTATATAACTTAACTAGCTGTCCCCCGCGGTTTTACCCGCGTTCCCGTGGAATGTCACATGTATTATACATAAAAGCATTCCTCTTCAATCACTCTCTATTTAAAAAAACCGCATCAAAAGCCGTTGCGTTGTTTTAAAGATTTAAGCATACATAGGGATATAGGGACAGAGAAAGCGACTTTGTTTTATACTATGTAGTCATATTGTAATATTCATGTAGGTGTGGAGTTATGATAGGCGATCGGGGTTTTAAGTTAAAAAAATATTTATTTATTACAAATTTAATATTAATTAGAACAATGTATTCAATATTAGAGCTACGACAAGACTGCTTATTTGTTATACAAATGAAATTAAAGAAACAATGAAAATAACAACAATTAGATAGTATAAGCATAAAGTAGAATCTGCAGTGTCGGCAACCAAGGGTGGTTACGACGTGGTAACTGTGGTCATGACAAAAAACAAGACTTCAAGAAAGTATTGAAATTAAGACTTTCAGCCCCTTTATTCAGTTACTACAAACTTCGTCGGCGAGCCGCTTCACGGAGGCTTTGAAGAGCTTATCTCTCACGTGATTAGTAGTATTAGCGTAGTTAGCGAAAGAGACAGAGCACGGAGGCCGCGACGAAACATTCTCGAGTTAGTGTCAATATCCTTACAGAATCGAGCCCCTGATTCGATCAAAATTGTAATGTCCAAAAATACTTAAGTAAATTCTAACATTAGCCTCGTGTGAGGCCCCACAATCAGGTTAACTTCCCACAGATTGGCAAGGTATTTGTTTTAGCGCGATGCTTTCAACCACTTTGCATAAAATAGATAACGGCCTTTAGTTCTCCGTTCCACTATTCACGAGTGAAATGTTGACATTCATTCGGTTTCCGCTCAGCACTTTTGATAAAGTACTTTGACTAGGTTATAATAAGATCTAATCTACTTTACCATTATATGTATTATATATATTTATGTGAAAATTATCTTACTAATTTTCTCGTTAACTCTTTGTCTTATAAACGACTAGCTGTCCCCCGCATTCCCGTGGGATGTCACATGTATTATGCATAAAAACCTTCCTCTTCAATCATTCTATCTATTAAAAAAACCGCATCAAAATCCGTTGCGTAGTTTTAAAGATTTAAGCATACATAGGGATATAGGGACAGAGAAAGCGACTTTGTTTTATATTATGTAGTGATGAACAAAAACATTGTGCTCGTAAAACGGGGATGTTGACAACGACAATTAAAATAATTAATGTAAGGAAGAACTAGACATGCTCCAGTGATTAGAGACCTTGGTAGGGGGTCCAACAGACTTGTACCCCTAAAATTGATTTCGGGGGAAACACACAAATAAATAATCCAAAACTCTATTGAAGAATAAGAAAAAAGGTTAGTCCGAATTGTATGGAAAATATGTGTTTTGGTTGATTTCATTTTAGCTACAAATAAATATAAAATATCCTCAGGACATTCTTCAGACATGGTTACCTGATCCCAGATCAATCAGTATTACTACTTGTAGTATGGCTACCAGCTAACTGATATACTACTTTTTTTATAGATATTTACACCCAGACACAGAACGAGAGTAGTAAAGCTCGTAGTGAAGAGTTCGTCCGGGGAAGTACTACCACCTTACCCATTTCTACTGTGAAGCAGTAGTGCACTTGTATTACTGTGTTTCGGTTAGAAAGGTAAGGGGGCCGATGAAATTACAGGCACATGAGACATAACAACTTCACGTCTCAGGGTCGACAACGCATTGGCGATGCCCCTAGTGTTGCAAATGTCCATAGGCGGCGGTGACCACTTACCATCAGGTGGGAATCGAACTCATGACCTGCGTCTTGACATTCAGCACCCTAATTGTGTAACTCTCTCGGATTCAATTGGGAACCCAATTTCGTAATAGATGGTTCGGCGCGCGAGCAGTGTGGCACAACACTCGTAGCACCGTTGATGAACTACAAAATTGACTGCAATGATGATTCCGAGACCATTCAAAAATTGCCCAACAGGGTCTCTAACAACCAAGCCAACTGCCCCGTCAAGATAAAATATGCATTTATTCATTCCCCAGAACTCAGCCTGATCATCTTTCTTTATAGATAGTTCTAAACAATTGATTTTAATAAAAAACAACAGAACTGTTTACCTTAAAAAAGATATTCATTGTTCATTCAATTAAATAACACAGCACGATCATGTTGCATTCATAGAAACAATTAATCAGTTTAGTATCACGCTGCGATATTGCAATGATAACGGATGAACACGGAAAGGAGTTATTACAACCTATCATTAAGATCGTTAAGTACTTACTTTAAGGGCGAATCGCTAACAGTGACTAATGATTAACAATACTCTGTATAAAGAAACCAATGCAAGTTCGGAACAAAAACCACGTCTTCGTTTAAGTGATTTATTCCTAAATATAAAAGATTAATTAGATAACAAACCCTAAAAAAGTATTTGAAAATTTATTTTACATTAGATTTATCTAAATGTATATATATATATATATATAAATGAATGTTTGTCTGTATGTCCTTTATAGAATAGTAAACTATGCAACAGATCTTAATGCAGTTTTCAACAATAGATAGAGTAATTCAAGAGGAAGGTAATCTGCAATCAAAATAAAAGTTTGATTTAAAAACCAGAAATAAAATTGACCTGCCGTGAGTTTCCAATACGGCGATGTTTCTTTCATTAGGTAAAAATTGTGAAACAATAAGTTAATAGTAAGTATATTAATTTAATAAACCCAATATTTTCAGCAATAAAAAAACCAAAACAGAATAGAAAATTAAAAAGCTATTTATCCAATTAACATGTCCATAAAGTAAAATATATCTGAATTCTCGGAGCGACAACGCGGCGGTCAACCTTCGGTTTCCAATTACAAATTTATTACTAATTAGTTACCTATATAAAACAATAAATTATGAGAACATAATGAGTGAGAAAATGTTGTAAATACCACCTTAGTTTCTTTTAAACGTGATTAGTGTGAGTTTAATTGGCTATTAAGATCTCTTTCACACAGTTTTATGTGATCATTCTTTCATATTAATTACTGTTATGTTACTATGTACTTACTTTCGAAAATTTATGTCAGATTAAAGCAAGAAGTGGGTGGAAGTGAATTTAGTGGCGCCATAGATTTGGAGACATTCAAAATTCAAAACCATTTATTCAGTTTAGGCCCGCGGAGAGCACTTGATTGAGACTTGATGAAGGTGAAATTTAAAGTTACTGTGGCTACCACCGGTTCGGATCGGAAGACAGCCTCCAACTGAGAAGAACCGGCAAGTAACCCGGTAAAGTTAATTTTTTATTACTTTAATAAATTTTATTTGATCTGACTTTTTATAACATCAATTTAATATTTTTTATATTTAACATTTCCACAGTACATAATATAAGTGAGATATAAATTGAGAAGGTTGACCTCCTAACGAGGTTTATTTAACTTCTAGGGAGGGTAAAATTCGCTTGTTACTTAGCTGTGTTTATCTACAGATTCCTGACCCCTTAATAGAGAGTCCTCAGCACTCGCCGAATTGTCTGCGTAAGGACTTTCAGGGGATTTTAGACCTTCAAGCCATTAAAAAGAAGGCCTGAAAGCTCTCAGAAAAGGCTCACGCATCAATACCTAGATGCATTGGGGTTTGAAGCAAAATAAAAACTAATGAACATATAGTCAATAAAAATCATATCATTTACAAAATTCACAAGGTTTAAAGAAATTATTCAAATAATTTTTTTTTTGTGGTTTTACATTATAAGATCTAGCACGTTTATGCTCTTTACAAAAATCTGATTTTTTTATTATAAACTAGAAATTTTTGATGTGAGATACGTCATATTATCCACGATTATAACGAGGCAATAATTTCCAACGCTGCAGCCTACAGACAACTCTTTACTCTGACAATGAGAAAGGGGCACAGGATAGATTTAAAATAATTAAACACGTACATAGCTCTACTAAAAACATGAATATGCAATACAACCACACAGTAAAAACAAAAATTACAGTACAATTTAACGCAGTAGTGTCTTTAATGAAAACGTGCCAGCGGTCGGCTATCCGAGACCGCAGACATGTGGCTATTAAAGTGGGAGCTGCGTTAAACGAGGCTAAAGAGACTTTATTATTATTATAGTGCACAGCTTTGGGATCACTAAGTTATGACAAAAAAAAATGTAAATAAAGAATAAATTCAAAATTCAAAACCATTTATTCAGATTAGGCCTTCGGAGGGCACTTATGAAGGTCAAATTTAAAGTTACTGAAGCTACAACCGGTTCGGAAGTCAGCCTTCAACTGAGAAGAACCGGCAAGAAACTCAGCAAGGTTACATTCTTTTTTATTTGTTATCTATTCTGACTTTTTGGCTATTTTATAATTTCAATTTTACATAATTTTATATTTAGCAATTACAAAATACTTATTATAAGTAACATTAAAAAAAAAAAATAGATATGGCACTCGTTTTTACACCCAATATCGACGGATCTTACGGTTTTCCGAAGATAAAAGCATTCCAATAATTTAGAAACGGCGTTTGACACACATATATTACATTTAAATAAACATGTGAACAAATCTGTTCAGCAGATTTTTGTGATAAGTCCGCCGAAACAAACATTCAAATTTCTAATCATCCAATTTCGAAATGACTAATTTTTGTGTGATTGAGTAGGTACAAAATATCGCACGCTACAAAAGCTGCACCTTACAATAAAACTAGATTGGGTTTATACAAATGGACTATATCCGAAGTACCCGTTTCATGATTTAAATATAACCTATTCCAAATAGTTTTTAGGGACTGACACATAGACTAAGTACTAAGGTACTCGGGTACACCCCAGAGATGCCTAAGCGACTCAACTTAGTGCAAAATGCTATTGGTAAAATACCAAATACCAAAACATTATCAAACATAAGGCCGGTATTCCGCTGATCGCATTTCTTGAAACAATTTACATTTCAACCTATTTAAGTAAGTAATGTTGCGAGTCTAACGCCACGCCACAGCAACGCCAAGTAATTAAACCTAGCGGACAATGTTAGTGTTTACTTGCTGAGTGAAAAGGTCCCGACCTCGTCCGGCCTCACGACTTATTGCCGTTTTCTAGAGTAGTCAGTTTCTTTATGCTTTTATTGACCTTTTTGTATAATTCCTAGAAATAGTGTTAGAACTGTGGTGAAAGCTTTTAATATTTGAGGAAAGTTATTAGGTACTTTCATTTCTTTAATTAATTATGCCAATGACATTAATAAGCTTTAGAAATATGTTTGTTTATTACATTTTTTCTGATGTGGTCACGTCAATTTTGTTACTATGATCTGACGGAATTGCTCCAAAGAAAATGCCTAGAAATTCGCAATAATAATATTTATATATCGACTATTAGTAAATCATGTACTCATGCTTAGACTTGATCAGTGGCAAGTATTGAAAAGTATAAAACACACCTCAAAATTAAAAACAACCTTAATAATATTGCAGAGCTCTTAGTGCAGTGTTAGTCCAGGTAATACTACCATACCCGTTTCCGCCGTGAAGCAGTAGTGCACCTGCGTTTAGAAAGGTAAGGGGGCGGTGAAATTATAGTTACAGAAAGTTATCAACTTCACGTCTCATGGTTGACAACGCAATGGCTATGTCTCTAGTGTTGCAAACGTCCATAGGTGGCAGTGAACACATATCAGGTGGTCTGTCTGCATGTTACTTAACTACTATTTCAGCCAAACATACTTTTAATTCAATTCGTACCTACATTAGAATCTGTTTTTGTTTATTATATTAATTGTTTAAATTTTACACAGCCTTCAGTAACGTGGTATTTATAACATAAACGACTGAATTCTTCCTGATGAAATTAATCATTTACGCTTGAACAGCTGTCTATTGTACCTAACGATTCGTTTAGAAAGGCATTAGCTTCATTAGTAAAGGGTTCACAAAGAAGATCAATAACATTTTCAGTCTTCCAATGTTGCTCGGTCATTTTCTGATTTATACCTCCTATATAGAGATTTTTGATTTTATACCAATACTAGCTGTCCCACGCAGTTTCACCCGCATTCCCGAGGAATGTAGCCTATATGTTATTCCAGTGCCTGATCTATCTAAGGGCCGAGATTCATTCAAATCCACACGGTAGTGTCTGCGTGTATGCGTACGACACATCCATACACAGGCCTTGACAGGCCAGTTGGCTTGGTGGTTAACGCTCTGACTGCCAAACCGAAGGTCGCGGGTTCGATTCCCACCCAGGACAAACATTTGTGTGCATGAACATGTCTGTTTGTTCTGTGTCTGGGTGTAAATATCTATATAAGTATGTATTTAGAAAAAAAAAAAGTAGTATATGTAGTATATCAGTTATCTGGTTTCCATAGTACAAGCTCTGCTTAGTTTGGGACCAGATGGCCGTGTGAAAAGAATGTCCCAGGATATTTATTTATTTATTATTATTTATTTATACATCTTCACAAACATTGGCATTTATAATATTAGTCGAATGGTAGGATATGTGTTCAGGGAGAATTTTACACCATAATTTAGTCCATAGACTACACTTTTCTAACTTACAGGGCGAAATTACAGAGGTTTTGTGTTTACCATTTGACTAACTTGACGGAACACTAAAAATAGAATTGTTTGAGGTAGAATAGAAAAACATTTTGACCAAAATCACATGATGAAAAAATTTATAATCTAATATTTGACTTGGAGTAAAGATCAGGCCAAAGATAAAGAATTAACTCATGTCTCGGAAACAGGTTTTCAAATTTGGGAATGATGATTCTCCGTCTGAAAATCGTCCTTTGATAAGGTTACATAGCTTTGTTTACGCATATTTACGAAGCTACTATCGTAAAGACTTACTGGAGCCTAGATTGAGTACCTAAACATAATTTTAAAATTTATACCCAGAATTACTTATGACCTCCCACTAATTGCTAGGTACCTAGAACCTTATTACGTTCTTAAATTTGATTCTAGTAAAGCTAGAGAAACCTTTATAAATAGTGAATTTACGTATTCCTGTGCGATGTTTTTCTAAAAGAATAATATATCAAAGGTACTCAAATAAAAATAATTGTACAGAAATTGACAGTAATATTATGTCGATCTAAGCAACCGTGAACGAATACACTCAGGGGTGGTGTGTACACGCAAGAAATGAAGACTTGTATAAACGTGTGTAACAAGATTTTGCGATTCATTACTGCTTCACCACGTCTGCGGGCCATAGGAAAGCTTTATACAGAAGAAATGGTTTAGGTACAATCTCAAAAACTACATTAATTTAATGCCTTTTAAATAACGTAAAGTAGTGAGTCCTACTTTAATGGAACACAAAGAACTCACTCCCACGCCACGCAAGTGTGACCATCGCCATATACGATCGAGTAAAATAATGGGTTATTAATATTAATTTTATGCAATTCCAATGCATTTACATACTATTCCATATTTTTATAGGGAACATTTGCAAAATTATAGCTATTATTAGTTGATGATTCATATTGTGTAGGTATGGTAGCCGCCGGGCATTAGTTATAAGTTCTGTAAATGTCTAATGTGGTATAATTTTTTTTCCGAACATCTCCATAGTTTAAAACCTCGATTTTAAAGAACTAGCATCTGTATCTTATTACTTATTTGGTACACCTAGTGCAACACCGTCTTGCATGCATTTTTTCTTGTTCTACTTTTCGTCTCCATTAGACTTTACACTATGCCCTACAACAAGTGATCACCTTTCCGATCCTTTAAAGACATTTTAAATAGGATAGGTCAGGGCGGCTGAAAAGAAATCTGTCATGTCTTTGGCTATGTGTAACGCACCGAATGGACAGATATCATACTTATTGCGCCGACCCTAAATCATTGGAAACTGCGCAGCATCTGGCTGATGATAATGATCGAACGATCGATAGATGTGATCTGTCCGTTGTGATTACGGTACTTCATTATCAACTTCTTCAAATCTTTAACCATGAATATTTTAAAAATCTGGAATTTGTATTAATTTATTAATTATATTTTAGGCTAACTACTCAAAACGAGTTTCTGGGAAGTGTTTGCTGATGCTACCTAACTGAAGTGTCATTTTAACCAAAAAGATTTTAAGCACGATGAAAAGTAAAGAGTACAGGAAGCCAGAGCACGCGTGCCAGACTAGTATTCGTTTGCTTTTTTCAAGTACGTATTTAAAAACATACAAAACGACTTTAACACACAGTAAACCGGGGCTGCAACAACGATAATATTAGCTGTGCACTCGAAAACCCATTAACGATCATTGGGGTTGTTTTTGAGTTTACATATTCGTGTAAAGCACGTAAAAAGAGAACAATAATTGGGTATACAGACTGGTAGTACGACAGTTGAACGAGAATGTTTTAAGCTCTTTTTGAGCGTGTGTCCGCCCAATAATGCCAAATTGACCAAACGAGGGACCATGACGAAGGGATTGAACAACGGTTCCTTAATGTGGTATCTAATAGTTATGATTTTTAGTTACATTTTGTATTGTACAACTATGATTTTTATTTTTAAAGAAGCAGAAATATTTTCGTGTTTGACGAAACTAAAATTTTGAAACTAGCGACCACCGCAATAAGAATCAATAACTATAACGTTGTTAGCCTTATCTGTAAGTAGCCATTTGCACAGCCCTCTTTATACGGTTACCGCACTGCAGAATGGATTATTTTGAGCAGACTGAAAATAAATTCTGAAAAGGAACAAATACAGCTCTATTTCAATTGTCTAGTAATTGTTCGTATTCTGCCTTCAACATATTAAGATGAGACACTTCCAACGGTAATTTAACGATCGCTGTCACATTTGGTCACAATTCATTTTGTTAAATACACAAATATCGACATATTATGTAAATGTTGTCGTAAATAGAGATTATCCGCCCACTGAGCAGTCAACTCTTCGTGGCTTGTAAGTTACGTTTCTGACCTATCTAATGGTCAATATGGTAATGTTTGATGAATGCTAATTTCACAACAAAGAATAAACTAAATTGATTTAATATGTGTTTGAGATATTATTCTATTGACTGATCAGTTCAGTTATCAGTTAGTTTGTTTCTTTGTAACGCTTTCTCGCCTAAACGAGTGAACCTATCTTGCTGAAATTTGGCACAGACGTAGCCTATGGTACGGAGAAAGACTTCGTACCAGTTTTAACTCCAGTAAAGTCGTAGGACGGATGCTTGTTGCATAATGAGGCACAAATATACCGTATAACAAGACGAAATTAAACCTTTAGATATGTCTCGTTAGGAGAATTGACTTTTGAGTCAAAATTGGTTATTCATAGTATAAATACAAGACAAAGGGAGAAGTTAGTTGTTCCATACTTTAGACTAACTAAAGTTAACAAGTCATTTCTTGGTTATTGTGTTCGATTTTATAATAAGATACCGCTGTCAGTAACCAAAATGTCTGATCATAAATTTAAAAATTATATTATGAAAGTTTTGAAAGAAAAAGCGTATTACAAGGTAATTCATTATATTGAAGATAAAAATGTATGGAATTAGCTACTCTCTGCACAGTGCACCTCTTATTTTCATGTTTAACTTGTAAGTAACATTGTTGTTTTCTATTTTGTAATCTTGTTAATTCTTTTTTTTTTGTTTTGTTTTTTAATGTTACCTATTTATTATATAAGTATTTTGTAATTGTTAAATATAAAATTGATATTATAAAATAGCCAAAAAGTCAGAATTGATAAAATATATATAAAAAATTATTTAATAAAACATAAAAAAGAATGTAACCTTGCTGAGTTTCTTGCCGGTTCTTCTCAGTTGAAGGCTGACTTCCGAACCGGTTGTAGCTTCAGTAACTTTAAATTTGACCTTCATAAGTGCCCTCCGAGGGCCTAAACGGAATAAATGGTTTTGAATTTTGAATGATATCATAAAGTGACGTGAGTAGATTGGTCAACATCGTAAAAATAATTAGCTTTACTAGGAAATAAGTTTCAAAAAGAAACTGACGATCAAATACGGCTGTATCTCATACAAAATAGCTCATAATATTTTGTTACTTTTACGGTTAAAGAAACTTTATTCTCAAAAAGAATTTGCATTCACTTGATATAAGAACTTAAAAAACTAAATATCTAGGTACTATAATTATTAATAGTATGCAAGCGTACTAAATAAACAACAAAACTAAGGAGTTACAATATTATAATTATCGTTTCAATATTTTTATTAGGTGGGTAGTTTTGTATTATTCTAACAAAACCACACATTTTGGTACCAGCGAAGTGTAGAGAACGAGTTTACATACAAGGATCGGCAATAACTAGATGCGACAACGGGTTTAACTATGATTTAGGGTTTAGTTCGATTTTTTTCCAAGTGTATTGGGTTTTAAGTAATTTTTTGAATCGAAATAAGGTTTTACTTTCTTTTATATCGTTTGGTATCTTGTTATATATTTGTGCACTTTCAAAAGTAATCTTTTAATTATTTCTCTGGAATTATGTCCAAGTGGATGGGACATACTAGACTTATATATAGATTTCTCTCAATATCAATATGAGTGCAGACACTCACCGACTTCACTATGCGTAATGCTTATAAGCTAGATTTAGGTTCTATCTTCGTCTGTTGATAAGTTCACCGATATTTTTAACAATTGTAACGATAATAACAAACCATTTTTCTTTCTTTAAACTAAGCTAACAAAATTATTTTTTTCTTTGTACATAATATATCGGTTGCCATAGTAGTTGTTAAAAATACTGCCTATAAAGCTGACTGAACACAAAGCGTTAAAATAGCTGAACTTATGGTCCTAATTAATGAACAGTATTATTTTAATGGTCATCAAAATGATATATCCAGAAATCTAAACCTTAGGTGTAAATAATATTAATGACTGAAGAATTTATCGCAATCTTTAGTCGTGAAATCGAAAACAACCAGATATGACTATGAGTTCTTTTACACATCAAAATCGTAGAAAATAACTAGGAAGAAGTTCCTAACACTTATTCTAAAACTTTTTAAAATATTTTATCGTGACTTCGTCGTTTCGCACTAAAAGATACGCTTCGTGTTAAGACAGCTTTATCAATGGCCAAGCTTGTTCTCTTTCGTGCGAGCAACACAATAGCGAGTAAAAAACTAAATGAATAGTTTCGTCGTTCAACGCTTTTGATGTCGTCGCTTTAGGGCATAATATTCTATTGGAATACCATGAACTCACAATACGTATAATTCAACCATTTAAGTGAAAATTATCCGTTATTACATTGATTTTGGATGTGTTTCCGTGTTAGAATGACCGTGTCATTGTCAGCTGTCTTGTGCTTCGAAAAATATGGCCAGTTTACATAGTGTTACAACTTTGACAATAGCTTTTGGACACACTGGACAACCTTAAACGGGGCTCGTTTGAATAAGTCAAATATGATATTGCGTAGGGGTAATGTAGTACCTAACTTCAAAGTATTGTCTATTGTTTGTTAAAAAAATATGTACTGGAATTGCCCAAGAATACATGTAAATTATATTGTTATTTAAGACAGGCTACGGCTCAGTGTAGTCTCCAGATCTCCCTGGGATTGGCTGGTGGTTAGCGACCCTGACTGCCAAGTCACAGGTCGCGGGTACGATTCCCACCCAGGGCAAACATTTGTGTGCATGAACATGTCCGTTTGTTCTGTGTCTGGTTGTAAATGTCTATATAAGTATGTATTTAATAGTATATGTAGTATATCAGTTATCTGGTTTCCATAGTACAAGCTCTGCTTAGTCTGGGATCAGATGGCCGTGTGTAAATAATGTCCCAGTTTATTTATTAGTGCGCTTAAACATTTGGTCATTACATTTGTTAACAGACACGATGCACAAATATGTCAATCAATTTATTTTAAACAAGTTCATCGTTAAACGATTACCACTAAAGTTACAAACGGTTCTGGTCGCATAGCCAATGACATGTAATTGTTTGAGTGAACAAATTTATCGCCTGCTAACGGCCATGTCCACAAATTGAACGATCACTCACAATATGTTGTTCGATGTGGAACAATGTGGTTTTGAATTAATATTTGTTAAAGTACAAGGTAGCAGTAAAAAAGAGGTTACAACTTCAATTATTTTATCTATATATTTAAGCAAAGGTTCCTTTGACGCACCATCACGTCAAAACTACTGAACACAACGGGTTGGGACTGCTACCATTCGACGTGAAAATTTTCCTAGGTGGTTATAGGTTATATATGATATCGTTAACGTGGGTTAAACCGCGGGGAATAGCTGGTACTATACATAAAACAAAACATGGGTTTTATTTTGTTTAAGTCTTGCTGTTGGCCTTGTTAGGTAGGTACTAGATCTAGTTTTAAATATTGGCTCAAATTTCCAACACACGTTTCCTAGTGTTCTTTTTTCGTACATCAGAAAGGCAATACTATTCACTTTGTGATTCATCCAATATAGCGTGGCGATTGAACCAATTTCGACGGATTTTATCGGAGCTGTTCGATCATTGTTTCATTTAGAAGTTATTGGAATACCTAGGTGCGTGATCCGTGAAGTAATTGTAGAGCTCTTTTACGCACTTTATTAAAATTTCTTCTGATTTATAGGAGAATAACGCTATTTTTGATGAATTAAAAACAAAAGTAAGTCAGCCATTCATCATAATAGGTTGGGGAAACAGTTCCTTCGCATTTTTTAAGAAAATTCAAAACATTTTTAACATAGTTTATTTACATTTAACTAAAGTATGTAGGTACCATTTTTTTTCGATAACTTTTTGCCATCTTGTAGGTAGGGACATGATCCCATTGCTATAGAAATTTTGGGACTTCTGATCAAAATACTGCGACAAGTGGTTTTGACAGTCCTCTCGTGATGTTAACCTGACACTGCCTAAAGAATTCTGAAGAGACCGAAACAGGTCAGGACTATACGGCGGATGCATTAATACCTCCCAGCCAAAACTCTCTTAATTTTTGCTGAGTGGCTAAAGATGTGTGAGGTCTAGCGTTATCATGATGAAAAACCACACCCCTTCTGTTGATTAATTCCGGCCGCTTTCTCTCAACTTCTTGCTTTAATCTCATTAGTTGTTCGCAGTAGAGTTCAGAATCGATGGTCCTGCCTGGTGGTAACAGCTCATAATGAACAATCCCACCACAGACAGCATCACCTTGTTGCGAGTTAACCCGGGTTTCGCCACAGTCTGTGAAGCCTGACCGGCCTTTGACCACGACCTTTTTCGCACGTTCTTGTCGTACGTGATTCACTTTTCATCACCAGTTATCAGCTTCTTCAAAAATGGTTCGGTTTCTCATGAATATCGTAATAAAGAATCACAAATGAGAACACGGTTCATTAGGTTTCTTTCAGTGAGCTCGTGAGGTACCCAAATATCTAGCTTTTTTGTGTACCCAGTTTTTTTCAAATGCGCCAAAACTGTTTTGTGGTCAATTCCCAGTTCTTCAGATACGTCGTAACTACTGATATGCCGATCTTGCTCCACTTTTTCAAAAATGGCATCCATTTTATCCGTAATGGGGCGACCAGAGCGACGTGCATCTTTGACATCAAAATTTCCGGATTGAAAACGCTTAAACCAAATTTGTTCTAATCTCACAGACACTGCACTAGGTCCATAAACATCGCAAATTTTTTTCGTGGCTTGCGTTGCATTTTTACCTTTTTTGTAGTAACATTTTAAAATGAATCGAATTTCTTCATTAGATTCACTCATCTTGGCGGTACGAAAAACAAATGCAAATCACACATTTTCCTAATTTGAATTTGGAATTATGTTCTTTAAAATTTAAACTTTCAATGATACCAAAACCAGCCAGATACAAATAGTATAGCCAAAGAGATTTTATTACAAGTTCATACATACTATAATGCGAAAAGACTTTTTCCCCAACCTAATATATTTTTAAATTATATTTCGTGCACAAAACAGCAACATGTCAGTGACATTAAGGTGCTTCTTAGTCTGATCATTGTTTGTAATTTGTTTCTCTCAGAAGTGAGGAATTGTCCATTGCTCACTCTCACAATTCTTTGCGGTATCGGTTTATAAGATTCGAAACGTGTTACTCATCAGTCTAGTGTAATTAATACAAACAGAACCCGTTAATTTGGCAGTTAGACCATTACCATGTATTGTTACTTTTTGTTGGTAGTTATGGCTATGGGCAGCGATTTCTTGGTTCACAGTTTTGAGCCTCAGATCGAGTAGGATATTTTTTTTTTGGATATAGATTTTTAATCCAACTTCCAGTATTTTATGTGTCAAAAAGGCCAACAATTAGCTGGACGGTCTACCTGATAATAAATATTTACCGCCGCCATACTATATCTATACTGGGGGTGTTACGAACCGAACTTATTTATACCTTTTTAGATTTTATTTTGTCTTCTAAATTCAAAAAGTAATGACAGTTAGTTACATTACAAAAGTTCACCGGTTTTCTCTATTTTTGTAGTTAATTAATTTAAAATATAAACTGTGGTTTCAATCCAGCGCCCTCTCTTTCATTTCGTATAGTTACGATCAGTAACAGTGGGTATTAGTAATGCGTTATCAATCAGTCTGAGACATGAAGCCGTTAGGTAAGCCTAATAAGCCTGTAATTTCACCGACCACCTTACCTTTCCAATCAAAACACAGTAATATAAGTGCAATACTGCTTTCCGGTTGAAAAACTTACCTATACCTTGAACTGACATAAATATTCATGATTCATTCATTAAATGCTCTTCTTTCATTTGAAGACGGCTCAACAATTACAACAACTGTGTCGCTGTATCTAGTAACAGTGGTGTTGAATTATATGAAGTTTGTTAGAGGTTTGTTATTCTTTCACGCAAAAATTACTGAATAGAGTTGGATGAAACTCGACACATAGGGCATAACTCTAATAACATACAGGGTACTTTTTACCCCGGAAAAATGTAGCATCCCCCAGGAACGCAGTGAAACTGCAAGAAGCACCTAGCGGTCAGGTTAAATAAAAGGGTAGTGTGAAATAAGGAGAACCTAATCTATTATTTTTCCTTACAACATATTTAATACTTACATATTACCTACATATACCACTCTGTGTGTGTCGTCTATATGCGATTAAGCTCTGAATTCAGTACCGGTCGCCGGTCGGCTTTATTTCTCGGCCACTTTGAGCTGACAGCATTGTCAAAGGCTGGCTTCAATTCGTGTGTCCGTAATGAAAATTCGACTGAACTCTTGACACTAGCATTCTCAATTCCAATAGACTGACTAAGGAATTTTTACGTTACCTTTGTAATAGATAAGCCCACTGGGAGCAATTTTGTAAAGTTTCTAAGTAAAAACTACGAATTATCCATATTTGTACAGTATATACCCAGTATGTACCCCATTTGCTATTTAATGTATTTATGTCATTATTGTAAATTGTTCATGTTAAATGTATGTCATATCTATCGAACGAGTAAGCTAAAGCTTCTATTCATAAATATACGTTAGGTGCCTTTGCTACTCTGTGCAGTAAGTAAAGGCAGCTATTTTCTAAAGAGTACTAAATTACTGTCTCAGTTTCCGCCGTCGATATCACCTAATTTAATGGCAGAGTATATCTTATGGATCCAATCTCGCGAGAGCACATAATTTTAAACGGTCCACGCAGCTGCGCTGTTCGCCGTTGGCGGCGCGCGCGCACCTCTGATGAGTTAGACGTTATACATCGCGCCTGTTTATTTTACATTAAATAAATTTGTTTGTGTCATATTTTTTTTGTCATCACTTATCAGAATACAGGTCCTAGCTTGACAAGGGTAAAAACTGCTTCTTCATTCTTGCTTAATCTCGATTTTATAATCACATTCTATCTATATCGGAATTCCATATTTACCTTGAATGAAACCATAAAACAAAATGAAAAAAATTATCATGTTGATGAAAAGTAAGATCAAACATTGGATCCGAAGATTGTAAATAATCAAAAGAAAATAATAATCACTATACTCCAGTTTTAAGTGAGCAATTAATCGAGGCAAACGAACAATAAACAATAACAGTTAGAAACTAACATTTTAATTATCGGCTCAATTGAAAGCAAGTAGAACTTTGGTAGAACAGACTAGCAATTAAAATTGTTATTAATTGGAGCCATAAATGTACGTACGTACGCTAGGATAACCACAAGAAAAAAACTCAATTTGCAAAGTTTATTGATCAATTTAAAATTCGTATTTTATAGATACGGAGTAATCAATAAAGGTAAGGGAGCCGGTGAAATTACAGGCACATGAGACTGTTAACAACTTCACGTCTCATGGTCGACAACGCATTGGTGATGCTCTGGTGGTGCAAATGTCATAGGCGGCGTGGACCACTTATCATCAGGTGGACCGTGTGCTTGTTTATCGGCTCATGTGGTACATAAAAAAAGAGTTCTAGAAGAAACTAACATTTTATCTACGATAATAAAAGAGTAATTATTTTTTACCCTCACGAGATTACTCAAACTAAGAAATATTTATTTTTTTCAGTCAACCTTCTTAGTAATTTTCGCCAATAGTATGTTATCTGTAGAAGAAAAAAAAAATATTTTTGTCATGTCCGTAGAAAATACACCTTCTATATTCAGCAGGCAGTCCTGTTGTTTATTTTATGCGTCCACATCACAGGCGTGGTCGCTCACGAGATACCCTGCGGAACTGCCTGTAGCCGCTACTTATGGACTGAGGTAATTTAGCTCTGCAGAAAGACATCTATGTAAACTAGCTTTAGTTATTGAGAGTAGGAACACCTGAGTTGAGCTTAGTAAAGTAATCAAGCTCATATACTAAGTTGCTGCAAGATCATCTCTATTTTATTATCTGTATAGATTTGAACTAGAATAAATAAAAACAAAATGGTGGGGATTCAAAAACTAAATTGATATTGAAAGATGTTTTGAAACTACTTAATAATCTGTTACAGTAATGAAGGACAAAATATCGTTTTTTTATGAAAAATTTAAATTCGTTTCTTATTTTAATTTAGTTTAGTTTTTTAATAATATTTACACCAAATTACGTCATTTTGTTTCATTATTTCTTTTAGCGAACCGTTTTTTTGTTGCCTACCTTTAAAGTATTCCCTATGCCCAGGAATCTCTATACAATTACCCATATCTACTGGTATTTAAGCTTTATGTTTTGATAATGACTTACCTACCTAATTAAGCTGTTTCTAACGTCCAAACTAATATCGAATGGGATATTAATACTTTATTCAGAGATTTGCCACATTTGATTGATTTGTGACGTGAAAGAGTCGATATTTAAATTTGATTTCGCTTTCTCGTGCTAGATTGATTATTATATTCACAATTTGAACAAGACAATTTTTTTCACTACTAAGGTGACAAACAAAATACCGCATCAATTTCCATAATAGACAAAAACATAGTCAAGAATCAAGGTCAATTTACGATTTGCTTATTATTAAAATGGAGTATTAATGTTCTCATCAAACATAAAGCAGATGTGGATCATCTGTCCAATAAAGATGCGTCAATTGGTCAGACAAAAGGTGGCACCGCGCAGGTGTACACTGAGAATTAGTCGCCCGCAATGTCATCTTGAAAATAAATGGGTTTTTATAAAACTTTTGGACCTCCAGTCTCATGTTTTGTTAACTAGATGTTGACGACTACAAAATTTTATTGCAGTAATCAATTTACAAAGTTCCCACCCGTCAAAACTCCAATAACATAATCGAGAACTATAATATCCGGTCTCAATCGAGTCGACTCAACTACTGACAAGCAATGGTTTATTACTTTTATTTCACTTTAGATTTATGATCAGTCAAAAGTACAGTGAACGCCAATTAATATCGATAACGTAACATCAAAGTCGGGAATGGTTCACGTCCAAAATGATCGATGCGAGAGTGTTTAATCTAACAAACCGAATTAAGCTCGTGGTCAATTTATCCGATCCTGATTTTAGGAGTCTTTACGATTCGATCTATCGATCCATAGATTCGTGTGGGTGGCGATTTCGATTTTTGTTTAAAATGACCATAGTATCTAATCACTTAATGGCCCGAAGATCGATGGGTACATGGAACAATGATGTCATTAATTTAGTTTTGTTCGGAGTTCGTTGCTAGAGGAGAGAGGGAAATGGTGCGTTAAGAAAAGTTTGCCTTTGTGAATGTTAGCGAAGCTATCGAGTAGCTTCCTTGACTGATCGTAATGCTTCATTGGACTTATTTTGTTCGTATCATACTCGTACAAATAGTATTCTGATACTTGGCAGTAAAGCAGGTTCGAGATGTAGGTGTACTAACTATTGCAGGTTTTTTAAGACATTTCTAGCATTTCAGATTTAAATTATGTTAGTGGCAGTGTTTACTTATGCTATAAACTAAGAAAATAATTTCAAACCCAAATTCATGACAACAAATATTTTAGGTAGGTATGAAGTATTTTAACAAGAATACACCTTTTCTGTTATCTAGTCATGATACTTTATATTACAAAAGACATGTTCCCAGTATAAATAAACGTAAATACGACACATCACTCGCTCACGTCTTTTACGCTTGACTGTTATTAGATCTGCAAATAGCAATAACAAAGAAAAGTGAATTCCAAAGCACCATGGACGCACATAGACGTCGTATAATAAACCGTCCTTTTACCGAAGTCAAACACGTACAAAGGTCGACAACAATTTTCGCATACTGAACATTGTTGGAAATTGAAAGGCTTACCATGTCATAAGTACCGGCAAACAAATTTGAATCTTAAACCACCGATTTAAGATGACAAATCATTGGCAATGTTTATTGTAAACGAAGACTTGGCACGCAGGAAGAATCTTAATAATGTATAACGTACTATGTATGTTCAGATGCGTTTGTCCCATCTAAAACGTCACGACTTAATCCGTCTGAAGAGTGTGCCTCGCCTGGGCTTATTGCCGACTCGTATCAGAGTAGCGTTTTAATTTAACAACTTTATACGATGGCATCTTATTAAATAAAGTGCGGTGGCGAACGTCAGACAGCCTGTTTTGTGGAACATTTATGTTCTTGGTGTGAATTAATTTCTCAAAGCCTGGCACATAGCGTTTTTAGCCGCAATTTATTTAAATACGAAGCTTCTACAATACAAGAATAACTCATATTTTTACGTAGACTGCATTTGGGATTGAAATCTGTGCGATATCAAAACATATGTCAACATTACGCCTATATTATACAAAACATTTTTGGTTCCAAACACAACTACAATTTTATCTACGAATTTTATCAATACATCAACAAAAACAACGTCATAACATTAATGGTTCTTTTCAATTCAAAATATGTATATGGAACAACTAGAAACGAACCACTCATTTTCATCATACAAATAACAACCAGTCAAAGACCGAACCAATAATTAACAGAAAATGAAATGTACCACTTAAAAATAATGTTGCACTACATTTTTCCCTTCCATAGAAAAAGTGACCGTACTTAATCAGCTTTAAGTCGTTCATTAAACTAAAGTGACCAAATATAAATAAAGTAAGCAACCCATTGTACGGACATTTATAGTTAAAGTTTAAACGGTGTAGAGTTTCCATTGGTTAAAGTTAATACAGACCACCGCCATAGCTCGATCAAGTATTAAAGAAATTTAATCGGCGTCAACCTTTCCCAGTCGCTGTAAACGTCTGGCCAATTTTATGATGCACTTATTCTGTATTTCGCTTAATGAATAATTTATTTTCCAGCTTTGAAATAGCTTATTTAATTTGTAGCGTTTCCTTCACTGCACGTACTTCGAATAAATACAATAGAGAATTCTCAATTAATTCAAGGATAAAAGAGTTATTAGTCGGAATATCTATCAAATTGTGTAAGGATGGAAGATATAAATATACCTTGGAATAAAATATTTAAAGAGAATACAGCGAAAAGTATTTTAGTGTCAGTTGACTATTGTGAGTTCCTTAATTAATTTCAGCGTCCTTATCACAAGAGCTAAAGAAAACCCTTTTTTACCTTTTGTCCGTCTTTTACATTATTTTAATTAAATGTGCGACAGAGACAAGACAAAGATAATACTGCTTATTTTCTTTCAATTCTGATGTTTATTCTTAGATAGGTGTATAAAAAGTGAACAGACTGGCTTCAATTTAACAAGATGGATGGAATAACGGACGCACGGAGGGTTCTGTATTTTATTAATAATGTACATTATACATAAGAATTATCTGTGCATAAATTTAAAACGATAGTAAAGAAAACATTGCATCAAAAGGGTATTGTCTGTATTATGAAAAATATTTTTAAAAAGTTGAAAGCTTGTGCAAGTCTGCATAAATAAACAATATTTATATTACTACTAGCTACGCCCTGCGGTTTGCCCGCTTTCAATCCTGGCTTCATTATTAACCTTCCTCTTGAATTACTCTACCTACACCTGAAAACTGCATTAAAATCCGTTGCATAGTGTACGATTCTATAAAGGACATACAGATGAACATTCATTTTTATATACATATATGTATAGATGAAAAACAACACGATTAGTAATATATTTTGACAAACCGAAGTCTCACTATATCGCCTCTATTTTATAATTATGGTATGAAATCCAAAATACAGATGACAATGGTTTTAACCTAGAGCCAATGATTTGGCGAGTCGAATATTACCTTGCACTGCAAAAACGAAGCTCAAAATATTTGAATAAGGAATTAGCTTTTAGTGCCGACTTTAAAACAAGGAAGTCTAATATAATAGGATCAGCTTTCTAAGCTAAAATGCCAGCGGTTATAGGTCCAAGCGAAACCATTAAACCGTGTCCTAGCATTTGCCGCAGATAATGATAGCAACCTTGCTCTAGTCGACGCCGTAATGGCAATCGACAATTACCTACCGAGTTGCGACCAACACCAGGCTAATCTGCTATTGAATACTGCAAACCCTATTATCAAAAGGTCTGTAGATTACGGGAAGTAATTTGAAACAGCGTGTGTTGTTAATTTACATTCAATGCTTGACTTATATATTTTACAATCTGAATTTGTAGACATTGTATTAGTTCCAGAATTTACTTTAAAAGAATTGTCAGGAGTTTTATCAGCATTTCCGAGGGTTCTTATGAACCCCAGAACTATAGAAAAACGTTACTCGAAAAATGTGTGGTTTTTTATCGGTGAAAGAAACTTTTAAATCAGATGAGTAATTCGGATATTACCTCCTACATCCAAACAAACCTTACCTCTTCATAATATTAGTATAGATAACGTAAGACATAGTATGTCCCATTACCCTAAAACCGTTATATGGAACAACTTCATGTCACAAATTTCTCATACATATTGCCATTTTGTGCGTAATATCACTGCAGGCTACCGTACACATCATAAATGTTTACGATCGTATCGCAAAACATGCTCGTGAATCGATTATTTAAAAACTTGTATATGAAGTCAACTCTTATACTTCTAAATATAACCGCATATAAAACTAATTGCATGGCGGCATTAGGCTCAAAGGAGACAAAACAAAATGTTCCTTTTAAAACTCACACTTTTACGACGATTTTTACAACCTCATCTGAAATAAAATCCAGCCGCACATTGCTTCATTATAAACGTAATAATTGGGTTTTACGATAAAAGATATACAAAGCTTAAAGTTAAGTCCAATATGGGTTTTTAAACTCGTTTGAGGATAATCTTTATTATATTAAATAACTTTACAAATATGACAGGATTTACAAAGACAGCATATGCTAAAATCCATGTAGAATATCTGCTTTTTGCTGACTTTGGATCAATCCTTATTTACATCATTCACGTTAATGTAACTACATAATATTGTTTTATTTCGTAGTAGTTTATACAATCACTTTTATTGTTTTTGCTAATAACCAATAAAGGACACATAAAAATGGATAATAATTTAATTAAATTCTGCATTTATCTCATAATGATTGTGTCCATTATTTAACAGTGCTGGTAAATTCGGGGCACACAAAAACACTTCTGCTAGCGATACGGGTCATACTTGTGCACGAAATAATACACAAAAGGGTAGAAGAATGGCTGGTATAAGCGGTAAAACTTCCTGAATCTACATCCCAGCTTATTATGTTTAGAAGCGTTTATCATTTTTATGTAGGCAACGGTAGAAAATGGTGTAACTCAAAATTGCCAATTTATCCGTACGAGCCGAGCCACTGTCCGGCTAGGCCGAACTAGATAATGTCTGGTACGTCCGAAATAACTCCCATAAATTGAGTTTACGAACTATCGTCCCTCGTTTGTTGAGTTTTTGCTGTTCTATACACACCTACAGAACAAAAGCACTTCAAGTTTGTTATTCAATGTTTTGGCAATACGCTTGATATGCTATTAAACCAGTTTTGTTAGAAAATGTTTTGAGATAACAATTTTTAACTTTACGTAAATTCTAAAAGTGTATAAATGTGATAAGCTGTTTTGACTTCCCACTCTTATTTATAAACAGTAAAAGAGTGAATTCATGTAATTAATTAATAGACTGACCTTAATTAAGCAACTCATCGATAGAACGAAATAAGATTCTGACGTCTAAAAAGTCTCATTTATTTTTATAAATTGGGAACCCACTCAATATCTGAGCAGATAACAAGGTCCCTTCTGATAACAAGCACTCGATTGTATCTCATCACTTGTATTTTATCATATTGACACATCCCTACGGTAGATTGTCTTTTATTTCACCTCTTTGGGAGGATCAACTTTTTGATGTTGATACTGCGTTTCATACGTAAGGGGTTGTTAGAGGTATTTGAATTTCATGTGAAAGAGATTGGGAAAAGAGAAAATCGAAAATAGAATGATATTTGTTGTCGCTTTGTGATTCGAGAAAGCGGTTTCGTTACCATAGTAATGTGGTATCTGTAGTGGTATGATCTTGTGGTATAAGCTACCTCTACACAATACATAGCTATAATAAATCTAACTTACTATGCGTTAGAAAAGTAACTAGTCATGACCGTCAATATTTCCTTACGAAACCGTGATCGTGTTCAACATAAAATAATAATAATAGTTTAAATAAAATTCTGCTGAATCCATTAGACTGAAACAATGAAACTAACCAATGATACTCGTAGTTCTAACAGCAAACACTTCCACTCCGCAGTCCGCACACACTTTACTGCTATCACAGTGCTGAATTAATTCGAAGGATTGAAAGACTTTGGTAGAATTAACTTACTTAGTTTCAGTAATGTAAAATGAACCTAAGGACAACGTATTAAGCATGTTATTGAAGTGAGTATTATGAAAAAGGTTTGTTTTTAAATTAAAATAACCAACTGCAATAAATCATACTGTTGGCGGAGGTGTTGTTGTATGTACCAAGTAGAGGTGCAATTAAAAGGGTACATCGAAAATTGTATAGACAAGGAGAATATGAGAGGGATGATTTCATATACTTTTTATTTCGTATCTTTGGCTGAAATTCGTAAATGTATCATAAAGCATTTATAACAGCTAAAGCTAATAGGAACAATTTGTCCGCTAAATATAAATAAATAATGACGTATAAATAAATAAATGAGACTCAGAAGAGGTATAGAGATAAATACATAATCATATGTTTCATCAGAGCCACAGTACTTTGATTTGGAATTGTATTCAGTCATAATAATTCTTATGAATGCACTATAACTGCTTCAATTAGAAGCACAACTCCATTCTATTAAGGAACATGATATATCCCTAATCACCATTGGTATACATGACCAAGTGGGTACAGCAGAGAATGCGCCCGCATATCGGTTCGACGTCATACAATAATATTGGTGGGAACAGCCAACACGTGTTCTGAACTGTACCTTGTGTGAACAAGATGCAGTATGTGGCCAGGATATTGTTTAGATACGAACGTTGTTTATACGTCTTTATGTGAAAGGATCTTTTGAATTCTCAGATGGTTTGCTCTAGGGCGATGTTACCGTAACTAAACAAGTGTACGTTATTTTGAGGTTTACTGTAATTTAATTTAGTTCTTTAGATCGATTTTTCGAGATTTTATTGTTTTGGTAATAATATGAATGATATAGAATCTTTCACAATCTGAATTTTCTACTAAACCTCAAACAATAGTTTGACTAAAAGTGCTCATAGCAACTCTTTGAAAACGGTAAATAATTCAAAGTAGATCCCTCTTCTAAAACAAGACCTATTAATATTCAATCAAAAGACAAAATCAAACAACCTCCAATAAAGCTGATACGCCATCACCTCGCTATTTCCATGTACCTATTACAAATGTGTATAGAGCATAATGTAGATAAGGTGCGCTTACTTCGGGCACGTGTACAATGCTTCCTAGAGGCGAAGCGCGAAGTCGTTACGATAAATAGCAACTGATAAATGGCGGTAGGTCCGCGCTCCACAACCTTGTACATAGAGATAGAGTCGCAAAATGTAGATGATCCTTTATCTTTTTCTTTGAAATTGTCGGTTGCTACTGTAGATCGCAATTTTAGAACGTAAATTGGTACTTCTGCACAGATACTGCCACATTGAACTGATGGTTTTTGTTCTGGTTTTGCTTTGGGATTAACTATCTTGACATTGAGCACATGTCTGAGTATGAGTACTGACCTAATAGTTAAAATGAAAATAGACTTAAGAACCTCCTCCGCTTTTTCGTCGGTTAGTTACAAATCCAATTATAACTCCTCATTAAACTAACAGTATCTGTTTCAAACGAAAATAATGCACCATACCATATTCGACAAGGTAAACCAAATCCAAAAACGTTATATTGATAGTATCGGCCAGGGGAATCGGCTTCCAAATGAATACTTTTGAAAGATTATTTGATTAGTTCATACTGAATACGTTTCTGCTTCGTTGAGCTAGGACTACAATTTAACACCTAGTATTGACGTAAAATTCAATATAAATTCTAGATTGAAACAGTTAAAGAAGGCATTAACATTAAGCATACCAACACTTATTACGTACCAATTTCTACCATAGCGGGTCAAATGTGACATTATGTTTCCTGCTTGAACTTATGAAATATGGTTGTTAGGAAGGGAAATAAATAGTATAACTGTATATTTATTAGTAAGAAAAAGACATGAAGTCAAATGTGCAAAAGCAATAAGATGATACGTGCATTTTCAATGCAAAGTTCAAAATGGGTCAGTTGACCCACTAAACATACCATATGTTTAGTGTTAAATATGGATCACCAATATTTTATGTTTATAATCTACCACTGACCCAATCACAATTGTATAGCATTGCTCTGAGTAGGCCTTTTACGATCTCTTGGTTCACAACCGTAAAACTGCACTAAAAACAAGACAAGACTGGCTTTAAATGGCGTACCTGAAACGACTAAAGTGGTAGTTATGAGATATTTGTGTTATTTAGCACTAACTATTCCATTAAAACTTTATGAAAAGCAAAAATTCTGCTTCATTTATATAACAATACGTGAAATTGTCGAAATTATGCGACGACAGTCCTATGGTGAATAATAAATGTTAATTTATGCTTTGTCGTTCCTCTCAAAAATGGTTCGTAAAATTTTCGGTGGAAGTAAAACTTTGCCCGCTCGTGCATAAGTATTATCTCCTGATTTCGTCCTATAACATAAGAACCTACTTTTGAGGTACTTTCACTTATTTCTTTATATGAACACGATCACTTTGTCTGCAAAGAAAATTCTCTCTTCATAATCTAAAATATGTTTTCATTTTGTACGTGTAAATAATCCCCAATTTAGAATTACCTTTATACCGGTAGAACTCGATAGTAGAACAAACCGGAATTGAATAACTATAGAAGGTCGCGAAAAGAACACCAAATAAAAGAATATTACGAAATTATTTAAAAAAAGAATGAAACATATTTTTTTGATAAAACTGGATTAAATATTGCCAAAATACTCAAAATCTCCAATACATAAATCAACCCTATTGTCGGCGAGATGTCGATTAGACCTCGGAGAGCGGACCTCTCGTGTGATTCCGTAGTTAGCGAATGAGACAGAGCTCAAAAGCCTTCACGAAACGTCGAGATAGTTTAAATTACCTTATTGAACACCCCAGTTCTCAAAGCCATGAGCTCCATTTAAAAAACAAATTAAACCCGTATATTGAGGTAGCATATGTAACATATCCAAATAAAAAAACGCAGTAAATTACAAATCCAATATAGTGAAATGCCTCTTCCAGCTTTGTTGGTTTTATTAGCTCCAGTGTATGGCACAATATATCGGCCTATTACGGGGAATGGCGTGACAGCATACAACGACTTTTCTGGGTTTGAATTGTGAGTATACTTTAAGTCACTAGATTGGTGTGAACTGGATTCTTTCTCATGCAGGTGCAAATACTGTATTTTTTTAATTGATGGAGAATTTCAACTTTACAAAAACTATTTAAAAAGAAGAACTAGGCACCCAAACTGGACTGCATACTTGTATTGAAAGGTCAAAGCTGTTAACAATATTGTGCCAATTTCAGCTTTTCTATCGTCTAGCTATTTCTAACCATAAACACTAAAGCACATTAAATTCTCAAGCCTCCAAAATTACATTGAGTAAAGGCATCTACTTAACATCTTATGATAATACCCTGGCAACATTAGCAAGTCGTTGAGTTCCCATAATGCCTCCGAGACTGGCGAGATAAAAACGTTAGCCGAGAGCGAGATGGGAGAATGCACAAACAAACAGTTGCAAGTGCAAAGCGCAGATGTGCAGAACGATCGCATGCAAAATTATAATTTCTTTCTGTCTCGCTCGCTTTACACGTATTTCTACATTTATGGTAAACTATCTGTGCCCCGCAGTTTCACCCGCGTTCCCGAGAATTGTAGTTTCTGTCATTAGAGATAGCGAAAAATGTTCGAGAAAAACTTTTTTTTCATTACTTATTCTGCTATCCGGTACAAATATGAATCCATCAAATCAAAGCTCTTAGAAATCTGTACAGCCGTTCTAGAGCTATAAATGGTGTAGCTAACACAACTTTATTTTACAAAGATAGATATATAAATAACGATACAAGACTTATGTATATTACTGGGAACATAATTTTGGGAAGGACTTACATTATATTGCACTAATTACCGATGCCAGACGCTATTTAGAATCGAGACGCCATTTTCGGGTACGCATTTTGTACTGACCAATAAATAATTCTGGACACTTTGATCTATCCATGTCAAGAAAATTTGGTAATATATCTAAGCTGAATATTAGGCTATCAGTTATCCAATAAATTGAAGGATGGTTAAAGTCTAGAAAGCAATTGATGAGAAGTGAATCCAGTTTGAGGAAAAATATATTTATTATGTTCCAGACTATGCTAGTGCACACCACGATAACTTTATCTAAAACTATTGTAAATTCAATCTGGTTGCTTTTTCTAAATACCATATGGGTGAAGGTTTATACAAATGTGTACAACATACAAATAACGCTGCAAACGTAAAACTTTTATTTCTAAGAACACTGGCCTGTGAGGATTTTTTGTGGTAGCTCGTAACATTTCATGTTTATTGAGGACGCTTTGTATAAATAACATATTGAAAAGAAATTAATATACAAATGATTACTATTGAATAGTTTTAATAATACTCGATATTATTTTTATTGGACAGTCACCCCGCGGCGTTTCCCGCGGCTTTATTTAATCGATTAAGTTTTTTTTAACCTAAGTAGAAGTTCAGTTTTAAATGTGCCTATATTTGAGTCATTGGCAAAGCTGGTATCGATTCTTTTTATTTAGAAACCAGTACACATTATAATACCACAATTATATTCGAAAAATTGCTAATATTTAACCATTACAGCTCCGTAACTATGTTATTCATCATATGCCTGACTTTTTCCGTGGTTTCACCCGCGTCCTTCAGAGCTGGTATTAATTCATTTCTTGGGATAAAAAATATTCTATATAATAATTTTAATCAAGATTATAAACAATATATATGCCAAATGTTATCCAAATTAATTTTTGCGCGAAATCATTGGTCCATCCTCACAAACTTTTTCAGTTAGTGTAGGATTGTTGAAATAGAAACATTATCAAATCTAATAAGACCGTTGCTAGAATATGCATTCCAAGTGTGGAGCCCCTACTTCCATAAAGATATCAATCTGCTCGAGAGTGTCCAAAGGAAAGCTACCAAAATACCAGCAGCCTTACGACATAAGTCCTATGAAGATAGGCTTCGCATCTTGCGCCTCACTACTCTTGAGGATAGACGCCTTCGCGGCGACCTCATTGAAACCTACAAAATCCTGACGCGAAACTATAACATTCCTCATCTACATGAAATATTTGTGATGAATGTGTGTGATAAATCCTCCCGTGGGCATCAGTACAAAATAAATCGTGCACCATCTAAATCCAATACTGCACATCACTTTCTGAGTAACAAAGTGGTCCGGAATTGGAACCGACTACCGTCTAGTTAGACGGTAGTCTATGAGTTAATTGTAGTAGCAGATAGTCTACAATTAACTCATTTAAAAACAAATTAGACAATTGGACAAGGACTAAATATCTTCAAAAGTGAACTATAAAGTGCGAAGTGGCTTTCAACACTGTGTGATATAGACACATCAGCTACCAAGCTGCTCGTCTATAAATAAATATATAAATAAATAATCTAAGTTACTTATAAGGTATCATAACCGCAAAAATAACGTAACACTATTTGACGATCTATAACTCATTAAAATGAGGTCATTATACAACCCAAATATAGTCATAAGTGTAATCTGTACGTTCTTTGTCTCAATCTGCGACTCGAATAAAGAACTTGTCATATGTGGTCCCGCATACAAACATGTTTGTCATACATGACATTGAATAATGGTGGCGCCGGCAGATGGTACATTCCATGACCAAAAGTTCTGATAAAAATATCGAGTGTCGAGAAGCGATAAAAAGCTGGCCCCAATAATAGGCATATAGAACTTACACCTGCACAATAAATCGACTATGGTACGTAAGACCTTGGAATAACCCTATGACAAATATCTTGTAAGTCTAGACGGGTCAGCTTAGAGACCCAGCAACGGTGCAGGTCGTGGATTCGATTTCCATCCAGCACACTAATTGCGTAAGTCTCATATTCAATGTGGAAGCCAATTTCATAAAAGATTGCTGGTTCTGCAACTGTCAGTATAACACAATACTAGTAATACCGTCAAAGTGCTACAAAATTTATTACAATGATGATTCCGAGAGCATTATACAATCGCCCTGCTGGACAAGCAATTCATGTGCATGAACATGTGTGAACCTGTTTGTTCTGTGCCTGGATGTAAATATCTATATAAGTATGTATTAAGGGTAGTATATGTAGTATATCAATATCTCCGCTTAGTTTGGGATTAGATGGCTTAATTAAATAATACATGAATAATCAGATTAAAATCCTACTAATAAATATAAATGTGAGAGTTTGTGAGTATGAATATTTGTTACTCTTTCACACAAAAACTATCAAACGGATTAAGATGCAACTAAGCACATAGATAGAGCGTATCCTGGAATAACATTTAGGCTACTTTTTAGCCCGGGAAAACGTGGCACCCCTCGGGAACGCGGGTAAAACCGCGAAGGACAGCTAGTGATAAATAAAGCAAAGTCGACACTAACTAATTACACCATTTATATCTCAAGAACGGCTCCACAGATTCCAATGATCTTTGATTTGTTGAATAAATCTCCGTCCTGGATAGACTAGATAGTAATTAAAAATTTAAATAAATGTTTTTTTTTTTCAAACAACAGTTTTCGTTATAAAAGCTATCTCTGAGGATAGATACTATAATCCTCGAGAACGCGGTCGAAACTGCGGGGCACAGCTAGTTATAGATAAACCTAACCTTTGATTTATGAATGGATTTCAGAACGCAAATCAAACGCGAGCAAAACAGGTGCATAACCGTTCGAATAAAAGCTTTATTTCTGCAATTTATACAGCGGCTAGCAAACTGTTAACCTCAAATACGCCCTTAAGCGCTAGTTGGCACATAACGGTTCTATAACAAATGTCAACATTATGCAATACCTCCTTTCTATCAGGGAAGGTCGATGACCGATAGCAACAACAGTTGTGCTTACACCGGCTTGTTTGCGGTGTTTTGCTTATCAGTTAACATAGATCGACTTGAACGCGGAAACTCGACTTCGTTATCGGCTTGACAGAATTGCGACTTCGAATTGACTGGAATGCTTGTATTGCTGTTTGTTGCATGTTAAGGACTTCCATGCGTAATTGATGTAGGTAAAGGTTATTTTTGAATGGCAGATTAATTCTACTAATCTAATAATAAGTTATTCGAAACGCGATAGTTTGTGAGGATTTATGGATTGATATTTGTACGCGGCTTTGAATGAAACTTGACATATGAAGCAGCCCCGGAAAAGCACGTAGATTGCATTTTATCCCGCTAAAATGTAACATCCCTCAAAAACTTTGATGAAACTGCGGGGTCCGTACCTGCCAGTGACAGTACCATCAAAATCAGTCCAGCCGTTTTATAAATTAGCCGAAACAAACAGACTGACAGAAGAAAATAAAAAAGAACCATATTTGCCCTGCTAATATACTTACAATTGATTTAGAAAAAAACTGTTATTTTGATATTACAAGCGCACACTTATAAATACATTAATCATATTTTTATTGTAAAGGAAAGGGTAAATAGCAACAGATGTTACGTTCAATAGCTACATCACAGATTAGATAATAGAGACTACACGATTCACGAGCAAAATAACGAAACTTAAAAATTTATTGAACGGGACCGATCGTAAAGCAAACAGTGGCCCAAAGTATGTGTGCCATTACATATGTAGGTAATAACACAATGTAGGTCAAGTACGTATGTACTTAAATACAAGGCATTTGTACTGGGACTAGTCTATAGAAATCAGGTCATCAATTCAATATTAAAAGAAAACTTATTTTTGAAAGCCTTCTTATACTATTTATCTGATAGAGATAAAACTTTTTGGAGTTGTCCTAAAAAGGATCCCGCCACAATAAAAAAAAGACGCCCTGCCACGCATGCCGAGAACAGAACTTTGAGTAGTAGAGCTCTAAGAGCAGAGTTCGTCCGGGGAAGTACTACCACCTTACCCATTTCCGCCGTAAAGCAGTAGTGCAATTGTATTACTGTGTTTCGGTTAGAAATGTAAGGGGTCGGTGAAATTACAGGCACATGAGACTTAACAACTTCACGTCTCAGGGTCGACAACGCATTGGCGATGCTCATAGTGTTGCAAATGTCCACAGGCGGCGGTGACCACTTACCATCAGGTGGACCGTCTGCTTGTTAGTCGGCCCAAGTGGCATAAAAAAAAAAATTGCCAATAATTTTAAAAAATGCCAGAACCGTTATTCTTTAACAATTTAAGCAAAAACAATGAAAACACCGTAATGATGATAAACTCGCTTCAACAGATTATAAATATGAAAAACAATATCATTCATCGCCCACACAAGGCACAGAGTATAGTGTCTAACTAAATACCCAAAATAAATTGACCGTCTCAAAACCTCCGAAAAAATCCATATGCTCTGTCACGACTGACTATTATACAGTTATTTATCGGCCGTAAATTAGTATTAAATTTCTGGATTATAGCCTTGATGAGATTTGATACCGAAGAATTTACATTTTAATAGTACCAATATAGGAGTCACACCTATTTAATAGCGGTCTCATTTACAGGATTACTATAATGAGCCTTGGAATGAACGGCTCAGGTACTCAATAAATTTTGTGATCAATAGGGTTATTTCTCTATTTAGTTCACACTGTTCCCCTTCTTTATTTGCTCAGAAACTCATTTATAAAATGGAGCAACTATTATGAACAGTAAAACTTTCATGCAATGTTGCGAGCTAAGGAAACTATTATCTAGTTGGAATAGTGTTCTTCTTGAAAAATAACATTTTCATATAATGAAATATTCTTTTTCTGCCGAGATCTAAGCTGAATTAACGACGACTTTTTGTAATAGCAAAAGAAAAACGATGATGCGCAATGCTTTGTATAACCAAACTTTTCACAGTTGATATTGAGATAAAATTACCAATTTCATCGTCATCAATCAATTTAGCCGCGGCGAGGGCGCGTTATTCGCTGACGAGACAATTTGCCCGCGTTTCTGACTATCCATGTCGGCTAATGACTCGAAAATGGGGCCGTTTATATATTCATTACACGATTATAAACAACAGCAACCAAAAACTTTGTGGACCATAGCCTACTAATATTATAAATGCAAAAATAAAATATTATTACAAACTTCATGTTTGTTACTCTTTCACGCATAAACTACCGAACAGAATTAGATCAAAATTGGTACATAGATAAAACATGTCCTGGAATAATATATAGAAACTTTTTATTCCGGGAAATAGTACCATCACTCTGGAACGCAGAAAAACCCGCGTGGGACAGCTAGTAATAAAATATATTAGGTACTTATTTTAGACAGGATGACGTTTCGAGTCTTCACATTGTTTTAACGATTCTAACGATTTAGTACGAATTATAGACACTACACGTTATACTGCCAATTACCAACACTGCAATATGTACTTAATCAAAACTGAACAACTCAGCAGTGTCGTAACCTTGTTTCTAGCACAGATACAGTCACTCCTTCGAGTATCTACGTGATCTTACGCCACGTCCTATTCTGGACGAATTAACTAATTAAGCGTATCCAATTCTGCCCATCAGCTCAATTGCTCTTAATACTGGGATTGCTCATGGTCGAAATACGACGCGATTTTTAATTGCTCTCATCAGGGGTGCCATTCTGTAAGGCAAAATGACACTAGTTCAAGGATGTTTCGTCGCAGCCTCCATGCTCTGTCTCTTTCGCTAACTATGCAATCACGCGAGAGAAACGCTTTTGGAGGTCTCCGTGCGACGGCTCGCCGACGATGTTTGTGTTAGCTGAATAAAGGGGCAGAAAACGGGCGTAGGGCGTTGATATATATAAATTGGAATTGTCATCATCTGATGAGTGAGTCAGTACTTTTAATATACCTACGCCAATATCAGTAATTAGGGCTCAAGGGCAGCGAAGAGCGTGAGACCACCTCGAAGATAATTTTTATTTTAATTTACCGCCCACGAATCCGCGTTTAGGATTTCTGTTAAAATCTGGCTGCTTTGACATTGGAAGTTAAGATATGATTCCCTGTTTCGTATTTCCATTAAGAAGGTAATGTTATTAAGTGTTTATTTATTTGGTGTCTTATCTCTAACGGCTTGTTTTATTGCGTTTATAGAAAACGTGCGTAATGGCTCTAAAATTATGTTGGAAACCGTCAAAATATTTTACATACCTATTATAAACCGATATAAAATAGGAAGATTTTCTGTTCTCTCTGAATGTTTGTATGTACACGATTTTTTCATAGGTCCTCTAAAACTTACTCTCAAATTACCAAATAAACGTGGATTGAACAATTAACGGCAATTTAAACTTTAAATTATAGTAGCATAAATAACAATTTCAATTAACACTAACGTTATTACTTACAATATTTATGTGATTAAAATCATCGAGAAAGATGGTACAGAGTCAAACATGAAAACTCTGAGTAATCAACACTAGCTTATCAAAATATTTGTACATTTGCTTTACATGATTCAACAATTAAGATACAGAATACAGATGTAATCATTTAATTAACAAACTTCTTAAATATTCGTCGTTTGGAGCAGTAGCGATATATTCTCATTAATGTCAGAGGACATCGCCACTTTTATTTTCCTTATCAAAATGGCCAACCATTAATTTAATTAAGGCATTCTTTTCAATGCAACCATAGATTCCGATACCTACTCAAACATTTTTAAGATGTTTGGACTTCCCAGGTTTGTTTTGACATTCGTTTTGGACTGTGAATGGAATTTTAATTAGGTTGAAAACCTTTTTACGTTTCGACGTAAAACATAAATAGTCAATTTAGTATAGGTATATAGTATATAATTATATCTTTAACTATATAACTAAATCTAAACTAATACATATTAGAAATTGTTTGTTTGTTACCATTTAACTCAAAAACGAATTAACTGATTTTAGAAATTCTTACACCATTAGAAAGCTATTTTTTTACCGTGGCATTTAGCATGGGCTATATTTATCCTCGTATACTAACGGGAGCGGGAACTACGCGTGTGAAACCGCGGGGCGTTGCTATAGCAAATAAAGGATGAATAACAATAGCTGGGCTTTTGAAATGAAATACCAATATTAAGAACCTGTTTGGAATTACTTATTAAACTTTCGATCAAATGTGGCTAACCTAATTACTCGAGTAATTAAAGTAAACTGATACTCAACGTGTAAGCAAAATCTTTAGCATGCGTAAGACATAAAAATACCAGTATCTTTATTTTTTATTTTATTTATTTAAACTTTTTTAGCTTATTTTATTTAGGAAGGTATTATAGATATTGTTAAAATTTTATTGTTAGAATAGAATTCTTACATAGTATGAAACAATGTCTATTCCGCCGTTTGTACGCTTCTTTCAAACTACACAACGGATTTTGATGCGGTTTTCATCAATAGACAGAATGATTCACGAGGAAGGTTGATATGTGTGCTTATATCCCTCTGGCATGTGAGTGAAACCGCAGGGGACAGCTAGTATAGTTATAAAAAATAATCTAATTATGCATAAATGTATTTAACCTTAAAATTATATTTTAAAATAATTCATATTAAGAATAAGGAAATCTTAAAACTAAGCTTCTTAAAGTTAACTAATAAAAAAAATATTGAATCTATTTTGATAATATTAAAAAAAAATTAAAAAGAAACACTGCAAATTGCAATAGCTTATAAAATTCTACATGATGTGCATTAACTGATCTTCTCGTTTACCTTATTATTTCCAACATTAAAACACGGATTTAAAAACAAGTTAACTTATAAAGAAACTTGCGCCACCGGTTGCTAACCAGATACACTATCTTTGTAGAAATCGTTCTAGTAAATGAACAAAAAGCATTTGAATTGATAATGTGGCATAGACACTTGTGTGTAATAAAAATGAATGTTTGTTTGTTCCATAGAAGTATTTTATGAATCATTGGGTCTGTGCATTTTGGTGATCCTCAGTGACTTGTTTAAAGGTTTACCCAAATTGATAGTGTTGCTGTTTTCTCTTCGCATTGATGGAAAGGACAACTATGTAAGTAAAATTTAAAATCGTTAAGATCATGGGTTTACATATGACTCTCTAGTGAAGGAAAACATCTTGAAAATATCATAGTATGGTACTGTTTTTTTAAATATCGACAAACAGGCAGATGGTTCACCTGATGCTAAATGGTCTCTGCCCCCTATGGACTCTTGCAACCCTGATATGAGCTGCTTAGTCTCATGTGCCAGTAATATTACTGCCCATTTCACTACCGCTTCATGGCGAATATAGGTAAGTCGCACTAGACCAACTCTGCACTAAGAGCGATACAACTTCAAGAAGCGGTACCAGGATGGTTAGCTATGCTTTCAAGTTGATAATGTATTGTCTGTCATCTACAGGTATCCGGGGCATGCTCTTGAGAGCCAGTTCCTCTTACCTTTGGCCACATAAGTACTCACCAACACATTTCTTTAGTAAAAAATAACTTATGACATGATGCTTTTGTTCTCCTTTTTAAATACTTTATCAATTAATGACCCACCTATGCTACATGACTTTCAAACAAACTAAAGTTAAGAAAGCAAATGAAGCACAATGTAATGACATAGCATTACTCTCTGAAATAAATATGCAGATTAATACCATTCAATAAATACACTTCGACAAAACCATGAAAAATAAATTTTTGTTAAATTTTCCAGTCTGAAAAAACATCGGTCATAAAAAACTTTATAGTGGTGGTAAACGTTGGGTCAAGAGAATAAAAAATATTGTCTGTGTACCTTATTAAGTACCTCGTTTAAGTAGCCAATTAATTATTTAATAGCCTGGAAAATAAATTCCAATTTTATTCAATCGAATACGTTAAGAATTGTGTGTCTATATTGCGAACATGCAAATGTAAAACAACTTGTTCCTTTTTTTCTTGTTTCTTGTATATTCATTGATAATGAATGATAATTTAATAAATAAATATCCAAGGACATTCTTTACACACGGCCATCTGGTCCCAAACTAAGCAGAGCTTGTACTATGGAAACTAGATAACTGGTATACTACATATACTTTTTTTTTTCTAAATATATACTATAGATATTGACACCCAGACACAGAACAATCAGACATGTTCATGCACGTTTGTCCTGGGTGGGAATCGAACCCGCGATCTTCGGCTTGGCAGTCAGAGTCGCTAATTACCAAGCCAACTGGCCTGTCAGTTGAAAATCCAATGAAAATGGATATAATTATAAAGCTATAAAAATTCGAGCCATTTAATCATAAGAACATGTATCTACTAGAAGTTATAAAGGTGGCTGATTAATAGTTTGAGGAACGTTTACAAAAAAATATCTTATTTCTAACCTCAGTTACAGTATTGTGCCGTATTACTTGAACGTATTATAAAAACTAAAAGCATTACACGAACAGTTATCTTGAAACAACGAAGCTTATTATAAGTAACTATTGGTGAACATCTGGCTTGACTTACATTAAATGCGATGCACCGGAATAGAGTCTTCAAGTCGAGTGATCTTCCCACGACCATTGAACTTATCTTTTACTATAACAGCACCCTTTTTAGTTCATTTAATTTGACAATATGGTAGAAAACATCTACTATTACAATATCAAATTGTTTTAAAATAAGAACTCCGATTAAGATTAAAGAGTTTCTTACAAAGAGGATCAAATGATTTTAGGTTATTAGTTCTGCTAATATTAAGTACTAGCTGTCCCCCGCGGTTTTATCCAGTTTTATCGATATCATAATAGCCTATAACCATCTACTAAAAATTCCGCGTCGAATGGTAGCAGTCCCATCCCGATATGTTCAGTAGTTTTGAGGTAATGATGCGTCAAATGAACCTTATTTTGCTCATTTAGTCCTCGATCTCATTAATTCCTTATGACAAACATCACTTTTTCCATAAACAATAACGCCTTTTGACATAAAAACAATTATTAGAGCGCAATAAGGGGTAATGCTAAAGCCCCAGTACACTAATTCTACATTAGACAAAACGCTATCAATATAAATGATGTACCAACTAAAAGCTTTTGTTTGTTTTCCTTTATAGTTCACTGCGTCAGGGATAAGCATGTGGGACTAAACGGACTAAGCCCATTACACACATAAACAGCCACGTGAGACCATACTGTTTGTGTTTATAAGCTCTGTACAGCATTGAAGACCACGCACGTACACCTCCACACATATCAACACAGGATTGTGGCATGGATCATTCATAAATTATAGCAGATAGTCATTTGAGCACCTATCTATATGATATGAAGGCTCAAATTATAAAAAGTGAAGTTTTAATTGACGTTCTAACATACATACTTATGGGTGTTCAAATAAGTTGTTATCGAAGTTTTTTTTTTATAGCACTTGGGCTGACAAGCAAGCAGACGGTCCACCTGGTGGTCACCGCCGTCTATGGACATTTGCAACACTAGGGGCCAATGCATTGTCGGCCTTGAGACGTAAAGTTGTTAAGTCTCATGTGCCTGTAATTTCACCGGCTCCCTTACCTTTCTAACCGAAACACAGTAATACAAGTGCAATACTTCTTTACGGCAGAAATGGGTAAGGTGGTAGTACTTCCCCGGACGAACTCTGCACTAAGAGCTCTACTACATGAAAAACATATTTACTATACATTATACCTATACCTACATACGTATTTCAGAGTCTATCTTCTGTCTCGCATAAAAACTGTGTTTAAGATACCTAGAAGAAAACAGGATGAGTCGTAAAGAAACAATACGAACGATTGTATAACAGGAAAACAATTTAATTATTCATCAATTACTTTTAAATAGCATAGATTGTGTTTATTTTTCGTCACACAAAAAGGTTGCGGATTAGAATTTCAAAGCCCTCCAATAAGAAGTTTCACTTCATTGTTAACTGAAACGGGATAATTCAGTATTATGTATAAATTTTCTTTGAGTTTTATTTGAGATTTATTTATTTATAGTCATTTTGTATTAACTCTGATGCCTGTTACTTAATAGTATTTCTTGATAATCTCTAACATTTATTTTCAAATCTTAATATGCAATGACCTTAAGAGAATTTAGTGCTTAAGTTGTACGCATGAGGTGCCCTTTTTGTGTAACCGCGTTACAAATTTTGCTGCAAATAATTGTAGCAGCCGTAGCAATCATATGCCAGTTCATTTTACACTCTAAGACAATTCTGGCCTTGTCTAGAGAGGTCAAGTTAAAATGGTACTTTTTTCTGCTGACACATTAATAATATATCAACGACAGATCTAAATAGACCGAGCTTGTGATTTGAAAGACTAGTTGTGATTTGCAATTTGCAGTGAAAGGCATCTTAGTTGTTCTTTTTGATTGTAATTATATACTATCATTGGCTTATATCTAAATTATAGTTGCGTTATTGAATTCAAATTGTGTATGCAAATTTTTCTTTTCACTCTTTACGTCTTAGTGGTAAGTGACACTAACCACCTTTTCCATATGTTTTTAATTAAAAACAGCCCTTTCTTTCAGTTGTTGGTTCCACTTACACGATAATACACATCTTATTTGACAAAGACGACATTTCGAAGTACAACATTTTTGCGCACATCAGTCATAGTCATTACCAAAATATTGGTATTATTTATTAATTTTTATTACGTCGTACGGCGGAAAGAATATATAGGGGCGAGTTACTAAAAATCATAATATAGTAGAACACTTTTAATGTTGTTTCCCTTGCAGATCCACAAATTACTATCCATAAAAAATAAGTAGCAATATCTAAATTCAATTGTCTTCAGACCACTAGACACTCCTATTAGACTCCTTAGTTGGATGCTTGTTTTAGGTCTGTTAGAGTATAAAAAAATTCTAAGATAGTTTAACATACTAATGGTAAGTGGTATACTGATATAGACGTAGTATTAACCTCTACTTTCTCGTAGTATCGACTTCTGATAGTCAACATAAGAAAGTATTGAAGACATCTTTATAACATCTCAAATCATACATCGTACAACCATTACTCATGATCGTAAAATCATAAATGGCTGTGCACAGCTTCCGCAATTACCCCATTAGTCATGCTTTCATATTTTTCAAAGAAACCGGTATTAGCCGTGATGTTTGCTATTACGAATAATTTGTTCACGGATTTCACGGTGTTTGCTTCGCCCGTTTACCGGTTCACCACACGATTGTTACATAGAACAATGATGGGACGAAATCCATTGCGGGTAGACAAAGCATGCGAGTATACCGTGACAAATCGTTGGAACGAACGAGGTGGTTCTTGTCATTGTCTACCACAACTACCGTGAATCACTCGAGTCTACTCGCCTCCGTAAAATGAAACATTGCAAGTTCCCACGGCTGCGTAGGAGTGAATGTTTGCAAATTACATGGCGACGTGAAATTGGTTTTTATTTGGTATTGTCCGACTTTCTCAGGCTATTGCAAATGCCGCTTATACGAAACACCGACTGTATTGTTACAAAAGTGTTATAGATACGTCACTTATTGCGCAAACTAAAATGCGGGCTTAATGTGAAAGTTCTAAAAGCCCTATAATAAAAAACAAATGTCTTCTATTCCTACTGAAATATGGATGACCTCTTTTGAGAAAACCTTGACTTAAATATGAAATATTGGGCACACTTCTCATAAAACCCCACAGCGACACTAAATACCTACTTACATATAGGTTTTTTAAACATATGGCCTAATTTGTTAGCACATGTGTGAAGCACTAAACGAAATCTAATAGACATATATATACACAAATGAATTGTTTAAGCATGTCCAATTATACTTCATACAATTTTGGTAAAACTCTGACGATCAAAATTGATGTTTAAAAATATTATTATAGGATAAACGCTTCTTAAATAATTCATAGTTTTACATTTGCAGCTTCAAACTAAAAGTTAAACATTTTAAGTACTGTAGATAGCTGTCATACACTCAACAACTTCGTGGACACAATTCAACAATCAAAATTGCACAAAGGCAATCAAATTTGTATTCCTACCGAACGCCACATTTGTACTGAAGCGTTTATTTTCGTTTTGTCCCCAACAACACGTCAGCACCTTTCATCCCAAAAAAGGTAAAAGGGGAAAAAGAGCAGAATCCCGTAAGCACGGCGACAAATTTAGCCTTTTCATTGTGTCATTATATTAAAATGCAGCGGGGTGTCGACACAATTCACAAAAAAATAAAATCACCTGTCACTGCTATACTGAAGCAAGCGAAAAAAGAACTTAAATATAAACAGTGAAAGATCTATTTCGTTTAACAATAAAAAAACCCATTTTAAGTTCCGCGTAAATAGAGAGATCATTTGTATGTAAACGCCCTAAATTAAATTTAGATCATTTCATCTTAAGGTAGGGGACAGTTTTTGCAAACAAAGTTAAATACATAAATAAGGGTTAGGGGAATACGATTTGATTTATGCTATTTGTTACAGAAATGTGTATAGTTTAAAGAACTGTGTATGTGGTGCTGTGTACGCTTAAGATGTCATGAAAAGTAAGTTTCTTGTTTTTATATAGTGTAGCTGATTTTATAGGTTATGTACGTATAAAATCAACATTGAACCTCTGAGAGAACTCTCCAATGCAATCGAGATTGAATTGGGAATATGGGATCAGACAAATTACATTGCTTGTGCTGGGAGCAATTCCTTTGGGTTGCTGCAAATTCTCCGTACATTTTAAGGACTTACAAGACAAATGAGTAGATTTTCAACCTGTAAGAAATGGAAAGAATTAATTAGAATTTGACGCAAAAAACACTGCGAAGTAGAGTTTAATATTTGAATTGCTCAAAAGCTCTAAAGCCTGATTGATTGAGTCTCTAAAAAATTTTTTTTTTTTGGTTTTTCTAAGTATGATAGATAAAAATACTGAATTTCAATAATATACTGGCCATTTAACAACTTACAGGCACTTAATTACATAATTTAGGTTTTGGTAAAATATAATATACGATCTTTTTAAAATTACCTAGGTATACAACCTTTTTACTGCAGATCACAATCTTATGTCATCAGCTTGCTTTAGTCCAATTTAGCAACAATGTCGTAATGATTAAGTTAGTTAACTCGTAATAACTTCAGATTAAACACTTAAATGATGTCTAGACTGGATCAATCTAAATGCTTGAGAGCTTAATGTAGACTTATGGTGAGTGAAATGGAGACATTGTGTGTTTGAATATCATCATAACAGTATAGTTAAAATTATATACTATACTACTTTTATTGTGCCACAATTTGAGCAAAATAAGTCACACCTATACTCAGTGCCGGATTAACCACGTAGCAAGAGTAGCAATTGCTACGGGCCCCGCGCTAAAGGGGGCCCCGCGTGTCTATCCTACCTACGATTGTTTTTTTTTACCACTTTATACTTAAGAACCCTCGACAGAATTTGCTACGGGCCCCGCCCTTGCTTAATCCGGCACTGCCTTTACTTATTACCTCTGCAGTAAGTACCTACATTCGTCTAAGTTGTATTCGAGTGTTGGGAAAAACGTAAAATGTATGTAATATTAGGAATAGTATATATTAGATATAAGATAGATAATAAGATCAACTACTCTGTCGCATTAGGCTTGCCTGTAAAGACATACGTAAGTTTTATAGTTAATAAATAAATAAATATAAATTAAAAAGAGGTAAAATTTTAAAGTTAGCTTACAGGAGGTAAGCTCCGGTCAGTGCCGGATTAACCACGAAGCAAGAGTAGCAATTGCTACGGGCCCCACGCTAAAGGGGGCCCCGCGTGTCTATCCTACCTACAATTGTTTTTTTTTACTACTTTATACTTAAGAACCGATAGCAGACCAAATGCCCCTCGACAGAATTTGCTACGGGCCCCGCGCTTGCTTAATCCGGCACTGTCTATACATATTATTACTTATTACCTCTGCAGTACCTACATTCGTCTAAGTTATATTCGATTGTTGGGAAAAACGTGATATAATATAGATAATAAGATCAACTACTCTGTCGCATTAGGCTTGCCTGTAAAGATAGACGTAAGTTTTATAATAAATTAATAAATAATTATTAAAAAGAGGTAAAATTTAAAAGTTTGCTTACAGGAGAAAATCTCCGATACGTCGCAACCAATAAATATCAGTCTGAACTGATAGAAAGCTACACTATTACCGAGTGAGATAGGCTATGTTATTATGCCGGGATATATTCGATCCCTCGAGAACGCGGGACTGTAGCTTGATATAAGATAGATCCCACAGTAATGTAGTATACGTGTTACAAAATACCCCGTAAAAATATAATTAATTATCAATGCTAACAACCCTAGTAAGCTGTCATGTCAGGGAACCAGATTATTTAACAGAAACACTCTGTATAAAAATTTTAATAAGGACAACTGAAATTTTAGTTAACCAAGTGACAAGCTTTACTTATAAAATATAAAAAACACGCTTTAATAGACAATCCAACAAAAAAATAGAAAACATTTTTTACAATAAAATATTTTTTTTCTTATATTATTCTTCATTTCGGGTCTAATGATTGAGTCCTCGATACAAAGTTTGAATGAGATCTGACCGTTTAAAGTGGATCAAAATCGCGCTCAAAGGAGTCGGTTACATACAAGCGAAGCTAATAAAAAGCGTGTAAAAACAAGGTGCGTCCTAATGATGCACGATAGAAGTGAAACAAGTCACTGTTGAATAGCATAGATTGTGTTTAGCACTTATTTATTTCCATATTTCTCCTCGTCTGTGTTCCCAGATACTTACAACTTAGGGCTCTTTAAGAAAAGAGTGAATAGGCTACTAACGGGAAAGCGAACTCCATCTTCGGCGTCATCTCCACTTAGCATTAGGTGAGATTGAGGCCAATCGTAGTCCCGTAAGAAATTAAAAAAAAATTATATACATATGTGTCACTGTGCATCATCTTCTTCGATCTTTTTCCTAACACAAACAGGTTGCGTATCAGAATTTCAGTGCTCCCATAGCAAGTTTCACTTTAATAATATGGCTATAAGAGTCTTAAGACAACCTTCAATAAAAAAGTATTCAAAAGATATTTAAAAATACAAATCAGAGCCGTACATAACTTTGGGTGTCAAAAATAGCTTGTCTCTTATTTCGTCAAAGTAAACCGAGTTGACCCGAGCGTCACTAATAGCGCTATGTAACTTATAAGCAACATTATGGTGTGTGGCCAAGCAGTGGACATCACCGAATCGGTCGCGGTGATTATGTTCGGTCACGAATTCAATATAAACCGTCATTATGACAACTAATCAAATTATTTATTTTGCTTTTCAAGGTGTTAGAAAATAAATGGAATCGGAAAAAAAAGTTTATATCGCCTCGCTGTTGACTCACAAATTTGATGGTATAGAGATAAAATTTACCTACATTAGGATAGAGGGGTCTAAGGTTTGTAAATAAATGTTTGAACATTTCATAAAAAAGAGTAAGATTCTTTAAAAATTTCAAGTTAACAAATCCTGAGATCTAAAACTTTAACGACAACCCCCACCCCAACTTTAGCGCATGTTGACAACACTAGAAATATTTTCAAGCAAGTTTTAAGTCTTCCTGCACGTAAGCTCCATGACAACCAGAATCCTAAAAGGTTCCAAATAGTTTATGTTTGATAGGAATTTCTAGTTCCTAAGCATATTTTTAAAAGCCGTAATTATCGTACATTTGTGATCGAAAATCGTTTTCTAACGCAAAAAGATAATTCCCGATAATTATTCGTAATTACACTATGAGAACAAAGCGAACATCCGCTATCTGTGAGAGAGTTGTTTCTTTGATTACAGTTCTATGTATACCTTTTGCATTACCATCGCGTTGTCGTACCTACCTTTATAATTATTGGTTTATTTTTACCGGTTGCATGTCGAGACTTGTAGCAGCCTCTTCAAAGGGTAACATGCATTGACGCTATTTATAAACGTTCCGCTTAACTTTTTTTTAATCGTTGCTTCACTCCTGTTCATCGGAGCGCACGCGCACCTGTTCAATCCCTCGCGGCTGATTGGTTCACTGCAGATGCACAAGTCAATAACATCTAACCACTCTAAGGCCACCCTTATTCTTGTTTCTTAGCCCTTATCTTCTATAATTGAGAAGTGTTTTAATTATGAGCCTTGTTTTATGATTTTTGAGATTCATAACGTGGGCATATAAAGAATCGTTTAACTTTACAGCCACTAACAAAAGATTATTATTTTACCCCAGTAGGTACCTGCTGACTAAGGTCAACCACGATATTGATTGCCCAAGCGACCCAATCATGTTCCTTATTATTGGATACAGAGTTGTACCAGTCAAAGTGACTTATCACAATAATCAATTTGCTTTCGTAGCGCTGTCCATTTGTTTAATGGCTCCGCTATAGACATTGTAGGAGCTAAATGTTATCAATGATTGTCAATCTTAGTGCGTGTTTCTAAAGTAGCCGTCACTAGACCGTTATTCTATTTTTTTAAATAACCCATTTGTATGTACCAAATTTGGACAGTTAGATCAAGTGTTATGATAACTTGACTAATGCATTAGGTAAAGTAATGTTTTTTTTTCTGAATGTTTCGTTATTTTTTATGAGCACATTTTATTTTACCCCATGTTAGGATACCGTAACCGGTATCGGTACACAGATTCGAGTAAAATTCAAATTATTTCAAATCAGTTTATCGACAGGTCTTGCGGTATCTCGGGAATCGCTAGCAACTGCAGCGGCACTGCCACAAAGTGACTCGAACTAGCTACTGGATGTAAAAAAACCTGCGACATGCAACATCAACTACGAGTAGGCATTCCGTGGGTTGTCGTCGAAGTCCGCCTGTCAAATGACGATAGCATCAGGGAAATGTTGGCATTCGAAATGGCCACTATAAGGAACCCAGAAGCTTCTTTAAATAAATATCAACGAGTACAGTAAATAAAATGCGATAGAGCATACGTTGTTGATTTGAAAACTTTAAGGCGGAAATTGCTGGAATATTAAAGATATAAAGGTATTCAAGATTCAATTATTTCCAAAAATCTTAGATGTACTTATATTACCTGTGGCATTTAAAATCGATCCAAGAGAATATACATATCAATACAAAATATAGCATATCAATGCTGCATCCGGCTTTAACATTTAAGCTTATTTCAATACGTCAATCATTATTATTAAGTAGCTGCTTGTGTTTTCAACAATATTTATTTATGTCAGTACTGAGCTATATTGTTCCTAAATCAGATTTCGCGGAATTATAAAACAATCGATCAAACGATGTCGATACCATTCCTACAGATACCGGTTTATTGTTGGTATCTACGGTATCAATAAATCATAGCCTGGCAACTCTGTAGTTTATATTGTTTTCTAATAGATATCCATTGTCTTCTCAGGCCATGGGTGTGTAATCACTTCTTATTGTCTCACTGCCATTGTTTCGTTTCTTTGCGTAGGCTCGCCGCCAAGAAATTGTCTCTGAGGAAAATGCTAATGTTACGTAATTAATGGCTTTTGTTCTTTAATAAATTATTAATTGGTAGACAGGTTACTTTATTTTAACTAAATACAAAAAATAAATTAAATATAATGTCTTCAAATTATATTAATTAGAATCCTGAATTTGACTTATTATAACTTGAATAAACGAAGGTTTAGAACCACCTATATTTAATTTCGAGTTTTAGCATTTTTACATAGTTACATAATTTATTTAAAATACCTATACTGTTAGTGGTGAGTAGCGAGAGATGGTCAACTTGCGGCCTGTTAGACAGATAAGTAGGAACTTTAAAGCGCCCTACAATCGTGCAAACATTTTTAAATCTACGATCCTGTGTTTAAAGACTATTTTTACCCAACAATTCCTTTTATTTGGTATACACCCTATAATGATGGGCCATCCGTCTGTTTGTTTATCACAAGCATTTTTTAACCGTAGTAGGCAGCCTGTTGTCTTTTCGCATATTATCGTAAGTAGGTATGTATAGTCTCTTGGCAAATAATTTACGTAATATCAATCATTACGTATTCAAGAAATTGATTAAATTTCATGCGTTTCGTTCTGGCTCCATTTTGAAATCGTTAACATAAAAGTACTTTACTGCATCAAATTTTATGAATATGCAACAACATAAATATTTATATGCGCCTTGAAGAATTATGATAGCAAAATTTCACATTAAAGTTTGATTTGAAGTTACATATACAATCAAATTTAAATGGTTGTTGTACGGGACCCGTGTGTAAGTCCAGCTCGTACCTGGCTGGTATTTTAATTAAAAGTGGCATTCTAATAAGGCTCTCATATAAAATGCAATTTTTAGATGTTTTGCATCCAAGCAATTTCCTCTGAGTCAGATAAGCGGGTCCACCTCTGTATTATTTTATAGGTCCATAAATATCTTGCAAATTGCTTTCTTAATTAGGTTTAAGAACCAGTTCAGAAGTCCGTTCCAATTTTGTTCTTTTAAATATACGTTAAGCATAATAAGTGTTCAAATGCCGACATTTAATATGTATTTAAATGTTATCTATTATCTCAAAAGGCTTTTTAATCAGATTCAATTTATTTGATTGAGATAATTAAATCTTTAACAGAAACAAGTTTTTTTATTACATCTAAGATTTTGTCCAGAATATGTTGTTTTTTGCATTATTACTTTGTGGTTTCGAAATGAACCTATGTTTAATTTTTGTTATGATTTCTGTTTGTGTTACTTATTTTACAACCTAGTAAAAAATATAGTTTACGGTCATAGATAGTAGAAGTACTATTACAAAGTACTTACTATTGCATGAAATTATAGTTAAGTCACGTCAAGTTTAAATATTTACCAACACCTATTTAAAGAGCTGTAAACGAAATTTAAATTCTCAACCCACGTGCTCTAATAAAATATATATATAAAAATATGTCAATTATGTTGCAACTGTGGGCGTTAATTTCTTTAATCTGTATGGGAATTATAGATGCCATAAAAATACCGTTGTGTTTGTTTATTACGATCTGATAACACTCGGGCTACAGAAGCTGTGAGAGGTGCTTAAACTCTCATGTTTATAACTGATCTATCGTCAGATATTACAACCTTCTTTTTCTGCCTTTGAACACTTCATTTATGGAAGACTAGCTGTGCCCCGCCGTTTCACCCGCGATCTCGATTGTAGTTTATGTCATCAGAGGTAGCGTTGATAACGAAATCTTGTTAAATTCAAGGCCAGAGTGAGGCATTTTCTGGGTAAGCGTGCTACATCTTCGTCCTCGACATAACTGCTTCTGGAGTCAGTCATAGGCCAAACGCAAGCCCATTCTAAAAACAAAAAAATCATTGAGAAACAAATTTTCGCCAAGAATTTTTTTTTTGATATATTTTTTAACACTTATTCTGCTATTCCGGACGGAGATAAATCCAAATCAAAAATTATTGAAATCTGTGCAGCCGTTCTTGAGTTTTGAATGGTGTAATTAACACAACTTTGTTTTATATTATTGAACAACAAAAGTAACTGGCTTAATTAAGTTGGATATTTTTGAAGTCTTCACTGACGGAATTTAGCTTATAGCTTATCTTCATACATGACGGTCCTGTTGGCGTGATTAGATACCCTAAATCATGGGTTCGATTCCCCCCATACCAAGCAGGATAAACATTTACTGTGCAAATACATCTATTTGTAATGACATCTATTTGTTTTTTATGTGTAAATATACGGGTGTATAAATTTTAAAAGTGGTTGGGATATCAGTAATCTAGTTACCATAGTAAGAACTATATTTCATTTGGGATCAGCCCCTTTATTCAGCTAATACAAACTTCGTCGCCAAGCCGCTTCACGGAGGCCTCGGAGAGCTTACCTCTCACGTGTTTAGTAGTAGTAGCAAAAGAGACAGAGCATGGAGGCCGCGACGAAACATCCTCGAATTAGTGTCAGTTTCCTTACAGAATCGAGCCCCTGACCGTGTGTGAAGGTGAACAGGGCACACAGAAAATAATGGGCATAAAGCTGGCTTCAATTTGTCTATAAAGGAATCTCGGAAGGAAGGAACTTCTTTCTATTTCTGTCAGTTGATTTTTAATTTAATTTAATTTACGAAGAAAAGTTTTAATAAAAGCCAGTAGTAAAGTACGGTCAGGAAATAACGCGAATTAAAAAAACCTTTAGATTTAATACTTATTAAAAAAGGCTTTGCAATATTGTTGCTCAGTTATTACCTTCAGTCTCGCTTATTATTGAAAAATATTACTCGCATAAAGAACTGAAATACTGTACTTTGTGAAAGTGAATTTTAACTAGTATCTTAGTATTGAATACTTCTAAACGGATATGTAAGTTGTGTTATAGTAATAGACAAGAATTGTATGTCATAATATCAAAGCAAAATTTTGTTCCACTCTGGCACCCAAAGTAAGATTCAACTTGTGTTAGGGATACCAGGGCCCTCGCACTTATTAATCTATTACAGAACTCTTCAGTGTAAAATAATAAAAAAAAAAAATAAAAAAAAAGCCTTTATTATATATTCAACAATTTGTTCAGATTATTTCCTAAAAGGGCAACAGCTCATGAAACTTCCACTCGTACGTGATTTAGGTGTCACCCATGATTCTCAATTACTGTTTGATACTCACGTCGATAATATAATATCCAAAGCGTCTAGAGCTTTGGGGTTTGTGATGCGTAACTCCGAGTGTTTCAGCAGAGCAAAAACTATGAAGATTCTCTATTGCACTTATGTCAGAAGCACCTTGGAGTATGCATCTCAAATATGGAACCCAAGGTACAATACCTATATAACTAGAATAGAAAACAATAAACACGCGCGCTGATCCATGATTCCATAAGTGCCATCTGGACCCCTACATAGTACATAGTTTACATGCAAGTGCTTAATCCCATGGTTCATTGTGTGAGCTTGCAGAGGGGCACACTTAGAAGGGATGGTAGGAGTCATTTTTTTGAGGATTCTAAACACGCGTGCTGATCCCAAACTAAGCAGACCTTGTACTATGGAAGCCAGAAATCTGACAACAATACTACTTTTTTCTAAAAACATACTTACTTATTTAGATTTCAACTGTATGTGATTAACTAAGGTTGTACAGGGTTAATGTACAGTAGCAGCAGTTTAAAGTAACTTAAGATATTTCAATAAACGCTATAGAAAATGTCTTACTCCTCACACCTCTTGTTGCGACTTACAACTGAACTGACTTAACTGAATTGCTCGTTTCTCTCCTACGGCCATGAAGAATTTCTACAATATCATCATTATTAGCCTATCTCCGTCCACTACTGGACATAGACCAACAATTTCTACAATATAATAAATAAATATTCTGGAACATGAAAACTTCCAGGCGTAAAGCATACGGTATTCAGGTCCCGAATTAACCAGAGCTTGTACTATAGCAACAAGCGCAGATCCACCAAGGGGCACGATGGGCATGCCCACAACCAGACTTGTGACGTCACACTTCTACGGTCTATTGACGTCATATGCCTTCATAAAATAAAAATAAACTTTGTAGGAATGTACTATATCGACAAGAGCGATTTTCTACTCCGAATCACACTGATTTTCGGATGGCTGTGGCTTAAACCTTTTTTCTGGGCTGGATCCGCGCCACCACTGTGATCACCCTCACCACCACAATGATTCGGTAACCACTTTGAGACTCAAATAAATCGATGAATAAATGTAAGCATGTATCCTACAAATTATGAGTGCATCAACATCGATATCACAATGCCGTTGGCTCTCACTTTTTTATCGCCGCATCGGTTTTTGCCGTCCAGCGCCGGACCTACCGACAATACGCGGCGCGTGACAGCCCGCGGGTGCGCTTTGCGCCTATCCATGCGACTACTACAAAAAATACTTAAGAAAAACACAACTGAAATTCTACTCTAAACATAGGTGAGTCATAAGTTTCAATTTCCCTTGACTGGGTTTTGAAGAATCATAACATCGGTTAGCTGAATCGACTCCGGAAATTGAACCCTATCGTTAATGCTGTTGGGTACGATTTCGCGGAGGTTAAGTTTAGGATTTGTTGTCGTGTAACGAAATGAACGGGCGCCTTGCTCTCTGTAATAAAACGACAGAACGGAACGGTCAATGTGTCTCGTGCCACAATTTTTGTTGTGCGACCCAAAGGGACGGGCTGTTTTTGTTGTAGCAGAGATTTTTTTGAGTTTGTCGAAATCACGTCGCAGTATGAATCACAACGCGATGGAATAGGAGTTCCAGTGGGGGTTTTTACCGTCTTCATTTTAATTTGCTCTTAGAGCAGTGACCTTTGGGGATATTGGTATATAAGGACCAAATTAAACCGAGTTTTAAAGATTCGACAGTAGAGCTGGATTTGGCACGAATACATGAGTTTACGATCTCAGGAAATGCAAAAAGTTTCATACAGAATATTATACAAGTTAAAATTGAACTTCAGTGGAGAGAGAGCTTCCCCTATTCAAAGCTCATCTCGTTTAATATTTCGCAATACAATATGAAGATTCCGAGGGTTTTGTTATTATAACTTTAATTAAAATTTTGGTATATCAAAATAAAGACGTGGGCTAGAGACAAAATATGACGACTCGGGCTCCGATATTCTGCAAAAGATTAGAGCACACTTTTGCCTATTAGACACTCGTTAAATTGGGTCTACCTGACTGTATTGCATGTACGAAATATGAAAATGTAATCTTCCACGAATCGATGAATGAACTGCGAGAATTTTGAAAATGAAAACAGAACAGTTAACAATTTCTTCGGATAAAAATGATATAATGGAGTTTAGTTTTCGCCTTTGCGGTCTTGTTCCGGATAGTTCTACAAAATACAAAATATAAGGGGAAAGTAGAATATGTTTTCTATTCCTAGACAAATAAGACAATAGATACCTATACAATATAAAGTCTGGTTGACAATGTATCGTTAAACCTTACCATATATGCTATTACTGTTTGTGAGACATATACCTACGTACTTAGCTTTACTTTATAGAAAATATATCATGTTTACATACATACGCCCAGGTGCGGTCGCAGCCTGAAATTTTGGAGGGGGTTCACTAATAACAATACAATACGCTTTTTTTCTTTTGTAAATTTTAGTAGATTTTTCAATTTGACATGTACTATTTGGGGGGGGGGGGTCAGGTCCCCTGTGACCCTCCCCTTCGGACCGCGCCTGCATACCTTCTCCATGCGTCTGTTATCACAACTTATATAGTCCGTAGTGGAAGAGGCTGGTTATCCATAACACAGGCTTCGGCTTAGTTTGGATACCAGTTTCTACTATAAACTTAAAAAAAATTAAATGATAAAATCATGTGTATTATATTAGTTATATTAGTTTGTAAGGAGAAAGAAATTTTTTTTTTTATTATCTATAATTTTTTTTTTATAAATACATCTACATAGGATACATACATACATTAATAGGAGAGTAAAATAATTATGATCATTAGTAATATACGTATAGGAAAATTCTTATGGAATTTGTTAATAAACGAGTGCGTGCGCCAAATATGAAATATGAGCTTCGAACAAAGTCATAACAAGTCTTTGCATACTTTTCTAATTGCTATGGAAAAGAGAACCATACTTGTGTAATTGGAATAGAATGACTCAGACCCTCACCTCCCTTAGATCTACATCGTTATATGTATTGTAAAGATTGATTCTGTAAAAATTGTGGCCCAAAGTCATACAATTCCGAGTGTGGACTTGGTATGTAATAATAATAATAACTTATTATTGCAAACAAAATTAAGAAAAATAATACAATATATAATATAGAGCACAAGATATTATTACGACTAAAACAGTTTGACAGCGAGGCCCAAGCTAAACAGACGTTGCTTTTTGGGGCTCAGGGAATGCGATTCACCTGCATCGATTTGTAAAGCAGAACGTGTGAACACGAAAATGTCTAAAGTAACTAAAGAGCTTTAATTAAAACTAAACATGATTTTAAATATTTTTGACGCTTTTCCGATCGTCTCGCGTTCAGCGACATTCTCATATTAATGTTATCAGACAACTTGGTAGTCACCATGTAGCTCTTATTATTAATTATACAACATCATTACCAACTATATTTATCAAAATCTTAATTTTTATAAAGCCTCATTAGAAAACATCTGTTCATGATAAATATGTAAACTGCCGCAACGGGCAAAGCTATGAGTGCGTAACAATTATTTTCTTTCTACTTTTTTAAGGCTTCTTGAAGGTAAAGTCGCAATCTAATAAGCTATTTTAACTGAAAAGAGAAATTCATAGAAAAATATGCTTTATAACTTTTGAAGTAACATTCATCCCTTGATACAATTATAGCAGAGCAATAAGGTTTACTTTTTAATGACATTCATAGCCGTCAATAAGGGCATATTAGTTTGTACTTTATTAATAACATGTTTCATTATCGGCATTACAAACAGCCTACGGAGGAGCTATATATGAAACACTTGTTATAAAAACGTATAAGTGCCCATACATTTTAGAACAATGTAAAACGCAAACCTACCTCAAGCCTTACTAATGCAAATTTCAATCAGTCTGATATACTTACCATTGCTGCTATTAATTAGACCAATATAACATACAGTAGGTGTGTCCTATTCAGAGAAACAATTCACTGTAAACCATTGCTAATTAGAATTGCCAGAACCACTTAGAGTTTGTGGTCAAAGCCCTGTTCTGCAATCAGTCGATATGTCACATAGGTACCTGAGACTAACGTATATAACCATGAGGCAGAATACCCTGGTAAGTCCAAAATACACAGATTATCACCAATCAGTATAGTGGCGCCGTGACTAGATTTGTGGATTCGAGTTCTATGAGCTTAAGCTTTAAGTGAAGAAATACGCCGTGAGAAAATCATAGTACGGTGGAAGGGTTCTTTTTAGAACCCCTCTGGCCTGCGACCTCCGTATTCGGTAAACTTGCATTTGAAAGCCAGTTCTTCGGTTTTGTTTGCATATCACCTTCGACTACATCTATTATGATAGTGGGATTGTGGTCTCCTACCAACCATTTTTTTTAATTCCATTATTAATACCATTTAATACAATGATGGTAAGTGGTCACCGCCGCCTATGGGCATTTGCAACACCAGAGCATCGCTAATACGTTGTCGACCCTGAGACGTGAAGTTGTTAAGTCTCACATGCCTGTAATTTCACCGGCTCTCTTACCTTCTAACCGAAACACAGTAATACAAGTGCACTACTCCTTCACGGCGGAAATGGGTAAGGTGATAGTATTTCCTCGGACGAACTCTGCACTAAGAGCTCTACTACTCAAGAAGAATAGTAAGAAAAAAACGATTTTACCAAAATTATATTTATGTATGGGACCCGATGAGGTTATATCACGTCCCCAGTCTGAGACATGTCATCCGACTAGAAACTCTGTTGTCTACCAAGAGAGTTTACATTAGATATCTATTAAAACCATTCTCTCAATACTATATGGTATTTAAAAGTATTTTGCATTTCTCCTGCCATGTTAAGTGTGCAGACATCGAGAGCGGTAGGACAGTTTCACTCCCAATCGAGATGAAATTTGCATTTGCGTGCCAAAGTCGCTAGCCGGCTGGCCAGGGCGCATTGACTTGCTACCTTTAGTGGTACAAGTAACGCTGGATACGGAATGGAAACTGCAATCTATACTATCTATACTAATATTATAAAGAGGAAAGATTTGTATGTAAGTATATTTGTTACTCTTTCACGCAAAAACTACGAAACGGATATGGATAAAACTTGGTACATAGAGCATATCCTGGAATAACATATAGGCTACTTTTTACCCCGGGAAAATGTGCTATCCCTCGGGAACGGGGGTAAAACCGCGGGGGACAGCTAGTTGAAGATAAATGGGACATTAATGCCATATCAGCTCTTAGTTTACAATTAGTTTTGATTTTTATGTAAATATTTGTGTGCATGAACATGTCTGTTTGTTCTGTGTCTGGATGTAAAAAACTGTACAAGTATGTATTTAAAATGTACTTTAAGTATTATATCAGTTGGTTTTCATATTACAAGCTCTGCTTAGTTTGGATTTAGATGGCCGTGTGTAAAGTGTGTCCTTGGATATTTATTATTATTGTTTATATATCTAAAATACCTTAATTATATCGGTGATTAATTTTATTTCAATTATATGAATATGTAATGTATGGAAGTACTACCACCTTACCCATTTCCGCCGTGAAGCAGTAGTACAATTGTATTACTGTGTTTCGGTTATAAAGGTAAGGGGGCCGGTGAAATTACAGGCACATGAGACTTAACAACTTCACGTCTCAGGGTCGACAACGCATTGGCGATGCTCCTAGTGTTGCAAATGTCCATAGGCGGCGGTGACCACTTACCATCAGGTGGACAGTCTGCTTGTTTGTCGGCCAAGGTGGCATAAAAAAAAAAAAAATGTAAACTACAAGTTTACTTCTTTTTATGCCAATACGTTTTCGACCTTGACACGTTCTAATATGTCTGTAATTTCACTGGCCCCTTATACGATTGATGTTTTTCCCGAATCAAAAAGTTAAATAGATATTGGTAATTAGAATCACATTGCTTTAACTAATCTTCTCTTATAATCTTCTTCTTGTCTTTGTTGTTACTGTGCTGCGAAATTGCAATATGATTATATTTTAGTCCGTTTTTGATAACAATTTCTTTACTTTCCATACGCTCTAACTTATAACTGAGACCATTTCCATGAAACAGCTGTTCAATTTCTCGCTATCTTGGCAAGAAACACCTTTCGAATGTTGCTAGAAATTCTTGGACCTACACTCAAAATTTGCTTTCTTTTACCACGATTTTGCTGTAAAATCTTTGCTTTAAAATTTTGCTAAAAACTGATAACATATTTTAGTATCCTCCATAAATAGGCAAAAATAAAATAATTACGCAACATTTTCTCTTCTGGTTTTAACGTACTTTTGTTTGACAGCTAATGATTAGCTTTAGAGTTAACAATAAAAAAAATGGAAAATATTTTTTTTACATGCAAATACATATATTTTTAACGATCGAAACTAGTAATAGCCCTTTCGGAAAATGGCCTTAGAATACAAGACTTTAAGTAGATACCAATACATCACTACAATAAACTAATTAAGAAGCTCCTATGCTTGACATCTGCTAACAAGTTTAAAATCTGTGTTCTTACAATTGAAACCCTTGAAGTCAGTTTCTAAGTTTCGTGTACTTATTGTCTGTCTACCATAAGTCCCTTTTGACGTTGAAGAATGTCATTGGAAAATCAACTTCATTTGTTCAGAAATAAGGTTCATCTATTGCCCCACGGTTAAATGTGTGATGATCTAAATGAAAAATATCTTCAAGCAAATGGGTACATTCTTTTTTTTGTTATACGACTTGGGCCGACGAACAGGCATACGGTCCACCTGATGGTAAGTGGTCACCGCCGCCTACGAACATTTGCAACACCAGGGGCATCGCAAATGCGTTGTCGACCCTGAGATGTGAAGTTGTTAAGCCTCATGTGCCTCTAATTTCACCGCCCCCCTCAACTTTCTAGCCGAAACACAGTAACACAAGTGCACTACTGCTCCTCGGGGGTAATAGTTAAGGTGGGTAGTACTTCCCCGGATGAACCCTGCACTGAGAGCTCTACTACTAATAAATTTCATTACATTAGTACATTTCTCTATAACATTTTTATACGTCAAAGGGTTCTTATATTGGTCAGATTATAACGCCTCTGCCAATATAAAATAACATGCTATTGTACATGCGATTGTAATGCAACCAATGAACAAAAATCTTTAGTTAACTGTTAACAAGACATAGGAAGATAAATAAATATCCTAGGATATTCTTTTACACACGGCCACCCGATCCCAAACTAAGCAGAGCTTGTACTATGGAAACCAGGTAACTGATATACTACATACTTTTTTCTAAATACATACATATATAGATATTTACACCCAGACACAGAACAAACAGACATGTTCATGCACACAAAATGGTTTGTCCTGGGTGGGAATCGAAGCCGCGACCTTCGACTTGGCAGTCAGGGTCGCTAACCACCAAGCCAATTGGCCTTTTTTTTTTTTTTTTTTTAGGAGGGGAAATGCTTTGCGCATACCACCGCGCCCGGGGAGACGCGGTGGTTATGTGGGACTCCCTCTCGCAAACTCCCCTTCTCAATTAAAATGAGAAGGGACCCGAGAGGTATACCCACTAAAACCCCTCTGGTGTTCCTTCACACACCTAAGCGCCGAGGGTCGCGGGCACGAATTCAGCTTCCACAACCCCCGGCTGGTGCTGGCCCGCCGCCGCGGGCCCCGTCTGGTCGAGGGGGGGGGAGTGAGGTGTTAACTCCTCCCCCCCCGACTTCTCTGAGGGGCGCACGTGGAACACCACACGCGCCGCCACCTCGGGTCCTGATGTTGTAGGGGGGCGACGGACGTCCCCGAGTCAGTCGCCCCTGGACCCATTTAGGGGGGCTGGAAGAGGGCGTTGTCCGCCCTCCGCCGACGCCCGGTGCGTCTGCTGCGGATCGGGTGAGGGGTTGAGATCTCCCTCTCCCTTTCCGCAGCCTCCTTCTGCGCGATAACAGTTTCGCAGAAGGTGACCACTGCGTCCCAGGCCTCCTCGCCGCCGACCATCGACTCGACCACGGCCGGCAGCGAGAGGTCCGGGCCTACTACGGCAACAAGGGCACGAAGCGGCTCCTCCCAAGCGGCACGCTCTGCCAGCGTGTGCCGCGCCGTGTCCTCCCGGCAATGGACGCAGTGGTGGCACCGGGCGTCTGGCTCCCTGTTTATGCGACACAGGTACTTCCCGAAGCAACCGTGCCCCGAGAGTACCTGCGTCGCCCGAAACGACAGGGAGCCGTGCCTCCTCCCGAGCCAGCGCTCGAGCACCGGCCGGACCGCCCCGACTATGTCGAGGCCGGCGGTAGGGCGTGAAAGCCTGTCCCGCCATTCCGCCACCAGGACCTCGCGGAGCTGAGACCGACGCAGCTCGACGTGACGCTGCATCGGTCGTTCGCCCCGCTCCGCCTCTTCCTCGCGCCACCGATACAGTGACGCGAGGACTTTCGCCTCTAGGTCCCAGGGCGGGGATCCGGCCAGTGCACAAGCCCCCTCGTAGGAGATCGTGCGATACCCCCGTATGACTCTGACGGCCATCGCTCTCTGCGGTTTTCGCAGAACAGCGATCGAGCCGGCCGTCAGGTCGAGGGCCCAGATCGGGGCCCCGTACAGGGCCATGGATCGCACGATCCCCATGTAGAGCCGCCTACAGGCGGAGCTCGGGCCCCCCAGATTGGGAAGCAGCGTTGCGAGCGCGCCAGCCGCGCCCAACAGCTTGGGCGCCAGCCGCCGAAAGTGGGGTCCGAAGTCCCACCGGCTGTCGAGCACCAATCCCAGATATTTCATGGTGGGCTCGACAGCGATTCGGACCCCCCCGACCACGATGTGTGAGCCGGGCGGCGGCGCCCGCCGGGGGCCATGAAACACCATGGCCTCCGACTTGCTGAGGGCCACCTCCAGGCCTAGGCGACGGATGCGGCTCACCACCTGTGACGCCGCAGCCGTCGCCAGCAACGCTGCCTCCCTGTGCGAGCTCCCCCGGGCGGTGACCAGCGTGTCGTCCGCGTAACACGTCAGGTCCACCCCCGGGCCGAGCTCGCCTCTCAGCACCCAGTCGTAGCCGATGTTCCACAGGAGCGGCCCAAGAACCGAACCCTGTGGAACACCGCACGACATCGGGCGCTGGTGAATGCCATCACGTCCCGTGTATGTGACACACCTCTCGGAGAGATAAGCCCCAACGATGCGGCGGAGGTAGGGAGGCACTCTATGATACCTCAGTGCCTCCCGAATGCAACTCCAGGGCAGGGTGTTAAACGCGTTGGCGATGTCTAGAGAGACCGCCAACATCACCCCGCCCCGGGACACCGCTTCCTCCGCCAGGGCCCTTACTCGCGACATAGCGTGCACGGTGGAGCGCCCTTGCCGAAACCCGAACTGACTCTCGTTCAGGTCCGGCCCTTCCTGGCACAAGTGGCTGACGAGGCGGGCAGCGAGGACTCGCTCGAACAACTTGCCCACCTCGTCCAGCAGCACTATGGGCCGGTACGCGGACGGTGAGTCCGCAGGGCGCCCCGCCTTTCCGAGCAGGACCAGTCGACCAGACTTCCACAAACTGGGAAACTGGCCCCGCTCGAGGCACGCTGTGAAGAGCCCTCTCAGTTGGGGCTCTAGCTCCTTCAGAGCGAGGGCTAACACGCAGCCGTGGATCCCATCGGGCCCCGGAGCCACATTCTTAGCCCGGAGCCGGATCACGGCAGCCCCCAACTCTGGGTGTGTCACCTCAGGGACGCTGATGGCGTTCTCCTCCGTGGACTCTGCGGCCGAGGGCAATGCCATCTGCGGCGGAGTATGCTCGCCTCGTGCCGGGAAGAGGGCTGCTACCACCTCCTCCAGCAGCTCGGGTTGGAGACTCTCGGTGAGCGGGGGCGCCGCGGCCCGAAGTTGATTTCGGACCGTGCGATAGGGCCGCCCCCACGGATCTCCGTCTAGAGTCTCCAACATCTCCTCCCTGGCACGCGTTTTCGACTCGCAGATGGCCAGCCACAGAGTCCCCTTCGCCGCGCTGTACACCTCATACAGCGCGGCCTCTTCCTCCGGGACCCGTCGACGTCTCCTCCGGTATCGGGTGTACTGGCGCCTGACCGCCACGCACTCGACGCGCAACTGCGCGATCTCGGCGGTCCACCAGTACACCTGGCGCTTTGCGGACTGAGCGTGGACGCGGGGCATGGACGCGTCGCTGATTTGCGTCATCGCCCCGCGAAACCACAGCGCCTCCCGCTCGACGTCGACGGGTCCGTTCGACCCCCGGACCCAGGCCTGGACAATGGCGGCCTCCTCGAGTAGCTCCTTGTCGATGCGCTTGCGCGACCAGCGCGGACCGTCCGATAACCGGGTCGGCGGACGGCGGCCGCCCGTGGTCTGGGCGGAGACGTCGAAGCGGATATATCTATGATCCGACAACGTCTCCACCTCCACGGCGACACGCCAGCCCGAGACACGGCTCGCGACAGCGGGGCTAGCGAACGAAACGTCCACTATAGACCCGCCCCGCTGCCGCACGCATGTGTGTACCGAACCCCGGTTGAGGACGATCAAGCCCGTCGCGATCGCCCACTCCTCCAGCGCCTCACCCTTAGCATCGGTCACTGGGGATCCCCAGGCCGAAGATTTGGCGTTGAGATCACCCAGCAACAGCACGGGGCGAGGGTGGAGTCGGCCCACGACGGCACCCAACTCGACAAGGAACACCTCGAAGTCGGCGAGGCTCTTGTTGGGCGAAAAATACGCCCCAACTGTGCCGATCCCATCCACAAGGGCGGCCACCCTGCCGTGACCTCGGGACGGATCGACCAGAGCCCCACCGATGATGGCCACCAAACCGTCAAGGTCTCCCACCCAGTTGTCCCTGGGGGGGACAAAATACGACTCGGCGACCACCGCCGCACGAATCGACCACTCTGCCATGCTCTGGAGCAAGAGATCCTGAGCTCTGGCAGAGTGCTTGATATTGCCCTGGAGGAAATGGTATTGCGCCGTTATGCGCAATCCATCCCCTCCGCACCATCCCTAGGCCGGGGGTCGGCCGGAGGGCTGCCAGGCTGCGGGGGGGGTAAAGAGCCCCCGGCAGCTTTGGCAGCCCCTCTCCTCCTCTTCGGGGCGGGCGAAGTGCACGCCTGCCCGCCCGCCCTGTGCCCCGCGGGCCTCCCTGCAGCTGCACAGAGGCTGCAGTTTGGCGCCGCCGAGCACTCCGCCGCCTTGTGGCCGGCCTGACCGCAGCGATAACACAGATCGCTGCGGTCGACTTCGGCGGTGCACCGTGCCCGGACATGCCCCATGTCCAGGCAGCGGTAGCACCGCAAGGCCCTGGGCTGCAGCCGCTTGACCCTGGCTGCCGCCCACCCCACCAACAGACGCCCGGCGTCAGCGACTTTGTTCGCCGCCGCCACCGGGCACCGCACCCAGATCGCGCCGAGCCCGGATCGCTCGATGCGGATCTCCCCCGTCCGCACGTCGTCCGGCGAACATCCACCGCAGCGGGCGACGGCCGCCACGACCTCACCCGGGGTCGTCGAGTCGTCCAGGCCATCGACACGCAGTTCAGCGGTCTTCACGGGCCTGGACACCCGAACGTCCTCCGGGTTGAGGACCTCCCTCAATTTGGCGGCCAACACGTCCGCCTTCTCCCCGCTGGCGTCACCGGACACCTCGAAAAGCCGCGCCCCCGTAATCGCCGGCCTCACCTTGAGGCCCGACGATATCCCTATGTCAGGGAGCGCGACTTTCTCTTTGGCCTCTTTCAGGACCGCACAGTAGGTTAAGCCCCTTTCGATGGCTCCGGGCTGCAGCGTGATGACTACAGCCGCGGAGCGTGGGGCCCTAGGCGGTCCTTTGGCCTTCTTCTTTTTCTTGCCCTTCGGTGCCGGTGGCGCTTTGGCGGGTGCCGGTGGTGCCGCCTTCTTCTTTTTACGGCGGCCCCTCTTCACGACCGTCGTCCAGGTCTCTGCGGGAGACCCAGACGCGGCCGCTGGGGGCGCGTTCGCCGGAGCTGCAGTTGCCGGGGGTGCGGTCGTCCGTTGAGCGGGCTTCTTGCCCTTTTTGCCGGTCTTCTGGGCGGGCTTGCCAATTGTGGCTGCAGGGCCCGGCCTAGCGGCCTCCTCCACTCTTCTCCTGTCCGCAGTGAGCGGCGGACGGAGGGTCTGTGCAGGGAGGAGCCTTGACTCCAGGCCCTGCAGACGGGCATTCACCATGCCCCCACACTGCAACATGCAGACGCGGACGATCTTCTCGATCTCCGCGTCCGGTGTGGGGGCAGGACGCGACGGCGCGGCCGATGACGAGGCCGGCGGTGCTGGGGCGGCGACGGGAGCGGAACCGGTGGCGGCAGGACGCCTCTGCTGCCATTCCGCCCTCTGGGCGGCCAGCTCCCTCCTTAGCTCCTCGAGCTCGGATCGGAGACGGCTGTTCTCCTCCCACAGCTTCGCCGTCTCCTCCGAGCTCGTCCGGTTCAGGAGGACCCCGGCTGCCTCCTTTATTCCTTCAGCCGCCTCCTTCAGAGCCCGCGTGAACGTGCCCTTCAGGCTGCCAGATTTCGTGGCAACCTTCAGGACGACGTCCACGCCGTCCAAAACTTGGCGGCTGAGCGCCACAGCCGACAAACCCTCTCCGGCAGCCGCCTGAGCAGTGCGTCGCTCACGGGCCAGCCGGGCCATCTCGCTGACCTCGTCAGCCGCCAGCGCCTTCCGCTGCGCACGCTTTGCGGCATTCGCCTCTGCCCTGTTGCTTTCCAGCAACAGCGGAGACGCGCACGCAGCGGAGTCCTCACTCATCTCCCCTGAGTGACGGGAGCCGTTGTCGGTACTTTCTACCGGCAACGGCGACGGCGTGGGGGGCCGCAAGAAGCGGCCCCGCAGGTCACGGGTACCTCGACCTCGCCCCCTCTGTGCGGTCCCGACTTTCGGGGCCGACGAAAGGTCCTGCTCGCTGGAGGAGACCCCCACCGGCCCCAAAGCCCCGCTGCGCCGGCGCTTCCTCCAAAATTTGGAGGAAGCGCCCCCGCGCGTGTCCTGATCGGACCTTTGGTCCTTTTCAGGGCCTGAGCCTCCTTGGCTCCTGTTGCCGTCGTTTTCAACGACGGCAAGCGGCTGGCGTGCGTCGCACAGCCGCTCCAGGCTAACCCGGAGCTCTTTGTGCGACGCACGCGGTTGACGGGGGTCGGCAGTATTCTGCCGACCCACGAGACAGTTGTTGCCCCCCCCCAGATACGGTGGGGCAGCCTTCCGTAGAAGGGCGGGATTCTCCCTCCTTTGAAAGGAGGGTACCCGCCTGGGGTAGCTTTACAATTGCCTGTTTGTCCATTTTTTCCTTTTTAGGGGTGAGGTCCCCTCCGCTGCGCTAACGACCGGGTTCCCCCCCGGCCACTCATCCCCTCGGCACGCTAGACCTTGGGATTGGAGTTATTTATTATAGAGGTTGTCTGTCGAGGCCGAGTGCACCAGGCACATCGTCGCACGAAATGGTCTTGTTTTTTAGAGAGGTTTCCATCCTCTTGTCCGGCGTCGGCAAAAGCCGAGTGCACTTGGCAAACGCACCGCACCCGCTGCATCCCCTGTTCCCTCTCATACAAAGAGGGATAGGAGCAGCGTCGCCCCCTCACTGGGGCCCACCTCGCCCCTCACTGGGGCCCACCTCACCTTTTAGCGGGTCTCGGCCCGACGGGGCCGGACGCACCGCTTGCCAACCCCCCAATATGGCCCAGTTCCCTTCACCGACCATCAAAGATGATCGGTGACTAGAACTGGGCCCTTCCCCGTGTGTTGAGATCAGCCGCCGGCCGCAAGTGTATTGTGGCACTTGAGACCGGCGTTGCCCAGGGTGCGCCACGTGGAGGCTCTCAACCTGCACCCCAAGCCAATTGGCCTGTCTCAATCGTATTATTGTACAAAACAATCAAAGAAATTCAACGGCCATATACTCGTAAATCATAAGAAAGTGTTGTTCCACTCATTGGACTAATTGAGATATATATTCAAAGATTAATTTGCTGGAGAATTCAGTGCATAATATATCTTTTTTAAATAGGTTTTACTAGTTGTATCCGGCATGTGATGGAATACATTTTTTTCCAAAAGTATTTTTTCTCTAGCAGCTATTAAAACTTTCATCGTAATCGAATGAATTATAGGAGAGTAATAAACACGAGCAATGAGCATACAAACATACACTGTTTTTTTAACACCATCTCTTAACTTCGCTATAGGTACATATGTAGTTACGTTATTTTTTTTCGTAAGAATGTGCGGGCTACTTAATGGAAAATGACAGATGATACCTTACATAGGTATATTACTTACGTTTAATCGTACTATAAAACATATTGTAATCTAATCAATAAATCCGTCAGCAACCAACACAGATTGGCTGACGAATAGACAACAAGAATTGCACTCCGTTGCATTTACTTCTATTTTTATTGGTAATTGTGACAGGTCACATGGCTTGGTGGTTAACGCTCTGACTGCCAAACCGAAGGTCGCGGGTTCGATTCCCACCCAGGACAAATATTTGTGTGCATGAACATGTCTGTTTGTTCTGTGTCTGGGTGTAAATATCTATATAAGTATGTATTTAGAAAAAAAAAGGAGTATATGTAGTATATCAGTTATCTGGTTTCCATAGTACAAGCTCTGCTTAGTTTGGGATCAGGTGGCCGTGTGTAAAGAATGTCCCAGGATATTTATTTAATTAATAAGTCTGTATCGGAACTAGGTTCAGAAATAATGAAGTGATGAGTAGAATGAGTTCCCGCTGTATAGACGATCTCCAAAGCCGTCCCTGGTGGCTGGACTGAATAAGACAAACATGGCCATGAACAAAAAAATATGAGCCGTCACGGGACGCCTGGCAGATGTGAAACATCGAAATTATTTTGTACAAGTAATATGTATAAAATAACAGATTACGATAGGAACTGTGGTGACATCTATGAACAGGCATACAATCCTTCACCGCCCGCACCACGCAACACGCGAGAAGCCTACATCGCTATATCGAGATTCTCTCAGGATTCGACATATATACAAGCATCCAAAATCAACAGTTGGACCGCGGTCCCCAGGCATGATCTGCGGCAGCTTGGCGGAAGATCTTTCCATTTAAAAGGAGGAGTATCATACGTCGCTCCTCCATAGAACTAAATATGGCGTAATGTCAAAAATTTATATTACGATTTTATTCCACAAAAATAATAACTGTTTATTTAATAAACATTTATTTTCATTAAACTCAAAAATCCAAAATTAAAATAAAATATTCAAATTTTGACAACTCATCATATAACCGATTTCTGGCGTGGCGACGCATGCCGTGTCGCCACGCCAGAAATCGGTTTTACGTGCGGCTATAGATGTTTCACATCAAAAAAAAGTTGTGTGAATTCGTCGCCTCAGCGCTATTTGTTTAATCCTCCAAATTCAATGGTTATAATTTATAGGAGCTTATTTATCTCTATTTCATATATAAAGCTTTATTTCAAATATGTTTTTACTTTTCATTATACATCCAATGTTTATGAAGTAGTTGTAGTGAGGCAGTAGAGCTCTGCGTGCAGAATTCGTATAGAGACGAACTACCACCTTACCCATTTCCACTGTGAAGCAGTAATACAATTGTATTACTGTATTCCGGTTAGAAAGGTCAGGGGGCCGGTGAAATTACAGGAACATGAGACTTCAGGGTCGTCGACGCATTGACAATGCCGTTGGTGTTGCCAATATCCAAAGGCGGTGGTGACCACTTACGATCTTGTGGATAGATGACTGCTAGACGGCTATCGTAAAGAATTATGTAAATAAATATCCTGGGACATTCTTGATTTACGGCCATCTAATCACAAACTAAACAGAACTCGGGAGCCGAGTTTACTACGGAAACCAGATAACCGATATATTACATAGACCTACTACTTTTCTTTTCTAAATACATACTTAAATATATATTTACATCCAGGCCCAGAACAAACCGTCACTGTGGTGTCTTAGGTGTAACTTAAATTACGTAGCTTTGTTAATATTTTACAGAAGGAATCCTACAGTCAGTACATAGTTTTCTTTTAAACAACCTTCTTTTTCACCGTGTTTCGGATCAAAAGATACGAAACTCGTAAGTGAATTTCACAAACTATCCGACCCTCCCTTATCTTCGACATCAAAGAACCTAGTTCAGCTAATTTTTTCAAGTTTCTATCAAACAAGATTCGTGTCTCAATATATAAAGAAATCAAATGAAACTGCCATAAATTAAAAGACTGCATTGCGTCACTTCAGAGGTTTGCAAAGAGATGAGGTCCAAATAATTGAGTTAGATAATTATAGGCTTTATGTTATAAGATATAAAGTCCTACGAATAGAAAATGTAATGTTGTTAAGGATATCACCTTGCCGCAGGTTCCTCACGTAGGCGACGAGACGCCGAACAGAATACAAAATCATACTTGGCACACTGAAACTCGAGATAAAAACATGCATTGTGCTTGGACATAAACAAAAGAAGCCCACGCCACGCGCAAATTAAATAGAACACCGGTTTTATTTTTTTATTTAGTGTTAGTAGTATATTGTTTAATAAAAAAAGAATGGGTTCCTAGCATGAAATATTTAGGACAAAAATAAAACAAGTAATAAACTGTTACATTAGATTTTTGTTCAATAAAGCGAGGCAATATGACTGCGTATTTCTTCTTTCTCTAAACGAAGACTTCTGTCTGGAAAAAAATAATTTATAAAATATTTAAAACCTTATACAACCATTTTAAAACTTGTAACCTAAAAAAAATAATTTATAAAATATTTAAAACCTTTTACAACCATTTTAAAACTTGTAACCTTAAAAAAATTACGGTTATAAATATTTAGGTATATATTATATTTTGATTATGTAATGCACATAGTTATGATTAGGTTTACATAATTAGATAAGTCCTTGTTTATTTTTATCAAATTAATTTGATATATCGTTCAATATCTACAAATAGCTCAACGATAAATTTAAATTAACAAACATTTTACTCCCATTGAATTACAACATTGATTACAATAATATCTCTGTGCATTTTTCGTTCTATATAGAGAAATTCGGAACATTTAATTAATATGGATATGACAATATTTTTCTATACTTTTCTTCACTTACCATCAGGTGAGATTGAGGCCAATCGCAATCCCAACTGATATATCTATATAAAAAAAAAATAAAAAAAAGCTTCGGCAGAGACTGGACTTCTGGAAATTATCTAAGGTCATCTCTATACCAGAAGTAACTTAATCGTAAAATAACACAGTACTTTTATTTTATCAGAGAATAAGTGCTATCGTATGGGGTTATGTGTATTTTCACTGTCGAGGAATAAAGCCCAAGAAAACAATTTCTTTACAAACTTCCGTTTTGGTAAACGTGCTTCGTTTTCCTTTCGTATCCAGATACGCCTTGTGGTCGAAGGGTCCGTTAAAATTTAATAATAAATCAGTCCCACACAATCCACAGAATTGTCCAAAAATTTTAATGATAAATTTACCAGTAAATTTTCCATAGTCCATGATGGTATGAGAAAATATATTTAAAGTCAATTTTTATTCTCTTCTCGATGTGGGTACATGCATTCGTTTTCACCCTGTATGGAGCAGTTTATTACACTAGTATAAGATTATCTATAAAGAAATTCGCCAAACACTCTTAACATTGTGTCTATTTCTGAGATGCGAATTACCTCCAAAAGTTTTTGATCTTCACGATCAGAAATAATTTAGATTGATAGCTATTTTCATTTTACAGATAGTTATTATTTCACTGGCTCAATTTATGCTTAAAGTTTTAGTTATTACAGTTTATAGTTAATACAGGTATTAGGAAAATAAAGGCTTGTATCCAAATTGTTCGCGACAATGTTACAAGGATTAGTGATAACGTTCATGTTAATAGATATTTGAGATAACACCTTGTTACTGTTCAGATAAGAGATATTGACTGATTGTAGTAGTTACCAAATGTTATTATGAGTAAACTCTAAGTTATATTTAAGTTAGAAATATGCAAGTTCTAATAAACGTTAAATATTTGTTGTTTTGATTCCCAGTAAATGTAAGGTGATAAAAATGTAATCACAGGTTATCAAAACCCAGTTCTAGACATGCCCTTTGCCTATCACCTCGTTCTTTAACTCAGAGTAAAGTAAATCAATAAATAATATTTTAATAAAAATCCATTACAATGTAACATAAGAAAGTAGGACACACCTATGTGCTAACACAGAATAGAGCATGATAAAAAGGGATAAGCACATACGTAAAAAAGGGACTTTTTTAAACTGAGGATAAAAGTAGTTGACGACACTTTAGAAATATATGAAAACCGAAAATAAATAGGGATATGGTAAGAGGACTACACTTTGAAAACAAGGCCAAAAAGAGACAAGGCCCTAAGAGTAAAAAGAACAGAACGAAGTGATAGACAGGGATAGTAAAAATTAGAGTAAGAAAGGAAATAATTAGACAAGGATAGCACGACGATTGTACAAGGGAGATATACCTTTAGCGCGTGCTATTCGTTGACTAATTCACGACTTAGAAAAAGGCATATATATTTTGTAAACAATTTTATTGGCACGACGCCACAACAACACGGAGACTTCTACTTGTAATAAGTTTACTTGTTTTAATATAACGAATAAAGGGACGTAATACGGTGTTTCATAGTACTGGTGTTTTACTTCTACGAAAAGTCATTCGCTAGCGTTTTCAACGAAATATTCCCGAAGCGGACAAACGAAGGTGTCCGTTTCATCCTGGTCCTTCAGCAGCCGGATTACCTGGATTTCCGGTCCATTCTGCAGCCGAAAAAGTTGTATTGTCGGCCGCACATCACATCTTCACCAACCACCTGTGAAACTACGTTCGTGATACCTCAAGTGGAACGTACGGAAAAATGGTGAAGACAAGAAACGAAACCGCCAGCGAAGAGAGGGTAAGTGCCGTGACCAGTGCTCACGCCCCAGTGGACGCCGTTACCGAGGGAACTACCATGGATAGCACCGCAGCTGTCGGAACATCCACAGCCCGCACCACTACCATCAGCGCTACCACAACCGGCGCCACCATCGCCACCACCACCGCCAGTACCACCGCAGCCGGTACTGCCGCTGGTACCCGCATCGCCGACTACGGATCATATTCAACCGCAACGCGCTCGAATAACACCACCGCGACGGAACCTGGCACCAGCGCCGATTCTGATGAGTCCCCCAACACGGAACCCACATTGAAAGAAAAAACTGAAACGAGTAAACCGACCAGACCGCTTTCAACAGCAACAAACAGAAGTCGGCGTCGTCAAATACTGAAAGCCAAGGAGGAGCTCCTAACACAACAGGCTGATCTGGCCGCTCGCCAGACAGAGTTGGCGGCGCTAAGACTGTCACTTCTAGAGGAAAAAGAAGACACTGACCACGATGACGAAGATAGTATCGCATCGGTACAAGTCGCAAGGACGAAATCATGGGTAAACGGGCACACCAATACCTTGGCCGTCACGACAGGAACTAAGGAAACCTGTCAAACGCAGAAGCCGTGCAATATGCCGACGAGGGGAGATATACTGGCAACGGGGAGGAGTGATGCGCATGGCGCACGCGAATGTCAAAAGGCAACCTGGAAGCCGACTCACGCCGAGCAAAAGGGATCGAAATTGATGCACACTTCTGCACAGGAGGAAAAGGACCAAGACGCATGGAAGCCTGCAGCGACGACATCAGTGAATAAAAGTGACCACAAGTCAGAACATGCGGACCTCGCGACTGCCATCGCAGAAGCAGCCCGGGCCCTGCAGCCGATAACGCAACGCCATAATGTGGAGCTACCTACATTCAATGGGTCATCAGGTGATTGGCTACCGTTCAAGGCAGCCTTTGAGCAGACACAAAATCACCTTACTGAATATGAAAACTTGGCGAGGCTTAGGAAAAGCCTGAAAGGAGCCGCAAAGGAAGCGGTACAATGCCTGTTCATAGGCACAACCAGTCCGGAAGCAGTGATGAAGCTATTAGCTACAAGATTCGGCCGCCCCGATGCCTTAGTTATGACAGAGTTGAATAAACTAAAAATGCTGCCGAAACTCAACGAAATGCCACGAGATATTTGCAACTTTGCATCGCTGCAACCATCAAAGCTTTGAAGAAAGAACATTACTTATACAATCCTGAAGTTGTTCGAGTAGTAATTGATAAGTTACCATCGACGCTGCGTTTCCGGTACTACGATTTTGTGATAGAATGCCCTGAAGAGGAACCGGATCTGTTGAAGCTGTCGAACTTCCTCGAACGCACCGCCGAGAGGTGTGGAAACTTCGCACCAGCAGAAACTTCAGCGACAGAACGACCCGCCAACCCCAGGCGTCAGGCTCGTACATACCATGCCGGAGAGCGTCGACACATAACTTCAGAAAAGAGTAAAACATGCCTCGTCTGCAACATGAAAGACCACAACAGCAACGCTTGCCCAAGCATAAAGGAAGCAGACGACGCAAAGCGATGGGACATCGCTATTAAACACAGGCTGTGTTTCCGCTGTCTACAACTACGACGGTTTGGTCACATATGTAAACCAAAGAGATGTGACAACAATGGATGTACATATTTTCACCATCCATGGCTGCATGGCGCCATGATGGCACGAACGCGAGCAAGAAACATCCATACCACAGAAGAAAAACCGATTACCGCCACGATCACGTCACGAGAGGCATGTACGATACGTACGCCCTACTAGACGACGGATCCACTTGCACGCTTATAGAAGAAGCAACGGCGAATCAGATCGGTGTAACAGGAACGCCGGAACCATTCTTCATCGAGGGCGTAGCTGGCACACGCATCGATGCCTGCCAGTCGCGTCAAGTCCAACTTGACATAAGGGGCCAGAACTCTAAGAACTTCAAGATCCGCGCACGAACAATACAAAAACTAGACCTTTCTCCACAAACAGTCGATAGGGAGACTGTTCGCCGTTTCGCACACCTACAAGATTTAGAAGATCAAGTAACGTACGAAGACTGCGTACCCACCGTCCTGATCGGGCAGGACAACTGGCATCTTCTATTAACCCACGACGTGCGCCGCAGCGGAAAAGGAGATCCCGTGGCTTCACGCACAGACCTTGGATGGGTCCTCCATGGTACCCAAGATAACTACAGATCTAGTCAACGCGTGATGCGAGCCCACGCTACACCCGCGGTTCCTGAAGAAGAGGACAATGAAGAAATGAACATGGGACGTCTAATGAAAGAACATTTCTCATTAGAATCACTGGGAGTGACACCAAAACGCTCGTACACAGAGGAAGAACAGCGAGCGCTTCTCCTACTAGAGACCAATACTAAGCGCCTACCGGCGGGAGGATTCGAGACGTGTCTGTGGAAAAATGATAACCCCAGAATCCCCAGGAACTACGACAACGCCGTCAGACGTTTACAAAACATTGAGAAAAAACTAGATCGTGACCCAGGAATGAAAATAAGATATCAACGACAATTAGAAGTGCTCCTGGAAAATGGTTATGCCGAAAGGGCACCCGAAACAAGAGAAGAGAGACTATGGTACCTGCCACACTTTGTACTAGCCGTACCACGGTGTTATCTGACACCCACTTACGAGCGATCACTCGAACTGCACACTTTCGTAGACGCGAGCACTTCTACCTACGCAGCCGCCGTCTATTGGCGTGTTACCAATGAAGAGGGACACACCCAAGTAAGTCTCGTGATGGCAAAGGCACGAGTCGCCCCCATCAATAAAGTCACCTCTATCCCGCGACTAGAACTTCAAGCGGCGGTATTGGGATGCCGCCTCGCCCGCACCACGGTGGAAGAGCACGATATGAAACCCACGCGGCGAGTTTACTGGTCCGATTCGAGAACAGTACTCGCGTGGCTACGTACCGGCCCGCGAGCATATAAGCCGTTCGTCGCACACAGAGTCGCCGAAATCTCCGAAGAAACGAAAACAGCCGAGTGGAGATGGGTGCCGACCAAACAAAACGTCGCGGATGATGCCACTCGCGACTCGCCAACTAATTTCACGTCGGAACACCGCTGGTTTCATGGCCCCGAGTTCCTACGTCGACCAGAGGACGAATGGCCACACGAGGAAGAAAGTCCCACAGGAATTGAGCCCACTGGAGAGGAGCGGGTGAACCTGACTAGAGAAACCGCAGCGCGCCTATCAGAGGCACTACCAGACATCACACGCTTCTCCAGCTACACGCGCGTAATACGCTCCACAGCGCGCGTGTTACAATTCATCGACAAGCTCCGCCCGAAGCAGCAGTGTGCGGCAACCTTCAAACGCACCCTGAAGAATAGAGAAACAGATCCGACTTGGAAATTGAATCATAAGGTGAAACCCAAGGCGTCTCCACGATCAGGAGACGAACACAACGCCCTCAAGTACGTGACAATCGACGCGCACTATTTACACCGCGCCGAACATCTATGGGTGCGAGCACAACAGCAACAAGTGTTCGCCGAAGAGGTCGTTGCCCTGAAAAATAACAGGTCACTGACCGCGGTCAGTCGACTCAAGCCCTTCGCCGTGACCTTACATGGCGACGGTGTGATTCGTCTCAAGTCCCGAATCGCTGTCACAACCGACATCAGCGACACACAGCGAGAACCAGCGGTGATTGACGGAAATCATCGGTGGACACGCCTATACATAAGTTGGGTCCACACTCGCCTGCATCATGGTGGTTTCAATATTACCACCAACGAAGTTCGCCAACAATACTGGGTGTTGCGTCTACGCTACGCCGTCCGTACTGAACTTAAACAATGCCAGTCCTGTCGACTGAGAAAGGCATCGCCGGCCCAGCCTTCGACCGGCAATCACCCGCCGAGTCGAGTGGCTCATCACAAAAGACCCTTTACATACACGGGTCTCGACTACTTCGGCCCGATGACTGTCACCATCGGACGATCACATCAGAAAAGGTACGGCGCGCTATTCACATGCCTGACCACACGAGCAGTTCACATCGAACTGGCCGGCAGCCTGAACATCGACTCGGCAGTGATGGCACTACGCCGCTTCATTGCACGACGCGGGTGTCCTACGGAGATATGCTCAGACCAGGGCACCAACCTCAAAGGTGCCGACCAAGAACTGCAGCGAGCTGCCGACGAAGCAATGCAAGAAGAAGCTTCAGTTCGCGCCATCCAGTGGCGCTACATACCCCCAAGCGCCCCCTTCATGGGAGGCGCGTGGGAAAGACTCGTCAGAAGCGTCAAGACCGCGCTCCAGGTGACCCTCAACGAGCGCGCACCAAAAGAAGAGGTGCTCGCCACCCTACTTGTCGAGGCGGAACACACTATCAACAGCCGACCACTGACGCACGTGTCTGCATCACCGGACGATGATCTCGCGTTGACACCTAACCATTTCCTGTTGGGTGGGCCGTCACGCGTACTGCAGCCGGGAGCCTTCACCGAAGACGATGTCGCCGGCCGCAGGGAATGGAGATCCAGCCAGCGCCTCGCGGACACATTCTGGTCTCGCTGGGTGCGGGAATATCTACCCGAGCTTCAACACCGGCGGGAGCCCCAAGCGTCGCACGGGTCACTTAAGGTCAATGACCTTGTCCTGATCGCAGACGGTAACTTGCCCCGTAACGTATGGCCACGAGGGGTGGTCGTGGCAACTTACCCTGGACCCGACGGCGAAGTACGAGCAGTGGACGTGCGGACCAGCAGAGGAATCCTGAGACGACCCACCAAGAAGTTGGCAATACTGGACGTTACCCCGAGAACAGATGAAACACCGGCCCCTGCCGCGAACGCGACCCAAGAATCCAGCTGAAAAAGCTGCGGCGGGAGAGATGTTCGCGACAATGTTACAAGGATTAGTGATAACGTTCATGTTAATAGATATTTGAGATAACACCTTGTTACTGTTCAGATAAGAGATATTGACTGATTGTAGTAGTTACCAAATGTTATTATGAGTAAACTCTAAGTTATATTTAAGTTAGAAATATGCAAGTTCTAATAAACGTTAAATATTTGTTGTTTTGATTCCCAGTAAATGTAAGGTGATAAAAATGTAATCACAGGTTATCAAAACCCAGTTCTAGACATGCCCTTTGCCTATCACCTCGTTCTTTAACTCAGAGTACAGTAAATCAATAAATAATATTTTAATAAAAATCCATTACAATGTAACATAAGAAAGTAGGACACACCTATGTGCTAACACAGAATAGAGCATGATAAAAAGGGATAAGCACATAAGTAAAAAAGGGACTTTTTTAAACTGAGGATAAAAGTAGTTGACGACACTTTAGAAATATATGAAAACCGAAAATAAATAGGGATATTGTAAGAGGACTACACTTTGAAAACAAGGCCAAAAAGAGACAAGGCCCTAAGAGTAAAAAGAACAGAACGAAGTGATAGACAGGGATAGTAAAAATTAGAGTAAGAAAGGAAATAATTAGACAAGGATAGCACGACGATTGTACAAGGGAGATATACCTTTAGCGCGTGCTATTCGTTGACTAATTCACGACTTAGAAAAAGGCATATATATTTTGTAAACAATTTTATTGGCACGACGCCACAACAACACGGAGACTTCTACTTGTAATAAGTTTACTTGTTTTAATATAACGAATAAAGGGGCGTAATACGGTGTTTCATAGTACTGGTGTTTTACTTCTACGAAAAGTCATTCGCTAGCGTTTTCAACGAAATATTCCCGAAGCGGACAAACGAAGGTGTCCGTTTCACAAATAATGTTTTAATGTCACTGATATTTGGAGCAACAACAATTGGACCAGCCCAGTTTTTATTTCCTCCAAATATTATAGTTTATCGGAATATCCACATACATTCATTGATTAATTAGTGCTGAAATATTAACATTTGCTCCAAATTAATTAGCGAAATGCATTAATGGGCTCTATATATACCGGGTTTTTGTGCTATTATATTTTGTAGAGCGAAATAATTGTATTGGTGAATATGATGTTGTGTATTTTTACCGTGAGTTTCCTCGCCTTTGTGGCTGGGGCTAGTGGCAAGTATTTCTTTTTTTATACCTTAATTATGACCTTTATTTTCATGGATTCATGAAATTACCTCACAAACTTTTTATATCTTATTTAGCCTCCTATATGGATGATTTTCGAATAGCTCTGATTTATATTATGCATAATATCCAACGAAAATCCGAACACCAATTTATTACAAACGATAGAAATTCCGTAAATAAAATTATTTCTCTTACAATCCATTAACATGATTATCCAAAAGCATTTAAAAACGTCATATATATTCTAAATGATTCTTCGAAATTTACGGGCTTTCAGTGTCGCCACGGTTGAATTTCGGGAATTGTGAATTGTTGTTATATATTATTTATATAATTAGCTTGTGATCATGTTTGTTTAAATTGATTTCCAGTTAAAGATCTCAAAGATGACCCTGACTTAGAATGGCCTACAGAGTATTCTGTTGATGTGGTAAAAATGTCACTAACTTCAAGCTTGGTTGAAAATATTAAAATATGGTGAGTATTAATAAATAATTAATATTAACATTGTATGTTATTAATATATTCATATACCAATACATACATACCATAACATGCTGAATTTATCGACACAAACAAATATATTATGTGAATTTGGTGCATTTTTACCCAAAGATAATAAAGAGTTACTTATCAGTTTCTATAGCCATATAATGACAATACTCAGTTATGCTATCCTTCAAATTAAAATTAAAATATTTCAGGAACACCCCCAAGAAAGCAAGAGTGGACTACAATAGTGGCGCTGTAAAGTCAATCACATTGACAGCACCAAAAAGGCGTTATCGCTATGGTGTCAAATATCAGGTAAGTACTAACATAAGATGGCGCCTGCAACGTTAGAAGAGTAGTTCACTGGCATTTGGAAAATCTTTACTTCCAATTTTAAACTGATTCACGGTACTCTGAGTACTCATCCGGGGAAGTACTACCTTACCCATTTTCGCCGTGAAGCAGTAGAGCTTGTATTACTATGCTTGGGTTAGAAAGGTAAGGGAGCCGGTGAAATTACAGACACATGAGACTTGACAACTTCACGTCTCAGGGTCGACAACGCAGTGGTGATGCCCCTAGTGTTGCAAATATCTATAGGCGGCGGTGACCACACATCAGGTGGACCGTCTGCTTGTCTGTAGGCCTTTGTGGTATAAAAAAATTAAAGAACTCATTTTCCTTTTATATAAATACCTATATATCATAGAGGGGAAACTGAATGTTAGACAATTAAAATTCATAAGTTTCCCTGCTGTAGTCCACTAATCTTCTTTGAACCAGCGTAATAAATTACAGTATTTTCCCCATCGTTGTTAGTAAAAGCTATTCTTGTAGAGGGAATGTATGAGCTGTTGATGAGTTTCCTAAACGTAAATCTTTGTAATCCTGCTTATATTATATTATATACATAAGTTTGTGGGGATGGATGTACGGACCTTTGTTCCTCTTTCACGCTAAAACTACTGTACGGATTTAGGTTAAACTTGGCACATAGAGAATTTATAAACTGTTAATCTAGGCACTATATACTGTTTTATCCCGGGAAAATGCAACATCCTACTGTAACGCGGATGAAACCGTGTGGGACTGCTAGTAAAAAATACAAGAATATTTTTTAAGCAATGCACAAAAAAATATCGGTGGTTCAGTATCAGTAACAGAACACATTTCCATTATTTGTTTATTTTTTTTTTTGTATTTTTTTTTTTCGACTTTAAAATCAACAAACAATGGACACTAACTATTCATAATAATATCAAAGGGCGCGCGTGCCGTGCGCCGCACGCGGCGGTAGAGCCAGCTGTTGCCACGGCCGGGATGGACGACCGACAGACAGTCGTACAGTAGCCATAATATCAATTTTAAAGTATATCTTTCTTTAACGATAACTTTATTTTCAGTACTAAAACTTATCAAAATAAAAATTAGGTATACTCGTATAATAAAACTCATTTAAGTTTAATTTGTCAAAGTTTGCGCACTGAATAAAAAATATTCCTGCATAAACTCAACTAACGATTAAGAGCCGCTTTCGTTTGGAGACTTCCAGTATAACCAGTTTTATCTCACTTTTTAGAAGTAATTTTAATCTTTCGCGATATTTACTTATATTTTATAACATGCAGATACACCCCGAAACGACAGAAGAAGAATATAACAAGATTGTATGCAATAAAATTAGAGGAACTAGATACGAAAGGCAATACATTGAAAGTATTTTACCTTCAGTAGAAGACTATGAAGCGATTGGTAAGAACCTCAAACCAAAGAAAGCAAAACGTGTTTTTTTACTTCACTTTGAAAATTTGTCACCAAAGCTACCGTTCCCCCCCACCTGCAATTAAGAACTTGCAAAAAGTCGGTAATAAAATGACTATCCATTTTAACCATCAGGTGGACCGTCCACCTCCTTAATAATCTTCTGACATAAAAAAACAAAGAACACCTATCTTAGTCTTATTGGGAAAAGTCATTTTCTATGGAGTTTTGACGTTTTGCATAACCAAGTACATTTTATAAGAATATCGACTATTATTCATTAATTTGGAAACCCTACTTATAATAGTTTTTTTTTACCTACTTTATATATTCTACCTTACTTTTTTCGCATATTTAAAAACAACGGCTTAGACATTTGATTACAGCATTTTAGTACCACGAGAGACGGACATGGTTCCTACTAGGCTGCGGATCCCTAAAAAACGAACATGTAATTTAAAAGAAGATGGTTTTTATCTCAGAGTGACATTTCAGGAAACGAAAATATGAATGATAAGGAATCTACAATTTTCTATAAAAAAGACGAAGATGAAAGTTTATCTGCTGAAGCGACTATTTGGGCTGAATACTCCGATGGGGACTGGGTTCCAGTAAGGTAATTAAAATACATAGATAAATATTAAAAAACCATCAATTATTCAAACTAATAAAAACCTGTTTTATTATAGATATGAAGTTAAAGAATTTAACAAGTGGATTGGATCGATGGAAAAACATGAAATTTGGGATTTCAGCAATTTTGAGACTAGTGTCGATAACGACGTTTTTGATGTTAATGAATGTATGTATAAAACATTTTATCAGTAAGACTTGGGCAGTAGGTAATATGCATTAAAATCAGAACTCTTCTAGTCGCTAAAGATATTATTTTATAGGCTTCCTTCGCCATGATCGTACCCTTTGCTACAACAATACGTTTGTTGGTTTTGTATTTTCTATTCAAAAAAATTCAAAATTCAAAACCATTTATTCAGTTTAGGCCTTCGGAGGGCACTTATGAAGGTCAAATTTAAAGTTACTGAAGCTACAACCGGTTCGGAAGTCAGCCTTCAACTGAGAAGAACCGGCAAGAAACTCAGCAAGGTTACATTTTTTTTTTTTTTATTTGTTATATAAATTTTTATCTATTCTGACTTTTTGGCTATTTTATAATTTCAATTTTACATAATTTTATATTTAACAATTACAAGATACTTATTATAGGTAACATTAATAAAAACAAAACAAAAAAAATATGACAAGACTACAAAATAGAAAATAACAATAATTAGGTACTTACAACTTAAACAAGAGATTTAGAGGTGCACTGTGCAGAGAGCAGCTATTTCCATACATTTTTATCTTCAATATAATGAACTACCTTGTAATACGCTTTTTCTTTCAAAACTTTCCTAATATAATTTTTAAATTTATGATCAGACATTTTGGTTATTGAAAGCGGTATCTTATTATAAAATCGAACACAATTACCAAGAAATGACTTGTTAACTTTAGTTAGTCTAAAGTATGGAACAACTAACTTCTCCCTTTGTCTTGTATTTATACTATGAATATCTAATTTTGCCTCAAACATTCCTATGTTTCTACGTATAAACATTATATTTTCATAAATATATAGTGAAGGTAATGTCATTATATTTATTTCCCTAAATAAATCTCTTAATGATTCACGGGGACCCATACTGTAAATTGCACGAATTGCTCTTTTTTGTATAATAAATATTGATTCTATATCCGCTGCTGCTCCCCAAAACAAAATACCATAGGACAAGAGGCTATGAAAATATGCAAAATAAACTAATTTGGCCGTCTCAACATTCGTCAATTGTTTAATTTTCCTAACAGCAAAAGCAGCCGAACTTAATTTAGCAGCTAGAGTATCAACCTCAGGTCCCCATTGCAATTTATTGTCTAATGTAAGACCCAAAAATACCGTTTTATTTACAAGATCAATATGGCTCCCATCTATTATTATTTGGCTATCTACTTGTGCTACATTTGGTAAAGAAAACCTTAAGCATTTAGTTTTCTTTGAATTTAGTAATAGATTATTTGTAGCAAACCACCCACAGACAATTGACATAGTATGATTAACTTTAGTTAGATCTTTGTCTTTTCTATTAACTTTAAAAATTAATGATGTATCATCAGCAAACAAGACAATATCTGTGAGGTCATTTACAACATATGGCAAATCATTTATATATACTAAAAACAAAAATGGACCTAAAATTGAACCCTGGGGTACCCCCATTTCGACTAAAGAGCCCTTGGATGTTGTGCCGGTAATCCCTACCTTTTCAAACGACTATGTGGTAAAATATTATTTCAAACTTTTTAAAGGCAAATTTAAACCATCAACTCATAATATAATTCCAATAATTTGAGAAGACGCATAAATGTATCATAAACCGGATAAGCCATTTAGTCGGCTTTTAGATGACTTACGTAGACCTCGATATGTATGCATGTGTAGTATGATGCCTAACCAGAACTGTTTGATTGGTTTAACATTTTTTTTCTCTATGAATTATTATCACGGGTCTAGGAGCAATATTTAGAGACGCTAAGACACTGATAGACCCGAGTGAGTTGTAAGACGTTGTTACGTCAAAATGTAATAATTATCTATTTAATTTAAGATCTGTGACCCAACACGAACATCTATCGCAAGCGTATCGCCATCGTATCGCGTGCGCCAAAAAGCTGCTTTGTATAGAAAATTTTACATCACGCATACCGTGACGTTGCGCGATGTTCAATATCTCATCGCATTGGTTTTTGGCGCACTCGATACAATGACGATACGATTACGATATGTTCCTGCTCAGGGTACAGGTACTTTAAATTCGTTTTTTAATAAGACATATATTTCAGATGATTGCAATGAGGCAAGCTCAATAAAACACACAATGCAGAGTGAATCTGTTACTAAAGATTTGTTATTTATGAATCCAGACAATGAGGAGCATGTTAATCACGTCTTCAATGCGTATGTACTCACTTAAATATAAGCTTAAATACACATAAGATTTATATTTAATCAATTGATTAAATGTAATAACTTTTCTTTTAGTTTCAAAGCAAGACACAATAAGAATTACGCCTCCGAGCGTGAGCATGCCATTAGGAAGACGATATTCAGACGAAACATGAGGTAAATATAAAAACCTTGTATTACTGTGGTTCGGGTAGAAAGATAAGGGGGCCAGTGAAGTTATTGGCACATGAGGCTTAACAATTTTTCGTCTCCGAGTCGACAATGCATTAGCAATGCCCCTGGGGTTGCAGATGTCCATCGCAGGTAGCGGTGATCACTCACCATCAGGTGGACCGTCTACCTGTTTGTCAGCCCATGTAGTATAAGAAAGCAAACAATCATAACAATTACTTTAATTTGTTTAAATTGGAAAACAGCCGTAGCATTACACTGACGTTTCGTCATAAGAGTTTATTTTTACGATTTTGAACCCTTTAAATAACTTTTAAGTTCCTCAATAGTCGAAAAAATTAAGCCAGGTCACCTGTCCACTGATTCCATCATTTCTGAAATAAATGAAGTTTTCTTCTTTACAAATTAATGTTGATCATTCCAGGCTCGTAGCTACCAGGAACCGTCAAAATCTAAAATACAAACTTAGTCTCAACCAATTCGCTGATCGTACTCCTGAAGAAATGGTCAAGTATAAGGGTCTGCTTAAACGCCCCGAAGGAAAAGTAGGCACTGTGCCCTTCCCTTACGATGAGGAAAAACTCGCTGAAGTAGAAGTGCCAGCAGAGTATGATCTCAGGCTTTATGGTCTCGTTTCGCGGGTTAAAGGTACGTACGCTTGGGTACATTTTTACCTAACTAATTAAGATCAATATATATATCGTATATGTAGTTACATAAATGTACATATCGCAGCCTCAGTACGATAAGGCCTTAACTCAAAATTTTGCGAAATGGAGTCACAATCATAGAGAGACTAAACAAAGTACGCTCTATCCGATGAATAGTAAAACATGGTCAATTTTATGATTTTAGTAATTTTGAAATGTGAACTTGGTTTTGATTTGAATAATGGAAAAAGCAAGGGATTTATTCGGTAAGATAACTGGACCCTAGCTAGATATTTGGGCGCGACCTCTATGATTATCTTTCGCTTACTACGTAATCCAACAAGTTAGTTATATAAGTTGATAAAGGCTGAAGAGATAATCATTTGTATTCTTGCCACAGCACAAGAAGATTGTGGTTCCTGCTGGACTTTTGGTGTGACAGCGGCTATTGAAGGAGCTCTTGCTCGTGTTAATGGCGGCAAACTCAAGACTTTGAGTAACCAAGCTATTCTTGATTGCTCCTGGGGGTAAGTTTCTGTTTAGCAACCCTGACTGCCAACGCGACGGATTCGATTCCCACCCAGGACACACATGTGTATGCATGAACATGTCTGTTTGTTCTACGTCTGGGTATGGTATCTATATAATATAACTAGCTGCCCGGACAGACGTCGTTCTGTCGAAATAAGTCCATACAAAAATGCAGGAATTCGCTCGCAGCGCCACCTACCGGGTCCAATTGTGAATCTAAACCATCCAGGGCACCACCCAAACGCAAACAAAAAAAAACATTCCAATCGGTCCAGCCGTATTAAAAAAGAAGAAATAATTGAATTTCACGGTATTTCGTTTACTACAAAATAAATTTAATTTATACATTAGCCTCAATAACACGTGGTAATCATGATATTGAATTGTAGCTTATATGACACGTTCGTAGATTTACCATAGCAGCGCCATCTATTGATGACTTACTCAACCCAGTCGAAAGGTATCGACATCTCTTAGAATCATTTGGAGTTAACAGATAATTGTGACTGTCAAATAATAACAGACAAATAATTAGCAATAAATTAAAATTGCGACTATAATTTGAGATTTAAACTATCCTATCTCTCAAGTTGGATCGAACTGCACATGGTGTGCGAATTTTATTATAATCGGTTAAGTGGTTTAGGAGTCCATTGAGGACAAACATTGTGACACGAGATTTATATATATTAAGATTAGTATTTAGTAGTATATGTAGTAAATCAGTTATCTGGTTTCCATAGTACAAGCTCTGCTTTGTTTTAGATCAGATGGCCGTGTGTAAAGAATGTCACAGGATATTTATTTATTCATCTTAAGCATACAATCCTACTGTTATAGCTTTCGATTGTGGTCGAGAGTATATGTGAAATGAGTACATTGTGCTACACCAGCCTGAATGTATATTTTACTTAACAATTTTCCTTTTGCCCATTTATCTATCTATACTAATATTATAAAGAGGAAAGATTTGTATGTAAGTATGTTTGTTACTCTTTCACGCAAAAACCACTAAACGTATATTTTTTTTTTTATGCCACTTGGGCCGACAAACAAGCAGACGGTCCACCTGATGGTAAGTGGTCACCGCCGCCTATGGACATTTGCAACACTAGGAGCATCGCCAATGCGTTGTCGACCCTGAGACGTGAAGTTGTTAAGTCTCATGTGCCTGTAATTTCACCGGCCCCCTTACCTTTCTAACCGAAACACAGTAGTACAATTGCACTACTGCTTCACGGCGGAAATGGGTAAGGTGGTAGTACTTCCCCGGACGAACTCTGCACTAAGAGCTCTACTACTCTAATATGGATGAAACTTGGCACATAGATAGAGCATATCCTGAAATAATATATAGGCTACTTTTTATCCCGGAAAAATGTGATACTCTTCGGGAACGCGGGTAAAAGCGGGACAGCTAGTATATATATACAGCCTTGGCATACTTTTTCTCAATTCATTCAGATATGGCGGTTCTGGATGTGATGGTGGAACTGACGTTGCTGCTTACGAATGGGCTATGAAGTATGGCTTACCTACTGAATCAGACTATGGTACTTATGCAAATCAGGTACCTATAACATATATTATATTGTCAAGACATGATTTTAATTTGATAATTTGTTTACGGTCTTTAAAAATGCGTTATTTTTTGTCAGGACGGCTTCTGCAACATTGATAATATGACTACGATGTACCCTATCAAAGGTTTCACCGACGTCACTCCTAATAGTGTTGGAGCATTGAAGGTAACTGCTTTTTAATATTAGATGTAGGTACCTAGATTGCATGGCAACCCTGCATCATATACCCATAAAATAAAACTACTCCAAAAAAAAATTAAGACTTCACCAAGACGGCATAATTTATTATTACGGTTGTGACACTACCTATGTTTCTTCTGTTCTATCTATCAGATTAATTATCTTTATATATAAAAATGTATGTTTGTATGTATGTCCTTTATAGAATTGTAGACTATGCAAGCGATTTTAATGCAGTTTTCAGCTATAGATGGAGTAATTCCAGAGGAAGGTTTATAACCAGGATTGAAATCGGGGAAAGCCGCAGGGCGCACTAGTTTTTAATAAAATTTCGGGGCTTTTTCAGACATTGCAAAGAAATTAATATTGCGTTCTTTCAGCATGGAAACAATTTCAATAGAATCAAATCAATATAAGTATGAAAATAAATATTGACGAAACAACGTACTTATAATATTTTTTAAAGAATTTAAATATAAAAGTCAATTGGAAATATGAAATGTAGTCAAATATCAATGATACCACCGGAAAGCAGTATTTAGCCGTCACAACTTTGTACAGAACTGCCCCCTTATTCAGCTAATACAAATGTCGTCGGCGAGCCGCTTCACGGAGGCCTCGGAGAGCTTACCTCTCACGTGATTAGTAGTATTAGCGTAGTTAGCGAAAGAGTCACAGCACGACGGCCGCGACGAAACATCCTCGAGTTAGTGTCATTTTCCTTACAGAATCGAGCCCCTGGTCACTTTTTTCATTTAAATTGACAGGTTTTTATTTCTCTGTATGTAAAATCAACCTTTACATACAACATTTCATGAAAATGTTATGCCTCCACCAGACATTGTATCTATATGAAATAATCTCTTTTTTTATTTCAGGTGGCCGTAATAAACCACGGTCCGCTATCCGTGTCTGTTCAAGCATCAGACTCATTCACTTTGTATTCTGGAGGTATCTTTTACGACCCAAAATGGTAAGCTATTAATTTCTACTATCTATATATATATAAATGTTATGTTGGTTTGTGTACGCTTCAAAAACATAAAATGTTTTGCGCCGATCGAGCTGAAATTTTAGCATGATAAATAATCCGCACCAAGGATTATTTTTATCTATTTTTTGCATCAGTCACATATCCGCGACCGTCGTTGTTTTGTTTCTCATTTCTCAACCATTCAATCACAATGTGCCACAGCGAAGCGTGGCAGGGTACAGCTAGTTTATTAATATAAGTGCAATTCTGCGTAAGTACTTTTGGCTGTTTGTTCTTCTAATGGTGTAACAGATCGACAAAAAAAATATTTGGGCATAGTTACTAGGACGGAGATGGTCATAGACTTGAAACCCTGGAAACACGGAAGAAACTTTCGAGAAAAAAATTGTTTTAAATAAAGAAAGATAAATACCTCATTAGATTTTTATGAAATGGGCGGCGTGCTTGTTTTACAAAATATTTGTTTTATTTATTACGTTCCACCTGATGGTAAGTGGTCACCGCCGCCTATGGACATATGCAAGACCAAGGCATAGCCAATGCGTTGTCGACCCTGAGACGTGAAGTTTTTATGTCTCACATGCCTGTAATTAAACCGGCTCCTTTCTAACCGAAATAAAATAATACAAGTGCACTACAGCTTCACGACAGGAATAAGTATGAAGGAAGTACTTCCCCGGACGAACTCTGTATTAATAGTTCTACTACTACTAAAGTAAAATTACAAAGAATATGCATTCAGATCTAAATAGGAATATTAAATTAATATCTTTTTCAGTTCATCGACTGAATTGGACCACGAAGTGACTTTGGTAGGCTACGGACAGCGTGATGGTGACACCTTCTGGATCCTTAAGAACTCATGGGGACCTTTCTGGGGATTAGATGGGTATATGCTCATCTCAGCCCAGGACAACAACTGCGGTGTAATGACTGAACCCACCTATCCTGTCATGTAATATAAAAATGAACTATATCATTCAATGAAGGACAGACTCTGATTTATTATAATATTATTTTTGCTGCATTCATTATAATAAGCACGTGGAACTTTATTTTTTAACTTGTATATGTAAATGATTATAATATATCACTAACTATTATTTGTTTTATTATCATTTTTGTGGCCTAACAGATTCCTAAGAATTCTGTATTCAAATGTTACCAACAGGACCCAATTCGAAGGCTCCTCTATTACTACCGTCCGTCCGTCTATTTGTCAGCGGGCGCATTTTTTACAGAGTATACTACTATAGTTGTTATAACAACAAATTAAATGAAATAAATATATAGTCAGACATTAAAAGTGGTCCCAGAAATCGAATATTCTTGGTGGTACGGAACTCTTCATGTGCAAGTCCGACTCGCACTTGGCCGTTTATTTTATCCGAATAGTTAATTGATACAATATTTTGAAACCCAAATGTAACAATCCATAATTAAAACAATCGCTCGCAATCTTATCATCAAAATACTGTTCAAATAAATTAACATGTCCAATGTAATTGAAAACATTCTACGAAAGTAGTTTTTTTTTATAACTTTTTTTTAAATTCTATATTTATACTACCTATCGATTATTAATCGTTTCTAATCCGTATGAATCGATTTAGAATGATCTAATATTGTGAGAACTATGCATTGTTTTTATGAAAATGCCCGCGGCGTTACTATGGTTCTTTTAATCGAGATGCTCGAGCTTTCGGCTTTAATTACTCCCTGAGGCTTGTATATACTCTAAAACTTTCATGACACTTGGTATGCGTGCCGTGATGAATTAAACGATTATTATAATTTCCTTCCTATGGTAACACCCACTATAAAAATTGAGAAATAATAAATTCCTAACACAATATCTTGAGAGAGAATATTGCCTCGGTAATTCATTTTTATGTCCACCTAAAACGTAAATAGTCAAATTGCTTTTGCAAAATGAAAATATAAGTGCCGCAAATTGATTGACAAAATTCACCTTATAAATAAATATATCGGCTATCTAATCCCAATCTAACCAGATAACTGATTTACTACATATACTATTTTTCTTCCTTTAAATACATACTTATTCGGGATAGGAGGCCGATCATAGGTAGTATCATCACCGTCAGACATTATATGGGCGTATATATTTCTTATGAGAAAATAAAAGTCGTAAGCAGGTTAACTTGTTCTATTTACTTTAACACTCACACTTAACAAAACGAAACGTGAGACAGTTCCTAGACTAGTTGTCTGCGCGGCGGCCAGCAGAGAAGTGCCTGCTCGGGATTGTTGAATGTCCTGGTTATCTCGGCTCGCGCGAACACAAGTCCAGACTCTGTCAAAGCGCTGACTGACGTCATAACGCTTTCGCCTCGTTGTCAAATCAACTCCTGTACTAATGACTCTTCCGACATATACTCGTATATTATATTTATACCCAGATACATAACAAACAGACATGTTCATGAACACTAATGTTTATCCTGGGTGGGTTACTAATCAAATCCACGACCTGTGGCGTGGCAATCAGCCACCTGGTCCACCAACCGTATCGCTACGATGACACAGATACAGTATTAAAATCTTGAAAAATATAATAATTATGATATTAATATTACGAAGGTTTTCATCTTCTACATTATGTACTTAAATTTACTTTTTTTTAAACAGTTTTACGATAGCATTCAGGGTTTAAACACGTCACCGTTGACGAGACACACGATGCCACACACGTCACTTTTCCCGCGGATCGATCGACTGGCGACCAGCCCTCCAATTCAGCTAATACAAACTTCCTCGGCGAGCCAGCGCACAGAGGCCTCAGCGAGTTTACCTCTCACGTGATTGCGTCGTTAGCGAATGAGACAGAGCATAGAGGCGGCGACGAAGCATCGTTAAGCGGGTGTCATTTCCCTTACAGAATCAAAGCCCAGTTATTAGTCCACTTGCCATCTTAGTGCAGGCTTGCACGTAATTTTGTTGTAAATCACCGCAATGTCGTGACAGGCAGGCAGTAAGAATTGTACAAAATAAATTACAATTATGTTTATTACATTGGCATTGTTTAAGGTTCTTAAATATTAGCTTTTAAAGAATCGAGTACTACTAACAACCTTCTCTTTGAGATTGTTGATTAGTAGGTACTAGAAAAAACAGGGTGTGTCGTACAGACACTCGATAAACTTTTGTATCACAGGGAAGCTTTTTAATTCTTCATCAATCACCTTTGAATAGCATAGATTGTGTTTATTCATATATTTTCGACACACAACTAGGTTGCAGGTTAAATTTTTAAAGCTAAAAATGCAAACAGCCGTTCACAAAAAATTTGAATACCAATTAAAACGAGACACTTGGCACTATGGTTAGAGACAAACCAAGCTGCCACATGGCAGGACGTGGATTCGATTCCTATCCAAGAGAAATATAGTGTTTGTAAATGCACTCTGTTTTAGTGCATATATAAACGTAATTTATGTTGAAAGTACTTTTTTTCTTCTTTGGTGTCTTTAGTTCTATTATCAATCATATTAAACTAAACACTCGTACTGTTAGAGAGATTGACTGAGGAATTCAATTAGGCACAATAATATACAGTGTAAACTCTTTATAACGAAACTCAAGGGACTGGGCATTTTTTGTCGTTATAGAGAGTTATCGTTATATGGAGTGAAGAAAAAAAACAAAACAAAGTGAACAAACCAACCAACTTGGGCTCACTTCAACGTTATAGGGAGTTTATCGTTATAAAGGATAACGTTATAAAGAGTTTACACTGTAATTATGTTCTTAAAAAAGCTAATTAAATACACTACTACTAGATAACATTACAAATGCAGTAATTCAAAATGATCCTAGGAATGTGTTCTAAACCAAAGGTGATGTAGGTACCTCATAGAGTTCTTAATTATTCCTTTTTTTTTAATCCGCTCTCCTTGATGGTAACAGTATTGATGTTCTTTCCTGTCTAGTTCAGTCTAACTGATCAGCTTACGGTCAGCAACATGATAAAATTTACAAAGTAATTGTACACTGATACCATTCCATAATGTCCCAAACTAAGTAGAGCTTGAACTATGGAAACCAGACAACTGATACACAAACACATATTTCTTTAATTCATACCAAAAGTTTAAAAATGAATTTTCAGATACTTAACTTGAGGAATCATTGCCCTTACAAACTTTCAATCCCAATTTCACCCCGTTCAAGAATATTTGAAAAAAAAAACTCCGTACTTTATATATGATATTACTCATGATATAATTAATCTTCTTGCCAAATTTTAATACAATCCTGTCAGACGTTTAGTCGTGAAAAGGTAACAAACAAACAGATAGAGCTACTTTCGCACTTATAATATTTGCATCAATTTACACCAGGCTGACAAATTTGGATATAAACAACTATCTATGTTGCTGACTGTGCCTACAATAGTACCTCCCTACGTTGCGAACTCAACTGACCGCTATTACTTATGGTGAAAGTAAGATATTAACAGTTAAACTTGCAGCTTCTACTTTCTCAATCCTACGTACTAGTATCAGATCTGATAAGGAAGTAATTAGATACATTAGTGGCACTATACACCTATTGTACAATTCTTTTCCCACAAACTAGTTTTGTTATTGTGTTAGAACATTGTAATGGGTGATGTTACCGTTGATTCGAGTCTTGATCTTATAAATAATTGACTCAGGCCTTACGAAAATCTATTACAGGATTACAAAAGGTATATCGCACCCTCAGAACGATAGGGGCTTAACTCAAAAAATCACTTTTGGCATATCTCTGATTCGGTCACTTTCGCACTGAGCGGGGAGGGTGGTTCCCGGTGTTAAAGACGCTGAAGTATCGGTATGCTTATTCTATCATTAAATTGACTATGTTTTACTATTCATCGGATAGAGCGTACTTTATTTAGTCAATCTATGATCGTAACTCCATTTCGCAAAATTATATCTAGGCAACTAATTCCGCGGGATCGCCTTGTCGGTCTCGTTACTAGATACTTGTTTTTTGTATAATGTCTTCATCCATGGGCACCAGGAGGAGGTGCAAAGAGGTGCACATGCACAATATGGAAAATAAACACTATTCCGAATTGTCAAAGGTGAAATAACAAAAAAAAAAGGTAAAATAACAGCACTGAGAGCGACAAAAAAAAACAAATTTGTCTATGGGCTATAAAAATATATATTTCGGTATTTTCTTTTACCAATATATAGGTATTAAACCATTTTAAGCATTTTGAATCCGAACAGCAATAAAATTTAACGCCTAGACAGTCGCCCTGCTGTGTTAATGTTCTTGTTTTCTTTTCCCTTAACGAATAAAGTGTGAGAAAAAGTGTCCCCATGTATGAATAATATTAGAATAAATATTAAGACCAGAATTGAGACATTAAAAACATTTATTAGATTCAATCGACAAAAACAATGTTATGTAGTGTGTTTTGTGATATATATTATACTAGCTGTCCCCTGCGGTTTCGCCCGCGTTCCCGAAGAATGTTACCTTTCCCGGGATAAAAAGTATCCTTTGTGTTAATCTAGATTATGAACTATCTATGTGCAAAGTTTCATACATATCCGTTTGGTAGTTTTTGCGTGAAAGAGTAACAAACATCCATACTCACAAACGTTCGCATTTATAATATTTGTAAGATTATTATTTATTTTTATCTTTTATTTATTTATTTATCCTCACTTACAACTTTTACAGGATACTTACCTAATACAGTAGTGTCGACAACTTATTTTCTATATTTTCAATATATTATATATTCCTAAAGAACTATAATACATTATAGACATATTTAGAACCATTCTATATGTATTTAACTTTAGGACTTTGGAACCGGACTCATCTACCGCCCTAATTGCCATTTTATGTAAAGTAGAAATTAAACTTACTAAATTCGGTAAATGTTTTTTTTTAATATTACTTCAAATCCTTAATTCTATTAATTCTTAAAACCAATTCTGGTTTGTTGGTCTTAAGAAATTACAACAAAATTTGATAACACATCACCTATAACAATCAAAACTATAGCTATTTTTATTTAAATTATAGGTTTACCATACCATAACTATTTATTTAATCATTTCTAATCAAAATACGAAACACGTAAAGAATATACCTATATGAAATCCTTGTAATCAAATGTTACAGCTACAACTTACGGCATTTAACTAAAGGAAAAGTAAATAAAAAAACTTGAAACAAACAACGATAAAGTTTTAAAAGGGCCGTGAACACGTGCATAAAACAGCCGTGGAGCAAATAAACAATGCACCATATTAACTCGAGTCACCATAGGAACTAAACGGTTCCGGACAATTGAACCTTAACTTGGTTAAGGAGAGGACACGTGGAAAGCGCAAGCGGGCACAAGAGTGTTTTTTTCTCTATTACTTAAATCGCTTTAAAATACACTAGCTATTTACTGCGGATTCACACGAGTTCTTGAGGGATGTTACATATTCCCGGGATAAAAAGTACCTTTTATAGCACAAAAGGTACTTTTTCCAGACTATAATCTATCTCTGTGCCAAATTTCATCCATATTCGTCCAGCCATTGTCTTGATTGAGTAACAAACCTACATCTACCCAAACTTTCGCGTTTATAATAGTAGTAAGGTTAAAGGATTTTTTTACCAAGCAGGCCGACAAACTGGCAGACGGTCCACCTGATGGTAAGTGGTCACCGCGGCCTATAGACATTTGCAGCACGAGGGCCAATTCCAATGCATTGTTGACCCTGACATGCGAAGTTGATGTCTTAAGTGCCTGCAATTTCACCAGCCCCCTTACTTTTGTAGCCAAATCACAGTTATACAAGTGCACTACTATTTCACGGCGGATATGCAACGGCAACACGAGGGCCATTGCCAATGCGTTGTTGACCCTGAGACGTGAAGCTGTTAAGCCTCACGCCCCCTTACCTTTAAAGTAAAGTAAAGGGTAAAGTGGGAGTACTTCCCTCGACGAAGTTTGCACTAACAGGTGGGTCCACCTCTAAAGACATGTTATACAATTGTTCCTCATTTAATTCTAGTAATTTAATTATATATAGGTACTATTACTATGTAGAGCAAGATAAACCTTAGAAATCTTGAAATCATATTATTATAATTTGATCGATTGTATCCAGATTCAGATTCCATAAGCTGAACCAATCCTTATAAATTTATTATGCCTTAAGATATATTAAACTAATTAACGAATCACTTATAAAATCGGAAATCGAAAATAGTAGAATAATTCTTAACTTCACCATTTTGAATCCCTCGTTCCTATCTATTTCTATAGATAATGTAAAATAAATGTCCTGAGACATTCATTACTCGCGGCCATCTAATCCTAAACTAAGAGTTTGTACTATGGAAACCAGATAACTGATATACTATAATACATATTTCCTTTTTTTTCAATACTTACCTCTATAGATATTTACACCCAGACACAGAACAACCAGACATGTACAATATGTACATACACACAAAAGAATAAAGCTCCTTTTAACTCTACAGCACATTTATTTTAGATTTATGTTATTTTAATTAAAATCAAAAAGGAATCGCTTTCCATTACAACATACCCTTACCATACTGTACACTTGTTGTCAGAAACGGTCCAACGCAACGTGCCGCCTATAAAACAAGAGATGTGGTCGGTGCACAGTCAGCGGTCATCACTGAAGCCACAATAAAATACTAACCACCATTTATTTACTATCTTTCAATGGGAAATTTATGAGTAATAATATTGGGAGATCGTAGAAAGGCAAATATACACCAAATTAAATTATCATAAAAATGCTCGATGTCAACTGGTCATTGTTATAGTTCTACATCATGGCGTGTTTTTCTTTTACTTCTTTCAACAGTGTCGGTGTCTTCTTATTATTTCAATTAACACGAAAAGTTCTGATAATGGCCTGTCGCCTCAGTAGTTGAATGGTCAAAAGAAATAAGTAGTAAATATCCTGAGACATAAATTAGATTCATTACACACTATCTCGTCCCAAACTAAGGAGAGCTTGTACTAAGGAAACCAGCTAACTGATATACTACTTTTACAATTATTGTTCTAACTACATATCTTTGTGCAGAGTTCGTCTGGGGAAGTACTACCACCTTACCCATTTTTGCCGTGAAGCAGTAGTGCACTTGTATTACTGTGTTTCGGTTAGAAAGGTAAAGGGGCCGGTGAAATTAAAGGCACACGAGACTTAACAACCTCACGTGTCAGGGTCGACAACGCATTGACGATACCCTAGTGTTGCAAATGTCCATAGGCGGCGGTGACCACTTACCATCAGGTGGACCGTCTGCTTGTTTGTCGGCCTATGTAAATATAGTGGAAGAAACAGACATAGAAATATTGACGTTTCGTCATCATCAATACTGCAGAAGGCCTTTTGGAGGTTCTTGAATAGATTTTTTACACTTTTACAAAATTACATCACAAATCCCCAACACGACAACTTATATTTCATGAAGGTAAACTTAATTTATTTTGTTTTTTCTCATTCACTTTTTTGTCATAATGTAGAACTAAATAATGCACAAATTATGTACATAAATGTATGCTATTTTGATTTGTAACACAGCTTCCCAGAGGTGGTACAGGTTCCTATTACCTACCACAGGCACCAACGATCTACAGGCATTGTAATACATAGCTTATGTTGAAATATTATTAGATGTATTATTTTGGTTTGCAGAGACAAATAAAGATTTGTATTATTTTTATAGGTAGTCTTGATCTATCTGTCACAACTGATTTCTGGAATCAGTTGTGGCTGAGAGCTGATGCCAATACTCGCTTCTTGTCACGTTGAAACTTAAAATATCATCGGTGAAATATGGGTCTCGTCGCTGAGACTTCTTCTATGTCTAAATTATGCTTTATCTCTGAAAGTCTATGATAGTATCAAAATATATAAATATATAATATGTATGATAGTACCCAATGGTAAAAGAACACCATCCAAAAGCTAACGCCAAATATCTACAAAGTGGTCCAAACTAAAGTGTATGTTCACATCTTCAACAAGGATGTACCATGTTTCAACAACATAATATTATATAGTCAGTCCTTAAACTAATGACACTCATCTTTCACCGGCATCATTAGTTTAACCCAACCACTATGTGAAACCTGCCACGTCCTTTCAATGTTGAATTGAATACAGGGAAAGAAGGGTAGGATACAACATGTGTGTAGGTCATGTAATATTGGTTAGTGGTACGCAAATGGGTGCAAAATACAAAAAGACTCGTTCACTGTCCTCTTGGTCTTCAAGTTACAAACTAATGAAGGTGAGGATCTATTCACATGGAATAATAAAGTTATTAGAGAAAAATACATTTTTATAGAATAAATAAATTGGAAATTTGAATATTCTCTCAAACACACCTTTGATTCATTATTAATTGATTCATTAATGAGCATTAATTGCTTATTATGTAGCTTAGATAGATACTATCATTTTAATCCGAGGTTGAGCGCTGGCGCCTATCATATAGGATATCATTATCCTAGTTTAGGTATCAGTTACAAGAAAACTGAACCTTTTGTACCTGTAAACTAAACTTAAATTGTGATATTGCTGATACTTGCTCTGTATTAAGGTCCCAATAAACAAATCATTATCAATATAAAGTACTCAGTGGCTGTAGGGAGGTGTTCTCGACGTGTGATTTTTTTCCAACCCAATGGTACGAAACCTGCATAAATCATCTTTTGATTTCGCATTCATAACGGCGCCCTCTGCCATATTAATCACAAAGTCAATATTTGCAATAGCAACGAAACCAAGACGCTCTCACAAGTTTTGATAGCGCTATACAATGCAATAAGATTCTCTACGGACGGACATTTCGAATGCATTACTGCAACAAACTGAACCGAGCCACCACACTGGAACGTGTTCTGCTTGCAAACTATCTCAAATTTATTCATGAAACATCACTCTGATTTCATGATAAATTGTGCTTGAATTTTATCATATTTATGTTGAAAAATTGGACGGAAAATATGACGAGGTAATTACGTGGATACTGCATGAAGCTGTTCGCACAATTTTACTATAATTGAAATGAGAACATACTGTATTAACAAAAAGTCTAGCTTCAACAGAAGATAAATAGGTAGGTTGTACTATGGCTACCAGGTAACTGATATTTACACCCAGGCACAGAACAAACAGACATGTTCACGCCCACAAAATATTTGTTTTTGGGTGGGAATCAAACCCACGACCAGCGGCTTGGCAGTCAGGGTCTCCAACCAAACCAACTGGCCCCCCAAAAATTGTGAAATTGTTATATGGTTAAAAGAAAAGTAACCTAAATTCAGCAGTGAAAAACGTGGAAGAAGATTTTCATGCACCAAAAAGCCGTCTATAAAATAACTCATAGTAATTGAAAACTGAGACAGGATTTTGAAACCATTTTGCTGAAATTTAACAGTGAAAGCAAAGCTATGCGTTAGAATAGGCGGTCTGAGCTGCGGAGATAATACGTCCGTTCTATTACCACTAGTGTTTCATATCACCAGATTGCAGGCTATGGTGGTCGACGCTATTCGACGGACACATCATGATCACATATTTTGTACAATTAGCTTGCAGTCGCAGTTGTTGCAGTGCTTTGGAATTTCCTAATAATGGGCCTCATGGTACGTGATTATTAAAATATTTCCGTAAATTTCACTCCTATAATGTTCAACCCAATGTATCTAAGTAAATAAATATCCTAGAACATTTTTTACACACGGCCATTTGACTGCAGGGAATTTATAAAAGTTAGCTGTGTCGTGTGACGGTTCTCTGAAAACGAGAAAAAGCTAACAAAGAGAATATCATTCACCACGTTTGTAAGGCTAAGAGTGATGGATTTCATATTCTTAAAAGCCTTCATACGTAGGTACTTACTCTATATAAAAAAAGGAAAATATCTTCGGCCTGGATTTTGTAAAATAAAGGTGGCCAGTACGAATAAGGTATTAAGTGAATTGAAGAAGTATGGAGTTTGAAGTGATACTTCTTATGGTAGGGCTTTCAAATTCTAATCTGACCTTTTTGTGTGTCGAAAAAAAAATTACAAACATAATCTATGCTATTCAAAAGTGATCGATGAATAATTAAAATGGTTCCCTGTAATACAAAATGTTCACTTCTATCGTGTGCCTTTACGACACACCCTGTTCTTTTTATGGTTGCAATATTATTGCAAGTTGTAAATTACGCAATAGTCACCAGATTGCCAGGCGCGAGCCTTAGGCACCTCAGATGCTCCAATTCGACTCAGCCGTCATTCTGTCCGTCTGGAATAATGAACGCCTACAGAGGCAAGATTGTATGTCAAAATACATGTAACTAATGGAATAATACGTTCATGGCTGCGTTTAGGACTATGAAAGAAAAACTAAATGGTTAAAGTGATTTCGAGCAATGTTTATGGTCAATGGTTATGGTTTAGCAATAGTGCTGTATTTCGGTTAGGTAAAGGGGCCGGTGAATTTACAGGCACATGAGACTTAACAACTTCATGTCTCAGGGTCGACAACGCATTACCGATCCTCCTAGTGTTGCAAATGTCCATAGGCGGCGGTCCACTTATCATCAGGTATCTGCTTGATTGTCAGCCCAAGTGGTATAAAAAAAAAATCTAATTGTTTTGCATATTGGTCCTGTGCGCCACCATATTATTGAATTACACTTTATTCATTAAATTTAGTACAGCTATTCATAGATGGTCGCTACAATATTTTTTAATATCCGCGTATTCGCCGAAATAAAAAAATATATATACGGGTTCATGTCACGTGAATACGTCACATCAGTAATACAGAAGTGACATCGCAAAAAATAACAAAAAACGTAATATCATACAGTTAAGTAAAAAGCACTTACCTGATGAAATTTACAGTAGACAGTATGTTCGCTCATATTTTTTGATCATATTTTTTATTTTAACTATAAATCTCTGGGATTTTAACCTGCTAAAATATAATTTAATCATGGTGAGTGACGTATCTACTAAATATTATAAATGCGAAAGTAACTACATATGTGTGTTTTTTTGTCACAATTTAATGATTAAACAGCTGATTGATCTTGATGGAAGTTGGTACCTCCGCAGTTACTGTCGTAAGGTACTTTCACTTCGGGAACGCGGGTAAATCCGTGGGACTGAAGCAGGCGTGGATCCAACCCACAAGAAAGGTTATAGTCACAGCCATCCGAAAATCAACCAAATGAGAGTCGGAGTATCAGTCGCTCAAGATCAATATACTTACGGCGAAAATTAATATGCAATCCCGATCGAAAATCCATGGATGAGTGCATAGGAATGCACCTTATCACTCTATACAGGCATTGCATATAACACTTAGATTTGTCCTTGCAAAAATTTAAGGATCATATTAAAGCTGTATTGGTAAAAAAGGCTTATTACAATATAAATGAATATTTAAATGATAATAGTGCCTGGTTGTAAATGTATTGTTGTATGTTATGATTTATTTTTTATTTGAATGCAATGTAAATTTATCTATACCTTTGAACATGTTATGGTCACAGTGATAACACTTTGTGTGTATTCTAAAATTCATAAATTATTTTTTTATGTGCATCAAACTTAAGTTAGTCATGCTCGCTTTAATGCCATTGCTTGTGGCGGCGTCGTGTGGCGGGTCGCTCACTTCCCTACAATATGGCGAGGAGGGCGATGGCTGCCACATGCGTCATTGTGAACAGGTGCTGCTTGTGGGGGCTGGTCGGCTTTCAAAAAATTCAAAATTCGCTTTAGTTTGTTTGTATATTTTTTTTTTTTCATTAGATATTTATAATATTATATATTTGTTAAATAATTCTGCAATATTGCCATAACACACAGGTATTGTCAATGAGACTAAATAATATTTTATGTAATAAATCTAAGTTTGTTTTTTTAAAAGAGTAATTGCTGAGTTTATTGCCGGCTCTTCTCAGTAAAAAACAACCTTCTGAACCGGTATTAGAGTCAGACTATTCATAAGTGCTTGTAAAGGCCTATTTGAATAAAAATATTTTCATTTCATTTCATCATCAGCCTTACAACCTGAATAGACCGTGAAAGTGTGACGTCACAAGTCTATTAGGTCTGTGGGCATGCCCATCGTGCCAACAGTGGTGGATCCGCGCTTGAGCTGAAGCTAGTATCGTATAAAATCCCTAGTCAGTGTAATGTTTTTAATTTGTCTATAAAAATACCTTTTTAACACTAAACATACCATAACAGGGTCAAATGACCCATTTTTAACATTGCATTGAAAATGCACGTATCATCTTATTGCTTTTGCACATTTGGCTTCATGACTTTTTCTTACTAATTAATATACAGTTATACTATTTATTTCCCTTCCTCACAACCATATTTCATACATACAAGCAGGAACATTAAAGTCACATTTGACCCGCTATGGTAGAAATAGGTACCTAGTAAGTGTTGGTATGATTAGTGTTAATGCCCGAGAGATGTTACGTTTACCCGGTATAAAAATATCATCCACACATTCATCTCACAAACTTTCGAGTTTATAATATTTGTAGGATGACTACAGTACCATCAAATGATGGACTTTGGTGACCCTTTGTTCATAAGTAAATAGGGTAATCCTATAAATAGACTCCACCCCGCTCAAAATTGTAAAACTAAAAATGTTCCCACGCTACGCACACACGAACAATGATAAATAAACTATAGATGCGTTGTCAGCGCTCAGAAATGGCAACATAAAATTGTGGTAATTGACCTAATTCCATTAAATCACGCTCAATGTTGTCGACCAATTTATATTCGTCTCTTTCTAACAGCAGATACAACGTCAGGCGGTAATTATTTTCGTTCTATTTCCTCGCTCGTATAAGTTATCTATTTTTTTTTTGTGCTGAATTTTGAGAGCCGTGGTGTTAGTGAATGGTGTGTCTATATTATAATATGTCATTACACACAAAGGATCGAATTCAAAATGTTTATTTATCCCTAACATGAGTGAACAAAGCCGAAAACGTGCGCCGTATATTGTGCGAGTACATGTTTTTTCGTAAACATGTATCTATTACCTATATGAAGTAATAGAGCACTCAGTGCTCCAGGAAAGTACCATACCCATTTCCGTCGTGAAGTAGTAGTGCAATTGTATAACTGTGATTTGGTTATAAAAGTAAGGGGGCTGGTGAAATTGCAGGCACTAAAGACATCAACTTCACGTGTCAGGGTTGACAACGCATTGGCAATGCCACTATTGTTGCAAATGTACAAAAGCGGCGGTGACCACTTACCAGCATGTGGACCTTCTAGTTAGCATTTAAAAAAATATGCCTTAGTTGAAATTTTCTCTTGTACTCGCAGTATAATATTCGCAATAACTTAAGTAAAAAGAGGAACAGCCTATTTTCACCCATAACGGAATATGCGTTTGGGGTAATACTGTTTGTTACCAATAAAATATGGCTAATGAGAGTAATGCAAATTGATGTTGTATGGGTAGTGCATGATGGTGAAAAGAAAAAGAAATGGATTTTGAAGTGAAACTTCTTATATCTAATATAAATTAATGATAAACACAATCTATGCCATTCAAAAGTGATTGATGAATAATTAAAAAATAATTTGCTGTAATGCATAAGTTTCACTTCTATCGTGTGTTTACGATAAACCCTATTTTTTTCTACCAAACACTTTTGAGTGCTTGCAATAGGGAGTTAAATAACGTGCTTGCCAGTGCTTACTAATGCTCTAACATTAGGTAAGTACATGTAAAGTCAATTTGCAACACAAATTTCTTTCTGTTGAATCGCGAAGGGTCACCATTGCGGGAGCTTCCTGTGGGAAATATCCGTCCTCTCTCCCATTCCAAGCACCCCTATACAAAGGGCCACGTGCCATTGTTACCTTACAATATAACGAATTTTATTTTTCTTCTCCATTTTTCTACCAAAATATAGAGATTTTTTTTAAATTTTTTCTCAGAATTTACATTTACTTTTCATAGTATTTTAGAGTCAGTAAGTAATGATAATAAATTTATTATTAATGTATTTTTTTAATTGTAGTGTTAGTTTCATTATTCGTTTTTTACCTAAACTAAACTGTGTATTTAATTTTCAATTTTAGTCATCAACCTGCCCTGTTTCCAATCATTTTGGGCATTCCTTATAACACATAACACACGGCCAGCATAATTCTGTAACTAACTATGCGAAGCTTGGATAGTACTATGGTGACCAGATAACTGCTACATACATATATTTAGACCCAGGCTAAGAGAAAAACAGACTGATGTTTTCCTGTGTGGGAATCGAACTCATGGACTTATCATTCAGATTATCTAACTAGCCAAGCGGCCCGTAATACGTCAATAGAGCCGATATTTATTTGTCATCAAATCATAAATGGAGTGTTTTTTTACGCTGACGAAGAATAATGTTCACGAACGCCAATTCCGCAGTCGAAATTTTTACTAGTAGATACTTGCGATTCGACGTTATAAAGCGCACAACGCCATCTAGCGTCAACTAGAAAAAACACTTGTGTAGCAAGCAGTTTCCATAAGCATGTACCTACAACTTTGAATGTATCAAACACAGATGGCAGGCTACTTGAAAATAAGTATTATCGATGTGAAATGCCACATTGTTCCAGTTTCATTTATATTATAACAACTAGGTACATTTAATTTTATTAACAATTCTTAGACTTTGCATTTGATCTATAAAAAAAATAATTTGTCCAACATCTTCTTTTGCTTACATTGCCTGCCTGCTCGCTCACATAAGTGGTAGGAAGTAGGTACATTTAAATGAATGAAAAATTTATATTAATCACATTTGTTTCATTTTCCATTTTGTGACAACCCTTGCACATCTCCGTGTGACAACGTAAGTGTTAGTACTTACTATGGAGGGAAGAGGTAAGGCCAACCAACCATCAATGTGTATGAAATGTGTCCGTCGAGAAGCGTCAAATTGTGGTGCCGCTCTGGTAGCAAAAGATGAATATTAAAGATAGCGCCAAAAGCTATTAGAGTAGGGTAGTGCGATTTTTTTTTAAGTTTTACAACAGTCATGAGAATATAGAATAACGAAAAAGTATTATAGAAATTTAATCACTCCACATATTCTTACAGCGGTTTCATAGGTTATGAAATAAGGTTCATTTTCGTGTAACACTGATAACAATCACATGCATCGAGCGATATTTTGTGATCAGACTACAGAGTTTCTGCGATATCCAGACTTGGAAGACATCTCCATATCGTTTTTTTTTTTTACCATTAAGAGCCCGTATGGGGCAAATAACACTTTAGCCTTAAGATTAACGAAAAGTATACAATTTAATAAAGTAAACAAGACCTCCTTTCATCTTATCATCTCTCACACATACAAAATATGCTTGCCAATAACAAATGGAATTTAATGCATATACCATAGCCTTACTTTTAATCGATGTTATCGTATTGATGAGAAATAAATGATACGTAAAACGTGTTGTTGCAGTCGGGCATTTCATCATTTCTGTCGCATATCATCGCGTCCAGTAATCAGATTGAGCTTTAATTAAATTCTAGTGAAATTGCGCAGAGCGGGTAGTTTGCGCACATTGCGGAAATTAAACTTCAGGAAAATATGAATTCGAAAGCTTTTTTTAATGTGTTTCGTATTCACTGTCCTGTATAATATTATTGTTTTCTTTTGATGAAATGCCTGTTTTATTATTAACCGACTTCAAAAAAGAAGGAGGTTCTCAATTCGTCTGTATTTTTTTTTGTTTTTTATCTTTGTTACCTCATAAGTTTCGACTGGGCGAAGCGATTTTAATGATTCTTTTTTTATTTGAAAGCTGGTGCTTCCCGAATGGTCCCATTTGGTCCAGTTCTGATAATGGCATCCATGAAGTGTAATCTGGTTGCTGCGCATATCGTCTGCTATAACATAATCTGGCAGCCCTGTTACCTTATTTAAAAATTACAAGATAATTGTCCGGCGTGATAAATGTTTTTCAATTGGTTTCTGACTTGCGTCATCAGCATCACTGTGCGCAGCATCGGCACCCCGTGTCCACTGCAGTTGCTGTTGCAAGTATTGAGGATGAAGATGCATACTAATATCTTACAAATAAATAAAAAAGTCTGTAATACCTATAGTAATGTGTAATTTATCTGATTACCTTAGTACAACTTTGCTTAGCTTGTTTTTAGTTGTGTGTGAAGAATGTCCCAGATTATTAAACTATTGTACGACTCGGCAGTCGTTCTGCCTTATTCGGTAAGTTGTGCGATGAATTAATAAGTAAAGACTAAAGTCAACTAACTATAGTTAACGTTTCAGTAATAACATAACGACATAAGTTTAGCATAGCTGTTTTGTATGTTACCTGGATTTAAGTACTCAAATTTAATTTGTAGGTATAGCGGGCATGTACTCATACTTACTTGCTATATTTTATTTTACATATTAAGTGAAACTTTGTTTTTCAGTTTCTTCGATGGCTTAACGCCATTACTTTAAACTGCTATCTATTATTAAAATTAGTTAAGTTTCTCTCCAAGTGAACTGTAATTTGTTCTTTGAGAAATAAATATCTTTAAACCAAAACTTTTAACTTTTAATGCCTTGTCAATATATAGTCTGAAAATATTAGGTTGGGGAAAAAGTCTTTTCGCATTATAGTATGTATGAACTTGTAATCTCTTTGGCTATACTATTTGTATCTGGCTGGTTTTGGTATCATTGAAAGTTAAAATTTTAAAGAACATAATTCCAAATTCAATTAGGAAAATGTGTGATTTGCATTTGTTTTTCGTACCGCCAAGATGAGTGAATCTAATGAAGAAATTCGATTCATTTTAAAATTTTACAACAAAAAAGGTAAAAATGCAACACAAGCCGCAAAAAAATTTTGCGATGCTTATGGACCTAGTGCAGTGTCTGTGAGAGTAGCACAAATTTGGTTTAAGCGTTTTCAATCCGGAAATTTTCATGTCAAAGATGCACGTCGCTCTGGTCGCCCCATTACGGATAAAATAGATCGACATATCAGTAGTTACGACGTAGCTGAAGAACTGGGAATTGACCACAAAACAGTTTTGGCGGATTTGAAAAAAACTGGGTACACAAAAAAGCTAGATATTTGGGTACCTCACGAGCTCACTGAAAGAAACCTAATGAACCGTGTACTCATTTGTGATTCTTTATTACGACGTCATGAAACCGAACCATTTTTGAAGAAGCTGATAACTGGTGATGAAAAGTGGATCACGTATGACAAGAACGTGCGAAAAAGGTCGTGGTCAAAGGCCGGTCAGGCTTCACAGACTGTGGCGAAACCCGGCTTAACTCGCAACAAGGTGATGCTGTGTGTGTGGTGGGATTGGAAGGGCATTATTCATTATGAGCTGTTACCACCAGGCAGGACCATCGATTCTGAACTCTACTGCGAACAACTGATGAGATTAAAGCCAGAAGTTGAGAGAAAGCGGCCGGAATTAATCAACAGAAGGGGTGTGGTTTTTCATCATGATAATGCTAGACCTCACACATCTTTAGGCACTCAGCAAAAATTAGGAAAGTTTGGCTGGGAGGTATTAATGAATCCGCCGTATAGTCCTGACCTTGCACCTTCAGATTTCCACCTGTTTCGGTCTCTTCAGAATTCTTTAGGCAGTGTCAGGTTAACATCACGAGAGGACTGTCAAAACCACTTGTCGCATTGATCAGAAGTCCCAAAATTTCTATAGCAATGGGATCAGGTCCCTACCTACAAGATAGCAAAAAGTTATCGAACAAAATGGTACCTACATACTTTAGTTAAATGTAAATAAACTATATTAAAAATGTTTTGAATTTTCTTAAAATGCGAAGGAACTTTTTCCCCAACCTATTATAATGATTGTTGGTAACATACGAACAGAACTAAATCGTGAGGATTCGGTCTTTTTGCTGTGCTCCCTGAAACATGGAGTGGATCCATTTGTTAAATTCATAGGTCCTATGTACCTACAATCATTATAATAGGTTGGGGAAAAAGTTCCTTCGCATTTTAAGAAAATTCAGGTGTGAAGCCCTCTACTTAGAGCCTGAAGTAATTTCTTCATCCGAAGAGTTAACATATACAACAATCCGTATAAAAACACTTCAAATATAAATCAATACTATTTTATTTGTTGAAATATCTTGATTACATATCTTAAAACTGAGGTAATAATTGACACTGCTTTAAAAGGAAAAGGGCTTAAACGCAATATAGGCTCCTATGATAGTGAGAGTACTCATAAAAAGGAACGAACGTTTTAGAATCTGAAACAAATACAACAATGTTACAATTCAACAGTATAGAGGAAAAGAGCTCTTAGGGCATAGTTCTACCGGGGAAGTACTACCAGCTTACCCATGTCCGCCGTGAAGCATTAGTGCACCTGTATTACTGTGTTTCGGTTAGAAAGGTAAGGAGGCCGGTGAAATTACAGGCACTTGAGACTTAACCAACAACCGACAACCCATTGATGATGGATGCCCATGGTGTTGCAAATCGCACCTGATGGCAGTGACCACTTACTATCAGGTGGACCGTCTGATTGTTTGTCGTCTAATGTGGTATAAAAAAAACTGTTGAGAGTTATTCACCAGTATTACAGTTACAATTATTCAAATTCAAGAATAAATTAAGTAGGTCTAGGTATACCTTATTTTGCCAGTTGCGGTTACTGACACACTGTTTATATGGCATAGTAGAAAATGTGACAGAATTGTACAAAGGTACCCAAAAATCGGGCAGGAGCCAAAATATGATATCGTCCAGCGCTTTACGAAGTCTATAGGAGGGACGTGTCACAAGATCTCGCATCTGAAAATGTCACTAATATTAATAAGTGAAGTTTGAACTTTTATGAACGAATGTGCTTTGCAAATGGAATTTGGTACATCCAATATTCAATTTAGTTATGCAGTATTTTATTAGTTATCTGGTTTCCATAGTTCAAGGTCTGCTTCATATGGTGAGGAGGGCGATGGCTGCCACATGCGTCATGCGTGTGACCAGGTCCTGCTTGTGGGGGCTGGTCAGCTTTAGTTTGTTTGTATATTTTTTAATTAGATATTCATATTATTATTCTTTAGAAATTCTTCGCTTCTGCGATAACACACGGGTTTTATGAGTGAGACTAAATAAATATTTTGTAATAAATCTGAGATCGTTTTTAAAAAGAGTAATTGCTGAGTTTATTGCAGGCTCTTCTCAGTAAAAAACAACCATCCGAACCGGTATAAGAGTCAGACTATTCATAAGTGCTTGTTAAGGCCTATTTGAATAAAAATATTTTCATTTGGGATCAGGAGGCCTCGTGAAGCCCGGGATTTATATATAAAATCAGGAGTATTGTATAAACTGACCTCAATATAATTATACATCGCCAGATCACTAATTGCAAAAGTATCCTCCCATCTCGTATCAGAGAATTCATTAAGTATTTTTGACAGGTCATCGTTATGTTTTTGGAACAGTTGATCAAGAAGCGTGCAGTCCTCGAAGCCTGCGTTCATTCCTTGTCCATAGAATGGCACGACTGCATGCGCTGCATCCCCTAGGAGTAGTACTTTGTCCTCCACGTGGTAAGGACGACACTGAAAATTAATATTTTGATTCTTATTTTAATGGTTGTAGAACTGACAGTAACTTTCATTGAAGCGGATTGATTTATGTCTGTTGTATCTTTATGCGTATTCTGAATTATTCTTAATTCACTTTTTTTGAGCTACCAATGCACCCTGTTACAATTTTAAATTACTAGCTAACTTGGTAGTGTCAAAATATTATACAGATTGATATGATTTCAATATACGAAACCGGGTGAGACAGCTAGTAGAACATAATTATTATGGTAAATTACCTTAACAGCTAGTAATGGCGATGGCGATCCTCCAAAGAAATCTTCAACAAGCTTACTGGGGCCTATTAAAGATATAGAATCAGGGAAGTATTTCTCGAAGAATGCCATCAATTTGTCCTTTGTATCAATGCTTTTGAAATGAGTGAACGGCATGAAAAGAGTTACAGTCCAGGAGCAATCTTGGTTCGGTAATGCTATCATCATAAATTCGCCGCGGGGCCATATGTGTAAGTAATTTTTTGGCATCTGAAACTATACAAATACACCTTGTTAGTAAGTTTATATGCATGGAATTTTAAATTTTCGATTTGGCTAGCACCATTGCATTGGGTTGTTTTAAAATAAATAGAGTTTGGTTTACCATACTCAAAAATGTATACGTACCTATTTTGTGAAATTATAAAGTTTTTTGTGTGTGTAATATGTATATAAACCATATATGCATTTGTTGTGTACCGTGATGTTGCGAGATGTTCAATTTCCCATCGCAATGGTCTTTGGCGCACTCTATACGATGGCGATACGCTTGCGATAGATATTCGTGCTCTAAGCCCTGAGCACGAAGATCTACAACATCATGGTATGCGCGGTTTGCAATTTTACATACAAACCAGCTTTTTGGCACACTCGATACGATGACTTTACGCTCGGTAGACGCGGGATATGATGTTCGTGCTAGGGTACAGGGCACAGACAAACTTCTATTGATTAGCAAATGTATAAACTATGCTTAGTTAGGTAGTAAGGCGTCTTCATTATCATAAGGCGATTCAACCACTGTAGGCGAGGGAGGATCTAATTTGGTAAGTCAGAATACCAAAGAAGCTAAAAATTTACTTTCGCTCGATGTTGAAAAGTTAGTAAAATTAGGCTTGTAAGTTGCGATGCTCTGTAAAGTTAGTTGTGAGATAGTGGCTGTGGTGGGAGCTAGTTTATTTTAAGAGCTAAATACTCACTCCTCCATCCTTATCAGCCGGTATGCATAATTCTAAGTAACCATGTTCAATATACTTTTGGCTGAAGTCGAAGAGTGGCAGCTTCATCATCGCTTTGCGCACTGCTGAGAACGCACCATCAGCTCCGATAACTAAGTCCGCGCTCACGTGGATGGTCTCTTTTGTATCAGTTCTATGAACATTATAGACAAGAACATTAAAGCGCGGGATCGTCGCAATGACGATGGACGCCGCGGCATCTAGCTGGAAGTCTGAGGGTTGTGGGTAATCCTACAATAAGCCTAAGGTTTGAGTGAAGGAAAACATTTCAGGTCATCAAAGCACAGTGTGCACAAGAAGTAGATGTTATATTCCCAATATCGCTATTCATCAACAGCTCGCCACACGTTGCCATGGAGGTTGCCAATGTATTGCCGATCTTAAAAATATTCTTTGGGAAATTCTATTAGGTATCTATTTTTGTTATTGTTTAATGTTATATTTAACATTTAACTGATCTTCCAAGACTACTCGCTGCCAACGTATTCAGTTAATCCAAACATCGTCAGCGAGTCAATGATGCCTCGGGGAGATAGGACCTCTCACGCGCTTGCGTAGTCAGCGAAAGAGATGAAACATCCTCCGATTAGTGTAATTTGCATTACAGAAACCAACCCTAGATTATCAATTCGATAGAAAACAAATACTGACTCACTTACTTTTGAAACGTCAGAGCACCTTTCTTCAAATTAGCTTCAACCAGTTTGTGATTGAAGTATCTCTCCACGTTAACGTAGTTTTCCGACTCTATAAAAGCAAAGTAGGTAGTTTAAAACCTTCGTATCAAGGTATTATGTATGTAGGAAGTGTCTTTGCTGTTTATGAACCTATAGTTCCTAAGTGGCAGGAATTAATAATAAATCACAAGATGTAATTGACAATTGGCGATGACCAGATACCATTAGGTGGATCGGCAGCCCGCTGGTTAGCCTACTTGACATTTAAAAGCTGTGTGCCTATACGAAGATATTATGTGTTTTAAATCATACACTTGCATATTTGTAATGCTCTATGTTTGTATTATTTATCTGTGCAATATGGATATAAGATAGAACTCTAAACATAAAGATAACAATTTACTGTGCAGTTAAAATATATTTGCAATATTGCATAGTTATCTATTTGCCTGCCGTCTCCTGTGACAAAAGAGTAACCAGGTAATTATTGTAATGTAAATTTGAGTAGCTTTCAATGAAATTATCTTAGAAATCGGCTCATGAGAAAGCTAAAAAGCTATTTAATCAGTCTTTGTTTAAACGTTCAAGGCCTTTGCCTAAAAATCAGCGCTGCTGACTAACTAGTCAGTAGTATTATGCTAAGGTGCATATATTTTTTGACGGTATCTGTTTTCGTATTGTTTTGTGTTTATGTTTGTTTATAATTGTCAAATAAATAAATTACTTATTTTTTTCTTCTTTCATAACTTAAGTAACCACGTTCTGGCACGTCGTACGCATAGGGATATATAATTTGGGCGTGCCCACCCCAGCATGTTGGACTGATTCGAAATTCTAGAATACCTAAATAACTTCACACAAGATTAACAAAACATAAGTTTTTTGATGGGGTCCCCCCTTAAAAAATATCCCTAGATATGCCAATGGTCGTACGACATAGTTCATACAAAATACTAAGTAAACCCACCTTTGAGAAGTAAACTGTTGAGATAGTTTCGTCCCACCGAATAAATGCACTGAAAATTTAAAAAAATTATTAAATGAAAAAAAAAATTATATCACTAGGTCCCTGCGAAATGAAAAAATCGTGTTGTAAAAAGCAATTTAAATTGTACTTTTTTAATGATTATTAGATTTTTATTGCTTGTGAACACTTATATTAGGGATAAAGAATTTAATCACGCTAATGACGCGAAATTGATGATAATAGTATAAAAAACTGTAATTAAATTTTGCTACGGTGGTACCATAACTCAAATGTTATGATCATTATTTATTTGTTGAAGTGAAAACTTCTTTAGGTACGTTGGGCTTTTTGAGATAGTGAAAAAACCATTCAACTCGTAACCGACACCTCTGTTGACATTTGAAGTGAAAACTTTTTACATACCTACATTATTTTTAATTACAAAAAAGTTCACTTGGCAGATTATTTTCCAGGATGGCCGTGTGGATTAGATCTTTTTTTTCACTATGCCATTGTGTATTGAAAAAGAAAATGAAATATCAAAGAAGGACTTTAAATTAAATAGTTAAGTAAAATAAAGAATAAATGGGTATTTTCTAAAAACTAATTTGGTCCGAGCATTATCCCACAACTTATTCAACAAAGATTTTAAAATTGTGACAATTCTTGAAATTCATTACCATTACGTCACCGACCGGGCAGAACAACGTCTTTCCGGACAGCTAGTTGTATAATAATAACCTCACAACGTCAAAAATTGCTATTTGTTAATACAGACATGTGCAAAGAATTTGGGACACTACAAAAATCAATTTCAAGACTAAATAGTAAAGACAAATGCTTTTAGTGCAGTTTTTCTCACTAATAATTTCGAGTACCTATAATTTTTGACGCACGTACATCTTTTTTTGTACTTTTTTTTTGTGGAACCTATTTGGATCCAGTTTAAAGGTATAATAAGTGTATTGCCAACAAACCTGATTCGTCCTCGAATCATAAGGTATGACATACGTTGAACCGTCCAATCTGTGGATTCTACGGCCAGTCATAGGTATTCCATGGTCTTCTACCATCTTCCTTTCGAGACCGACATCCTTTAACGCTCGCCTTCCACGCAGCGATAAAGCAAGGTTGATAGATCGCCCCCTCACAAGTGGTGTCTCTCTTATGTCTATGGAATGGGTTAAAAAAGTTAATAATTTACTTTTGTGGTGGATATATTCTATTTTATTATGTACTAACGGATATACCTGGCGTGTGCTATTACGCTAAAGATAAAAGGGAATACATTTTGGAAAAAAGGAAACTTGTTTATTTTTCTTTATACATTTGATTTTTTTCGCTAGATGTGTAAACATAAACATTTTTCGGCATTCAGCGAATATCATATTTAGCAAGAAAGATTTTTTTTTCTTTGTTTTTTTTCTAAAACCATCTTAGCTCACTCGTCCAACCAGCATTACTTTTTCTAATGTTATTTTTGATGTGTATCAAACTTAGGTTAGTCATGCTCTCTTTAAGAAGTTTATGGCGAGGAGTCGTACTTGGGAACAAGTGCTGCTTGTGGGAGATGGTGACTGGTGGTATTCACTTCCACGATAACACTCAAGCATTGTCAGTGACTAAATAAATATTATCTAATAAAGCGAAGTTCGTTTTTAAAAAGAGAAATTGCTCAGTTTATTGCCGGCTCTTCTCTGTATGAAATAACCAACCGAACCGGTCAGATTTAAAGTACTTATTTGAATAAATATATTACTACAACATGGCATATGTGAACCTTATTCACAATCCATGGAAAGTTAAGATTAAAATATCAGAGTGGAACATAGATATATGGCAGGCATTAATAAAATATAATTTAAATATGTAAAAATGTGGTTTACCTTCACGATATTCATAGAGACGAACTCTATGTCCCCTTTTGGCTAAGTATAAGGCTTCAAGAGATCCCACCTGTTGATATTTCAAAGTTTAATCATTTGCAGATAAATAATAATAATAAATATCCTGTGACATTATTTACACACGGCCATCTGATCCCAAACTAAGCAGAGCTAGTACTATGGAAACCAGATACACTACTTTTTTTTCTAAATACAAACTTTTATACATATTTTTACCCAGGCACGGAACAGACATGTTCATGCACACAAATGTTTGTCTTGGGTGGGAATCGAACACACGACCTACGGCTCGTCAGTCAGGGACGCTAACCGCCAAGCCAACTGCCCCGCCGTAGTTTTATGGTTTTCGTTGGATGGAGTATTCTGCCTGATACATGGTGATGCTATCCCCCTGTCAGATTTTAATTTGACAAATGATTTCCAATTATGGCGCAACATAAATTGCTCAATCATTTATAAGGTTGATGTCTACCGGCTGATGTTAACTACGACATTTTGTAATTGGTAATTGATTTAATGGCTTTGGATGAAGACCTATCCAAAGAGGAAATATCTTTGGACAGGTTTACGTGAATTTATTATTTCACACTTAATTGCATGTAATAGAGTCCAAAGAGTAAAAAAATCTTATTTACGTTTTTTTTTACGTTTGTAAATAAATTTCAAATAAATAATTGCCGTATACTCGTATGTTGACTATGGAAATTTAAAGGAAATCGTCCTAGCAATGTTAAAGCATACATGAGTCTAGCTAAAACGTGCTTGAGTCTAGTCTAATGAACAGACAGTGTTTACTGGCTTTAGAATTATTTAAATAGAGACCCGAAAGACCGGTGGAGTGGCAAGAATAAAATCAAGTTAATAACTTAAAAATAAATAGCTATATTCAGGTGAAGATTTTATCAATTAGCTAGATTAGTTGTTTTTTTTAATTGATAACCACATGGGTCGCCAAACTAGCAGACGGTCAATCTGATGGAAAGTGATCACCCCCGCCTATGGACATTTTCAACACTAGGGGCATCGCCAATGCGTTGTCGACCCTGAGACGTGAAGTTGTTAAGTCTCATGTGCCTGTAATTGTACCGAACCCCTAACTTTTTTTTTTATGCCACTTGGGCCGACAAACAAGCAGACGGTCCACCTGATGGTAAGTGGTCACCGCCGCCTATGGACATTTGCAACACTAGGAGCATCGCCAATGCGTTGTCGACCCTGAGACGTGAAGTTGTTAAGTCTCATGTGCCTGTAATTTCACCAGCCCCCTTACCTTTCTAACCGAAACACAGTAATACAATTGCACTACTGCTTCAAGGCGGAAATGGGTACCTAAGGTGGTAGTACTTCCCCAGACGAACTTCGCACTAAGACCCTTTCTACTCTAAGAATATTATAAATGTTTAATATCTTTGTATAGATCGTTTTCAAAATAACTGCGAGAATGGAACTTTGACGAAAAAAAGTATTCATATATATATATTAGAAAAGTGGATAGAATGTAATGAAATAATATAGTAAAATCAAACTCAGCCTGTGGGCGATATTCGTAACCACGCTCAACAATCAAAGTTTGCGTCCACTTGTTAAAATTATGATTCTTTATAAAATAAACCAAATAAAGCATTTTAATAATGCAATATATAAAAATTCCCATTTGAGAGACATAAAAAATAAATATTATTTTGTATTTAAAAAAAAGGAACAAAGGTTAAACTTATAGTTTTTCCAAGTGCACGTAAACTTTTGTTGTATGTACAAATCCTAAGAGCTGCCATATCCACACGTCATTATTTTTTTATCGTGTATATATAATGTATATCAATATTTGTTCCAGGTGAGAATCGAACCCACGGATTATGTGGTAGCAGTCAAGATATCTAACAACGAGACCAACCGAATTGGGAAGTTTGAGCATTGGATCAGTTTTTATTTACCAACTAGCTTATACCCTGTGCTTCCACTACCGTTAAAGTCTATAAAAAAGTAGCGTATGTCTCTCACCGTACCATGGGTTACGTGTTTGGTAAATTTTAGCAAAATCGGTTCTACCGTGAAATCGTAACACAGAGCCAGACCCTAGCAAATTTAGAATACTTAGTGGATTATGTATGGATATATACGTGCAGAATTAAAAAATGTATCTAAAACTATCTTCTCTTATTCAAACTTAAAGTACGATTTATGAGATCAATCTCATGGGTTCAAACCCATATGTGGACTTAATTATACGTACAATGGAATTCATTTAACAATTGTAAAGCCCATTTCAATGTCACATAAATTGTTAGTCAATTTTGTCGGATTTAACACCAGTTATCTACAAATCATTCTTCGTCAATAAGCCCTTGGAATAAAATATAAAATCAACCAATTTATACTGTCTGTAGAAAAATCATAAATAATTAATGGAAAATATCAATATTGCACATAATATAAACTTACAAGACTATACAAATATATTATTATATTAAGTAAATCAATAAATTTGCAAGAAGTACCTACCAATCCACCACCAACAACAACAACATCCAATCGTTTCCCAGTATGCCCATTTTGTCCTGCTGCCATCACAAATATTTTTTACAGCACTTATGCTATTGACAATCTTGACCGCGAATATTATTAACAAACTAAAACTAGTTTTATATTTCGATCTATCGAGAATTTTAATTAGTTCCTCGATATCGATGTTCGTTATATGTCGGCTAAAATACAACTAAACCGAGCAGTGACCTAAAGCCTCCCTCTACAAAACGATATAAAATGACGTGAACAGATAAGGTTACCAACGTTCCGTGGCGGTCGATCGTAGCTACTACGATTTGAACTCATATTGCACGGCCATAGTAATTGAATAAATTAGATGATCAATTCACCGGTAGGGCCGACCTTTGTCAATAAATTTGAGATGATTTATTAATGGCCCGCATCCTTAGTATGGCAGTTATTAAGTACCCGTAACTGACTTATTTATACAGACACCATGCCGGTCTTAGTAACTGGAGATAAAACTATAATATTCCTAAAGGAGATGAATAATAATAATAAATTTATTAATAAACAAAAGTTACAGATTATACATATATTATATTTCAAAATAAATATAAGGGTAAAAAATTATGGTAGAATTTTATTAAATTACATTATGCTGCTGAAATCTGTGCACAAAAAATTACAACCCTGTCTCTTAAACTAGGATAGAGGTGCACTAGGACAGGATTTTTCACAGTTTAACCCCTTAGGCAGTTAGCTATGTTAAAATTAATCTATTGTGAGGTCTTTGCATATTCATCGCAAATACAATTTTTGTCGTTATATGATATTGTAGACAGAGACATTAAGTGGTAATTTAGAATAAATTCCACCACCATTGTATAACTGTGTAACTCTCAAATTCCCGTAATTTATTTCTTTGTAATTAATACCAAGTTTTTATATTATTGCACAATTTAGTTGCTTGGTGTTATCTTGTGTATCTATGTCTATTGTATTATTTATTGACAACGCTCTACATATTATATTTCGCTGAATTAACTCAAAATGTAGCACTATTTAAATGTTCGCATTAGACTTATTAGCTCGTTCGGTTTATTTAGACCATGTAATACGAACTAAGTTATTCAATCCTAAGCCACAGTTTTAAGTTACAACCGTGATACCAATGACCCCGCACGCAAAATAGTTACCGTCAGAATTTATACTCTATTCGATAAACATAAGGTTGAATTTATTTAGCATGACAAAAAAATACTCTCCCACATAAGCCGCAAAAACATGTAGAACTCACTATGTACATACAATATTCGAGTGTATAAAAACAAAAACATAGAATTTAGGTACAAGTAACCGTGATATGACCGATTCCAGAGTAAGAGACGTCCAACTATTTCCTAGCAAGAAAAATAATTCATAAAAATATTCTTTCTTCATGTGGGTCTTCACAGGCTCCTATAAATTGCCCTTGCACGTATTTTTTCATTAATATTTATTACAAAAATTATTTAACATAGCTTGTCAAGCGACCAATTGCTCATTAATTGCAGAATTATTATTGTTGAAATAATTCCATATATTTTAACTCTTTCGGTCTAAGGGTTAAGTGCCACTAACCACCTTTTCTAGATGATTTTATTTGAAAACAGCGCTTTCTTACGGTTGTTGGTTGCACTTACATGTTAATACACATCTTCTATAACAAAGACTGAGTACTACATTTCTCCGCACATCATTGGTATTATCATGCGTGTAAACGTGTGTCGTTTCCTAAATGTATGCACTTGTTGAACCGAACAGACCTTTACGTTTCTTTAATAAACTACTCATTAAAAGATTTATTAACTTTAGTAAGACAAGTACGGCGTGTTTGTGCTTGATTCTATCCGTACTATAATCACTACATAGTATAAAACAGAGTCGCTTTCTCTATACCTATGTATGCTTAAATCTTTAAAACTACGCAACGGATTTTGATACGGTTATTTTTAATAGATAGAGTGATTGAAGAGGAAGGTTTTTATGTTTAATACATGTGACATCCCACGGGAACGCGGGAAAAACCGCGGGGGACAGCTAGTAATATGATAAATGGAAAAGTAACTCTTGTTCGTTTAGCTGATCTTGTTCGTTTGGCAAGAAGAAATATATTTTTATTGGGGAATTTGGTTAAAACATTTGGGGTGAAATAGGGGTAGAAAGTTTGGTGTAATTCCTTAAGTTAGGGATCTGGGGCTCGATTCTGTAAGGAAAATGACACTAACTCGAGGATGTCTCGTCGCGGCCTCCGTGCTCTGTCTCTTTCGCTTACTACGCTAATACTACTAATCACGTGAGAGATAAGCTCTCCGAGCTGAATAAGGGGGCTGATCGGTATTCTTTAGATGCACTCACCATGGACCCTTATAAAAATAAATTATGCAATCACCAAGGTAGTATAATATTTGCCGTTTATGCAATATTTAGGTGCTCAGATTTTGGGATAATTAAAAATATACAAAACGCTCGCGCGGTTATATCCCTTGGGAACGCGGGTGAAACGGACAGCTAGTTGTTAATAAATAGGTACAATGAGTGCCACTAGTTTTAGTACATTTTTGTACATTTTTAGAAACATAAATTCTCATTAACGAATAACGAGGTTACTTACAACAAATGTTTATAAACTTATCCCGCAGTTTTGGCCTGATATTGTAGAACGTGAACAGAAATTTACAGATAAATATTCTGCACAATAAAAATAGAATCGAATATATTAAGTAATCTCTAGTATTGGTGTCGGTACTACAACCCCATAGGAGGATCCCATAAAACAAGCTATAAAAGTAACTAAACTAATTTAGGTAGATGTATCCACGTCAGTTAAATAACGTATTTACTGTTCTGCATATGCGGTCTGAGTCTGTTCGCCAATCGAGATATATGAGGGCCCCAAGCTTTGCATCTAAAATGACACCTACTACGTAGTTTCTATCTTTTTTACGGTTCGCTACCCAAAGGGTAAAACCTATTACTAAGACTCCGCTGTCCGTCTGTATGTCTGTCGGTCTGTCGGTCTGTCAGGGTGTACCCTGGTGACAAAGGGGAACAGATACATCTCATGATCATAAAACGATTACTGTAGGTACTTGGCTTGCCTGCTTGGCTGAACTGTTGTACTTACTTACCTTTCTTATGTATGTTTCATTTATGCTCCTTGCTTTTTTATTAGTTAATCTAGGAAAACCTATAATTGGCTTATTATAAGTTGTATTTTTGATTGTAAACATGTTCTGTAATCTTTGCCTGCATTGGTTTTCTAAATAAATAAAAATAAAAAAATGAACCGCGATAGTTACAGTTGAAATTTTCACAGATGATGTATTTCTGTTGCTGCTATAACAAAAGATACTAAAAAACAGAATAAAATGAATATTTATAGAGGCTTCCATACAAGAGACATATTTTTTTGCCGCTTTTATAAGTAATCGTGCGCGAGTCCGACTCGCACTTTGCCGTTTTTTTATTCTTGATTTTAATGTCTGTATCTAATTTACGTATATTTGGTAGACAAAATGTAACACATTTCGTTTTCATCTCATTTAAGATCAGGTTATTTATAGCAAACCAGTTTACCACTTCTGAGAGAACGTTGATTACGTCGTCATAATTAAATTCAAGTTGTAAGTGGAACAGCATTTTTAAGCTTAGAGGCATCTTGTATCTTAAACCAAGGTTTAACCTTGTCAATGACTCATTTAAATACAAACCTTAACCCAAGCATTATCAATCATTTTGTTCACGACAAAATTATTCCCCGTCGCAATTGTACCATATTACTGTTAATATATGTTTAATTGTAAAAATTGTATAGACTTAGACAAAATAAATGAAAACCGACGGAGGGTCTCGATAAGGTATTGCCGCAAGCCACTTAAGGCTCATGATATAGCCGTCCCTCTCCCACAGTTGTCTCTCTCGTTGTTGTTACCTAAGCACTGTGGGAGGGGGGATATAAAGGCGCTTATCTGAGTAAGCGTCACTGAGATCACCGGCAGATAAGAAAGCGACACAGAGCGAACAAGACCCTCCCGACGAGATATCAAGCGAAAAACCCAGTCTATTATTCCCGACCAGAATAACCCCGACGAACGAACAAAATACACCTTCGGCGCTCCAAGTGTTCACTATTTTGAACAAGTGAACCCAGTCTTAAATGTGGTAGTTCAGGACAACGAAACCAATATCGAAGGCTGTTCACCACATTTAAATGGTCCTTCGAGCCGGATAAGTGAACCGAAGAATCAACATGGTCAACACAAGGAGCTCCGAAGCCGCCAGTCAGCAGCGCAGAACAGGGGCAGCGACCGCCCCCGACGCCGACCAACGCCGCGACGCCGAAACCGCGACCGGGACACCTGATGCGGGACTCCCACGGGCACCGCTAGATGCGGGGCATGTTCCTTCGACCACGGCTGGACTTGTGTTACATCCTTTGTACACCGCCGCTCAGGAACTCGCCGCCGCCCGGGACGCACTCAGCGCATCCACGACTACGGATGCAGGTTCCAGTCCAACGGACGAGACAAGCGCTACGACTACAGTGACGAAAAGTAGTACGAGCACATCAGCGGCAGAAAAGCAGACTTCGGCTTCCAGAACAGAAAGATCAGACAAGACTCTGGTCGGGAAGCAACCAGCAGTGCCACGCTCGACGACATCGAGTAGAAGTCGCCGAAAGCAAATCCTAAAAGCGAAGGAGGAGCTATTGGCGAAACAGACAGAATTGGCGGCGCTGCGAGTTGCCATATTAGAAGAAGATTCAGATGACGACTTGGAATCAGTGGCATCAAATCGAGTAGCCAGGGTTCGATCTTGGGTAGACTTACACCCCAACAACCCGGCTATCATGCCACCAGAAACCGAACAGGCACGAGGTGAGATACAGGCCCCATTGATAGCGACAATGACTCCGCATCAAGACGAACCCCGGGCGCCGACTCGTGCACTGAAAATGGAATCGACGCATGACTACAGTGGACTGGCGTCAGCGATCGCCGAAGCGGCGCGAGCGCTACAGCCATCAGTGGTACTGCAACGTAAAACGCCGGAACTTCCGATATTTAACGGTACATCGAGTGACTGGCTGCCGTTCAAAGTAGCCCTCGAACAGACGTCAAGCACTACCACGGAACAAGAAAATCTGGCACGACTGCGACGAAGCTTGAAGGGGCCTGCGAGAGACGCAGCCCAATGCCTCTTCATTGGCTCTACGACTACAGCAGAAGTCATGAAACTATTGGCAGCACGTTTCGGCCGCCCTGACGCACTGGTAATGGCCGAAATGGAAAAATTTAAAATGCTGCCAAAACCGAGTGAAGCGCCAAAGGACATCTGCCTTTTCGCCTCACAAGTGACGAACATAACCGCGACGGTTAAGGCGTTGAACAAGACGCACTATCTCTATAACCCAGGGGAAGTGAACGCCGTAGTGGAGAAAATGCCTGCAACACTACGTTTCAGATATTACGATTTCGTAACGGAACGGCCGGAAGAAGAACCAGACTTAGTGAAGATAACTAAGTTCCTAGAACAAACCGCGGAACGATGCGGCGCGTTCGCCCCGGCTGAACAATTGAAGGAGCGTTCAACGAATGTGAATGCAAACGTGAAACCGAATCAACGACGACCAGCACGCTCGTACCACGTAAACGAAGAGCAAGCGACCACTTCAGACATAAACCCATGCCCGAGCTGCAAGAAGACCGGTCACTATGCTGCAACATGCACTACCTTTAAGGAGGCCACTGTCAACGAAAGATGGGATCTGGCGTGCAAAGAGAAATTGTGTTTCCGGTGTCTCAGGATACGGCACTTCAAACACATGTGCAAACCGAAGCCATGCGGTATCGACGGCTGCAGTTATTTGCATCACAAACTACTGCACAAACAGACATTACCGCCACCGACGACTGAGCGGACGAGCACTGCCGTCTTGTCTACCTCTCAGAAAAGAAACGGATCAGCACTTCTAAAGATCCTGAAGGTTCAAGTGTCCGGCCCAGCGGGAGTGCACGACACATATGCACTTCTGGACGACGGGTCTACCTGTACCTTGATTGACGAGGCAACAGCGGAAAAGATCGGCGCGTCAGGCCCGGCCGCACCACTCTTCATTGAAGGTGTCGCTGGCGCTAAGATCGAAGCGAAGACATCGAGACGTGTCAACTTTTCCATCAGCGGGAAATCAGACCATGTTCAGCATGACATCTCCGCCAGAACCATGGAGCAACTGAACTTGAACCCGCAGACCATCACTAAAGAACACGTGCGTGATTGTCCGCACCTCAGTGACATTGAGGAGGACATAGTGTATGAAAAAGGTACACCGACTATCCTGATTGGCCAAGACAACTGGCACCTCCTGCTGACTGAAGAAACTCGCAGGGGTACCAGAAGCCAACCAGTCGCCTCACGTACCAGTCTGGGATGGGTACTCCACGGGACGCAACACCGGTACCCATCGAAGTTACACACACAACGGGTTCACCACATCGTGACTGAACCAGATGAAGAAATGGAGCAGCTCATGCGGGAGCACTTCTCCCTGGAATCCTTGGGAGTTGCTCCAAAGGCACCGATGACCGATGCCGAACAACGTGCCATACGACAGCTGGAAACAAACACAAAGAGGTTACCGGCGGGAGGCTTCGAGACATGCCTCCTATGGAAATCGGAAGAACCACAGATTCCATCCAGTTACAATGCCGCACTCAACCGATTACACGGCATCGAGAAAAAATTGGACCGGAACTCTGAATTGAAGAAGAGGTATCAACGACAAATAGAGATACTCTTGGAGAACAATTTCGCCGAGAGAGCTCCAGACAGAAAGGAGCGACATTGGTACCTCCCACATTTTGCCGTCATCAATCCGGCAAAACCAAACAAAATAAGAATTGTCCACGACGCTGCCGCTAAATCCAGAGGAACATCACTGAACGACCTGCTGCTATCAGGTCCCGTCCTCCTTCAGTCGCTGCCTGGGGTGCTGATGCGGTTCCGGCAACGACCAATCGCCGTTACCGCCGATATCAAAGACATGTTTCTACGAATCGACATTCACGAACAGGATCGAGACATGCAACGGTTCCTGTGGCGCGGTGATAGGCGGGAGGGCCCGCCAGAAGAATTCCGGATGAAATCAGTGATATTTGGAGCGACATCGTCACCTTGTACGGCGATTTATGTCAAGAATCGCAACGCAGATGACTTGAAAGACGAATACCCCGAGGCGTCAACCGCTGTCATCCGAAACCATTACATGGATGATTTCCTCGGGAGTTTTGACAATGAAGAAGAAGCGCTCAAGATTTCAAATCAAGTGGCATTCATCCACAGCCGAGCCAACTTCTTTCTTCAAAAGATCAGAAGAGAAAGTCGCACTAGATCCCGAGAAGATATTGGGGATGGTGTGGCGACCCGATCCTGACACGTTGTCATTCAACGTGAACAAACACAAGATCCCCAATGACATCCTGATGGGGACAAGAACGCCGACCAAGAGGCAGGCTCTGAGGACGGTCATGTCGCTGTTTGACCCTCTCGGGCTCGCCACTCCAGTCACTGTGCAAGCCAAACGAATAATCCAAGAGACATGGCGCAGTGGCATCGATTGGGACGACCCTATCGCCCCATCAGAAGACCAGATTTGGAGACACTGGATGACACATGTACAGCGATTGCCGAACCTCGCTGTGCCACGCTGCCATCCCCAACTCAACCGAGCGAAAAGAGCCGAACTACACACCTTCGTTGATGCCAGTTCAACTTCATACGCGGGTACTGTATACTGGCGAGTTGAGGATGAAAACGGGAAAGTGCACATAAGCCTAGTTATAGCTAAGGCGAGAGTGGCTCCAGTGAACAAGATAACGTCCGTGCCACGCCTGGAGCTACAAGCAGCGGTGCTAGGGACCCGCCTGGCCCACACCGCGATAGCGGAACATGACTTCAGACCGACCAGACGAATCTTCTGGTCAGATTCCCGAACCGTGCTTGCGTGGCTACGAACTGGCCCCAGAACGTACAAGCCGTTCGTGGCCCACCGAGTAGCAGAGATTTCAGAAGAGACAAAAACCACAGAGTGGCGTTGGGTACCCACGAAACTCAACGTCGCCGACGACGCTACGAGAGGCACGCCAGAGTGTTTCTCATCGACTCACCGATGGTTCCGAGGCCCTGACTATCTATACCTCACTGAAGAACATTGGCCTCAGGAAGACGACACCGAGCTGGGAACCACGGGAGAAGAACGAGTCCACGCGGCCAGAGACGACAAGGCCTGCCTTACAGAGGCACTACCTGCGACGGTTTTCCTCGTACCTGCGCATGATCCGGACCACAGCACGGGTGCTGCAGTTTATCGACCGTCTCAGACCGAGACAAAGATGTGCGGCCAATTACAAACGCACTATAAAGAACGCGGACAGCGACCCTGCCTGGCGCACTGACAACAAAATGAAGCAGTCGAAGACCACAGCCCCTACAGACCCCAGAGCGAAGACATCTCGCTCCTCGCCCATAGAAGCTCACCTCATCCGACGAGCGGAGCTCATATGGATCCTAGCTCAACAGCAAGAGCTATTCGACGATGAAATAAACGAGCTCAGGCGCGGAGGTCACATCCCTGCCGCCAGCCGCCTGAAACTACTCGCCGTGGTGCTCGATTCTGACGGCATAATTCGGCTGAAGTCCCGAATCGCAGCCACCCAAGACATCACAGAGGACCAAAAGGCGCCGGCCGTGATTGATGGCCGACACCGATGGACCCAACTCTACATTGGCTGGGTTCATAATAGACTACATCATGGTGGCTTCAACATCACGGCCAACGAAACCCGACAACACTATTGGGTATTGCAGTTACGCAACACAGTGCGCTCCGTGATACAACGATGCCAGACGTGCCGCATCCGAAAAGCGGGACCGGCACAACCCTCGACCGGTAATCACCCGCCGAGTCGTCTAGCCCATCACCACCGACCGTTTACTTTCACGGGGCTAGACTACTTCGGCCCGATCAGCGTTACCGTCGGCCGAGGTAGACAGAAAAGATACGGCGTGATATTTACGTGCCTGACGACACGCGCCGTACACTTGGAGATTGCCTACAGCTTGACAACCGACTCAGCGATCATGGCATTGCGCCGTTTTATCGCTCGCCGTGGTTGCCCGACCGAGTTATGGAGCGACCAGGGCACCAACCTGCGAGGGGCTGACGTCGAATTAAGAAAAGCAGCCCAACAAACCCTGGAGCAAGAAGCTTCAGTACGCACAATTCGCTGGCGTTTCATCCCTCCATCAGCTCCCTTCATGGGCGGTGCCTGGGAGAGACTGGTGCGGAGTGTGAAGAACGCCCTCGACGTCACACTGAGAGAACGCGCGCCGTCTGACGAAGTACTGCATACACTGTTGATAGAGGCCGAGCACACGATCAACAGCCGGCCTCTGACGCATGTGTCAACGTCTCCGGAAGATCCAGAAGCACTGACGCCGAACCACTTCTTGATCGGGGGGCCATCCTACGTACCCCTGCCGGGGACGTTCAGCGAAAAGGACGCAGCCAGCCGAAAGACTTGGCGAGTCACACAGGCACTCGCGAACTCCTTTTGGTCCCGCTGGGTAAGGGAATACCTGCCGGAGCTTCAATACCGGCGGGAGCCTTACTCACGGGGCGGAGCGATCAAAATAAATGATTTGGTGCTAATCGCTGACGGCACCCTACCCCGGAACCAATGGCCACGAGGACGGGTCATTGCGACGTTCCCGGGTCCCGATGGCGAAGTACGAGCCGTCGATGTCCGGACCAGCAAGGGAATACTACGACGACCGACGAAGAAGCTGGCCATCCTGAACACCGACACCGAAAATACGTGAACTCCGAGAATTCCAGTTCCCAAGACAAGAAACTGCGGCGGGAGATATGTTCACGACAAAATTATTCCCCGTCGCAATTGTACCATATTACTGTTAATATATGTTTAATTGTAAAAATTGTATAGACTTAGACAAAATAAATGAAAACCGACGGAGGGTCTCGATAAGGTATTGCCGCGAGCCACTTAAGGCTCATGATATAGCCGTCCCTCTCCCACAGTTGTCTCTCTCGTTGTTGTTACCTGAGCACTGTGGGAGGGGGGATATAAAGGCGCTTATCTGAGTAAGCGTCACTGGGATCACCGGCAGATAAGAAAGCGACACAGAGCGAACAAGACCCTCCCGACGAGATAACAAGCGAAAAACCCAGTCTATTATTCCCGACCAGAATAACCCCGACGAACGAACAAAATACACCTTCGGCGCTCCAAGTGTTCACTATTTTGAACAAGTGAACCCAGTCTTAAATGTGGTAGTTCAGGACAACGAAACCAATATCGAAGGCTGTTCACCACACATTTCATAAAGGCAGAAAAATGTACAAAAAAAGCTATGTAGCTTTTCAAGATTTTTTCCTCGCTAATCTCGTCAACAATAAAACCCAAATATGAACCCAAGAAAATACAAAAAAAGACATAATAAAGAACATATCAATAAACATTTATTTCTTCACTTATATTACATCCACAAATCTAATTCAAAAACTCATATTACTAGGCATAGACGAGATATCTTCAGAAGGACTCTGGCTTGAACTGAACGAACTGAGCGTTTCCCGTGTTTCTTCTTTTATTTTTAGTTGATCTGTACTCGAAAGAGGCTTCGGCAACAGTTTGTCTTTATGGTCTTTGTCTTTCGTAGATTTTTCTTTACTGCTATGCTTGTGCTTGTGTTTGTGTTTGTGCTTCTTCTTTTCTTTCTTCTTTTTCTTCGCCTGAAATAGGTTATATTGATTTACTTGTACGGTCAAAAGTAATTAAATATTTAGCGTGAATCAACGTGACGTGGGGTTTCTTTTTTTTATACCACATGGGCCGACAAACAAGCGGACGGTCCACCTGATGGTAAGTAGTCGCCGCCGCCTATGGACATTTGCAACATTAGGGGCATCGCCAATGCTTTGTCGACCCCGAGACGTGAAGTTGTAAAGTCTCATATGCCTGTAATTTCACCGGCCCCCTTACCTTTCTAACCGAGACACAGTAATACAAGTGCACTACTGCTTCACGGCAGAAATGGGTAAGGTGGTAGTACTTCCCCGGACGAACTCTGCACTAAGAGCTCTACTACTCGAAAAAGCTTGCTGATGAACTCAACATGTAGTTATTTTATATTACCTTAGGAGCACTCATTTCGTCCTTGATATCGTGCCGGAACATCCCGGGTTCAAAGCCAATCGGTCCAGACGAGCCAGGTATGCCGGGAAGTGCCACCGCGTTGTCTGATATATACTCACGTTTCGAGTCATCCTGTCAAAATAATAATTCATAAACCAATAACATTTACCTTCGACTACGTACGACGCAGTACGCGACAAAGAAATAACGCATTATAACATGTATAATCAACCACCATACGATTCAATATGCAGTGCAGTTTGCAGCCGTATCTTTCACGACTGTCACCAAAACAATAAACTAATTTGATTTAGTCGCGACACATAAACAGTAGATATAGTATATGTATATAATTAATTCGAAAATTGACGGTAATTTCGTTCAGTTGCTCAGTTAGCTTAGTTTGCTTTAGCTTTCGTTGATTCTATTGAACTATTCTGTTAATAATTTCAATAGTTACCTAGTATCAGTATTAGTAGTAGTTCAATAGTATAGTCAGAATAGAAATATTGGCAGTGTGAGGGGGTTATAGTTGTATATACAGATGCATAGCTTGAGATATAAAGTACCCTAGTCTAGGTTCTTCACGATTAACAGTCGGCAGTGAAGATAAGATATAGTATAGGCTCTAATATAGTACCTTGCAGTACTCCTGACGATATTCTTCTTCCAAGTTTTAAAATATGGTATTTAGGACATATTTATTCACGTCATAATTTATCATATACACAGATTAACGTCTTCATTTTCGAGGAGTCAAGAAAGCAATACTTAAGATATTGGAGTGAGATGTAGACAGTATAACATATTACAAATACTCACACTAAAAACCCGTATAGGCATCTCATTCGACACAGATGTAACATCTATTCTAACGTCTTCTTCTTTAATGGCTGATAGTGGTACGGGAAGTACATCATCCTTTAAAATGTCCATGCTTGATCTTTCCACTAACGGGGGTACATTGGGTTGCAAGTTTGTAAGCAGGCCTAGCTCTGGAGGTTCGCTCTTTATCTGAAGAAAGAAATCAGTAATTATGGTAAGTTCAGTGAAGTAGTTTAAAACATTAAAAAAAACGGTAACTATAAAAATATTAAAGGCCCAAAAGTAGTCAAATAAGTTGTCGTCAAAAGAGGTAAGAGAGATCTCTGACATGTTATATTTGTCTCTATTTCTCACTTGGGTAGATATAATTAAAGCCTTTTATATTCTGAGAAAAGTAACATTAAATAACGAAATCAGTCCACAAATAGATAGAACTAGTAACACACGTCATCCACCTCCTGCTTGATAACAGGTTTCGGCTCCAGCTCTCTGAGCCGCAACCTTTCCTTTTCTTTCTCACGTTCCCTCTCTCTTTCCCGTTCAAGTCTTTCCCTCTCCTTGTGATGCATCTGTTTCATCATGGCCTGTATTTCTGGTAGGGGAACGCATATAGGCCTCTTCAGTCCGTACAATGTGTAGTACAGGTCCACGAGATCACATCGCAGTCTCGCATCGTTTGATAGATTGCAGTTTATATTGGTCCATAACCTAAATGGAATGGAATGATTGAATCAGGTATATGTACATATTATGTTTTCGTAATGATATCTACACGAATATTATAAGGCGAAACGATTTGTATATTTGTTTGTAATTAATAAATTCAAAACGACTTCTACTTAAACAATTATTTTAGCGTTATAATAATCTCAGGATACATGAGATCTTTCGGGAAGGCGCGGGAAAACGCGAGGCAGAAGCTAGTCTTAGATATTTAAATTGTTGGGTAGAGCACCTTCAAAGGACATTTTGATTTCAACGGAAACTAGCAGATGTTAATTGGCAGCTGCATTTCAGAATCCCCTTCTTATCAGAGAAAATTATCAAGGGATAACTGAGTATTCAAGCCTGATCTCAAATCTTTAGATTGCTTTACATTTTTACATGTTGTCTAATCAACTCACCTGTGCACAACTGCTTCAGTGTCCAACCTATGCCTCTGGGCTCGTTCAAACGGCGGCATATTGATGAGAAGTCTCGCTAAGCCGTGTCTCAGCCCCGGGTCGGGGTCACTTTCCACGGCAGTGAGGAGTGAAGACAAGTCTTCTGGCTTGCCGTCCACGCGGACGAAGTCTACGAGACACTCGAAGGCTGCGAGTCTTACGTCTGTACGGTGGGTTTGGGATTTTATTAAACACAATTCTGATGGAGAATATTCTGGTAGGTTACATAGAATATGGGTTGAATGAAACTTTGAAATATTTTTTTGTGTCATTAGTACTAGTTATCGTCAACGTCTAATAAATAAAAATCATGTGTTTGTTTGCTTGTTCGTATTTTATGCGTTACGATAAACTAGTATTACTAGTAGACCAATTTGAAAAAAATCATTCAACAGTTATTGCTTATTGTAACACTTATTGTATATATATTGTATATTTAAAAAAATGGGATCCTTACGACAACTCCAGTAAAGAAACTTAAGGTGTAAAAATCCCACTAATATCATAAATAGGAATGTTTGTGAGAATGGATGCATGGATAGATGGATGTGTGTTACTCCTTCACGCAGAAACTTCTATACGGATTTAAAGAAACTGGCAAATAGATGGTTTATGACCAAGAACATCCCTCGGGTATGCGGGTGATAGGTTTTGCACGAACGAGAAACAAACGTCCTTACCCACAAATTGTCGCATTTACGATATTAGTGGAAGCTTCAGTGTATTTAATAATGTAATAGCCAGTACCATTGTGAGAAAAACAACGTAAATCGGATAGCTTTTTTTAAACTCACCAATGTACTGTCCATATTGCGCATAGGCCCTGAACGTAGTAGGTAAACTGGGCAAATGTCCACACTGCTGCAGGCGACGGATTGCACGGAGGCAGCTCACTGTCACTGTATTTTTATAACATGGCAACACTTTCTCCAAGTTAAGGACCCTCGTAATCTCTTCTAGAACTAATCTCGTGTCCGCTGAGAGTGAGTCTGCTGTAATAGGAGCACCCTGTGGAGGAAAAAATGATAAATAATATAATAAATAAATATCCTAGGACATTCTATACACACGGCCATCTGATCCTAGAAACCAGATAGCTGATATAGTACATATATAATTTTTTTTCTAAATATTTACTTATATAGATATTTACACCCAGACACAAAACAAACAAACATGTTCATGCACACAAATGTTTGTCCTGGGTGGGAATCAAACCCGGGACCTTCGGCTTGGAAGTCAGAGTCGATAACCACCAAGCCAACTGGCCACAATATTTTAAAATCCATTCATGAATCCATAGGCCACTAAAACCTGCCTAATCCCTCCCTTCACTTTAGGATACCCCTTTACCAATACTAAAGGTGACCCCACCAACCCAATTTATATACATAGTTTTAAAGCAAGGAATTAATTGTAGATATGTTGCATCAGTAACATTGAATATTTAAGCGATTACGATTTTTAGCTTTCATAGAATATATTCTGGGTATATTTTTGAATTTGTAGTAATGTTTACTCTATCATTCTAAGTCAGTATGTTTGTCGACACACAAAAAGGCTCGTTGTATACAAATAAATTCAAAACTTAAGACTCTGTAGATAGTGCTAATCGAAAATACTCCCTATTTCATAGATCCACGGTAAACTTTTCAACTGTTGCATTCCCGAGATATACATTTACGTTTGTGATACGAGTCTAAAAGAGAAAGTACGGAAACACTATCTAATTCTTCTTATTTTGCCAGCCATGTTTTCAGTTGGGGTCGGCTCGATATGTATGCTTATGTTTCTATACCATTGCACGAGAGATTTGACAATATTTAACAAGCGGCCCCCGCGTGACCGCACTGGGAATGCTTTCGTTGACCATAAGTATCAGATGTTGGGTGTGTGAATTATGCTGTGACAGCTCGTTTTAGTCAGCCAGTGAACCAGTCATTGTTACGCTCCGATTGTAGACGAATAAATTCTAATAAGTGCATATATTAGTCTCATTTAATTCCCGAAATATACCCATTGGATAAACGAACAGAATAGACATTAAAGACTTAACAAGTGCACCTAGTTTTGTTGGGGTTGTAGAATTCGTCTCCGATACCACGCAGCACGCCATCTAATTTATAAAATATTAATGAAGATAACTTACAGGTTGCAACACCGATATCACGGGCGTAATGGTAGCAGCAAGAGCGTCGACTAATGTCGCTTTGTAATAATTATCCGAGTAGTGGTTTTTCGAGTTGTCATTATATTTGAACAGATCTAGCAGGAATCTAACCACTTCTGGTGGACATATGCCGTGTATATTTCGGAGACCTGAAATTAACAATCAATACCCCATAAATAACTTTATTCTAAGACAAAAATTTAAAAATTGTTTTTTTTTAATGAAATGAAATTTCTGCATCAGATGAAAACAACATAAGGACATACCCACCGCCATTCCATGGCCTGACCAACCTTGCGGTCATACAAGCCGAATCGTGGGGGTGGCAAGTCGCACATGACGGTACGACAGGCTTTACCCCTACACCGTGTGGAATCGCCTGCGAACAGGCTTTAACCACACGCTGTCCCCTGCTAACACCCCGAATGGAGGTGCGCGAATCGGATCTTTTTTTTTTTTACAACATGCAGGACAAGGAAATTCAACTACGAAGCTACACAATTGCTTCCCTGATCAACCCTCAAGATATTTAGGTACAAAGCAATGGATCTGGCTTCTGGCCATACTTTCAAGGCAAATGTAAACAAGATTTTTCTAAGCACGCGTATCATACATACTTGACCTCGTCATCGAAATAGGTTAGACTGTAGCAAACCTATTTCATAAACATAAATATACATAATTACCTGCCATAGCAACCGGTATAGTCTTCTGCAGGAAATAATGCTGCAAGTTGTCGAACACATTTTGCTTGATGATATGCGGCGCGGCGAAGGAACCGAACATCTTGCGGAATATCGTGAGCATCGCCGGCGGACCCGCCCAAGAACTTATCATTGCATTTGCCACCTAAAAATGTAATTGATTAGGTCCCATTTTCTGTTTTACTGTAGTGTCTTCTTTTTGATGTCTCGCTGGATATTTACCAGCCATAAAGTCAAGAGGCCTTTTTGACGCAATGGAAAGTTTTTTTCTGGATTTCAAATATATATGACCTCACGGGAATATCGTACGTAACAACTGCGAATGATCAGCGAGGTAAAGTTTGGCGATAGTAACTGTATATTCTAAGACAAGTTTTCTTGCAAAGAAATAAAGTTCAATTTAAGTTGCACACAACTTACCTTGGTTAAACAATGCGCCGCTCTACATCTAATTTTATAATAGGCCTGTTCGTTTTCAATCGTATCCGTGAGAGCTTTCCTCGTGGCCGGTTCGGGATAGTTGTGTAGCGCATCTATAGCCTCACTTTGAGCGGTGACGTCACGCTCGTGCCGCAGCTGGAACTGCCACTGGTAGTCAGGCTGGGATATCACAGTCCCACGCAAAAGCGACATTTCGGGGTCGAGCCGGATCCAAAGGACAGGGGAGTCGCTAGAACAAGGTTCAGTACGGACCATGAAGTTTGTTTTGGTTTTATATTACCAATATAATATTGTGAAATGTTTTCTTTTTTTTGTGTCATTGCCTTCTATAAATGTAACAAAATTTTATATTACTACAGTTAAACCATCCTATTCTATTTTATTTACAAATATAATAAGTGGTCCTTCGAGCCGGATATGCTACGAACAAACGATGAACATCATCATCTACCAGCCCTGTCTCATCCTCTGGGGTCGGCCCAATACGTATGGTATCTGCCTATTCGGTGCATTACGTATTACTATAACTTTTTTTTATCAGAGCTAGCATCAAAAAGAACTTACTCCATTGCAGACAGATCCATATCAACCTCCTCTCCAGTACACAGTGGTATCTTCTTCTTCTTATTCCTTCTGCTCTTGCTGTGGCATGTGATGTCCGCTTTCACCACCGTGTTCTCAATTTGCAAGGTATGTTTAAAAGTGCCGTCTAACTCCTGTAATTGTACCAGTAGTGGTCCAACGTATTTGCGTATGCCGCGGTCGTGGACGCAGTCCTGACGGATTTCTAGTTCTACCGTATTTCTGTAAGGAAAATTAGCACCCGTTTAGATAAAAAATAATGCATAGAAATTTGAACTTTATTGATTTTAAAAGCAGATTGCAATTCATTTGATCAAATGGTTAGTTGTATGGTGGAGTGGATGAAGCTTATTAGTGACGACATTAGTTAGAGTTCAATAAACAAGATGGTCCGGTTATGGCAAAATTTAATCATCAAATACTTCGTGATGTTAAATGTTATCTAATACTAATACCTAATACTGCTGCAGAACCTAACTCAATGTTTTTTAGCCCAGCTTTAATAACATGACTTACCTTTTTCTATTGAACACAGATGTGAGTTGAAATTTAGCATGACCACCAGTGCGCACCCATTGGTCAACGAATACCGCCATATCTTTCCCTGTCACAGTAAATATAGCCTTGACAAAAAGGTTGGTCGACAACAATAAGTGACCCCATAGTCCGCTACCGATTTTCGTATTGGCCGCGTTATTTGCGAGGGAAAGCTGTTTATTGAAAACTTGAAGAAGCAACTCTTGACCGATGCGTTGTTCCAACATTCGGAGTACTAAGTGTGACTTTCTTCGCATTATCTAAAAGCGAATGTATGTGCATTAGTAGAGTATAATTTTGTTGGATAAAATTCGTATTGCGAAACTTAAATTCACTTGTTTTACGAGTTACAATTTCGTTATGATTTACAATGCATTGTTTACCTCACTTACTAAATTAAGGATTAAATTAAAAAATATATTTTGAGACATACTTTTACATATAACGGTTCAAATCCCTTACCTCAATATACCTCGGTGACATGGTATGAACATTACGGACGGGAAAGTAAAACACATCTTTAGCTTCAACCCGAGCTCCGCTGGCTGGCGGCTGCCAAGGATCTAGTACTATACCACCATATTGTTCTTCGTATGCCACAACCTAACAATATATCGTATCATTATACCTACTACCGGCACGCTATGATGGCCGTTTTGACGTTTCAGATTGTCATAGGAAAAGAAACTGTATTGCGTTGGAATAAGGTTGATTTCCATCATCATACAATTAGCTGTTGGATCAATAGATGCACCTTATGTTTCAAGAAATAAAGGTTATTTTTATTTCATTGTTAAACGTCAAAACGCCATCATAGCGTGCTGCAAGATTAGTAAGTAGTCAGTTTTATATTTAAAAAAATGGGAGTCTTGATATTGTTTTTTTTTTACTTTTAGGAACTGACCTCTTGTAACTCCTGATGTATCCAATATCTATACTCATTATTACCAAAACACTTTTTGGAGTATAATCCACAAAGATAATCTGGTACTCCTTTAGCCAGCCACAAATCTGACCAGTTCTGCATTGTTATGAAGCAGCCGAAGAACTGTTCCGCCACGGCTTGTGCCATTGCCTTGCGACTTACATATGTTTGATCTATAATAGCTATCGAATGCAGGAGATGTGTACTCAATATTGACATTGTAGTATAAGCTGTGGCATCATCTTCTGTCTAAAAAAAATATTTATTTTAATAGAAAATTCAATTTAATAATAGGTTCAGTAAAAATCACCGAATTTGTTTATACCCTATATTCGCGCAGTGCTCCTTTTCCTTTTCCATTCTGAGTGATTTTGAACTTGTGAGACAGAAATTTTAAATTTAATGTACCAGTTTAAAATATGAATGAATGAATAAGCAACAATACAGAGTGATAAACACTGATATAGTTGTTTGAGGAAGTTGGGGGAATATCAAAAAGCTGGCAATGAGGAATGAAAAAAATGATTGGCCAAAACTCTAAAACATGCAAATACGAAATTATTTCCAGAGATTCATTGAGAATCCTAGAAATTGAAATCGATAGATACATTTCATCAAATAAAGCAGTTATAGAACATGCCATTAAATGGTGAAGAAAATAACATTTCACATAGATATTATTGAAACCATAAATAAGTCTACATGAAGATAAAACAATATGAAAAACATTCCATTGACTGTTCATAAATAATTGAACAGAAAAAAAAAAACAATTACAACATGCATTTGTTGCTTCTGCACATTCTTTCATATGTACTTGAATTGTCAAAAAGGAATAAAATTTCCATTTTAAATTTGTCATGATGCTTTGCAATCTATTACAATAGATACTTACTTCATCCACAAAAACTTGCTTATAGCATGGATATGGGTATCTGATAGATAGTGTCTCTTCATAGAACTCAAATGCCTCATGTAGATACCGGACTGTATTCTTTAATATCTGCATGAGATTCGGCAGACAATAGTGAGTTACTTCATTCATGAATGGATCAACATAGGTTTCAAATGGTCTGTAAAAATAAATCAATCAATAGCTTCTTCTAATCTATCTATATAAAGTTTTGTGTATTAATTCTAAAATTTACTGATAAACAGAATGATTATACAGTTAGTATTTCTGCTACTTTTATCTGCATTATATTTATTAATTTATAAATGAGCAAAAATGGTAGCTGATGTTTAGTATATTTTCTCTGATTGATTTGTTGGATAATGTCATAGTCTATTATTAAAAATAGTAGCTCACCCTACCTACATTACAGTGAGAATACCATATTCCAAGTAATTTGTTTGTGAAATTACAAGAAAAACAACACCCACAGTAAATCTTTTGGTATACACATTGAAACTTAACAAAAAATAAACAAATATTAATTGAAATGTGTACTAAATAACTTACCCAATAGCCAATGCAATGTTTGGTGCACAAGCAGGTGTATTAACAAGGTAATGGAATGTCTTTCTTCTATGATCTGGTGTGCACACGACATCAACTAGCTCCCCACATGACACCGCTGTTAAGCTCTCATCTACTGTGAATTCTAGTTTCCAAGTACATGGTTCCGCAAAGCTGTCAACACATGGGAACCAGAGGCGTGCTGAGTGACCATAGGTATACATATGAGCCGATTTCTGAAAAGGGAGTTTATATGATTACAGTGTGACCATTTCCAGAAGATAAAATAAATTATATATCATTAATTTGTTTTGTGTCAGGCAATTTATTTAGAGTTTCTAATAATTATCATTATAGTTGTATGAATCCTAAAAAAAATATTATGTTTAATCTCTTCAAAACGCAAGCCCATCAACAAGTAAAAATATGGGTATATGTATATATAATTACTTTTTAATTAGTGTCTGACCAAAAATAACTTTTCAGCCGAAACTGAAACCGAACTTTTGGCTGGTCACTACTTTTAATACACCTTATATATTATTATGTGCTTTTAAAGTTTAAAATTATGCTCACAAGTATTCATTCCTTACCTCAGTCATATTCCCATCACCCTCAGGAACAACAAAGTGCATGCCACCCTGGGGAGACTCCAATGAAAACTCAATGCCAATCCGCAGTCCTCGCCCCTCTCCCACCAGGTGTGCTGCATCTTCTGGTACTTGAACATGAAGCTCACCAGAATTGTGGTCAGGGTCAATCTTCTGTGCAGCCGCTAAGTGGCATTGGGAGAATACTTCCAGAGATCTCCTGTGAGGTGTACATTTATTCAATATCAGGGTTTGTTTTATATAGGCTTGCTAAATTGTATACTATCCTAAGTGTCTAATTCATTTTGAATTGTGTAGTTGTGGCAAAACATAGAAAGTTTACAAAGAATTCACTCTATTTCAACATACATTAAAACTAAGTGCATACAATGTGAGAGTAAAAGGATAGAAAGAAACTTCTATGAGGATAATGGGTAAATTAAATATTGACATCCAGGTTGCTGGTTGGTAGCTTAGCCCTAACTTAGGATATTTACTTATTTACTCATATAACTTGAAATGAGAATATACTTACGTATTAGGGTCAGCTTGACATATATCCAAGAATGGGTCACAATACTGAAAATTGGCTTCATACTGGTCGTTCAAGCAAACACGGTAGATACGGCACTGTTTTGCATTCAAGCGAATGAACCTCAAGTTGTCTGTTAGCGGTACAACTGTTAATTCCACGAATCCCTAAGACAATAACAAATTATTAGTATATTTTTCTAGAATACCTAACCTGAAACAGAAACTGAAACTTACGATAATACTTCTTCTCTCGAAACTTATTCCAGTCAAACTCAGGATTTGATGAGCTGTAAATGTTAATTCAATAAGTAAAAGTGAAATAATAAACGATTATAAACAATTTAAAGATACTTATAATTTGAATGGGCGGCAATTATCGCCCGTCCGTTCCTTCTTCATGGTTTTGGAAGATAAATTATTTCATTTTCATAAACGTGTGAAATCACGAATTATTAAATATTTGAAGAAAGATTCTTCTTTCGTTCTACATCCAAACAATTCTTGCCTGCTTGCTTTGCTTTGCTAGTTGCTTAGGTACTGTACTTACTTACGTACTTTAGTTACTGACACTTGACAGTGACAGAAAAATAGAGTAGTCACATAGTTTACACAGAGTGTACCTACTTAAGTATCATCCCCATTTTTCAATTTTAACAATTTTCTATTTCTGTTTAGAATAATATGATGAAAAATGGATAAGTATTAATAATAGCTCGATGTTTTTTGGCTTAAGAATATAAATTGCAATGCAAACACTTAAAGCTCATTTTTATGGAATAGAATTTTAACAAAAACTCACGTCTAATTGTATGTCTCATAAAATATTAATTGTATATTTTAGAAGTATCATTAAATAAAGAATATAAGATTTTTGGTGAATAATATTTTTTCCCCCGTTTTACATTCAACAGAAAACCATTTATTATAAAACCTATAGAAATTATTATATGGGAATTTTAAATTATATAATTTGTTTAGTGACCATGGCCTAAAGAGAATAGCTGAAAGTTCTGAAACGTTCAATTATTGGACAGCCTTAACTTATATATTTAATTAGTTCTATAACTGTTGTAAAAAAAATCTCCATTCTGGTAACTGATTGCTAAATGTAATTTTAGTCGATTTTCATAACTGTGTACTCAACATAAACCCCGTTCTACTAACCTACTGTCAAAATAAAGGACCAAGCCAACAGCGAATTATGTAGTCTGTGAGCAAATGCAGATGAAAGAAGAAATCCATTGCAATACAGCAATTATTGGTGGATTATTGTAAAATTCGTAACTTCCTGGATTCTGTGTTGTAACGACTGTTATTTTGTGTGGTTACTATCCTGTGGAAGATAACTATTTAAACAATATTAATGTTATTTTTACCGCCTTGATGATCAATATGTGGGACTCACCATACTTGACTTGTATGGTTCTGTATATATTTTCTTTCCAAATTATTGTCACAAATTCTCGTACCTCTAACATTTGGAAGTTGAATGTGGAAGGAGACCAGATCGTCGACGGCACTACATTATCCCAGGTCAGTCAGGATTCTATTATTATGTCTCAACATTTATATAATCATTGCACTACTTATTCTGCTACATACATACACTTTGGCCTTTCAATCCACTTTTCTATACATATTATTACCTAGTTTGCCTTGAATTTATTTTTCATTTAATTTAACCATTATACTTGTAAATAAATGCTCTGATATCTTCAATGATTTGTTGATGTGTGTTTTAGGATGAGTCTGATAAATCGAAAATAAGTGAAGAGGATCCTGTTTTTAACATAATAACATCAACAATATATTATGGTAATACTTGGACCAAACATGGCTTTGATATGTTTTGTACTGACTGCCAGATGTATGAACAACAAAGGTAAAACATTTATTTTAATTTTTCAACAATTTATTGATATAAATGTGCTCTGTAGTCCATTAATAAACTTGGGCACAGGAATGTGGTAGTTGATATATCACTTAAGAAATTGATGTTACTCCAAATTTGTTTATATTAATCTAATTCTTACTTATGCAGCAATACTTTAGTGTACTATTGTTAAAACAACTTTTGGTGTACTTTTGAAAACAATTAAAATACATATTCAGCTTGTTCAATTGCTTTGCTACATCTATAAATAGGAAAAAATTATAGTTAATATAGTCCTGGAATGCCTGTCATAAATACCACTCTCTCATGTAGCTACACTGTATATAATTTGTTAACCAATCAAATAAGGTTTTAATTTATAATCAAAATTTTTCTTATGCAGGGCTAATTCCGAAACAAGTGACGAAATGACCACACCAGCAGAAGCTAGCCATGATCCTGATGAAGAATATTTAGACTGTGGCAAAGCTGTCAATTTTACATACTATGACAACTTGGTTGGTGTGGCAAGACGTCATAGGCATCCAAATGTACCTGAACCACAAGTAATTAATTTTCCTCAATTAAACTATTTAATTTAAATAATTTCTTCTTCCATAATTTATTCTATTTTATTGATAAATTCTTATCACATTACTATTACACACATTCATAAATGAATTTAAATATTACTGGATCTACTGATAAAATCAGGTACCTTATTTTACATTAAAGTTACTTATGGAAATTAGAGTGGCATGGGGCATAGAGTGTCATTAGCTTTAACTTTCCTTGTAATGCCCCAAATATGTAAGCCCAAACACACAATGGCCCATTCAAGAGGCTAAGTGCAGATGAAGCCCGGTATAACTAATTATCTTAGCCCAAGTTCCATAAATCACGCCAATGTACTCATGGTTAAGTAATCTAACGTTAATCAATAAATAAAATTTTCCTTCTTAACATATAAAAATATTACAAATCCCAATAAGACTGGAGCGTAAATTGCGGAACTCTCTTGGATTCAATGTGGAAGCCTATTTCATAATAGATTGATGGGTCTGTTTGTGAGCAGTGTAGGACAACAGCGGTAGCACTGTCAATGTAATACAAAATGGACACAATAACCCTGCTGGCGTTACCCATAAACACTCAGCTTAACTAAGCATGCTTTCAATCATATTATGCCTTTTGACAATAAGTTGAATTAATAATAAGCGATGCTAAAACAATATCAGGTAATGTTGCCATAGCCTGGATTCTCAAAAAAATTATTATTGTACTTCAGTATTATACACATAATAAGGATAACCTGTTACAAAATACATACAAGGGTTTAAAGCATTTGATGAATGAACACAACATGCAACAAACACAAATGAATCACTTGTGTGACCATGGGTCAAAGTGGTGTGAAAATGTGACAGTGAGGGTGTGGGGGGGGGGATGCGTACCCTCAATGCTGTGCTATACGCTCTGTGATCCACACAATGAGCTACAAAACTTTCAACGCCTAAAATTAATATACCTATGTTCATATGGGTTCTGCAAAATATTAACACTCAATAGTGGTAGTTAATTGGGCGCCACAATATTCTTGTCCGGAGCGTCAGTGGCATTTACTATTCTATATAGTTCTAGGGTTTAGTGTCCAGTAACCCATAAAACAAGGTTGTCATTAATAATTTTTCAGGTTGCACTTATATTTACAAAGAAGAGACCATATAAAAATGGTGTGACAGAGTTTGATATAAACGCATTAGAAAAGCGTTTGAAGAAGGCAAAGAGAGAGAAACCAAAGTCAGTCCAGTTATACAACCAAATTGGTAATTTCTGGCGCATTAAGGGCGACACTCGACAGTCCATTGAGTGCTTCAGGCGGGCCCTTGCAGTTTCTCCTTATAATGCAGAAGTGAGTAGCATAAAATAAAGTTCAGATGACTGCTGGTGACATGACATTATATTAAAAGTAGTAGAGATCTTACTATAGAGCTTGTTTAGGGAATTACTACCGTACCAACACATTTGGGATCATCACAAACCGCTGTGTTATTGTCAAAAACAACTCACAACTCTGCTTTGAAACTATTACCATAAAATTCGTAAATTCTTGAATAAACCTAAACACAACTGGTACTATTATAAAATTTACATAAGCATGTAAAATAACGAAAAGAAAGAAATCAGTATAAAGGTAACGTAATATTGAGCTTTACGTTTTAAAGAGGATTTTTTGGCACACTGATAAATTTGCCAACTCTAATCCGAATAATAATAATACTTTATTGTTCAAAAATAAATGTTGGTAACAAAGTAGTTCACTAGCCTCCACACTAGGATTCCCTGTGTCGTGGAGACTAGTCTCTTTCATCTTAACAATAAAATACAAAAAAAATTGCCTTAATATAGTCTTATATAAAAAACCAAAAAAGCAATGTAATGGGACTGATTTCAGATCAAATAAAGTGAAGTGTGTGGTGTGCGTGGGAGTGGTGAGTAAGTGAGTGAGTGTGTGTATGTGTGTGTGTGTGTGTGTGGTGTGTGTGTATGAGAGTGTTTGAGTGTGTTCAAAATCCTCTCATTCATAAATCCATCCCCACAATCTTTGGCATTAGGCAAAGTAGGATAAGATACGACAGATAGATATGTAGTATAAATTTAGAACAAATATAATTTAGTAACCACGTGTGAAGAATGTCCTGGGATATTTATTTATTATTATTAAGTATATAAGAAGTGGACATAGAGTTTATAATGTATTCCCAGGTATTGTTAAACCTCGCAAGGGTGCTATTCACCCTGCAATACTTAGACGATGCTATCTACCTAACGCGGCGCTCATTGGAAGTGCAGCCGCCAGACCGCAACGCCTGGCAACAGTACTTCACGCTCGGCGAGATATTTAAAGCTTATGGACATTATCAGGTTAGTTTATATCTATCCATTACATCTATGTTTCATAAGAAATATGCAAGTGCACTAGTTCTTAATGGTCTAGCTAGGTTTTTGTTTAATTGCTGTAGTTAACACACCGTAACCAGTAATGTTATAGTTAATTAGCTGTACCCCCATGGATTTACCTGCGTTCCCGAAGGATGTTAATTTTCCGAAGTAATATGTGTTAATCCACGTTATAAACTATCTACTGGCCAAATTTCATTCAAATCCGTACAGTAGTTTTTGCGTGAAGGAGTAACAAACATCCTCAGAAACTTTGGCATTAATAATATTAGTAGGATTTAATATTGTCTATGGTACCCGTTCTCGTGATTTTTAATAATAAAGTCAAAATTTAAAGAAAAAATACTAGTGGTTATCATTTGGTTCGGAGGACCATTATCTCTCATTGGATTATCATAGTGTAGCTATTTCTAAATATTTTTTTAAAATTCCTGTTACGTTTGCTTCGCCACGATACTGCACTTATCTCGTGACCTATTATTTAAATAGAGAGCCCCTTTATATTACCCCAATTCTGGTAAGTCTTTAATAGTTTTCTTATCGCTTAGCCAACCATTATTGACCAATTACTATGTAAACACAATTTTTCGTTTATTTAATTTATAAAATTATATATTTTTCAGGAAGCGGCAGTTCACCTGCGCCATGCCCTGGACCTAAAGCCTGACTTCGAGCCCGCACTCACCGCTCTTAAAGACATCGAGAACATACCGGAAGCATCGGTTCACGTTTACACCCTGCTTATCATTATTTGCTTGGTAATTTGTTGTTACTATGTTATATATCTGTATAAGTGATTGTGTCGGTCAAGAGAATGACTATTTATTATTGTCCACAATCTTATACTTTCTAAATGCTTCAAATTAGGTGACACCATTCTGTAGACTAAACAAGTATCTTCATGCTGCTTTCAGACAAATGTTGAATGAAACTATTATTTCGACATGATGATCGAGATTTGTTCATTTGTTCTGGTATAGTTATGCTCGTAAACCACACTAATGGTTTAAATGCGAATGTTATTCTTGTTTGTTTGTTTTTAAGCTTCAAGGGCAGAATTTTTGATCTTGAAAGATTATAGTTACTTGCCATGGAATAGGACAAAAGGTACTTTTCATGCCGTAATCGTAGATGAAATTTGGGGGGGAAGCTAGTCTACTATAGAGTGCGAATTATGTATGATTGTTTTATGTGAAAGGTAACATTTCACTTTTTTTTTATTCTTTTACTTGTAGAAAGCTACACTATTGACTGTTATAATCTCGAAATACATTAAATCCTATAGGAACGTGGGTGAAACCGCGGGACGGTAACTTTACTACCGGCACGCTATGATGGCCGTTTTGACGTTTCAGATTGTCATGGGAAAAGAAACTGTATTGTGATTGTTATATACTGTATTATACGGAATAAGGTTGATTTCCATCATCATACAATTAGCTGTTGGATCAATAGATGCACCTTATGTATGAAGGAATAAAGGCAATTTTTCTTTGTCATTGTTTAACGTCAAAACGGCCATCATATATGTATATGTGAGTATGTGTACACATAATTGTTTCAGCCGGTATCAGAGTTGGTTTATTTGTAGGCTTCTCTCGCCGTGGAGCAGGTAGTTAAGGTGATGTGAAGAGGAATATATCAGATAATAATTCCCTTTGGATACCAAAATCGTAAAATATAGTGTCAAAATTAAGGACCTCGAATTCAGCCTACTGAACCTACTTTAAAAAATGGATTTAAGAAGTTGTTGGACTTGTTATATTTAGTCTTCTAGGTAATTGGAATAGTTCCAATTAATATTAATTATAAATAGGCATTGTTTGTCTAACTGGAATTATCAAAGGAAATTAATGTTGGGAATTCTCTAAACTTTTGGTGGGATCAAAGCATTTCTTTTTATGCGTTTTATCTTATCTGTGGGTTAGGTAGAGTTTAAGACAAACTATTTTTATTTAATCTTCCTTCGTCTTTTAAGACGGTGCAATAATGTAATGACATTCCAAGTTTGAATCGTTACTCGAGTGTTGATTCAGGTTACTTCTAAATCATCTATCTATCCACTTTCTCGTATATTCACACTACCCCACACCAAGTCATTTATAATATAACAAATATGATATGTCATGAAGAATATGCACCTCAAAGAAATTAATAATTTAGTAACTTAATGACTGAATATTGAATAAGTCATTCATCTTATATACTTCTGTGGTTTTGTTATGATTATTACGTTTTATTTTCTCCATGTATGTATTTCTAAAAAAAAAAACTAAAATTTTAAGCTGGGCTCTTATTGGTGTAGCTCCACTCCATTCTGCTTAGCGGGTCCCTTCTTGATTCAGGTTACCTATAATCTATTTCCATCACTACAAACTATCGAATTTCAATAGGAACTTAATAGCTTAGTGGTTAGCGCCACACCGCAGGTTGTGAGCGGTGTGTTCGATTCCCACCCAGGACAAACATTGCGCGCATGAAATTGTCTGTTTGTTGTTTCTGGGTGTAAATATCTATATATATATATATATATATATATATGTAAAAAGTAATATATTATGTACATAATGTATCTGGTTTCCACAGTAAAAGCTCTGCCTAGCTTGGGATGAGATGGATATTTTTTTTTTCCTATTATTTTCATTTTCAAATTTTATAATTATAAAAAGTTAATACTTATTATTATTATTTTTCCAGGTGATGGGGGTGCTACTAGTGATTCTGTCATCCGTGGACAACGGCAACGAGGTGGACGAGCACAAGACGCAGCGACACTTCAACCGAGCGATGGCGATGCGATCGCTGCGGGGCGTGACCCTCGCCGGCTCGAGGGGACGGAAAAAACCCGCATCCTAAAGCCACCCATACTATGCGACGCGGCGAAGCGGTGACCTAGCGATCTATTCGAGTTTGTGATCTTTTTTAATGTTTCTAATTGCGTTTCCATTGTACATTCAGCTACACTATATTATGTTAACTATAAACAATTAGACATGGGTAACTCAACCAAAATGCATTAGCTTCGGTTCAGCTCACGGCTCATGTTTGTGAGCCAGAGCTGCGAACCGGTTCACAGATCAGCTTAAGTCTGGCAGACCGATCACAGTCTCTACGCCGCTACCGCGCCGCATATCGACAACGACTCAATATGACAGAATACATCACAGATTGTATACAGACTGTAAAATAATAAGTGAGCCGTGAGCTGTTTAGTTTGCTCTTGAGCCGCAGCTCGACAGTTCAAATAGGTGTGATCTGATCTGTTGAACCGGTTCAGAGCTGAGTTACACATGCCTATAAACAATTGATGTTTAACATAATGTATTCTATTGCTTATAGAATAAGGTTCATTTTTTGCTGAACGTAAAGCTTATCGTAAAGCAAAGATGACAGACTATAGTGTAACTTGGTTAATGTAGGCATTGCTCGCAATCTGTTTGTATCCGACCTGCATATACGATTGATACAACAAGCTGACATGCTTGAATTAAATAAATCACAATCCTGAGTTAAGCTTAAAGTGTTAAGCCATTAGGCAGTAACAACATAAAAATTAACGCAAAAATATTTGGTTATGTGAATAGAAAAAGGTCACAAATTCGGGTTAACAACTTTAAACAATATAAAAACATTATATCGCTTGAGAATCTTAATTACGAGTTAAATCGTAATCGTAAATTACTTACGATGTTTTTTTATTATATCGCTATCGATTGCAGTGGGTGCGAAAACCGTTACATTGTAGCACTGTTCTGTTGAATTAGGTTTTTTTCTACCAAAAATTAATAACATTGTTACTTTGCTAAGTTGACTGAAAAAACTATCTCCATTTAAACCAATGTACAATACTATGTCCATTTTCACTAACTATTGCATAGCTTAGGTGGCTACTCAAACATATGTAATTTGTATGAAGAAGTGTCATTTTGTCTGGCGGAAGTCTTGAGCGTTTACGGGCCAGTGAAATAATCTAACATTAAGGTCCAAATCAATGTTATTAAGTCTTCTGTCACGATTTGTTGATTACGGATCGTCGGGTGTCGAATAAATATTTCGAAATAACAAAGGCTTTATAAGTTTTTAATAATATGGGGAAGTTCAAAGACTGAATTATAATTTAATTAATAAATGGTCGATATAAGTTGATACCATTTTCAGAACTGTTAAATGTATGCCCACGGTATACACAATTACTGTGTAAATAGCTGATATTTAAGGTACCGTTATTATCAGATTATTTTACTGCTCAAGATTAGGAGACGATAAATAACGATTCAATTAATTTGTGGGACATTTAAATGGACAATCATTCCGTTTGTAATAATTGTGAGAAAAACTTAATTTGCTCAATATATTCAGTTTTCATTCAAGGTTTTTGCTCATGAGACTTGCGGTAATGAGTGGGTACATTTGTTCCCAGTTGTGGTCCCACATCCAGTTAACTTAGCAAAGATATACCTATATTGTTCTTGTGTTGTGATTATAACTAACTTGAGATGCTACGACAAATATAAACCAGTTGGTTGTGCTAATAATTTATTAATATCGTATTTATAATGTCTTGAATTTAATGGAACAGTGCTATCAATCAGAGGCTATGTACAAATATTCTTTATGTAAAAGTGACCGGAATGGTCTTGCCATGTCTAATTTGATCTCTGCTTTGTAGTCTTCGTCATCTTATGATAGTCGTTTACAACGGTGTTTCCTTTTAGCAGTTTGTAATTTTTTTCAAATGGCTTTTCAATATTTACATTTTATAATGAAAGTAATGATCAATAAAAGTCCGCTCCGTTCTCGTATATATTTGTATTTTAAGGTAAGATTGTTCTTAATTTTATCTGAGAAAAATAATGCTTATGGTAAGCAATAATAGTTAAATACTATTTATAGCTAGTTGATAATATTCGAATAATGAACAAACTCGAATTTCAATGGTAATGCTGATTGTTATGAAGCGGAGATGTTGGTATTTTACATAATGTATTCCCTGGTCGAACAATAAAAACTGCTAAACGTAAGGAGTTGACACATAACCCGCCAAGGTTAGGAAGACACAAGTCGTTTTATGGTGTACCAGCTTTCCAATGAGCGTATCACTTTTGCAACCTAGTCATTCACTTAGACAAGTTTGGTCCGCGCGGTGCGGCCCGGTGTGTGTATTTCGTTTAGTAGTGCATGCAAAATAAACTTGTTAAGTGTTCGTAGCGTTCTAAGGATTTAAAAGGAGGAGCATGTCTTAAATTCTGAGATTGGTAAAAAATGTACCTGTTTTCAGTGGTTCTTTGTTAATTTTTGACTATTTATAATACATGATTGTCTTAGCATCTACTTTTGCGTATTCTTTTCCAATACCCCTAAACTCGTTTTGACGTTTCTGTCTATCGAACTTAAAAGAGCATCTTGAAAAAAAAATTCTTGGTCATAACAAAATGGGTGCTCACTGAAACACTCGTGAATAAAAAATTATAATGTATTTATTATAAAATGTATACATGTTAACTGAGAGAAAGTCGCAATGAACTTTTATTTAAGCCATCTCAATCTATGCCGGAAACAATGCCAAATATCTCAAATCAAATAGTGTAAAAATGGCTGAATTACAAAAAGGCAATTGATCATACCAGTTACTTATACCTAGATAACCAAAACAAGATGCACTTTTAAATAGCGTATGACCATACAAATATTTCATATAAGGTCTTGTTCGACATTTTACAATGAAAGGTGATGATTTCCATAATTGAAATTAAGCGACGTCGTGGATACCAAGACGGAATATATCGTGCTGGACAAAGAAGGAGTCTCCCAGTGGCTTCAAAACAAAAGTCTGCATGTAAGGGTGAGGAGGGTCATCGTCACACTGAAATAAAAGGTAACAAATTATTAATAACATGATAGGATTCAGAAAATCTGCATAGTCAACATTATTCTAAATAAATAAAGAATAAATCAATTTAAAAATGGGATGGAACCATGAACCACTCTGAAATATAATCTACCAAACAATAAAATAATTAAAATCAATTCATAATTGGCAATTGGAATGAAAGAGTACATACTTAAAATAAAAACATCCTCCTTTTTTGAAGTCCGTTAATAATAGTGGAAAAGAATCAACAACTTTATATTTGGCCCCCACTCAATAAAATATAAGCTTATGACATTCTTTATAATCAGTAGCAATGACACGTTTAAGCGGGGCGTGAAAAAGCTTCTCACAAGGCCGTCAAGGTGAGGGCCATCATGCCACAATGCTACGCTGGCTACTGGGATGATGGCCATCACTAGGGGACTTCATTGACTGCTTACCATCAGGCAGCATGGAGTCAATTTGGGCGGTAGCAATAAAAAAAAAAAAAAAAAAAAAAAAAAAAAACACACAACACTATCAGTTGCAAGTATTAATGCGTTTCAAATGTTTTATTTTGCAACCATGCCATAGTAATGAGTATATAACTCTTTTATCCCAAACAAGTGGATTCAGATGGTGCTGCACATTGCAAAAGGATATTAGTAACCAACAAAACTAGACCTTATAATAATACCAAAGACTTTGGTATTATTTCAATACAACATACTATGTGTCTACTATGATGTTTTTGCGATAGAATTTTTAATCGCAATTAGGATAACACAATATAACCCACCAATAATATATATAATACTGCTATAATAGCAATATATAACTGCACAGCCACAATAAAAATAAATTGATAAAATAGCATTAAAAAGTTCAACTAGACAAGATGTACAGAAGTTAACCTCAGCCCCAGATCTACAATAATTTCGAACCTGGGCAGAAACTTGATAGCACCCTCACCAATGTCTTAGATAAATTGTAAAAAGAAAAACTTTTAATATACAATGGGGTGGTTTTGTGATCCGGACAATAAGAACCCTTTAATAAATTTTGCACATTTTATTACCCATTAAGGTAATAAGTTTTGCTAAAGCTTTAGAATATTTTTGAGCTAGAGCGGCTCCTTTTTTTGCTGCGGATCCTAAGTCTACATATACGAGTATAAAGGTGTGGCCACTGAGGATGTCGTTAATTGGGGATTACTGATAAAGTGCACTTGATGCTAGGCACTTTTGTGGAAGCAAGTTTTTTTTTAAATATTATATTACGATTTTATCACCCCCCGAAACTGCGGTCCGAGGCAGGGTGCCCCAGTTAAATATTATTTAAAATTAATAATAATGCAGTAACCATCTAAGTTACGTTGCCCACCTATACTACACATTAGACTAAATACATATTATTGTGTGTTTACACTTACAACATTGTTAGCCTAAATATGTATATAAGACACAAGGTTGATGATGATAAAGAAATTAAATATAATGGTTCTCCTGTTGATTATTTATTACATCTTACTAAATAAATTACTTACTTGCAATCTTCCCAGGACATTGATTATAACTCCACCATCAAACATGGGTTGTGAATCAACAGCTGTTATTAGTCTACCAATTTTTTGAAATGCCAAGCCCTGCAATGTAATAATAAGTAATGAAAAATAAATATATCACTAACTTACTGTTGAATGTTGATACTAATAGCATCAAAAAAAGTTTTTATTGTATGCTATAAAGATGGCTCGTAGACAAACTGTATAAGTTGGAAGGCAGAATTTTAATAGAGTAATTGAGGTTTAATGTTAATTTCGCTGAATAACTCATCCACTTACAAAAGAAATTTATACTAGGATATATAATTAAATATCTTATATATATTATTATAAGTTCTATTACATATTTCATGGATGTTTGAGTGAATAGTCTGTTCAAAATGTTATCTTATTATATTAAGGCAAGAATGTCTAAGATGTGGGAACACAGGCGTACCTGTATTAGATGTAAAAAGTTTTGTCCAAATGCAGGTATAAAGCATATATCACATTTCTATGTCTTACATAGAAAGCCCAGAGAGCCCTATTCCCAAGCAGTATGTATACTTACGCACTTACATTTAATTTTTCCATAATTTTTACAGCACCCTGTAGCTGCACCCCTTCAAAAGTCATAAACGATGTTTCCACCTAAAAATCATGGACATATTTAGGTCTTACATCATGAATTAAGGTCTTTGAAAATACTGATGGGGTGAATCATTCTAATTATATTACTAGTCAGCTGCACATGACAGTATATGTGTGTCTTGGAATTTATTTTATTGAGTAGGTAGGTATGTAAATTTATTAAAATAAATGTGAGATTGATACTCAAAATGTATTTTTCGGCGGGAGTAGTGAAGTTAACCTACAAAAAATAGTAACGGTTCTTTATGCGAAATAAACAACGTTTATTATGTACCTGGAGAAAGTAATTAATACAAATAAAAGATATTAGAAAAATGTTGAAAGACACTCACGTTGTACATATTCGCTAGATTTGGTCGTTGTGCCGGATCGTCAAATAGTGTGTAATATTGTTGTACAAAACCTTTTCCAATGGCATCGTATTGTGGATTTAGCGCCATTTGGATAGTTGTTTTAGTCCCAAATTTCACCAGACGAACTAAAAACACTTTTGACTATAAATACGGGCCTTTCCGACGGCCTCTCGCATACAATTTCGCACGAAATATCTTGGAAAAATGGCATTAGTTTCAGGCAGACTTTAAGGCCATGCTACAGATAATAAATAAAGCAAAAGTCAGTCGTTCATCGTAGGATTCGTAGTAAGGTGACTATTGCAATAAGACCAACTTATCTGTCTAAAATTACCAAGTTTTCAGAACTAGCAGCGCCCATTATGCATTATTTTAATGTTTTTTTTTTATTTTTATTTATTTTACAATTATATTTAGTACATAGTCACCAACTTTACATTGCCAAACTGCTCAGCAGTTTGTAGGCGCTCTGCTCTTTTAACAATACATTTATCTTATACTACCTAACTATAATACACTCTTATACTGTTTTAATAATCTACTACTACTACTACAGCCAGAAGAAAAATGCTTTTAAGAAACCATCAATTTCTTAATAACTCTTTCCAGCTTCATTTTACATTTAATTATTTCACCATCTCTTGAAACATTACGAGTAACTAACCGCTACAGCCGTGAAAATCAGGGTACACATAAGCGGGTGATAAAAACCTTGTCGGTTGAAGGTACATGGAATATATCCTTTGGCATTAAGATCGCCTTTGTACATTACTGTACATAAAGTATTAAATAAATAAATATAGTTTCCTGACTCGACTAAGTTTTATTTTTCATACATAACTAAAACTGTGATGTTTTATGAGTATTAAATTTATTGAAAGGTAAACTTATATTTTACGAAATGTATTTTTCTAAATGTTAGGTTGTGGCCGACAAAAACTTCTTAAATAAATATTTATAATATAAATATCTGTGAAATATTTTTTTTAAACTTTGCTTTTGAATTTTGACTCATAAACTCATAAACATTTTTGACATAAGTAGTTAAAACGTTGTGAAAACTCTGTCGAAGTTTGTTTTGTGTTTAATTCGTAATTAGTATTATAACTTTAATTTATTGAAGATTGATCAACTATGTCTCTAGCAGACGAATTACTAGCTGACTTAGAAGAAAAAGACGATGGGGAATTTGAGTTTCCGATTGAAATCAAAACAGACGATGCATCTCACGAATTTTCCGTACCATATCCCTTAGCTCCCAAAGAAGAAGATATGAATAATGTGTCCATCAGAGAGTTGGCAAAACTAAGATACTCTGATCGATTGAAGCGTGTAAGTAATCTAAGGCTTCTAAGTTCTTCTTTCGTCAAAGAATATGCCTTCGAGGTAAAGCATGGCTTTCTCGTTAGGTTGAGATTGTACAAAAAGCTACTTCAGAAAGATTGTTAAATCAAGTTTCATTTTCTCTGACTGATTTTAGAGTTGTTTTTGTTCTGTCTGTTAAGGAAAGGATTCCTTGTCATTGCTCACAACAATTCACTCTCAGAAATGGTTAACTAGTTACTGTAAATAATCTGCACTTAAATTTGAAGAATTGAAAATGAAATTATTCAAATTAAGTGTACCAAATGTATGTATGAAATATTAAAATTTTTAGAAACCATAGCATTCCTTCAGGTATCACTTAAGATGCAAAGCTTCTGTAAGGTCCACATATGTCATGGTTGGTGAAAAGAACCAGTTCAAAACTAAAACCCTAATCTATTTAAAGACATAAGAATGATGAATCCTATTCTAATCCTTATTTCAAGGTTGTTACGGAGATCGAAAGAAATGCTGGTAACAATCGCAAGAAAATAGAAGTAACTGGACTGATGGAGACTGATCCTGAATACCAATTGATTGTAGAGGCTAATAATATAGCTGCCGAGATTGATGGTGAAATTGGTGGGTATCAAATTCTACTTGATCAGCAATTGCTTTCACATTCATCTGTTATGTTGCTTTAAAATATTTATTTAGTTTTATTTACAGTTCTGCAAACTCATACATTTGCACATAGCTTTTATATTCACTTATGGGCAGGTAGTTTTAAATACAGACTTCTATCAAAAACATGCAGGACCTCTATACATTATCATACAGACATTCAAGCCCTTCCTTATATACATTTAATACATACAGATATTAAACAATCAGCCTGAAAACATGGTTTTCATTGCATCCAAGTTGGACAAAGAGTTTGGATCTCAACAATGGGGTATACTCATCAAAATTTGCATTTCATTACATCATAACATTAACAATAAATGCTAGGTAGATTATAAACATGTACCAAAAATTTCATTTTGCAGCTATTATCCACAGATTTGTTCGGGATAAATATCAGAAAAGGTTTCCAGAGCTTGAATCCCTGATTATTACCCCACTAGAGTATATAAGGAGTGTGAGGGAGCTTGGCAATGATTTAGACAGAGCTAAAAATAATGAGATTCTTCAGAGTTTTCTTACACAAGCCACAATTATGATTGTGTCAGTTACTGCATCTACTACTCAGGGGTAAGAAACATTTTTTTTTATTTACTTGACATTAAAATTTGTCATTTGGTTAGTCCACATAACTGTATGAGAGAGAGAGGCTAACGCCTGTGTACCTTCTAAAAAGAAATAACAATTGTTAATTGGCAGTACCAGAACTTACCAATATTCATTCAAGAGAATACTCAACAAAATGAAATTTGATTTATTTTAATTTTATTAAAATGTGTTTTATTTTTCAGTAAATTATTGTCAGATGAAGAACTTGCTGAAATTAATGAAGCTTGTGACATGGCAACAGATTTAACTAATTTCAAGGCTAACATCTATGAGTATGTTGAGAGCAGGATGACTTTCATTGCACCAAACATAACAGCTATAGTTGGTTCGTTCTATATCCGTTTATTTATTCTTTTCCATATTTTCTTAATAATTTTATAGTTGAAATATTAAATGTTAAGGTATTGCTTTTATTTTAACTATAAGTACCTTGCTTGACCTGTACCTTTACCATGAGTTTTAACGCACGTACTCGCTAGCGACGGCGTAAAACATTTCTATGGCAAATCTACAGCGCCACTAGCGGTCACCTAAGGAACTAAAATCGATAGTACGACTCGATAGGTAAAAAAACCTATCGAAATGTCAACACTAGCGAGTAACGTTTTTTAGCCTTTGCTATAGAAATTCGGTACCATGAGTCACAAATTTGACAGTTGCTATTGAGAAATACTGTATCGATAGTAGTTTACTTGCTAGTGACTAAAGTAAGTTTCGATAGCAACTCATGGTAGAGGTACTGGGACAAACAGCACCTCCAGTCTCTAAGCCAAGCTTGGTACCGCTCTAACATGTAGAATATTATGCTTCTTTACACTAATAAGAATATTATAACTTTAAACAGGTGCATCCACAGCGGCAAAGATCCTCGGTGTGGCTGGAGGCTTGTCAAAGTTGTCAAGGATGCCTGCATGTAATGTCCTGCCTCTTGGACAACAAAAGAAAACATTATCTGGCTTCTCTCAAGCTGCAGCATTACCTCACACTGGGTTTATTTATTTCTCACAGATTGTACAGGATACTACTCCTGTAAGTATCCATCGGTAAATTATCTTAACTAGTGACAAAAATTGCAGTTGTGACGTTTAATAATGTTAATAACCACTTCTGTTATAGCGCAAAAACTAAGTGGTTTTTTAACGTATGAAAACCGACGTTTTTTTATGTCTTATTATATTTCTAAGTGTTATTTTGTAATAGTAATTTTTAAGGATTTTTAATACCCCATTTAAAACTTTGATACCAATTTTAAATGTATTTTTTTTTGGGTTAGGAATTAAGATACAAAGCTGCTAAGCTGGTATCAACAAAGCTGACTTTGGCCGCTCGAGTGGACGCCTGCCACGACAGCACGGATGGTCGCATCGGAAGACAATTGCGAGAGGGCATTGAGAAGAAACTAGACAAATTGCAGGTAATAAAAGATAACTCATAACATTATCGAGTAGTAGAGCTCTTAGTGCAGAGTTCGTCCAGGGAAGTACTACCTTACCCATTTCTGCCGTGAGGCAGTAGTGCACTTGTGTTACTGTGTTTCGGTTAGAAAGGTAAGGGGCCGGTGACATTACAGGCACATGAGACTTAACAACTACACGTCTTTAAAAATACGTCTCACTAAAAAAAAAAAAATTACAACGCAGGATCTTCAGAACCGCGATATTACCCACGTGTCCATCAAATTGAATCTGTCGCTTGGTATTTGATGATCTGGTTGAAAGGTTAAAGATAACTCAGCATACTACATCACTCACTCAGGCTAAATTTAATGGTGATCAATTTGTAGTGTGTTCGTTCTTCCGTATATTAACTTCTTTGGACTTCTGTCAGCTGACATTCAGACAGACAGTCAATCTAATGGTAAGTCTCATGTGCCTGTCATTACAGCAGCCCACTTACCTTTGTTACCAACAGTAATACTACCAATATGCAATTGGTTTTTCGGTATTATGGATAGATTTTATTTTTTTACAATTTTTTTTGGCATTATTCAATCGCTATTGATATTTCCCATGTACAGAAAAAGAGATAAGATCAAACATTTTTTGTTTTGTTTTATTTGGGAATTAAACCGCCGAACCATTGGCTTGTCTATATTAATTTTTTGTTTTCCATGCAAGGAACCACCTCCAGTAAAGTTTGTGAAGCCACTGCCGAAGCCAATAGAGCAGAGTCGCAAGAAACGAGGCGGGAAGAGAGTGAGGAAGATGAAGGAGCGCTACGCTATGACAGAGTTCAGGAAGAACGCGAACCGACTTAACTTCGCTGACGTGAGTGTAACGTTGTTCATACATCTTAAATTCAAATTTATTTTGCATCATTTAGCTTGTGTCGACGTCAAACGCAATCATTAAAGTATATTTTGACGATTGAGTGAAGCAAAAAAGGTGTTGCTATTTTAGAAAGAGACTGCTTATTATTTTTTGAAGAATCATTATCAAATTAAGAAAACGTAATTAATAGACAGTTTGCGTGTCTATTTATTATTTTATTATTTATTAGCTGAACCTGATTTTAAAGTATAGTTGGCTTTGAAATTTACGAAGTTAATTCAACCGTACTCCATCTCCATCTAAAAACTCAATCTAGAAACACGTATTATGAACAAAAATGCAATTAAACCGGATATATCAACGGTTGCAAGGCAATAAACATACTTTATGTGTAAACGATGCTCACACAAAAACAATATCAAATGTAATCCAAATGTTATCACGTCAATGAAAAATTCCTTTAAGGTGCAATTAAGACGTATCATGAAGTGAGAGCATCATCTTCACATTCATGTTTAAAGATCCATGGATTAAACCACAAAATAAGTAGGTGCAGGTGGACTGTTCTTAGAAGACGGTCATACACTATTTATTTCATGATTAAACGACGTCGGTATTGTGGATGCAACGTAAGGACAAAGAAAACGAGAAGGTATCTTCTCTGAGTATCTTTTTTGTGGTTGGCCACACAATGAGTTTCCCTCGTCTATCTTCGATGAAATCCAAATTCAAATTTGTGAACAACAAAAAAAGGTTTATTCACTCGTAATTTTTCACTGTAAACTTTTTAATTTTATTTTGATGGTTAAATGGTACGGATTTAAACAACATAGCACTATTAAATAGTTTTATTTAATTATTTGAACATTAAATTATTAATTATTTGAATCATAAAATACCATAAGTTGTGTGAACACAAAAGTGAAAGCAAAATTTTTTTGTGGCCCTTTGACCCCAAACTAAGCAGAGCTTGTACTATGGAAACCAAATACTACATAAACTACTTTTTTTTTGCTAAATACATACTTATACAGATATTTACACCAGACAGAGAACAAACAGACATGCACACAAATGTTTGTCCTAGGCGGGAATCGAACCCGAGACCTGCGGCTTGGCAGTCATGGTCGCTAACCACCAACCAACGAACCTTACAAAACGTTAATAGCTTTCATTACATCAATTACTCAACTGATATTCGGTTTTATTTCTGTCGATTCGATCGATGCGTTCGTAGTCTCCTCTTTGTAAGCATGACGTCACGCTCATTGAGCCGCGCGTGATAGATACGTTGAATTTCAAATAGTACGTCAGAAGTGTGAGTTTTTGTTGCGGTTCAAATAGACCGGAACAGGAGCTGGTGAAGCGCGCGGACGTCCGTGCCTGGCCCGTTGTGCGCCCACCGCTCGCCGTCTGGGATGTACACACGGTTTTTTAAAACCGACGGCTAAATATCTTCTGTACAAGTTTTACTATCAGCTGTGGTAGCTTCAGTACATTTGCCCTTCATAAGTGCCCTCCGTGCATAAACCGAGTAAATGGTTATGAATTTTGATTTTATTTGAAAGATGTTATCCTAAAGATAAACCAGACTGATTGACAAATCAACGCATAGAGATTTCCATTTTTTTTAGGCATAACATTTTCTCTGACTAAAACTGTAATTTGTTTTTACGAATGTATTATTTGCCAGTTTTACGTTTAGAATTCATAAGATAAACCAGACTAATGGACAAATCAACACACAGATTTCCTTTTATTTCTTTTACGACAGTTGTAGGTAACTCGTAACATCTTCCTACTTTTTTACACAATTACTACTACTACAATTTTCCCATTTTTGGTACATACATATATCTTCTGTGACAGTTTTAGGATTAGAATCCATAAGTTAAACTTGACTGATTGACAAATCAATGCATAGTCAAAGATTTTTCTGTGTTTCCATTAGTACAAGAGGAAATTATATTTTTAAGGACAACTGTAGGACCTAAAACTATGGGACAACATTCACAAAATGTAACATAAATACCTACAATAGGTAACCTCAATATCTCTTAAATTGAATTCTATTTAAAACAGAGAAGAAGCACATTATAATTATAATTAACAGTACACAAATTATTATACCTACGAGTTAAAATTAAAATAAATCATTTATTAATATTTGTGCGACAAATAATAGAACTGTGTGTCACATCTACTCTGAAGTCGATTCACGGCGGCTTGATAGCACTGCCCCTAATTGCATCGCATTCGTAGTAAAATATTATCGAATTGTGTTAATGTAATGCATTTGCTTTGTAGCTATCGAATATTTATATCGCGCAATTACCCGCGTATTCATAAAAAAGTAATGTAGCGTGGAATTGCTAAAACACCAAAACGTCTATATCTCACGAGAATCAGTTACCAACTGTTGGGTATACTGACATAAGTATTTCTGTTTTTAAGGTTTCACGATTTGTATACATTTTAATTATTATAGGCAACGGGTCTAAATCGTGTAATAATTTGACTACGGGAAGATTCCTGATGACCACGACTTGATGTTAGTCAGCCGAAACGACGGGTTAGAAATGTATTTATACTTCGAATTATTACACGATTTAGACCCGTTGTCTATAATAAGTATTTCTGTACTTAAAAGAAGGTTCCAAACTTAGTTTTAAATTGTTAACCTTGGATACATAAATAAACATTTTATTTATTTACTAGAAGACTTTAATCCCCGAATTGTCAAACCCGCGCAAACCTCTCAAAAGGAATATTTTTTATCTCGTGTTTGCCTTATTTTTCATTGATGCTCTGCTCCTATTGGTCGTAGCGTGATGTTATATAGCCTTCCTCGATAAATGGACTATTTAACACAAAAATATTTTTTCAATTCGAACCAGTAGTTCCTGAGATTAGCGCGTTCAAGCAAACAAACAAACTCTTCAGCTTTAATTTTATTAATATAGATTTAACTTACGATACAAGGTGTACAAGAAATATATACAAGTTACCTATTTTTATTATTACCTTGGTAGATTAAGGTCCATCCCTAAGCATGAAACTGTGGAGACATAACTTTGATCCCTATCTTTAAAACTCATTCATAAAGTAGGAAATAGCTTACGAATCTATTTTAAGGCCGTTTTGGCCCAAAAAGCTATAAAAGAAATATAGAATTGTTGTTTTGTAAATCGTAGAACCACTTAAAAGACCCACCGAGTTAAACAGCCAATCAACGCCATTTGGACTATTCAGTATTTTTATGGAACAGGCCTTTATACAATAACAGTAATTTTCAAACTGAATAAAGTTATACTATAATTCTTTCTATGCCTATAATAGAATATTGTCTATGCCACCAGATCGAAGACGACGCCTACCAAGAAGACCTCGGCTACACCCGTGGTACGATCGGAAAGTCAAGTACAGGCAGAGTGCGTCTGCCGCAAATTGACGAGAAGACTAAAGTCCGAATCAGCAAGACATTGCAGAAGAATCTACAGAAGCAACAGCAGTATGGGGGCGCCACTAGTATTAGGAGGCAGGTGTCTGGTACTGCGTCGTCAGTTGCTTTTACACCATTGCAGGTTAGTGAAGTTCTATAATAATATGTTAATTTTGTTCGGCACTGTTCTTACTCGTAAAAGCCTTGCGTATATTATAAAGAGAGAGGTCTTCAAGCACCTATATTAAAAAAAAATCTTTCTCTGATAGAAAGCTGCACTATTATAACTTAGGCTATTTTATAATCCCAGATGCACTAGATGTCTTCGAGAATGCGGGTAAAACCGCGGTACGGTAGCTAGTTTAGTATAAAATATAACGTATAATGTGCTTAAAGTCACACAGGCAATATATTATTGTTTTAACTTTGTCTCCGGACATTCACATTCGATTAGAAAGGTAACAACTTAGAAATAAAAATCATCACAGCACAAAAAAATATTTTTCAGTTATATTGTTAAACTTTTGTTTCGCTTTTGTTTATTATAACGGAAGCTATGACCATTACACGTCGAACATGCTAGATCTTATAACAAATCTCAGAATTGGCTGGTGCTAGCCATTCACCCGGTTATAGGCAAACTGATTGACCCACATCTAATCAATTTCTAAAAAGGTGGTGTTTCCTTCACTGACCACAAACGTATAACTGGATCTGCAATCAAGATCAGAGTAATAACAAAATAATGGCCACTCAATCTGTAATTTGATTGGGCATTTTATTTCCTATCATTGAAAGCAATACGAGGAGCTTTTAACATTTGTTAATTGTATACTATAAAAGCTTTGATAAGTTTCGTTTAACATCTATTTAATAGTTGCGATTGACGCTAAATACGTTATTTAGAGCACACGTCTATTTTAACCTTTATCAACAATTTTCTAAAATCTGTTCTATTAATATGGAAGTAAAGTCCATTATCGAAGGAAATAACGTTACAGTATGGACATTTAAAGGTTTAATTATGTTGTGTTCCTGTTCTAATCTCTAGAGCGATGTTAGTTAATCTGGTGTTTGTGTAGGTTACGTTGACATTTGATGCAACATGGTGCTTAACGAGCACAGCTTTTACATTCTGCATACGTAATTCCTACGAATATATATTAAATTAGTAATTCTCTAAAACCAAATCGTTAAAACGGCCTAACAAATATCATTGAAGCACTTAAAAACCTCCAGAAATTAGGATGAGAAACAATACCACCCTAAAATGCTACACAATGAGTAAATTAGAATAAACAAACTTATTTCTTAATACTAGACGCGATGGCGTCAATTACTCCTCATTACAGACAGTTGTAACTTGTAACGAGATTACATAAGGTTGGGAATTATAAGATATGTGTGCCGATGTACTCTGGTAACAGCTGTTACATTGTCATCGCACGATAACGAGCCGGCATTGTCTCACGTGTCTATTTACGAGTTTACATACAAAGCAGAAACGAATAAGTGCCATCTTCTTATGATAAATCATAATTTGAATTTTTCCCCCTTATCTGAGCCGTAATTGCAATCAAACAATAGACGTGTGTGTTTATATACATTTGACCTGAAAATGAACAATGGTGGATTAAACGAGTATTTAAGAATATCCGACTCGAAGGACCATTAACGGTCAATTTCTGAATTCCTCATGACAAAAGCATTGTTATGTTGAATGAAAAATGAGCATCCCATTACGTAAATTGAGTTAAGGATTGCGTTTGCTATACACACATATACTTCGATTGAAAGGTATATATTATAATTTCTCGCTCATATACATTGCCACTGCAGAAGTCTGAGCTTTTAATAACGACAGCGATTTCCTTCTAATGATGTCGAATTAAAAGGACTTCACGTAAGATAAGCTATATACAACCTTAAATATTTTTTACCGACCCGTCTGCATACAATACCTGATACAGTTTTTACCCACATTGCTACCAATCCATTGTTTAAGCCACTATGTATCAATGACACCTTATTTCTCATTATTACCACTACAATGCGCTCGGAGTGGAGGAGTGAATGCGTCATTAAAACCATATCACACGGAGATCTCGATATTTGGCCTTAAGTTAACCTCTTCCGAACGATCTTTGATACAATGCAGCTTTGATGTTTTCATCTGGACTTTAGAATCTAGATTCGATCTAGTAAAAGGTTTACAGTCAATTTTGTAATAAATATTTTCAATATTAATGATTATTGAAAGAGCTTTACAGTAAAAGTAGTTTGAAATGGAAGTCGTGATGAGCGAAAGTTGTTACGAATTTTCAGGTTTTTAGGTAAATAAATTGCTATGCATTTATGATTGGCATCGTATAAATAGCATTTAACTAACATTTTTGTGTTTTTATAAAATCACACTGGTCCATTGTATTTATTCTTAGATAGGTTCGGTTCGTTAATATTGTCAAATATACTCGTATTGTTGTATAAAAATGTGCACATCATTGTCCGTACAGATTATTATTTATTCGCACAATTATTAACCAATCAGAATACGTCAGATGTCCTTATCAAACTGTGCTAAAGTGGAATATCCTTTTCGTTCCTACGCTCAGCAAATAATACAACTTGCCGACTGCTTCACTGATATTTATTACATGATAATTACTGATGGCGTACGAATATTTATGATCCATCAACATAACGTATTTATACATGTGTCAATTAAAACGGCACGGTATGTTATCATGTCACCGGATTGGATAACATCGCGTAAAGGGCCCGACAGACTCGTGTCGTGGCATTAATAAAGCTTTGGCATACTAAACGGGCATACGACTGAAATAATGTACCGTATTACCTGGGGAAAGTAGAAATCTAACATAAAATGGTGTACTTGTGCCCATATCCTCGTACACGTATCTATTTTAAGTTCATCGCCACTTATCGAATGTATACGTATACCGACGCGGTCAGTTACAAGTTTTGCATGTAGGCAGACCACCGAGAAAATTGCATATTGGTATTTCAGGCGATCTGGTTAGGATAGAACTTTCACCGTTTACATTTCGCTGTTGGTATTTGTGCTATGGGAATGGCAACGCCCTTATAATGTTTAACGTTTGTTGAGCTTGTTTACATTCCTTGTGAGAAACTATGGACTTGCTCTTATCTAGAAACAAATGTATACGTAATTGTTAGTGATGTCAACTCTACTATCGCAGGGCCAAAGCCTCTCATTCCTTCCTGTTATGTCTGTTTTACACACTGATGTTTTATTTCTTTAAAAGTTCGTGCCGGTTTACGATTGTCAGTATCGTAGATTCGAATTTACTCTAAGAGTCAAATATAGCAGATAAATCAACATTTGCTTTTTTTTTTATACCACTTGGGTTGACAATCAAGCAGACGGTCCACCTGATGGTAAGTGGTCAACGCCGCCTATGGACATTTGCAACACTAGGGGCATCGCCAATGCGTTGACGACCCTGAGACGTGAAGATGTTAAGTCTCATGTGCCTGTAATTTCACCGGCCCCCTTACCTTTCTAACCGAAACACTACTATTTATACTATTAATACAAGTGCACTACTGCTTCACGGCAGAAATGGGTAAGGCGGTAGTACTTCCCCGGACGAACTCTGCACTAAGAGCTGTACTACTTGAGCATAGCGTTCATCAACCTCAAAGTCTCCTTCAGACTGTTCTATAAGCTATTGAGTTCGCTACATCTTCATCGTTTAAAATGTTATGTGTGTAAATAAATTGATGCCAATTGTTGTTCCATGTCTAACGAGTATTACATTACATAATGCCAATGTAAATCCTCAACTGTAGTATACAACAGGCGTGTACAATCTAAACGGCCTAGGCGGTAAATACAGGGCTATTATCATTACCGTGCCCTCCGCCCATCGCCCAGCGACCGGTGTTAACCTGCCAGCCACATCTATCGACCGTTACTTACCAGATAGCAATCACCGAGATTATGCCCTCACATAGCCAACGGCAGATATGCACTGAGATAGGAAAGCCTTTTGCTGTCTAAGTTATAAAGGAATGCTTGACCGTACACCCGGTGTATTTGGATCACGGCGCTATTTTCTAGAGATAACTGTTATTACAAAAAAGAGGATGATACCGTTCATGTATTGATTAACTTGAGAGATTTAATAAATTTAATATTGGTGAATTGTGTTCGTGAAAGTTATGGTTATTGATGATTCTATGGGTCAAATGTTTTTGAGCATTTTTTGACGGTTCCGTACCCAAGAAATAAAACGCTATCCGTCTGTCTCTCTGTCACCAGGCTGTATCTCATGAACCGTGATAGTTAGACAGTTGGTTGAAATTTTCACAGATGATGTATTTCTGTTGCTGCTATAACAACAAATACTAAAAAACAGAATAAAATAAATATTTAAAGGAGCTATTTGCCGTTTTTATAGATAATGGTACAGAACCCTTCGTGCGCGAGTCAGACTCGCACTTGGCCGGTTTTTTTTTATAATTCTTATAATGTAATACGTGTATACATATCAATGGACGTGTTTATAGAAAATACACGTGTCTTGTGTTGTTGTTAGAATTTGTGTCCGCTCTCATTGTATAATTCATTAATCATACGCAACCAAATAACATCGAGAGCTATTACTCTTTTTTGTATGAATATTTTTTCTAATATTTATAACTATAAATTAATATATAGACACTGTTTTCGTCTATTGTCAATCAATTAAAGTGAATGACAACGCCACAGATTGTAAAACCGTGCGGCTTGTCATCGCGTGTACGATGAATGTAATAGTGTAATGAAGCAACACAATACAATGAGCAAAAACTAAGTAACGTGATAAGCAAGAATTAAATGAATGGCCATTACTGGCAATGCCTTACTTGTCTACTTGCGTATGACGTTGACTACATTATAATATACTGGTATTGGCTTTGGCCTTATAATCACAAGCAATCTGAAATAGTAATCATCTACATGTAATCTCTTGTGGATCTCGGTTAAATTCTATAAATTCCAAATGACATTGCATTATGTATGTCGCTATTAATTTGTAGCTGTAGTTATCCGGCGATTGTAACCAGTGGCTCGATTCTGTAAGGAAAATTACTCTTACTCGAGGATGTCTCGTCGCGGCCTCCGTGCTCTGTCTCTTTCGCTAACAACGCTAATACTACTAATCACGTGAGAGATTCGAGAGAGAGGCTCTTGGATGCGTATGTGAAGCAGCTCACTGACGAAGTTTGTATTAGCTGAATAAGGGGGCTGGTTGTCGGTCGTCCCACTAGAAGCCGCTTACATGCATGCGGCACAGGACCGTTCGTGGTGGAAATCCAGTGGGGAGAACTATACTTAGCATTGGACATCCCTGGGCTGATATGATGATGATGATTTAGTTATCTGATGGGTGTACTGATCTTTTCCACAAATAAAATTCGATTTGAATATCTATTTACAAATGGTTTTGAATGAAATATCAAGATTATAGCGTGATATAATAAACCTGTTCATTGATTGTAATCTGACAATAAAAGCCTTGCGATTTGTATTGTTTCAACCCACGGACAAACATGAATTATTTAACTATTGTTATCAATAAATACATCGAAATGGTAATATTAGTCGACAATTATGAAACGAGTAAGAACTTTGCCTAACAATGTGTAATACTATATTTTGTAATACCGGCTCGAAGGACCATCACATTTTTTTTTCTTACAGGGCTTGGAGATTGTGAATCCACAAGCAGCAGAGACGCGTATCAACGAAGCAAATGCTAAATACTTCTCTAATACCTCAGGATTTCTGTCTGTGGGCAAGAGAACCACTTGAATATAAATTGTTTAATTTTAAGTAAATCGTTTGCATAGTAACACTAGTCTATTTTACAAATGAAGTTGTTTACTTGTTTAAAAACATACTACGCACGAAAGTAATTTGTATTGAAGACAATGTTGCATTTCTATATTCTTATGTGATGAAAAAATATAAATGATTAGATGATTAGACTATTTGGTTTTTATTGTGGTTGACCAGTGTAGCGATAAGTTGGTCGAGAAGATGTGAGCGTATCACCGTGAGCCGATTTCACCTGCGCGACTTGAATTTCGCATTTGCTAAGTGCATTGTCAAATGGCTTAGAGCTAAAATGTAAAATACCTTTTGAAACACAGGTGTTTTGCACATGTTTGTTATACGACGTGGTTAAAATAGTGATTTCGAGGCATTCACGCCTTGAATGGATAGGTACCCAGTTGGACCAAGGCCGTTATTTTTAATGCCGGTAAATGTTGCTCTTGCTTAACCTGTAGTACTACGAAAATAGAACAATGTTCTCACAACGGTTTTACAGGGCTTTAAGAAGTAAACAAACCGCGCCTTGGCACACCTTGGCTTGTAGTTCAATCTAATACATTGACCATATCTGGCACTGATAGACTCAGCCCACAATCAATCTCTTAAAAAGGTTGCCTTTCACAAAAATTTAATCGATACATATCTGTCTTATTAATGAAACGCAATACTTATTAGGCAGTATCACAATTGTGTTGTTTATATTTCCGTGATAATTTGATACAGTTAAAATAAGTATGGAAAACTACATTATAATATTAAACCGTAATCGCCTCTGTGGTCAATGCGTGTTAAAATTGGTGGTAGGTTAGAATTTCCCTGTTTTCAATTCCCTCTGCTTATATCATCAAGAGAGATACATTTTTATTTCGTCTTTAAGTGTCTGTTAATGTTTTAAAGTAAGTCTGCTGTTTCCTTAACTACTGAATTAATATTAGCGTAGCATGCATGCTTAGAGGTTGTTTAGAACCTGAAGATGTATAGCTAGTGCATTTTATACAAGTATCGCGAGTGACACCGTGTAGCGAAAGTGTACTTAAATACCATACAAAAACTAGAGAAAGGAATGAAGTCAGGAAGTAATAACCAACCTCAAAGTGACTGTAAAAGATAAGGCATAAAAAGGCACATTAATAAAATACCAAAATAATCTTAAAGAATATCCGAAGACAGGTTGAATGTCCCAGTTCGGACATTTCCTTGTATTTCAATTCAATGACGCAAGTCAAGATGCACTGACCGCTTTGATGTTACTAAACACATTAGCACACATCACATGGTATTTATTCACATTCCTAAGCATTTTCATTTTATTATGTTTGTTATTGTCAGTTTTGATATTCTATCCACTTTTATTCTATTGGTATCTATTATTTTCAATGGAAACTCTAGTCTCTCAATCACTGACATTTAGTCTGATTGGAGAATACAATCTATATACTTTAACATTTACAATAAATAGATGATAATATCAAAAGGCCACAATGGGCTAACTTAATAGTAATAATAAATATCCTGGGACATCCTTTACACTCGGCCACATCCCAAACTAAGCAGAGCTGTGCTATGGAAACCAGATAACTGCTATACTAAATACCTATACTATGTTTATTTCCTAAATACTTATAATATAGACACAGAACAAACAGATATGTTCTTACACTCAAATGTTTGACCTGGGTGGGACTCGAACACGACCTGTGGCGTGGCAGTCAAGGTCTCTAATCACCCAGTCATCAGGCCTGTCAACTGCTTTTGAAATGTTATTTCAATATGTGTCATAAATAGAACATAACACTTCTTAATCGCCATCTAATATGCCAGATAACGTGAATATTGGTACCAATTTCCCAGAAGAGGGCATGATGAAGTTTTTGCGACTACAGTACGTGATAATCGGTTCAACAAAACGTCAGAATGAACGAGTAACACGAGCCAGTATGCCCTATTTACTTAGAGTACGTGCTCCTACGTGCAATTGAGTATTTAAAACTAGTTCGGTACTCATAGCATAGTTTTACGACGCTTATAGAGTGTGTTCACTCCACTGTACAGTTCAAGGACGACTTGTTGAATTTCGTTATCTACTTAACGGTGGTTTCGATGAGCTGGTGACTAGCGTTTTTAGTGACTGTCATTTGATTTGAAACCATATTATATATTAATAGGAATACATTTTAAACAGCGACTTGTAGCTACGATATGGGCTCGTGAAATAATGTATCTTAGTGTAATCGTAGCAACCTTTTTGTCAAAAGCCTAGAATGGCTCTAAGGTCCTTCGAAAATTGTAAGGTCCTCTAAATTAACAACACGAGACGGTATCCCTTTAAGGAATGAAAATGTATATTATTCTTGGAACGAGAAAGAATTATTCTTAGCATCTAGCACCTTTAACCGCAAATAGTCTAACGAATGACATTTGAATAATTCAGTAATTTGAATAATTATATTCAAACGATGTTAAACAAAAGAGAGTCGTATTATAAAGAGTGTATACGTTCTATAATATACGGTCTGCATGAAATTTAACCATCGCCAAGTGCGCTCACTTGCCGCTTTCTGCCTAATAATATTATTATGATAATACAATGAAACTTTACTGCAATTAATGCCAAATGCGTAAATTAAGTAAGCATTAGAATAGTTAGCCACATAATTTACTATGAATTGAAATTTCTTTTTAGCTATTTCAAGTTTACTGTAGATAGTCGTTTGATGTCCGTTTTGAAGTCCAAGCATGTCATATAAAAGTGTTTTTTATTTGCTTTATCATAATGTTCATTTTTACGCTATACAACTAACTATTGAATCAGGACGAACCATGTGTATAGAATTATAAAGTATTTATTTCTTTACCATTCTTAAATGTGAAGATGATCTGCTTCTCAGTAAAACTTAGTGTGAATATTCAAATATCAGGAGAAATGTTTTGTAATTTCATTCGAATATAATCATTATTTCATTATATTATTCACCTGTCTTTTGTCGGTAGGTATATTATCCATAAATTACATAATAAAAATGACATTTACCCTACGTCATTAAATTTAAACGCTTCCAACCTTTACTTGCATGCCTACATGTCGACAATTTAGTGGAAATCACATAATACGGGATGAAACGATTGTCAGCACAGTTAATTAACTTTCGACTATTTATCTGCACCCTGCCCTTATGCAAGAACTTCATTGCAATACTCAGAATATTTCCTTTTATGAAAGAATTTGATAGCCTGCTTCCTAGTGTATATTTAGAAAGGATTCGCAGAAGGCCATCCATACGGAATATTCATGATAAAATACCAACAATGCATTCTCAAAATATTTATACGTATACTACTTCGAAGTCTAATAGTTTACACTTGAACCGAGCGTGGGCTTGCATAAAGGACGGCCGGTCTTAACGGCTATACGTGTCTTGAATGTGTTTTGAAAAGAAATGGTCATCGCATTGATTTACCAAGTTTTATACTTACACGATGCATAAAATTCGTAATTTTTTAATTCGTATCGACAATTAGATGAGCGCAGATGCAGTCGCTATTACGTGATGTAGAAGATAAGACAAGACACACTAACAAGAAAAGAACGTTAACGGTTCATTGAAATCGAAAGAGTGAACGCTCGTACCTTCAAGAGAACAGGTTCCATCGACCGAGCGAGGTGCGGTGCGACACATCCCGAGCGTGCGAGGTTACCGCGCAGTGCTCCGCCGGCTGCTCTGATACATGCGCGCGCGCATCCGACCACCGAACAACAACGCAACGCGGGAAACAACCGCGAACTTTACACTTGATTACACCATTATCAATTACTATTTACTTACAATATTACCGTGATATTTGTATCCAAATTGTAGGTACTTAGTGTTAGTGCTTGTGTTGGATTTGTTTGGTAGTATGTTGTGGAGTGGACTGGTCCGTTGATTAGTGGGTGTGTGCCATGGCGAGCTTCCAGGACCTTGCATGCGATTGGGAGTCGCTCTGCCAGGAGTGCCCCGAGTGCTGGACCGCGTCAGGTGAGTGACCTGTCTTGAATTGTAGCCGCAAATTAATCTCGTGACGCATCTGTTAGGATCGTTGTTAGAACGAGAAACACTTTTTGTGAATTAGAATCGGTTCATAGCTAATTTACTTACTACCCTCAATTAGATAGTTTCTTTGTTTTTTTTATTTGCTTTTTTAATTTTTACATAGGACATGGTATTTAACCTACTTGGAAAAAGTAGGAGGAGTTCAATTAGCGTGTATGTTTTGTTAAGTCACCATAAACGACGGTTCTGGTCGTTGATTGTGTCACCCACATTAAATCACTAGTACCTACTACAAATACTTATCACTTATTTATTATGCGTATTCGTGTTGATTAATCAACAGGTAAAGGTCGACTGGGTAGATGTGAATGTGTATTTTAAATTTTGTCCATTTTGCGAAAGATATGGCTTTCATAATATACAATTTTCAATGACGTTTTACTGAATTATTGTTAGGGATCTTCAGCGTGGAGGACGTCCAGAGATTTGATTAATCGTTACCATCAAGGAATCATAAATATTATAATTCAGGAGCTGGAGATGAACTCAACAATACAGATATCGATACTATCTCACTTAGTTTCCTGCTCTTCCTGTTATGTTTCTGTGATTCATTTTTATTCCTATTCTAATTTCTAAGATCGTTTTTTGGGTACTTTGAGTAACTTCCAAACTATTTGCATGACAATCTTACCTTATTATTATAATTCAGGTGCTGGAGATCAACTCAAGTATATACTAAAATAAGATATCGATATTATATGTACATTTCTTACTTAGTTCGCCTCCTCCTGTTGAATATTTTTGTTATAAATTTTTATTCTTTATTTTTATTTCAAAGATCGTTTTTTAACGCTCGAGTAGCTTCTAAATTTGAATCCAAACACATTGCATGAGTGTAGTCGCTATTCCGCCATTACAAAATCTCATAGACAATTTTTTTTCATTTATCAATGAAACTATTCGACCATTTTAACTATACAAAACCTTACACACTTATTAAATCGTTACAACAGTTAATTTGAGATGGATTATATCACATCGTCGAATGGTTGAATTCAAAACAGCTCCGTGACAATAGCACGAAACGAATGTATCAATAGTAACAAGTGAATCTTTCAGTTCCGTAATTTGGCATGCAAACACTTTCGTGAAAAAGAAATTGTATGTGATAATAGGACGATGACCTTATGTTGTGTTATGTAGTGTCATTGATGTAGAACAGATGAGCTGGTAGTAGAGTAAGTATTTGTCAATCCAAAACGCTGACTTCAAAATCAACTCATTTTGTTAAAAAGGTTTCAGTAAATACGGACACTTGACATGATCAAGTTTACAAAACTACCCGTAAAGCCGAAAGGAGGTTAAATGGGGCCTTATAACGAGTCTATTTACAATATTTAAGAACCGTAGTAACGGTGTATAACATACCCCAAAAAATAAAAAAAACTGATTTTTTTGAATGAAAAATAGAAAAACTATTATACTATACAATTATCAAATAAAATAGGTACGTAGGCCTTTCTGTTAAATAATCTGGTTCCCTGACATGACAGCTTACTAGGGTTGTTGGCGTTGATAATTAATTATATTTTTTCTATAGGGGTATTTCGTAACACGTTGTATATAGGAAAAAAATGTGGTTTAGGTTACCCCCCAAACATATATCGATTTATTTCATGTAGCAAACGTAATTGAGAGTCATTAAGTAAAATCGAAAAAATCTTTTCTGGTCGCTTTAATAATTTTATATATCATTTAAGTATGTAGTAACTTGTAATTATGAACTGAAATGTGTAAAAATAAATATTGAAATTTCAAGGCAAACTACCAAAGCTAACGAGTTTTAGACCACTTAGCTGTAGTCTACCATAGTATATAATTTTACCACAGCGCTAACAAACTACTCTCAGTAGCGGCTACTTTATCATGTAAAGTATAACAACTTCGAAAGCTATTAAAACGCATGGTCTCACATGCATTTCGTCTGCTATGTTAACGGAAATTAAAAAAAACAATATTTCTGAAATAAACGCAAAACAAATGACAATGATTAACACTAAACATACCATACATACCATACCGGGTCAAATGACCCATTTTGAAATTTGCATTGAAAATACACGTATCATCTTATTGCTTTTGCACATTTGACTTCATGACTTTTTCTTACTAATTAATATACAGTAATACTATTTATTTCCCTTCCTAACAACCATATTTCATACATGCAAGCAGGAAATATAAAGTCATATTTGACCCGCTGTGGTAGAAATTGGTACCTAGTAAGTGTTGGTATGATTAGTGTTAAAGACGTTTTTTTTTCAAATTGTCTTTGGCCAGATAAGCGATATTTGAATTAAGAACAATTTTTGTATAGACTTATAAAATATTTAAAAAATCTGAGGCTGGTGCATCTATTGTAAAATCAAACTTTGTTAATATAAAGCGGTGAATTGATTGCTTATAAATCAAACTTTGTCAATATAAAGCGGTGAATTGATTGCTTATAAAAGCAGTAAGTATTCCATAACATCTCAATTAAACATCCTGGTTAAACCGTCAAGTGAGTTGTTCTCAGGATTATTAACCATAAACTATTTTCATTCAATTATAACAAATTCGCTTGGTTATCTATGCTGAATTACATACTCCACTAAAGCCTTACAGAACTACAAACTAATTTAAATCCAAGACTCTCTTTGACAACTCGGCTACAATAATAATACCTAATAAATATCCTGGGACATTGTTATACTCACGGCCATCTGATCCCAAATTAAGCAGAGCTTGTACTATGGATACCAGATAACTGATATACTATAATACATATACTACTTTTTATTTTTCTAAATACATACTTATAATAGAAATTTACACCCAGACACAGAACAAACAGACATGTTCATGCACACAAATGTTTGTCCTGGATGGGAATCGAACCCGCGACCTGCAATTTGCTAGTCTGGACGCTAACCACCAAGCCAACTGGCCGGTCTATTGTATTTATCTTTATTTTCTATTACCACAATCTAGTCTCATTCTGGAATAAGGACCTAAATTATCTTTTTTCTTATTTTTTTTTATTCAAATGTCTACTTTCAAAGCGAGGCTGCTATTCTGTCCGCACATTCCTTGTTACATTCTACAAGTTGCATGCCCGTTTGTGTAACTGACGCAGATCAACATTACTCATAAAATATTATATTTCCGTCTTTAAAGACGGGTTTATCAGTCCATAGACTTGTATGGCATCATGATTTCTAAGTTCCTTGAATACACGTGCCTTATGTTACCAGAAGTTAATTAAAAAAGTTTATGCAATAGAGAATACTAAATTATCTAATAATTTTGTATTGAGACCTCCTTAATAGACGTCGATCATAAATTTTATTCAAAGAATTTGATTAGAAACAGAAAATTAATTAGCTTTTATTATCTTCTGTGGCTTAGGTATTTTATCGAAATTAAGCTATTTAAATATCCGCGGACACGGCCATCTGATTCCAAACTAAGCAGAGCTTGTACTATGGAAACCAGATAACTGATATCCGGGGGACATTCTTTACATACGGGTATCTGACCCCAAACTATGCAGAGCCTGTACAAACCACTGTGGAAACCAGGTAACTGATATACTTCTCTATATCTAGTTATGTAGATATTTACGCCCAGACCCAGAACTAACAGAAATTCATCCTGGGTGGGACTCGAACCCACGACCTATGGCGAGTACTGTTCTCTAACCAAGCCATCTCGTCGTTTATTATCGTTTTTAAAACCAATACAATTACCGTATTTATTCATATAGTTAACAAGTGTGGTGACTAAAGTCATTGTAATGATAAAAAATAGTTGTCCTTGTCAATTGACATTACCAATACCAAGGGGAAAATGCAACTCCCGGAACTAGCAGGTTAGCCAGTCAGGCGGCTACTACAAACTTAGCGGCACTACCCTACCGGGGTGTTCCGTTTTCTTGGCCTTTTTAGACAGGATAGAATTCAAACTCATGGTCTTCGACGCCATTACCACTGAGGTTTGCTGCAAAAAGTTAAGTTCATAATTGAAGAGTACTTTCTCCTCTCCCAATCTGAATTACCTACTCTTTATTTTATAAAAGTACGGCACTACAATTTCTTATTTTACATTAAGCACAATATTATTAATATCATGTGGAAGTAACAAATTTTATAGACCCGCAAGATTTCCGTCGATATATTAATTTCTTTTTTTTTACTTTCTGATGATTTTTACCATTAAAAAGATTCACTCTTACTCTATCGGTATTCATAATTAAGTGATTTAGATGGATGAGTGTAATTAATTGAAAGTGATATCATTTCGCTTTCGTTTCTCACCCAAAGGTGGCAATTATACATTTTGTAATAGAATAATTTCGTTAGTCGCCGTTTTTAATCGCACCTATATATTTAATTCAATTAAACGGTAAGGTACTGTTTGTTCACACGATGTTCTCACGATCGATTGTGGGTAATTGGGAGATCTGTCACTGACCTTCTGAATGAGAAATTATTGCTTCGTGCACGATTGTATTGTGTTCGCATACGCAATTGTCTCTGGTCTATTAAAAATGGAAGGTAAACAAAACTTCAGAACAAAGCCTACGTTGATTAATTATATTTGTGTTAACCGTTATTTCGCCTACTAATTGACGTTATTATGGAGAACTGGTTAGCTTAATTCTTTAATTATTATCTAGAGTTCTTTTCCAAATCCGCATTTACACCGTTCGGGGTCAACTTTAGTTACTAAATACAATAATACTAAAAACTAAGTTTCCAGTTAAGAGTGTTCTCAGTAAAGCTCAACTGAGGACACGCTGAGAATCAGTATTTTTATTAATATCTATAGATATTGGCTATGCCAGTTGTATCAATGACCCACGACAATTCGTCTATTGAACTTATATTCTAATATTCTAAGGCTATTAAGAAAAAAATACTGAGCTTTATAAGTAAGAAATACATGTAAAAATAAATAAAATTCAACCTTACTGTAGATGTATTTTGAGCTAAAATATTACAAAGAAGCAATTTAAGTAATGGTACAATAGACGGCAAAGTTTTTGCGCTAGCGCGTGGCGAACTAAGATAAAATTTAAGTATTTTTGTGTACATATTATTAATCAACTAGCTAGTAGACTATCTTGAAATTAAATAATTATTCTTATTTAAACCTCTTGAAACGTATATAAACTAGTCACAAAAATTAAGGGATATAAAAAAAATTCCAAATTTTTGGGTGGTTTTCAACGGGCTGTAACTCCGAGGAAAATGATCGTACAGCAAATAAAAAAAAAGCAAATTGTAGCTTTAAGTGTCTAGTTTTCAGATATGACCATGAAAATGTTTTATCATGTTCGGGTCTGGAGAAATCCTAAGAAAACTACGAAGAAAAAAATTTTCCAAATTTTTTCTCGTCTAAAAAAAGGTCTACGGGCTTCAAAAAATTTTTTTTCATTTCTTCTTTCAAATGCTCTTTTAGGAAATTTAATACGCTTTAATTTGATATAATCACGAAGCCTGTACGATGATTTGCCGCGGAGTTATCGTCAGTCAAAGCAAAAAAGTACTTTTTAACTTTGACAATCAATAACTCTGGGAATAATGATCGTACAGGAAATCGAAGGAGGGTTTCGAAAACTGCACAATATTCTCTATAAGATACCCTGAATGACTTTTGTCGGAAAAATTTTTTTTGAATTAAAAACTTTGACTGAAAAAAAGACAAAAATTCGCATAATTAAGGATATTTGGATAACTTGGTATAACTTTGGATAAAATGGATGAACGAAGGATATCGTCGGTAATTTTTCTACCTCAAAGTGTCCCCTAAAATCCCTGAAAATTTCAAAGTGCTGCGATTTTTTTTTCATAGTGCCCCGAAGCTTCAAATTTTTGTTTTTTTGCAAAAATCACCATTAAAAGCAATTTTTCGATTTTTTTTCATTTTTTCAATAAAAAAATTTTTTTTTCTCAAAAATCTTTATTTTTTCGATCAGAGAGATTAATTTCTCAAGAAATTTGAAAAAAAAAAAAAAAAAAAAAAAAAAACAACTTTTTTTGAAATTTTTTTTACAAATTTTCTTGATTGTTTTCGACTGCTGTCTTACCGCCGGCATTAGCGTTACCCAAAGCGTACCACGTGGAGGTTGCTCGGTCGGATTTACGCTTCTTACACACGCGTGTGTGTATGTGCGTGTGTGCGTGTGTGTGTGTGTGTGTGTGTGTGTGTGTGTGTGTCTGTCTGTCTGTCTGTCTGTCTTTCTGTCTGTCTGTTTATTCGCCTGTCTGTCGATGGACCTCTGTACGTTCGTAAGTAACAGTTCAGTACCGTGTATTGCCACCTCTGTTCCGAATCACAGCTCGTAAGCGCTCTTGCATGTTGATGCATCGTCGAATATCACGCTGCGAAATTCCTTGCCAGCAACGTAACAACGCTTGAGTCAACTGTTGGAGATTGCGCAGTTGTGGATAGTCTCACCGCAATCTACGCCCAAGCATGTCCCAAACATGCTCAATTGGGTTCAAATCAGGACTCATAGCTGGATGATTAAGCGTTGTTACGTTGTTGGCGCGCAGAAAAGTTCTCGTACGAACTGCAGTATGAGGACGAGCATTATCCTGCATCAAAATGAACCGTCTTGCTCCCATGCGTGTGCGCATAGGCAGGACGTGTGGTTCCAGAATTTCGTCGACGTACCTATCGGCAGTCAACGTCCCACGAACGATGACCAACGGGGTTCTGGTATTGAAGGATACGCCTGCCCATACCATGACAGATCCACCATTAAATGCCGTAACTGGTTGCGTAAAACCATCCCGATCTCGTTCCCCACGACGGCGCCAAACAAGAGATCGTCTGTCGCTGCCATGAAGACAAAATCGAGATTCGTCAGTGAATAACACACTGTTCCACTGTCTACGACCCCAATGGTGATGATCATGCGCATAGGCCAATCGGGCTCGACGATGTCGTGGAGTGAGCATAGGCACGCGATTTGCGCGTCGAGCGCGTAATCCATGCTCGCGAAAGCGATTTCGGACCGTTGATGCCGAAATGTGTTGTTGGGGTGGACGTTGTCGACGATTGCGGAATTGATGAGCGATCGTGTGGGCATGCGCAGTAGGGTTTCGACGAACTTCCCGAATGATTGCTCGATCATCACGCTCGGTAGTTATTCGTTGTCTACCTTGACCCGGACGACGATCGTAACTTTGAGTCGCGTTAAATCGGGCGTAAGCACGACTGACAACGGATTGACTCACTCCCATAGAAGCTGCTACTTCCACCTGACTGTAGCCCTGTTGAAGAAGAGTAACAATGCGAGCCACGTCTGTGGCAGATAAATGTCGACGAGGCATATCAAAAGGTTGATTATCAAGAAGAATTTACGGAAAGAATTTAGGCTTAAAACAATACAAAAAATTCAAATTTTGTGTGAAAAAAAACCGGAATCCGCGAGGGGTATATCGATTTTTTTAATTGATTTTTTTTTTTTTTTTCAAATTTCTTGAGAAATTAATCTCTCTGATCGAAAAAATAAAGATTTTTGAGAAAAAAAAATTTTTTTATTGAAAAAATGAAAAAAAATCGAAAAATTGCTTTTAATGGTGATTTTTGCAAAAAAACAAAAATTTGAAGCTTCGGGGCACTATGAAAAAAAAATCGCAGCACTTTGAAATTTTCAGGGATTTTAGGGGACACTTTGAGGTAGAAAAATTACCGACGATATCCTTCGTTCATCCATTTTATCCAAAGTTATACCAAGTTATCCAAATATCCTTAATTATGCGAATTTTTGTCTTTTTTGCAGTCAAAGTTTTTAATTCAAAAAAAATTTTTCCGACAAAAGTCATTCAGGGTATCTTATAGAGAATATTGTGCAGTTTTCGAAACCCTCCTTCGATTTCCTGTACGATCATTATTCCCAGAGTTATTGATTGTCAAAGTTAAAAAGTACTTTTTTGCTTTGACTGACGATAACTCCGCGGCAAATCATCGTACAGGCTTCGTGATTATATCAAATTAAAGCGTATTAAATTTCCTAAAAGAGCATTTGAAAGAAGAAATGAAAAAAAATTTTTTGAAGCCCGTAGACCTTTTTTTAGACGAGAAAAAATTTGGAAAATTTTTTTCTTCGTAGTTTTCTTAGGATTTCTCCAGACCCGAACATGATAAAACATTTTCATGGTCATATCTGAAAACTAGACACTTAAAGCTACAATTTGCTTTTTTTTTATTTGCTGTACGATCATTTTCCTCGGAGTTACAGCCCGTTGAAAACCACCCAAAAATTTGTAATTTTTTTTATATCCCTTAATTTTTGTGACTAGTTTAGTTAACTAAAATTTGTATTGAAATATTTTGTTTTAAGGTTTCGTTTTACTTATAAACTACTGCTTGACCTGTATTGTACCATATTTAATAAAGGAAAGCCGCCTGTATGTCAAATGATCCCATCCATTAAACCAGTACCTACATAGTTTTTCCGTACCATTGCTTGTACAATATGCATTGGAGGTGAACAATAAAATTATTGCTTAAACAAATCAAAACATACGGTCTGACATAGTTTTCATATGACAAGTAAAGTAGGTGGACATGATATTCTTGATTAACGCTATAATTTTCAAATGAAGGTTAAACGCTATGTATTCAAATATGGCCCTATTTTAAGGTACCTGCCGTATTTTTGAAAGGGACAGAGAATGTTACCTGAATAATAAATGAATTATTTGTCACGGTCGAATAACCGTTACGCTCAATATAGAAGCATCCGAATTCTTCGGCCATAGACACAGCTTGTAATGCTTTTGAATAAATATTTGCATTTGAACAGACATTTCACCTATAAGTACATTATCTTCAATAGGTTGTAGGGCTTTGGAAAGACCTTTTGACAATACGAGTGTTTTCCTCCTCGATTTTCATGCTTTATTCTTTGCAAACATTTACACGCTACTGTTATAAATGTATTTGGTTCAGTATTTACGCATATAGCTTCAAAGCTGTCACATATTTTTTAGATTTTTATAGCCTTCGGACTTTTTGAAAAATCGAAATGGAAATGATTTAAAATTACGTACCTTCGTGCCTACATAAAGCTAGTGTTTTAAATAAAGTACATTTTCATCCCCCCCATCTCGGAAAGAGTTTTTTTGATCTTCGATATCTGAGTGCAAAAGCCGTTTTTATCCGATAGAGGATAAAGTAAATTTGATTTAGAACATCGTGTGCACTAAGTTTGTGAATTCAAAACATCATTAAACCTATTTACTTCTACCTCCATTTTGCTATTTTGTGCCAAATTTGATCCTGAACAGATTTTCTTGTTATACACTTTCGTTTAAACGTTAAAATAGTAATGGCCATCAATACAATACTACTACCATTAATACCTTAAAGCTTATTATAGCTTGGGAGTGGCTGGGACTTACAGAGGGACGTTGCAATTTTATTTTATTTTCAAAAAGTCACATGCATTTCTAAATGTTATAAATTGGGTTTTATTCAAGATAATAAAGTACACCGGTATAATGAAGTAAAATTAACGAGTATGTATTATCTGGAGCCGTCAAGTTGCATCAAAACGTTTGAAAAGTTTTAGTAGACCACCATTTAATAAAAACTGACATTGACAGACTGATGACAGAATTGAATCTGTGAACTGACTTATTACGTAACATGACACTGGAACAATTAAGTCCTAATAAAAGGATCTAATTGCCATACTTATAAGTAAGAAACAAGAATAAAGAGACTATCTTTCACGTGAATCTCACGTTTCGGGTATGTAATACGTATACATTAATCGAATGAAGGCGAACGGAGGTTCTTGTCATACTCTTCCCATGGCCACATTCATACCTTCTATTTCATCTGCTTGCATTCGTATAAAATAGATTATAATAAAAACAACTTCAGTGCCAAAAATTATACTTTGATTTTGTTAATTTTGTATGTAACCGGTAGATTACCAAACGAAGAATTATTAGAAATTTTAGTTCAACTGCGTTTTTATGAAAGTAGTAATATATTGGGTTCCCAAACCCAAAAAATGTTTTTTATAGTTACTAGTAAAAATATTGATTCTGCTAGGACTCAGGTGAAGCCCCAGGATGGTCATGAATTACGATATTGGTATTCCAAGAAGTATAGGGTTATGAGAATATTGTACGTACCTATACTAATTAATTTTTTTCTTTTTAAATCCTTAGCATAATACATTTTGGCTTTACAGCTACCTATTATGTAATATGTATTGTGTAATCATTAGAAGAATTCCAATTATCTTAGAAACTTACGCGGCGACGTTAAGTGTTTTTTTGTACGGTGTGTACAGTGTGCATAGCAATTTGTTTAGAATCATAGATGAAGCGAACATACGCCTTAAATTACGTTAATGATTGTTTTTACATTAATGTTTTCTTAATAACTCTGTAACCACATAATCTGTGTAGAATATTTATCTGTGGTAGACATGTATTCTAATGAGTTTTTTTTATCTCCGCTTGGGGTTTTTAGATGTGCGTACCAAAAGTGTAAATATAAGCTTAGTTAATTTAGCTGTATTAAGGGAATGGTCAATGTGTTGCCAACCTAAAAAATGTCTAGAAAGCTTTTTCAGGAGAGGGTGATGCATATATTTTTAAATACTTTCTTAATAACTAATAAATCATGATACTACGTAAAATCATTTATTAATTAAGACAGATCGTTGACATGACAATTCCTTATAATTATAGCCTCTAGCGATTTACCATAGAGACTATCTAAAGAGTTCATCATACATACACCACAATAACCATTATGTATAGTTGGCGAGATCTAAAAGGCTCTTTTTGACAATCAAGAATGTTATAGAAAAATCATTGTTATTGTTTTTGAGATGTGGTTAATCTAATGATCCAATGGTTAATTATATGATGATGTTGATGAACCTTAAAAGATCGCCATAGGGTTAATTATTCTATAACACTCTTAGCTGTCAAAACGGGCCAATTAGATCCCAACAACTTTAGATAAAGATACGTAATTAGATTTAGTAGACTTTGATACTCCTATCATTATCATGAATATCATCATGTTCTTAAATAAATATTTTTGTATATGATAACATAATTATTTAAATAAATTAACCATTAAAAATTATGTAAAATAATATGTAATATGTATATTCTGAAAGGCTCTCTAATTTTTGCAGAACAACACCAGGCACTTTGCAATTTTGCTTTGATATTACTAGTAGGCGCAACAAAATATTCTTTTTGTTACACTATTTTTGTTTCTAAACAGAATATGAATAATATAAAACACATAAAAATGTATGCAAAAAATGGAAATTTCAAGATAAAGCTAGAATAGAACATTAAAACCACGGTATAAAGTTATTTTTCATGATTGTTACTTTAATTCCGTAAAAAATATATCTGTACGAACAATTATTATGTACATTGTGCAATAAATAAATAAATAAAATAAAATAAAAATTACTGACTATCTATGATTGATGAAATCCGACTCCTGGGCATCGGCTAAGTATCTAATAGTAACCCTTTGGAGGAACAGAGCCCAAAAAAAGTTCTTCAAAGACAATGTTCCCTTAGTTTATGGGTCTAATCTTTTAAAGTTTATTTAATCTGTGTTACTTTAAGATACATAATTAAAGACAATACCTGGTATGCATTCCAACAGATGTTTAAATAACTTCAATGTTGGTTTACTTTTCTTTCAATTTATACTTACAAAGCAACTTGTAATATTTTGTATCATTCGATAACTGTTGCAGTTGACTGACTGCAATGTTCAATCATATTTCCATAATTTAGGTACAGATTTGCTTAAGTAATTGCTGTTGGCAAATTGCCCGATTTTTTTTTACCCAATTTTATATAACCTTTCTGTAAAAGTGAATGGCTGCTAAATATCTAGCCTCTGCAACCAGAAGTTGATGCCCAGATGTCAATCAATCATTCAGGTTTACACAAATAAAAAAGGTTTCTACGCTAGGTATTTCAATTTAAACCCCGTAACGAGATCGAATCTATTCTGCATCAGTAATTGGAGAATCTATAAAATTCGCAATATACATTCGTATTCGCTTATGAATTTGCATGCTTCATTGATTAAAGCTTTTTTCTAGGTCTACTTTATTATGCTTGGATAACGTTACTACGTTATATAAGTACAGTCGACCATACACCATAAAGAAATCTTACAAAATCTTGACATGTTTTATGGTTGTTTTCTTTCTTTGCGTAAAGTGGAATATGAAAAAATCGATCAATGATATCAACTTTTTAGGCGGACTGTAACTTTCTGCCCAGTACCTACATTTTGTTATTACTTATTATACCACCCTATACAAATAATTTACACTACATTGAATGTAGGTCTTAATTTGTATGTCAGTCAACTTAAGTTATCAATCAAGTCAAGTCTGTTAGGTAAGTTACTTACTTAAGTGATGTTTTAACCAATAATTACATCACTCTTATTCGTTTTTATCCAAAAGAAAAAACAACGACAAGTCTTGCATTTGTGGATTTTATTATAGGGGTTTAGTTTGGTCAGACGTGAAAGGTTATCCGACAGACATGTAAAAAAACTGAATCAAAATCACGTGTTCTTCTTGCTACGTCTAATATGATAAGAAAATCAATTCAAAAATTACTTTAACGGTGTCGCAAGAGGCGATTAAAAGGTATACTGATGACCATGTGCACCTTGCACCAAATAGTCAATAAGAGCGTTTCAAATTATGAGCATCAGTCTCCCATTCAGCTAATAAAACCTTCGTCGGCGATTGAGGGCAACGATATCTCGCAAAGCTTACCTCTCACGTGATCGCGTAGTTAGCGAAAGAGACAGAGCATAGAGGCTGCGACGAAACATCCTCGAGCTGTCATTTGCGTAACAGAATCGAAGCCCAAGCAAGCGGCCGACAGGTAGTCTAAACCAATTCCAAGAAGTGAAAAGCAGCTTGACATTAAGTTATGATAGCAGATATATATTACCTGATATAGTTTCTTTACATATAACCCCAAGCATTGCAAAATGAAAGACCAATAATGGTAATCTTCTCTAAGCAAGTTTCATCACGAAATGCAAATGGTTATGGATTTGGTAATGTACTTGTGGTTGTCAGATGTCGTGGTTTGGGGCCCATCACAATATAAGAGATACATATCAATAACAATAGCTTTATAGTAAATGGTAGTATTATATAAAGCTTATGTAAGAATGTTTGTTTATGCATATCTTGTCTGATGTGTCTGCTAGATAACTCTTTCTACGTTTAGGTGCTGCATTTTTTGTTTTTAAATTGTTTATGTCACTTTATTTCTATCGATCGTGAAGTTATGTTGTTTAACCACTTTCATGTTCGACTATATTAACTAAAAAGCATATTTAGGCGTACATCTACTTATTGTATATTCCGAATCAAACCCTGGTTTTTATGCATCTATTAGCTACCATGTAAACATGATTACATAGTTAAATAAAATATTAAAATAGTTACATAGTTAAACTATAAATAATAAAATAATAATAATCCTGAGACATTCGTTTACACACGGCCATCTGATCCCAAACTAAGCAGAGCTTGTAGTACTATGGAAACTAGATAACTGATATACTACATATACTACTTTTTTTTCCTAAATACATACTTATATAGATATTTACACCCAGACACAGAACAAACAGACATGTTAATGCACATAAATGTTTGTCCTAGGTGGGAATCGAACCCGCGACCTACGGTTTGGCAGTCAGAGTCGCTAACCGCCAAGCCAACTGGCCTGTCTACATAGTGGATAATAGATGCATAATACTTGCCTACAAAGTAGGCTAGTATTAGTAGGAAGAACTCTTTTTCACACAAAAATCAAATTTGTGTGGAAATTTCACCCTTATTTTGAATCTGTGAAGTCACCTTGTTTCTTATAATTGTTGTTGCTAATAATTATTACCTTTAGGCTTGAGTACCACAGACGCTGCATTGTCATATTATTGCATTGAATTTAGAACTATCCATATATACTACAAATTAACACAAATCTCACACCTAACATAAATCTGCTATTTTCGACACACACATGTCAGATTGCGTGGTCTCTGCCACGCTACGATAGTTTCGTTTATTATATATTATGTATTTGGTTTCGTGCTATGTTTACTTACAAATTGTAATTAAATCTGTCTGGTTAGATTATGCTATGTTTAATGTCAGGGTTAATTTCGGAATTATTTTATTTTGAGCGGTAGTTAAGCCTTAATGAAAGCAAACAATAAAATAATTATAGGTAACTATGTAGATTCCTTAACATTTTGGCAATAGAAACATAATTAGGTAGGTACAATTTACCCTAATTTTAAAAGTATTTATTACTGTTATATTAATACTAGCTTCGGCCCGGTTTCACTCGCGTTAATATTGATACAAAGCACAAGGTATCCATTTTATAATCTTTCTCTCCACGTACCATAGACTATATCTGTACCATAGGTCAGTTGTGTAGTCTTGAAAGCATAACAAATAATCAAACTTAATTTCGCATTTAGGTACAATATTAGTATTTAATTATATGTTTATTTAATTATATGTTTATTTGGGCAAACTTTACATCTTGTACTTGTGACTAATCGATATGATTTCGATAGCTCACTAGAGAAGGATATATGGTACTTTTTAACATATAAACGCAAGGAAAACCACACCCCGCCGCGCCGACGCGGTCAGCTACTTAGAAACTAATAAACTAGCTGCGCCCTGCAGCTTTGCCCGCTTTCAATCTTGGTTATTTACCTTATTTTTGAATTACTCTATCTAATGCTGAAAACTGCATTAAAATCCGTTGCGATTCTGTAAAGGACATACAAACAAACATTCATTTTTATAGATAGATAGATAGAAGATGGTCAAATCGTCAATTACTCATACAAGTATATTGCATACATCATATATGTCCCTTTAAGACTTCCATAGCAACGATAATTAAGGGAGTAGTCCATTCACTAACGCTCAGTATCGATTGACAAAATCACGCGCTTTTGACTTCTTCTCTATGGCTTCTCAGGTACTCAGATTTCTTCGCTTCACTTTTTACTTAGATTTACTTACTGTGTGGTATATAATAACTGTGCAATTCATTTGTCTCCACTGCAAGCTATTTTAAATTATTATGGGCTACAGTTTAATTGAAATTAATGTGCATGTAATAACTAAAACAAGATTTGCGCAACTGTATCATAGACTAAATAGCTCGAGGGTTATTGGCTTCTTTATAATGATGTCTGGGTCTTAAGGCAAATTTACGTCAACTTAGCTTACTTTTGTTTATTATATTTTAACAATAGGCAATATCTGCATAACGTTTGTTAACAAAAAGTTTTCATTAAGTTGCAAAAGCTGAAATAATATTTTTATAATGAAAGCATTTGTTTTTTTACTTTTTTTAATTAATTCTATATTTAAACATATAAAATAATATTAATTTATTATGCAGCTCAAATTGCACGTAACTAAACAAGATAGCATTATTAAAAGTATTCTATTACAACGTCAAGCTCAAGAAATCTACAGTTTTTCAAGTGACGCATTTTTTTGTTATGTGTACCTAAAATCGTAATGCAAGATAAATGCGTCTACGTACGTATTTAAGCTCCTGTTTCCATTGTATCTGTTTATTTGTTAGCCTGGTTTAAAAAAGTGTAACACAACAGTAGTTCACAAAAAAACTGTTGTTCTTTTGTCTGCGTCTCCATTGTTTTATGCTTTTCAAAGGTCCACTCCCATGAAGTTTTGCGTAATATGAGCCCTAACAAGGCCCTAGCATACTCGTGAGAGTTCTAAGGTTCAGGTGCTTGTGTGCACTGAAGTGTGTGGGGGGAAACCACTGTGATGTCAATGGCCACCACCTAGATGACTCCTACTATAATTTTATGATATGAGTATTTTTCATTTGTTTCTTCCGACAAAAGAGTTGAGCATCGCCAGTAGGTATTGATCACTGTCGATGACATTCAGCGGTACTCTCACAGTTCTCTCGCTTTTTATCTTTAAAAATAAATTCTTTATTCTATTTTATTACTCTTATCATCTATTGCTTGTACGTAATATTTTTTTTTCTTGACCTAGAATTATGTGCGATTGTTAATAATGATGTACCGTTATTAGTAAGTATGCGGATAAATCCAAAAACATAAGAACTGCACGATTACTTTTTTATATAAAACTGTCACAATGCCTTGCCACATATTTTTGAAGTGAAAACTTCTTTAGCGGCGTTGAGTACTTTTCTTTGGATGGGTATAAATTGTTAAACTCGCGTCAGGACTTGATCGAAAATTTTGTAAAAATGCACAACGTTCAAGTTTTCACTTCTGCCGGCACTCCCGGAGTGCAACCCGTTGGTTTTTTTGATCCACTTGAGTCGACAAACATGCAGACTGTCCACCTGATGGTAAGTGGTCACCGCCGCCTATGGATATTTGCAGCACCAGGGGCATCGCCAATGCTGTCTTCCCTGAGACGTGTTGTTAAATCTCATCCCTGTAATTTCACCATACCCTTAGTTTTCTAACTGAAACATAGTTATACAAATGCATTACTGCTTCACGGCGAATATGTGTATGGTGGTAGTACTTCCACGGACAAACGCTGCACTAAGATCTCTACTAAGACTGATAACTTTAATTAGAAATATCTTCCATTAGCCTGATGTTGCATGACCACAATCATCCATAGCCTTCTAAATAATTACATTTTGAAATCGAAAGCGATATTAAAACGACCAAAACTACACATAGAAGCGTTAATCCATCGACGACAGATGATAGTAGATAAGTGGCAGGATGCGGAGTGGATGACATGCAACTGGTCCCGGGCAGCGGCAATCATGCGCCCGCGCAGCGCATGCGACACCTTGCTAATCGTGGACTGCATTCCGACATTCTATTCGCTATTATACCTACATAATAAGCGTTCAGCATAAATTATAGGACATTGTAAGTGATTTTAATAATGCAAGTATCATGAATATTACGGTGCTTTTGTTGTTTTTGTGTTGTACTCAGTTACTATTAGTATTTTTTGTAAAGGAATCAATCTAAAGCACCGTTGTTTATTTTTGATCTTTGTTTACGAAGTTCTCTTGACCAGCAAAAAATAAATACCTATTCGCGCCGTTGTCCAAAATGTGTCAGTATTAAATAAATTAGACTCAATAATTAAGACGTTTTATGGATACTTTAGGTAATTTAAGAAAATAATACTTCTTAAGTACCAAAGTATTTATTCTAGCTATAATTTATAAAGAACGGTTCTATTATCGACTATAATCTGATATTAATTTAGTATATTCCGTATGTTCGAATGTGGCTATTCTCGTCGGGGATAATGGACGCAAATATATGTATTATATTGATTATCTTCTGGGATACAGAGACTATTAATAGTGAAGTTGAATCTGTAGGAAGAACCTATAAGCTTTCGGCAAAGATAAATAATAAATATAATAGATACTTACTATTCGCCTGGCCTGCCAGGCCTGGTTACCTTCAATGCCAGGCTAAAATGCCATTTTATCAATAAGCACACATCATTGTGTTCCGGTAACGGCACATGAGTACCTGTTCTCTTTTTGGTCTACCACATCGGCAGTTTCTATGGTAAAAATGTAGTAAAACATAAGCCAGTCTTCTACAATTAAAATAGATTCTTATATGGCATTGTGTTGTCAAAAACAATACTAACGATTTCGATGAAAATCTCGTTCCTATATAGACCCAAAAAATAAATAGCTCTTGCCGTTGAATATATAATAATATTCCTAAAAAAACTGTCTGTGTCGTAAAGACCGATACGATATAAGTGGAACTATTGTATTACAGGGAAACATTTTAATCTCTACAATGACTTTTGAATAGCATAGATTTTGTTTATCATTCATTTATTTTTCGTCACCAAAAAGGTTGCAGATACGAATTAAAGCCCTCCAAAAGAAGTTACACTTTATAACAAAATTCTAGGCATCTCTGTGATCCAGCAATAGTTTGTCTATGCTCTTGTATAACTTCTGAGACATATGTATTTTAAAGTTCATTTGCTATATGATGAATTATGTTCATGGTATATATTACCTAATGTTCTACATAACGATGTAAGTGTTCATGGCAATCACGACCCGACGCTGTCAATATAATGTCGTGACGGTAAAGTAAAGTAATGTGTACACGTTTACATTTTATGTTAGTTAAAATACAACAGTTATTCAGGTTACACATTATTACACATATATTTCTTTATGACGAAACTGATATGTAAAATTTTACGACAACTACGATAAAGTCTTATGGGTAGGGTTCATGATGTCTCGAGCTTTTTTATTTCTCGGGTCTCGAGAATTCTCGAGGCTAATTTCTTGGGGCTTCTCGGGTTGTCGAGAAATTTACATTTAGCATTGAATTCCATTTAGTTCTGACATCGAGTAACAAAACTAGTTCTACTCCGAATTTGGCTACTACATGTATCTGCAGTGTGATTGATTTTAGAGGACTTTTTCTGAAAAATCTTATAATTGATCGGGTCTCCGTCATTACATTGTTTATGTCATCAATTATTTGCGGTCTAGGTTCTTCATTAGATATATAAGATTCATCATCGTTATCAGTGCTGCTGGTCTCATCGGAGCTGCTGCGTTCGTCAACGTTATGCAAGGCATTCCTAGGAGCTGTAACTTCTGACTGTTTTTTGCAAAATGTTTCAAGCTAAATGGATGGCATGATTTACACATAAAACCATTACACAGGGGCTTTCTCTGCCATTTTTTTTCATTACGTTTGGTCCATCGCTTGTTACGGCAACAACATCACTCTCAAATTTCACTCCAAAATGTTTCAAGCGTTCCTCCACTATTTGTCTTACTTCAACGGCCCCACATTTACCGGGTATATAGACTAACCCCAAATAATAATGTGCTGTTTCTGTAGTATGACAAATAACACTAAAATAGCGTTTGTGCATGTCCACTCGTTAATACTCAAACTTAGCCGGTTACCTGAAGAACAAATATCTGAAAGTTCTTTTATCATTTCTTTTTCATTATCCTCATAGTATTAGATTCATAACATCATTTAGCAGAAAGTGAATCACGAATGAATTCACTTTTAGGGAATCCATTTATGGTGAAGCCGTCTTTTGCAGCCAGCCTCGCCAATATTTCACCCAATTACTATATCGGTGGAGTTTTGAAGTTTAGTTTCAGTACATCGAGATGCAGTTGTCATGGAAAGTCTTTTGGGAGCGAAACCATCCGAGGCTGAAATAGCTTAAACTTTAATATTTAGAATTATAAATTTTGATGAATAAGTATAACTAAATTTAAGTAAATGCTAAGTTATTTTAATCCATGTATCGGCAATAGAAAAATTTAATGTAACACTATTATTAAGGAACCACAAGCCTCAGTTCAAAACAACGAGCAGAGCACGCGCGGAAAGATGTTAATTTTTAGAAACACAATACAATAGATCTTAAAATAATTCATCGTAGAATCTTCAAAGTGTACGGACTAAGAGTCCGTAGAAAATGTAAAAAGAAATAAAAAAAAAGTTTAGTTTCTGTTGCTGCATACTTTCATACCCAGGCCAGCTTTTTTTCGGTGCACTTACACCTGAACTTGTAGATGCTTCAGATTCGGATTCTTCTTGGATCCCGCATTTTTAATATTGATTTTATGCACATGTGCTAAATGTCTCACTAACCCACTAGTATTTGAACTTTTGCAATCAATGGTTTTTGGGCCCTTTAGGCATTGCGCATTTGCAGATTCCTTATTGTTTTTGAAATATTTCCATACTTTTGATTGGCGAGTTAGTTTCTATATAGGTACATGATTTCTCGAGTTCTGGACTTTTCTCGAGCTTGATTTCCCAGGAACAAAGCCCAACGATTTCCCCTGAACCCTACTTATGAGAGTCAACCATCTAGACTCTACTACTATCTTTGGGAAGGGTAGTAATCGAATGGTGGAAGTAGCCTTATAATCATTAATATTTTAAATGAACTAAACAGATTTTGACAAAAAGAGGAACAAATAAATGTTTAAAGTAATGTAAAATGTAACCTATGACTCTATCATTTTTGCGATTCTCTATCATTGCAAAGTTACAGCTTTATATATTTTATAAATTGATAAAGGGCCAGTGCCAGAAGAAGGTGTGAATGAAATAAAATAAATTAAACAACAAATCTATGACACGATTAGTATATTTTAGCTATTTTCATAGTATTATGTCCTACGGCATTTCGCTTTGGGACAAAGCTGCTGATATAGAAACTATATTTTTTTTGCAAAAGCGGGCGTTGCGAACTATTTATAATTGGGGTTCTCGAACTTCTCTCACAGGGATACTTACAGTTGCATCACAGTATGTTTATGCAAACATATTATTTGTGCATCAAAACATAAGTCATTTTGTTAAAAAAAAGTGATATCCATTCCATTAATACTAGAAATAATCACAAACTCGTGACTTCTGCTTAGAGACTGCAAAAAGTGCAAGGTTCATTTCTAGGAATAAGTGCACGCTTCTGTAACAAACTCCCTGTTTCGACTTTAAATTTGTCTTTGCAGAAATTTTAGGACCTTATAAAAGCCATATTTGTAAGGCTTATTATACTACATATTAATGAATTTTTAAATGACAATAATGCATACATATTATTTTTGTAATGTAATACGTAGGCTATTACTTTATTAACATGTTATAGTCACAGTGATAACTCTTTATGTGTATTTTAAAATTCATATACATATTCTTATTTAGATGTTATCAAACTTAAGTTAGTCATGCTCACTTAAATGCCTTTGCTTGCGGCGGCGTCGTGTGGCGGCTCGCTCAATTCCCTACAATATGGCGAGGAGGGCCATGGCTGCCACATGCGTCATACTTGTGAACAGGTGGTGCTTGTGGGGGCTGGTCAGCTATAGTTGGTGTGTATTTTTTTTTTATTGTATATTCATAATATTATATCATTGTTCAATAATTCTTCACTTTTGCGATAAAACACAGTTTTATGGGACTAAATAAATTTTATTTAATAAATCTAAGTTGGTTTTTAATAAGAGTAGTTGCTGAGTTTATTGCCGGCTCTTCTCAGTAAAAAACAGGCTTCCAAACCGGTATAGAGTCAGACTATTCATACGTGTTTGTAAAGGTCTATTTGAATAAAAATATTTTCATTTAATTTTATCGAATATCAAGAATATTGACTCTCTTTATTGATGAATCATAAATTTGCGAAGCAAATAATATTAACCCAAAATCTACCGAACAGATTTGTATGAAACAGCGCTTTTTTACGAGGGGAAATGCGTTACTCATACCACCACGCCAGGGCAGGCGCGGTGGTTATGTGGGACTCTCTCCCCGACCCTTTCCCTTGTAGGAAAGGACCGAGGAACCTATGCACTAAAACCCCTCGAGTTCCTTCTCCGCCGTTGACGGGGCTGCGGGACCAGACGAGTCCTACGACCCCCTGCCCCGTCCGCGTCGCTCGCCCAAGGATCTATGGGCGCCTCTAGCTTCGGACCTTTAGTGCAGGCTGCGGATCTGTGTATGTAACAGCCCTAGTGTAACATGTAAGCTACTTTTTACCCTTGGAAAAAGTAACATCCCTCGGGAACGCGCAGCTAGCCAATATAGAGCTAATTGCGAAAGGCGTTCTTCATCCATAGAAGTTCTTCATTATTTTGAGTTTTGTAAACGAGCATGAAATATAGTTTATACATATAAAATTAAAACAGCGAGTCGCACTCTTATATACTTCAATATGATATATAGATAGTTTCGTACTTCCCCATTTTCCAACTGCTCTAACGGAAAATCGGGTTGACTAAAATTTCGTATAGAAACTGGGCATAGATATGTTTTATCTCGTTTGCTATGGGGTTTATTAAAAAAATATTCCTATTCCTCGCGGTATCAACCGCGTTGTCGAGGGATGTTACATATTTCCGGGATAAAAGGAGCCTATGTGCTATTCCAGCCTATAATTTAGCTCGGTGCCAAATTTCATCCAGATCCGTTCAGCTGTTCCGGCGTGATTGAATTACAAATATCCATTCCCCAAACGTTCACATTTATAATATAGTAATATTGAAAGATTTTTTTTTTTACAAAAACAAGGACTTTCGAGGCTAATAAGATGTTATTAGGCACACTATATTTATCCTTATAAGTATGTACATTGCGTGGAAATGAATGCTAAAAATGATTTAACAAACAAATTATCTCGGAACTAGGGGTAGGTACAATTACAGTACCCATAAAGTAAATAATAATAACGAATAAATTTCCTAGTACATTTTTTACACAAGACCACCTGATCCCAAACTAAGCAGAGCTTGTACAAAGGAAACCAGATAACTGATATTCTACTTTTTAAATACATACAACCTTGCCTGTTTTACGCTGTAAACATTTGTATGTAAAACAATAAAAACTTTTTTTTTATCTTCTTTGACAAAGACCGAATACTACATTTCTCCGCACATCGGTCATAAATAAAGTCATTATTAAAATATTTGTATTATTAGGCATATAAAAGTGTGACTGAAAGCGTTAAAACATTTTTTTTTATAAAGATAATAATAATTATTCTAACCAAACATGAAAATGGTTATTATTGATCTTCTTTTTTTTTGGGTTTCTCTTATGTCCGCGTGCTTTTAGTCTGTACGACTTCAGTTGTGCCAGTTTCCAGAGATGTTGAGAGTTTTTATAGTTTTCATAACAGCTGCCGTCGTAAAGTACTTGAAGATCAATATCCTCTAATTTTGCCTTTTCCAGATGACAGATATCTCTATATGTAACGCCGTCCGTACCACAGACTGGCTCTTTTGTAGGGCATCGTGATTTCTCGGACGAGCATGATTGTATCCATGTTAATGTTAGACCAACTAATAAAAACAATACGGTCATATTAAAAATTATTTATTCAGTTTTGGCCCCGAACAGGCACTTAGAAAGGTTAAAGCTAGTATACAAAATTAAATAGAATATGAATGAGATAATGAAATAGTATGAGGAATGAAAGTGTGAGAGGAATAAAAACAAGAACTGGTATGCAAGAGTATCAGCTGGACATAAGCTCCAACTACGTTGGAGCAAGATCTCCGGTACACGCTGACTACCCTGGCTGATTCTTCTGCACGCATCGGTCTCCGGATGAACTTGTATAAAACCAAAATGCTAAACCGAGCATGTTATTCCGGAACCGATTGCCGGAGTTCCTCTCAAAGTTGTTCATGAATAGGTCAACCTTGGGCAAACACAACTTCAAGAAGGAAGCTCGCAGAAGAGTACAGCTAGGGTGGGCAGCATTTGGAAAACTTCGTCGAGTCTTTTCATCGCACATACCCCAAAGTCTGAAAACGAAAGTCTTTGCGTCCTACCTGTTATGACTTACGGAGTCAAGACGTGGACTCTGACTGTGCGACTGGTTTATCAGTTCAAACTTCAAAGTCGCTCAGCCTGGTGTGGAGAGAGCTATGCTCGGAGTCTCTCTGAAGGATCGAATTCGAAATGAAGTCAGAGAACCAAAGTTATCGACATAGCTCAAAGGATTGGCAAGCTGAAGTGGCAGTGGGCTGGTCACATCTGCCGTAGAACTGATAACCGTTGGGGAGACGTGTTCTAGACTGGAGACCATGGCTCGGTAAACGTAGTGTTGGGGGCCCTCCAGGTAGATGGAGCGATGATATACGCAAGCTGGCTGGTAGCGGTTGGAAACAAAGAGCTGAAGATCGAGCTCAGTGGCGGGCCATAGGTGAGGCCTATGTCCAGCAGTGGACGGAGATAGGCTATTGATGATGTTGGAGGTAGAAGCAAAAGAAAACAGAAACAGAAAATAACCCTGATTTAATCATTTCTATAAATTAAAAACATCGGACAATAAATCGATTTTAAATCGTCCCAACATTACAACTAGCATTCATATAATTTTAGTTTACACAGACATGTTCATGCATATAAATATTTATCATCAGGAATCGAAACCCTGTGACGTGGTATTTGTGAAATCTGGCTACATATGGTCATAATACAAAAAACCTAAAATAAACAAGCACAAATACTCACATGTAAAAAACCAAGGTAATGTCCAAGAAAATAATTTCATTTTAAATGATTGAAAGGAGTTGCAAAAGTCATTTTATCGATTCAAATTAACAATTTAGTGTTTTCACTTATTGAAATTATGTAGCAATCAATTTCTAATCTTGTCAACCGAGCTTAAACAACGCTACAATGTTAATGGTTTTTCTTATGAGATTCCCTATAGATCGTTAATTTACCGAAGACATTAGTGAGGTACTCTGGTTTACTTCAGGAAGTATGGTAGGTTGTGGACCAGCTGACTCATGTGATAGCTTAATAGTTTGTTGGTTCAGTGTTTGCATTATAATTTATATGGTTGCCCACATAAAGCGATAGGTCTATTAGCTAACCAACTAACTATCTAATTCTCAACTGAAATTTAGGGTATTCATATATTACATATAATATGTGTATTTAATTATTGTTTTTACTTTTTTTTTATTTGTTTCTTTTTACATTTTCTACGGACTCTTAGTCCGTACTCTTTGAAGATTCTACGATAAATTATTTTAAGATTAATTGTATTTTTTTTTAATTAACATCTTTCCGCGGTTGCTGAGCTCGTTGTTTTGAACTGAGGCTTGTGGTTCCTTAATATATAGTGTTACAATGAATTTTCCTATTGCTGAATACATGGCTTATAAATAAATAACTTAAGATCTACTTAAATTTAGTTACACTTATTCATCAAAATTTATAATTCTAAATATTAAAGTTTAAGCTATTTCGGCCTCGGATGGTTTCACTCCCAAAAGACTTTCCATGAGAATTATACGGAAATATTTTTTAAGCAATGCCAAAAAAAATTCGGTGGTTCAGTAACAGTAATCTGTAACTGTAACTGATCTGTTGAACAGGTTCAGAGCTGAGCGGGTTCCGGAAGATAAGGCGGGAGTTTTATACCTAGCCACAGAATTAAATAAGAACCCAACATTTCCCCCCACCGAAATCCGCAAGGATTTCCCAGTTACGATACCATGACAAAGTTGAATTAGATAAAACTAAAGAGAATGTGTACTTGAATATAAATTGAAATATAATTAAAGTGTTAGTGGACTGTATTATTGAAGATAAATTAATTTACTGATAAAATAGTTAATATATTATACAAAGGTCGATACAATTTTAGATATAAATAGAGTATGAAATTATTTATAAATATTCTGAGTCCTGCAGGCCTGCTATGAACTCTTATTGCGATTCATTTGACGACCTAAAATAAACTGCCCCGCTATTTCATACCACGAAGTCATTAACGCGATTCAGTTTAGGTTGACGCCAAATCAAGTCTGCAATTGGATGGCAAACTGTTTTCATTCGTTCATTTTTCGTACCATGAGGTGACATATCAACCTAAATTGGATAGTTTAAGTGTCAAATTAAGCGATCCAATAAAAGTTGCTTCTTTCTTAGCGTGAAGTGAATCGTTTTGTTAATAACTTTTAAAAAATAGTGAAAATATACGTAATTCAAGGTATTTCAGTTGAATATTTTGTGTTTCTTATGTGTTAATATAAACAAGTGATTTGTAGAGCATTTTTTATTGTAGATGTCTGACGAATTAGTCCTTTTTGAATTCATGGAAAATGATAATGAAATAAACACAACACGGCGACAAAAAAGACGTCTAACACGGTAACAATTGGACCCCTTTTATTTGGAAGATGCAGAATTCATAAAGAGATATCGGTTGTCTAAACAATTGGTATAAGAACTGTGTGATGAACTGAGGATTTTTTATTAAAGCCCGTTGCTATGTCTTTATTTCGGTTCAGAAATTCCCAAAGCTGCTCAAGTTGACCGAACGTTACTCTTCGACGCGATTCATCACTGTAAAAAAACCACTTAAAATACATTGGTACTTAAGTTAGGTACGGGTTTGAGATAAAGAAGTTTGTAAGTTTACATTATGAAAATATAACATTATTACTACACAAGGATACTTGCGCCCTTATTCGTATTACCAATTATTTTAAGTCAGTGAAACGTTAAAACACTTATAAATAAAATAAATATGTACTAATAATAACACGTAATTTTCTTTCAATAATAGTTAGAGATACCTACTTTCAAAACTCTAAAAATCTCAACAATAACAACCGCCTTCTGTCCAACATGAGTGGAGGCGCGCTCTAAACTCGTCATAATCAATTTATTTTTACGACAACACTAAACAAACCTTTAAATTGTAATGTAAAAAATTATATAAATTACTATTATTTAATAGTACTAATTAGTAATTTAGTACTAAGAAAGCCTTAGTGTTATTTAATTTTATGCTCAATAGCGCAATTTTAAAATATATTTGTTGTTATTTTTACACATAGAAACCGCTAAATCATATCAACTAGGTTTCGAAACGCAACACATATGGTTCGAGTAAAAGAGACAGACTTATGCAACGACGGTATAGCGTTATCTCTTTCTCACCGCGGACCAGAGACAAATTTCGTTCGTTCATTCCTACGTGAGCGATTCAAACGCCAGTCAGCAAAAGGCACTTCATGGTACGAATCTTAGCGATTCAGTTTAGGCACCTAAACTGAATTGCATCGGAATTGAATGTATAAGTAAAAGTTGATGGTAGGCCTGCTGATCCAACGGTAGAGGACTCACTTTGGAAACGGGACGAATGAATTTGTTTCCGTTTGATTTTTTTAAAACATTAACACGGACCACACCGTCCGGACCAACGTGTAATTTAGTAATTCTAGCTAACCCCCCCCACTTGAGAAGTGGAGGATCATTAATTAATACAAGACCACCGACACTAAGACTACGACAATTGGTTATTATTATTTTCTTTTTTTTTTTATATCATTTGGGCCGACAAACAAGCAGACGGTCCACCTGATGGTAAGTGGTCACCGCCGCCTATGGGCATTTGCAACACTAGGGGCATCGCCAATGCGTTGTCAACCCTGAGACGTGAAGTTGTTAAGTCTCATGTGCCTGTAATTTCACCGGCCCCCGGTTCTAATTTAGAAAATTTAAGAAAACTTAACGACTTTACTAGCGCTTTTGACAATGTAATTTTTTTTAATGTAACCTGTTTGACATTATTGTCAGTCGTTTGACAGTTGGCGCGATTAACAGAATGCGCGCTGCAAATATCGTTTAAAATAGTGGCATGGGTCGGAATTATATTGATAAACTAATTAATTTATAATTTCTTCAATCGGAAGATTCGAATTCAATATTCATTGTTAAGACTGGACAACGTCTGTCGGGTCAGCTAGTGTAAAATAAAATACGACGACAACCTCGATAAAGTCTTATGACAATCAACTATCTAGCTAGACCGTACTACTACCTATAGAAAGGCTAGTAATCGAATGGTAGAACTAGACTTATTATCATTCATCTTATAAATAAACTACCCAGATTTTTGCAACAAAAGGAACTAATAAATGTTTAAAGTAAAAAAATATACAACCTATCCTTCAAATTGCAAATATAAAACTTCACAGATTTACTTTTAATGATGATGTGCCAGTGCCAGAAAAAGGTGTGGCTGAAAAAAAAAAACTACAAATCTATGACCAAAAACCGGTACAAATCGCAAACAACCAGTTACAAATCCGAAAATAAAACAAAAATAAATAAAGCTATTAATATTGTTCCTAAAAACCAAAGACAAGTTACAAAGTAACAATAAGAACAACAACGCAAATATAAACATTAAAGTGAAAACAATGTATTTTGGTTTCTTTAATTCAATTAAGAGTTCTACTTTTCACACGGACTCTGATAGGAGGAGGTATACATAACTTCCATCAAATTACATCACAATTACTCGCTATTCTGTAAGTACCTACCATTTAATTTAATAAGTGTGAAGAGAGAGATCAATTAATACAATAAGATGTAACTACGTGAGAACTGTGTTTACAAGTTTATATATTAAAGACTAGTTGTCATCCTGCAGTGTCATTTTCATTTGAGTTTATGAATTTGTTAATAACTTAAGGTTATATAATAAATAATAATATGGAAACAGAAAAGAGTAACTTAAAACTCTACTTTTTTTTTTTTTTTTTATTCTTAATAAACTACTTAAAATTACTTAATAAATAAAGCAAAATCTAAAAAATAAAATGTTTAGTTAATTAATAGGGAAATTGGGCATATCTTTCGATTCGGAAACATCAAATATAACGAAAAAAATTAAATAAAAATCCAACCTAATAATCGCCTAGCGATCGAAATTCGACCGTATTTCAATATTTTTTTGTCATAGTAACCTCTTTTAATCATTGCATAGAACTTTTTTGGAATTTTATTGTAGTACGTCAGCTGCGAGCGTGTACAAATACATCATTATGTGTTTGACATCGGCACTATGAAAGTAATATACATACCTATGTGTGTCAAACGAATGGTAGTGTGTGTAATGTTTTTTTTATAAATTTATTGTATTTCTAATGCATCATTATATACAATATTAGTTTTCTGACCTCCATCTCCATATAAACTTTAACTGTGCCAGATTCATTCACCGGGTTACTTTCGTGAATAGGGGTACAATGTTTTTGATTTACCTATTAATATATAGATAGAAGGAAACCTTAACGAACTCATGTCCGTTCTGACAAAAATGTTCAACAACATATTATATATAGTCTTACCTATTACCTTACACCTATTACTATTATAACTATTACCTTACCTAGTACACTGAGCTATGGAAAGAAGCATGCTGAGAATCAGATAGATAAGCAAATAAATATTGAGAGCATATTAGAGCTAGAACCGGAGTGATAGACATTCTTACAAAGATAGATCAAATGAAGTGGAGATGGACGGGTCATATGCTACGGAGCTGTCATGACAAATGGAGTAAAATATTGACTGAATGGTACCCTAAAAACGGGAAACGAAGTAGAGGCAGACAACGCAAAAGATGGGAGGACGAAATCAAACTAACAGTGGGTCACAACTGGAGAAGAGTTAAAAGGATAGAAAACAGTGGAAATCGTTACAGGAGGCCTTTGCCAGGAGGCACACCGAACTCCGGGACATATTAAAATAAACCATAGATAAGAAAAAAACAATTATAGATATAATAGGGAGTTTTGGGATATAAAGGCTATATTAATATTATTACTATACATATATTATTATATATAGACAACACTAAATGTTAAAAAACAATTGTATCCTTAGTAGTTAGCAGTACGGTAGCTCTAGTTACTATGTATGATCTTAAATTTATTTTATATTCACACCATTACTATGCGTGGTATAATTTTCCATTGTAGCTGCTGTGTACCTCACAGCATGTGCCAGAACTACCACCAATACCGCCATAGGGTGGTTTTCACATTTTACGAATGTATCCCTTTCATCCTTTTCTTTATCTGGTATTAATTTCGAAATATTCAATTTGAAGTTTTGAGTTTCATGAATGCATCCATTTTCGTTCATCCATGAAATGGCTTTCTTTAACCAATGCGGACGATGGAACTCTTTATAGCCAAACAGAGCGCGCACATTGCAACTGAAACGTAAAAATATGATCACGTAGGTATTATGGAAGAAGAAAGGAATGGCATACTGTCCCAACACTTGTGATGAAACCTAAAATACCTAAATGAAAATTATCTACACTAATATTATAAAGACGAAAGATTTTTATTTTTGTATTTTTGTATGTAACGAATAAACTCAAAAAGTACTGGACCGATTTTAATCATTCTTTTTTCATTAGAAAGCTACATTATCACTGAATAACATAAGCTATATAAAATTTTCAAAAAGTGATCCATAATAAAACTCCAATAATGTAACCCAAGGTGTGAAAAAATTACAAAACATTCTTACGTCGCGTGCGCTGCGAAAACTATTGATGATAGAATGAACAAAATAATGTAACATCATCGACAGCTAGTATTGTATAAAACAAAGTCGCTGTCGAATCGAAATGGATTTTGATGGTTTTCATCAAAAGATAGAACGATTCAAGAGAAAGTTTTATATTATGTAGGCTACTTTTACAGGAATGCGAGTGAAACCGCGGGGGAAAGCTAGATAAATATATAATGCGCAGTGTCAAAAAGTCTCAGCGTAAAACTGTGCATATTAAACAGTGCGACCCTAGCTCGCTGTTATCCTTACAGATCCTAATTAATCGCACACATATTCAAGAATTTATTGACAATCGAATCGTGAATTTAAATGTATCTGGGGTTATCGCCTTTAGAATTTGCATAGTAAAATATAGTTTTAACTATGTTCTATATTGTAGCTTCAGTAACTTTAAAAGTGCCCTCCGAAGGCCTAAACAGAATAAATGGTTTTGAATTGAATTGAATTGATTACTCGTCAAGAAGGCCGACAAGTAGAGAGACGTTCCACCTGATGGTAAGTGACCCCCGTCTAGGGACATTTGCATCACCAGGGACATCGCCAATGCGTAGTCGACCATAAGGCGTGAAGTTATTAAGTCTCATGTGCCTGTTATAGCGCCGCCTGTACCTTTCTAACCGAAAAACAGTAATTACACGTGCACTAATGCTTCACGGCGGAAATGATTATGATAGTAGTACTTCTGCAGACAAACTCTGCACTACGATCTCTACTCTATTGACGGGCCAGTTGGATTGGTGGTTAGAGACCCTGCCTGCCAAGCTACAGGTTGCGGGTTCGATTCCCACCCAGGACAAACATTTGTGTGCATAAACATGTCCATTTGTTATTTATCTGGGTGTAAATATCTACATAAATATCAGTTACATGGTAGCCATAGTACAAGCATTACACTTTGCTTAATTTGGGATCAGATAAGCATGTATGTATAATGTCCTGGGATATTTATTTACTACTTTTTAGAAGTCTGTAAGCATCAAGATTATTAAACTAAAATTACGTCGCGTTTCGACAATAGGCTGAAAGGAAATATGTGGAACAAAGCTACCTACGGCTTTTTAAAAACATGTCCCATGAAAATAATCCACGTCGTGCTATGTATACAGCCTCTCGGTACATGTGAGATCATAATGTGTCCATAAATGTGTCATCTTCCGCCTCTGATTGAACGTAACAACGGCGCAAATGCCGCCTTGCCATAATGTTGAATAATCTGAAAAATACAAACAAAATAGAAGTAATAACGTTTTATAAATACTTATACGTACCTATTACCTACACACTATACACCTATATACCACTATATAGAGCATCTCCTCGCGATTTCGCAGCTTCTCTTTGTAATAATAAACATGTAACCACTGGGCCAGAAAACCGCCTCTAGCCACTTGAATCAAGTCCGACTTATACCCGTTTAGGTTACAACTGTGTCCGACCTCAATTCTTCCAATTTTGCGGCTTATCATCATTTTCATATTTATATCTAGACGTACTTTTCTTTGTGGAATATGGATAGTCGCTTTTTAAATCTTAATAAATATACTAGGACATTCTTTACACACGGCCATCTGATCCCAAACTAAGCAGAACACAAAATAATATTACTCGGTAATTTAATAAATATAATTACATCGAAAATTTGTTTTAAAGTATTATCTCAATATCGATGCGTCGGCAACACTAGTTCTACGTTTCGTTCGTTCCGAACATTGTTCGTAGTAGGATGTAAATGAAAACTTCGGTCGAATGTCGGACGGGCCCGAACATTCGGATTAATCACTTCGGAGTAGACCTCCTTCTTGTACTATGGAAACCAAATAACTGATATAATACATATGAGTATACTACTTTTATTTTCTAAATACATACATAGATATTTACTTGTGGTTATAACCTATATCCGGGTGGGAGTCGAACCCACGACCTCCGGCGTGGCAGTTAAGGTCTCTACCACCAAGCCGGCTGACCCGTCAACACATGGGTGAAACTGCGGATAACCCTTTTGTTGATACATGTAAATTAAATTAATTAAAAGATTTTTCATTTAGTGGCTTACTAGTGACCTCACATTACCTAAGTCTTCGCTAAGAACCGGCAAGAAATTCAGCAAGGTTACATTATTTTTTATTTTTTATAAAATTATTTTTTATATAAGTTTTATATATTCTGACTTTTTGGCTATTTTATAGTATCAATTTTAAATATTTTTATATTTAACAATTACAAAATACTTAATATGGGTAACATTCAAAAACAAAATAAAATTGTGTGTTTTCTTTTTTAAATAGAAAATAACAATAATTCTTACAACTTAAACAAGAAAATTAGAAATAAGAGAATTAGAAAAGAATTAAATAATGTTGGCAAATGCCTCCTTTAGGGATATTATAGTTACCAACTTGTGACTTAGAGCGTAACCAACTGATGATGGAGCATAGATTTCTTTAAAGCATTGCGGCTCTTGACAACAGGGAATTAATTTTGCAAAATCTATCGGCTCGGGCATGTTTGATATTCTTGATATGCACCGATCTGAAAATTAATAAACTCTTATAAAGTCTTAATTAGAATAACATGCGTCTCCTCCTTGGATTACTGCCGAATCCTGAATGCAACCACTCCTCAACTTATATTCACTTATGCTATATGCTTAGTTGAGTTTGACGTATGTTACCTATTGTAGTCTCGAGATCCTGTTTAGCGAATACCGTTAGATAGTTCTGAGTACATATATCATCATAAGAATAATAAATAATACTTCTTCCCCTCCCGCCTCATAGGTTACTTATCTGCCGCCGTAACAGGGATCATTTTTTTGTACCACATGGGCCGACAATCAAGCAGACGATCCACCAGGACCTTGAGCATGATCAACTATCGTAAGGGTATCAAGCGCGCAAAAAACCAATGCAAAAAATACTGCGACAAAATATTGTTAATTATTGATTTAATATTTTTTTATCGTTTTTCTTAAGTTTTTTAAATATGATATCATTCTTAAAAAACCACAGTTTTATAAGAGGAATTCAGTTAGAATTGTATTAATGTTAATTTGTAATTAACTTACCTCCACTTGCGTGATCATTCCAATAAAACGGTTTGTTCCTATAAATAAAATGCGATACTACATAATCAGCTTTATTGATCATTTTTTTCATGACATTTCGTTGATTTTTCTTTAAAATACCATTATAATCGCGTATGGTTTTTAATACTGCTGTAAAGAGTACGGTTTATGGAAGAATTCTGGGTTTTAAGGAATGGAGGTTTAATAATTAGGTAGGTTTACGTATATAATGATATAATACAAACTTCTACCCCGTGGTTACACCCGTTTTCCATGAAAATTTGTGCAGCCATTATTGAGCTAAATGATTTTTTTACTCACGGCCCAGACCCCTTATTCTCCCTAAGCTAATCGTAAAACAAACTTCTTCGGCGAACCAGTGCAGCGAGGCCTCGGAGAGCTTACCTCTCACGTAATTTCGTAGTTAACGAAAGAGATCAAGCATAGAGACTGCGGCGAAACATCCTCGATCTTGTGTCTTTTTCCTTACAGAATGGAAGCCCAGATACCAAACTAAGCTAATATTATATTAAACAAACCATATTACTAATATATTCTACATCTACTACATATACTTATTTTCCTTCTAAATACTAGAATAGACATGTTCATGCACTTAAATTGTTCTGGGTGGGAATCAAACCAACGACCTGTGGCGCGGCAGTCTGGATCTTTAACCAACCCGCCCGTTACAAATGCACATACAAACTTTCCCATTTATAATATTACTTAGTTTACTAGTATTGATAGATTGACACAACTGCCCGTTTCTGAAGGTATCCTAAAATATAAAGGCGCAATTTTGTAAGGGTGGATGGATGGACTTTCATGCAAAAATTACTAAACTGATTTGGATGAAACTTGGGCACATATATAGTTTATAACCTTAAGTTTTTTTTTAACCCGGGAAAAATTAATATCCCTCGGGAACTTGGGTAAAACCGCGGGGGACATAATTATACCAAATTATTTCTTTTGACTTACCTTTCATGATACATAACCCTAAAGCTTTATAACAACTGTGTCATTAGGACTATTAGGAGCCTTAGCAAAATATTTAACAGTACGTCTTAGGTTTCTCAGATAGTGGTTCAAACCTGGCATCGTCGAAACCGTACTTTCGGCGTCCATGTATTTATCGGGAAAATTCTCACCTCTGTACCCAAGATTGTTCGTAGGATATTCATAATAATTGCAATAACAGGTTTTAATTAAGAAAACTGTAAATAGAAACTGATTATAATTCATCTCAATGCACGCATTCAATTACTGTGAAAATTGTTGATACTGGTTTAAATTTCACAATTAATCAATAAACGAAGGCATGCTTTCATTCATGGGTTTAATGTCACATTAATTTGTATTACTTGTATCTGTTGATTTAATAAAGTGTAAATGAAAACAATTTAACCGGAAAATAAAATTGTTTTTCATCTCATTCCAAACCCGAGAATTTAGGCGTAGGTTGATATAGGTAATGCTAAATTTAGCCCTAAAGTGATGTCGGTCAGTGATGGTTATAATCCGTCAGCGCAGCATCAGTAAATTGAAGGTCCTATAGATACTATAAAAACGCTATATTACGGACTGGTTTCAACCATGAGACTTGCTAGTTATAATCTCAATTACTGCTATGATGTAACTTTATTTTATACAAACCGTTTATATATTTGAAGATTTTTTTTATTGCATTAAATCTTTAATAAGGTTTTATCACGGCTTGAATTTCAAGAATAAATTTTTTTTTTGCCTTTCGATCGTTTTGGCTAAATTTGTAATAATCAATTAAGAGGACTGTTTAAGAATTATTTTTCTAAGACATTGTATCTAGGAGCTGGTAATATATATTATATATATTATATATCTAGATAATGTTCCATAATCTCTGAATTACCGCAACCATAACACAATGTCGTCAAAAACGGATCAAACAAATGCCTTTATTACACTAGTTTTGATACTATATAAACTATTCCCTAAACAATCCCACCATAAATATTTCATGAAAATAGTTTTCCAAGACTTACAAGCTCATAACGCTTTTATTGTTATCAGATATCTTGAAGAGCCAAGCTTATCATCATATTGAGTGAGATTAGTAGAGTTATACTAACTCTATCACTGCTAATCTCAATCTAATCTGAGGTTTTGAAATATAATGAAACGCTTCTAGAAAAGATAGTGAGCGACCCCCGGCTTTGGCTTGTCTTGGGAATACTACCCTGCCCCCAGATCAAAGTATTTGGACGAAATTCGGCACAAGATATAGAATATGGTAGGAATTTACTCACATATCTGTTTTTCCCGGATTAACATTAAATTCCTCGGAAAAGCGAGTAAAACCGTTGGTTGAAAACTTAATAAATTGCAAAGTGTTTTGAGATTAAAATTGAACCCAATTCGTTTAGCCATGATATTTTTCTTGCCTAGATTCGTTTTGTTGAAAAAAAAATATATAATAAAAATTAAAGATAAAACAGGATCGAACCAGTTAAAAGCATACTAGGTCACAATAACTGTTTTTTGAAACTTTTACTGTATTAAATTTGGAATCTTCCTTATCGCATCTAAATCTCAATTATGTGTGTGTTTTTGATGTGGAAACTTCTGTAGGGGCGTTGGGCATTTTTTGAGATTAATACAATTGACCTCGCGACACTGTTACCGTTACCGACACCTCTGTATATAAGTATCTACATGTATTAGCCCGTTTACATGAGAGTTGGGTTTAGGCTGAAATACATTGATATGTATATATTTGTTTAATAACAACACATATTGTGTATATACGTACAACATAGAATATGTATTCATGTCAGTTTTCACTTCTGACGGCACTCCCGGAGTTAGAGTTACCTCTACCGAAAAAGGAACCACTATAAGATCACTTCGTTGTCCGTCTCTCCTTATATTCGTCATTATACCCTTTTCCTCAGGAACGGATTGAAATTTCGTTTTGTTGTCAAGTTTCCAACCCGCGGTCCCTTGCAGGTATAAAAATAGGTTGATGCTTTTAAATCAACCCAATCAAAAGATTCAACGATATAAGCCTTATAATTTTACACTTCGTAGGAAAACCAAACCTATATTATAAGGTCTCACAGCTTAAATAAAAGAAATAAATACAAAATATTTGTTTGCAGTAACAAATTTTTACTTTGGGCTCCGTAAATTGCCTGTGACGTAAATCGATGTACGGTAAGTATTGTAGCACAGCAAATTTGTCAAGAAATACCAGACGGATTTAAAGGAAACTAACAGGCGCACAGATAGAACTAGCCCTGAAATATGATACTTTTTATCCCGGGTATTTCTCTCGAACGTGGGTGAAACCACGGCGGACAGCTAGTATATAATATGGACGAACTATCAACGTACAAAGCTTGTACGGGAACCTTGGCGCTCGAGCCAGCAGACTCGCACTTTTGAGTATTTTTATTTGTAACTACTATCCAGCTGATTCACCTGCGATCCCAACGGATCTGATGTATCCCGGGATCATAACATAATTAATATCATCCGGGAATAATGTTGCTTGCAATAAATTAATTCTTGAATCGGAAGAGTAGTTTCGGAGAAGTAAAAAAATCATATAAGGGGAATACATTTCCTTAACAAACTATCTAAAGACATTCCGGAATTACCCGTGCATAAATTTAAACCCGGTGAAAGCTTTGTATCAAAAGGGTTTTTATAATATATCAGATTATTTAGAGGTCAATAAGTCTTGGCAATGAACTGCTCGCCGGACAAGTGCTTGGAAAGGCCTATTTGAATAATTGTATTTTAATTTCATTCTTAAATTGGTAATGTTATTTTATTCAGTGTATCTTCGGGTAAGGAGTTTAAAAAAAATCTAATTTCGTAAGTACGCAGAGGAAAATGTACGAATAAAGAGATATTCCATAAGTTTGTTATTTATATTCACTCTAGTTGTCCCGTGATATAGTTTATAACGAGAAAAAGGAGAGGGGGTACTTTGCTACAGTAATTACATAGTTAAAATTATCTTATAAGTTTATTGCCAATGAATATTGAAAAAACATTAGGTGATATAGAAAAAAAGGATATAATGATCATTAAATGAAAGTGTTTACTTCCACTTGATTGAGCCTCTTTGATCTTTTTCAACTTATTTAACGATTGCCAGAATTGATATGGTTGCTATTCTTGGCCTTATTAGCTATAGCTATGGCTATCGAAGATTTTGTAGTTTTATGGTTTGATTTGCCGTTTTTCTGTTTTCTCGTGGATTGGTTGATTATCAAATGATTTTCGTTGTTGGCCTCATTTTCGATATTAATTTCTACGGAAGATTCAGAGGCTTCAGGATTTACTTTATCACGTTTCTTTTTCTTCGGGGATTTGCCAACATTTATATGATTTTCGTTTTTGGCATCATTACTTATATTTATGTTTATCGAAGGTTCTGATGTTTTTCGTGGGTCTTTTTTAGGTGGTCTACGTGTTGGTTGGGCTTTTTTCTTAGATTTGGATACATCCTCTTCAGATGTTTCAGTTTGCTCCTCAGATCCAGACGCAGATTCGTCTTCTTCATGTTCAGATTCTTTAGATTCAGATGACGAATCTGCATCTTCAGATTGCTCCTCTGAACTACTATGTTCTTCCTCGCCTGTATCATCTTCTTCGGATTTGGTGTGATATTCATTTATTGGTCGACGCGGACGGTTATAGGGTGGTGGGTTTATATTTGGTAGTCTATTATGTTGTGATGGGCACGGCACATGTGGCTTACTCCAAGGTATGACAGGTAGTTTCCACGGTAGAAGCAGCTTTGACAATATACACCTCCTAGGGTTTCCAAAATCATTGATTCTTTCGTCTCGGTCGGAATTTACTATGGATATGCTGCAGCCTCCCAATCTAATTATTTTGACCTCATCTGTTGACTTATATGGATTCCCAGATTCGTTACCACATCGAATATCAAGAATATTGACGCTCTTTATTGATGCTCCATAAATTTGGGAAGCAAATAATATCAACAATACACCAACTGTAAGGAGAAAGAATGGAATGATAATGAAACATCGATTTATAATATATTTTACTTCATGGCTTAACTTAGGCATAATCTTATATATCTTATATCATATCGAAACCCTGCAACTATGTACTCGTATATATATGAGTAACTTTCAGTTCATTCTGGATCTACAAACATTTTACAACCGTCTGTCGATCCATTCATCCCACTAATAGTAACTTCAGTAACTTTAAATGTGACCTTCATGAATGCCTTCCGAGGGCCTAAACTGAATAAAAAATGTATAGATCTATTGATTTTGTTTTTCTTTCACGCAAAATCTACCAAACAGATTTGTATGAAGCAGCCCTAGAATAGCATATGAGCTAGTTTTTATCCCGGGAAAATGGAACATCCCTCGGGAACCCGCAGCTTCTTTTTACATTTTCTACGAACTCTTAGTGCGTACTCTTTGAAGATTCTGCGATAAATTATTTTAAGATTAATTGTATTGTGTTTTTATAAATTAACATCTTTCCACGCTTGCTCAGCTCGTTGTAGTGTAGTGTTACAATAATTTTTTCTATTGCTGAATGCATGGATTTTAAATAAATAACTTAAGATTTACTTAAATTTAGTTACACTTATTCATCAAAATTTATACATTCTAAATATTAATGTTTAAGTTATTTCGGCCTCAGATGGTTTCGCTCCCAAAAGACTCAGTAATTCATTTAATAATTATAAAAAGAAATGAGGTACATGTAGGTACTTACTGTTAAAATACCTTACACACATCTTCAAGCCAATGCAAATTGCAATCAAAGTCGATGTGGTTTTTAAATTAATTTCTGGCTTATCGATAATTAAATATTGTTAGGAATATAACAACACATTAGCCATTTGCTAACAATAATTAAAACTTTATTTTAACTTGCTGTTGCTTTGCGGTTTCTCTCGCATTCGAATTGATGAACAGAACAGCCAATACCCACAGCAATTTTTCGAAAATGCATTTATCTGATGCCTGCAGGAGGTTTTAAGATATTTTGTTTTTCTTTCTGTGTGACGAAAAATAAATTAATGATTAACACATTCTATACCAGGGGTCACCAATTAGTTTCACTCGGGGTCCGTTTTAAGAAATGAAATGGCCATTGCGTGCTCACAACATTTTGTAGAAAAAAAAATTATTAGACATATGTAATTACGGAAAAAAATGTATTTTTTTACATACATATTTTATTAAATTACATACTCTGTAGTGCAAGTTGCTGTATTCTCGAGGTCCGCATTTGGCGACCCCTGTCTATACTAACCAAAGTGATTGATTAATAATTAAAATATTTCCCTGTAATACAAAAGTTTCACTTCTACCGTGTATTCACGACACATCCTGTTTTTTTTTCATTTTAGCCTACACTTTTACCATATATTTATTATTTTTTTTTTTTTTATGTTTTGGTAGGCAAACGAGCAGACGTATCGCCTTCCATTTTAACATACATTGTTGTTTTTTGTTATTGGGATAACGACTTAGAACACGTTATTAGTTCAAATAATTTATTTGATATCCAACGTTTAAACACCAGCGCAATCGTCCGATCCTTATAATGCATTTGTTGACCACGTGGTGCAAGGTGTAAAGTGCAAATTATTTAAAAATTCTCAAATGCAATGTATAAGAACATTATGCCTTGCGTATGTATAGAAGAACAAAAAAAAGGTTTGTATATATAGGAAAAATTAAAGATGAAAGACTAATTGGTTTAGAGGAACAATATTTGTTGTAACGCCTGTAAAGGTAGACGTAAGTTTCATGGTTAATAAATAAATAAATAGCTTATATATTCTCTCACCTAAAAAATACTACCGTGTATGACCCTATAAATCATAACAGAAATAGCCTTACTAACATTATCATTTCGAAAGTATTTCTACCTGTCTGCTTGTCTGTTTTTGATACTTAGTTGAAGAGATCTTGATGAAATTTTATAGGGAGATAGATTTTATTTTGGGGTTAAACTTGTACTTCCTTTAATTTTAAGTCAAACCTAACAATTAATAAAGCTCTAAACCGAGTACAGTGGAAAGAAATGGAGGAGGCCTTTGCCAAAGTTGGGCAAACAGACGAAGTTTTTTGAGTAGTAGAGCTCTTAGTGCAGAGTTCGCCCGGGGAAGTACTACCTTACCCATTTCCGTCGTGAAGCTGTCGATGTCATCGACTCAGCAGAGTCGTTAACTTAAGTTAATTATTTGGTAATTATCCTTTTTTGCCTCTTATTGTGTCTAAATAAAGGCTATTATCATAAACCTAACAATAATTATGGAAATAAATATTAGTCAATACATTACATAGTAATTAATAAAAGGTAGCATGAACCGGTTATCAGCATAATATTCTAAGTATAAACCAGACTAAAGTTATTACTTATTATTATGGTAAAACCTCAATAGAAGAACTTGTTCAGTCTAGTAAAACCAAAGAAAACTTACTGCATACGACTAAGCAATGCCTTGTTTCAACATGCCTTAAGCATTAAGCAATAAATTGTGTAATTTGCACCTATCTAATGGAACATGGTGTGTTTATTTTATTATGTACCATATTATCGTAATTTTAAGCCATAAAATAATAAAGAATAATATCTAATTTCCAATGTATTGTAGAAAGTTTGTTAAAGTTACTAGCCGATAAATCTACACTAATATTATAAGGAGGTAACGTTTGTTTGTTTGTAAAATTGGATGTAAATGATCCCCGAAACTATTCATCCGAATCATTAATTACTTCACTGATAGAAACATTCTTAGAAGGCAAAAAGGCGTTTACTCTCATTATTCAAAACGAAACTTGAAACAACAAAACGAACGAAATTTCGCATATAACCCTACCCTAAATCTTTTTCATTATGTTTGGTTCCTATATACGAGTATAGAGAATTTTCGAAATGATCAGTGTATATCATGGGACTTTGCTCAATTTGAGGTTAAAATTCCAAATAATCGTCAAATAATTCAAATTTTCATTCATGAATTAATGTAGGTATATTTTCCGTGGTTAATATAATATACGCACGAAATTTCGATGGAACCTTCCCTTTTCGTTGAATAAGAGTAGACCCTCTGGCTCTTAAGTGTCTCATTTTTGTATTCATTATAACGGCGGCCGATTTCTGTAAGTCTAAGACATAGAAATATATAAAACTCACAGGTGAGTTAAAACTGTATTTGTTATATTTTTTTTTCATCTGCCAGTGCTAGTGGTAGTAATTCATTGTGTTAATTTAAAATAGTAACAACTTTATAGCTTTCTGCATAGAATACAATTGCACGGCACTTCTGTAAGGTCTTCTTTCAAGATTTTGTGACATCCATCCTTTCTGTTTTGTCTGCCTCGATTCTCAGTAGTGCTAATTGCGAAAGGCGTTCTTGGGCCCATAGAATTTCCAAGATATCCATTTCCATCTGCCTGCACTGTTCCCAATAGTTTGGGGGAATCCAATACCTATGCTTTTTGACCTATAAGTCTTTTTACGACCGATCGCCAGCCTGACATCAACCCTCTTAGAAATGCTTTTGTTGACCACAAGGTGCTAGTGCACTTGGTCATCGGAATGATCTGTGGTCGATTTACAAGACCCAATAGATGAGTTCGGATGGTGGTTTTTGTCAGCCCTGCACTGAATCGCCACCAAATCCTATAAATGATGGGAACATTAGTAGGGAAGATCTTAATTTCTTTTATAACGCAATTTTTTTGCAAATTACTTATATTTTTTAAATAAATACTTTACAAAACCAAAAGTAAATAATAATAATAACGAAGTGTTATAATGTCCAAGAAAATAATTTCATTTTACATGATTGAAAGGAGTTCCAAGACTCATTTTATCGATTCTTTAAAATTTACTAAATAGTGTTTACACTTCAGGAATTATGTAGCAATCAATTTCTAATCTCGTCAACTGAACTTACACAACGCAATGTTAATGATTTTCCTTATGAGATTCCCTATAGTTAGGTAGTCTGGTTTACTTCAGGAAGTTTGGTAGGTTTTGGACCAGCTGACTGATCATGTAATACTCTCGGAATCGAAAATGATACCGATAACTTAATAGTTTGTTGGTTCGGTGTCTGCAATATAATTTATATGGTGGCCGACATAAAGCCGACATAAAGCCATAGGTCTATTAGCTAACCAAATAACTATCTAATAATCAACTTAAATTGTAGGCTCTTTAAATTTCAAGCTGCTCTCTGCACAGTGCACCTCTAATTTTCTTGTTTAAGTTGTAAGTAATTATTGTCATTTTCTATTTTGTAGTCTTGTTATTTCTTTTTTTTTTGTTTTTTTTTTTGTTTTTGAATGTTAGCTTTATTAAGTATTTTGTAATTGTTAAATATAAAAATATGTAAAATTGATATTATAAAATAGCCAAAAAGTCAGAATAGATAAAAAAGAATTTAATAAAATAAAAAAGAATGTAACCTTGCTGAGTTTCTTGCCGGTTCTTCTCAGTTGAAGGCTGACTTCCGAACCGGTAGTAGCTTCAGTAACTTTAAATTTGACCTTCATAAGTGCCTTCTGAGGGCCTAAACTGAATAAATGGTTTTGAATTTTGAATTTTGAATATAAAATGTTGCCATCTTATCGAAGACGTAAAAAAAATATTTAAACACTAAAATGTTCAATTTTTGTTTTTATTATGACAGCTGTGAAAATCAATCTTTCTGACTTAAATCCGTTTTTGAGATACACTAACACAAATGGTGAAAAAAAAAAACTAAATTTCTTGAATGGAAACACCCATAGTTGTTTTATTATAATTTTTTGCTATGGCCTCTAGCAATATGTAAACCATAAAACGTTTCAATTATGATATGAGGTTACAGTAACATCTAAATCTAACACATCTAATTCCAGTTAACAAAATTTTTACTCGTGAGAAAAAGTTACCTATAATAGGTAAAATTAAGCTGCCACACATGTGGCGTCATATGGCATGAGATAATGTTACATAAACCGGAGCGAAACCTTATTATATTATTTACGTTCACGCCGAAAATGATATATGAGGTAGCCAACCGTTATGCGCAAACAATATTTGTTTTTTTTTGTATAAGGGTAACGAAAGAAAGAAAGAAAACATTTATTTTGGACTCGCATATCATCAACATAGACAATTTCATCGATATCACAAATTACACACAGATACAATATAGAAACAGCAATACAATGGGTACAGCTAGGCTTAATTTTTTTGCCAATAACTGTTTCATTCACAAAAAATCGAATCTATTTGACAAGAAAAAACTATAACAGTAGATAGTTAACCGACTACATAATTTTGACTGCATTTTGTCAATATCATAATATTTTGTGTAATTATGGCCCTTAATTAAATATTAATAAAAACTAAATTTCACTTAAATTGGGGTTTTTATTAAGTATCTAACACTGTTTGAATGTTTTTTAAAGTAGAATTCATTTATGATTATTACTTTGTCCAGCTATTTATCAAATGGATCAAAAAGTTTTATCTTAAAAGTCGTGAGAATTTAGTTTAAAAAAAAATCTAAAATAAACATGCAAAAAATTGCATGAAAAAGACAATATAAAAAATATAATATAGTATATCACCATTATTTAGCACCGAAAGTAGTTACACGCCATGCCTGCAAAGGTATGTTTATTGATATAGTGAATATCTATAAATATCAAAAAATACATGTCACTCCTTTTATCCCGGAACAGGTAGGTAGTCTCTGGACAAAATTTTGCGATTTCAGACTTTCTACCAAAGTAAAAGTCGTTTCGTATAACAAAACAAACACCACTTTGGTTTTAAAAACGATGTAGGACTAATGTCGTCACTTCCTGGTATAATATGTATTTTCTGTAACTTCTTCTAACGGTTCCTATATTTACAGTTTTGAGCTATCACCTATCCTATGACATATGAGTGTAAATAGAAATAAGACAAATTCGATCGTCATAGGTCGTCAACCCATCCAGCCGTATAGAAGTTACGAGGTAATGTAAGAATCCTATACAAAATAGGTATATCTTATACCAACAAAGATAGCGCGAAAAACATAACACTTCCTTGCAGTCGTGTAAAAAGTTTTAGAAATATAATATACTCATTAGATTTTTTGCTCGAAACCACTTGATATGTTTTTCACGGTAAGTAAATGCAAAGCGACGCAAATACTGAGAATATTATATTTCGAAGGATATATTATAAGACGTGTCGGAAGAATTTATCGCGTTTGATCCTCAAATACGTATAAAGTTACTCTCAAAATATCGATTCAGATATACGCGTGTCAAATCAAATGCGTTTAACTGTTTGGTTACTTTTTAACCCGGGAAAACGTAACATCCTTCGGGAATGCGAATAAAACTGCGGGGAACAGCTAGTATAATATAATGTGGGAAAATCATAAGTCATAACCATTGACAGGCCAGTTGTCTTGATGGTTAGCGACCTGACCGGCAATTCGCAGGTCGCGGGTTCGATTCCCACCCAGGACAAACATTTGTGTGCATTAACATGTCTGTTTGTTCTGTGTCTAGGTGTAAATAACTATATCAGTAAGTATTTACAAAAAAAAAGGAGTATATGTAATATATCAGTTATCTGGTTTCCATAGTACAAGCTCTGCTTAGTTTGGGATCAGATGGCCGTGTGTAAAGAATGTCCCAGGATATTTATTATAATATTATTTATTTATTCTTAATCAAATAAGGCGATTCACCAAAACAATTACAACTTTTTGTCTGTATTTCACATTTTAATGTCATTACTGTTTCATTGAAATAACTGTTAATTGCATCACTGCTTACCATCAGGTGGGATCGCAGTCAAGCACTAGTTTATATTATTAAAAAAAAAAAACTGGTATTCACAAAGTAAAATCTTCCTTTATCCAAAATATAATTACGTTACGTAATTTTGTGTGTAATGCCGACGCGGCGTCCCTTTTAAGCCATTCAGTAACCTGACCAACGAGATGATTACGGCAATGCCGGTCATATCGAGTTTTAATAAAAGGAATATCAAATCATTATATAAAGGCTGTATACACGGCCTTTAAAGGCCATATTAATGTCGATCAAAGTGCAAGGAATGTTTGTGAGAGCGATTTATTGCAAAATATTTATGGTCACGACCCGTCAAATAGCTGATGCAGGTAGTTGACTGGATAGTACCTACGTATAAAATGCTTAAATTATTGAAGTATCAACCTATCATGAACTAGTAAAATAAATAAATATCCTGGGACATTCTTTACACATGGCCATCTGGTCCCAAACTAAGCAGAGCTTGTACTATGGAAACCAGATAGCTCATATACTACATATACTTCATTTTCTTTTCTTTCTAAATATATACTTATATAGATATTTACACCCAGACACAGAACAAACAGACATGTTCATGCACACAAATGCCTATGATGTTATTAATCACATAATATGCCATCTATATCTATCTATACTAATATTGTATAGAAAATGCAAATTTTGTGAGTTTGCGGAGCGTGTTTTCCGGAACCACAGGCACATATTTAAAAATTCTTTCACCATTTGAATATGCAATAATGTACCTAGGCTATGTTATAATCGCGGGAAACATAAGATCCCTAATAATACACAGTGCTACAAAACTACACGGATAAACTGCCGCACAGAAAATCTATTATATGTTGAAACCAGATAAGAGCGAATTCGACTCCTGCATTGAGGGTCCCGCATGATAACAATAAAACCAACTTATACTACCGGCACGCTATGATGGCCGTTTTGACGTTTCAGATTGTCATAGAAAAAGAAACTGTATGCTTCGGAATGAGGTTGATTTCCATCATCATACAATTAGCTGTTGGATGAATAGATGCACATTATGTCTGAAGGAATAAAGCCTATTTGTCTTTGTCGTTGTTAAACGTCAAAACGGCCATCATAGCGTGCCGCAAGTTTAGTATTGAAAGTCCGCGTAAGGGCATAAAAGTCATCCCAGACCTGCTAGTCCGTCCCAAAAAAAAAGATACAGTACTTTGTTTTGAATTGAATAAGATCTATTAAGTTAATGTAAATCAGACTATTTCTATTCCTGTCTAGAACTATTTATAACATTCTGGCTCGCAATCGGGTATAATAAAATCGGTATTCTTAACACATACGTAAATTAGATGTCAAATTATAAAATCACTAGTTTTCGAGAAAATTAAGCCTGGCCATAATAATTTTGAAATAATTTGTAGAAGTAAAACAAGTTAGCATTAGTAGTAGTGGAGCAATATAGGTATGACGTATGACAGAAAGACATTGAATGTCACGAAATTTCCTTTAGTTTTTACTGTGTTAGGTATTATGATTTTTAAATAGGTACGTAGGTATATACAGTGTAAACTCTTTATAACGTTATCCTTTATAACGATAAACTCCCTATAACGTTGAAGTGAGCCCAAGTTGGTTGGTTTGTTCACTTTGTTTTGTTTTTTTTTTGTACGAATAACGATAACTCTCTATAACGACAAAAAATGCTCAGTCCCTTGAGTTTCGTTATAAAGAGTTTACACTGTATATGTAACACCAATCAGGTAACATAAGTAGATTGTCATAATATATTACAGTATACATTTTTTTACACAACATAATGTCGACTACCAATCAGATGCTCCACCTGATGGAAAGTGGTCATCGCCTTCTATGGACATTTTGCTACACCAGGGCCATCGCCAACGCGTTGTCAACCTTAAAACGAGAAGTTGTTAAGTCGCATGTGCCTGTAATATCACCGGCCCCTTAAATTCTGACCGAAACACAGTAATTCAAGAGCACTACTCCTTCACGGCGGAAATGGGAATGGTGATAGTACTTCCCCGTACTCCGTAGTAGAGTTCATAAACTCTACTACTTCTTAATCACTAAATTACGCACTAGAAAGAGACAAAAGTAAATCATTTGTCAAAGTCTATTTGGCGAGTGTATTCAAAGCTTTTCAAAGACTTGTTATCAGCGATGGGTGCGCGTGACGGTTGAAAGGGAACCGAGCGATCTCTTTAAGTCACGATTCTTGTTCGATTTTACGAAAGTGTTAACGAACTGTGCAGACGCAAACGAAAGTGAACGAACGCTATTGTTCAAGGAACAGGTGGTATTGATCTCCGATATTATGGTCGCGCCTTCGTAACCTGACACCTACGATTCCACGTTACACAATACAAACAGGAAAGGCATTATATACCTTCATACAAATACTTGATAGCAAATTAATATTGCAGTGGTAAACCTAATAAATGATATTTTATAGGCTTCATTATTAATAACAATAAAACTTCGTTTAACTTTTAAAAATCGTAAGACACTTAGAAAGGTGTGTCCAAATTACGTTTAGAAAAGGGCACTATAGTTAAACATATATGTATAAAAAGGCACTAAAATATTATATGTATGGAATATCGTAGAACCTACAAAATCATTCCTTTTATCAAACTAACATAGCTTCGTGCAAAGATATAAAAAAAACCCTTTAAAAACATACAAGTCATGTAACACACCAAAAACGAACTTAGATACAATTTCACCAATTTGCATTCACATTTTTTACTTTCATCCACACAGTTATTGCCACTTTATTACGCCATTACTTCAATGTAAACGCCCGCTTTGTGGGGATATTACAGCTCTTTATATATACCTTTAACTTTCAATCGCAAATCGCTGGTTCTGACTCACCATTTGAATATGATGGTCAGACTACAGTAAACTTGACTCATCTGTCAAGTGTCCATTGAAATATTGCTGTTGTAAGTGCTACACAGACTTCAGCTGGGAAAGCTAGCTAAATGAGTTTTGGAGTTTCTCCTACTTTTGTAATGGGACGTTAAACAACCACGATAGCCTTTTGAACATTGTCGCAGAAAGCTCAAAGTAATGCATGCAAATTGTTGCTGGAAAGTTATTTTATCGAATGTTTCCAGTTCAACGGTGTAATAGAATAATACCTTGTTGATTTTTGCAATTGATAATTATTAAATAACTTTGTACTCAACAAGCTGTCCTCTGTAAGGGATTTTATATTTCTAGGGATTAAACTATCTAAGTGTATGTTTTTTCTAAATCCTTAAAGAAGTATTTGCGTGAAAGAGTAACAAACATACATCTATCCTTCTCACAAACATTCGCATTTATGTAATATATTAAAAAAATCCAACTACAGATAGAAAATAAATTTAAACTGTTTAACACTAATCATACCAACACTTACTAGGTACCAATTTCTACCATAGCGGGTCAAATGTGACTTTAAGTTTCTTGCTTGAATGTATGAAATATGGTTGTTAGGAAGGGAAACAAATAGTATAATAATTGTCTATTAATTAGTAAGAAAAATTCATGAAGTCAAATGTGCAAAAGCAATAAGATGGTACGTGAATTTTCAATGCAATGTTCAGAATGGGTCATTTGACCCGTTTATGGTATGTTTAGTGTTAAAATATTGAATTGTCATCGGTCCTAGATAAATCTACAAAGTTTAAATGAAATCCGACCGTTTAAAGTGGGTCAAAATCGCGCCCAAAGGAGTCTGTTACAAACATACAAGTGAAGCTAATAAAACGTGAAAAATGAATAAAGCTATTTAAAGTATTAATTACTGTATTAATATTAGGGTCATTATGTTGCTCTATTTCCTATAGAGAATGGCTTATTTAGTGTACGTTTTAGAGTAACTAAACAGTGTATCTATATTTCTAACGCAAGTTAATCACTTCATATACATATATGATCTACCAAGTTTCAGATGATCACAGAATAATTATCATAAGCCTTATAATGTAAGAAAGCCAATTAAAATTCTTAATAACAATGTTTCCAATGTAATGGTTCTTAATAGGCAGTTGTGACCATGTTAGGGCTTTGGTCAGAGCCTAAAATGGTTATGAAAGTTCTGTAAGAGGTAGACTACGCTTAGATAGGGCTATAACTCAAGTAGATCTAGGATCGACGTATAAAAGATTTACTGCTTCACGAATGAGCTTGACTTTATAGTAACCATTAACATATTATTAATATGCATTTAAATTATAGATAATAGGTATAGAGCTTTACTCCTACTTTCAAAAATCCATAGTGTAAAATGTGTTTTCATTGTTGATAAATATGTTTTTTTTAAATTATTCATTAATAAATTTTTATTTGTTACAGGTAAATATTTCTGCAACTACAATACCATGTCCTAACATAAAATATTGGTACAAAATATCCTTCGGAAATGGTAAGCAAGTAGACATAAAACATTATTATGTAATTAAAACAATTGGTATGTTAAACTATTAGTACCTATTATGGCTAGCTAGATATGGATTATTCCCTTACTTCTTGGACAGTCAGAAAATACAAATATTTATGTTTTTAATTATAAATGTTCATGGATCTTGTTCTAATGTATTCAAATCTTAGGCAGCGTTATTAAAGTGGAAATAAAACTACCTACTTATACTACCGGCACGCTATGATGGCCGTTTTAACGTTTCAGATTGTCAAGGGATAAAGGTTATTGTTTTTTGTCATTGTTAAACGTCAAAACGGCCATCATAGCGTGCCGCAAGTTTAATGAATTACTTATCGCGGATGTTCCCTGAAGCGAACGACAGAGTTCTCAGTACAAGAACTTTCATTCCATTGAAGATATTTTAAGTCTCAATGTGACATGTGGTGAGAAATGTTGCAGTCTTTAAGAATGACGTCTCAGCCTTTAGCCTAGTTTTATAATGATCGACCACCGAGAATTCGATGTATTGCTAAAAATAAAGTCAAATCGCCTTGGTTTCCTTGTAGACATGGGTGTGCTGCAGGGCCCTTTTTTTTCTATTCATATTAATGATTTCAGTTTTTTTTAAATACAGAGGATTACATTATATACTGATTTTTGGAGTTGGTAAAAGGAAACACATATTAACGCTTTTAGGTTTTCAATCGGTTAACCCTCAGCCTTATGAGTTGTCTTAGGTATTACTTTGAGCTCAAAGCTTTAGCGGAGCTTGCAGAATGCTCAGTTCGGACAGATAGTAAGAGAGCTTGCAGATGAATACACAGTTAGACAGCTAAAGCAGTTTAAGCTATTTTCATTTTGCTTTATGAAACTTTGCTGCTAGCTTTACATAGATACACATTGTATACTAATAAACGATTCACTAATGATAAAGCGGTAATTTTATATTTACTCAGCAAATGTTATCTTTATATTTATATGTTCACCTTAATAGTCAGCCGAGTAAAATGGTCATGATAGACAGACGAATATGAAGAAACTATAAAAAAATCCTTGTTTGAATACACTCGTAGAACTCTAAAATTAGAACGTGGTCGAAAGCTTCCTTTTATTTTATTTATCGTAGAATATAAGAAAATTATTTTCATTTTGTTTTAAAACAAAATAAATAAAATATCAAATCTAAACAGCCAGTAATGTTTATTTCCCGTTTAAATCTTTATGACCATCAGTGATGAATGGAGGCATAACTTCGGTCCCTACAACGCTTCTATTGTTTCAAATGAACTATTGCCCATTGTTGTGTGATACAAACAATTAATTATATAATTTAATTGTGTTTTGCCTACTATTTTACAATGGTTTCTTATGCGTATACTTGTTAATTGAAACTACGAAACGAGTGGCGGGTATTTCTATCGAATCATTGAAACTTTCTATTTTTATGCAGGATAGTTCGTAGGAAAATATGTTGCTTTTTCGTATATAGGAAATAATTATATTGCTGATAAAAAAATTCAGTTACTTTAACCTTCAGCATCGCCATCAAGTACTTCGAATACAGAGTTATAGTTATGTGAATTAAAATATTATTAACAATAAAAAATAAAGGTATTTTATAACACAAATAAAACTGATATCACTTTTGCTGCTTGGCAAAATCTTTCATAAGAGAACTTTGACATGGGGATGGCTTATCAACATATAAATGACAATATTACTACGGCCGTCTTATTAAATTGAGAATTACGTCACTTTGCTAATAATGGTTCAATTTAAAAAAATATATTGATTTGAAAAATTCTGTTAGATTGGATGAGGCACTAAATTCAGTTGCATTATCTATCCCGAACATGTTAAATAAAAACTTATAATAAAAAAATATCCTACTACAAAAATGCACTTCAACTAATAGAAATCATCAATCATTAGAAATAATTAAAATTCGCGGTAATTTGGTATTTAAAATTTTAAAGGCCTGGCGTAGTTGAGGTACTGGTGAATGATCTGTCAATAGTTTTACATATACCGCTTAGAAATTGAATATAACAATTCAATTCAGACAGTAAATAAGGTAAGATATTTACTTTCACTGGTTGTTCAGAATGAGGGCAATCATCATAATTGGAAAGAATGGTAAGTGACATATTGACAGACAGTGAACTATGTGCACATGTCAGTTGCAATATTCACTGTGTCTTAGATCACTTGATTATGTTTATTTATTTAACATTTTGACGACTTCAAATCAACGTAGATTGTCTTATTGCGCATGCCTTATTATTTTATTTTTAATATATCCAAATGTAATATAAAAGTATGCTTGATCTTTGAAAAGTAGGTAAATTTTTGTTTATCTGACTTTTAAAAGACGGCAAAAATACAGAATGATTTTCTATTGATTGGATCCTATTAAAATTTCTCAGTACCATCTCCAAATCGCTCTGGGGATCCTAAGTGCACTTCTTGCATTAAAATATATAGAATATCTTCAAAACTATCAGGTAATTATGGTCTATTAAACTTGGAGCATAATCTCCCGTGTCTTAAAAAGGTTATGCAGCATTGAAAAGCTATCTATCTCGTACGGTCCTTTCACGGAAGAGCAGGACGGATACCGCCATGCCACTGATTTTGTTGAACCGGGTTTATGAATACAAGCGTGTATGAATAGTTGAATACAATAGCCCGTTGATGTCTGCGGTATCTTCGTATTGATTAACACACTCGTGCAGAAGAAAGCGACGGTGGCGGCGGCAGGTGCGCGGGCGCACGTTTCATCATCACACATCTGTTACAACCTGTCGTTCACTTTATCTGTATTTTGTAATCAACGTATTTTACTTTAAGCTCTAGCATTCATTTATTATTTTGTTCAGTGTCTGTTTTATGGAATTACCTACATTTCTTTGAGCATTATTCGAAAATTGTATTTAATAATAGAGCTATATTATATCAATACAAAAATTATCCGGCTTCGCCGCAAAAGAATGGGGATCTAAATGAGTGCCAAGTTCTATGCAAAATCCTAATATATACAAAATAACATAATGAACAAATATTATATATTGTATATGTTTATATACTCTATTTCTTTGCTTTATTGGATACCTATAACAATTGCTGATATTTAAAAATGTAGATCTTAAAGTAACTTAGATTTGACTTGTCTAAGTTAGCTGACAGAACACCGGTAGCGTTTGGAGATTTTCAAATTGGGGGTTAGTCAGTGAAGCGGGGACTACATGCCTTACAAGAAAAGAATAGAAATATGGTTTATTCATGTAGGCCTTCACGAGCTCTTATAAATCGTCTATACGATTCTTGAAAATATTACAATTAAAGATATTAAAAACTAATAATTTCGGCGATCAATTAATTGCGAAAGGTTATTTATTATTCTTCTAAATAATAAGATATACCAAGGACTACAGTTTCCTTACGACATTTCCCTTGGACTAAAAGCTCCAGTTCATTTTAACTCGTGTCGAGTAGTAAAAGTTCTTTCAATCAATACTAACCACACTTTATTGATGACAAATTCAGTACATATTCTCTGATTTAGTATTCACAAGCCAGTACGCTTATAACGGTCGATGATGTCATCTAAGTTCACTTTAAAAGATCATGCATGAATTTTAAATAAATTTATTTTATAGGCTATTGGAATACTAGTATGTACCTAACATAGCGAATCGCGATTCCGTTTCAAACAATCACGCATCAATGGTAATTGAAATGATCGTTACGCTATATTCGTAATATAAAAAACCATGAATTGAATTCAATTAACTACTGATTGAATAATTAAGGGTACATGAGACTTTACAACTTCACGGCTTAAGGGTATGGGCGATGCCCCTAGTGTTGTAACTGTCCATAGCAGGGGTGGGAAAAAAAAACTGACAGAATTAGCTCCAATGTAGACCATTGTATGTCTTACTCACGTCCTATTGTTGGAATTTTTCTGCTACCCTGCAGTTTCATATCTGTTCCTGGAAATATTCCTAGTAAACATATTAATGTAGATTATATTAGCTAATAACCATACAATCCAATCAATTGTTCTGTTGTGTCGATGTAAAAACAAACGCTTGCTATTATTTCAATATGTTGAATATTTCACGATAATTGGACAACCCAATTTTTTTTTTACAAATACTTTTTAATTTTAAACAAATTTAATTACATCCTCTAGATATTACCGATTTGATAACTCAAAAAAATATAAAATAATTACGCTTCTGAATGTTTTTGTGGGGTTAGTTTTTTTGGACTAAGCAATTGATTTTAATGCAGTTTACACAATCATTTTGGGAATTTGTTCTAGATAATTTACGTTTATAATATATTCCTATTCCACTCAGGCGAAGCCGAGGCATAGCACTAGTATTATAAGTGTTTATTTGAACATAGAATTACATTACTGCCAACAAATATCTTCTAGGTATATTTATGCCGATATGAGATTACCTCAAGGTACATTTTATTACATAACTAAGGAAGTAAATAAGGAAGATAGCTTTTAATCATTATTCACGTTAACTACACCGTATTGGATAGTATGGCCTGAGTAGCATCTGCAATTCTATTACGTTATACGTAGGGCTGCCATCACCTAAATTGCCAACGCCGGACAAAAACTGAAAAAGCCCCGGACATTTAGGTAAAATTGCTTTCTTTTTTCGGACATGCCTTAATAATTTGTTATACAAGTGTGCAAAGTTGCTTTTTAACCGTGTGCTCAATTTTCATGACGAAGCAAGCGAAGGATTCTAAAATTCTAAAAAAATAGAATCCTGAGCGTTAGCGACGGAATCAAAGGAGCACGAGGTGAAAAATCTTTGCAATCGAGTGCCACACTTTTCATCCCACCTCAGTGACTAAATGCAAAAAAAAATAAAGGCGCGCGCAAATCAAATTAAAAAAAAGTAAGCCTTGAAGGTTCTGGTTCTGAGATTTTAACATATTGAAAAAGGTTGTATGATAAATTCGGCACCATGGAGGTAGAAATAAAGAGGTTTAATGATGTTTTAAATTCACAAACATAGTGCACACAATGTTCTAAATTCAATTTACTTTATGCTCTAGCGGATAAAAACGGCTTTTGCACTCAGATATCAAAAATGCTCTGGGTTTAGGTTTGAGATAGGGGGATGAAAAATATTTTTACACTCATAATTTACATTTTGATTGGATGCGGTTCACTATTACGTATCAATTTTTAACTGCGTTATTAACTGCCCGGACAGCTACGACAAATCTGGGGAAACCCGGACGGTTGGCAGCCCTAATTTTAAGTGAGTTTCGAACCTATACAGTCGATGTGATTGAAGGTACGGCTTTACGACGCTATTTCTGTAAATATTAACGTTTTCAACATACTAAATTATGTAATTTATTTAACTTTAAGTTAACACGTGGCGTTTATTTTCAATTATTAGTAAACAAAGAGTTCTAAGTATTTTGACGTCGAATTCATTTTATCGATGATTAATATTTACTTGAATTTACTGCGTACTTACTTAAAATTTACAAAGACATTTTCTCATTGTTACCTTCGGTACTGTCAGCACGATAAATTGCTGTAGAAATCTATCATTAAACATTAGGAATTTCACTTCTTTCCATAATAAAGAGATATAAATCAATCAGGTGTTTGGTGGATGTCTCTATATAAATCTACAATACTATCCTGCTAATGTAATAAATGCAGAAGTTTGTATGTATGGATGTTTGTTACTCTTTTACGCAAAAACTACCAAACGGATTTAGGTGCAACTTGGTACATAGATAGAGCATATCCTGCCATAACATATAGGTTACTTTTTACTGCGAGAAAACGTGACATCCTTCGGGAACGCGGGTAAAACCGTTGGGGATGGCTAGCTAAATATAATACTAGCTGACCCGGCAGACGCTGTTCTCCGCGGTAGGTTGCGCTATGAGGTAAAATTACTTAACTACACCGCCTCCTGTCTAAAACTCCATAGCAGCGCCACCTACCGGGTCCAATTATGAATCTAAATCATTTTCAAATTCACTTGAACACACACAAAATTTCATAATAATCGATCCATTCGTTTAGGAGTTCTGGATGATATAAAAACAATATCTAAATATGTAATACCATATAATATATATGTATTTATTCAAATTTTTATTTTTAAAAGTAGTATATTTAGTGTATCAGTTGTCTGGTTTCCATATTACAAACTCGGCTTAGTTTGAGATCAGACAGCCATGTGTTAAAGAAAGTCTTAGGGTGTTTATTATAATTTTTTTATTCACTGTGGAGTAGATGTTTATATCAGATTCTGTTGCTGACTGTACCCACAAACAAAATTAGCATTAACGCTCGTCTTCAAGCTACAGACAAATCAGTGAAAGCTCAAACAACGTCTCTTACGTGATAGGCCATTCATGCATATACATTATCTTGATTCACCCAAAAAAAAAAAACAAATTGCCAATGTAGTTCTAACTGGCAAGTAACGCAAATGTTTATCTAAATCCGGCGGTTACCCGATGTATGGGAAGTGGCTCAAGTTGTATTTGAAACTAACTAAACATTCCACATGCGTAGTGGGTTTTGGTGTCTTCGCATTCCACAAACACTGAGAAAGTCTCATGTTCGACACTTCCGACCTCCTTTAAGTAAATATACCAAACTTGTCCGTTCATCGAGGTATTGTCTTCGAGGTACGTGATGCTTTTGCCGTAGATGAGGACACAGATGGTAAGGGAACTAACAATAAAGTATTCAAATAATAATAGGTTTGATAAAATTTATCGTACGATCAATCAATCGACAACTCGTTCAACAGAAAATCTCGGTCTAGTTTGAAATTTTCAAATGAACAATGACTTTTGTTTGTTAAACACTTTTTTTTTTTTTTTATGCTACTTGGGCCGACAAACAAGCAGACGGTCCACCTGATGGTAAGTGGTCACCGCCGCCTATGGACATTTGCAACACTAGGAGCATCGCCAATGCGTTGTCGACCCTGAGACGTGAAGTTGTTAAGTCTCATGTGCCGGTAATTTCACCGGCCCCCTTACCTTTCTAACCGAAACACAGTAATACAATTGCACTACTGCTTCACGGCGGAAATGGGTAAGGTGGTAGTACTTCCCCGGACGAACTCTGCACGCTACAGCGTTTTTAATTAAGGTACACCTTAATACTACCATCATTTTAGCAGATCTACATAATTATTTAATTCAGTGCCTATAAATTTTTGAAACGCTTCATTGATTTTATTAAGTAATTTTTTGAGTCTTGCGTTTACGTAATAATATAGAGAAAAATGTGTTATGCCTGCGTTTAGCATTCATAATAAAATTATGTGGCACCTTATAGTTATTAATTACTAAAACTTTGTCAAAACATTCCTTTTTTAAATACTCTTCATGTCTTTTTTTGGACAATAAATTGTTTAATTTAATGTAGTGTGACAATGAGAAATGAACATCTACAAGCTGTAAATGTCCTATTGTGTTTTTATGACTAGAAAAAGTTATAGCTATGTTCAACCACTACTATTACTTTTTTAAGCCTCAACAATGTAGCATTTAGCATTTTATAGAGCATTTAATGTATGATAAGTACCAGGTTTTACATCACCATGATCATTCACAATGCTTTCAAGTGTTATAATTGCTGTATTGTCATTCAATATCAACATAAGTCGCCATAACTTATGACACCTCGATACAAAAGCTAATTATCCAATCAGCTGTCTTATCCTACTTATTAATGTACCTATTTTCATATAACTAAGGTTGTTTGTTGCCTGACATGCAATACTAACAACGCGCGAAAGTTTCCCACGTCTTAGGGACAAGATATATGATACATTAATCTGGTAACATTATCTAAGTTGAAGGAACGTAATAACAATTAAGCATGGTTGTGGTGGCAATTTAGAAATAGTGATAACAAGAAATGTCAAAGTAATGCCGTGTCCGTTTTATATTGACTGAATGGCATAATTTAAATTAATAGGTACGTGAAGAAAAAAGTTTGTAGGTACCCCTTTTAAGCACAAAGGAGTGAAGACAGCTTAAATATGAAATGTAAAAAATACATTAAAATAAATTATTTACGTTCATACCGCCAATGGCAAAGACATAATGACGTATTTGTACACGCTCACAGCAGCCAATAGACCAAAATACTAAAAAGTTCTATCGATAAAATCGATATAAAAATTTAAATAAAGTTAACCTTAAAAAGTAAAGAATAACGGTGCAATTTCGATCACCAGGCGGCACTAATTATGTAATAAACAAGGAAGATATTGTCTTGAAATGATTTTGAAAAACTTATCAAAATCTAAAGTGTAGTTTGAAAGAACTAACACAGACAGACAGAAATAGTAAGTTTATGTTATACTAATTTAAAGTTGATGCAGCAAAAACAGCATTCTATTCTGTCACTGGTATCCATTAAAAAACATGATTGTTTCCGACGCTCAAATCGTTCGAAATGACGGACTACGGTCCTTCGCACGTCCTATCCGTGATCAAAGCGAGTGATGCCGTAGACTGGAATTATCCCGAGTGTATCGAATCGATTTCAACTCGATTCCCGTATTCGATGGTCGACTCGTTCGTGACCGATCCCTGGCCTGTGGAGAGCTCTTGAATTCACTTAACAATTTCAACGCTATGCTAGGGAAAGTTGTGGGAACGCCGTGAAGTTAAAGCACGCTAGAATCGTAACAGTATATAAAGATAACTTATCTTCATTTCAAAATGGAATAGGTACTATCTATAGGTATTACCTATAATAGGTAGTACCTATTCCATTTTGAACACATGAGTATATTATATTAGATACATAATAGGTATCTGACATGTTTGCGAATTTCATCTGATCACGAATATTCGGTTATCATCCCTTGGGTTGTAGATTTGACTGTACAGGTTTTGCCTTTGAATAACCTTCCCGAAAAAAAACCCTCGTTACTTGGAACTCGCACCAAGAAAACAATTTTATAGATTCTTTTTTAATACTCCTAAAAAGGTTCATCTCACTTAGATGAACCTTTTTATTTTCGTCATATCCAGTTTTTAAATCCTCGAAATGTTACTAGGTCTAGGTTTGGCTGCTTCAGGTCACCCACTTACTTATTGAGGAAACTTGTACGTTACTTTCTAAAGGCATGTCCAGACTAGCGAGCGTTTAATATATGCAGTGTATACACATTTATGAACTATAGTTGTACTAGTAAGAAAATCTGTAATAAAGCAATCCGCAAATCGTGCATGGAAGTTATCCCAGTGGATATAGTGTGATGTGTAATGATCACCCGGAATAATGTACCTTTTCGATGGTGAATGAATCGTATAGGAGTTAGAAATTCATAAAATTCACACTTGCTCCTTATAATATTAGATAGATTATAATAATTATGTTAGAGACCTATATTAAAGATGATCCATCTTATATATTGGTAATACAGTATCAAATTATTTTTTGCTGAGGGATAACCTGACTGGGTACTTAACAACAAAGGCTACAATTTTAGAGTTTCCCTACTCTCTGTGGGCAAATATTGCATATGTGCTCGAGGCACATAAAAAAATATCTAATACCAAAATAAATAATAATAAATAAATACCCTGGGATATTATTTTCCACGACAATCTGATCCCAGACTAAGCTGAGCTTGTACTTACTACCGAAACCAGATAGTTGAAATACGTATGCCATTAATATTATTCGTCGGAAAAGTACTTATGATAACAATTAAATACGGACCTTATATAAGATTTCTATAGACCTATTTCAGACTGGTCTCAGAAAGCTCACTCAAATCTACGCTTATATTGTTTTTGTTGTCACAAGAGATATTCTAGTTATTTAAATAAACAGCAACGTTTATATTTATGTCCGCCCACAGCACACTGCAAGAGATCATCGTACCTACAAATGATTTTCCCTTCAACCAAAGGCACGGGACAACTATACAAATTGCTTACCTTTCAAATGTAAGTCGATTTATGTTGTTATGTCTGCCGAGAGACAGATATCCACGGAACGGAACGTGGAAAGCTGCGCGGGCGCATATCCAGCCCTTAGTGCTCTGTTTCCATTGAATTACGACATTTTCATTTCTGAATTAAAAAAAATAATTTTATAAAATAATATCGAAATTTTATCATAAAGTTTGAATAAGTATACATCACCAAAAGATACATAAATTTCACGTAAAATTTAACTTAAAAACCTAGCTCGTAACGTTCACTTCTAGTTTATTCATAATCTCCGTCTTACTTTTATACTACAGATACTTAACTAGTATTTATCTTTAGTTTACCTTACTAGCCATTGTTCTATCATCCATTAATATATACTATATCATTACAATCTTAGTTAACTAAACAATGGAATCGTACTTTTATCAGAGTTCACGTCTGGAGCCCTCTCCACACGGGCCTGATTCATAGCGCGGGCGCAGACTGCAGTACCAGCGCGAACGATTGCGCGCGATTCAATTTCCTACTCATTGGTTACTTTCCTTCCCCTTGCTGCGGGTGATCACGTAGACAACTTTATCTCCTCACTTAACTCCTTCCGCTTTCAATGTTAGCTGTTTCTGATTAGTCGAGTCGTGTAATAATGTGTAATCGATTATTCAAATCAAATTATTCAACGGAACGCGTCGAAGTCTTTTGACGAAGATTTATAAAATGTTTTGATGAGTTTAATTTATCTTCATGAAATCAAATTAAAATAGAATTAGAATTTTATAAAATAAAATTAAAAAGCGCCAAGTTACTTTTAGTCAGATTTTCGATCAATCGAATATATGTCTAAAATGTCTATAAATGTTTAAAGCGTTCTTGACACATTTCTGTACTTAAAAGAAGGTCCCAACCTTAATTTTAAATTGTAAACCTTGGATACAAAAATAAACATTTTTATTTGTTATTATTTTTACTACTTTAAAAAACCTAGCACTTGTTAATATATTTTGTACTTTCCTCATTATCAGGTACTATAGGATCACTAAATCAAGCTTTTTAGCTGTCTATAAAGTTCTCGCTGAGGTCGACCTATCTAATTGGTACTAGAAACTTACAAATGACATTTACTAATTCTAAAGGTACAGTCATTCGTGTAAATATACATGTGCTACAATAATATTTTATTTCATGATTAGTTCATTTATTTTTCTTTTTTCATTTAAATTCTGCTCAACTATTACATCAACGCTGTTGCTGTAACTAGTAACAGTGTTGTTGAATTATGCGAAGGGTGTCAGATATTGTTTCCGAACCGTCCATGGTATTATTGGGTGTAAATATCTGAGTATGTATTTAGATGAAAACAAGTAGTATATTATATACTTATATTATATTATGTAGTATATCAGTTGTCTGCTTTTCATAGTATCAGTACAATAGATATATCAGATACAATTAAAAGTTATAAATCCCTTTCAATGCCTTGTTTATGTATGCGTGCTTGCGTTTTATACTAGGTTTAAATGTGACTGAAACTTTTAATTCTCTAAGTATTACTTAATCTATCGTCAAATCAATTAACCAAAATCAGTTTACTACGCAGCAATTGCAGCAATATGTCGTTGCTCTTAACTAGTTTTTACAAAGTAACAGCAAGAATGTCTAGATATATTGAGTAGAAATATTCCACATAGGTTGGATGCAGGTAAAACATTTTTCCCTTCATGCTTAACTGGTCGGTTACGCAAAAACGACAAGTTCCAAATAAGGATACGCCCAGTGAATGTAATATGAGAAAACATATTTTTTTTCACGATTAATACATGCGTTTCAACTTTGATTTATTACTCTCAAAGCTTTCTTTTTTGGGGGAAAATAAATATGGTATACATGGTAAATAAATATCGTTTATGATAAATTCAAATTATTGAAACGGAGGTTCCGTTACAAGCGCATATCTAACGCGCCTTTGCCCGTCTCTATTATTTGTTAAAATATGGCAATAATCTTAAAACAAGATTATTAAAAATTTAGATTATTAGATTATTAAAGATTTACAAAAAGATTTCAGCTGTATTCCTTGAAAATTGCTCTTGAAGAAATATTTAGTTTTCATACTTTCCAGAACAGTAGGAATCTATATCCAAAAGGTTGCAATCTTTACACAAAATTTTCACCTCCTTGGCCCATTAAAAATAGCTGGCCATTTTATTTATTTAGAAAAGAACAAATTAGAATTTAGAATAGTACAAGAGCAAGCGAAATAATTTATGTAAGTAATGTAACCTTGCGAAATACAAGCTTCGTATCATAGAAAGTTATTGTTCTAATACTAAGAGAACCCATATTTTATTTTCATTCGACATGAAATACAAAACCTTAATCGTTTATAAATCGCGATAATGATTAGGTACGCCATAAACATGAGATATTATGATCTGTGAGTGAGATTAAAGTTACATTTAATGGTTGTGGAAGTTATTTGAATCCGGTGCAACGTTAATTGCCTGATGAATTTACGATATGAACTAGTATAGTTTCAATATACAACCAGAGAAGAAAGTCATTGAAATCTAACTAACTTGTTAATACGTGGAGTTTCTTAATTTGGCATACCTATTTGTTTTTATGAAGTGATACTTCTCAAGGGCTTTAAAATTCTGATCCGAAACCTTTTTGTGTTGCGAAAAATAAATAAATAAGCAGTCTTTGCTGTTCAAAAGTGATTGATGAATAATTAAAATGTTTCCCTGTAATGCAAAAGTACTCCTATTGTGTGTCTTTACGACACATCCTGTATTTGATTGTTTTTTTTTTTGTATTTTGAGTTGTAAACCGATTTCGATTTTTTTTTACATGAAGTTTAAAATTAGGTTGTTTGGTCTCATTTCTAAAATTTCAAATTAGATTGATATTATTATTATTTTGTTATATACTAGGTAGGTATTTTGATACCGCAAGAATGTTATCCTCTAATTACTACAATCGATTAGAATAACTGTAACAAATAATAAATTGTATATTCAGTGCATATCTATTTTGGAAACACTGGTTTTTTTGTCAACATTTATTTCTTAGAAATCCTGCTTAACAGATTCTTTGTATATTGGAATAACTGATATCCAGCTCAGCATAAATTTGAAGCATTAATTGGTGGCAGCCAGACTTCAGGCCCTATTAAAAGATAGTCAAACCATTTGACATAATTATAGGTATTTTGTGTCGTAGATTTGTTATAGTGTTAGTTATATTACAGCCGAAGAAAGGAAGCAAACAAAACCTCCAAGAGGTGGCGAAATACATCAAGAGGTGCATGACGATAATTTCTATACGACTCTGGTAGTTAATCATATAACTTTGCCTAGTTACAATTACAGAAACAATAAACTTCTCAGGAAACCATTGCCTTTCCTTTATTATTATTATCCACTTATAAGAATCGTAAAATTATTGATTACTGTTTTTTTATGCTCTCTCGTCTAAAGTTGTAAACTTTGCCTTTCTTTTATTAGCGCCCTTCCAAATGGAAATTAATCTTAGGAATTAAACTAGGTTTAATTAATGAAGACTCTCTCTAGCAGGGAATTAAAACAAGCTCTTTGATTTGGACCTCAGTGTAATGAACCTAACATGAACTATGCACATTTTATTTATTTATTCATTTATTTTCTATTGCTTTTCAGTAATGAGTATCTACTACAAATATAATAAAACAATTCATAACTAAATGTTATATCTATATATATAAAAATGAATCCTTATTTCCCTTTATCACGGCATCACGCATGGACGGCTGGACCGATATCGCCAATTCTTTTTTTGTTGTATTCGTTATTGTCAGGAGAAGGTTCTTATGAAAGAAAAAAATTAAGAAAGTTGCGCGGAAAATTAGAAAATTTAAGAAAACATAACGACCATATTAACTTTTTTAATGTAACCTTACCGCTTTTGGCAAAATAAAATCTCAAAATGTAACCTTATGGTGTTTGACATAAAAGTCAGTCGTTTGACAATATCGTTGAAAATTTATTGATATATGAATTATATTGGTACATAATTAATTTATAATTTCTTAGTGCACATTTGACGATTGATTCAATCGGAAGAATCGAATTCAACGTCTGTCTGGTCAGCTAGTTACTTATAAAAGAGCACAGCATTCATAAGAAGATGGGCTAACATAATTACAACTGCAGTATATATTATTAAAATAAGAGAAAACATTTTAAATTTATTATAAATCACGCGATAACTAAGATTCATCGATTATTATGCGTATGCATTAACAACATTTTGCGCCCACTTGGTAAAAACAGTATTTTTGGTTTATAAATACAAAATTTACGTTTCCAAACGAAGATACCATTATTGAAAAGCTTTTTATGTACATTCAATCATCCTCATAATTTTTTTTTATAGCTGGTAAGCATAGATTTTGTTTATACATGACGATAGACGATCTTACACACCCAAGTTACAATGACATAAAACAGGCAATACAAGAACTTTGAAACATCCGCAATCTACATATAATCTATAATGACTTACCATCCTACATCCGCGAGAGTACACGTACAAATAATTGAAATATAATATGGTAATCGGAACCGGGTTAATTATGTAAGATAACTGTAATGTTGCAAAAAGTCCTGGGGCCTACAGCTACGGGCGAAGTAACATAATCATTGTGTAGATTTGTACGGGCGAAGTAACATAATCATTGTGTAGATTTGATGTCTATTTCTTATGATTGAAAGACAGGATATTGCCATAATTGTCAGTATACCATTGCTTAGCTGTAAGGAGACCACTGTCTGTCAATTGACAACAACTTATTTGATCCTAGAATGAAAAAAAATAATTTTATTTTCTGTACTTCTCTCGGAGAATATTTACAAATACCATGTGTTGTGCTCTTTACCAGAGTTTATTTCACTACTTTTGTATAGGTTTTATAATTTTTCACCCTTCCCCTTCCACGAACAAAAGAAAAGCCTTATTAGTCGCTTTATTCAACAACAAAATCGAACTAAAATAATTAGCCTAGAACTAACTAACGTATGCTCAGACCTAAAATCGTTTCGGCAAAAAAAAATAGGGATATCCTATTGTATGTTACCAAAATGATATGTTATATGACGGGCCAGTTAGCTCAATGGGTACAGGTCCGGACTGCTACGCCACAGGTCGTGTGTTCGATTCCTACCTAGAACAAACATTTATGTGCATGAACATGACGGGTTGTTCTGTGTAAATATATGTATTTATTTAGAAGAAAAAAAAGTATATGTAGTAACAAGCTCTGCTTAGTTAGGGATCAGATGGCCGTCTGTAAGAATATCCCAGGATATTGATTATTCTATCTTATTTGTTTATTACATTTTAGTACGTATAGATACAGAGGTTAATGAACGAGCTAAATGACACCCACTGCATAACACCAATTTATTTTGATTGCGTGAAAAATGGAAATTTATGACTGAGTACATACTCGTAATTAAGAAATATTATGGTTCTCTTTAAAATAAAAGACTCAAATCCGTATTAATTTGGAAACAATCAAATGAACGGTTTTAGCATTTAAACATATCTGCGTAGTTACTTTTTAATGGGACTTTTACAAATATAAAACACAACAAACAACAGATGTTACTTAAACCGAACTCAAACCACTATTTCGTACCCATTCTTCGTATCCAATTACGTTTCCTGTTAAATGCAGGCCTGTTACTTCGTCAGACATGGGCTGCGTCCGTTATGTCACACGACAGGTCGCTGGCCATTTCGCGACAGGTGACACACTTTACGTAACCGATTCGACTCTTAATTGAATTATTCGAACGATTATCGATATCGTTAGCAATTTCTTAATCGCTTTTATCGGGAATCAAAAAAGGATTTAAAGATATGAATACATTCTTTATTCACTTATTTCTTTGGATAAAGTACAGAAACAAGATAAGAAGATTTTGGACTTACTTATTTCTTAATACGCTTATCACTATTACATACCTACAATTACAAACATGGTATAGGAGACGTACTTAAGTATAATACAAGTAACTTGTTTGAGACAATATATGTATGTATGTATAGTATACTAGCAGCGACATACCATTTTGAGCATTGGTTAATTCTAGTTTTAACAAAGGCATATAGTAAAAACTAGTTCTAACTACGAAAAACGCGTTCTGTCTAAAAACTGGCAATGTATGTGATATATTACGTATATGTATGTAATTTTTTGTCGACACTATATTTTTCTATTTATGATCTTGTTTTGCTTATAAATTTTACTATTTGCTGCGAATGTTCTATTTTGCTGCTTGTCCCCTATATGACGATGATTGATAGCATGTACTTTTCCATTAGTTAAGACTACAGTGTACTAGTTGGTCGATTGTGTAGCTTGTAATTTATTTGCATCTTAATTGCATCATCAACGGGTGTGCCAGCAGTCGACGCAGTGGACTATGTTTCTTAACATACCTATATGACATACAATGCTAATCCAATTGACCTTCGATGTGTCGGAGATATATGTCTGTAACAAAAAGTTGACACTTGAACAATCTGAAAATGTTAGTTTTTCTTTTTTAAGCATTTGTTCTTTATTTAAAAATAAAAAATTAAAATAATTTATTTTATAGCTCTAATGATACGCAGTTAAATTAGATAGCATTATTGAAACGTTTTTTATATATATTTTAACCATGGAATATCTGAACTTTTCTATGTGAACGCAACCTTTTTTTGTTGTGTATACTTATCCTACTAAAATGATAAATGCGAAAGTTTGTGAGGATGGCTGTTTGTTTTTTCACGCAAACACTAGTTAACGGATTTGGATGAAACTTTGAACATAAACTTTTTATGCCGGGAAAATGTATCCTCTCTCGGAATCGCGTTGAAACCAATGGGGAAAGCTAGTTAGTCATTGTTTCTGAATAACTGATATTAGATTAGTTGTGACTATCTTCATACTTTGTCAGGAAGAGAGTCGGTAATGAGACCTACATTCCACCGAAGATATTTTAAGTAGCAACGTGACTTCATGACTTGTGGTGAGGATTGTCGCCGTATCTCAGGCACTTCACCAATCTCGGGGTACAAGTAGGTAATCATTTCTAAACAATGAAACAATACTCAACCACTTAGGTACTGTACTACCACTTACTAGTCTATACTAAGTTGACATTTGATGAGTATGTAAAAATATCTGCTATATTAGGTACTTAATTGGATGTCGCATTTTGCGGTAAATATACAATGTTATCTGTGATAAAAATTATAATAACATCAATAACCATGGTTTTACATATCAATGATGACATAAAAAAACCGAATTCATTGTTACTGAAAATGTTGCGCAGCTACGAGTTATCTTACCAAAATGGCTTTGGAAGGAAGCTGTAAGCCCTGTTATTACTTTATTATTACGCTCAAGGCGCAGACCTTAATTTGATTGCGGTTCCATCTGAACCTACTGTAGGAAGTGATGAAGAAGAATTTATAGGAGACGATTTCGTTTCTTCGTTACTTCCGCATGATATACCAGGTACGGTTGAGTAATGTCCCCAAATAATGAATGGAAATGGAACAATAATGATGATAAACATGGCTAGAATGCGTTATAGCCGTACTCCACCCCTAAACGTAACAATAACACAGTTGACAACCCTACTTGGAGAAGAATATTACAAATCTGATCTATGACTCATGAGTGTACCTACTCAAGAGATTACGGAACGTCAATCTAAGAACTTTTGCACCAAGAATGCTGTTGAAATGTTTAGCAAATATTATGACCATTAACCAGCAAAAAAAAATTGGGGTAAAACTGTAAGATTTGGCAACAGGGACTGTCTATAGTTTTGATGGATACTGTTATTCTTTCTACGATTATTGTGGAAAATAAGCGAAAGCTAATCTGATCCATTAGGAGCTAGAGTGGTTACACCAAAATCAAGACATCGACTACGTCAACAGGCTCTGGTACAAATAATGGACATAATCCAGAGCGAATTGCGTATCCCCTCCGATTTGTTATTTGTCATCACAAGGTTCGCTGGCATTGCGCAAAATGTCTAAAAGCTCTTGATGTGGACAGATCATGTTTTGGAAAATTTCATACTCGATCCATTGTAAACGTCTGTGTACAGGGTAAATTTCCTACTGTTCATAAATTTCTCTAGGTAATTTCTTTTCAATTTTATATGTTAGATTTTCTTACATTATTAACGTCAATAAAAAAAAAACAATAAATAACAATGGTTTTGCTATCGACGTTAATGGGTTAAGTTGCTTATTGTATTTCGATAAAACTTCTGCGTTTGAATAAACCTTAAAATCCTATAATACACTAATCCGCGGTTCTGTAAACTCAATGTACTTGGCGCGAGACACGATTGTGTCTTCGGATATAATTTTTTTTATATTTTTTTTCCCAAATCACTCCACAAGCGTGAAAATAAGGATGTCATATGAGTTCTTATATGAAATCTTTATAATAATACAATATATGGAGCATTTCCGGTTCATTAGAGAACAGTCTTGTACCTTACCATAAGTGACATGATAGATAGACAAACACCGGTCTTATCCGAGTCACGAAATATCGATTTAGTTACGTATAACCACGTAATCGATTGTATTTCGAGTACTTACATGTTTCTTAATTAATATGCCTCCGAGATATACAGTTTATATCTCATAATAGATGTAGGTTGAGATAATATAGATAATAGTATGACAAACTTTGGCCGTTCAATCATCATTGCCCACGGCGCGGCGGCGGCGGTAATCTTTGAGTCTGAGTAACTTTAATAGGGTTACAAATTGTTCCGGAAGAGTATTGATCGCAGTGTTTCCCAATTTTGGGGCACAATGATAAAATAATAGTATAACTAGTATAACATCGGTGATATAATAGTCAATTAGAAATAAAAAGAGGGTGTGTTATATTTGCGATTGAATTAAAACTTTTATATTACAGGGAAATATTTTATTCATCAATCACTTTTGAATAACATAGATTGGGTTTATCATCCGATTATTTTACGTCACACAAAAGGTTGCTGATTAGAATTTCAAAGCAATTTAAGAAGTTTCACTTCAAAAAGCAAAGGAAGCAACAGACAATTCGTAAAAGCTCATTTATTGTCTTCTGAAATGAATTGACTTTGCCATTATTAGGCGCAAAACATCTAACAGGATTTCATTTCCCAAAAAAAATTCCAAAATAATTTATTGAGATTTTACATGAGCTCGTGAACCAGTTAAAAATAACTTTAGATACTCGACATGGTGCAATAACAAAAATAAGTATTAGTGAAGTACATCAAAAGCCAAAAAGCTTTGACAGTCAACATGAACTAAAGAATGCTACCAACCTTGCCAAGATATGCGTGAAAGGTCACCATGCTTCTTTGCCAATTGGTCAATTTAGTAAACAAAGTGAACCATCACAATGACATCACGCTTTTTGGCAATTTATCTGTGACAAAAGTGGACTAGACATTCAATTCTCTTTCGGGGTCCTAGGTCCTTGTATGACTTTAAAATTGTGTCGTGATCATTTGCAAGAGCAGTCAAATTTATTTGGCAAATATGTAGCGATGCAGGCGTCACTGTTCAGGGAAGCATTATAGTGCGTTCTGTAAGGTAAATGTCAATTTCTGGCAGATGTGTCGTTGCAACCTTTATGATCTATCTCTTTCATTTACTACTCAGTCATGTGAGAGGTCCGCTCTCGCTGGCTTCGTTGTGACGAACTTTGTATTAGCTGAATAAGAAGGGAATAAGCCATAGTGTAGCATATTTAGAATATGTATAGTGACATTTTTCTACGCCTGAATTTTCTTATTGATTACTAGATCTGTTGCGTTGAACTGCGCCGAATTACGCCCGTCTACGTGTAGCTTTATTATCTTCGCAAAGTTAAAGTCGTTACAATCTTATAGGCCCGTCTTTGTCGTCGTGGTTTATGAATTATTACTATACAATTTTTTTTCACTAGGGCTTTGAAATTCAGATCCGAAACCTTTTTGTGTGACGAAAAATAAGTGAATGATAAACTCAATCTATGCTGTTCGAACGTGATTGATGAATAATTAAAATGTTTCCCGAGTATAAAAAAAAGTTTCTATGTTGTGTCTTTAAGGCACACGCTATTGGAACGAAGTTCCTTATCGCGCGTTGTGAAAGGGGGCTAGACGGAAAACATTCATACGAAAAGTTGTAACGACACTTTTTTTCGAAATTCAAATGATATGGTTTATTATTGGGTTTGTCTTTTTCATAATTTATTTAAAGGCTACACATAACAACATACAACATGTTTAAAATTCTGTTCCATTTATAAATTAGTATAATTAGTAATTATTAGCACAGTCTTGATCTTTTATCATTATTCTCTCAAGTTTTTTTTTATACCTAATATTCTTTGCTGTCAAATGGACTATAGGATGGTGACGACTTTATCTAAAGTCACCTAACCTAGTCAGACTAGTTAGATGGAATATGAGGTAGCTTCATGTTACTTTAGGCGCAAAATTAACGAAAATATTATCTTATATTTTTTCTAACTTATGTATGTACAATTTTGTCTGCAATTTATATGAGAGAATGTTATTTCCTATATGTTACTTAATATATATAATCCGGAACCACTAGACTATATCGTGGGTGCTCGATTGCAAACGTATTTTCTAGACACTTAGCTATATTAAGGGCATGTCCATAATATATGATAATATTCGGTTTGATTCCCACCCAGGACAAACATTTGTTAACATGTTTCTTTGATCTGTCTCTGTAATTGGGTGTAAATATATGTATATATTTAGAGAAAAAAAAGAAGAAAGTAGTCGGTACCAATATATTATGTAGTGTATCAGCTATATGGTTTTCATAGTACATACTCTGCTTAGATCGGGGACAGATGGTCGTGTGTATTCATTTATTTGTTTTATTTGGGTTTAAGCTTTTTAACACATACTTAAAACCGGTCAGTATACAAACAAATCTTTAGACAAAATTTTAGACCAGATCCCCCCATCTTATCAAGCTAAAATTTTGTACACTTAATTGTAATTATTAATAAGTTAATTGACGTCATTCTCATCTTCATAAATCCAATATGGCGGACGTGATATGTTGGTTGATTTATTATTTCATATGCCACCTCCATGTCATATGAGGAAGAATTTGGAAAATTAAATGGAAGGGTTTGCCAAACACCAAACGTGACGTTAGTATTTGTTAGTCTATGGCGTGTTTTGAAAGAAAAGTATTTTTATCTTTAGGTATAATCTATACTTTTAAAATAGGAAGAGATTAAATTCGTATATCGAGGTCACAAATCGTTAAACGTTCTTCATTAACTAATCCACTTTTATGGGCACCCCCTCATAAAGCTGATCACATTGAATAACTCTGTGGTCTATTAGTTGCTTTCTCGCAAAGCAATTAACAGGTTACCTACTCATTGCATCTGCTCCGGCTGAAGTATCATCAATCATTGTTGTTGATTGAAGTACGTAATTGGTTCTTTACTTAGTAAAGTTTAATTTGCAATTCTTTTTTTTTAGAATATCGTTAACCAGGCTGACTGCCCACTAGTGGCCCACAGTGGACCACTATAGTTAACATTCGTAATACACGAGGGATTGCCATAAGTTACTGACGTACTTACGCATACCATCTCAAGTCAAAATATTTTCGGACTTACTTTTAATTTCGTATTACGTACCATTTCTTGAAGAAGAATGGATATTCCTTAGCCTGTCATTAAAGCTTGCTTTCCTATTTTATATGAACATTACAATAGCAAGATAAAAACAATGGTGACATTTAGAATTATTTTATTAAACATATTTAGATAAAAAAAATCACACATAAAATTTTTTTTCTTCATGCAACCTTTTTTATCTTTTGCTACCATTTTACATCTGTACAAACATGCGAACACTTCCACATTACGGACGCGTATGCAGTTGCATTTTAACACATCTAACCGTCGTTTATTTATCGTATTCTACCCACCATTCGACTACAGTTATAGAAAAGTGTTACAAATATTTTTGAAGTGCAGTTAGGCATGCGATGGGAGAATCGCAAAAAATCTATAACAATTAAACCGAATCTTATCTTCGATCGCATCTTGAAATCGCTTTGCAACTACTTCGATTCTAGCGATGTCATTCTTAGAAGAATGTAATTACATAGCAGTATAAAAAAGGAGGAATCTCTGAGATTAAATTATAAATATAACAGGTTACGCCCCGCGGCTGTACCCGCAAGGATCTTAAAATGCAGAGCATATTTTAAGTGATTTGTATGCCCTAAAAAGCCAATTAAGCGTGATTGAGTCAGAAACATCCAAATTTGTACAATAAATAATATTCTGGCTTCCGTCTCGCGGGTTCACTCGCATTCCCGAAGGATCTTGTATGCTAGGTTTGTAACATAGCCTATGTTACTTCTGGATAGAATATCTTTCTAGTAGTAAATCCGGAGACACATTCGTGTCTCGCGCCAAGTACACGTCCAACATATGGCGTGCGATAAAACAATTACAGAAATGGGTCCCGTCGCTTTTGGGTAATTTTTATAAAAATAAAAATACAACAATATAAATATTACAAATCTTTTCTCTTTATATTATAATTTTTAATTGTTAATTTATAATATACATAATATATATGTACATATAAGTGGGATAGGTATATTTTGGGCTCAAAAAAGTTGTATAGTTTTACTGTTGAGGACGAATACTTTCTAAGATCACGAAGTTTGTTTGGGATGAAGTACAACAAGTATCGATATTTAATATTATAGATTTCAATTGAAATTGACTTTAATAAAATATTCTATTATCATATTTATGTAAAAAAAAGAGAAAATTATGGTATCTTAATGCCTGGGATCTATACCAATAAATAAAAGTGTCTATATTTCAAAATAAATGGCAAAATTTAAGCACGAACTGCTTTATGCGATGCCTAATGATAAATGACCGTTTTTAAAATGATTAAGTTCGCCTCGAATACCCTCCAAAACGATATAGCGGATTTAAATTATAAATAACTTTTAATTTGACATTCATAAGTGCCCTTCGCGGGCCTAAACTGAATATATTAATTTGATTTTTTTTTTATTTTGAATAAAAATTGGCACACAGATAAAATATTAACATATGACATTTTTTTACCGAAATGGGAGGAGTTTTCAATTTAAATTTAATTCGGTGATTGCTAACAGCACTGCTTACATGTACCTATCTATTTCATTGTTATTATATATGTATGCTGTATGTTATCTAATAATACCTCCACGGTGTAGTTACTTATTATACAGATCTACCTGTGATAAACTTGTGTTTTGTTATGTTTTCATCATTATTTGCCGTGTGAATGTCTTCATAGCTTTGCTGCGATGATAGGAAACTCTTGATTATTAGCTTTTAATTATACCTTTGAGATAATGATATACATTTCGCTTTTTGTTCGATCCTTTGTGTTTCCATGAAGTAATTTCTTACTTCACAAGCATTGAATTAGGTACTAACGATATCTCCGACAGCTAATATAAGATGACTACTTTCTCTAAAAAATATTTAACTTTACTAACATATTTTTTTGACTAAAAATAGTTTAATATCCAACTCAATTTATCATAAATAAATAAATATCCTGGGACATTCTTTACACACGGCCATCTAGTCCCAAACTAAGCAGAGCTTGTACTATGGAAACCAGATAGCTGATATACCTACTATATAACATATACTACTTTTTTTGGAACGAAGTTCCTTATCGCGCGTTGTGAAAGGGGGCTAGACGGAAAAAATTCATACGAAAAGTTGTAACGACACTTTTTTTCGAAATTCAAATGATTATGGTTTATTATTGGGTTTGTTTTCTTCATAATTTATTTAAAGGCTACATACAACAAGTTTAAAATTCTGCTCCATTTATAAATTGGTATAATTAGTAATTATTAGCACTGTCTTGATCTTTTATTGAAGACCTAATACTAAAGACGAGAGATTGCAAGTTTTTCTTAACACTGGACCTAAACTCAGCGTTTTGGTCAATTCCAATGCGTATCTTCGTTCCATCCGGGTGTCCTTTGACACCTCTCAAGTTCTTTCTTTTCTAAATACATACTTATATAGATATTTACACCAAGACACAGAACAAACAGACATGTTCATGCACACAAATGTTTGTCCTGAGTGGGAATCGAACTCGCGACCTTCGGTTTGGCAGTCAGAGCGTTAACCACTGGCCTGTCGAAAATCATAATATGCTTGTGAAAACAAGATGCCTAAATTGTGACGTCATTGCGCCAGCTAATTACACATTAACGCGTCTTCTTAAATGGAGCATTGTTACAATCAAAGAGGCGCTGTGTGATGTAAGTCATTAGTTTTTAGTTTAAATCATTAATTATTTTAATAGTCGTTTACACGTTACATAATGTGCTTTCGCCCGTGGCCGATAAAATAATGTAACAATTGTAAGTTGTGAACGCGCCTTTGTTGTGGGATGTAACAAATGGACCACAGAGCGAAACTTTTGGGCGATTAATTGTCCACACAACTATTGCGCAACAATATCGAGTGCAAAACTTGGAAATAGATTTATGACTTATCGATATCGATACCATAAGATCTGCGCCGGAAGTCAAGACAATTGATTTTGTTTTTGGTTTCTGTTTTTATTAAAAAGTATTTTAGGGAAGCTAAACCTGCTTAGTCATCGTTGTGTTTTATTTGGTGGTTGTTTAATTTGATGTGGACTGTAGGTCTAATTAAATAGAAATATACTGATGCACACAGAACCTTTATTTGTTGAATTTATTAACTATATAACAAACTTTCGACAGACGTGGATAGATCGCTCATTCACAATATTTTCTTTTATGATATTTTTCCCATGGCGGGAAAATGTCCAATGTTGCCAGGGTACAAAATATTTAATTATAAAAAAAGTGGATGTGCTCACTATAGTGGCAGTCTTTATGACTTAGATGATAATTTAAGGTCGAACAAAGGTGGATAATTCTTTGAAACCTACCTAGGCGACAAGTTTTTAAGCCAAAGGTCATAAGTTCTCTATAAATCATTATTTATCTCTTGACATCTGAGTGTAACAAAAAATAAGCATTTTCCATAACAACATAATTTACCACAAAATTTCTTACATCATTGATAATTTTTAGCTGATGATGAACCATCCGGTTTTGTTGTTTGAACTTGACATCAACAAGTTCAAAAATGATGTCACTGTTTACTTGTTAAGTGGTTTCCTATCTACTAATAGTAAGGTGCGTTGTTGTAGAAACCGAAAAAAGGTAGAATACCTACATATATTTAAGTAATAGGTAGGCGAGTAGGTACCTAAAAGAAGGTAGAATGCATATAAGATGCACCGAGTTCCTGAAGTCTAACGCCTCTGATAGCTTAAGTATGTTAACTACAAAGTACTTTTTTATGAGCCTAGAGTTATGTATTTCGAAGAAAAAAAGTAGTACCTATATGTAGCAGGTATATCAGTTATCTGGTTTCCATAACACAAGCTCTGCGTCGTTAGTTTATTTATATATTATAAATTCACCTGACGTCTGTTCTAAGTAACCTAATAGGTAAAAAGTTCTCCTATTTAAGAAAAAATTATAAAGCGTTTTAAATAAAGTATTAATTTATTTTCAATTAATTCATCCCATTTATGACGTCGGTAGTTAAATAAAAAATGTTATTTCAATGAGTAGAAATATTGGTAAAATTTACTCTAATATTAAAAATGGTATTCATAACATATCTACTATTTATAACATAGCTGACCCGACAGACGTTGTCCTGCCTTAACAATGAATATTCAATTCGAATCTTCCGATTGAATTGCTATTGTGCAATAAGAAATTATAAATTACTTATTTTATTAATATAATTCGGACCCATGCCTCTGTTTTAAACGATATTGTCAAACGACGGCCATTTATGTCAAACACCACATTAAACACATTAAAAGAGTTCATGCTGTCAAAAGCGGTAAGGTTACATTAGAAAAGTTAACTTGGTCGTTAAGGTTAAGTGGTTAAGTTATGTTTTCTTAAATTTTATAATTTTCCGCGCAACTTTCTTAATTTTTTCTTTCATTAGAACCTTCTCCTGACAATAACAAACACAACAAAAAAAGAATTAGCGAAATCGGTCCAGCCGTCCATGCGTGATACCGTGACCAAGGGAAATAGGGATTCATTTTTATATACATATATAGATTTGCTTTTAATTAACGTAGTATTCCCTTACTCAGTTGAGTTGATTCATGTTTGCTTTTGCAGCATTGCGGTGCATCGTTCAGATAGCGCCGTCTGACGCTTTATAGCAATAGATGCTCGCACTGAAATAGCAGGCGTTATTTGCACACGTATTACCAAAATACTTTCAGTTCTTTAACCGAAGTAACATATATTATTTTATTAATATGAAAGTAAAATCACATAAATTATATATAGATTTAGATACCAGTCAGTATAGCTACGATTATTTTATATAATCAGATTCATTATCTGGTATCTAATTAAAACTATTTTTTACATTATTATTTGTGTTAATAAGTAATTGCAACGGGTTTTGATATAGGTCTTATAGTTCCCTCATCCTTAAATTCTGAAGACATCATACATAAATAAACGACAGTTATCTCAAGTCAGCTATCCGAAGAATGAAGAAATTCTCCTAAGGCGTAATGTAACAAAGTTGCAGACCTTGAATACATTCGTGCCGCTACTGTAAGCAAATTGCTCAATTAATTTCCATCTGAGAGGGATCGCGGCGCGGCGCGTTCCGCCAGTAGCCAGGCATGGCGTCCCGCTGTCGCCATACCATAACACGTCGATACGCGAATCCCCCACGAACCCGCGCCTGCGTCCCAGGGTCTAAACCAGAACGCATGCGCCAACGACTGTGATACGTAAAAACGCGGGCGACTCGCGAAGTTGCGACATAAGACTATACACGCGACTCCTCTTTACGAGCCACTGTCGCATAATTGATTGTCCATTCGATACTGACATTGAACGGCCGATGCACGACGGTCGTCCGGTCGATTATAACCAGTTATTTGCTTACAGCGACCGCGATAACGCGTTTCCGAGCTACTCTTCGTTAAAAACACCCTTGCGGTCAGCTGAACAACCCTCCGTGTGCGCGAACGCGAAATGACTTTACTGTGTGATAAATTGCGTGCGTTAAAGTTTGTGGTTTGCGTGATGTAAATAGTGTGTGTGTCGGTGGTTAAGGATAACCATGGAAGTTGCGAAAGAAAAGGCTGAAGGTCCGGAAGAATTCGAAGATGATGGGTTTGCATCACGTCGGTGCATGTTGGACGGTGAGTGGATGTTGCATAAATTGGCTTCGATAATCGAATATAAAAAATTGTAGTTGAAACTTAATGTTTTTGTTTTAATGAAAAAGTAAAGGTACTTAAAAATTCTAAGCATGGACAAAGATCGCGAATGCGATGACGTGACAGACAGACTGCGTCGATTTGTTCAAGGAATGCTTATTGATTTTCCTCACGGACATTAGAGACAGGCGGCGTGTTTAGTTGTCGGTACTTTTGTTGGAAGCTGAGTAGAATTTTCATTGATTCTCATTAAACCTTTCCCAACTATTGTCAATTAATGTTAATAGCTTACCTACCTACAACTATTAATTTAATACGATATACAATTAATGGGATAATAATTAACAACTTGTAGCATCATTTGTTAACTGTTATACCTACGTAGTAGCAAAAGGAAGAAAAAATAAAATAACCACAATATTAAAAAAAACAAAGAGCTGGTGTAAATGTTGAAACAAAACCAGTTATTTAAAAATATAAAAGTACCTGCAATCGTAAATAAATAGAGGTTAGACCTACTTGCACAGATTCTAGTGTGAAGACGTGATTAATGGATAGAAAACCATTCATCACGCCTAGATACCACTGTGAGTACTTAATGACTGATTTGAATAGAACATAACGTGATGACGTTGATCTAAAAGTTGCAGGTCAAATGATTAATGTCAGTGACACAATACGCTTTGGTATAATGACTAATTTGGAAGTAAAGTAACAGAATGACATTGAAATGCCCAGTTCGCCGTTTGGCCAGGGCAGATGCTTTCCCGTTTTGGCAACACTTGCATTGTGAATTGTGATCCCTTGGCGCACCGATGAGTGCGTTGCCCCCAGCTTTACTTTTATAGGGTTTAAAAATCGATACGGACACCCTACTGTTAACCAGTTGTAGACTTTTTAATATTTTAAAATAAGTCAGTTCATGCGAATGCAGAATTAACTTTTAACTTGAAACTGATAAAACATTTGTAACTGATTAATGAATGAATTTGAAAATGATTAATTTAGGTAGAGCGATTTTTCGCCATCTAATTGTTTTGGAAACGATATCTTCATCTTTCATAATTTTCAGTCATATATGATTTCAAAGTATATATTTCTTATAATGAAGCTCCCAAATTTATTATCAACTATTTTATTAAATACAATAAAAAATTTAAATAAAATCCACTAATTTATTTAGCAAGTTTTCTACTATACAGTACCTACTTACTTACAGGCAGGTATGTATCCTACATGAGTAATATTATGTTTTACCTAGATTCCCAAAGTTTCATATTTCTAGCGGTTTATATTGCTTATGATAGTAATTTAATCATAACTAAGTAATCAATAATATACTTTATGCTCACAATCGAAATTTTATGAATATTATTTTGATTCTTACTTGCTGACATTGGCATTAAGCCAACTACGCAATTTGGGGTTGCGAAAAGAGAGGGTTGGCGAATTCAAGGGTGCAAAACAGGGTAGGTATTTAAGACTGTAGTTAAATTGGTTTCCGTGAAATTCTGAACTAATTAATTAATCCTACTAATACATATAAACGCTGAATGTTTGTATGTATGGATGTCTGGAGGTTTGTTCCTCTTTCACGCAAAAACTACCCAACGGATTTGGATGAAACTTGGCACATAAATAGAGCATATATTGAAATAGCATAGAGGCTAGTTTTTATCCCGGGAAAATGTTATGTCCCTGCGGAACGCGGGTGAAACCGCGGGAGACAGCTAGTATATAAATAAATAATTAATTAATGCGCTAAGCTATGTAAGTATGATTAGTCAGTATTGTTTGGTATCATTTGGATCTGGTATCTGCGGTGTCTTTTACGCCTTGTGCGAACATCCATAAAATTAGTATTCTTGCGTTTTTAGCACCTATTAATTTGCGCTACGGTAGCATATTAAAATAAATCAAAAAATCAATCAATTCAATGTCAACATTTATGTGTATGTTTCTGTTATTGTCTCTCTTATTTAATTATAAATCATGATTAAAATTTTAATTAAGAACGGTGTATTTAGAACTTTTATGGAACACCTGTAATTTAATACGCACATGGAGTTACGGAATATTTATTCCTATTTGTTAATGCAATACGCGACTGCTAACGAATCATAAAATTATGCATCGGCTTATTCTACCAATAAAACGTGACTTTAGTTATCTAGGTTTATGGTCAACTGTCCTACCTCATTTTGCCATGGAAAGGCTTAACCACAATCTTACCATGGTAAGCGATGATGGTGATGGTTGAAGTTCGTCAGCACACAAAGCATTAAATGGAACAAGCTCGTCAATGCAGCTGCCGGAACGCAATTGAAGATACGTGTCAAATATGTATCCAACAACATACAATGATTTCCTCACAACGTTTGCTTCACCAATACCATGAGCTCATTATAACATTCGAACACCTGACCATCTCCCCAATTTTTTTTCTGGAATGGACGAAGGTTCTAGCCTCTTTTCACTTAAACTCTTACGCGGACATGTACGCCGAACGCAGAGTACTCTCAGCCGAAGACCATCTCACGAAGGTATTCGGCGTCACTAAATATTACAGTCAAGTCACAGAATAATTAATAGTACTAGAGTAGAAAACACGTTTAATAACAACTCCAGGTTACACAAATAAATATAAATGGAAGAACATACGTTTCTGTTATTGCCACTTAATTTTCAAGAGCAACTGTACTTTGCTCGATAGTTAATTATAAACTTTAATGAATATCGTAACTTAGTGCTGACCGCCAATATCGATTGTCGATAAATCTGTATTGTGCTGGGTAAGTTCGAGCAAATTTAATTCGATTTCGATAAGCTGTCTTAACCCAATCTGCTTACAACTGGTTTAAGTTGCAATTGGAGCCTACATCCTAATCAATTAACTAGAAAGTTTAATGGTGTGACTGATTGATATAGTAAAGAAATTTGCATAATGAGAACAAAATCCAATACGTCATATACCTAATCATTGACAACAATTTTAAACCATTTAATATTTGACCCAATATTAGATGGGTGCTATGATAATCTAGTGTAATACCTACCTGAAACGTCATAATTTCGAGATTTGAAAAGTATAACGTACATACTTCGATTTAGTTATTTATTAACTGTTGTTTGTAAATATAAAAAAAAATGGTGTAATTTTGTCGATAAATGTAATTGTGTTCATCATCTGTACATCACTATTATATACATGGAATTGAACGCAGATCTACCCTTGAACCGTGTACCTGGCAGTTCAGGTGCGTCAACCGGTTTTCTTTATTTTTCCTGTTTTCAGTAAGTGCGGCAAGGTTGTCATCATTTTGATTATTTGAAGACGAAATGAATTACGTACTTTTAAAAATTATTCGATTTTCTAGTACCCACTGTCATTACTTTCTGGGTATATTAAAAATATTATCTAAAATAAAAAAATATAAGAAAATATTCATATTATAACTCACTCAACATAGGTACTGACTCTAAGCTATGAAAAAAATATAAATTTACATATATACTTGGATATATTTTTGTACCGCTAATGGACATTTACAGTACTATAATTTATTATTTATAGCGACTTCACAAATACATTGTTGACCCTGAGGCCTAAAGTGTTCACTTCTCATGTGCTTGAATTTCACCGTCTCTTTTCTAACTAAAACGGAGTAACACAAGTTCTCACTTCACGGTGGCAGTAGGTAGTAGCATTTCGCCAAATGAACTTTGCACTATGAGCTCTATTACATCCACGAAAGGTATAATAACTAATCCCCAATAATCTGTTTACTACATTTGATAATATACTGCATATCTTGCTAATTACGACACTTATTAGGCTTTCCTCAACGACATGGGCTGATTTTGTTTGTTAAATAGAATAATCTATACTAATATTATTAAGCTGAAGATTTTGTTTGTTTGTTTGATCGCGCTAATCTCAGGAACCGCTGGTCCGATTTGAAAAATTATTTCAGTGTTGGATAGTGCATTTATCGAGGAAGGCTTTATAACGCTGCGACCAATAGGAGCGGAGCATGAACGAAAAATATGGCAAAAACGGGGTAATAAATATTTCTCTTGAGAGGTTTGCGCGCGTTTAACAATTCGCTGATTACGGTCTTCCGGAACGCGGGTGAAACCGCGGGGAACAGCTAGTGACTAATAAAGGTAACAAAATAAAAATTCTGTCATACCTCGAGTGTCATTGACTCACATCTTTAATGTACTATTAAAGCATAAATAAATAATGTACCGGAAAGAAGTTATAACCATTCCAATAATGCTAATAAATTTAATGTTTATTGCCAATTTGTGATATTAATTATTAATTCCTAATAAATAAACACTCAAAACGAGTAAAATAATTAAGCCTATATTAATAACCATACCATGAATCTGTTTATCTTGCTTTTTGTGAATACATATTTCAAATGATTGTTTAAAAAGATATTGGGACTACATCTGTATAAATATGTATACAGTGGTTCTAATTAACATTTAAATATAATTACAATAGAAAATGACGAATTTTATCTGAAAAGTTCTAGTAACTTTGCTTTTCGGAGCCAACATGCCAGAAGTATATAAAAACTAAACTCTATAAATTTAATTAATTACTAGCTGTCCCCCCGGGTTTTCCCGCGTTCCCCAGGGATTTTACTTACTCCCGGGATTAATATAAGTGTGCTATTCCAGACTATAATCTATCTTTGTGTCAAATTTCATCGAGTTTCGTTCAACAGTTCTGACGTGATTAAGTAACAAACATCCTAACCTACACATGTATAATGGAAGTAAGATTTTGAGCTTTATTCCAATTTGAATATGGATCATTTTGTATGCAATAGTTATTTATTATTATAATTACGCTGAACAAGTATACATAAGGCACTGGGCAGGCAAATTATGAACAACTACATCGACTATTAGATACAAAATACATAATAATAATAAATATACTTTATTGTACACTGAAAGAAGTATGGTACAGAAGTTGATACTTAAATAAAGGTACAATTGGCGGTCTTATCGCTAAAAGCGATTTCTTCCAGACAACCAATGGATGGAAAGACTTACATAGGAAAATGTAAAGGGTAGTTAGCACTGTTAGCAGTGTACTAAATACATATAGAATAATATTGCAATGGTATACTATAAATAATATTTCTATACGATCATAAATAAATTATGTACCTATACATATATATACCTCGATATAAATATAAATAAATTTATATTGTATTATATATTAATCTATAAATATAAAAATGAATGTTTGTCTGAATGTCCTTTATCGACTTTATTTTATTAATTTACGATTCTATCGTAAACTATCTAACGGATTTGAATGCACTTTTCAGCAATAGATAGAGTAATTCAAGAGGAAGGTTATAAGCAGTATTGAAAGTGGGCAACGCCGCAGAGCGCAGATAGTTTGATTTATAAATTTCATTCTTCATTGTATGTTTTGACATGCCAAAGCGAGGATGACTGATAACAATTTAACATTAATTTATCATTAGCCTTTCATAACAATTTCGTTGCTAAGTTAAAGTACAATGTTCAAAACATTAAAGTTATTTACCATTAGACACAATGACTTGCTGGCACAATCTATAATTTTCATCTTCGCCACAAATGCATGTTAATAACAACGTAAAGTTTTTATAGTACCTAAATTTAAACATTTAATACAAGTTTGGTTTCATTACCCGGATATACTAGAAAAAAGGGAAATAGCGGCTAAGTGTGAGTAGGACTCGAACACCAAGGGTTCTGTACATACCACCATATAATATTTAATAAATAGACAAAAAAACGTTTGTATGGTTCATCGAGTTTTTTTTAATTTTTATTATATTTTTCAAAAAATTCATAACATTTATTCAGTTTAGGCCCTCGGAAGGCACTTATGAAGGTCAAATTTAAAGTTACTGAAGCTACTACTATATGTTGTCATAGTTACAATAGAAATTCACGCTGTGTGAAAATTTAAAATATCTACCTATTACGGTTCATGAGATCCAGCCCGCTGACAGACAGACGAAAGGGTAGACGGACATCGGAGACTTAATAATAGGGTCCTTTCGGGTACGGGACCCTAAGAAAAGTTCCTACACAATTATCATGCGGGTTTCTTAATGTAGAATTAATAAAAACGTACCTACCATTAGTTTTTGCTATCACCTTAGCTTAGACAAGTGACAAGCTTCGACTAATCTAATAATAACACGATAATTGTATAAAAATAAAAAATATATATCCTGAGACATTATTTACACACAGCCATCTGTTTTCAAACTAAGCAGAGCTTGTACTATGGAAACCAAATAACTGATATATAATTTTTTTTTCTAAGCACATGTAGATACATACATTATATTATAAATGAATATTAATAGCTTATCCAGTGATTGATAAAACACTTGATAACTACGACGGTCCATAAATAAGAGAATTATTAGAATCTCCAACCCACACGCATTACTACATAGTACCTACATACTAATTGTCTGTGCAATTTACTAAACCGCTACAAAAACGGATCAATTAATTGAGCACATTCCAGAGCCTTTTATGCCATGTGACTTAAAATTGTCCTGATTATAGGTAAATATACTGTGGAAGGAGTAAGACCGAAAAAAAAAGAGATAGATGGATTGTACGAAGGATAAACTGAGTGAGATACCCTTCTTTGTTTTGCATGGTTGTAAGAAACTTCAAATAAACCGCCTGGCTGGCTGTCTACATGGGTCGCGTAAGGGTTTACACCCTACAGCCATCAGAGGTTAACAATTTCTGTCGTTCCAACAAAACAAAAAAATTAAAAACTAACTGGCTGGTATGCAAAAAAATTATAAACATCACCACACTCCTTGCTTCGGTAGTTGCACTTCAGAGCCATGGTCTTGGTATTGATCGCCAGCATATTAACAATCTTCCTGGTATTGCTCTACGCAGAACACTTACGTTCAGGTAGACTGTCTGCTATTTGCCAACCTTCTGACATAAAAAATAAGAGGTTGTATTGAGGAAATTACAAAAGAGCAAGCTGGTGATTCCAGTGTCTATTAAAATTAACTACATTAAATTTAAAAAAAAAATTATCGAGAGAGAAATAGACACAATATTGTGTCTGATACACTCTAAATTTAAAATGTTTACATGGGACTTTCAAAAACCCTACAACTCTGAAGATATTTCGATTTTTATTACAAAAAAAACATCCTTTAATATTTAGAAATCAACAATTAATCAACAGACTAATTATCTTAAATCTAATATTACACATTTACGTATATCCTCAATGGCCCCGCTTCCCATATGTGTAAGATGTGAGTATATAAACTCATAGTGATGCAATGATGGTTAGCTCACTCCCACCATGTGGCTCGCGAACAAATGTGGCTCGTATGTATGCACGTTGTCTAATGCTATGTGTAATGTAGGTAAAGACAACATGCAATAAATATTCCATTATGATTATTTTAAAATCTTCTTGAGGGTCTTGTGACGAAACCATAGCACGGCGTTGTGAATTCATGATCAACATCTGTCGCCAAGTAGTTGTAGTATTCTGATAGGTAATCTTGGCAGCCAAGTTTCTAGACTATGTGTGCCCACCTCTTTTAGCCACATAATGACTATGGATAGTGAGGTACTGGTCAAATTCGAACATATAAAAAATACGATGTAGGCAATTTAAATTTAAGCATGTTCAAAATGTTTAAAGTACTGACTCCTCTCATAAAGAATATAACATTCTGGTCAAACAGAACTGACACAGACTACATAATTTTAAGGTCAAGGACGTAGAATTTGTCACATATTACTTAACACGTGCTTATGAGTCATCAAGTTTGGAATTCTCCTTTCACTTCAATTTCATAAAACTGCACATTGAAAAGATCATGGGTCAGAACATTTTACTTTTTCTCAGATAACGATGTAATGAATTTAAAGTTAAATGGTTTGACAGTGTCATGAATCATTACTGGTAACTGGTATAATGTAGCAGTGTTCTGGGAGAGGTGGTGGCGCCGTAATAAAACGCTTATGTTGTAACATACAATACCTTACTTCTTTTATATTCTTTGCTTTTTTTGACTGGGACATTTTATTGAGCTCGGCCATCTGTTTCTAAACTTGGCAGAGCTTGTAAAGGAAACATAACAGATATGCTACATATACCATTTTTTACAATATGCATAGTACCTTCTTCTTTATATTGATATTAATACACAGAAACAAAACAAACAGACGTGTTCATGCACACAAACGATTGTCCTGGGTGGGAAATACAACCCAAGACCTATAGCGTGGCAGACAGTTCATTTAAAATTAGGGTAATATTATTATTTTTACTACTATTTTTAATTTAGGTATTTTATTTTCGCATACCAACCCAACAACTAGATTTATAAAATCATATCTTTAACCATAATGTCACAATTGTATCAACAACTAACATCTCCGCCCACACAAATATTACGGCGTACGCTAGTATTACCCGCCTTCAAACGTCTAAGCCCGTACTTAAGTTGAACTTACAAGCAAAGATGAACGCAGCAGAATAACTTGTTACTTGTTGTTACACTTGTAGATATTATACCATCACCTTGCGTAGGTGTGTATTGACATCAGCATTCTTTCTCATGTCCTAGGAGCGGATAGTGAAAGCTCATACTTGTTAAACTGTCTAGTTCTATTACATCCTATGACTCAGTGGCTTAAGTAACGCAGTGATGTACATCATTATATGTAATCGTCTTTACAATCTCATTGTAGGATTCAAACCTACGGACTTCGCTACAGTCTGTGGAGTAGCAGTCAATGGTGGCCATTTTTAATCGATTGTTTGAAAGCTTTTGACGGTTAGGTATTATAATATAAGTGTTATGGGAGTGGAAAGAATCTCAAATCCTTTTAGCGATATTTATGTAAGTATATTATGCGTATTTCTATTATTTCGGGAGTCAAACGACATTTTATCATTGAGATCTTGAACTACTAACTATAATTAGGTATGTTTAAAATTTATTGATAGTAGGATCTCGGAGTTTAGTTGTGTTGTATACAAAGAATTTTTGAACTATTACAATATGTACAAAATAAAATAGTAATAGGTTACGATAAAAAAATATATTTATTACAATTTTGTAATTAAGCACAAAAAAATGAGGCAACTTTGCCATTTCGTTAATCTTTACTCAACATTTCATATCCTTTGAAATGATTTTTATCTATAACTATCAAATATTTTTGCACTGCAGTTCGCAAAAGGCGAGGCCGTAAAATAGTCTACTTTCTAAAACAAATTGATTCGACTTTCAACAAATTGCGGCCTAGCTAGTGACTTCCCGCGGCTCTGCGCGTGCGCAACGAAACACGATGAGCTGACATTTGAGCGGGCGCCGACAATCGCGCTCTTCCTTTATCTTATCCACGAACTGCACAGTCTGGAACACTTTCTAGTTTAATCTGTTTATTTATGGAACAGTTTATGTAATGCGGCAGAACAGTAAGATATTACCGACCGTCGCCGCGTCGCTTACATTTTGGATTAGGGCTAGGTATTTCATTTTCCGTTCCTTGTTTGACTGGCTTCTCTAGTCTTTCATTAAATATCACTATGGTATAGCCAATTCTATTCTGCAATTTAAGACGTCAAATTTCGTACTTAAAATTGTCACAAAACAGACCAAGCAATCGTACTAATTTCACAATATTTGATTGTAGTCGGTGTAAGCCGATACGTGTATTGAGCAAAATATTTTGTAACATAACCGTCTTACTTATGTAACGAAACAACACATTTGTATATGTGTTGGAGGCTGATGAGTCTCTGATGCAAATAAACTATGTAATTTATTAACTACTTAATTGTGCAGGCGCCGGCATGCGCCTGCGCACTGTGTTCCATTACGAATTGGTTTAACAAGAGGGAAGTTCCAATTAGGATCAGTATGCCTTAACCACAAGAGTTAATATTAACAGGAAATTGTTAATCCTGAGGCATGTGATAGTTTTTAAATAACAGTGACGTTTCCAAGATTTTTTATAATTTTTGAACGAACATTTTTTAAGTGTACAAGTGCCTATCTAACAAGCGCGTAATAAATCTTTTACAAAAAACATTGGGACAAATCAATTTTTACTGCACGAATAATCTTGACTGTACTGTAATTTGGTGTATCAAAACTTAAATCGAGACCTTTTATTTTAAATGTTTTATTATTACCAAATATAATACACCAGGTATCACAAAATAATCCTGCGGTTTTATGTGCAATATGACAAAAATTGGACGTTAATATATTATGTATTACTTATTACTTAATATTAAATAATGTTTAACCATGAATTATCATAATCATAACAATCATAGTCATGGCCGTTCACGGATCGTTCCATCCATATAAGCGGTTGGTATTTATAATCATATTATATATGTACAGATTTTAAGGAATACCGTCAAGTCATCTTGCATGCTGTGTGTCTAAATATGACACAGTGGCTGGCTTCTGTCGATTCTCTATAATTGTGATAAATTGGTCGATGTGTCAACGCTCCCAAGCACTCGTGTTGCTGCAATTGGATTCGGACGTGGGTAAACTGTTGAGCAACCGCATTTTGGGAACAATTTATTTGATAATACATGGGCTACATAACATGTGTATGACAACATTGTATTAACGTCGACTTGCGTAGTTCGAGATTGATGTGTGAATTTCGACTAATGACTCAACCAATCGACAGTCGCACTCGACCTCTCTCTCTACTGTTCCTGGATTATCTAATCATTAGATGATTGGTCAGACAACTTGAAGTAAGACTAGGCTAAGAACTATGTACAGTCGGTTTTATTCCACGTCGTTGTCCAATTGCTAATTGATATATTGAACAGTTTAAAATTAGACACGTGATTAGTAAATCAAGCATGAAACCGTGAAAGGTTCGTTACAGAGGTCGTAATTTTAAAAGTATTATTCATATTGCTTGTGCTCTATGTAGTCGTGGAGTCATGAACCCTATCTAACCTTTGCTTATTACGCGATAACAAATCTTATTTGTTGCCATGAACCATCCACCTGATAGAGGGCATTCTTATCTTAGTCTTGAATGTATATACTCGTATAACGAATCAGAAAGACGGCAGCAAGATTCAATAAAGTTTAATGAGTACTTCACACTCTACACTGCACATTAGGACCTATATATTTCTACCTGCTACTTTCTATTTTTATTGAGTTTATAGTTACTATTTTTAGGTTTAACCTTTCTCCCGATTGATGTTCTTGACCCAGAAATCGGTGACCGATGACCATGACCGAAGGAAATCGAAGGTCACATGATCAAAGATAACACCGCCCGTCGTCGACAATTATCCACAAACAATATTTTAGCAACTGATAAAAACAGTAGCACGCGTTTAGTATTGCAGCTGATATAACAAAAAAACTAAATCTTTCAAAAACAAAGCATCGGTAATCAGATCGATCTTGACTTGACCTATACCAAAAGAAAATAATAATAACCCGTGGTGAAACAGTTACTTTAGTAAAAGTGATAAGTATTAGAAAATATGACATGGCTGGTGAAAGTTTTAGATTTATAAACTGTGATATTTGTAAATAATAAAAAAATATTGCGACTTCATTTTAGAACGGATTAAACTGATAATAAATAATCTAGTTACCAACTTAATTCGTGTCTGTTATTACAAGTTCAATAAATTATCGTACGATAATGATAAATATGTTACAAAATAGTTAATTTTATCAAGACTTGATAATTCATTGGTCCGGTTTCGCAAGGGTAACATATTATATCTGTACCTACTAGATTGATTAGGAGATAACAATATACTAAGAACATCAATTTCATAAACTGTTTAAGTGGGGTAACCTACAGAGATATTCCTATTCATACTTTTTTTTTTTTTATGCCACTTGGGCCGACAAACAAGCAGACGGTCCACCTGATGGTAAGTGGTCACCGCCACCTATGGACATTTGCAACACTAGGAGCATCGCCAATGCGTTGTCGACCCTGAGACGTGAAGTTGTTAAGTCTCATGTGCCTGTAATTTCACCGGCATTATATTCATACTTACCCGAATGCCATTCCTTTCGGTAAGAACTATTTTATTTTATGAAAATTATACCGATACTGTGATAGCTGCAGTATTTATACTGATATTGTGATAGTTGCAGTATTTATAGGTACTCATATTGTGATAGTTGCAGTATTTTTACTGATATTGTGATAGTTGCAATACTTATACTTTTACTGTGATAAATAATTGCAGTATATAGACTGATACTGTGATAGTTGCAGTATTCATTCTCTCTGATCTACTGTCTTAATCAGAATTGACTTTAGAAATCGTGAAAATAGAAGCTTCAATCCTGTTGTTCCAATCGTATTATCACCCGAATCAGGTGCGCATCTGATTCGGGCAACCCACAGCAAATCCCCGTAATATTGAATAATTCACTTCTTGATTCATTATTACCTATGCAGTGTTATTCAATATTGGAGAAATGTTTGTAGTGTCATTCTAAACACGCAGCTTAAAGTAGCTACGAGACATGACTTCTGATATACGGAAGTGTACTTTACACTTAAAGGAACTTAAGCTATCTACTTAAGTACTTCGCTTGCATACGAACTGCGAATGTCATGTGCTATACCCCCGTAATATCCCGAGTGCCACTCAGTTAATATACTGTGTACCTATAATGATAATTCTAGGGAGCAATGACTAGTTACGAAATGTTCGGTTTATTTGGCATGATAGACAATCAGAACAGTTTCGGTCGAGCGGTCGCATTAAATCAACCATCGACATGCTTATCGAACGGAAGGTACGAATGTTCCCACACCTGATACAATACTGTCACTTCCTCCATAACTTACGCGTCCACAGAACGCAAATAATATTTAGTGTATTTTGTTTGTAAACCAATACGATTTAATGAAATGATGCAAACATCATTTTCCTATAATAACTATGATTCGTGATCATAAAATATTATTATAGCACATAAATCACTAATGACGTCAGCATATAATCGTAAGAAAGCACGAACAATTCACTTTCTTTCTTCTCCATTTATAACCCGCAGTTCCCAATCCCATCAAACGCATTTCCATATCAAAAGCCTCCTTGATTGATTGCTAGTGACTTGTGGCAGTACTGGCACATCGCCAATCAAAACACTTTCTCCGCAAATTACACTCGATAACATTGGCGATAGGATACTTTGTTAATTTCATCTGCCATAGACGAGTAATCGAAAGAAAAGAGATTGAAATTAGATTGGGGCGGACAAGCGGTGCGCGGTAATTGCAACGCGTTTGGGTTGGCTCGTTCGACTCACCTCAGTACGTTCTGCGCCGCCACGCTGGCCACGTCTCACATCGATCATCGTTCACAACAATGAAGTAACTCTAACATGTCTGCATATAGACACAGTTAACGACGCCGTCGGTGACCTTTGAACTGAGAGTGTTCCGTCGAAAATGACTGATGATCAAGAGCAGTGTGATTCGTTCAACTCATGGGAGCTGAACGGACTCAACTCTTTGGACCTTTGGGACTACACGGTGGAGTTAGAGTGCCTGCAAGGAACCGAAGGTTAGTGCTGCAAGGCTGTGTGAGAGGCATTGCCGCTGCTGTAACTCTAACTCGCGCTCACGAAGCGATTCGAAACGCGAAGAATAAAACCGAGTAGATTCGAACCATGGAATTGTTTGAATAACGTCGGTTACGCTAACGTTTTCTATTGAAGGTACCGCTTTGGGTATTTCTTTTTTATTGACTGTCTGGCGAACATCGGTAGAGTTCCGGTCTGGACTAATTGAACTGTAAAGATTTTTAGATTAGATTTTAGATTACCTAGTTGAATATGCAATAATTATAAATTTTGTATTGCGTTATGAAAATAAAGTTGGTTTGAGGGTGATGTTAAATAATGGAAATTTCCCCTAAACGCTTCTTTATAATAGAATGAATGTCTGAATGTATCGTTAAGATAAGTAGATGCATTCTTATCTATGGATTTACATTGACGTAGTTGTTTATAATGCAGATAGAGCCAAGATAGAGTTAATTATCAACTATTATCAAACCTGAATAATACTTTTTCCATACAAAAAATTAAATGAATCAACAAACAAAAGAAGTCATATATTTCTTAATATACTTAAAAGGCCATTGTATTTTTTTAATTAAAGGTTGCAACTTTCTATGTAGATATATAAAAAAAATTGTAAGTACCTTCTAATAGTTGGTAATTTTCCTCTGGACGCATTAAAATGGTATATTAAGCATTATCTGTATTTGGTTGAAGGCTATTATTCCGTGTTTATCCTACCTACATAATTAACAAGCAGAACAATATATTGATTAATTTATAATACAACTAACTTACTGAAAAAAGATAAAACTCGTTCAGCGTTGCTAATGACGTATTTTTAACGTTTATTTTACGTATTGTAGAGTAATTACGGCACTACAAAGTGTAAAAACAAACACTACAGATTCATAAAAACCAGTCAAGTGTACGAAATATACTACTTTATTTCCTAGGGTTCAGTAGACGTATTTTTATTGGAAGATTTGAAAAACTATCAATCTATATCAGAGGGGAGAAGGTCTCTTCTCAGTTTGAAATCTTTTGAAAACCTAAGAGTATGTAGGGTTTCTCATAATGTTCTCATAAAAATTCTCTCTATTTTAGTACCTACACAGTTGAGCAAAAGCTTTTTTTAGAGGTTTTTTTCATTAATTGACTGCAATATCGGCCTTTGGGTGTATGCTCCCGGTCATAGGAACATGACAATTAAAATGAAGCTTCTATTAAGGCTTGCCCCCAAAGTGAAGCCTTAAGGAAGAAAAATATCAGCTCTAGTTTAGCGACAGGCGAAGGCTAAAATAAATCGTATTGCGTTGGTTTCATGACTTATTTTAGGTTAACGAGGAACCCTAAAAACTACTCGTTACAAAATTTCAATTATGATCACAAACAATTACGGAATATTACGATACGTTTGGAATGTACCTACATTCGGTAATTCTTTTTTATGTGACAAGCCGACGCTTGAAATATTGGACGTTGCGCAACTTTATTAAGGTACTTGCGTGAGGGAGACATAAAATCCCTACTAATATTATAAATGTCAATGTAAGTTTGTTTGTTACGATTTCACGCGAAAACTACTTAACCGATCATCATGAAACTTTGTACATATATTCTTGGAGGTATTAGAAGTAGCATAGGATACTTTTTGTGCCGGCTAAATGTTACATCCCTCGGGAACGCGGGTGAAACCGCGGGGGACAGCTAGTATTAAATAAATTGTCGATCCAGTAACACTACATTATAATAAATACTTACTACCTTATTTATAATATGTTACTAAACTGTTTATGTCGTCATATATTTATCGACCATCTTCCTGTCTTTGTTAAAATATGTGTCATTATTTACGTGACCATTTACTCTTCTATGAATAAGGGCGTTACCTAATAACAATCTTTGCTCTCTATATATTAACATGAATATACACAAATGCTTGTTCTGAGTGGAAATCGAATCTACGACATTTAAGGTAGGTATCCAACCTCTACACCAGCTAGTCCAGAAAGATGGAATCATTTAGTAACTTTACTTAGTAACAATCATATAATTGTATGCATCTGTCGGATGATTGATAGGTACCTACAAATTTTCCTCAACATAATGAAATTGAATAATTTTAATTATACAAAAGCAAAATCACAAAAATATGCAAACATTTATTTTATATAAGAATTGAGTCAACGTAGTATTGTTCGATTTGACGGAAATTATTTACTTTATTTAAAATTCTATATATATTAAACCAACTATAGTAGGTACCCTACTTACATTTAGGTAATCTATTGAATTAAGTTCTTATTTGAGTAGTAAAGTTCTTAGTACTGACTTCGTCTGGGGTTCAAAAACTTACCCATTTCCGCCGTGAAGCAGTAGTGCACTTATATTACTGTTTCGGTTAGAAAGTTATATCTACTTATATTAAACTAAGTACATACATTGTTAATACTAATATTAGTACATAAGTAGATACATTGATATAATCTGTTGAATTTCTGAATAATATAAAATTTTATTAAAATTAAGTATTTACTCATAAAACTTGCTCACAAAATGTCAAATGTCATTAAACCTTATAACCTTAATATCACTTACTATAAAGGGACATTTTACTACAGGTTTCATTAATTGGGGTCAATTGCAAGATTTAATTTAGTGCCTGAATAAGTTGCTGCATAGTTAGAGTTAAAAGTCAGGGGTCACAGGTCATTCATTGTATGCATATAACCGTGATAACATGTATTGAAATGCATTTTTTATAGTTAGGTATATAAGTGTAAACTAACTGGTTAGTAACTACGCACAAAGTATCAAGATTTAAGGAGTACTTGCCTTCCTGACAAGTAAACATGCAAAAGGATTCTTAAAGTAATGCTTTCTTAAGAGCAATATCTGCTTATATTTATGTATTCCAATACAATTTTTGAAGAAAGAAAACTATTCGTTTGTTTTTAAGCCTAAATTAGTTGTTTTTGATGTAACAAATTATATTAAAGTAGAGTAATATATAACTCAATCGAATTCTTGTAAGGAGGTAAAGTGAAAGAAGGCTCCTAATAGTAATGCTTTCTTAAGAGTAAAAACTGCTTTTATTTGTGTAGTAGTCCACTAAATGATCGAAAAAACAATACCTTTTTTTAGTGAAGTTTAAACATATTGTTTTGGTACCTACTTATATTAAGGTAGATAAATTTATATAAATCAATCGAATTCTTCGTTAGACAATGAAATAAGACTTCTGAAAAAGTTATGCTTTCTTAAGAGCTATAGAGCTATCTGTATATTTTGTGTAGTGTTCCAAATTATATGATTAAGGGAACAATACATTTCTTTATTGAATACAACAGAAATCTTGTAAAAACAATCCAATTTAAAGGAAACTAATAGCTATTAGTTAACTATGACCTTAGACCTTTGATAAGTATATTCCTTCTCTGTTTATTCAGTCGGTAACCAAAACGATTAACTATTTGTTAATCAAGAAATATTTCCATTCTAATCAATCTACACAAATATATAAATGAATAATTCTTTTCTTCGCGAAACAAATCATCAGATCGACCGTAGTGATCCGAATACCATCGTGCGAGAAAGTTTTACATATAATAAGATGATAGCTCTGAGAGATAGTAATGCGGAGAGAGCTGTATTGTGTACAGAGATGATTGTTTACTTGTTTAAAATATGTATTTTTCTAGTGGACAATGTAATTACAAGCCGCTCGGGCTTACCTTGCGGGTCAGTCACCCATTTTTGAAAAACGTAACAGTAAGATAAACTCGCTAAGATATTAAATTAGCTTCATGTGCATCGCTTGAATGTGATTATCTGCTTTTAAATTTGTTATATTAAATACATTAACATAACGTAGAATAGTATATAAATCATTGTTGAACGAATATCGTAATTATTGTCTTATGCCAGCATCAATAAAATATTGTTTTGCAATTTTTTTTATTCTTTTTATTTGACACGAAATCGTATTTTTTTTCCGACAACTGGCAATTTCAATCGGCTATTTACAATCAAGTACCAGGGTTGCACTAAAAACTAAAATCATAAATACTAAATATTTATCGTAAATATACCTAAAACCGACGGGTTCAATGTCCCTCAGTGTTGTGTGGAAACAACGATGGTAAATCTAATTTCATCTCCGGTGTATCTAAGTATGGTAATGACAATTATTTACATTGACGCTTCCTATTTTTATTCATTCTTATTAATGAATTCCATGTAAAGCCCCAAGTTTATAAACCATTAAAAAAAATGTTTGGTAGTAAACAAATTACTTTACCAGTCCAGAACCAAATGACTACTTAACGTTATGAAAATTGTTATTTCCGTAAAATGAACAAAACAACGAATACTTATTCATTCGGTGCGTAAAAAATGTACCTAGTCACTATACTATTATTATTTATAATGGAAATTAATGACAGCAATATTCTCTGTACGTAATTAAACCGATTGTCGTACATTGACTTAAAAATATTACTCATCGTTATGTTCAAGTCGTTCATTCATTCCGTCATTCATTAAATTTAGGGAATTGGCATATATATACAAATGAATGACCCAATGCCGGTTTCGGTTGAGAGCCCTAAGCGCTCACCGATATTGTCCGCGTAAGGGTGTCAGAGCCATCTGAGGCTAACACCTTCGTCCATTCAAAAAAAAAAAAAAAAAAACCCAATGCCGATCCATTTAAAGTAGCTACAAAGTTTTGCTTGGGCTTTTAAGTCAGAGGCAAATTAAAATTACTGGAGTTAAAGCTTGGCTATTAAATATTACTTTATTTTAAACTTTATTCTTACCAACTTTATTGCTGTTTGTTATGCTGTGTACCTACCTACGCTAAAATATTATCCGTCTAGCACCGTCGGCGCATAACTAAACATGTTCATAAGTGTTGTTTTCCAAGTGTTTTTATGCACGCTTGGTGTGAACCCAAAAACAAGTTCTACAAGACTACACTATAAATCAACAAAGTTCCCACTATTCATATATAACCGCTTATAATGTCCATCAATTGTCGAAGCGCTGAACCATTTAATTACTTGTTATAAATAAAATAAAATTTGTTGTGATTTATAAGGCCCGTTTTGAGATGCTGATGAACCTTATCATGACGCCATAGGGTTAATTTTCCTATATCACCCTTAGCTGTTAATACGGGCCAATAAGATGTCATCTTTATATAGACGGGGTTATTCAGTAACGGATCCATTGGGTGAAAGATCGAATGTCATCTATTTTGTAATTTGGAATGAGCCAGTCGATCGCTACACAAAGGCGGTTAAACAATACTGCAAGCACACCTCAGCATAAATATCATACAATGAAATAGTTTCGACTGAAAGTTAGGTTAGATTGCATACCAAATGCAACTGAAGAATTAACTCTAATAATTTCAAGATTTTCATTCTAGCATCGACATACTAAAATGATCGTAAATATATGTTCATCCATACAATCAAGTCATGACTATCAAATTATATTGCGTTTCTAAAAGTCATATTATTTTCATATATTCGTGACTATCAGCCAACACTTTGGTATGCCGCATTTAACATTGTCTGCATACGATAAAATTATAAGAACGTTGAAACAAAACTACGTAAGTATTTTTATTATGTAGGCGAATTGCACGTACGTGTTACAACGAAATTATTAACAATTCAAGAGCAAATGCTTGATTTCTGGAGCGAGAATGTTTCCTTTACTCTATTATGTCCAAACATTATCTCGTTTATAAACAACACGTTATATGTAACCTTATCTGATCATAAAGTGCATACTTACATTTACCGTTTGCAACTAATGCGATTAAGTTTTTCTTTATACTATATTTTTTTAAGACAATCAGCAACACCTTTCTATTGTGTCTGGCCTTTGGATGGAACCTATCATCTTTACGTTTACATAAATCACAATTCTTTCATACGTCCGTCAACTTTCATCTAAGTGCGTCTATACTCGGTATTCATTTATTGACCCCAATTTTAACCAAACTTATATTTGAGCATTATGTTCTCCACTACAAGGTTAGCAGGTTCGATATCCCTCGCCTTTCACGGAGTTGTCGACACCAGCGTTATGCTATGCTGGTTCGGTTTCAATTGCGAAGGCAATATTATAAAAGAGCCGGCAATGTGTCATGCGTTATTTTGAATGTACGATGCGGTTGTTATGTGCTCTTAGTTGTGGCGGCAGGTGGTCAATTACCCGTGCTTCGTCTACGTACAGCCGGTTGTCGCAATGCAGTCAAATGACGGACCCGCTATCATGTATTACGTTACAATAATTACTTTTAGACGTTTTTGTCGACTAAGTATCACATTTGATTCAAAACCTCCCAAGTAAATTTTGTTACGGTTTTTCTTATTTTACCGTTACAGTGTATTGTTTAAAGAAAGATCAAACCCCACCGGTTAGTATTATATTTAAATGAAATGACAAAGTTTTTAACCACCAATTGTTTTATCTCCAACAGATTTGCAGTTAGCGGCGGAACTCGGAAAAACTCTTCTGGAACGGAACAAGGAACTCGAAACAGGCTTACGTCAACATCAGAATGTCATCGAAGACCAAGCCCAGGAAATTGAAGTGAGTTAAAAATAAATTTAAATACGGAAACGACGACACAATATTTGCGTAGTTTTACATGTAAATACAGTGGGCAAGTCAACTTAGCAAGGTAGTCGACTTAAAATAAATAAACCCCACTCTAACAAATCATAAAGTCTAACGTTAAATTTTAACTTTGTTGAATTTCAGTACCTAACAAAACAAACTGTCGCCTTACGTGAGGTGAACGACTCAAGACTGAGAATCTACGAGCAACTCGAAGTTAGCATCCAGGATTTGGAGCGCGCGAATCACAGATTAGCTGTCGACCATGCCGCCGACAAGAAACACATTAAATCGTGAGTTTATTTCTCTCCAACATTATCTCAATAGAATTTTCAACATTACGACGTAATCTTTATCAATTTGTTCATGCATAATAAGCGCATTTTTTCTCAGTCTTTGTTCATTATGTAAATATCTCTCATAATATATGCTACTAAACGTTTTGCCAGACCGGCTAACTGTTCACGTGGACAATCTAAACACATAATGAAGTAAGAAAATGCATAGCAATATTGTTACCCAACAATACTTGTTTGTTAATTAAGATTCTTTCTTTTAAAACACGCCTCATCTACATAACAATCTGTTATATCAATGCATTCATCATTTCAGATTGTGCGCCAACATCGAAACACTGGAAAGCAAATGCGAGGAGCTCCAAAAGACTGTCGACGACCTGAACGCCCAGTTGGACATCTCCAGGCGTAGGGTAGAGCGAAAACCAGCTGAAGAAAAACCCAAAGAAAAAGAAAAGGCCACTGAGCTCACAGCCCCAAATGCTAAGAAGTCTGATGTTACAAGTACACCAGTTAAGACTATAGCTCCTCTTCCAGAACTGACTAAAGATGATGAGGACTTACTCAGGATAAGCGATGAGTTGAGGGAAAGCAAAGTTGCCTTCGCCCAAGAGCAGAGAAGAGTTACTGAACTTGAAGAACAGTTAGCGTCAATGGTACAAGAGAACAACAGAATACAAGAGCAATTGAGAAATTGGCATCACAGGGAAGACGAACCTAAATCTATGCACGAAGAATTCTCTATCCTTGAAGAAGTCAGGTAGGGTATTACAGTCATTGTATAAATATACAGGTCATATTTTTTTAAGCTTCTTGGCCATTAGCTCGGAATGCAACATCAAATAATATCCTTAATCTAATCCCTATCTCCTATTCCTTCTTTTTACAGACAAGGTCAGCTGTGCATCAGATGTCTGCGGGGCGTCGAAAGAGATGATATGTCCTCAATGCTCGACGGTGATGACGACGACAGAAGCGCTATCAGTTCTCTAATACTCACACCATCAGGGCAAGACAGTCCAAGGGAAGACCTGGTTAATCACAAACTGGTTAAATTTGATGTGAGTAACATTCAGTTCCAATGCATGCTCAAGTATACTAGTTTATTTGTCTTTTGTTAATAGAAAAATCTGTCTGCATTAACAAATCCTATGTTTATTTCGTCTTGTTTCTCTCTATATGTAACACAAATTAATGCACAATTCCGCGATGATGTACAAATTTATTAACCCACTAACACTTGCTGAACTAATGTGATCTGTATTGAATACTGTGAAATCTTGCATTCACGAATCATGTCAAGGAATCTTGGATGTCTTTTGTATTGTAAACAAGTCATGTTCAACTTTCACAACCATTTGAGATCATGTCGATGTCCGACGTTAAATAAAACATGGCATTGGATTTCCCGGACCAAGTCTCATGTGAACATTTCGCTCGTTTCTAGGCGACAAAGCTTTTCCAACTGCCCCTGATGTTGTTGATCACGCTTTGCATATGCATTATGAAGCGCATTTGCAGTAGTTTTCTTTGGATATATCGTATGTAGTCGAAGGTACGTCCATTACCGACACGTTTTATATGTACTAAGCGCGACGCACGCTAAGTCAATGGTGAAGGTAATTCAGCCATTTGTTAATAAAAATCACTCGACAACTCGTTTGCATGTTCGGCAGTTAGTTACTGGATTATTGTATGCAATAAAATTATATACACCCACTAATGTAACATTGCAAAATATTCTAACTGCTCTAACAATTCTAACGCATGATTGTCAAAGAAGGCACTCTACTAACGAGTGATTTTTGTGTTTTATTTTACTTATGTGGAGTAATGGTTGTATTTTTGACTAATTGTGTTCTAGGTCGATTCATATTTCATAGATACACATCCAAACACTTCCATGTCATACTATTTAATATTACCTACTATTCTCTCTGTGAAACATTCTAACTGACTCCTTTTCAGTAATGACGGATTCAACAGTTTATAATACCATATAACTACCATTAACATAAAAACATTTAAATAATCAACCATCAACGTTTCAATAGGAGTTTCTTAAACAAAACTTGTTAATTTTCGTATTTTGGAATGTTATATACCTATGATTCTAAATTGTTCTTCTTAAATTACAGAATGCCAAGGAGAAACTGCTACAAGGTATTTGGGCGAACAAAGAAGATGGCCATGAGAACCCTTACAGAGAGCTGGTACAAAAGTACGAAGCTCTCTTGGAAGTGCAACTGTCACAGGTCAAAAACATAAGAAAGAACAAGCCAAACACTTTGCCGAGTGTACAAAACCCATCCGGGCCATTGTCCCTACAAGACGAACTTCAAACTTCTGGAGACTTCAGCCATTTCAGCGTCAAAGATACAGATGAAGAGAGCGGCCACGGTGAAGAGGCGCAGAAAGAAAACCAACAGAAGAAGGCGGAATCTACGTCTCGAAAGAAGATTATCCAAACTCCAGATTTCTCAGAAGCAGAAACTTCCAGTTCCGGATTCTCAGATGAGACGAGCAACAAAGCTACACAAACAGAACGCGAACGTCCCGGCTCGTTCTTATGCACTATCGCTGATGGCGAGGACTACAGATTCAGCATCTATGATGACGTCAGCCCCATGGACAGTCGATTCCGCAATAGACCAGAGTATCGAGAATTATTCAAAGAAATATTTACAATACTTAAAAAAGCCGCAGAGAACAAGGATGACGGTGAACAATTGCCGCTTCTCGATGACACTACGGCTGGTAAGGTGCCACCAGTCACCCCAGCTACAGAGGAACCCCCCGATAATTTCACTGATGATACCCAGAGCGTGTTATCATCTGTAATGTCTGAACAATCGATTCCAGTATCCGACATAACTCTGCCAGAAACACCAACATTGAAAGAAAAGGAGAATCCTGTCCCCGATCCAGTAAAGAAGCAGGAAGTTAGCGACAAGGAAAACAAACCAGTGGAGGAAAGCACCACGGAGAAGCCTAAGATACAAGAAAAGGAAGAGAAAGTACAGGACAAAGACAAGGAGAAGGAGAGGGAAAAAGAGAAGGAAAGGGAAAAAGAACGAGAAAAAGACCGTGTGTTGACACCGCTGGTGCGTCAGCCACTGGAGTACATAGCGGCTACTAGAAAGAAATCCAGACATCGCAATCGCAAACAGAGCCAGGAACGACAGGGGGCTGATTCACCTGTGTTTCCATCGCCGCCTAAAATAACCTACCAGAAGTCATCGAATAAGAAGCGAAGAGACTATAGGCCGATCGAAGTGAGCCCCTTAGTGAGGGCAGCGGAGAACGAATGGAACGGGTCCACGCTACAGTTCTACAACAGGAACTTGAATTCGCCGTCACCGAGTGCGAGCGGCCGCACCGGAAAAATCTACCAGGGCTGGAACTCTGAGACAGACTCTTGGGACATCAAGCAGAGCACTGCGTCTCAAGAGATACACAAACTGAGAAAACTGGAGCTGTCTTACGCCGAAGTCTTGAGAAACGCTGATAAAACCAAGACCAGCAGGCGTAAGAAGCACCAGTAAACTCATGAAATTTTTAATTTATCGACACCTCTTACTTGTCAGTAAGAGCCGAGTGATCCAACAGCCATTTGTCTTTGCCAACTGGACACGTAATTTAGTTTAGGAGTATTTGTGATCTGCTAGAATTACTTTTTAATTTGTACCTATATTCACAATATAAAATTGCCATAATACGAACCGGTATAGTTGTTATATACCACAATATTATATATGTTTACATTGAAATAGTCCAAAATACAATTTTAATTTATTCCAAGCATGTAATAATATGATACTTCCCTCCGATATCAAGCCTACAATTTTCCTTACAAATAAACTTGCATTTATTGTAATACCAGAGCACCTATGTACGTCTCGAGATGTTAATTGAGTACTTATTTTTATTTAAGTTCAATTTGGCATTTTCAATTGAATGAGTTTTATTTCTTAACTCTTATTCTATTATAATTATAGTCACTATTTTAATTGTATATTATGTATTTGAATTTTAATTTGTAAATATTCATTTTATTAAGTTAATTATAAATCAGTTTTTTTTTATAATTGCCATTGATATTTTTCGAGTACTCGCGATTCTGAACGGAATTGTATGCTAAAACTATTTAATGAAGAGAGAGGTTGAAGGTATAAATAAAAATTTGCAATAATATAGTAGTTTTTCATTTCGTCGTACAAATATAAATAATTAATGAAACTCTACATGTACCTATATTACAAGGATATAATTTAGGATTACTTTATACACATATTTATAGATACATGTATGTGGTAAGAGGAGTGCGATTAGTCTATTTATTCTGCGCTTCGAGTTCCCTCTCGACGATTTTCCGGTACTCGTCGAAGCCGCCCTCTATACTGGCCACGGAACCGCCGCCACACACCCATAGCTCCTTGCACACCATTCGTATTAACCGCTCGTCGTGAGATACTAGAATAACACCGCCCTGAAATCATATTACCAATATACTCCAATGCATTCTAATATTGCCTATATGCGTTAGCAAACAGTCTGGTGGAATGAATTTGGAGAGAACACATAACGGTGTTGGTAAAGCAGTGTAGATTAGGCATTTGGCCTCAGCTACAGCGTAAAGAATTCTGATACATTATTAAAGAACTTGGCCCATACTCGGCATTATAGTTTTCCATATGCCTAAGTTCAGAACAAATAGTGGAAAAAGAAAAATAAGATAATTTACTATATGTTTTGGGATACAAAAACAAGATATATGTTACACAAATAAAGAAAATTCAGATAAATTAATAGAATCTATTACATATAAAGTAAACCGATCTAAAAGAATTTTAAATCATGTAACAAACATTTCGACTTCAGGCCAATAATTCCAAATTAGATTTAAATATTTAACTCTTGTGCAATCCTCCTGTCAAATTGGTTTAGATCTTGATTAGTAATCAATTATACTCACTGTATACTTAGTGATTCCCTTCCCTAACGCTTCAATGGTTTCAATGTCCAAGTGATTCGTAGGTTCGTCGAGTACTAAGAAGTTAGGGTTGCCCATGCACATCCTGGCGAAAGCCACTCTTGATTTCTGACCTCCAGAGAGACTGGCTATAGTTTGCAACGCGAGGTCGCCACTCACACCAAAACTGCCTAGTTGCCTTCTGTATTCTTCTATCGATTTGCCTGAAATCATAGTTTGAGATTTGTATTGAACATGTAATAAAATTCTAAACAATTCCCAATCTACCTCTTTATTGGAATTAATTCTAAAATTGTCGATAATTCAAATATTACAAATAAATCATTTATAGGTACATGTAAAAATTTATGTTTTTGTTTGTTCCCTATGCCCTCTTATACTATTATATTTCTCCGATAACGATGAAACTTTTGTGATCTTTTCTACGTACGCTTGCAAAGGTTCCTGACACAGAAAAGAAAAAAAATCACAATGGCAACAGCCAGTTATGAATACAAAACTGAACTTAGTACTCTTTGATCATTCCCATTAATAATGTACAATCGTAATATAAATTCATTGAGCTCGATTGACATCAATAAAGATCGATGCAATTTCATTTAGTTATAAATATCTTCAAGAGAATCACCGTATCATGATTGGTAAAATATGGACAGTAACGATTATATGTCAGTTAAGGTTATATTTAATCATTCATATATTTAAGAGAAAGTTATTAAAATATCACAATTGTATAGAAAGAAGACGAAGACAAACGAGATGACTTAAAAAAACACTATTAAACTGTAACTATAGTTAGGTAATATTAACATTTATTGAAGTATTAACAACTGAGAAAAGCTAATAAATATACAAAATACAAAACAGCTTAGTTTTCGCAGCATTTTCCTTTACAACGAGATTCCTGCATCAAAGGTCACTTAGACAGTATCTTTTAACAATAGTTATCTGGCATATAAGCGATACCCATATTTTCGTACCAGGCCTGAATAGGTTGAAAAGTTGAAAATGTACATTTTTCAGAGCAGCCATTTGCAGGTTTATGTTTTACTTAATCACTTTTTTACCTAAATGTGATTAATTAGATTGGAATTTGCAGAAATTACTGTATGTAAAATAAAAAACTAAGCAATCATAATGCCTATAATGCTGTAGAAAAATATATATGCTAGTCTACTTATCAATCTATTTACGTCTGCGCTTCCATTCTGTAAGGAAAAAAACACTACCTATCTCGAGAATGTTTCGTCGCGGCCTCTATGCTCTATCTCTTTCGCTAACTACGCAATAGCGTGAGAGGTAGGCATGTGTAACTCAGCTCTGGACCAGTTCAACAGATCAGATCACACCTACTTCAACTGTCGAGCTGTGGCTCAAGAGCAAACTAAAAAGCTCACGGCTCACTTATTATTTTACAGTCTGTATACAATCTGTGATCTATTCTGTCATATTGTATCGTTGTCGAACTGCGGCGCGGCAGCGGCGTAGAGACTCTGTGATCGGTCTGAAATACTCGAGCTGATCTGTGAAACGGTTCGCAAACGTGAGTCGTTAGCTGAATCACAGCTCACGCATTTTGGTTGAGTTGCCTATGTCTAGTGAGAGGGAAGCTCTCGGAGGTCTTGTTGCACCGACCCGACGAAGTTTGTATTAGGTGAATAAGGGATAGTGCGGATTTATTTAATAGAAACAAAATTAAAAAGGTACTACAGTTACCTGGATAACTAGTCTGCAGCAATTCAACAGAATTGACGTTCATTTCCAGCTGGTCGACGTGATGCTGTGAGAAGTATCCGAACTTAAGCCCTCTGTGCACACTTCGGATGCCGCTTGTAGGTGATAGTATACCCATTATTATTTTTAATAACGTTGTTTTACCCGCACCGTTATCACCAACCTAAAAGAATACATTTATAATTCATCATCATCATATATGATAGTAGCGGTTACATACTTCAGATAAGGGCATTGGGTTATTTAGATAGCGGAAGAACTATTAGTTCCCTAGGGAACGTTGGCTCAAAAGGCGGGTTAAAGGTTTTATTCGTGGAAGAAGTCTAACTCTAACAACACTATCCGATGAGGAACGCAATTATTTGCACTTATGTTCTAATAAACTCACAGACCCGCACCCGAATTGTGTAACTCTATCTGATTTAATGTGGAAGCTTATTTCATAATAGATTGATGGTTCGTCGCGCGAGCAGTGTGGGACAACAGCCGTAGAGCCGTCAATGTAATACAAAATTGACTGCAACTACGATTCCGATAGTGTTACCAATCCCCTTGCGATGTTTTATGATCATTTAGGGTCAGCGTGAATCTCTATCCATTGTCATTTTTGACAGACTCCATCCAACTCTTTTCACGAGCCATTTGGCTTGGTGTGTAGAGACCCTGACCGGCACGCCACAGGTCGTGGATTCGATTCCCACCCATGACAAATATAATGTGTGCATTTGTTCGGTGTCACGGTATAAATCATCTATATTAATTCAGAATTTAGTATGACACTTTTTATTTTCATAGTATAAGCTCTGCTTAGTTTGGGATCAGATGGCCGTGTGAAAAGAATATACCATGTATGTTTCTTTGCTTATTTCACTAATACATACATGACTACAAGAAACGGTACGATTACTTTGTTTACATTGCTATGTATCAAAATGGTTTGTGAGTCAGCTTTTATATGCCATTGTTAATATTTTCACACACACGTCTTGATATGTCATCATCATATAGAGGAAATTGCATCATAAATACTCGCATCAGGTAACTATGTCGAACCAAGAGTCATCGAAGTAAGCACATTAATACAAGATATCTACAATTAATTAAAATATTCGCGAGATGGATTCCCTTCAGATCGATCGATTCAGATTGTTAAAATTTGGCACCCATATAGCCTATAGTATGGAGAAGGACATAAGCAACTATATATCCAGGAAACGCGAGTTAAACCGCAGGTAACAGCAAGTAATTGCAGTAGGTTCCAAAGTGTGACCTATAGGAGTTCTATTTTTTCAGTGTCTATATTTAGTACTTTTACATTTGAAAAACGAAATACACAAATAAGTCGGTTATAAACAATTTAACCTTGCAGTTTCATGGCGGTTAACCTCAGTTGAAGGCCGACTACCGAACCGGTGCTACTTCAGTAGCTTTGACCTTCATTAGGACCCTTCTGGGGTCTAAATTTAATAATGGGCATTGAAATAAGGATTCTCGAGTGTCTGTACAAGGGTTCATTATTGCCCATTCAACATAACTAAATAAAAAGTATATGATATTACTTACAATACATATCCTAGATTCTAGCGTCGCTCCCAGGTTGACGTCGGTAAATATAACTTTATCCTTAGAGTAATAGAAGCCAACTTCATTCAACTGTAGTATAGGCGGTGAGAGAGGCTCTGTTTCTGGGAATCGGAGGACTACATCCACCTCCTTCTCTACTGGTTTCAATTCTGGACTGTGAAAAAGGGTTGTCATTATATGCATATGTAAGCTAAGTTCGAATTTCGAATAAGCCTTTGCGTGTTTTTATTTTTTTATATAAAAACTTCCCAGAATTTATTCTCTGTACCATATTTATTACAGTGAATTGAGCTATTGTGTCCAAAATAACTACTTAACATTCTGGGTGTATAGTAAGTACATGAGTACTTCTAAAAAGAAATATGTATTATCAGGCTCCAAATTACAAGCTTTGCTTATTTTTGAATCAGATATAGAATGTTTAACTTCCAGAGCGATGTTGAACTGTATCCGATAAAAGATAAAACTCATACAATTGTAATTGAACTAAATGTATCCACAGAGGTCACATATTCATTTCATTGCCATAATCAACGAGACGGGACACCCCTAACAAGAGGAATTAGTTTATAGTTCACAACCCATGTTGTGAACTACAAAGGTTTCTCACTAAGTTTTCTTTTAACGAAAAGCTAATAATAAGCTTTATAGCTTAAGAAGTAAAACTTTGAATATGCAACATTTTTTTAACTTAAAAACAAAGATCAAATAAAAGATACTGACAGTTTATCAAGCATCTTGATCTTGCTCTGCACGGAGGAGGCCCGGTTGGCGTTGTAGCGGAAGCGGTCGATGAACTCCTGCGTGTGCGCGCGGTGCTGCTGCTGCGCCTCGTACTCGCGCTGCTGGTTCTTGTGCTTCTCAGTCTTCGTCTTGTGGAACTGCTCGTAATTACCCCTGGAGACATTCATTACCGTTAGATTTGAGATCCCTAAGATCCTATTTGATAGCCCGTCGGCATGTTGGTTAGAGACCCTGACCGCCAAACCGCAGGTTGCGGTTTCGATGCCCACCCAGGACAAACATTTGTGTCCATAAACACATCTGTTTGTTTTGTGTCTGGGTGCTAATATCTATATAAGTATGTATTTAATCAGTTATCCGGTTTCCAATGTACATTGTGGTTAGTTAGGGCTCAGATGGCCGTGTGTAAGTAAAGAATATCCCAGGATATTTATTATGAATTCCTTAACACGGAATTAAATTAAGGTCCATAGTCCCTACCGCGAGGATGTGTTATAGAAATTAGACATAGGTTGCAACTTGCAACAGCAAATTTTCTCTGCTCGGGCGTGAAGTAAAGAGATAGCAATCACTGAATCCTTACTAATATTATAAATATAAAACTGAGTTTGTTTGTTCGTAACGTTTCCATGGCTAAATGACTGAATAGGATTTTTATATGGGTAAAATGTATTAAAAGTTTAATAACGCGGGTGACACCACTCGAATCATTCGAACCGGCTTAGTCTGTGACTGTTAGACGACCTACAGGTATCGGTATTATATTATCGAAAATTTGTGATTCTTGAACTGTGTAAATGCAAGAATCGTCATATAAAAACCTTCCTACACTCGCTAGTGAGTATCAGATAAGTAACTAACAGGAATAAAGTCGTGGTTAGGGCACTGTTGCCAAGGAATAATAAACATTCATTCAGGCTTTTAACGTCAATATGGTAAGTGATGGATTATGGGAAGTACAAAGGAAACTCTGAAGGAAACTGTGCTAACAACTTCAGCTATCAAAATGTATCGGTGGAGCTACGAAGATACTACAATGAGTCCTACAATCATGGTAAAGAAAATTATACCTTATTACTCCAAATACCTTTAGTCATTTTCGAGATTCGAATATACGACCTACGTCGCGGGACGTTTAGGTGCAAATTAAAACAGAAGTTTTTGATAACAAGGTAAATTATTGTAATTTAATTGTAGATTGATACGCCTGCTGTCGTGGGAACCAGGTTATTTCGATTAAACGATTTCTCGTAACTCAGAGAGTAGTTGAATACAATAATGGCTTCAATTATTAAAACAATAACTCTCAGAGCGATTAAAATTAGCAGTAGAATGAAAAATTATACTCGATTTTGTTTTAAAAAAAATCTTGATTAAAATAACACTTACCTATACGTGTCTATCCTCTGTGTATGTAAATGCATTATATCAGTAGGTACTGTGTCCAAGAAGTTTCTGTCGTGAGATACTACCAGTAGCGTGGTAGGCCAGTTTTGTAAATAGTTTTCTAACCAAATAATCGCTTTTATGTCCAACATGTTAGTGGGTTCATCGAGTAGTAGGAGGTCGGGTCTGAAATAAAACGGGAGATTAGTTCTTGTGTCTATCACCTTAGAGAATATTTTAGGATGTATTTTTATTGGAACGTCAGCTGTCAATGAAGCAATAATTAGGTCGATTGGAAGTTTTCTATTTGGTACATCGAGTTATTGATAGACTCGTCCTCGAAAGAGATTTTCACGCTCTTTGGATACACTTATTTCGAAGTCATAAACTAAAGATTACATTTACAATCGTAGTAATTTTCAGTTAACCTCCACAAAAAGATCAGTCAAAAATCGAACTTTAGATGGACATTCACTCTCTTCGCGGACTTTTTACATCAGTCATAAATCAGCTATTACTTACTTCGAGAACAATGCTCTAGCGAGCGCTAGCCTCATCCTCCAACCTCCAGAGAACGTCCTGGTGGCTCGGTTCTGCATTTCTGTTGTGAAACCCAAACCGCTGAGTATAATGGAAGCCCTTGCTGGGGCTTTGTCCGCCTCTATGTTCTCTAATTGGACGTATATTTCACTGAGCTCTGTAGAGAGATTCGTGTCTGTTGAACTGAGAAAGATAACGTTCTTAATGGCAGAATAATTTTAAATATACTTTCAGTAAACTTTATTTCAGACTAGTTTCCGCCCCACGGTGTCTATAAAAAGTATGCACTAGTTTTCTGGTAGCTTCACTTTGACCTTCATGAAGGCCCTACGCGGGCAGTAGATATTTTTTTATTTAGTAGAGCATGTTATATCTATGTTAGCTATATAGCCAAATTACATCTATATCTGTTAAGTCATTTTTGCATGAAATAGTAAAAAACATACGTACTAACATCCTCACAAACTTTGGCATTTCTCACATCAATAAAAAGTAGGATAAGATGGACATAGTACATACATATAATTGTGTTTGGAAAGCAATGCGATACTACACGCACTCTTGGTTTTATCATATTTAAAAAAAAACAGAGAAATTTAAAAATAAGATCATAAATAATCATAAAAAGAAAATTAAGTAAATAAACAAATGGACTGACCATTTTGTTATTGCACCCAGATGTTTCCAACTAAGGTTACAATCAATGTGATATCAATCTATGTATGCTAATGGGTAATTATAAGCAACGACCAATGACAAGGTTATGCACTGTACCTACGTTTATAAACGCTCACGGCAAGTTATAGTGTTGTACGGTAAATTATTGTTATCGGTAACTCACGGTCAAAAGCTATGTACACTATAATTATGCTGGAAAGAGAACAGCTAATAAAATGTTTACAAGACTGTGCAACAACATTAAAACCTTTACCCTTCTTCAACCATGTAAAAACATATATTAATTTAAAAAAAAAATTCCTATGATATTTTCCAAATAGCTTGAGTTGAAACATGGTGTTCTATAAGATTACGCAATGATTTATGTCTATTACGACATAATAAGGGTATACCATAACAGAGCAAGGCCTCATGAAGTATTTAGTCTAGTATCCCTGAATAATCAAGTGCTAGTATTTCACAAGATATAGTTAAAAAACTGTCACAACTCATCCTTTGTGAAAAAGATAAGAATCTTTAAAATTTACATGATCAGAGACTTCTTTAATTAACTATGAGTGTTACCAACCAATAGATAGTTATCATGTTTGTTTATTGGCACACTGAATCCAAATTTTATGGACAAACATTAAATACCTTTCTACATAATGATTGAAGTAATTAACTAGAGGTGAACAATGTTCGTAACATACAGACAACTCTCCCTACCTTTACAGGGGGTGCATAAAGTACTTTCTGTTTAATTTGATGTGGACTGTCGTTTTCTGTTTTTCTATAGAAAGATAATGATGCACACAAATTGATGATTTCTAGCATTTATAAACTATATATAAAAAATTGACAACAGATGTGGATAGATCTCTTAAACGATCAATTTGACCGTGGCGTGAAAATGCCCCAATATTTAGTTAAAATGAAGATGTGCTTGCAACACTTTCTTCACATACACGCAGTTAACTGATATACAACACAATTCTATTTTTTATCTGGACATAGAACAAACAGTCATGTTCATGGGCACAAATGTTTGTCCTAGAAGAAAATAGAACCTTGAGGGATTGCTACCATTAGATGCGGAATTTTTCGTAGATGCTTATAGGCTATATTATCGAGAAACGCGGGTGTAACCGCGGGGGACAGGTAGTACATATAAGTTAAATCCCTACAAATATTATAAATGTGAATGAAAGTTTGTTTGTTACGCTTTCACGCGAAAACTACTTAACCAATCATTATGAAACTTTGAACACATATTCTTGGAGGTATTAGAAGTAACATAGGATACTTTTTGTGCCGGGAAAATGTTACATCCCTCGGGAACGCGGGTGAAACCGCGAGGGCCAGCTAGTATGTTAATAAAATAATCAAACATACCCATTATTTATAGTAGCAGTTATTTCCTTCTCACGTTTCAATAAATTTTCTCTAATAGTATCACATTCTAGCACACTTTGAAGTGCCAGTGTGTCATCACCAACAACTTCCTGTTCTACATGGAGAATGGAGATATGTGAAGGTATTTTAAGTTGTTTTGCATAGATCATTCTAAGGAGTGTTGTTTTTCCAAGTCCATTTCTCCCAACTAGCCCATATCTTCGGCCAAAAGCTAAGACCAAGTCGGCACCTTGCAGTAATACCCTAAAAGAATAATTGTCATTATTAATTGTATTATTGATACCTCCAGGACCTCTGTAAAATTCATTATACAATTTTTAGTAACTGAAATTATGCAGTAGTCCAGTTTTTTCATAATAATGAGTTGTCACTGAAGGGCTAGAATGGAAAGAAGCTAATATTGGATAATATTAGATTCATGAAACTTTAATGTTCTAAATAAATTCAGAATGTATAGTGAGCTAATAATAAATCCAGAAGGTTAAGTATTCATTTTCCTTTAGGCTGAATGTAATTCTAACATATATAATTCAGAATTACCTGTCACCGTATGCAATATCAAAATTTTCTATCCTTATATCCTGAGTCCTATTTGTGCCCTTTGCTTCCAGTTTACTATCCTTTTTGGATGTGACCTGTGACGCTGTGGCAGTCTGAAGAACTGGAACGAATATGGGCACCTTTGCATCTTTATGCTTTTGCTGTTTCATTTGTAATTTTGCTTCAGCCTTTTCCAATTTTTTGGCATCTACTTTCTAAAACCAATTGAAAACATCAGTAACATCCTGGCAGACCTTTGGGATTTCTTTTTTTAATCAAATACAAATCAGACATCAAAAATAATGCAATTTCATAATATTTTGACAGAATGAAGATAAACAATGAAATTGGACCAAAAAATATTAAAAAAAACTTTTATTTTACTTTGATTTCTTTTCCAGTATTCCAAAAAACTTATTGAAATTGAATTATCAGGAAATTGTTGGTAACAATGTATCTTTACCAGCATTTTGGATATATTTTATTATTAGATTAATAATATCTGTATTCATGTATAGTTGTTATGTAGCTAGATGTGACGAAAATGTGAAACTTACTAAATTATCATCCCTTGTCTGGAGCCATATACTTTTAAGATCATCAGTCTCATTGACAGTGGTTGTCATGGACGCTAAGTGTATTGGTGCATCTAAGACTTTGCGTGGCCCATTGCTAGCTCCTGATGTCTCTGGTTGTAGCATGTGTAGTAATTTCTCACATATATCTCTGTTTGTAGTATAAAATAAATCTGATCATATTTTTTGTTAAATTAAAAGTCCATAAAGATACAAATTGTTATTTAAGATGTCTAAGATGAATAGTATGGAAAAATGTAGTATTTATACAGAAAAAAACAAAAATAAATCAAAAATTTAACATTAACATTACTCAACATTAGATGGTGAGATTACAATTCTATTTCAAGGAGAAAGTACAGCTATAGTAATTAGCTATATGAGTCTACTATTTTAAATTCTATAATCTAAGGAAATAAAATATGCTCTATTATTATATATATATGTACTTTATATCTAGATAGAACTCACTTTATATCATTTTCCGATTTCTCCGAAATACCTTGTAGTACCTCGCCGACAGCTTCATAGATCTCTTCCGTATCCTCAAACTCACCGGCACTGTTATCCAGAATGTCTGTGGATAGTATTTATAAAACTCAAAGAATTAAACAAATAACTAACCCTACTAATAAATATTGGAAAATGTTACATTGCTATTTGGCACATAGGAGGCAATATATATATATATTGACATTTGCTTATGATTAAAGGATAAAAGGGAGACAGTTACATTGAAAATCTTTAAGTAATTGTCGAATTAGTAACATTTTTATAACCTATCGAAAACATACCTTCAACATATTTCTTGAGTTCATCGTCTATTAATGGAAATTGACTTTTCAGAAAGTCACCACATTTGGCCATTTTCCTAAGGAAGAATTCAATATTCGTATTCAATAATATTAATCATTTAAAAATGTAATCGAATAGCACAGTACAGGACTACCTGAACAACCATTCGATGTCACGTCACGTCAATCAAGCCAAGCAAGACTAGAAACGAACTCTAAGCGAAATAGTGTTGTGTACAGTATACGTCATGCAAAATAGAGGTATAGCTGTATCAAATATCACATAAAAAATATATTCAAACTTAGCAGCACCATAGAATAAATTAATTCATCCGGTTTGTAGCTTTTATTTTCTGTTAAAAGGAGATATTTGTATAAATCTTCACTCTCAATATTTTAATTACTCATAAAAAATCGTATTATACTATAAAATATTACATAGTGATTGTTCTACGATCTAAAAATAAAGTACAAGAAAACTCCTCACCGTACTAAAATCAAAATCATAATGAGGGTTCATAAAATGAGTGACCTGGGGGGGAATCGTACCCACGACCTCCGACGTGGCAATCAGTGTCGCTAAACCACCAAACCAATCGTCGACTTATTGGTTTCAAAGTAGTAACTTAATTAATATAAAGTACCTGGATGACCACTAATGATGGAAAACTACCGTATTCTTTTTTTTAAAGCTCTGTCATGTAACATACCTAAATTCTAATTATAGGCGTTGATAAAGGGCAATAATAGTTTTTCTCACAAAAGAAGGAATTTGAAAACCTTTTACCATCGTACTCTAATGATATTGCAGTTTTCATTGCCTGAAAACATGGATAAAACGTCATTTTTAAAAATGAAACCTAAATAGATCGATTTAACGCCCCCGAAACTACATGCATACTAAATTTCATGAAAATCGTTGGAGCCGTTTCCGAGATCCTAATTATATATATATATAATCTAATCTCTATATAGATTAGATTAGATATCGACTTTGAAAAGAAGTTACTCTCGACAATCGATTAATTCAAGAGAAAAGTCGATTCACGAGTAAAATCAGAATCGCCTTAGCCACCTCCCTGGTACGTAGTACGTACGATTTTATGAAGGGAGGGTAAACACACAAACACACATAGAAGGATTATAAGACATAATATCTCACGTCGTTTTATGTTTAGGCATTTAGATGATTTTTAATAACTTTAACTTTTGCTTCCACATTTCAATTTCCAATTTATAACACCACAGTAAGTTGCTGGGAGACACCTGGTCATAAACACAAAATGGATGAAAACATTGATAATAATGTTGCTGTTTTGGCTATATTAGACGATCAGAGTAAGTTTCATTATTGTGTAGGTTTAAACAGATCTATTTTATATATAATCAATACAAGGCCAAGTAATAAAATTTCGAATATTTACAATTTTTAGGTTCTTGTAGTGCAACAGTCAGCAGAGGTACTGTTTTTGTTTTATTTATGGTAAATAAATTGTTTCATGTATCGCCTTAGCGTCTCCATATAAACCCAACATGACAATGACCAGCTACAATCACAGCCACTCTATTAATCCAGAAGAAACCGATGTTAATGAGAGTAATAAACAAAGTATGTATTTGTACTTAACAAGCCCTCAGATAAAAAGTTTATAGAATATTAAAATCAATTAGCTATGATTATATTTTTCATGATTTTAGATATCATTTGGACAAAGAATGCAACTTTAATGCTATTAAATCTTTATGAAACAAAAATGCACATGCTTGATAATCCAAAAAAGAAATCTAAAATGTGGATATCAATAGCTGAGGAATTAAAGTCAATGAGTATAGGGGTGGGTATTCTATTTAATAAACCCTTTGTAATGGTTATGGTATTATAAAAACACTTTTTAAATAATATATTATATTTAAGGTTACCCCAGATCAAGTAAGATGGAAAATAAATGCACTTACAAAGAAATACAGAGATTGTATTGACAATGGACAAGGTGCTATGACTTTCAAGTATTTCAATGAAATGCATCAAATTTTAGGACGCTACAATGATAATAGTGGTACATACAGGCTGGCATCAGGTGTAGAGCAGCCCCATGAAAATCTAGATAAAGATAAAAAGAGAATGTCATTAAAAACATCTACACCCTTTAGAAAATTAAGGGCTGAACGTCGAGCCAAAGTAGAATTAGACAAACAATGGATTGAATACTTACGGCGACAAGAGGAACAAAAACAAATAAGAGATGAAAGATATGAACGGAATTTAAGACTTAGAGAAGAAGAATTACAGTTAAGAAAAAAAGAGTTAGAAGTTAAACAATCATTAGCTCTAAGGAAAATACAACTTAAAGAAAAGAAACAAGAAGAAATTCTTAAAATTGAAAGAGAAAAATGTGCACTATTAAGAAAACTATTAGCTGATCAAGAATTAATGAGGCAGTGAATATCTTATTTAAGAAAAAAATGGCTGGTCCCAACTGTTTTAAATACCTTGTATTAAAGATCATGTACAAACTATCTATTCTTCATTCACAGAAAATACTGCAAAGCTATTGAAACCTGCTATTTCTTTATTTACCATATAGTAGCTGATATTCCTACATATTATTTATAAATATAATCTTGCAGTAAGATAAGTTGGATTTTTTTTTCTAGTTTGTTATTGTTTAAAAATGTAAACTGTTTTATATTATATACATATCTTTATTTTAGATAAAAACAATACACCATATATATTTTTGAGAGTCCTTGTACTGTGCTTGTTTTCTATACAAACAGAGATATCAGTCCATCATTAGCCTTATTGTTGACCGCCCCATATGATAATGATTGTAAATGTGTCATCTTTGGTGTCATAAGTTTTAAACAATTCTTGATTTTTTTATTTTGTTATTTTATTTATGTATATACCTTGGCCCTTTATCAAAATGCTTCTATGTATTCTATGGCATTGAAGGTATTTTATAATATTTGAAACCAAAGTATTCTCAGGAATTCAATTTTACCACTCAGGTTAACTATATTTATCATTTCATCTTAAAATTACAGGTATCCCGAGATATTTATAACAGCCATCTGACTCCAAACTAGGTAAATAATGCTTGTAGGTGCTTTGAAAACAAAAGTAACTGATATTCTAAGTAATTCACTACTTTTGAAATACAAATAGACATTTTCAAAGACCACATGTTAGATGTGGGTAAGAATGAAAACCCACTTGTAGTTTCTAGTTGTTTAATAGTTGTTCCTCCATGTGATCATTTTCATTGAGACAGTAATTATGAAGAATACAGGCAGCTACAATTGTATCTGTGATAAATGCTATATTTCTATATACAGAGAATAGTTTGATACGTCTGAATCTTCCTTTAAGCAGGTTAAATGCTTTATCACTTATTCTTCGTGTGGATGAATGTAATGTATTAAATTCCCTTTGCTGTTGTGATAGTCGTTTGTTTTCGCGGAATGGTGGGACTAGCCATGGTAAGGACGGATAGCTTGAATGTCCAACAAGAAATGTACCATTAGGAAAAAGAGCATTACGATTTTGTGTTGCTGTGTTGTATAATGGTGACTTTTTCAAAACTCTGGCACAGTTGGATGAACCTGGTTCACCACAAAAAATATTTGTAAATCTCATATTGGCATCAACTGTTACTTGTAAAATTATTGAAAAATATCCTTTTGGATTACGATACTCCCTTGAATTTTTTGGCTTTTCTATTTTTATATGAGTACAGTCTATTATTCCCAGCATATTCGCAATTCCTGTTTTTGCGTGAAACACATCACATATTGTTCTCATTTCATTGTAATTCTGTGGCCATTTAATGGCATCATTTAATTTTGTTAAAACCCATGCTACCACTCTTCTGATAACCCGACAAGTTGATGAGATTGAGACATCAAATTTTGTTGCAATTGGAGTTAATGGTTCCATATTAGCAATAAACGATAAAAATATATAAAAGCAAAGTCTAGGTTCCAAAGGCTTCAAACCAAATTTGTGTGAGGCAATAAAACCGGATTTCTCCAATTCATCTGAAATATTTGAAAAGAATGATCATTGTTGATATGAGTATAATAGTGTAGTATAATCAAGGAAGTTCACATTATTTAAAACAGTTACCTATAAGCCGGTGTGCTGTTTTTCTTGATAGCCTTAGGCGGTTTTTAAACTCTGAATCAGACCAAGACTCAACTATATGTAGATAATCATCAACACGTTTTCGCCTAAGCCTTAGCAAATATTGCATTAGTGGGAAAAACAATCTATCTTCATCATCATCATCTTCAATTTCGTCTTCAGACCTGATTTTACTTAGATCACTTGTGCTTGAATCACTTTCATCACTACTAGTGGCAACTGTATCGGCTAATAAAAAAATAATCTTCTCATTCATATTAATGTTTCTCTGATTAATTGTATCAAAAACAATACACTGACTGAGTAATGTTTGTTTATTTTGTTTTATTTGTTTGTATGGCTGCGGGCGACTGTTTAATGGTGAAAAAAAATAATTAAGAAAATAAACACCAATATAATTTTTACTACTGGTAGCACTAGCATAATATTTCAATCATTCGAATATTTTATTAATTATTATCTATCTAAACATGAAAGTTAACTAATTTTAGAGTTGCCGGTCTGTCTGCACAACTGAAAATGGCTGTGAAGCACACGGTCATTTTATATTCGATATTGTGTGTAATTTGGGACAACTCGATAGTATACCGATTAGTGCAGAAAGTCTAACAATTTTACAGCAACATGTGACTGCTCATTAAAGGCAAAAAAAAAAATCAACTGTGACTGTCAATGTCAAGAGGAAATCAATATCAATTAAGATGAAGCAAGCATTATTTTGTTAAGTATTTAATATATGAAAATTTTATCAATTACTTTTAACTAGTCTTATATCAAGATATATATCCTTACAAACACAATACAATTGTAATAACTCAATCAGCGTGTCTTAGATATGGAAACTAATTGCAACATTTCAAATTCAGGGAATCTGCTAAATTCAGAATTAAAGCCTAGTGAAAGTCCTGACAGGCTTAGTAAGTAATTTATATTATGTTTTGATATTAATCTGAATTATTGGATTCTTTAGATCGGCGGATCTGCTGGATTGGTAGATAGAAATTGAAAATGTAATAATAATTAGACATTTTATTATAGATATTACACACAATATGTACAATGTTATCTTTTTAATTTAACAGCACACTTATTAGCAACCACTTCTCTAAATTATGATCTTTCATTACCAACATAATAAAGGCTATGAACAGTAGAATATGATATGCAAATTTCTTGAAAAACTATACCAGGACCTAGTCTTTGACTTTGAACAGTGAAAGTTAAGTTAAACTTTGTATTCTTATGTTAGATTTTTTTAAAACAGATAATCTTATGTTTTGCAGGTGCTGTCTGGACAACAAGTTCAACATCAATACTTTTAAAGTTATATGAAGCTAAATTGGAAATGTTAGAAACACCAAAAAAGAAAAAACGAATTTGGATAGCAATATCAGATAATTTGAAAGATTATGATATTGATGTAAGTCCCAACATAGTTTATGATCAAAATTATTAGAATGCTACCTGCATTATAATAGTATTTGAACAAATTTAAGGATTTTATTTCCTTTCAGATGACACCAAACCAAGTCAGATGGAAAATAAATGCTCTAACAAAAAAATATAAGCAGTGCATTGACAGTGCCCAGCATGAGAAATTTAAATACTTCAAAGAAATGGACAGTATTTATGCACAATATAAGGTGGACTGTGATTCATATACTATTGTTGAATTGAAATGTAATAAGAAAAATCCACTACTACTATCAGCAAACCCTGGAAAACGGATTACTGAGACCAAGGCTGTGATTGAACTAAGAAAAATAAGACTTGCTAATAGAATTGAATCAGACAGAACTCAAAGTAAAATACAATTAGAAAAACAATGGTTAGAATATCTCAGAAAGAAAGAAGAACAAAAATCATGGAAAGATGAAATAATTGAGAGAAATATAAAACTTTGTGAAGAGGAATTAGAGTTGCGCAAAAGAGAGGTGGAAGTGAAGGAATCACTTGAATTCAAAAAGATACAGCTAATGGAAAGAAATCAAAATTTATTACATATTGAAAGAGAAAAATGTGAGTTACTGAGGCAAATCTTTAATAATTTATAAATATGTAAATAAATAAGTATATAACTTAAAGGGGTTTTGATGTTGTAAACAGTAAAGCTTTTGTTTCATTATAATTGCAGGGAAATCGGTGATAGATACATTATTTTATCACATTTATACGCTGAACACTTGAGATTTCGGCGGCAAATGATATATATAAATAGTAATATATTTATGTTTGATCACAATACTTTTCAGAGTGGTTTGTCATGTCGTAAAGGCTGGCATATACGTTAGATTTTTGAACAGATAGGCGGATTCGATAGTCTGATCCGGTTGTCGGAAAGGACGTCAAAGTCGGAAAGTGGCTCGAGTCGTTTACGATTTTATTGTTGGTCTGCATACTTAAATTTAAACAAAACTAAACCTTAATTTACATGATGTCCTAAAATTGCATGCGGTGTTTACCTGTAAAGATTCAAGAATCGGATGTCCATCGATAAGATCAGATAGTCTGATCAAACAATCGGAAACAAAATCAGGCGCGTATTCCTAGCCTTCCAATAATCAGAAAAGAAAAGTCGCGTGCATTTTTTTGGTTTGGCAATACTATATCTACTAAAAAGGATAAGGCGATCGGATTATATAAAAATAAATGAGATATTTCGATACCATTAATTGGCCAACCAGCAAACTCCAAATGAGCATGTTTTTCAGGATACACTATATTATTGAGCGACTAATGAAAAAATCTAAAAAAACATTTTGAGATACTTATGGAAATTATTGTGATTATATGGGAATTGTCGTTTTCGGATATCACGCCGAATTAATGTTGCATTCAATTTGACTAAAAAAAATATTTTGATGAATGTGGAGTTTACTTTTCACCCAATCGTGCATATTTTCAGAGTTGAACAAATAAACAGTAAATGGAATAAATCATTATTTATTTGCAAAAAAATTACGTTAAGTTACGGTTTTTTATAAATAAGTATATATACTTATATATATTTGCCATCAATATTTTATAATTATGTATATTTCAAATATATTCTTTAGATGTGTCAAAAACTTTTATCAGAAGCTTTATATGACCTTTCCTTAAAAATAAAACCAACATTCAATATCTTATTTCTGTGTTCATTGTTGTTTTAATTAGTGTACAATAATTTACATTTAAATAAGGTACCTAAAACCCATACACGAAAAGCTCCGTATTCGCGCTTCCTTCATTCGCGATTTCACTATTCGCGTTTATAACCCACAACCCAATTCCTATATTCGCATATAAAAATTTCTTTATTCGCGGATCTAATCGGTACATACTTATGTACCTATGTATCCTTTGTTGTTTACAAATCGTCGTGAAATGGACTAATAAAATGGTAAAATATACCTTATTATAACTACACCTAAAGTATGTTGTTAAATGATATCGCCGCTGTATTGGTTCGGCTTTTCCTTAGACATAAGTCGCCTTCGCCGTGGTCGGTGGTTTTAAGTATGTATATAAACAGAATGTATAAGTAAAGCAACTTTATTATTGAATGTTTAAACTATAATATGTTGCTGCCACATATTAGACGTTCAATATGGTCAAAAACATCAGTTAAATTGCTTTTTTTTTATATATATTTGTTTTTTATTTTGTCACCTAGGACCGTATCCCCTATAATCCCATATAAATTACCATTCCATATTCAGGATTTCTGTATTTGCGGCATATTCACGGAACGTATATCTCGCGAATAAGAACCTTTTACGTATTTCATTTCGTAATTTTAATAACAAGCCTTGGGAATATATGACAAGAAGCCCTACTTTGTGTAGCGTTTTGAACTCTAAATTGAATATTATTTTACATTGTTTATTGGCATACAACATTATATACAAATATAAAATTCTTACACGCGATGAATAATTCGCTATTTTACGTTCCATTTAATAGTCTAACAACAAATTGTAAATCAGATCTTGTGAACAATACCATCACGAACATCTATTATCTCCCTACTAAACGCGTTCACTACTGTGAGTTGACGCAGCCAGTGTCGTTTTCAATTAATGTTTTATCTATGGTCTCAATGCAGTTCTACCAACATATTGTCCCGCCGAGAGGCAAAATTTTATAGAAATTTGTGACCAATGAACGTAAATTCAATTAATTTCGAGATAAACAAGGGAATGACGGACTTAAAATACAAAAGATATGAAAAATCTCTTGGTTTACTGACAACGAAATTTGTAACGTTGCTGCAAAAAGCCAAAGATGGAGTTTTGGATTTGAAAATTGTGAGTAAAGCATTCTTACATTGACCTGTCAAATCAGTTTGGGCACGAAAAATAAACATTTTGAATAATAGAGGCTATTTATTGCATTGGTTTCAGGCAACTAATTTATTAGCCGTGCGACAAAAAAGACGCATATATGATATCACTAACGTTTTAGAAGGTATCGGCCTGATCGAAAAAAGGAGTAAGAACAGTATACAATGGAAGTAAGTAGTGTTGTATTGTTCTTTTGCTAGCATGACACAGAAGGTTCGCTTTTCTTGTCTTCAACTTTTAATTTTCATCTGAGGTTTTCTTGTATTGAATTGTCAGCTCTGTAATTATTGCACATTCCCATTACCATATTTTATTGTATTTGGTAAAGTTCAATAGATCTTTAACTTGGTTAATAAACCAGACAGAACAAATAAATGAGTTAATGATAAACTTCACTAATGGATTAAAATTTCCAGTTAGTATTGTGAGTTTTAGAAAGTGATAGTTTTAAGACCTAGATGACAGATGAGTTGTGTGAAACTAACAAACATCATTTATACATTTCCATAGAGGCGTAGGCCCCGAATGCAACACAACTGACATTGGAGCTAAAGTAACATCACTGAGAAAGCATATTGGGCGTCTGGAAGAACATGAGAAAATGCTTGATAAGTATGTATTTTATATGCTAAATTTGAATCGAAAAATAGTGACTTAAAATAATCCCTGTAATAACTCTCTTCTCACTGGTTGTTTTTCATACAAATATTCCAGTTCCACAGATTTTAATGCAGTTTGTTTTATGATAATTTTCAGGCAAATGCATTGGATTACACAAAGTATAAAGAATGTTATAGATGATAATGAAAATCAAGAATACTACTTTGTTACGGATAGTGACATAGATATGTGCTTTAGTGATAACCAGGTTTTAGTATTGGACGCACCTCTTGGTGCAAATTTAGCTGTTGGAAGAGTTCCCAACAAGGTATGTTTTGTTTTTGTAACAAAAACTTGTATAATTATGGCTCTTAACACATTATGACTATTATTGTTGCATGTCAAAATGATAAATTTTGCATGAAATCTAATTTTGTGGTTTTAGCCAGCTATTAATTTAGTTTTTGTTGAAATATTGAATTTGTAACCACATAAGCTTTATATTTTTAGGAAAAAGAACTGCGTTTCTTTCTACATGTGAAATCATCTGATCCTATTGGAGTATTATTATTATGTGATAAGGAAAAAGATAAGGTTGGTATTAAACATATTTAATATCTGTCTTGTTTGATGTTGATGATTGTTTCATTTAGTATAATAATAAATATCCTGGGACATTCCTTACACATGGCCATCTGATCTCAAACTAAGCGGCGCTTGTTCTATGGAAACAATATTTGTTAATCTATGATTATAGGTATACAGTGAAAAGGAACAGTAAATGTATAACTGTGGCATTCTTAATTACAATGTTATCACTTCACAGTTCACTTTGAAGTCTATTAATACCAACAAAATATGACTGCTTGTTTTAGCAAATGGATGAGGATAGTATGGATGACAAAGAAGTTCAAAGTTATACAGAGAATAGTGATGAAAACTCTGAGACAAATAGTAAGTATTTCATTTTGTTGAAGTTGGACCATCAGGCATGCATATGACATTCGAACTGAATAAATGGCTAGAATGTTAAATAAAGAAATAATTAAGAATCAGGGATCGATAAATACTGATATTTAGTTTTTTTTCTCCAGTCAGCATTCTAATCTGTGATCTGGAAGTGTCATACATATTCGTCTTGTATGCCACAACTAATCAGCCCCCTTATTCAACTAATACAAACTTCGTCGGCGAGCCGCTTCACGGAGGCCTCGAAGAGCTTATCTCTTACGTGATTAGTAGTATTAGTGTAGTCAGGGCTGTCTTTAAGCTATTGGAGGCCCTGAGCACTAAGATAAGGGGGCCCCTAAGACTACGCTATGAGAGCTCTAAGAGCGATACACACCGTTCCGATCTGACTACACTACCAACGGGTTCCATTCCTTTCGGACCAAGGGGCCCCCTGAATCGCGGGGTCTTGGGCACTTGCCCAGAATGCCCAATGGAAAAGAAGGTCCTGAGTGTAGTAAGCGAAAGAGACAGAGCATAGAGGCCGCGAAGAAACATCCTCGATTTATTGTCATTTTCCTTACAGAATCGAGCCTTAGGGCTTTTAATTTTCGAACAGACAAATATGATTGTGTTAGTCATAATTCATTCCATCATCACATGATTGATAAATTCACAATTGATTATATTAAATTAAATTATTTTCAGATTATTTTATAAGACTGAGTTCACCAGTTACAAAACAGGACTTCGCATTTTCGCTGCGTGAATCAGAAGGGTTGTGCGACCTATTTGATATTCCTTGTTAAGTTATTTTTGACTTTTTATTGAAGTTTTGAAAGACATACATATTTTTTTAGATCATGTTGGATTATATTCAAAATGTAAATAAATCATGTATATAATAAAAGTTATATTAAGTTTATTACAACATTAAATAAAATAAGATTTCTATACAGATATGGTTTTATTTCTTTGTTTTGGGATTAGGTATAAATCTTTCTAGTACACCAAATGAGTGCTTCGGCTTGTTTATAGACTTTGGTAAGTTCAAAACCTTATTTGCTTGAACTGTTTGTTCAATGAATTCCTGAAATTAGAAAATAATTCATAAAAATATTTAATAAGTAAGACATAAAAATATTGATTGCTTTTTGTATAGTTAGAACCTACCTTTCTAGCTGCTTCCTTTATTATCTTCTTTCTTGCAATATTCGTTTTGCCCTTATTCTTATGTCTTGGTGTGAAGTCTATCTTTTTAGGTTTTAGATACTGAAAATAAAAACCAATTAATTTATTGATCATATTTTGAATTACAGGAGAACAAACAAAATCTTTGAAATAATCTTACCAAAAGATTCTTTTTCGCTTCCATCTGTTCCTTCATTGAAGGCACATCAACTTCAGTAATTTCAAATGGATTGAGAGTGATAAGTTCAGCCGGTATCTTTTCAAGTAAAGCCTTGACTTCGGCTTCTTTTCTTTGAACTTTCGTTTGGAATGGATTGCTTTCAAGTGCATCGAAATTAGGTTCTCCACTTCCTACAAAAATGCAAAGGTCATTAATATTATATTCCTGGTGTACAGTTGCGCAATAAAAGATGTTTGTCAGTTTTCAAAAACATTTGTTCAATGTTTAGCAAGCAATCGAATTTTAAAACTATCTAACAATAGGTATTACTGATAGTTGCAGTTATGCTTAACTTTTCAACAACAAAGTGTAAATCAAACATAGAGTAACATTTATTAAAATGTTGGCAATAAGATGTATTTCTCGATTAAATAAGGCCAGCGCGTACTCAATTTGTCTATGTTTGTTAAGAGAATAGAAAAATCATATATATTTTCAACTATAGGAAATATTACTACAGGAATATTACTGATATGTGACATTTTTATTTACCTGGAATAATGATACTGGTAAATCCACCACTGGTGCCAATTCCCAAGACATCCTCATATGGGCAGAACTTAAAGTTGTTGATAGTTTTCGACATTCTGTGCCTCATGTAAGGTCTGTCTGTCGTTTGTAAACAGCAGTTACTGAAAAATAAGTTTATATAACATTCTGTTATTTCCGGCATGCGTTGCAATGCGTCTGTTAACGTTTCTTACGGAACTTCGCGAGCGCGCACTACGACTGACTTACAAGTTTAGTTGCTATCGGACGAATGGTATAAGACGCATAAACAAACCAATATATTTTTTTAATAATATATAGCGGTACCCTGCCACGCTTCGCTGTGGCACATTGTGTTTGAATGGTTGAGAAATGAGAAACAAAACATTTGTCACAACTGTCGCGGATATGTGACTGATGCAAAAAATAGATAAAAACAATCTGTGATGCGGATTATATATCATGCTAAAATTTCAGCTCGATCGCATGCACGATGCAGAACTTCTTAAGTTTTTGTAGCGTACACAAACCAACATAACATATATATATATATATAGATTAGATATGTTTTATAGATGACACATCATTCTGGATAATAAATAAATTTTAATAATTGAGCCATCAAAAATTCAAATCAATGTTCATTTATTCTGTTTAGGCCCGCGGAGAGCATTTATGTTGGTCAAAGTTACTGACCTCCCCACCGGTTCGAAAGTCAGCCTTCGAATAAGAAGAACCAGCAAGAAATTTATCTGACTTTTGGCTATTTATTAATTATAGTTTCTATATTTATGAATTACAAAATACTTTATTTAATAATGAAAAACGTAAGGAGAAACACAATAATAATAATAACCTAAACAAACATGTGCAAGATGCATCTTTGTAGAGGGGAGCTATTTCCAGACATACTCAGACATCTTCAATATTACGAGCAGCTATGTAATACACTCTTTCATTCAAAACTTGTTTATTTTATTATTGAATTTATCAGACACCCTTGTTATCGAAAGTTGTACTTTAATTCAAAGTTGGATTGTAAGAGAACCTGTTTAACAGTACATTATTGGGGATTGAATGCACTCATGTATATAGTTCACCATTATACATAAAATGATATAGTTACCAAAGATTTTAAAACTTATATTATTAAAAAAGTTTTAGTTTCTTACTTGTATATTTCCACCACTTCTCCAAGTCCAACAGCTAACATGTCCTTCTGAGAGAATTCCAAGTCTTTAGGTGGACTTCTCAGCTTGTAGTGCTGTACTGGACCATCCAAGTTTCGAATATCCCAGATTTTCATACTACGATCTACTCCTGCAGTGGCCATGTACCTATTAATTAAGGTACATTTTATTTAATATAAATTAATCCCTCGTTCCCGAGGGATGTAACATTTTCCCAGTACAAAAAGGTGTTGTTCCAGGGCATTTTCTGTATGTTTACCAAGTTTCAGCTAAATGCATTTGGTAGTTTTTGTGTGAAAGAGTAGCAAACATACTAACTTTCGAATTTATAATATTAGTAGGATAAGGTAAGTACTTACATTCCTCTATTATCTACAGTAATAGCAGTCAAAGGTGTTTTGTGGCATAGTATTTTTGCTAGAGGATCCTTAACCGTTGGTGACCATAGTGACACTACTCCTTTTGAGTTCCCCAAGCACAGGGTAGCATTATAAGGGTTCTGTGTCATCACAGATGTCCGTCCTAAGTGATTATTGTAGTGTCCTATTATCTCACCAATGGAAACATCAAGCCATGACATAAAACCATATTCATTCTGAAAAAAAAAGTATTTTAAATAAAGAGGGAGGTTATTAAAATCTTGAAGAAATATAAGTAACATTTAAACATATTACAATAATATGGAATCAAGGAAATATAAAACTGCAGTCATCAAAAATGTTAAATTCCATTCGAAGAAAAATATTTTGATAACAAAACTGTGCCCAGTCAGGCAGATCTTTTATTGATAAAACTGGTTTGAATAATACATACAACAGCAGCTAGCAAAAAGTGGTAAGGCAAGAACTCCATTCTCAATATCTTGTCCATTTTCTTTACACAATGGATTTCAGTCCCTGTGTTGTCATAAATGTACAGCCATTCTTTTTGAGCTACAGCCATCATTGTTTCTACATGCAACCAACTGTAAGAAATTGTTATATAAATAAATACCCTGGGACATTCTTTATACAGGCTGTCTGGTCTCAGACTAAGTGAAAAACCTTAACATAAATAAGATAACTGACATACTTAATAAGGGAACATACCCATACTACGTGACCCATTCAGGGGAGAGAGGAAGGTCTTCAGAATACCACGCTTAGTCACAGGGGAGTCATGTAGTCAATAACCTCTAAGGAAATCTTGTTTAAGCAATTTTTTTTTGTCATTCTATTTGTGAAATATTGTTGAAAGCCATATTTATAAATTACTATGTACAAATTAGTCTTGGCGTATACTACGCGTGGTCACCAAGGGGGGGGAGGGGGGTAAAAATTGTAAAAGAATGGTAATCACTAGTATGGGTACGTTCCCTAATGTTAAAAAATATTGATTATGTATATTTTTTTGTTTAGATTAAACTGTTTTATGTCAATTGGGCATTAGTCTGACCATTCATAAGTGCCTGTGAAGGCCTATTTGAATTAACATTAAGGGTAGGCATACTCTACCCTTTTTGATTAAATATATTTAGATCATCATAAAATTTACCTGACATCATGAATAGATTCCATGACATTTATTTCACAATGTAACTTCTTTGTAACCCAATCAAATGCTGCTAGATGGCCTTTTCTGCTGCCTAACAGTAAATGTCTACCGTTGCGTGAATATTTACTTATGTATGGCCCAAAATCTAGTTGTAATTCAAATATCTTAGTAGCAGCAGCAATATCTACAGTGTCAGCTATAATTTTTTGTGATATACCAGTTGTTTTTTCATCTTCATCAACTTCGATGAAACTGAAATAAAAATGATAATGTAGCATGATTAAAGGTTCCTATCACCATGAAGTATAAATAAAAGCTTTCCTAATGTATTATCCTGTTAATTTTATCTTGGGTAGTTTGTTGATTAAAGTTGAATAGATAATGAACGAACTTTGGTACAGAACTTACCCCTGGTCTTCTGTCAATAAAATTTCTGCACGGGCAGCTTGTTCTTGAGCATAGTTGAATTTACTCTCCTTCTTTTTTAACTTAGCTGCATAAAGTGGATGTCTCACACCTTTGCCAACTAATCCCTCACCTCTTGAATGTTGTGCCAATTTTTTTGGATCAAGAGGAGCTTTGCCTGGAAACTTTTTCTTGGTGGTTTTCTTAAGTTTGGGCTTTGGCACTTGGTTTTTTTTCTATTTTAATGTGAAAAAATAACATCATAAACAAATAAGAAAAATAATTGTCTGTTTAGGTTAGAAGGTTACGTACAAAAAATTACCATTTCTAAATGATTGCCGAAAAATCGTACCACAAAAAATGTACTCACTTTATATTCCATTGTTTTCACCAGTCGTGGTGTGATTTTCACGTTGTAGACTTTCAGATTATCATTGTTTTTATTACTTGGTTCTGTCCCCTTCTCATTTTCAGTTTCAAAATAGCGTTTCTGGAATGTAATTATCATGTTTTAGCAATGCCAAAAGGTGCGATTTATTTCGAAATATAATCAATAATTCAATACCTTTTTTTGGGCCTTCATTGTAGTAATATATTAAAAGAAACTTTGTTATTTTTAAACGTGAAACCAAATTACACGCGGTTTTGTTGTTGTTCTCCACTTTCAGTAGGTACGTTCCTACCTTTACAAATAATAATACTTGTCTTTGATTTGCTTGAACTGAACTCTTTACTCTGTGGTTGAATACTGATGAATTTTTGTTTGAATGTATGACAGTCATAAACTTACAATATTTATTTCTAGCCAATGTCGAGTTATATATTTTTTAGTTATTTTAGTTTTATATTTTAATTATGGATGTTCAGACTAGTCGGTAAGGCAGTCGGCCTTTTAATAAAAAATATTAATATTTTGACAATTAGTATTACATTTAAGAATCTGTTTTACGCTTTTTAAAATGTAAAGCAAACCTTCCCATGGTATTAATCAGTTTCTCTTACTTACTTTTAAAGAAAATATGTTTATGACATTTATCAAACAAAATTAGTATCTTTACTAAAAAATAAAACAAACATAATATATATTCTTATCTTCAATAAACATTTATATATATATAAATATATACCCCCGATGCCTGGGCGACTAATCAGCCGACTAGTCGGCCTCTTTACCACCTACTAAACGGCTAGGCGTTGTCGGCACATCTCTAATTTTAATCAATCACGTAAAAAGAACTTGAGAGGTGTCAAGGGACATCCGGATGGAACGAAGATACGCATTGGAATAGACCAAAACGCTGAGTTTAGGTCCAGTGTAGGGAAAAACTTGCAATCTCTCGTCTTTAGTATTAAGTCTTCAATAAAAGATCAAGACTGTGCTAATAATTACTAATTAAACTAATTTATAAATGGAACAGAATTTAAACATGTTGAATGTAGTCTTTAAATAAATTATGGAAAAAACAAACCCAATAATAAACTATATCATTAAAATTTCGAAAAAAAGTGTCGTTACAACTTTTCGTATGATTTTTTTCCGTCTAGCCCCCTTTCACAACGCTCGATAAGAAACTTCGTTCTAATAACACTGTCGCTATGTCAGTCAGTCAGGGTTTTGCATTTTGCTCAAATGTTTGGTTTTATTTTAGCTCTTTGAGACAATTTGAATAGTCGCGTTGAATCATTTTACTTTATTTCACTGGTATGTATGTCTTTTACCGTTATATCATCATCGATATTATTTTTGAAGTGAAACTTCATTACGCGTACCATGAGGAATGAAAAAAGGATTGGCGTAACCTACCTTTTTTTATTTGTAAATATCAATTAAAATTGTATTTAAAATCTAACTAGCGAATCTATATCGATTCGCTCACATTATTGGTGAGAAAAATTGCATTTGTCTTAACTATTCAATCGTGAAATTGATATTCCACGTGTAGCAACGAATTGCGATTTTTGATGAAAGAAAAGCAGTATGCTATAAATATTTAATATATTCAGAGATATAATACAAAATTACAACGTTATTTTCATATACACTCAGGGAATAGGAGGAGCTACGGGAGTAGAAGGATTCAGAGGACTGAAATCAAAGTCTCTATTTGTCCACTGGACTAAATATTTTACAACTATATTTCTTTGGAGAAACCATTTAATTTAACCAAAAGTCAGAGTAGGTAAGTATTAGGTATGTGAAAAGTAAATTTATGTGCAATGTGTTCTTTTAAAACTGTTACCTTATTATATGATCGTAGTATTGACTTGGTTTTAATTAGCGGCAATGTACCTACTTACCAAGTTTTCACTGGTTTGCAGTGAAGTACAGGTTGACAAATCATTTTATCCCGCTATCTTGAAGGATACAGCGAATCTAAACTTTATAATTTTCACGAGAAAGCATAATTTAAGTTTCAATAAGTCAAGTCAGTCCTCACCGCAACTTCACTTTATAATCTCCCGCCAAAAAATATTGTAGTTTGCCTTGTCACATCGACTAAAATATCAGAGTATGTACATAAGCAAAACATTGCATTCAAGTTTTTGTTTGGAACGTGTAATGGGTAGTAGTAATAATTCGCATAAAATCCATTCTCAAGTCAAAATAAGTCATGGGAATTAATTTGGCCGCCATACATAAAATTAAATTAAGTGGACTTTTTGGCGGGAACTTGCAAAGTGACATTGCGTTTCCATTTTATTTTCAAGTAATAAAGCCTGTAAAAGTGTTTATTAAATCACCCATAATTTTGCTTATTTGTGTAGACGGTAACTGACTTGACTTAGTGAGAGTGTTAATTACTCAAAATTTTATATGATATCGATAAACGCGGTTAAATCCCCCCTGGATTCAACTAGTTAATACATCAAAAAAATTGTAAAATTTTCTTCAATGCTTTAAACGAAAAAGAAGTTTAGTATCAACCATCATATTTATTAAAGACATTATCGCACGGTGGTAAAGCAACATTTGAGCGTAGATATTCATGCTGCCTGAATTAGACTCGTTCGATTTGTGTTAAAACAACAATGAATATAAATGAGGTTTTGTTTTTATAAGTTTATTTTCCTATAATATTTAGATTTTAATAACTTTACTTTTTTTATATCTATGAACGAACAGAATGAAGCTGTCTCTACATTTTTGAGAATTGGGTATGTATTCTTTAATTAAATACAGAAATATGTTATTAGGGAGTAGGTATAATTAAATTACTAAATTCATCTTTACCGTGTGTGTAGCGTTTGATTTAATGAAACTTGGGGCATGTCTGAGTGATAATACTAGTGCTACAATGCCCTGAGCAGGAACACCTAGGGCAGCCGTAGCGTCTCGAGTGCGCCAAATAGCTGTGGGTGGTACTTTGCATTACTTTTTGGCGCACTCGACACGGTGACGTTAGGCTTGCAATAGATGTTCGAGCTAGGACAATGGGCACAATATATTAAAAAAAAAATGGGAACAACAAAAATTATTGAACCGTCAATTCCAACTTTATTTTATCGTATAATCGTGTCAAGTGCGCGCAGAAATAAAGCAATATAAAATTGCATATCGCGCAACGATATAAAAACACGATTGTTTGACGATGTAGGTACAATACCTGACGTACTCTTATATATAATTGTTTATTATTGTTTTCAATTAATTAATCAATGAACAGACTAATAATGCTCATGTGATCAGCGCAGATAGGCGGGAAATATTTATATTGTAATAAGTTACCCAACAACTTGATGTAAGTAGCGGGCGATAAAGAAACATGCTTAGATTTCATCGCTATCGTTAAGCAGGAAAGAACATAGCTATGTTACTGAATATACTTCAGTTCCTAGTAGATATATTTACTTACCACTAGCTGACCCAGCAAACATTGTTTTACCATATTTACTTTATTAAAAACTACACATAAAAATTGATCGTACTTACAACAATTATTATATTCGATAGCTGACCCGACAGTCATTGTCCTGCTTTAATATTGAATTCGAACTGGTATGATTAATAAAAATCCAAAAACATAGTACTTATGAATCTAATGCTGGATACACAACAGTGGAAACTGATACAAGTTTTAATATGAGGCGTGATTGCTCTGAATTAACTGTGATGAACATACGCTTCCCAAAAACAAAGTGTTCAAATTTTCATAAATATTCCGATTGAATCGAGTGTGAAATGTGCACTAAGTATGGTAATGATAAATTAATTATTTTATCAATATAATTTCGACCCATGCCTCTTTTTTAACGATATTTTCAAAGGACTGACTTTTATGTCAAACACGATAAGGTTACATTATAAGAGTTCATATTGTCAAAAGCGGTAAGGTTACATTAGAAAAGTTAATATGATCGTTTTGATTTCTCAAAGTTTCTAATTTTCCACGCAACTTTCTTATTTTTTTCTTTCATAAGAACCTTCACCTGACAATAACAAACACAGCAATAAATGATTTAGCGAAATCGGTCCAGCCGTCCATGCGTTACCGTGACCAATGAAAATAGGGATCCATTTTTATATATATATATAGATTGTTATTCATAAATAAATAGTAAGTTTCACACTTATTTATTAATATTATGGTGGAAATCGGGTTGATTTGTGGTTCTAACTAATGGAGACATCAAAAAACAAAACGAGGGACCCGTTTATTTTTATTAAAACGGGATATATTTTAAATTTTTCATTTGTTTATTACATAAATATTCAATAATCTTTGGTAGTTAATGCATCAAAAAATGAAGAAAAACCACTGAAATAATCTTGTGATTTATTATTTTATTCTCTTTAACAACACATACTCAATATTTTACAGAAACGTATATGACAATCATAGTAGTAACATAGTAATATGTTTAGTATTTAAATGCGAATATTATTCATTCATTCATTCCTGTGTGGCGGTGTCGAATCCCTTTTAAGGAAAACGTTTCAAGGAAAAAGTTTCTATTCGGTAACATAAATAACTTGCTGTTAAAATACGACAAAATTGCACATACATATTATGTAAGCTCGATAACAAAAAATGCAAATTAACAAATAACTCGTGTCAATTCAGCTATCACATCCCGTAAAGTTAACAATAAATAAGTAATAACACGTAACATAATCACAGCAAAGTGAACATTGGCTAACAAAGAAAGTAGGTAGTTAATTTTTATCCCTAAAATTGATTATCAATTAATGACTGAATTATTAACTTACATGATCTAATGAGATCTTATTATTCCCTAATACAAATAAAACCGTCCCTATGACGCGACAACTATCATTATTCACAATTTTATATACAAAAAACTGACTAGAAAGTCCTCTAAGGAGTTCTTTATTTTTTTGTTTACATCATTAATATCTCTATCTCATTATTTTTAGTCTTAATACATCAGCGTTCGGGAGCTGCTGTGACTCGAAGCATTTGGCACATACCCAGTATTTATGAACGTTTTGACAGATTAACAGATTCTCTTACCCACTACATTTTAATTTATTAATTCTGGCTGATAAAAATTTGAATTTGTTTAAGAATTTATCAATTTACTAAACCGTGACCATACTGATGGCAATAATTTAGACGATAATAATCTTCATTTATATAGTAACGTAGGTACAATATTTACATAGGTATAATCCGATTCATTAGTGTGTGTTTGTGAGGCTAAAATCCCTTACATACAATAGTATAAACTTTTTCCCTAACAATTATATTAATTTTAAGCATACGAGTAACAATGTTTAAAATTTATTTAGGTCTAATTATAAGTCCCTCATTATCGATTAAAAGACAGACATATCTTCCAGCGTTAACGTGATGTCATAAAGAAGTCACACATCGTATACAACGGTTTATAAAACAGACATCGTTACCTAATATTTAGAACACAAATTACCTGTTCGAATACACCCGCATTACTCAGTAGTACACACTATACAGTTTCATTATCATGAAACATTATTCACTAATTTCCAACGGGTGTTTATCACTGCCACTAAAATCTTTGGTAATAGCTTAATATTTGAAACTGTATAACGCACTTTACGAAACATCAGGTTCAAAAAATTTTACTAAGTCTTTTCAGTCTAATTCACAAATAAGCTCCGCCGATTGTAAAAGTTTCTTTTAACTAATCAGTTCAATGGCGCTCAGTTTCGGCGGCGCTGGGTGAACCTTAAATAGGCGTAGGGAGCACTGTGAAGTCCTGAAGCGCGTTTTTCACTGTTTCATAGATAGGTCGGTTCTCGTCCGGGCAGTAGCCGTCGGGGGAGCAGAGGGTCTGTAGCTTTGTGAGGTAGGAGTCGAAATTATCGTGAGCCGGCTTTTCTCCCGGGCCAGGAGGTGGTGGAGCGCCAGGGGTTCCTCCGGCCGCTGTGACAGGAGCTGTACCACCTCCAGGGATCCGGACGTGCTCCAATAGCGTGATTACATTGTTGCGCAGACTTTCGTAATATTCATTAAGATTATTATTACGCTGGGACATCAACTGATTTTCCTGAAAAGATAATTGATTCGTCAGCATCTGTGTGTAGCAAAGTAATATTTTTGTTTCAAATGATTTTAATAATTCGAGTAGCTACTAAATCAGAAAAATATGTGGTACCATAAATTAAAAAATATTTATTGGTACTCACATAGATGTGATGTGTTAGTAGCACTCAAAGTTGGATGTTTGTAGCCATGACAGTACCATCTAAGTTGTCAGACAAAAATATTATGTTAAAATATTTTATTACGGCTTTAATTATGGTGAGGTGACTTTTTTTATTCATATCATGCAGACATTCTAAAAAACTTGGTGCAAAAATATTAATAGCTCTTACTCTATCTCCATGAGTGAGATGTGTCTCCATAGCATTGATATCAGATTTGAGACGCAGCATTTGTGACTCTACTCTGGCGTTCTCACGCTGAAGTTCTGTGATCTCTTGCTCCAACGTCATAAGGTCTTCGCCATTGCCTGTCTGCATATTCATTTCCATACCTGTTGAGAAAATATCACATCTAGTGATTTTTGCCGATTGTGTTGAGTTTTCCATTCAGGTGAGACAAATCATAACACCACGAAGCTAACGTTCGTGGTGGTAAAAATATATTGGTACCCACCTGAATATGGTTTGGGATATAAAGGTGTGATGTCGTCTGGGTACTTTGGTTTCTTTGGTTGCGGTGTGGGAGTGGCAGCACCGGCTATGGGACATCCAGAAAGCGAGCGATGAGTCAGAAAGGACCCATTTATGTGTCCTGAGCCATCGCAGCCTGGTGTTGGGCAATTGACTCCGTCGAATTTGATCGCCGAAGCCGCTGCAGCCACTGCCGCCTTATGCTGCTCTACTGTCCCACCACTTTCTAGAACTCTCATTTTGTTGCGATTCGCAATCGGGCATCCGGAGGCACTGGTGGATGTAATGACAATTTAAATTCAGGTAAGTACTTAACACCTTATAGTTAATGGCATAGAATAGCTCTGGCGATATACTTCTACTACATCTAAATTACTATTACACTACTTCTGCGCATGTTATGTAAGTCTTACCTTCGATGCGATAAAAATTTCCCTGTAGCGTGTCCAGATCCATCACAACCCGGTATAGGGCATCTAAGCAGCGTGCAAATAATCAAGAAACTCATTGTAAACGAATTATAATGTAGTCGTAATAAATATAGTCTTTCAAATTATACAAAATGTTTAGTTTTATTTACAGAATTCCATACCGTAACCAACTACTACTTAGGTATTGTGAAATTTCTTAAATCACAATGGAATTTGTTAAGTAGGGTAGGTACGTCACATGACATATATACCTAACATTGAATAATTAGCAGCTGGTCAGTTCAGAAGGTTTGTAACAACTTTAGAGCGGGGATTAGGTAGTTAAGACTGATAATAATGATAACATACACACAGATCATAGGACAACGAAACAAAATCAGCACAGAGTATAACCAGTTAATGTAATACAGAGAATCTGCCATTCAAATTTATATTGACCTTTGATTAAATCACGGAGCGAACTCGATTGACTGTTGGCTGAATATCTCACCTTAGCGGTTCAGAGTCCTGACCGTCCCTAGGCTTGCTCTTGGGCTTGTTGGCCCTGGGGCAGCCGGACAGTGAGCGATGTGAGGAATAGTTGCCTGTCACGTGTCCGGAACCGTCGCAACCAGGCGTTGGGCATTTCAGCTCCTGAGAGTGCGGCTGGAGTTGCGAGCGGTCGGCGCGCGGACACCCGGACAGACTGCACATATAAAGACTGCTTACAATGGCGTGACGGGGTAACGTCTTGCAACTTAGCAAATACTAACATTCGATGAGTTATAAAGAATATTTGTGACGCGTTTTCGTTTCGATCGATACGTACGCGTATTAACATGTATTGTGAGATTCGACAAGGCTATCTAATTAAAATGGCCTTAAATTACTCGTATCAAAGATTTTGAGAAGTTGAGTTCAATTATCGCGATGAATGAATCACATTGAATATTATTGAGTTCTATTCAGGATTTCTCAAATATTGTAAACTACTCCGTAGTAAACAGTCAAGTATCTATTTACGACAGTTCCGTGACGTAAGCAGTGTACCTAGTTTGATGTCGTAACGAAGTATAGATTGCATATTGATTGAAATTGAATTGTATTGTAATTAAGTCGTCAATACGACTAACTTACTTAGATTGTTATTAAATGGCTGGTGTTTTAATTAGGTGATGACGTTTATTGCAGAGTAAAGGCTGCCCATCTGGCTACTTGGGAATGCACTATCCCTCACCCTTAGAATTCAGTAATACTCCGCCACCTTTATGTTCGAAAGACTGCTCGAAGACGACTAATGTGCTTTCTACTAGTTCTTGTCTACCTACTCTACAGATTCAATTAACATCACTTATGTTTGAACAAGCGGTCTCGAGTGAAATAAATACAAACTTGATTGTTCTCTCCTTTCTGACGGGTAATTTCGCATTAGTAGAATCGCTCGAATGCCACTTTAATAAACACAAGCGCAGTGAGAGAATTTTGCAGATCTAAGTGAAGTATTATCATATTTTTGTGGAGTGTCTCCTACCTGTGAATAATAACTGAATTTTACAAGTTGACATTTTGAGCCCAATGGCTTTAACCACACAAGAAAACAAAACAAAAATAAGAACACTTTGAAGTTCAGCCGAGTAAATAGTATGAAAAATATTGCGATTATAACGCAATTAAAAGTGAATTAATGGTCCGGAGTGTTTAGTTTACGTTGGTAAAATATATTATTGATTGAAATAAAGTATAAATAATTGAGATAAATATTCAAAAAAACATATACGAGTCTGTTCATAGCTAGTGATAGCTTTCTACGTGGTGGTAAAAACAATAATAAGTAATGGTAAAAATAGAGTGATTGTATTGTGCATCTGTTAAGTACCATTATCGTTGAGTGCATTTTAGTTTATATTTAGACTTGTTTAAATTGAACACTTGTAAGCATGGGTACCTTTTCTCGGAATAACGTCGTTTTAACATTTTTGATTAATGTCAAAGTAACTTTAGTGGTTTCGGAAACAAGTAAATGGTTCAACAGCTGTATCACCCGCCACGGGATTTATAGCGAAGAGCCTTATGATACATTATAACAGGTTATAGCCTACTGTATTCTATAAAGAAGGCATTTGTTCAATTTTATAAGGGTAAATATTGAATCCAGTGACTAAGAAACAGTATTGGCGCTTGCGCCAATTTGTATTTATTTTGCCAAACAGTTTATTTAAATTCACACAAATAAATCTCTTTACTCACTTAAAATGCAAGAGTCTGTGTTTATACACTCGCTGTGCTGATTTTGTCATTGCAAATGCTGTTTGTCTCAATGACATATGAAAACAAAGGCGTAAGAACACTGTCGAACAATAATATCTATGTTTTTTGTATGGGCGTAGGTTTCAAAATGTTACGTCTATTTTTTACCATGTGGGCGCTAATATCAGTCCATTTATTTATAGGTAGGTATGCGAGTTTATGTTAAGTTCATAAATTCCCTAATAACCGACATATTTCCTGTACTGATACGGGAAAATATATAAAACTGAAGTATATATCCGCAGGTACCAATTTTATTTGTACCAATTTTTTTATCAAGATTAATAATACACACCAAAATATTATTATCCTCGTTATTGAACTACGTTACACAACCATCCTCAATAAATGATACTTGTATTCTGTCGAATTGAAGCAAAAACACGAAACCTCGGGCACGCTTTACGCATGTTAACATAGAGCGAGTCCACATAATCAGCATTAGGTTACAACATTCTTATTTCATAACTATGAAGTACTTTGAGTACATAATTAATTCTTATAATAAACACACAAATACATACGTAAGTTAACACAACACACATGAGAAATGTTAGTGAGTATACAAGTTTCAATGTAATAAATTCACTACAATGGGTCTTAAGGCGTTAGGTAGGGCATGCTGTTAGTCTGCATCAAAACCTCGTGGGATGAAGCCAATTGGCGCGGAAATGCGCAAATTGCCGCTCAGGGGCGCAATTGTTGTCGCTGCGACGAACGGCTGTGCAAATGTAAAACACTTTATGTGTCATACCATTATAAACCAAATGTAGCCACAAGCGATATAAAAATATAGAGCATTTTGATCGCTTTGTTTTCATAGATGTTGGTACCTAAACATGTGCTATAAAGTATTTTCCCGAAAAAAAAAAACAAGCTTGTGTGTAATATTTAAATACGATAGTTGGCTGAATTGGCCAACTCGTTGAGAAAAGCAACTAGCAAGGTCATGAATATAATACCGCATAAGTAACCAAACATATTTACCTAATGTTTCAAAACATGATAATAATGACATTGAGTTGTTAGCTCAATTGAAAAATTACTAGGTGTTTTGTTTATGCTCATATTTATACTTATGTGCATATATAAAACATTATGGTTTGAAATAGATATTAAATAATGTTTTCAAAATAAAGTGTTTTAAACTTGAACAGCCATAAATCGCGGAAAATGCCGCAAGCGCGAATTTGAGTTGCGCTGCAATGCGCTTGCCTGCGGTGTGTAGCGAAGTTTCCCGATATGTGACCGGTGCCGTCGCAGCTCTCGACTGGGCACTGGATGAGCTCCCTCGACTCCCGAATCCGGTAACTCAGTTTCCCATAAAAGTCGTCGCGGTGATAACTATTATAAATAAATACATAACGCAATGTAAAAAAAAGAAACCAATAATGAAAAAGAAAATAAACAATGAAAAAGATTAATTAAAATGTGTTAAACTAAAAACAAAAAGAAAAAAGTTGGTACTCGGTGTTCAAAATAATATGACCTTACTTTCATCCACTTTTATATTCAAGAATGTCATTAACCTAGTGCAAATGCGGTACAACTCTATTTTAATAATGCGTAAACTACATACACGCTAATTTGAATTAACGCTAACTAGTTTGAAGTTGGTTTAAAAAAGTTTACAAAGTTTTTTATATTATTACTTTTTGATATTATTACTTTTTGATGTTCACGTATAGTGAATGGTTGATGAAATAACAAAAGAAGTTATTCAAAGATAACAAAACTTTTTTCTTACCTGTTTCGCCGCATATCTGTGTACTCGGCAGTGTTAAACGTTCGAAAGTGGCACGAATAATTTAATGTGTGTATCTTATCGTTCATGTGTTTATCTGGCGTGCTCGTAGGCCACTCGGCGTGGAGCGCGCCTGCGCCAGCGCCGGTAAATATAGACTGATCCGCCGAGTGTGACATGAGCAACGTTTGAAAACTCGCTATAGAGTAAACTATAACCTAAAATAGATCCGCGCGTGGAATGCTATTTATCTACTTGGCTTGGGGAAAGAGCAATCACGTGCAATAGATGGATGTTTTGAAAACTTTTAGAAGTTTGAAAACTTTTAAACAAGTAAAAAAACTAAGATGTTACACAGTTTCTATAAGTCTAATATTGCAATTTCACATCTTATTCACATAAATTATTACTTTAAGTCACTTTTAATATTAATTTATCACTAAATTTGTTAAAATAGGCACTTGCATCAATAATACAAGACGTCTGTACTCTGACTGAATGACGCGTTTGTTTAACTGACGCGTACGAAAATACAAACCCTCGAATGAATGATATTGAGCGCCAACATTTGTTATCGTCTGTCTCTGTCTAAATTTAAAAGGTGAGACCGAGACAGCAGAACATTAAAAGAAGGGTGATAAGCGGTAACCGGTCAGCGCAGTGCGCGCGCATTTGCTAGTCAATGGTTCGATTTTAAAATAAGTTTACAACTTTTAGTAAGTACTTTTAAGTAATACTAATATTGTGTGTGTGAGTCGACACTACTTATTATTGTAAGATGATTTAACTTTTATCTAAGCAATTGAAGAGAAAGGAGGAAGTTTACGTCCGTAATTTTGTCCAATTTAAATAATGTTTGTAACAAATATAAGAATTTGAAATAATTTATGGATAGGTATAATAGTATTTATCTTACTATTAAGTAGGCAGTAGATACCCTTTTGTTAGCAAACAGGTAAGTAGTTTTACTCAAAAGGATTCTTGTGAAAACATAATGGAACATAATGGCATAAAAAATGGGCATGAGCCCGAAATCTCCCCGGATCGGCTTTAAACAATAACATTTATTAATTCCTGGCACTGTTATGATGTGAAAAACTCATATACTCTACTACTTGTATGTTTCTTTCGAATAGTTTTATTTCCTTTTTAATTTTGCGTGGATTTTATTAGACAACTTTTATTTTTTATTTATAAAGGTACTTTCTAAGTTAGTTATAATTAGAGATTATAATAAAAGTGTAGCCCCCTAGTGAACAGAATCGAGAGTAGAATTTATTATGATGGTCGGCAAATGGTAACAAGTATACAAAATAAACAAACATACATACTCCTTGCCCCAAACCCATTTACTGTATCCGTTTTCACGCGGTAAAGTAAAATGCGGGTCAGTGCCCCCTACCACCAAATATTCGGTCTAAGATGAATAAAATACCTACAGTTGTTTCATTCTGAAACATTATTGATTGAACTATGAAACAAACAACAAAACACAAAACATTAACGTGCATGTATATGTGTATACCCATATGATCTCACATACACAATCATAACTGGCCAGAGGTACAAGGTCATTGTGGCTTGCGGTCTTTTACGTCACTCATTCATTCGTTCCGAAGATTCGTTCATTTAATACACAATTACATAACAACTTAATACTTCACCCATTTAACGTTCACGCAGGTCACAAACGAGTGATATAAATAATGGTATAAATCCTAACCAAAAAATTAATAAATCTATAGCAGCGCAGGAACTTAGATAGCCAGAGATTTTTTTCTACATTAGTTTGTACTTTCAGTAAACAGAAAGTGTAAATACGCAGTATAACTTAATGGTAATTATGATTATTTATGTTAATTCAAAAGTAATAAAAGTTAAAACACAATAAAACGGTTAAAATAGATGCAAGTAGAAGCTACGTTAGTTCGTTGTACAGTAGTGACATCTAGTGGCTAAAGAGTTAACAAATTAAACCTTGATTTTGATTATAGCTTAAAACAGCATTTGCCAGTCGTAAATAGACGTAAATTACTTACCTGCCCGCCGATGCGACAGTTATCCGTACCTTTGTTGAATGAGCCATATGTCCGACCGCCGACGAGTAATGTTTAAATGTTTGATGTAGTATTTGATGTAGTAATTGGTTGGAAAATTTTAGCATTCCAGAAAAATTAAAGTACCTACGCTAGATATATTACCAAGTTCATCAAGCTGAATCATTTTTACCATAGGACCAACGCCTAAAATCACGTAAATACCGTAATCAGCCTTTACATACATCCATTTATTTCACGCGAGATTTGACTATTGTATGGAACAGCTGATTTGTTGTCCCAAAATAGTAAAAAAACACGGTTAGCCTTGGTTGACTTTTCAAACAAAACAACTCAAAATCCTCCACGCATGGATACTATTTAGGTATACGGTCGTTCACTCGTTGTTGCATTAGATACCTACTTTTTGCGCCTTCACATGAAAGAGTTCTTTAACGTGAACATTTTTGAGTCATAATTCTAGAGCAAAGAGAGTCTATTTACCTGCTATCTTTAGGCTTGTCGTGCGGTGTGTGCGGCGGCGGCATGTAGCACGGTGGCGAGTACGGTGGCGCGTGCGGCGGGTACGCGGGCGGCGGAGGGTACGCGCCGCACTGGTACTGGTAGCCACCGTAGCCGGCGGCTGCGGCGGCCGCCGCGTAGTCTGGCTGCGCGAGACCGTAGCCCGCTACAGGGTGCGGACTGACGCCGCCGTAACCTAAGCGACATTATATCCATCAGATCTGAAGATGACCTCAATTTATTATCTGTATTGATAGTGCGAGTAAGTATAAGAGACGAGGGTTTATTGTTTTTGTAAAATCTCAAATAGCGACCGATAATTTGGGTTCCAGGCTTGGTCCCCTTCGTTGTTAGTTTTGAAAGCGACTATAGTCGTATCACGCGGGCACGCTATTAGATTAGCAAGACTCGCAGGCAAGCAGGCTTATTTATTTTCTATCGTCACCGAAAAGTTAATGATTAATATTTCTGTGCCTACTTGATGTATCGTCTATTTGGAATGTTCCTGATATCGCTCTTCTTCTTTTGTGATTATGTGCAAATTTCCAAATAATTATTACAACATAAAAATTATATTGATGTAGTATTTTTAATTAACCCACTGCCAACTTAATTATTTTCGCATCGCGTAACATGTAACTAAAAGTGGTAGTGAAAATCCAAACTGTTGTACATTTTAATTAAAGCTTGGATATACACAAATCCGCAAAAACCGACATGTATACAAGTGTATGTAACCGCAGCGTTTGGTTACCGTAGTAGGAGGGGCACAGCAGGATTAGCAACGTTATTCCTGTGAGCCACGAGTACGTTGCGGCGGTGAGCGTACGGCTCGACAGCGGGGAGTGATTATCGCGGTCGCGTTTTAATTTGTACGACGTGTTTTACGGCACCGTAGTGTGTTGGGGCCCTTGTCCCCCCCACACGAGGCGAAATACAGGGCACGTAAAATTATAATATTAAGCAAATTGAGCGAAGAAAACTGCGTTGCTAGCATAATTAAGCTTGTTACAGTTGCATCAGCTTTTAGCTGTTTTGGCTAGTGTTCGGGATATTATAATTATGGCTAATTGTTTGACATATATATACAAAAATAATATTTTATTGTTTCTGATGAATAATAATAGTAGGTACTCACCAGCGGTATCGCGATGATAAGCTTCTAAGTATGGGTGGCTGCCTCCGCTGTCCGGCGTTGATTCTCGACTGTAGGAAACGCCCCCGGGGAAACTGCGACTGTACAAATTATGTAAACATTTAATACAATTGCATTCTATAATAAAATTATAATCTATGATCCTATCTCACAAAATGCCTCACCTATGTGGTAAACGGGACACGCTAAGGTCGAGGGTCTGGCCCTGCGGACTGGGCACCTGAGGACTGGCGGTGAGCTGGGGCGAAGCTCCCGGCTGCGGACTGCCTCGGGCTCCGCCCCCGCTGCCACCACCGGCGCTCGTGTACACCGGCGATGCGTATGGACCCTGTTGTGAAAACGGACTTTTTTAATTGATGGCAATTCATTCGGGTTGATTCTAATAATTTAGATTATTAGTTTTCAGGTAGTATGAGTCTCAACTCTCACCTGTGGACTACCACTAGACGTGGAAAGATCTATGGCCGGTCGGGGGTCTCTTGGGTCCCTGGGTGTGGGGCTGCGCGGTCGCTGCGCCTGCGCCGCCGCGATCTTCACCGACAGGTTGATCGCGGAGAAACCGGGAGGAACGCCGGGGCCCATCGCGCTAACGGCACCCACACCACCTACTCCGCTACCCGTTTCGTAGTGGTACATTGGTCTGGACGAATAGGATCGCATTTGGGTACATTTTGAAAGAAAAGCAATGGACATTCTTGTGCTTTTACCAATTATAGAGCAGTTACTTAAAAAAGGAAGTCTCGTTTACCACATACGTAAAGGCATTTGTTTGTAAATTAAGAAATAACTCTTCAATACAATAAGAAAAATAATTTTTCCATCACCAGCTGGGTTTTCTTCTGTTAACTTAGTGGAACATACCTAGGGTAAATAGGTCCAGAGCTGGTCTCCTGCTCTGATTGGTCGGTTTTCATGGGCGTGGGTAAGTGTGGGTCATGGTATCGCTCTTCTTCCCAGCCGTACGGGCGCTGTGGACATTGCGCCGGGTCATACCGCTCGAACGCTGGAGCACCCTCATAGCACCGGGATTCATAACCGTACCGAGCTTCATTCATTTGACTAGGGTGAAAAAAACGGAGGCATTTCTAAATGTTGTGTATAGCAATATTATTAGGCGTAATAGCTTGTGAATTCATTATGGAAACCTCTACCGTACCAATACAATAAACAAGGAACCCTTGTGGTGCGACCGCGTTTGTCTGTTTATCTACGATAGTTCAGTTAATATTTCAGTAGTTAATGATACTATCGGCAGAGTAGTAAATTCTGCTTGCTCATATCTATTTGTGATAAAAAATTAATATATTGATATTTATTTATAGAGAATCTATTGGAAATGGGAATCAAAATCTTTAAAAGTTGTGTTGGTTACTATAGAAATGGGCCACAAGAAACTGGCATTATTTACACATTTCAAAACTTAATATGCTTCAAAGTTTACAAAAAAATACCATTCTCTGCTCCCCTAAGTTAAAATAATAAATAGGTATGTCAGACAGAGACAGATTTTAAAGGAAAACAACAAAATATATCTTTATATGAAACAGTTAAGCATTTAAGACATTAAAAAATAATTGAAGTTCTTATTAAATTATTTGCAAGTAAAAGTAAAAAATACTTAAAATGATCAATTTTACAAAATCAATTGAAGGGGTTACCTGTAGGACCTGACATGGTCATCCGGCGGGCGCTCATAAGGTGAGCGCTGATCCGGCGGCGCGCCGTAGCCGGCGTGGCGCGTCTCCATCCCGGGGGAGTCGCGCTCGGGCTCGGCGGCCTCTCTCTTCGGCACGAGCAGCTCGGGAGCCTCTCGCTTCACGGGAGGACTGCACGGCGAAGCCGCCTGCTCGGGCTCTCGTGACAAGCTCCCGGTGCTACACACACTCTCGCTCGGTGTTGGGATTGGTGCCGTCGATGATACTATTTGAAAAGACAGATAGATCCTTAATCGAAAATTATAGAGAAATTCAAATCCACTGACTGTTACAGTATGTAGGTGGCCAGTAATAAAGTGATCGAAACTAAAGATGGAATTTCAAAAGAGTTATTGGGTAAACCCTGCTGAAAGGTAAAATAGCTCCTTTTGGAACTGTAGCAGATGTTAAATATGTATGTAATAATGAAATTCTAAGAAAAATAGGAAATTATATCTACTACGATCGTTAGGTACCTACAAGAAAATTCAACCTGGTCGGGCTTTGTTAAAAACTGCAGTGGTTTAAAAAATAAGTTACCTGAAGGTCGTGCCCTTTGCGACCTCGCAGCTGCTTTCCTAGCTGCAGCTGTAGGACAACCGGAGAGTGACCGATGTGTGCTTCGATTGGAACTGACGTGGCCACGACCGTTGCAGCCCGGTGTCGGGCACTTCAAAATTGTCTCGTGCAACGCCAATACTAAAGATTGGTGTTTATGTTAAAAAAAAACTACTTTGTAGTCTCCTGTGCTTAATCACAACTTGACCAAATGGTTAGTAATTTGGCCGACGTAAGCACACAAAAGCTAGAAGGAAACTAGCTTTGCAATAGACTATCAAATTGAGGTTGTAGCCAGCAAGGCGGGTAAGACAATATATCCTTGTACCAGGCTTTGGTTTTCTCACTATGTTTTCTTTCACCGAAAGCTTAAGCTCATTTGTAGGATTCTAACCCAACAACTCTCCTCATGGGATTTGACGTCACTACCAACTGATCTATCATCGCCTTAAAATATTATTTAAGCCTCGATATCTATAGTGACGTCAGTGCCGCATTCTCATTGAGATAATATGAAGTTTTAATGTTTCAGTTCTAACTATTTTAGGTAGAATACAAACACCTTAACAAATTATATTTTTTATACTAGACAATAACTACAACTAATTCAAAAAAGTAATGATAACGTAAATTCAAAATAACATCTATATACCAATTCAACTAAGCATAAAAATAAAACATATATAATTATTTGTAGTCGTAACAACTTCATCAAACTACACTACTTAAAAAAACAAGGTTATAAGCGTATACTTACTCTCCGGTGTGACTTTATCCTTTCTTGGGCATCCTGACAGACTGATAAACAATTAAAACGTCAGGTTAGTTTTCTAAATAAACGTTGTCCCTATTATTTACCTTTACAGATTCTCATATTTACCACTTGAGTTCTAAAGTCAGCAAACAAACGTGGATTTGCTTTTAAGTCTGCTTAGCGCATACCATGTTAATATTAAGATAATTGTACTAAGTAGATATCTATCCATATCCACATCGTTTAATATATAACAAGCTCTCATACTTTCTGGAATCTGGGTACTGTTGGATGTATGGGTATGTAGGATGGCAGTCATACGGTAACTTGCTCGTCTAACAAAATATACCTAGCCCAATTTACCAGCGTAACTGAAACGGCTGAAATTCATGAAAATCATCAACATGACTCACCTTCTGTGGTGTGTGTAGAGGCCGGTGACGTGGCCCTGCCCATTGCACCCGGGAGTAGGACACTTGTTGCCTTCTGCGAACAAATCGATCGGTGCACAAATTAGTGTTTTCCTAATCATCGGGTGGGGGCGTGCGCGAGCGATCGATACGGACGGGCGTGCCGCTCGGGGCGTACCTGCGCGGCCCCGCCCTGCGCTCGGCCCCATCCCACCGACGACTTAAAAGAAAAAATAAAGAACGCCAGGCGGCTGCGCGGACTTCCAATTTTTCTTTCAGTAGAAGCGGGGCGGCGCAGTAACGCCCCGCCCACCGCTTACCCTGACCCGTTTTTATTGCCATCGTCTGACGTAAACCCTGATATCGCCGAGCAATACGAGGAAAACGTTTAGATAGGAACCTTATATACAATATCGACGTAGGTGGAGTCTAACCTCACTCTAATTGACGCCAACTAAATTATGGAGACATTTTACAAATGAGACATGATTTGTTTCCAGCTTTTGTTACGGGCTTGTTTTAATCCATACCTACTAGTGAGAGCATTTCGTATAATAAGTACCGAATTTATGAGTAGTTACTTAATAATCAACAAGGTACCTATGTATTGTTTTATTAAAATATCCAAATAACAAGAATAGCCAACTTATATGATGGCTTAACTCTGAATGAACGTAGCACGAGATATCGCAGGGCGACCTTGAAACAAACTTCGAATTAGTTCATAGCGTGGAGTTCTATGTTATAGCCGGGTCGTTAAGAAAGTTTGACAATCGTTGTTTGAGGTTAGTATGACCTGTACCTCTGGAGACCGGCGGGGAAAGCGCGGCGAGCGGCCGGGAGTCCCGGGACGGCTGCGCGGAAGGTACTGCACGTGCTTCTTGGAGCGCGGTGGCGGCGCGTGACCCGGCTCCCGCGGGCTGCAGTACCGTGTATTGCTTTGAACCTTTATTTATCGAACTCTTATCATGGTCATTAGAGTAACCCCCGAAAGGCTCACTCGGCATGGTTGATCCATGAATTCTGTGTTTAACTTCTGCTGGGGGCTTGAATGCAGATTGAGTAGCATATGGCAATGCAGCTGTGGCTGCTTTATAAGCATTGTACAGTGATTGCTTGTTAACAGACACAGTTTCAGTTTTACGTTTCTGCTTATTATCTCTATCATCATCGTACTTATCGTCACATCGGTCGGACATATCAATTTCTAATTCGTTGGAAGACGAATCTACGAGCTCGTCGAAATTTGGTGCTTCGTAGTTATTGGAATATTTGCTGTGGCTCTCGTAATCTTGGCTATTTTCTCCGTCTAATCTTTGTTTCCTTTTCTCTTCGTGATCACCCATTCCATTCGTGTTGTGGTCATCCATCTGATGACGCATTGAGTAGCTCTTCTGGGACGCACTTTCAGACGATTGAGATGGTGATGAAGGCAACATTTTATCTGAACGTTTATCGTCGAAAAGGTTTTCAAAACCGTTGGCATCATCAATTTCTTCACCGCTGTGGGCCAAAGATGGGTCGCGAGGCCAGCTGCCTGATAAGGTTTTTAATGCCGCTTGTGTTTCTCTGATTAAGGTTTCATCATCATCTTGCCTCATGGTATGAGGTCTATGGATTGGAAGAGGACGACGTCGCAAATCTAGTTCTTCACGTCGCTCATCATCTAGTAGCCGTCTTCGTCGTTTGCCGACTACTTCTTCCTCCTCCATAGAACCCTCGCTACTTGTGCGTTCAAAGCGTCTATCATTTAATCTGAAGGTTTCTACATCTACTCCGAACTCCAGTCTCCTCTTATTGATCTGTGGCAGCGTCGACTGCGAACTCAGCGGCGCCGTCCTGTAACAAGTCATATCGTAAGACACGTCCCCGCGCCGTATTCTATGGTATAATGTAAACAAAGGCACCAATAAAATATAAATTGTACTTGCGATTCCATTTTCCATCCACAATCAGAATATTTTTACGCGGAAATGATTCTCGGCGTTCCCAATCGACGTTAACACAATAAAAGCACTTGGTTGTTATTTAGTTATGTTGCACAAAAATCGTTCCCACGTAAAAACCATTTCACTCAAGAGCTTTCAGACCAAATAATTTTAACAAGGGTGAATGCTATAGGCCAAAAAGTTGTTAAGTTGATGTTTAGTAATAAAATAAAATTAGAATAAAGTATTATCTAAAAAAAATGTATAGAAAGCGAAAAAGTCTATGTTTATTTTTTTTTATAAATCAGGAGTAATTTAAGGGTAACGCGATTTATAATCGATAAAAAGCATGTATCAATCAGGGAAAAGTATAAAAGACTTCAATATTTATCACCGAACGGCACACCAGGCATTTCTTATCTCGATATCCAATTACTTGTTTGGTTTCTTCGATTTCTAATCCCCAAATAATATTATCAATAAAACTAAACTTAAAACAAAAGTTTTCCAGAAAAGTTTTTAACTTTGACATACTTTTATATTGTCAAATTGACTATTCTTTACTTTTTTACTTTTATTTTCTTTTATATTCCGTATTGAGGTTAGTTGCTTATAGGTATGTTGCATTATTAGATATGCATTATTTTTTATAGTAATCCGTAGATTTCGTTCAAAAATTAATTATTTGTGTTGTTAATATATAATATTTGTACAATCTGAATGAACAATCAAAATTAACATCTAATTACAAATTACTTTCAAGCATTAAAATAGGAAATTACAAGCAAACAACACACACACACGAGCGCAGACGTATTCAGTCAATCAGGCTAAGAATTTGCGTACCTACCTAGGTTGTATACTATGGACTCAAAATTTTCTAAAAAGATAAGATAAAAAAAATATTGTTCCCTAGTTTTCGTCATTTAGATTAATTTTTTTTTATCTCTAAATATAGATTAAAAATTGTTGATCGATACTCAGTCTTCCAAAGTCGATCAAACAATATAATCTTGTTTCCCGTTCCTACTAAGATAAAGCTCCATAACTTCATAACGGAATCGGCTCTGATTTATTGATCGGCGATAGTCTCTCTCCAAGTTGTGCAATATGCGCTCGACTCGACTCGAGATTGTAATCGATGGTCCTTGACGGGGGTACCTACGGGGGAGCCCACCGGAAGGCCAAAATACCGATAGTACGAAGGCTGGCAAACATTTACGTACGTGACGCACCCCCCTAGTCACTACGGACGTTAGCCAAAATTACATGAAACGTGAAACGTTCCCGGACGCCGGGATTGGGTCGTAACGCGCGATTCCGCGTTCGGGGAAACGTTTGTATCTTGGCGTAGGGTAATTAGATAAACCCTGAGGGCGATGGATGCTTAACCGGTTTAAACTAGTACTCGTGTGGACCTTTATCAGCGGGTGGCGAGTGGCGGGTTATCTCGGGGCCGCGTTAATTGTAATGCCTGGAGATTAGGGCGCGATATAAGGACGTATACCGCGAGAATTTGCGGAGGAGAATGCGTCAGGATTAAGGAAAGACGCTGTGGTGATGAGCTTCTCCTGGGCTATATTAACTTTAGTAGTAAAGCCAACAATTTAGAAATGTGTGCAAACAAAACACCACGTGTGTGGTATCTATAATATTTTTGTGTCAGCCCGACGAAGTCTCGATATATAGGTATACAATGTGTAGTATACTCCGTGTCATATGTTTATGTATCTTCCGTGTACAGGAATTCGAATGCCCCGGCATTTTTATGATTTTTCTTATAAAGGTTTGTTGAATTTCATAATTTGCTTGTTTGTACAATAAAGAGAATACAAATTTTGAGATGATTTAGTATTTATTTAGTAAAATATGCACACATTTTCATAACTTATCCATAATTCCTTGAAACTCTATTATAATTTCTTGGAATAGGAAAGGTAAGCGGTAAGACATCGGACCCTTTCCCACCCTGCAGCAATAATATACACGCGTCGGCCTCCCGCGGCCCCCAGACATCGCGGCTAAATTCAAATTGCACCTTAGAATTCTTAATTATTGAAATCATAAATCAAACCGTGCCGTCTGGGCCCCCGACCATAAAATTGAGAGCGGGGGTTTGCACGAGCAGACTTGAGTGTGGTAGGATTAAGACATTATCACTTTTCTTTCAAGCAGTCGCGCCCTCCTCGGCCTCGCTCGACTGTAAATCAGCGGGTAAATCCTCTGGATTAGATTCATAGAGTTGCCGCGGCCTGCGGATCGGGCGCCGGCGATAATGGCGTCGTGTGCTCGCGTGATTTTGCTTTTAAATCGACTCCCGGGAAAGATAAATACTCTTCCAATTTGGCTCCACTCCCGAATTGAGTTTAAATGGCTTAAATGGATCGTTGGTGTGAGTTTATAACGAATAAGTACTGAAATCGAGTGATAACTGGACAGCAGCGATGTGAACTTTGTCGCAGGATTAGATAAATTATTTTGTTCGTTGATGTGGAAGAAAGAATTAGATGTTAGTAAATTGAAGGAATTGGAGGCATTTTTGTTCATTACTATGAAGAAAAGTTATGTATTAAGCATGAAGAAATAATTGCCATGATTTCCATAAATGGTTAGCATCCGTGGGATATAAAACTATGTAATGTATGTAAATGTAAATGTATGTCCTGTGCATATTTTAGTGAAAACTTTTAAGGTCCCAAGAATGAATATACAATTGCTGATCGATTGCAGAAGGACAGCAGTATATGCTGGACCTCGCCATTCCTCGCCTGGCAGTTAGTGCTTACTACATAATCAACTCATAAATACTCAATACTGCTGATTAGCTACCTACTTTAGTTTGCTGATTGTTTATACTTTCAGGTCCTAAGAAAGCAACGGACTCAATCGTTTTTTCGCTTGAGGATTGCTGATACGGTGAAGAAATATTTTATTTTAGAAATCTGTTGCCAATAAAATTATTTAGATTAGGAATTATTTGCAGTAGGAACTTCTCGTTGAAACTCGTGTCGATTAAAGTAGGTCCTGGCGTAAGAAATACTAGAAGACTAAAATACTAGAAAGAAAGGTTGGGTGGCTTTTTGTAGCTTAGATGGGCTGTCTATTTTCAACCGATATCATAAAATATTTCGATAACGAATTAATTATTTTTCTGAGTTCAGACATAACTCCGACAAATATCATGAGACGCATTTATTAGGGAATCAGATTACCATATAAATGTTGTTTTAATTTCCACACGGACGGCGTAAGTGTCAAATATTTCTAGTTGAATATTATGAACAATACCTACACAGGGTCCATTCCAAATAATAAATAAGTAACTTTTGACAAAATATATAACAGACCCTTGGAACTCTATGAAATGAAATATATAAATTAAAATATTCTTTTATAAAAAGGTCAGTTATGCTCAGTCGATTTAATAACCACTAGTTTCCACTACTGTTATTAAAACGAGATTTAATTATTTAAGAATTGTCCTGCAAGAACGAGCGTTACATCTATGCATTGTAACCATTAAAATAAAAGTTAATTTGTTGTAAACCTTGTCATATTTCCTGCTTAATTCTTTGTGAAGGTAAGTTTGAAAAATATGCTGCTCCCTGACGCCGCAGGATTATTTAAACCGGTCAAATTAAAATGCCTACGTAATTAGATTAAATTTAGAAGCGGTTTTATTGTGTTATATTATGAACACTAACTATATATTCAATAAAACACAAAATAAAACAATAATAAACTGGTACTCATTTATTTTCCTTGAAGACATTATACATATTGTGATAATTGATGCTCTTTAAATATTTTGTAGGAAATATAAAGTTAAAACCGCTTAATGCCAAAATTTCAAAATATTCTTCGCCAATTTTTTTAATTCGGGTTTAGAAATTTATGCTTTTGGTTAGATTGTAATCAATAATCAAGTTAAATATAAAATATTGTTAGATATTACATACGGTGGTCCGTAACTGATTTTTGAAAGTAAAATCTGTGAGTTTTTGGACTAAAACAACCATAGAACCAATCGTTTTATGGGTTTTGATTAAAAAGGTTATATGAGAATCTGATTTGCAGTGACTTGCAATATAATATAATAACAAGAATTAAGGAAAAAAATTATATATTCAAAAAATTCAAAATTCAAAACCATTTATTCAGTTTAGGCCTTCGGAGGGCACTTATGAAGGTCAAATTTAAAGTTACTGAAGCTACAATATAATATATAATTTTTTTAAGAAGATGAAATTATATACAGAGGGGCTAATTTTGCCACAATCTTAGTTCCTCTAAAATAAATTTAAAATCAGGGAAAATGCGACTTAGACTCGCTCACTGAGAGTACCGCATACTGAATGAATGAATGAAAGGTTTAAAGCTCAGCTTAGAGAATGGAAGTCTTGGGTTCTATTCTCAGGTAGTGCAACTTACCGCTGTATGTTTCTATATCAGAAATAATTACCGCTAGATCGGAATAGCCAAGGCGACAATACTCTTCAGATGTTATGTTGCGACTAAAAATACCTTCGTTGTAATGTAGGTCCAAGTATTGAGACCTCTGCCTACATCTTCGGGGATAATAGGCGTATAGATATGCATTGTATTAATATGCTAAGATATTTAAATTTGAAAACAATTTTTTCTGTAAATAAAATTCTTTGAGAGAAGAATACGTTTTCTTTGTATTCTTTTGTCTATCAGTCATATTTATATGACACCCAATTTTCTTTAAAAAATTCTAAAATATTTTAAATGTCACGCGAGTTCTTTAACTTAGACAAATTTCAAGACGAGATCGTTAGTAGTTGTTAAAATAAACAGCTGCGAAAGAAATTCTAAGAATTCACCCCATGCCTACTTTATTTTTATAATCATTCCTCTAAAAACGGTTAATCCGCAACAAAATATAAATAATTTTATAAATTATTATAGCAAAACATATCAAACTCAATTTGATAAAATACTATTACTACTGTTAATATTATTTAACGGCTTTCCAACATGTTAGTAATTTAGAATTGCGATATATCTCTCAATAGTACAAAACAATTAATTATTTCTATCTAAAATATAAACTGACATACGTAACCGTAAACTTTCTAACGTAAAGTTTCTAAACTACGCAAAATATTTTGATACAGTTAACCTATAGACAATTTCACCCGAAAGGTTTATGTGTATAATACACTTAAATTATCCCACTCAAGTAAAGCCGGGGTTGGTCGCTAGTTATACATAAATAACATGTTCGAATCTGGACCCAATTAAAAGCAAACGCTACTTGCATATAAACCGAAAATGATTTCATTACGTTCATAAAATCCTACGTCTATGGGTTTTATTAACTTTAACTTTAGAATCGAAAAGGATTTTTGGCCAAATGAAAGGAAAAATTCAAAATATACTGTAGAATTGAATAGAAATATTGTTTATTCATGTAGCTCTTCACAGGCTCTTATAAATCGTCTGTACATGTTTTTTTTTAAATATCACACACAACGTTTATTAAAACATAAATTTTACAATAAAAATACTTAAATGGATTGCTTGTCAGGCGAGCAATTTGCCAAAGGTTATATCCCCAAAATAATCAGATACACTATAAAATCCCTTTTGATATAAAGTATTCTTTATATTTCTGTTTAATTAAGTATGACATTTTGGTCGCGGTGAAACCATGGCAACGCAAATGTTACAATGACGAATGACCACTTTCTCTTGCGCTCCCTAACATATCGATTTGAGTTATAAACGGAGAGCGCAACATATGATTGCAAAAATCAATATCGCAATAGTTTAACTGAGTTTAAATAAGTGGGGTAATAGTACCGACCGTGGTGCACTGTGAGTGGCAGCCTCGCGCGCCCTTATGAATAGAGCGTTAGGGTTGTCTTATTTTCACAAAAATAAAAAATATTTTTTTTTGTTTTAAAGTTCGGATAATTGTATGTTTGTGACTTAATTACGCATAAAAAAATTTACGAATGTAAATTAATAGAATTTTGAATCCAATGTTGAATTTATCCCGGGAAGATATAAAATTCCACAGAAACCCGTTTAAGCTGCAGGGTGAAAACAAATACAATATGTAGATATTCTATTGTATTTCTATTATATACAAAAAAAAAAATCATAGAAAAATAAACATTAAAAAAATGCATAATTAACATACACGTCTAAATAATTTTTTTCGTAAAATATTTTTACGGATTTCCAAGATAATATTACCACTTATTTAAAAAATACTTGCAACTGCTCTGCGGTATTAATAATGTTCCGGGAGTCGAATGTATTCCCGAAATAAACAGGATCCTTTTGTTCTATTGCAGGGTGGGTATCCACAAAATAATTGAAGCACCCTTATATTTCCCGTGTTAATTATTATTTTTGTATTCTTAATTAATTCGCATTATAATATTATTACGAAAGCATCAGAAAATATAATTTAGCATTTGCAATTCAGCATAATGCATAGAAATAAAATCAAGTGACACATAAATAATTATAATTCTCTTTTTTAGTTGTTCTTTATTTATGTTGGCAACTCATTGGTTTTAGATTTGTTTTATTATTCATAAAACATAAGTTAATTCTAGAAAGCTACCACATAAAAATAAAAGCATTGTTTAGGGTGCCTTGGGTATAAAAACACATTTTTTGTATCGGTCTTTGTGTCTGTGTATACGTGTTACACTTTTAGAGTTAACGATTCCATTTCCAAGGTTTCAAATTCACCCATCCTATTAATCCTTTTTTATTCGATGAAATAAAGTACATTAGATCATATTTAAAACAAATGCATAATTATAATCTATTCAACTTTTTTATTTTCAACTTTATATGTAGAAGATCCTAAAATAGATACAGCGACATTGTCCTATTTCATTTTAGGTAATATCGTTTCATAATTTAGTTCACCTCTGCAAAAACCTCGAGGTATTAATGTGTTATATGACATAAGGCGGTATTTTTTACAAACGGACGGTTTTACCACTGTCTTTTCGGCGATGGAAAATATCGTGAACATACCGGCTTGAAATTTAAAGGCACGGAATACCAAAGAAAAAAGACGCATTGTTTTGTTATCTTTAAAAAAATATTACTTTGTTAAAATCATATAAAACACCCATATGGGGTATTAAATAAATTGTATTTTTTATTTCACTTCAATAGCAACTAAATATACCATTCCAAAAGCATATTATCCACAAAAAGAAACTAGACTAACTAGACTAAACTAAACACAAAGATTTTTGTTAGTTTATTACAATTGTCAAATTCGACGAAAAAATAATAATTTGCGTCGGTGGCATCCCTATGTTAAGGGCTCACTCACAGTGAGGGTTATCGCGTGGTGTATCGGACCCTCGTGCCGCATGCGGACACGTTCGCCATGTGTATTTTACTTATAAACATCAGACTCGAATTCTCGACTCGACTATTACTTTGAAAATATTACTGCTAAAACACTTTACTATATTTGTTTTATGGTTTAAAAAAGTATAATTTTCACGAGATTTTTGAGGCCAATGATAGTGTATTGTTTAAAATTTGGTTCTGGTATAACAATAATAATGTTTTTTTTAAGAATTTAACATATTTTTCTATTGTAAAATCGGTATTAATAAATTTAAAAACGAATGTCTAGTCCATTGTTTGACTTACAGAGATTAAAGCAGTGAATTAATGATACTGAGTTCATGTTTTTATTTATTTCGCATAAGTCTTTAAAATTGTATGGTTTGTAACAAAATTTATAGGCACAATAATATGATTGATTTTATTGGTATGATAAAATTATCATATTAACAATTATTAGACAGGTAATCAATGTTTAGTTTGTGGATCATAGTTTTAAATTATTGAAATTATCGGAATTTCATAAAAACTCAAGTTATTCTGGAAGTATGTAGTTGATTAAAAGTCTTACGAACGTATTATATTTATTCTTTATGATTTTCGAATATTTCATCGAAATCCTATTATAAATAAATACATATTTATTACATATTTTCGAATTTTCTTTGTGTTTGAAGCTTGTTTTATTTCAAATCATTGTAGGGAACGATTGTACTCTGTACCTCCATTTCTGTTCGCACTACTACGAGTTTATGCGTATATACGTTTAAATGGGTTAAATTGTTATTGCTTTTGACTTTTGGTTAATAATGAAAAAACTGTCTGCAAATTTAACGACGATTTAATTTTTTTTAACATATTTAGTTTCTGATAATTAATTGGAAAAATAATTTCTTCCGAAAATATACTTTTATAATAGTATTATAATACATCATTTTGTTTGAAATTTCTTGTTTATTAATAATCATAATGGAATGGCTTGTAATTGACATAGCTTCTTCGTAAGTTATGTAGACGAATTCTACGAAATGCAGAGAGAGAGAGAGGCTACGACTTTGCTGTTTATTTATTACATCTCATTGTAAAACTTATAATTATATTGTAAAGTTTTTTTTTTTTTTAATTGTTTCCCGATTCTTACTATTTCCGATTTATTGCATTTAAACTGTTTATTATAATTTGTATTCTAATCATTATTATGTGTTTCGTATTGCAGTATTTTTCCGTTAACATATTTCTATTAGCCGATTTTCAATATAACTCAAAAATGTCCATGCTATAATTCGAGTTGCAATAATAAAACTCAGAACGAATGTCATGTGCAGTCTATAACATTGAAATAATTTGTTTATCTGTCCTGTACCACAATTTAACTTCATTAAAGCCGTGTATACACGGTTAAATGTGAAATAAACCACAATTAAGCCCACTCGGTTCGGTGTCCCATCAGATAGGCCGAGCGGCGTGAGTGGAAACAATTTCACCTCGTTATCTAGATGGGCGGCGAACGGGCTCGGAGGCGTTACACGTGAAAACGGTTTATACACTTCCATACCCGACAATGCCTACCTGAATTGAATGTTTACTCTGCTGTTGCTTTTTTTTTTAATGATTTATTACAGCCAGCGTTTCTGAAGCGAAACTTCTTTAAGCATCATGAGAGGGAAAAAAGTATTGGCGTTACGATTTCAATCTTTTTATTTATTACAGCCAACAATTTTGAAATGAAACCTTTTTATGCGCTATGTCAAGGAAAAAAGGTATTGGCGATACGATTTCTTTTTATTCATTTATTGCAGCCAGCATTTTTTAAGTGAAACCTCTTTAGGTGCTATGACAAGGAAAAAAGTATTGGCGTTACGATTTCTTTTTATTTATTTAATAGAATCAGCAATTTTAAGTTAAACCTCTTTGAGGCGCTATGAGAAAAAAAAAGGTAATGGCATTACAATTTTTTAAGAAATGGTTAAGCTGGGCTGTTACGTTAATCAAAGAATATATAATATGTGTTTCATGACTATATAGCTAAATTTTTATTATAGTTTAATACTAAAGTAATTGCGGAATGTAAACGTCATACTATATTTTTATTTTTTTGTTTGTCTTTGTTTATTTAACAAGTATATATTTATTTTACTAGGGATATGGTAGTATATGACCTTAATCTCAGTATGATTAAATTATTGATTATTAATATGATGTGGGTGAATGTAATAAGCTCCAAAATGTAAGACGAAAGAAGACGTAAGCTGCTAATAGTTATATTTACAAAGAAAAAAGAAATAAATTAAATGTATAAAAGTTTTTCGTTATATTACGTAAGTTTTATATCTTTCAAAAAAAGAAAAATAATAAATCCATAAATTTATTAGTATTCCAAAAAAAAAATCAAATTATTCTATAGTACTTCGTACTTCTGCACTACGTTCTGTAGTACTCGAAAGTACTTATGTAGTCGCTTAAAAGTTTCACGTACGTACTATAGTTATTCTTTATGATTTAAAAATAATTTCATCCAAATCCTATTATAAATTTAAAAGTGCATAAATTTTTGGTATTTTTTTTAATATAGCGAAAAACTGTATTTTTTATTAGTGTTTAAAAGATAAGAATTAATACGTAAAACGTATTTGTATAAAAAAAATATAAAATGCCTTTAAAGTTCATACCTATTTACACATGTACCAAATGAGATATGCAGTTGATTAATAAAGGGTTTGATAATCAGTTTATCGTCGCGCGATTACGTATTCTGTCTCCAACCTAATGTCGCGGTTATTTGCCGACTCGCGGATCTAATTGAGGTGATTTCATTACCTCAGATACGATGAACGGGGGAGGAATAGGTAATCATCCCAACATCAAACACTCAAATCTCCTCTAACATACCAGAAAATGTAAACATTCATCAAATAATTACAATATTTAGTTACGAACACCAACAACAATTTGAAAGCATTTCGTGAAATGGTTTTACTAGCGTGGGAATTGTGCGTTAACGTTTTATTTTTATTTATCTTGAACACTTCTTGATAATGTCACCGACGAATACACGGCTGAAATAACAAGACCGCACATATTTTTAACACCGCGATGAATACTGATGGAGCAATTTTAAATCGTCAAAACGACTATAAAGAAAATAGTTGACGAAATTGAAATAAAACTTTCGAAATTAAATGTCGACTTACCACACGGGCCGGACGAGGGCCGACATGGCTATAAATCGGAGGGGCGAATCCTCATCTCACAGTAAAGTTTTTATTGACACGAATTCACTTCAAAAATTAAATCACTACACAAAAAATGCACTTTCGGCTAGCTAGTGAATTTTGGTAAGTAGCATATCGTAGTCCGTAGCACAGCGTAGAACGTCTACGTCGGAAAAGTTTGCCGTAGGCCGTAGCGGGCGGCGGCGAGTACGGGAGCTCGCTCCGCGGTACGGGTGGCTCACGGGGCGCGATTCGCGGACTACGCGGACCTGGCAGGCAGGCCGGGCTCGCGGGGAAGGGGCGCGGGCCCGGGAGGGGGCGGTGCGCGCGCACGCCGCCGCCCACGCCGCCCCGCCCCACACACCCGCAACCTATTTATTTCTAGTTACGTAAAATTTACGCGCAATACCCGATACTGCATTTAGCTTATGTTACGGTCTTGTATGTTAGTATATAAGCGGTGGTACATAAAATGAAGCTATGTTACGACTCTACTTTCCAGCTTTACGTAAAGGCGTAGCATTTCTTTTTAAAAAGACTACAATGAGGTCAGATCATATAAGCACGTATGTATGTCGTATATAAAGAAAAATCAACGCCCTCCGAAACGGCAATTTAAAAACCTTTTAAGAGTTTCGACACCGGTCAAAAAAAAGCAGACGTTTGTATGTTAAACGCCAATAAGTGTATTTCACGCGAGGCCACTTCTAGCTCCGGGCAGGTGAGGCGTGAACTGAAAAAAGAAGTCGCCGCCGGTCGTCGGTCGCCGAGGGGACGCGCCGTCAAATTTGGCAGACGACTTTTTTCGACCACAGCCGATGCTATCGATGTCACTTAAACGAATTGAATAAACGCGTCGGAGGGCACATCACGTCTATCTGTCGGCTTTTTTGAATTAGCACGACTGCCCCTCTTTATGCAATCGTTTCAATCTAACTTATCAGGAAAATCACTGCTTGAATACCTGTTAAATATACAGTGTTGATAGTAGGCATGTTCTGAGTATTCACAGTAAAGGCAACAGTTTGACGTTCAATTACGCATTGTATATGAATTAAAGCAAAAGTTCGATAAACTGTGTCGTCACAATCAGCTGTTCGCGCCGCGAGCGCAACAGACAATGCGATTAAGATCTACGCAGGACAACTTTCGCCGGCGCGCCGAGCGGCAGTTAGTTGTTATGAAAGAGAGAAATTTGTAAATTGTTCGCGCCCGAGTTCGCGAACTCCGTCGAACCGGAGTTTGTTTTAAGAGTCCAACCTTGAAACAAGAAGAAAAGTAGTCCTGTAAAACAAAGTTTTGCGGCCGCCGTCGCCGGCGCAAGCGGTTCAAGGATTGTGCCCCAACTGTCTGTCTGTACAACTTTACCGATTAAAAGCTCAAAAGCTTCCAAAGTCATTTTAAAAGTTTATCTGCACGCGGGTGCGCGAGGCGCGGGCGAGGGGGGTCGTAGGCGCCGAGTTCGTTATCATCCCGCCGCAATGCTTTAGTTAAAATCTAGTGTAACTTATTTATAAATCGACGGAGGTCGTCAGCCGGGCTTCACGCTTCAGTCTCGAATTAAACTGTCAAAGTTGCGGAGAGGAGCGACGCGGATGGCCGGGTGCTGGGCGGCGGGCGGCGGGCGCCGCGCCTACCGCGCGATCGGAAGACATGTGTTCACGCCGCCGCCGAATAGTTGCCAGCGTACACACTAAGTTCCTAGACCCTTCGCTACTTTGTTTTACAGCTGTTCCACTTAGCGAACTATGCCTCGAGTTGGGCGCGAGTTCTTGCATGTGTATCGGCGGCACACACCCGCATCCGAATAGTTTCATAAACATAACCCAACTTAGTTTTGGACGACTTTTCAAAGTCAATGCATACTAACTTTCGATGTCTGGAAGTGCGATATTACGATTGGATCAGTTTGAGGTTGACTTTAATGCATTCGTTTGTTCGAAACTTTGTTTTATTAGACCAAACTTTGCAACAAGGTTAAGTACCTCAATTTACTTTGTGTTACCGAGTATATTAACGGTATGAAGTTGTTTGATGATCGTCAATAGAAGTTACAGGCAACATGTTTACTTTCATAGGAATTATTTAGAATTTATTATTTCTTGTCATATTTTTCAATCTAAATATAAGATACGAATAAATGTACTATTTTCATTAAATAGTATGTTATTTAGTTGTTGTACAATGTCGTTTAGGTACATGTGTATCAAATAATTCTAGTAAATGTGGGAAAAAATGTTTATACAGCGTAGATACCTACATAATGTAAAGATCACACGGTTAATTAATCAATTGTATATACCTTTACGAAAATAAAACCCAAAGATCTCACATGAAAATATATGCGTAAATAAGTAACAAACATAACAATACGTTAGAAACCACCCATTCCATCATTTTTACTGCTCGAGGGCAACAGAAAACGGAGCACGATTCGTTCATAATCAGTGTAATTACCAAAATCTCAGTCGGAAAGTCACGATCAACAGTCAAGCGCGTAGATAAAGCTGCCAACCCTCGGAGCGGTAGACGTTATAACCGATTCTATTTGAACTTCCTTACTCCCTTTTATTGGTAAAAATAAGGGGGTATTAGACGTTCTGTGAGGAAATTAAGGGGTCTACGTTATTCGGTCGCGAAGTACGTGTTATCTTCCTTCGCCAATAAGTCACGCTATAATTACCGCGAGTCGAGGATCACGCGCAACCCCACATATTTATGCACGTAACATAAATATACATAAATAAATATCGCACGACAATTGCAAGCGGGTTTATGGCTACAGTAATTGCTCCTGGTTCTCGTATGAGGATTTGTTGCGACAATATTTTGGGTATCGTCATATACTGAATTTTGGTTATTATAGTTTGAATTAATTCGAACTTAGTAGATATTGGTGACAGGAAATACATTAATGATTTAAACTATGACAATGCAGACTTGATTTGAATGATTAAAATTTTGTTTTTTGAATATAGGAACTTTTCTCTGTACTTGTGTAAAGAATATTAAATATCTACGTAAGATATATAAGACACTAGCTTCGACAGCTACTAGCTAGGACAGACGTCGTTCTGTCCAAATAAGTCCATATAAAAATGCAGGGATTCGCTCGCAGCGCCACCTACCGGGTCCAATTGTGAATCTAAACCATCCAGGGCGCCACCCAAGCGCATACAAAATATTCAATTCGGTCCAGCCGTTTAGGAGGAGTTCACTGTCAACACGCGTACAGAAGGATTATATACACATATAAAGATAATGTGATTGATAATAAAACATAAAACAACAAAATAATACATTTGTTATAGAAAGTTATTAAACTGAAGTAGCTTGTCAAAGAAAATTCCGATATGAAAGCTCTTGAGTGATACACTATTTTAGATATAAAGTTACAGAATAATTATACGAACACCATACCCATTTCCGCCGTGAAGCAGTAGTGCACTTATTTTACTGTTCTTCGGTAAGAAAGTTAAGGTGCTATGAGTCTTAGCAACCTCTCGTCAGGTTCAACAATGCATTGGCGATGCCCCTGGTGTTGCAAATGACCACTTATTCTCAGGTGGACCGTCTGCCTGTTCATCAGCCTTCTTGACATCAAAAATAAATAAAATAGATACATTTATTTTAAACTCACGCTTTAGAAGTCGAAGGTCTGAATAGCTTATGTGTAATTGGTACTTCTTCCTCGACCTGAAACAAAACAAACAACAATTAATTACCGCATTAGAACTAGAACGTGTCATTAGTTTTAAAGCTTGGTTGAATAAAGAATTAGTTCAGTTTACATGTTGGTAATGACATAAGCAAGGGTTTAGCATCAGATATGTGAGGGCTAGGTGGAAATGACGACATTACGTGTTACCGACGAGTATGAAATGCGATTTTAATTGATGCTACGCGCGCCCGTCACCGAATACTTTGCATGTACAGATAGCAAAAAAAAAAAAATTGTGTATAGTTAATGTTTGGTAGCTGGTAATTTGAAACTTAAATAATTCAGCCGATGTGAATGAAAATATAATTTTTGATCTTAAGTTTTCTGTTTTTTTTTTATTTTTTTTATTTGCTATATACCAGTATTTTATTCTTAGGAAACTGCCTTCAAGTAAATTTATGATAAAAAAGGACAATCGGATTTAAACATTTTCTCGATTTTTTTTTCATATAATATTTTTGTTGAATTATTTGCATGCTATCGGTATTCCCAAAGAACACAATCCATGCATTCCATGTCAAAGCCCACTGAATGTTTGGCCCGTTACGAAAGGGGGCGGTCCGTAAATTTGATTTTAATATTGAGCACGTAATGCCCTGTTTGCTTATGGCCAGTAATTGATACGTCCCTCTTAGCACGCGTCTAATGCCCGTCATTATTTTCCAATTCATCGGCTTTGGAATTTAAACGGTGGATTATTTAAACATTTAGACCGTGTTTTTGAATTAATTTCGTGTCCTCAAAATTAGTTGTTAAAATGGTTGAACGGTTAAAGATGGTCGTGTGATATGGTATATTTATAAAATATATTTTACTAATGCATACCCATTGTAACAAACATGAAACTTTTTATAACAAAAGCGTTCAATGATATAAAAAAAAAGATTTTTAAATGTATTTATAAACAGTAACAAATACTCCTTTATAGCCTACATGCTTATTTATTGATCGAAGGAATGATTTATTGATTAAAATATGTCTTTTTCGTGATCATGAGATATTTCAAAACGTACCAGTTTTTTTTTATACAAGCTATAATGTCTGAAAAACTGTTCAATAAAAATAACTACAATTGAACGTTTGACACTAAATTCGATTCTCAAAAACGATACGAGTAAAACTATTATCACTATCAAATTACTGCTTGAAATATTGCTTAACAATCGTGCCTACATTCATCACAAGAAACCCTGTGTCGCGTCGTAACCAACAATATCCAAATACAGGTGAAGTGGGTACCTACTTACTTACATAGCTCGGAAGACGGCTCCCCTTGCCGCAGAGATTATGGCGGCGCCATCAAATATGCATAAAAGCCGTAAAATGCCACACTTAACCGCTCCCCGACGCCTCGCGACGTTGTCACCTGTATGGCTCGAGTTAGCTCAGCTGAGGTACTCGCTCACCCACTCACTCGCCCACAATTTGAGTCGGCTCCAGACAGATGCTCAGACGCAGTAGTAATTAAAAATTGCTACCGTCTCTTATAAATTTGCATGAAAGACGTAAGATGCGACGTGATGGTGAAATTGATTTTATAACGTTTGATATTATGGGTATTCTATGTTTGTTTTATAGTTACCTGAATAATAATTTGAAGGGTCCTCGATCGTGAAATTTTCTTCATCAACAAAATATTGATAAATTCATAATTTAAAGGCAATCCGCTGATAGTATGATAAGCAGATGAGTAGCTTCAGTAACTTTAAATTTGACCTTCATAAGTGCCTTCCGAGGGCCTAAACTGAATAAATCGTTTTGAATTTTTTGAATTGATTATTTTGCTAAGAACTGTAAGAACTTAATTTAATTATGGCAGAGTCTGCTATTTATGATAGTTTTTTTTTATCTTAGAGAAATACCTACATCTGGCAATCTCACAAGTTAACTTAATATTAACGAACAGAAATCTACAATACACTTATAACAATGATCTTCCCGTTCATTTCTCGAAGCTAAGATACTAAATTTAAATTAACAGCCCCTTGTTAGTTAAACTATACATCTGCAGCGAAATGAATGTTCATTTAGTAAGCTGAAATCGAAATGGTGTCGCGCGTCTCGGATTCGTGACACACTGCCGTGTATAATATATGGAATCGAATTTAATATATTATTATAATAAGACAAGTAAGTATTAGGTAAGTATATAAATTATTGTTTTAAAAATAATAATGATAAAGAAAAATTGAGAAGAAGTATTTAGTTGGTAGAGGTGAATATGAGTTAATAGACGGGCCAGTTGGCTTGGTGGTTAGAGAGCGGGTTCGATTCCCACCCAGGACAAACATTTGTGTGCATAAACATGTCTGTTTGTTCTGTCTGTAAACACCTATATAAGTATGTATTTAAAAAGTAGTATATGTAGTATATCAGTTACCTGGTAGCCATACTACAAGCAGTTCCGGTAACCATGTGTGAAGAATGTCTTGGGATATTAAAAAAAAAATATATCAAATTCAGAAATGTTTGGTACAAAGCTGTTTACTATAGATTGACTTACTTCGAAATAAATAAATAATAAATAAATATCCTGGGGCATTCTTTTACACACGGCCATCTGGTCCCAAACTAAGCAGAGCTTGTACTATGGAAACCAAATAACTGATATACTACTTCTTTTTTCTAAATACTTGCTTATATGGATATTTACACCCAGACACAGAACAAACAGACATGTTCATATGCACACAAATGTTTGTCCTGGTTGGGAATCGAACCCGCGACCTTAGGTTTGGCAGTCAGAGCGTTAACCACCAAGCCAACTGGCCTGTCAAATGAAGCATTGCTTTCCTTTTAAAAGTTCCTTCTGGGCTTGTGTGGAACCTTCTTTCGGTACCGACACAACCATGATATTGTGGTTAAAATCCAAGCCTATCCAAAAATATCAAAAGGTTTTTAGTGTCTTTTGTGAGCATATCTCCAATATTGTTTGTAATATCGTTGCATTTAATCTTACTGGCACGCTTAATACGACAGCCAAATATATATGACAATACAGATACATTTATAGTTGGGATTTCTTCGTGTATATGCCATTAATGTTCCCGGCTTTTCGTAGTGTAGTCAGAAACAGCCAATTTACCCGACGTCGCCTCCGCCGTCTTTATCGTATCTTTAATGAACACTCATAAGCGCACACACTACTTAGCGTATTGTATTGGTAACTAGTGGGGTAAGCGACGCATTTGCTGGCCACTTAAGCGAATCAGCCGATTTTCGTTTAAAATTTTAAATATAAGAAAAATGAAAATTCAATTTAAAAATCAACCAAAACAGTTGTATCAATAGACCACCTGATATCCTGAAACCAAGATTTTGTTGCTAAATATATATATATAAGGTATCAATAGTAAAGCTCGATAAATTTACTGATTTGTAAAATGATGCCAGAAGTGTAAATTTTGTAGGTGGCCAATTACAGAAGAGTTTTCCCTATTCATAAGTGTCGGCAAGTCTAGTACACTAGTGACGTAACGTGGCTTTGCGCTTTCTGCACTGGAATGAGCTGTGAGACAGCTTTGTGGGATTTGCGTTTTGTTTCCAGCGCAGCGGCAGCGCGAGCGGTTGTGTATTGTTTCTTTAATTATTTCTGAGTAGTGAGGTAATGAGTGAGTCTGGAGATAAAGATAATGAGGTAAATGAGTAGAAGATACAATTGTATATTAACACTGAAGTTTATATTGTCTAATTTTACGCAAATGTCGAACCTTACAGTATGTTTTCGGTTTTCGGAATATATAGTTACTTGCATCTTTAAGCTATTGGCAACCAATTGCGAATTAATACCCATACGCAAGTTTCTGTATAGGTTTACAGTGGCAACAGTATTAAGACCAATTTCCAACTAATGTTGCGTGACGTAACATAAAGACAAAAGAAATGATGCTATTCCTTCCCCTTCATTGACTTTTCAGTGAAACAATATAGGTCTCGCATGGGAAATGCTAATACGGGTGCGTTCGGTACAAATTGATACTCGATCGTCGCTCATATAAAACACTCTGCGAGCAAAATCGCCCCATGAATAATAAAGAATTGCTGAACGCCGACGACGCGACGCTGCGCGCGTGCCCGCCTTGCAATGATGAATCTGGGGCTCGATTCTGTAAGGAAAATGACACTAACTCGAGGATGTTTCTTCGCGACCTCTATGCTCTGTCTCTGTCGCTTACTACTCTTATACTACTAATCACGTGAGCGGTAAGCTCTCCGAGGCCTCCGTGAAGCGCCTCGTCGACAAATTTTGTATTAGCTGAATGAGGGGAGATGTAGAGGATTTTTCATATCACACTTATAGTCATCGTATTCAAACGTTATTTGATGATAATTCTATAGCAGCTGTTCCAAGTTTGTTAAGTATCATCCAAATCAGTTAAGTAGTTCTTGCGTGAAAGTGTAAAAATCCATACATCCAGCCTAACAAACTTTCGCATTTACCACAACCCCCACTCATCACTAGGGTGTAGTCTTACTAAAGAGTATACCGATGAACATGTGCACACACCATGGTCTAAGTGGACAACAAAAGCAATCCCAAAGAGCATTAGCGTCAGGCAGGCGGCCGGTCCTAAAGAATCAGATTTCTTGTAATACGTAATGCACCTTACCATGCGCACTATGCAACCATATGAATTATGCAGACTCCAAATGCTTGGGAACAGGGCAGGCATGATATTAAGTGCCATAGTGAGACGCACGTCTAGCTAGCATATAGCTCTCTCTCTGTCTAGATAGTTTAATAAGTAGATAGATATTATAATCATTTATTAAATTTTAATGCGTATCTATTTATTTGTATCGAACTTAGTGCGTTGTCCTACTTAGGTTACTATTATGCTGTGAAATACCTGTCATGAAAATGATTCAATTGAACGCTCAAATGAATAATTAAACATTTCTTTCTTTGATGTTCTTAAACGTTAATAATATTGAGACCCTAGAACATTCGTTCTAATAAAGCAGCACTTGCCTAAATATCGCCCTTATTCAAGGCACGTAAACTATAAAAACATAACTCAGATTTTCATAGACCCATACAAGGTGCTTTTGTGTTTTCATTTCGCTAAACATTATCCTTACACTGCCGTGAATATTCCAAACAGTTGTATAACTTGGCGCTTAAATAATTTCTAATTCTCGAACTGCGTCTAAGAGTTACGTAAGTGTTAATAATTTGCTGTTAGAAAAATACTCAAGCTTTTGTTCTTGTAACTTATGTAACAACTTTATAACTATAAAATGGTAAAGGTCTCACATTAACAGAATTACTGCTCATGTAACTATTATTAAAAAACAGGAACGATTTACTCTTTCACCCAAAAACTACCCAACGGATTTGGATGAAACTTGGTCCATAGATAGAGTATGCCCTGGAGTAACATATAGGCTACCTTTTATCATTAACTAATGTAACATCCCTCGAGAACGCGGGTGAAACTACAGGGGATAACTAGTCTAAAATATATGTACCTTAAGTCAAGAACCGTGATGGGTCTTTGAAAAAATAATTCCAAATACAAAACAAGACATATTCAATAAACAGGTACTTCAATCCTTAAATCAATCAATAATGAACCCTATTCCTAGTTGATTGTAAATTCACCTAATCGTATGGTATTTTGAAAGCCTTATTAAGTGAAATTGTCTTGAAACAAGCGTTTGCGTAATGAATCAGTGGGTATTAAATCTCTCTTCGTCGACTAATCCACATCTGCACGATGGACGTTTAAAGTAATCGCGCACGTGTGATAGTGCGAAGATGAACAACGAGCTATGAAAATAAATACGCACATGACATTCAAGTCTGCCAACGTAAAAAAATGGATTGTAATATATTTTTCAGTAATCTCGCGTAGAAAATATTAACTATAGATAAAAGATTTTATCGAAATATATAAAATAGAATAGAAAATAAAATATGTCGTAGACACACGATAGAAGTGAAAATTTAGTTTTACTTGGAAACATTTTAATTACTCACCAATCACTTTTGAAAAGCATAGGATGTGTCTATCATTCATTTATTTTACGTCACACAAAAAGGTAGCGGATCAGAATGTCAAAGCCTTCTTATAAGTCACTTCAATAGTTATTGACTTATGACAGATTATACAATAAATGTCTTCTCCAAAACCAAACAAAACTATTCGTGCCTCCGCAACCCTTACGCTTGGTAGTGTGTAAATGTCGGGTGACGTGTAGTGTTTACCTGCGGAATCCGCACAGACAATTAGCTCTTTATGCGATTAAATGTTCTGTACATCCGCAGGTGTCGACGCGCCACATCGACACCTGCGGATGAACACGAGGACGTTTATTGCGTAACGGCTTACTGTTACGTCACCAACGTGTGAGAAGTCTACTTGTAAAATACTTAGTGATGTTTCATTGATTAATTATTGTTCAATTAGCTGAATAGGTTATGAATGGTTTGTGAATTAATATTGGCAGAGTTGTTTTGCATTTCTAGTTTATATAAAAAAGCAGCGAGACTAATCGGGAGAAAGATGTTGATAATAAAAATCAAAAAAAATTATAATTAAAATCACTACGTAGGTACTTAGTATTTAGCACTGGATGTAAATATGTATATACGGATACGTATATATATAATAAGTATGTATTTAAGGGGGTATTCTGGTCTAGAGCCCTACTTTTAGGGTATTTTTCAAATAAGGTTAAAAAAAAATTTTAAACATTTTTATTATCTATTTTTTTATACAATATTTATTGCCAGTCAAACGGTGCTCCCTGATTCACATGATTCCAACCCTTGTAGTGATCTAAATCGAACATACAAAAAAAAATCTTAATTAGTAAAGATGCCGCTTATCTTGGACCTTGGCCGAAAAAAAAAATCACAAAATGGCGTCCACTTGAAAAAAAACCCTTGTTTTTTACCCTTTGTTTTTTTTGATTTTTTTAAAAATACCTCAATATAAATTTTTCAAAATCCAAGGCCCAAGTGATAAAGAGATGTATAAAGAAGATTCCTTCAAAATTTCAAAGGAATCGGTCAGATAGAACTTGAGGTATCGTGTCAACCACCTCAACAAAAGGAGTTTTGAGAAAAACGCGTCTGACGTTTGAGAAAGGTTTCCAGTAGAATAACTCAGTATTTAATACTCACTTTGGATTATTAGGATTATCCAGGTATATTGGGTACGTACTGTTATTCAGGTATATGTAAAAATTTAAAAGGGTACATAACGAGCTCAAGTCGGATACAAAAGAATTTCTGGAAAACATCTGCCGTTTATTGTGTGATCTCTCCGCTCGGCCGGTTTAGGTGCCGCGTCACAAAGTCCACTGTATCTTCCAAAATAATTAGAATTTAGAAAAATCCTTTTAAAAGCATATTTTTGAAAGTCTAAGCTTTGAAAATAAAAAATAAAATAGAATACCCCCTTAAGTAAGTAAAAGGTAAAATATATAAGTTGTCTGGTTTCCGTAGTAAAAATCTGCTTAGTTTGGGATCAGAAGGCCATGTGTAAAAAATGTCCAAGAATATTTTATTTGCGTAACCATTAAGTAAACTTAAAACTTATTAAAAGGTCTGTTTGTTATATTTTTTTTGTGTTTACCTCCTGCGCCTTAAAGGACGATAAGTGGTGTGAACAGCTAGAGAATAATTGAGCTTGAAAATAACAATTTTAATTGTCCAATCGGAAGTTTATAAAAAATTACTACGTGTGTAATAACATTCACAAACATATTCATATAATCAAACATACGGAAAGGGTGCAGTACCCTTTCCGTTATCTTAGAAAGACGTGGCGTGTAGAGAAACATCAAATGTGCATTCAGCATTCAGGCAACAGAGGGAGTGTCGTGAGAGACGGCCGCTGAGCAAGGAAATAGAGCACAAAGAGCCAGCCCTGGCGGGATGCTTGGAGATGTCTCGGCGTTGTTCACAGAGCAGGTAATAAGGGAAAACGGCCAGTCGGGCTTATGTTTTTCCTTGGTCTCAACCTTTTTGAAGTTCTTTTTTTATTTACTGGTATAAATCTGTGGCCTGGTGCTAATAGGGCCAATATCAATAATCATTATTTTCAGTAATGAGCGTTATAACAATGAATCAGCATGCGGTGTTATATTGTAGTATCCCAAAAATATTTTTCTTTTATTTGCTTTATGTTTTTAAGTATATAATATATATATTACAATCTCGTTTCATACAGAAACGTACTTTGGCCCTTTTAGCACCAGGGCACAGAAATATTAACTTTAAAGCGTTATATTTTTAGCAATAATTGTAACTATGGTTTCGAAAAAAATATGAAATCATTTAAGTATTAGTAATAGTCATTTTGTAATGGGTATTAAAAACGTTGGCATAGGTGATCCTCCCGACCTGCATTGCTCTGTAACAAGACGTGACTATACAATAAATTGAAAGCGTTCGATAACGTCTTATTAATGAACCATCTGATTATTTTTATATATCCACCAAAAGTTAAACTTACAAAACCCTCTAAACATTAATTACTCTATGCACAAGTACTTACCTGAATATATATGTACCGAAGAAGGCTGATTCAACAACGAGTGCATCGGCCTTCACCAGCAAGGAGCATAAAGATATTGAGCGTGCATTGTCGCGAGCGCCATTGTGTGGCGGCGCGAATCACAGCGATAACGCCGACCGCTACCGGCCGCTTTGTCTCCCTAATTGTTATATTCCTAACAAAGAGCTGCAGAAACAAACGACGTCAGCGCTTGTTAGCTCCCAGGCTAAACGCTCGTGTAATAACATGTCCTCAAACAATTGTACAACGTTTCCAATACGTTAGGAAATTGACTATACACGATTGCAATACGAGCGGAGCGCTTTTGTTGTGCAATATCGACTCGACTATTCGATTGTTAATGCTCGAGTTTAAATGCTGAAATCTAATCGTGATTGACGGCAATAAAAATGTGGGGTTGCGATGCAAAAATACGATTCGTAATGAATCGGTGGGTGCTCGCGGCGCCGATAGCGCTAATGATGTTCATTTTGGAATCGACGTTTATTCGTTTTAAACCCAAGCTCGGCGCGGTGAGCGATCGCCCCCGATGCTGTACGGCATCAATCATTTTTAGAGGGTTTCGCTTATCCAAGTTTTCTTCCTGCCTCCGTCCTCTGCCTAACTTTTACATGGAATGATCTCCTCTGAACCAACAGAGCGTTCCGTAACCGCGTTTTGTATTATTTTTTTGTGAATAAATAATATTATTTCTCGAGGGAAAGGGGGATTGGATTTCGTTAAATATGGTTTAGTAATTGAATTGAAATCTCTCAATGTCGACGTTCAATTAAGCTTTAGATTTTGTGCTTGATGAAGGTATTTCCTTTGTTTCTTAGAAAATAATAAATTAATTTATATTGAGTCCCTACGCTCCATTGAAATTAAATTTTAAACTCCGTTATTTCATTAAATTAGCTTTCAGTTCATTCATACAATATTTCAATCGATTGGTATATATTGATGAGAAGTAAACTAATTACATATTATCACTGAAACAATGTCGTACATATTTCATAATAAATATGTATGTATTATATATGTATCCATATTGAAAATCGATAATATTTTTTATTTATTTCTTGGATGTTGAATCAATGAAGATGACCTAATGTGAAATACATTAGGTTAAATTGCATTAGCGCTTCGATTGCTAATCCGTTTACTTATCTAATACTTTAAAAAATAAATAATGCGCCATTATCACATTAATTACATACTATATCCATTACGGAGTCTGTCAAAAGTGATTAATGCTAACGTCCAAGGCAAGATTTTTAACTAAGTTAAGATTAAAATAGCTTAGGGTATTATGATTTGCGAGAGCTCCGGGCTACGGATCCGTCATCTCTCCCTAGCAAATTATAATGACACATCCGCCGGGAGGTTTTAAGCCAATTCAACTTTGAGTATTTCTGATACCGACCGCCAAAAGATTTTTCCTTGAGAAAATAAATTAAAATGAGAAATTATTGCAGCTATGTTTGGGCAATGAGTTTTGTGACATGTTCAAAGTTACAAGTAAATTTTTAATAATTTCTGAATCGAGAGAAAATTTCAATAGAAACAATATCATATACGAACGTTAATAGCGGTAAATGTACGCTTAGATTTCTTCAGGAAATGCCTATCTGCAAAAATTTAAATCATTTACGCAAATGAGCCACGGGAGTGCGCGCAATGGCTCGTAATACCGTTTGTTTTTTCAATTCGATACTAATAATAACTTTCGAGGCAATACCAATCCAAACAATATCGATTCGCGAGGGTTCCGTCCTGTAGGAAACAATTTGTGGTAAAAATCCGCACTGATAGACGCGCGATATGAGCAACGGGAGGCTTTTTTATATTTTTTGCCTCACAGGGGAGATCGCGAGCGGCTGATCTTTGTTTTATGAGAACGATTAAGAAAAGCATATTTGAAGTGTGTACTCGGCTTTATTTGCGCCCCCAGAGGGAACGAATGCTTCATTGATCTGTAATCGTTTTTTAGAATTTTATTGCTCTAGTGTTGTGCTTTCGATATTGGAGGGCTATGATTAGGGTTGCGTATGGAGTAATTTGTGGTGTTTCTAAAATTAAAATTAGAATCTTGTTCGTGGCATAATTTAGTCGCGTTCGTGTCGGGATCCTGTTATTTTCTCACTTAATTTTGCGGCGTTAAGCGTTGTATTGTGGCGCGAGGCGGCTGCTCGCCGAGTGATTAGAATGCTAAGTACGCACCCTGAAAGGGTTCCCTTAATTGCGCGGCACTCCTTGTGGACCGCAGCCGGCAAACATCGGTCTCTTGCGGAGTCTAAGATGTGCCACGATTTTGTTCCAAAAATATTTTAAAATTAACAATATTCTTTCAAGCAATTATTGAAATTTCTATGCAAGTTGGCTAGATGAAAACTTAACTAAAATAACGCCCTTCTTAAATGTGATAATATTTAGTTTTTCAAGGGTGGACACCTTGACTGCCAAACCACGTCATGGGTTCTATTCCCATTCAGGTCAAACATTTGTGTGCATAACATGTCTGCTTGTTCTGTGTTTAGGTGTGAATATATTTATGTACCTATGTATTTGAAAAGGCACACTACTAATTGTTCTTTATTAATTTAGGATTTTAAGTTACAGTTATTCAGTTTATAGTCTTTAACTTAGTTTAGGATTTGGTCGTGTGTAAAATAAATGGCCAAATTTATATACTTTTTTTATCAGTGGACCAGTGCGCTGATTAATGATATTGAGATTTCAAGGTATTTGAAGCAAAGATCTGGATACAGAATATAAGCAATTGGAGGAGGATTATGCTCAGCAGTAGGGGTAGGTATACGGGCTGAGAACTTTGAAGTATTTATACTTCTTGAATTAATACTATGATGAAGTTAGGTACAGACAAACTGTGGATTACACTTTTTCAAATATTAATGTTAATCTCTATAAAGGTTGCCTTTAATAGTCAAAAAATAATTGCAAATGCGTCTCCGTGATTCAAACGACCAAAATGTAGTCGTTAGTGCGAATTGAACGAAAGGGTGGGGGTCGCTTTGCGCTTCCCCGATATAATTAAACTTTACTCACTACCACATTTTTGGCTATCACATTTTACATTTCAAATATGAATTTTCACTTTTGTAAATTGTCAAAAGGGTCTCAACATAGCGACTGTCAAAAGTTGTATGAAAATATGGCACAATTCATAAATTAACGCGCGTCGGTCCTTTTGTTTTGAGCATAAACATAAAATAAGGGTGTATTAATTATTCAGCGCCACACTCGTCGCAATCAGAATAAGTGGTGATGTTTCTGTCACCCGCTGCGGCTGCGGCTGCGGCGCGGTGCGGTGCGGTGCGGCGGCTGGCTGCGGCGGTGTGCATGATTAGAATTCTTAAGCCGCGCCGAAGGCTCTTGATTAGAGGAAATTAAAATCATTACACTCCCGCACCCACGCCACAATGCCGCCATTCTAGCCGTCTGACGTAAAAATAAGGGAAACGCACATAAAGAAGGAGGCCCGCCGGAAACGGAAGCGGCACCATCTTGGAGCCGCCGGGCGGGAAAACAATGGATTCGTTAATTAACATTTTCTTACGCCTCGCGGCTGTCGAACCAACGGTTTATCGGACAAAATATTTATGACGCAGACGCGATGAAAATTCCACCATGAAATTGCACAAGTGAATTTCTGTTGGATCGTAAAGATTATGAAAATGTGCTCGCGGGACCCCTAATTGCTTCTCTGATCACTTTTTGCGTTATAAATAGTTTGAGTGCCTACTTAAGATATGGTTAGTAAATCGGAATTATGACTCTTTACTTTTAGAATATTCCCATTTTATTTAAAGATACAAATGGTTATACGATCATTTAAACAGTTTAATATTAGATATAGTAGGCCACAAGGCCGCAAGTATGCCGACCAACAGGTAGACGGTCCACATGATGCTAAGTGGTCACCGCCGCCAATGGACATTCGCAACACGACTTAGGGTCGTAAAGTTATTAGGTTAAGATTCACGTTCACCGGCCCCTTTACGAACTCTGCAGGAAGAGCTACTTACAACTTCTGATTTTTTTTACATATAATTTGACAGACAGTAATTTATTTTTATTACTAATCTGTTATGCCTTTGAATTTTATCATTCAATGGGTTATGAAATGAATTTTAAATGGCTCAGCAGAGCATCCGTCCTCTCGTATCAACAGCGTATTATTTTCCGTGCACACACATATCACAGCAATCTCTATCAAACAATAACTCAATGCACAGAGCGGTCATAAAACCGTAATAGAGACAGAGAGGCGGCGCCTGCGGCTAGTGGACGCGACTCGCGGCTGAAAAACGGCACCTATCAATAACACAGCGTTATCGGGCTGGGACACACGCACAGCTTCTATCGATGTGTGATCGATTGTTTACATCGTGATAAATGTTGACGTATGTCTGGTCAATTTATTAAATGTTGTTTTGAATGGGCATGGTGCCTGTCGGTATTTCTGTAGATGTATAAAAATATACATCAATGTGTTTTTTGCAGTTGATATTAATTATGATTTTGATATGCAGGTAAATACTTTTTAATATCGTACTAGAGGACGTATATTCGTGACTTTATGAGTTAATTTTTTTTCAAATTTATCCGTTTAATTATTTTCATAAAATAACCAAGCAGTAAATTATTAATTTATAAATAATATAACGGAATCCTTTTTTCATATAATATTGATTTAATAACACTATAGTATTTCCATTTAGCATGAGCTGGGTGACACATGGTGTTTTATAAGATTTCTCAATGGGTTATTTTTATTTCGACATAATAGACCGTAACAGATAAAGTTTTCATGAATCATTTAGTGTAGTACCTATCTCAGAGTAATCAAGTGCTAATTCATAAGATATGGGTAAAAACCCTACAACTGTCAGGACTCATCCTATGTGAAAAAGATAATTGTTAAATCTTATCTAAATTCTTTTAAAAAAAATAACCATCGACAAATCCCATCACCAAAATCGGACATTTATTGAGGTTGCATTGACCTTTTGACAGAGTGATGTCGTTTGATAAACGAATGAACTCAATACGAATGCACTGATTTTACTTTATCAAATAGTGATGGGCAACTATATCATGAATGAATAAAATAATGTTAATATAGCTTAATGACAATTTGAAATAATAAAAAATATATATATTTTCAGCTACAAAACAACATAAAACCGAGTAGATTCAGCGTTGTAACAGTGCAGTAAACCGCTCTTAGTGGTGGATTACCGCTATTAACCGCTGCGGCCGGTTGTAAAACCGGTGATCGATGCGCGCCCCGATGTTTATTGTCTATTATGTGGACATCCATGGGAGGGACGCTAGTGATGTACTTGTTGAGATTTATGTGAGAATTTACCATGGAAGTGAATATTCAGTAGCTTTCGGACAGTAATAAATTTTTTGACAATTAAATATTAAATGAAGCCAAGTCTGACGTGATTAAGACTTTGCAAACGTCACAACATGGTACAGTCGCAGTCGCATTGTCTCAATTATTAATTGTAATTTTTGACAGGCACCTGTCAATTTTGCAGTGCTCAACCCTTCCCTAATCCACCCCAAGACGCGAGGTGCCGGGACTTCTCCTTAGCCGCACCCCCGGAATAAATTAGCTTTCTCCCGGCCACATCGGGATATAAAATTTTGAATATGAATGGAAAATTTTGCATTTGTAATAAACCGCTTTTCCCTGTTACGCTGCAGATGTGTACTCGAGTACTGGATAAAAATGAAATCTCTCCAGTGTCGCTCCTCAGGTGGCCCGCCATAAATATTTATTAATTATTTTTTCAATAATCTCTCCTCTCTTGTATCCTCCGAGGACGGAGGGATATCTCCACCGTTAATTGCTTTTTGTTTCATTTGAATAAGTATTGTTTTTGACTGCTCGAGCGTGACGGCCGAGTTTTATAAAATCTCAGCGATGAATAATTTTGTTGGAACAAAGTTAATTAAATCCATCATTGATTGTTATAAATTTCATTTGTAATTTACTATCGAAATCATTTGAAAATAATACAAATTTATATTTCTGTGTCATTAAATATTTATATTTTATTCAGGCAGAGGAATTAAATCAGTTTAGGCTTAAGGAAAGCCAAAACTATTAAAGTTAGAATCAATTCAAAGTAAGCCTTCAGCTGAAAAGAATCGGCACAAAATTCAGTAAGGTAACATTTTCAAAGACTAATAAGGCTACTTAATAAAAAATAAATATAAATTCATGTCTCCTACTAGCTAAAAATCAATTTAACCACAACCCCGATGTCAGCGTTTCCCATCGCCTAATTGATTTTATAATTCGAACAAAATTCAAAAAGAGAACATTTACATTCGTAGCACGACACCGGCACGTAGCAAGCCACCGATGAACCGATTGCGGTGTTCGGATTATTCCAATGGGGATACAATTCCTTAGGATATTAAACCAAAGACAAGGTTTTTTTTTCAGGGATTAAAATACCGTTTTACATGCTAGCAATTTTTTTTTACTTTTTTGAAAATAGAATTTGATATTCTGTATTAATAACAAACGACACAAATTTCAGAAATAATTGGGAGTCCATCGTCGAACGATTGTAGCAATTTGTAACGTAACGTGCGGTCACCCTCGCAGTACATACATTTTTTATTTGATCAAGATAGTTACCGGTACAGGCGAATAGTAAGTAATAAAGCCAATTTTTTGATAATACCCTACCTCAAAGTGGATTTCGAGTGGTTTATTCTATAAGTAAGTAGTAAATTATACACGCAGACGTGTTATTTCGTTGGCAATTTGAATGTCGTTTGATTTCAATTTATCTTATTTTCTTGTTACTTATTAATTTAAAACACTAGGTTTTAAGAAATATACCAACTTATGTCAATGGGTTTTATGGGCGGAGTCGCGTGTTTATAGGTGTACTTTCTCGTACTTTTATGCAATGATACTTGTAAATACTTTTATCAGACTAATGTGGAGTTTTTACTAGATTTCTATTTCCTACTAATATTAAAAATGATAATGTTTGAGAAGGTTGAGTATGTATGAATGTTTGTTCCTCTTTCATACAAAAACTACAGAACAGATTTGGATGAAACTTGGCGCATAAGTATGCCTTGAAAATACATTACAATACATACAAATTTAACATCCCTCGGGAACGCGAGTGAAACTGCGGGAGACAGCTAGTCCAATATAATTATGAAAACATATTTTCACAAGGAAAATACAGTCATCGTCCGTCCTGGGCCATTTTCAATTTGTCTCTGGGGCGTTATAATTCTCAAATTGATAATCGATGGGCGACCACAATGGTACGTACGCTAACGAGCGTCACCGAGCATTATCAATCTTAACTCCGACGTTCACAAGACAAGGTCACGCTGTAATAGGAGACGACAAAAGGTATCCCGCAAATTTCTAACGATATTATTCATTGTTCTACAATGTTGCATGACTTTCAAATATTTTTGTTTGATTATTGTATATTTTATTCAAGGCCATTTAAAATTAAAAGGCTATTTTTATTCAAATCTGTATTTCCTAATCAATTAACTTGACGAATACCAACTAAGCATACATGGACAAAATTAGCTCAACCCGTCATTGGCGTATCGAGTGGACGTGTCGTACAGATGTAGCTATCGGGGTCGATTCTACCGATAAACATCGAGTAACAAATTAACCCGGCCGGGTACGACCCCGATACGGCACGGAACGATCCGCACCTATCGGGACATCTACGCACCATAACGACATTGATTAAACTGATGTTTGTGAACCGTGGGCGTGGGAAGGGTTTACCTACGTGATAGTTTTGGATAAACGTTGCAAAATATTTAGAATATAATATTGTATTAATATGCAGATATTTTCCATGTCTCACTACTTCATCACATTGTGAATTGGGACCTTGTTTTGACATCGCAAAAAGGCACAAACTACTATACGGATTTGGATGAAATTTGGCACAAAGATAGTTTATTGCCTGGATTAACATATCCCTTAGAAACCATGGGGGACAACTAGTCTTTCATAATTCGGGCTGTAAAGTCACTTGCTGGAAGGATGTCTTATTTTAAGAAGCACAGCGTACCCAATTTAAGCTTTGGAGACAAATTGAAAATTAATATGTTTTATAAAGCGGACTAAAACTATAAAAATTATGACGTGATAAAGTATAATTCATACGATCATCACTACTGATAAATTTTCATTCATTATTATTCATTAATTTATGAACCATAATACCAACAACTTTGCCACTATATTTTTACTGTTTTAATATTTCTCCACCAGTTTGAAAAATATGACAGCCAAACTGAAATATGTAACAATCTAACTGTTGGTAACAAATGTGAGGAGGAATCGTCATGGCAAGGATACTACGGTAATGCCCGGATCGCGTGAAATTGAACAATATCTACCGACGATTGACTCGGCTCAAAGGAAATGAATAGATTTCATTTTAGTGTCATTTGTAGGGCTAATGGCGCCTCCTGTTAATGTCGTGTTGAAATACTTAGCTTCGTGTAAACATTGGGGTTGAATGTTGCGGGTAAATACTGAGTTATCGACTCCCTGACAGATGGGAACGATAAAAGCTTGTTCGTATTATGGTTTCATTTGAGATTACAAGTGTTTGGAAGGGAAATGGAATAACTTTATGTCAAACATTGAATAAGGTTTGGTTATCGAGGTTTTATACAAAAACATTTTTTTTTTAAACAGAAAACTGTGTATTAAAAATCTACTTAAGTTTGAACGAAGCGTATATCCATAATTTGTTTACTAAAAAGTTTGTATTCCATAATTTGAACCTCCTTGCAGCTTAATATTTTAACACGGCTGCCGTGACTCGTTCCCAGTAAAATAAAATAAAACAGTCACATTTTTCCAGTAACTGATGTAATAGAAGCATACAAATAATATTTCCCTTTTACTATAGAAAATTACCGTTGAAATTGTAGCGTGCCCCAGTAAAACGTAGCTCAATTACGTCACAATGTCTTCTTTGTATTTTCCCCGAAAAAAAAACTGTTCGTAATAAATAATGCCGTATGTCATTTCTCAGCACGTATGAAATTTATAACACACGAAACGATTTCGAAGGGCAATTTATTTGTAATAGAGCTGTTCGGTGGGGACCGTCCCACCAGGAATAGCGCCAGGAACCCTTGGCTTCAGCATTGAGATATTATCAGAAGTATTAGTGTTGAAACATTATAACCTTTGTTTTTTATGAATTACAAACCGAAGCAGTAAAGTACCAACCAAGGTACCTAATTTTATAGTGCCTTTTAATTCTAAAAATGATAGAGGCACAAATATTTGTCCTTAGCATTTCTCAAATACATTTACACTTAACAAATCTCCAAATCTTAACCGAACATCTTACCAAAGTCCGAATACTTTTTGATATAAAACTCAGTGTGATAGCTTTAATGCTTCTTCTCAACATATCCATAAACATTCAGATAGCATTGAAAGATAAACCGATAAAATTAAAAAGCGATTCGTCGACCGGGACTCCAGTGCATCACAAGAGCATGAGTGAAGAGGCGCCGCGCTGCCACGATTTGTGACTTAATCACTTTATTGGCAGCGAGGGAGCCCGGCTTATCGGAAAGAAATGTCGACTCGACCTGATATATGAGTAAACAAGCTTGCACTTTTCCTCGGCGACTTTTGGCGGTCACAGAGGCCATAAACTCGTCGGTAAAGTTTGGATTGCGCTTGTGGGGAGTCGAGTGGTATTTTTTAGTTTCGCTAGGTAATGTTGTTATTTACCTTGTTTGTGTTGTCGTCGTTGCAGTCACGTGCATCTGAAAAAATAAAAAGTCACGTTATTTTTTGTAAGGTTCATTAAGTTACGAAACCATAAACACGTGGTCGAAGAAGTCATTTATACAAAAAATATATATATTTTTCTGATAATCCTTACAAAACATAAACTTCCAAGGTGTTTCGATTTTTCTGTGAGTGTTTTTATTAAGTACTTTATTTACTTCGCCCTGCGACTTGCCCACGACGATTGTCGGGGTCATACTCTTCCTACAGGTATTAACTGGTTTTTTAAATAGATAGGTATCAAGATTTACCTTCATTTCGTGTAAACACTATCTAAAGCTCAAGTTTTATGCTTCGGTATATGAAGATGTATAACTCTAGTAGGATAGTACCTATCTATAAATGTTGTTCATGTGTATGCAATGAAAGTCTGTCTACATCGTCTTAACATAAACAATCTCTATCAGTTTTCTTTCCGTCTTAAAAATATTATAAAATTCACAAAGGGGTAATGTAGGCGATACGTATTCAAGCACCGTTGCTATCGTGTAGTGATTAGCCGCGGCGTACACTGCGCAACGCACCGGACCTAAATATGTTTGTATTTCGGCTTTACTAGTACACTCACCCAATATCGGATCCCTCCTGAGGATCAGCCATTACGCAGCCTCTTAACGGCGGACGGTTTTAATTAAAAACTTCTTGCATTAGCATGTGTCCGCCCAATCATGATACTAATCCCTTCAAAATATTATTTAATTCCGGACCAGGTATTAACTGGGCGATATAGATTTTTGTATATGTATTGAAACATCATTTAAAATGCTTTTACAAAAAAAATGTTTAAAAACTATGTTAAGGTAACTTTTAAATTAATTGTAAATAAATATGCTGTGACTTTTTTTATAGTGACAGACAATGTTTTTAATTTAATTTTTTTTAATTATTTAGTTTGTACTTTGGAAGTACAAACTGTTTAATTTGCTATTACTAGGTAATCGACATACATCATATACTACGATGTTTTTAAAATATAAACTTATAAAAATATATGCAACCAGACAATGTTTGCTTTGATGATTCTCCATAACCTTTCATGATTAACAATTCTTAAATTTCTCATAGAGATTTAACTCGATGTCGAAACAGAACTGCTGTATTAAAAGAATTTTCCAAAACAAGATCGGAGTATCGACAAACAACAATTCAATTTAAATTCCCTTCCAACAGTATTTTATCGAATATTATTAATGCATTATAAGTAGGTCAGCCATCGCCTAAACAAACAATATATCAGCTCAAGAGGTAGTCTTAGCCGGTAATAAACAAACGCAGGTGTACCTACCGAGAGGCACCCGCCAACCGCTGTCCGGGCTCTCTCCGGCCAACTTGGAAAGTATTCGTAAGCGTTCAAACATACCGGCCTCGTTATGCATGCCTCGCTGGGTTTAATCACGGGGCAACCCCGCCCCGGGCTCAGCTAATGTTTTCACTATGTATTTTTTAAGTACCGCCAACTTGTGCTATTCGAAACTCGTGCTCCCAATATTCTTGTACGTGTACCTTTCATGTGCAAATTTCGTATTGAGGATGCTAATTGAAAAATTTTTGCCAAACGTATTATATTAATTATTTGAATTGTTCTTTCCATATCGTACAATATCAATTCGTCAGTTATAAAAAGGCTTGTCTGGACTGAGTCGAACTTTGTCTCTGTTATTCATGATCTTGTGCTTCTATTTTTGATCCTCTCTTTCAAATTCAAATTCAAATTCAAAACCATTTATTCAGTTTAGGCCCTCGGAGGGTACTTATGAAGGTCAAATTTAAAGTTACTGAAGCTACAACCGGTTCGGAAGTCAGCCTTCAACTGAGAAGAACCGGCAAGAAACTCAGCAAGGTTAGCTTTCTAATGTTTAATGAGTAAAATTTACGAACAGGTACTATGAGTATGTAGTTCCTACTCAGATAATATCTATTAGCGGTGTAGCATCCGACATGCGTCCACATCCGAATAATGTCGTCCATTATACGACGTGTCCATTATTGATATTGACACAGTGTCCCGCCGACTGTGTACTACTGACAATGATCCCATGTCAGTTCAGTAGGATTTGGGTTTCAGGTACATCGTAGGTTTGATATGAACATTGAGTACGATATCCAATGAACTCGATAGTCCATGAGTAATCATATTTACGGTCACACTCAATCGAGATAAGACCTAAACGATTATTAATCACAGCATTAAGTAACCGAAGCCAACACTCGATTTTGTTTGACTTGGCGAAAAGTTATGCACCATCTTATTTATTTTTTATCAATTTCACCCGGCCGAGCCTTAAAAGCGTCGCTTCCTTTTTATTATAAGGACGTGAATTAGCAAAAAGAGAATGGATTTTGGCCGTGATTATGTCAAAAATAATTAATTATTATCGATTCGGTGGCGAGTAGGGGAGCGGATTGATGAGGCACCGAGCGTAGAGGCGCTCTTTAAAATTGGAAAGCTAATTACTCGGTTACGCTGGAGAGACCACGATGGGGATGTAACAAAGATTATACAGAAACAAAATTACTTTTAAGATATTTTCTGTGTAACGAATTTATATTTATTCATTATGTGGAAAAGATCGTGATATTTGATGACACCAAAATTATTCTCTATTTTCAAATTTATTTTACAATGAGTGCGAGGGAGATGAGAGCCGAGGGGCATATGTGAGGGGCTCCACAGAATTTCTTCATTCATTAAGCCGGTGCATGTCCGTGATCGGCGTGCCAAAACAGTCGCTACATTGTACACTATTGACGAGCAAAACTTTAATTTAGGCCGCTGTACCTGCGACCTCTTCGCCCATCCATAATGAATAACCTCACCCTCTGTTAGTTTAGAGACCTCTAGTGTGTGACTGACATTTTATATACGGGTCTATTTAAACATCAAAATGAATGAAATTGCTCACGGTGGACCAAAAAGCCGGCTTTGTAGCATCAATAAATCACAAGCCGAAAAGTTGGAGCGTCGAAAGAAAAATCACAGTCATCGGCCTCTTTTTAAATTAACGCCATTAGCTTCGAGATTTCCTCTTCGAAATAGAGTGCAAAAATTACCTCTCTCCGTTTGAGGGCCTAGTAATTAGTAACGCTCGAGTTTTATTTGTTGACTTTCATTATTCGTTGATTTTGGGTGTTGTGTGCGAAAGGGATGGATACATTTCTTGTACGAATTAGAAAGAGAAATTAAGCTTCGTCGTGAGGCTGCACCTGCCACCGCACGAATTTGCAATTTAAATTCCGAACGAATATTCTGGAGGACCTCCTTAACACGACATCTGTTTAAATCGTCGATAGAGTGACTGCTGTGGTCTGGAAACTCTTTGTGATTGTGGCTTAATTGAAATAAAACAAAACCCTTTTCATGATTTTGAGGGTTGGGAATGAAATTGTTCAATATATTTATTTGAAATTGCAACATTCATTCGAGTTTTGAGTAGAAATAATAACCTCTAAAATAATTTTCAATTTGATGTTTCATCAATCACAATGTCGACTCAGACTATGCTTACATTCTTTATTAAATACTGATGACTGATCAATTAATCCCCACATATTACATACCAATAACAAAACGAAGGGGTACATTACGTCACCTAATATTTTCCCAAATTGATTGATATGTTTCTGGCGGGATGATATATTGTAAACGGCGTTGTATCGGACGTGGTCGGCTAATAGGTGTTAGTGGGTAAATAAAGAAGTGGCCGGGACGGGCGGAGCCGGGAGTCATTAATAACTATCGCCCCACCACTTCATTAACAATCAATCACACATGGACTCCCTTGGGCGAGACAGGTTCCGTTAGATGACTATTTTTTGTACATTGGATGCGCATAACCTTAAGACAATTTAGAAGGGCTGTTTCATGATAATTAAGTTACGTATTTAAGGTTATTTCATTTACCAATAGTAGAAGTATCTAATCATAGTCACTACGATAGGTTATCAGTTATTCACTAGTTTTATAAGTATGCTACGGTTCGTAGCAAATCCGTAGATGCGTGTAGCATGTGGCTACGATAACAAACTATGTTTGAAAATCGATTAATACATTTTGTTTTATATTTAAAACTAAAGCTATTTAAGGCAATGTATAATAAACACTCAAGAAAGTAATTGATTTAACATAATACTATTTTCATAAACACCGTCAAAAACAGCTCGATTCTAAATAAATCTGCGATGTAATTAAAGCTAATAGCTATTTTCCTGCAAGCTCGTGTGTGAGAAAGAATGACGTGTCGGAAGGAGTTAATAATCTTATTAATTTGTTCGCGTTACCCGCGGCGAACTCACTGGTCCCGACGTTCTTTGTAATTAATGAGAACACCTCATCTATTAAATTAGTACAAGAGTATACACGTGTGAGCTACTTACCAACTTAAGAAGGAACCTTATAGCACCTAAGAAATTGATGGGAAAGTAAGCAAAGTGAACAGTGTTATGGGTCTAAGTAAATTGGTACGGTGTCATGCACTCCTAACACAATAAATTGCGCGTAAAGAAAATGAAGCAAGTAAATACATTAATCATCATCCCGAATGGAATGAGTTTCGTTGTTTTGTATGACTGATACAGCGTATGTTTTTGTAATATTAATTACTAGCTGTCCCCCGCGGTTTTACCCGCGTTCCCGAGGGGTGTAACATTTTCCGGGCAAAAAAGTATCCTATGTTACTTCAAATATCTCGAAGAACATGTGTACAAAGTTTCATGATGATCGGTTAAGTAGTTTTTGCGAGAAAGCGTAACAAACAAACTTACATTCACATTTATAATATTAGTTGGGATGAGTAGTAATATAAAAAAATCTAAACTTCATTGGCTTTGGTACTTCTTTACTAAAGCTAACCGAAAAATAAATAGTAGGTACAAATGAGTTTTGTGGAAAAAAATATTCGACAAAATGTATAAAAAATAATCATATTGAACAAAATATTTAGTCAAAAACATCGATCACATTTACAATGGTAACTTCAAGGTCTCATAAATTTCAGTCCACAAACTATACGCTTTGATCAATTAAATTTTATTACACGGGTTAATTAAAGGGCGTCCTAAGTGAAAGATTTATTGGAGGTTTATCCTCATAACCGTAGCTTAAAGGGCATTACTCAATACGAGACGACTAGGCCTTTCTTGGGACGAGGCCGAGGCCTGTTTAAGTGTGTACCGTACGATTAAGGGCCCATTGAACTAGAAGCTTTGGCCTATTCACTTAACAATGCTATTCAAAGTAGTAAACAAGGGAAATAATTTTATTCAAATTTTCTCTTTGATTAAAAAAACATCGATTCGTGTAAACATAGCATTAATTTAAAATGCTCTGCTGATTTTCTTACCCGATTCTTATCGATTTGAGCAACAGTATCATATTACTTTAGTGTGATTAAAAGTACATAGACTTCATAAATATGAAATTATTCCATTTTATGATAGACTGTAAATAAGTCGTAAAGAAAATACATAAGTAAAAGTTAACTTTTTGTATTTTTGTGACAAAACACAAATGACTTCTGACAGGCTATGTAACGTGAAAAAAGTAAAAACACTTGCATTCCCTTCTGATTTTCGGGATCAACGAAAAAACTATAGGGTGAGTTTTGACGGAGTTTGAAACCGGTTCCGGATTGCAATGCAAAAGGTTGGATGCTTTGTTTTTTTTTTCTTTTTAGTTCTGCATGTAGAATGAGTAGGCTTTGACCGGCTCGTTATGTTTTGAAGCTATCTCTCTCTTTCAAATGAACATGTACGTACTTATTACATTTCAGACTACCGAAATAGTAACCGAAAAATTAAAAAAAAATGTTCCCCTTATTCGGCATATTTAAAATTAATTCCACATACTTTCCTATTCTTCGAATTTAACTCTTTCTGTCGAAGAATATAATTGCATTAGTAAAGTTATAGTGTACACTTAATATCCCCAAAGGGGCTACATTCCAGTATGGCGTTTGTACATGTAAGCGATGTTACAAGTAAAATTAATCTGCATGTAAACGCTTACGAGGATATTGCCGGTCCACTACATACGAACTAATCTCACGCCGTATAAACAGGGATTCAAATAACTATTTATAATTATATTTTCAACATTGGACGGTAAACACTATAAACCAAGCTTGGATTTAAATGGAAACTAAATTTAGAATACATTTCGCAAGGTGACGTCATCAACGTAGTTGTTTAGTTATACGATTGGGCTCATAAAGTATTTTAATAACCGTCGTATTTGCCATATGGAAAACCATTCTTTTAATATATAAACTTTAATAACAAGGTCAGCAACAAAGCGAGGAAATAGTAACAAAAGCCGATTATACAGTGTTTACATTGTAGACAATGCTGTTACTCCGCTCTTTCAGTGATATATGCGCAGTAAATTCTAATGCGAGTGCCGGGCCCGCGAGGTGCCGCTGTAAAGCCGCGCCGAATGCGGAATGATCATAATAAAGTATGATTTCTTGGTCGGGGACGCGGCCTTAACTCGGATAATCACTCCTCAGGCGTACCCATATAATTCCTTAGTGCATAATGAAAGTTGATTAACATTATACCCCATACAAGACTAGTCGCGTGTGTGTGTGAGTGTCCGCCACAGATTCCGAGTCCTAATTAAGAGTGAGCGCGGGAGGGTCGCGGCCGCCGGCGGGGGCGGGGGCGGGGTATCGATCATCGCCCGCCAAGGAATCGACGCAGGGACCCGCAAAAAGGGGAAGCCCTCATCTGAAAATCAGCGTCCGACTAAGCCGACCCGCTCTCAGCACATGTGTTTTGATTTAAATACGCGCTAAGGGTCAGTTTAATTCGCGAATGCGGAAACGGAACGCTCCAGGCGCGATTTGCAAATCCGATGTGAATAATTACACGGCTTACGAGCGCTTACCTACTGCCTTATAGTGATTTGCATATTTTCTTGTGGCTTTATGCCGGGTGTCCATCTAGATGTAATATTAATATGTTCGTAGTCGGCCTTTGAAATATATTTCCCGGTATATTTCCATTTCTTTTTAGTGACGTTAACTGTCTTCCAAGTATTTTATAAAAAAAGTTGAAAATGACTGAAAAATTATCATGTAGAGTTCTGACACGTATAGAGGGGCTAATTTCAGGGTGATTTCAGGTTTGTATCGTATTATCCTGTCGAAACTGACGGCTTCAGACACATGATCGGTTGAACGAACGCTGAGGTTAGTCAAAGTACATAGTATTTTCATACTTACTTATAAAATAAATGTTATTATTTTTCCTGAACATTGATTGCTTGTTGTCTTGTTAAACGAAACAAATAATGTCAAGCAACAAGCAACACTAACAAAGCTGCTTATAAAAACGTTGAAAAACACTTATCGCGCTCGAGTGCAAATCGTCGACTGTCACTTCAAATCCCGCTGGCGCCGTCCACCCGGACAAAATGTTAAGAAGTAACAAAAATAACAATCAAATAGAGCATCCGCGGAAATGAGATCTGAAGGAATGATCACGCCCGACCCCGGGGACCGGTTGCCTCTTCAAAAAGGACTTAATCTCTCAATTCGCTAAGGAGTTAAGCTTAAAAAAATATTTCGATAGCAACAAAGAAGCCCCCCAGCTCGTCGCGGCGCGTCGCGGTGTCTTTGACACGTCGCCGCCGGATTTTTTCGCGAGATCTCTTTAGAGACGGGATGTCACTCACTTTGTATCGGCTTTGTCGTGAGAGGTTAAGCGTCGGTTTATTAGGCTCGACTTCCGATCTGCAAACAGAGGGGCCGCCCGGCGAATTCTTTTTTCATTTTTTTTGTGTATTTGTAGAACAAATTAATTGCAATCGACTCAGATTTATTGGCTCAATACCAAATGCAGCGCGCAAATGGGGCTCGGAATCGATACGAAATGTGACGAGTGGGGTCGCCCGGCAGCCTGCGGGCCTTAATTAAGAATACGTGACAAAAGACGAGACATGCACACAAATAAGTCGCGCCGAAAAAGGTCCGGATTACGTAACCCCTTTGCGCTTTTGATTTTAAACGTCGCGTGAAGTGCCAACGCCGGACCGTGGCTTCTAATTTGAAAGGAGACTTGACAAATCTGGCTTCGGGCAGCCCCTCATTTAAACGATCCATCGTTACACGTGATGTCGATATGAATGTTGATACAATGAAATAATAGCATGGAGTGGTAGGCGGTCACTATGGTTACGGGGTGAGTTGGACGGAAGCCTTATTTGAATGGAGCCGTGAAAGGCTTTTAGCTCCGTTTGACCATTTAGAACGGGTCAGCATTTTGGGCGCTGACTGCGCTCCGAAACCGGGATAATTAGCAGGCAAACAAGGAACAGGGTGCCCGCACAACTTTCACGGACCGTTCAGGTGCTCTGCAAACACCGCTGCAAGAAGTTTAACAGCAGTTTAATTGCAGAACGAAAACAGAAGCGCACTGAAAACAGTTCAGTTTTCTGTGAAAAGAACCTGGCCGGCTATTGAGGTGAACGTAGTCGACGCCATGTTTGTGTTAGGTTTATTGAAATTGTTAAACGTCTTTAGCAGATTTGAAATTAATTTGCTGGTGGTTTTTTAGTTGGTACTTCCTAGAATACTAACATTAAACTAAATTTGTGGGTACTTGAATTATTATTTAAAAACCGAGTTCTTATAGCGTAATCATGGTATTAAGTGTAAGCCAGTTGATTTGTTTAGGTGTAGTGCACACGAGTTCATAAATCGGGTGTGTCAGAGGCAGAACGAGCGGGGTAAAGGTGCGGACACACGGGTGGTGATAAATTAGCGAACCGCGGCCGGCCGTGACGTGCGTGCTCGGTAATCCTACCACGGGTTACCTACGTGACGAGTGTGCTGATTTAATTGTACCGATGGATTGTGGTCTAAAGTTACGAAGTTCCAATGTAATTACTTTGGAAATTATATGTTACATATTAAACCTTTTTTGTTTTCAATAATTGTGTTATCATAACCTAAAATATAACCGAAAGACATATCAGGGTCCAATTGAGAAACACTAATAAAAATAAATATTATTACATTTATTTATTTGTAACTACTTTATACTCCTACTGTCTACTTATTTTACAACTAGTTCACCAGTGTAAATCGTTGGCAAAAAATATTTGAGTGCCTGATAAATAAATAACAATAAAATAAATCTACGTATTTAAAAGACTAGTCTAGAATGTCTCCAGTCTAGAATTTAATTCTGCATGACTGAGCGAAAGATAAACCAAGAATTATAATCCAGATATCACGATAATAAACTTTACGTAAATTCAAAAACTCCAAGCCTCTCTACATTATTTTAAAATACACTCCATAAGTAAACATACTTTCGCGCTTACTTCTTAACATTATATATAAGTCTTAGTAATCCCTGGCGAGGCTCCCATGCGTGGCTATATAACCAAGTTTTGCTTAATACATAATTGGGACCAAATCCCTATTGGAACCCGAATAGAGGGACAGGTTCATGCGTGCTCCGAAGGGGCATTAATGAAATTAACCGATACAAGGTATATTGTAAGAGAATGAACGAACAAAATAACGCAATAAGCTGCTACATGTTTCACTAATTTATCGATAGACGAACGGACATGGGTTATACATAATTACTGCCCAATAATAGCAAGCAATACAATAAATTGTGTTATAATTTGTTTTTATATATTTAATGAAAGAACTTTCCTTTTTTTATTATTGAACAAAGATATACATGGGGATCATAAAACATACCTAATAACATTCACAAACAAACACATAGGTTATAAGAGTTTCATATATCTTTCATATATCTTTTATATGTGTATAATCCGTTACATATGATACCTTAGTTAATTATAAAACAATATAAAAATACATTATAAAATATAAACAGGCTGTATCGTAAAGACACGATAGAAGTGAAACTTTTGTATTACAGGGAAATATTTTATTATTCATCAGGCACTGTTGAATAGCATCGATTGTGTTAGCATTCATTTATTTTTCGTCACACAAAAAGGTTGCGGATCTGAATTTCTTTCCCATAAGAAGTTTTACTTCTAAAACTAGAGTTAAATATGAACATTGAAAACAATGAAATATATATATATTATTTTTTTTTATACCACGTGGGCCGACAAACAAACGGACGGTCCACCTGATGGTAAGTGGTCACCGCCACCTATGGACATTTGCAACACTAGGGGCATCGCCAATGCGTTGTCGACCCTGAGACGTGAAGTTGTTAAGTCTCATGTGCCTGTAATTTCACCGGCCCCCTTACCTTTCTAACCGAAACACAGTAATACAATTGCACTACTGCTTCACGGCGGAAATGGGTAAGGTGGTAGTACTTCCCCAGAAGAACTCTGCACTAAGAGCTCTACTACTCTGACTATATATCCGACTAAAACATTTAACTGTCTTATTTTTTAAACCCCGACGCAAAAAGTGGGGTGTTATAAGTTTGACTTCGATGTCTGTATGTCTGTGTATGTTTAACAAAAAAAAATGGTAAATTGTTTCATTGAAATAACAAACTTACATTTTCTAAGCCGCATTGTATTTCCCACAATTTCCACGACTCCGAAGGTAGACATTACCTAATACAGCACTATTTTTACCGAGTCAAAAGACTAACAACGTAAGTGGCAACCTCGTCAAATGACATAATAACCCAAATTAAACAAGTGAAACTAGCTGTTGTTACGTTCGTTACCCCGGGTGTAATTCCCGAGCGTACCTCTGCGGTATCGATCGCGAGGAGCGACAGAAAACTTTCTAGACAGCTTTTATATGCACCGACTCTTTAGCCTGTAAGTATACAGTGCGACGTTCGATGAAAATGTGGTGGATATGCTATACGTTGAAAGCCGCGAATTAGTCATTTGAGTAGCGTGCTCTAATTTTCTGTACATGAATATTTTATTATGAGACGGCTAAACAGTTTGTACTTTCAAGTTTAAATGGGAAATTTTACTGAAAATTATTTGTATGTCCAAGACCTCCAATTGGTCGTAATTTCTAATACTAGTATTATTTTTCCCCGAATGTAATAAAATATCCATACAGGATGTTTATATATTTAAAACAATGAAAACCTTATAAATAAATGACCATATGTACATCTAACAATCCCTCTTTACTGTCAGTAAGAAAAAGGATCAAAAATCATTTTAAAATCTCATTGCAATCCCTGGTAACTTTGCAGTGAGGGAATATTTTTCGTGTTTGTTTTTCATTGGTAAGACGTCAAATATGACGTCACCGGTGACGTGGCGTGCACCAGACAGTTGATAGGGGTAGCATCAACGTTGGCTCTGTAGACGAATAAACCGAGCCTTATTCTGAATAACGGTAATTAAGACGAAACTCATGTGAATACGATGTATAATCGACTAATAATTGAAGTAACATTTTAGAATTTGTCTATAGTTCACAAACTTTATCAGACAATAGTAATGATTGTAGTACTTGTACATAATTTTTGAAGGGAGACTTCTTATGGGCGGGCTTTGAATTTCTGATTTGCAACCTTTTGTGTGACGTAAAGTAAATGAATGATGAACATAATCTATAATATTAAAAAACGATTGATGAATAATTAAAATGTTTTCTGTAATACAAAAGTTTCACTTCAATCGTGTATCTTTACGACACCGCCTGTTTTTTATTTAAAAACCTATTGAATTATGGTGATTTAAGGTTACGTCTGAATTTAGTATCTATTAATGTTTTTATTCCTCTGTTCAAAATTTTTTATTTTTTGTAATTGGCGGCTATCAAATTAGAATAAATACTGTTTGTTTTTTTTTGACGTATAATCGATACAACGTATCGATACAAAAACGATGTTCTACTGTTCAAAATTTATTTTATTTTAAAATTTTGTAGTTGGCGGCTATCAAATTAGTATAAATACTGTTTGTTTTATTTGACGTAAAAGCGATACAACGATTCGATACAAAAACGATGTACAGAATACACACGCATGAAGTAATCGTATGATCCCATGTGGGGTAAGTCTAATCAGCTATGAAAATTAGGTTCCGCTACGAATCTTCTGCTTTGTACTGGTAATGTGGAATTTAATTACTATTTCCAAATATTATTAGTGTGTGATGGCTTAGACGTAACATTCTTGATGTTTAATTTGCGTTCAATCATAGTCTACTTCCATTTTGATTATTTACGTGGTTTATTACGTACATGGATAATTTTAATCAAATGTTAATATGAATTTGTGTTGTAAATTTTAGACTCACATTTTAAATTAATTTTATAATATTTTATGTACTTTTAATCTTAAGATTATAATTATATTTATTATTAATAGTCATATTATTTGTAGAAGACTGAAATGAAATATTCTTACTTAAATAGGCCTTTACTGCCACTTATGAATGGTCTGGCTTTAACGCCGGTTCCAAAGGTGGCTTTTACTGAGAAGAGTGCCGGCTATGAACACAGCACTTTTTTGTATACCGCTTGGTCCGACGAACAAGCACACGGTTCACCTAATGGTAAGTGGTCACCGCCGCCTATGGACATTTGAAGCATAGCCAATGCGTTGTCGACCCTGAAACGTGAAGTTGTTAAGTCTCATATGCCTGTTGTATGTATTAGTATTTTTTTATTTTGTTGTTATTTTGCATCTAACCAGAAATCAAACATCACTCAACCACACCATCTCACTACAATACTCCTCATATTTTAAAGCATCTCGGGTAACTTCATCATCCATCATCCAATTAGCCACGCGATCAATCATCGGCCCGATCACTCCCCTGGCCGTGCACCTCGATATTTTTCCCACTCTTTTGTACCAGGACCTCTAGGGACTTGTTAATCACGTGTGAGATACGAGTGTAACGTTGATAGATTATTATTGTAATATATTTTGATAATATTGTTAACAATTTTATTTGTTGAATGTGATGTTCTATGGGAGTTTAGAGAGTTTTTTTTCAAGTGTTCTTTGGTTATTTGGATCCTAGCTTCTGTCTTCCAGTTTCATTTAAGTCCCGATGACCTCAATAATGAAAAAGAAGGCATAATGTAGCTTTCTAAAATTTAATGATTTTTTTAAATTGGTTGATTAGTTTCGGAGATAATCTCCTGCAGCATAACTATACCTCTTCATAATGTATGTCTTAATATATGGTGGTAGCTTCAGTAGCTTTATGTTTATGAAATTTCAACACTTAAAACATCAAGGGTAAACATCCTAGGATATTTTGATGCTTATTATTTTTAATCTAGAAGCTGCACTTCATAAAGAACCAGGCACAAGTATTGTATGGCTTCTTTTACTACATCAAGCCACTGATACCGATGACTTATACTGAGAAAAGTAAAAAAGATAAACTGAACCAAGTTGTTTAAAAATAAAATTTCTTAAACAATATCAGTTAAATAAAGTGTTTGTAACAAGCACTCCTTCAATCACGATAATATAAAATCCAACAAAACGGCACGCTATAAAGAGATGAACAATAATTCTTTTTTATTACGCGCCAAAGTGGGAATCTCATTGTCGGCGAGGAAATAAATAATATCAAAAGGAAAAAGAAAAGGGAAATAACACAACATAAAATATTAAGATTCACCCTGGATTGGCATCATTCTGCGGTCGCCACGGATTTCTTAGGGTGGCGGTGGCGGCTATACCTACATCTTTGAATGTTAATGTTATTTGCATATCCGAGAAGTCATGAAATAAATCAGCCGAGACGGACAGCGGGGACGGCTATTCATTATGCCTTCTTTGTCTACACGACTAGCAATTAATGCAAAAAAATATCTTTTGTTATCTTTTTGCATTGTGATTTTAAAATTCAATCGATACTTGTTCTTTTATGGAATTCAAGTATTGGACTTTTCAATTTATTACATACATTCACAGAAATAATATTGTTATTCACATAAAATAAATCTCTTCAGTACACAGGCAATGGATTCAAAACATTACTCGAAATCCCTGAAATAAAGTCTAAATCACACTTTACATTTGGAAATCCGTGTGAGTTGAAAGAGGTGAGCCCCGCAAGGATAATGTTGGGATCTGCCATCAAATTGCGCCGTATTGTGTCAAATACGAGAAAAACGGCGAAAGTGTTAGTGTGTCATTTACATAAGTCGAGACAGAGGGTCTACGATATACACAAAAATATTCAGGGCCGAGGTGATGAGAGCCCTCCGGGCGACTTTCATGCATAGCCTTTATGATGGGGAAAATATTTACAGCCGGCGCGAAAACGCAATATTTATGAACCGGCTGAAATAGCGCAAGCCATTCATGTGAGGGAACTTTGTACAATATTCGACGGTGATGCGGTTTATTGTTTTATATTGGGTTAGCAATAAATTGTAAGTTATTGCTTCGTGTTTTTATCATCGCAACGTTAAAGAGTTTACATCAGTTGTAAACACACAAATTGATGCGTTAAATAAATATGAGAGACGAAAAGTTTCCATTGTTTACAAACTGACAGTACGATCATTATCGATTGTGCAGGCGGGAAAGTTTTTATGAATTAACCGTCAAACAAGTAAAGAAGAACAATGAAAAAACAAACTCTTCAAACAAAAATCGATGACAATCTGGGCCAAAAACTTTGTAGAACTTCGCCGGCAAAAAGATTTATATACTTATAAAAAAGTGAACGGGAAAAGAAGTTTTGGAAAAACTTTAAATTGCGACCTTGAACCGAGTAAACTTTGTTTCAGATTACTATTAGTGAAGTCGAACTCTGGAAGTTTTTAATGGGATGGGGTTACAGCTCGCGGACAGCGCGTGTCATTAACTTCGGGATAAATATAATAGGGATATTTGGTTTTTGATTAGGGGGTTACCCCCTGGTTTAAGCATGGTACACATTTAATATTTGCGAATAGAGTGCGATGAACCAGGGATCGATCGCAGATGGGTAGAGTGCGCCCGGCCGCGGTCCGCGGTCGACGTCAAACTTTTGGGTCGGTTTTAATGAAACAATTCCCGAACTTCACTGAATTTGGGTCATTGTGTACAACACTTACGCGTAACGCTCATGAGTACACGGCACGGATTTCGTTTGATTACATTCACATGTTATTAACATCAGTAAATAAACATTATGAAATCACATAGTAACGGTGACTTTTGTTAAGTTTGCTGAACCTCCTTCTACGATACCAGACTTCTACCCTTGTTTAGTCCTGATGGTTGTTATTTGAATATAGCTCCATATTTACTGTGTATTCAGTGGAATCTAGAATTGATAGATAAATAGAATTGATAACTATACATTTACATTACCGAATTGAGCCATTTTAGATGTAACAAAGAAAAGAAAAAGGGCATCTTGTAAAACAATGTGCTCATCAACATTTCCATCTAAAAGACGTTTAAGTGACGAGTCTCCGTCAATTGCGACATCGTTTCCTTTATTAACTGTTAACTAGGACCGGGTGTTTATGTAAATTGTTATTGCTTTTTTAAGAAAAAACCTCGTTTGACACGTCGCGAGGCCCTCTCGTTATTACTGGAGTACGCTTAGCCCCGCTTGGGACACAATGGGATTTTGAAGGTAAATAAGTCTTTAAAAGAGGAATAAGTAAATTAGAAGCGACAAGATAGGAATCTCCCCTATTTTTTTCCGAAGGTTGGGGCGAGAAAAAAGGCGATCGCCTTGGAGTCGGGACATGCAGGTTGGTTAAATATGGAGTGATGTTATTTTCGTAAAAGGAAAGTATAGAAGATAGAAAATTCAAGAAAAATCGTGGACCTATCTCTTATTTTGTTAACAAATTTGAAAGAATTAATTAACAAACCTACAACTTACTTTAAATAAAAAAATGTATACGCACAAAAGACAAATAAGTTACTAATAATACATTAATTATCAATTTATCCCACTGTGGTAAATATTTTAATGTGGATGTTCTCAATAGAAAAAAAATCATATTAGGTGCTTTTTTACCTTCGGATCACTTCCTAATGACTACAGACGACAATGAATAAGATCACCTTTGATGCTCCATCACCTATCTCCTCCTATGACCGTAATGAAATTGGTTATCTCATTAGACAGATGTAGGTTTCATATAAAACAAAAATAATCTAATTTCTTTTTATCCATTACTAAACCAATTTTCCTTTTACATAGGTAATTGAAAGCCAAACCAGAAATTAATATTAAAAGAGTCTGACAGTGAAAAATCAATAAGAAAGCCGTTTCCACACGTCTGTTCTCCAAAAAATCTCTTTAAGGGTGAGTGCGGCGACACTCGGCCGGTATCATAACAGCTGCTTCCAGCGATACCTACTTATTAAGCCATCGGGCTGAGTACGAGCACCTCAGCCTTCGCCATTATACCTGCTCATGTTTTTAAATTATAATCTGCTGGCGGATTACAGGGTTTTTGAAGCCAATTAACTTTATCTTCTATCCTTATTTATGTAGAGAATATATTAGATCGTTTGATATGTACTTAGTGTCCCTGTTTTACCCGACTTACTCGTTGGCATGGAAATTTTTGATTTGGTTAAATTTTTCCAATAATGCGAAATACAATTTTTAAGGAGGCAATTGGTACTAGAGAACCGTTCCTAATGCAAGCTATTATATATACTATACTGTATACAGAGTTGAGAATATCGTGTGTCATTTGAATTAAGTTTCGCAGAACTTCACGATTTTAAACAAATTTCGTGATGACAGGAGTATTTAATAAATAAAATAAACATTGTATGATATTCTTCCATTTTCTATTTACGGAAATTAAAATAATGGTCTAAATATAATGCGTTTTAGGTCTTATTCGTATAAGCAATTGAGTCATATTTGACGAAAAATTTGTCAAGTAATTTAAAATAGACTATGTAAAATTATTTGTTGAAATAATTAGATTCGGTCCTTTTACGCGTGAGACAGATTTGTGTTGAAATTAGGTTCGTTTGCCGAAGGGAAGACTGGGAATGACATGACAGCTGTCAAAATATTCTCATTTTAAATTGAATTATTCCACTGTAGTAAAATAATTCGCGCCTTCTAATATTGTAAAAGCTAAGGTAATTCTGTACCTGATTGTTTGTTGCCTTTTTACGACTAAACGATGACCTATTCTTGTAAAAATATAGTAATTAGTTAGTTCAGGTTCTGGAAAAGAAATAGAGTATTTTTTATTACTAAATAAAGGCTAGAGAGCCTGACGTATTGTACCTGGGAAAACAAAATTTTAAATTAAAATACGTCACATTGGTATGAGGTAGAAACTATTTATAGTTATACTATGCATTATAAATAAAATAATCGATGACTTTTTAGCATTTTTGTAGTGCGTTAATTCAACATCATGGATACATCGCGTAAAACAAATCCTCTAAGAAACTCCACATGCCCCTTTTAATGTCCCCAGTAGACAGGAACAGAGTTTGGTGAATACTGAAAATGATCTTACAAAGTATAGGCCGAAATTTTGCATCGCTCCCAGTTGACGCCTCGAGGCGTCAAGGTGTCGCCTCAAGTCTTCAAGGCGTGCTGTGCCGATGAGTTGAGGCGTTATGCAAATGTTATGGACAACAAAAAACTTAATGTCAATGATAAGTGCGCCCCCTAGGGGTCGATCACGCGCACTCCGCTTTTTTACGCATCTCGATTGCCTGGCTATTGTTACTCAGTTTAATTTATTTTAACGATGTTGTTTTTGAAAATATTAAGACAATAATAATCGTCTAACAATATCAATAAATGGGATGGACTATTGTTACTGTACTAATAAATATCCTGGGATATTCTTTACACACGATCTGATCCTTAACTAAATAGAGCTTGTACTATGGAAACTAGATAACTTTTTTTTTCTAATTTACATACCTACTTACATACACTCAGATATAACAAACAAATTCATACACACAAATGTTTGTCCTGGGTGGAAATCGAACCCACGACCTGTTATTTGGTACTCAGGGTAACTAGCCACCAAGCCAACTGGCCCGGCAAATCTACTAGATTTAGTTCAAACATTTCTAATTAGTGAAATTAATTAGATTTTCTAGACTATCCTATTTCTATCATAACACAAATATTACAAGAAACGAACTGAATTTCGAGGAGCAAAAACAAGTGGAAGCGTCGTCTACACATGTACCAATAGATAGCTACCGATTTAATATCCCACTCATAATTGAAGCGAACGCTCTTCCAAACCCATTACGTGGAGCTCGTAGACTCGACGAGGCCTTGCCGAGGTAATGAACTCACATTATAAATGCAACGAGGCATCGCCTCCGCCGATGCACCGCGAGAACACTCCGACGCGAAGAATTAATTCATTTGCATGTAAAACTTCACCTAAGGAACGCTACTTAAGATTAGGTACGTGATGCTGAAGGGAGAAATCGATATACTTACTAGGTTACTGGCTGTCTGGATGAGGCTTACTAAGTTACTGTGCAAGAAAATATTCTTATGTCAAGTGTCCACTTTGATTTCCTTTCATTTAGTGACTTTGGATTAAAATTTTAACATGGTGATGTTAACTTACACTATGTTCATCTGAGACTAAGTGTATCTGAGCTTTGTATAGATTTATAATTGGTCAGTTGGCTTGGTGGTTAACACTCTGACTGCCAAGCCGAAGGTCGCGGGTTCGATTCCGATTCAGGACAAACATTTGTGTGCTTGAACATGTCTGTTTGTTCTGTGTCTGGGTGTAAATATCTATATAAGTTTGTATTTAGAAAAAAAAGTAGTATATGTAGTATATCAGTTATCTGGTTTCCATAGTACAAGCTCTGCTTAGTTTGGGACCATTTTGCCGTGTGTAAAAGAATGTCCCGGGATATATATTAATAATTATGTCTAGTAAAATTATTCGGACATATACCTGCATTTTGCGGAACTCTTTATAAGTTTTATGCAGTCATCCCCTATTTGAGACCTTCTCCTTAAGTAGGTGGTACCTACTTCATTCGAGGACTTTTTATAGTCACTCGGTACCTCTTAAGGACATTCATATGCAAAATTGTGACTGCAATTCCGTGAGGTGCAATTTAGTGATTGAGTGGGTACCAAATGGAAAACTGTAGTTTAATATTAATTCACCACAGATACTTAGGTTGATATTTATAAAATTGTCAAATGACTAAATAATACTTGTAAATTTGCTATTAAAAGCGACTTGGGAATAGTTCAGCTAAATAAATTAATAGAATATTTGGTTAATTTAAACTTTCCAACAGAAATAAAACACACACCTAAATGTGCGCGATAATATTTTTAAACTCTCGGGTGACGCTTACGTTTTATTTCCAAAAAAAATCTTAGACAGGCTGTGTTAAAAGAAAAAGGACATTCTTTTTAAAATTTCACGAAGCATTCGCCCAGCTTGACATGTTTTCCTTGAGGCGCTGCGGGCGCGTGTGCATTTTTAATTTTAATATCCACTCAGCTGTAGATGACGCGTTGAATTTTTACTGAAGCGGCCATTTACAGTCTTATTAACAAGGGTTGGTTAATTCTACAGCAAGCTTAACTAGCACCGATATTAATTGGTTTAATATACTTTTTAAATGAACGCATTTCAGGCATAAAAAATAACACCAAAAATATATTTGATATTTATTTTAGCTGCGTTTAAGTTCTCTAGTAATAATCTCTCTCATAAATCTTTGATACAAAGCTATGATAAAATTTTGTAACACTGCATTTTTATTGTACCACTAGCTGTTCCCGGTATGCGTAACAATGACCCATCGAATCACGAGTTATAGTATTGAATTCATTTCAAAACCTCATTTCGACTATTTCAGACACATACTCTTTTTTTATCGGTCCAGCCACACTCAAGTAATGCACTTAGTTACCAACAAGGAACATTCAATTGTTATTTGTTTAGTAGACGAGTTTTTTATTTAATCAACACGAGAAACCAATAAAGATGTCACGTTGCCTTCTCCTAAAGTCCATAACATTAAAAAGTTTACGTAACGAAAACTTTCCATCCGTGCTCAATTCATTTTTCGCGTAAGACGCACGGCCCCGATAAAGATCCGACGTCACAGCTAATAAAACATAAACCCTTCCGATATGTTTATCACGCGGTGGACCCATGATTTAGCGCCTGACAGCCCTATTTCACAGCCACGGAGCGTTTTCCAAATTGAATTGATATGTTTCCGCTAACGCACAGAGCGGCGGGCCGCAGCATTTTTCAGAACGTATCGCGTATGATGCGCGAGCCAAAATGGGCGGAAAAATATGGTGCTATGGTTTGCAACGGAATCACCTTTAATATTCAATTTTATTTAAAAAACATATTTTTCATCCGATATTACAGCATTTTTTTTAAATAGGTATATTCATGTTTTAAAAGTATACGTAAATAAATACAAATTCAAAAACTATTTTAAATTACAGTCAACCGTTAATAACTTCACAATATGGTTTTCAATTAGAAAAGACCAACAAAGATATGAATGCTGTTTTGTTTTATGATATAAAATTATACTCAAAATGATCATGCGATCCCTACACGTCATACCAAGTGTGAGATAGGGGTGTAGTAAAGAGTGCAAACGATCGGGTCGCCGTGTCTGACGCGGTGCTTACTAAGAACATTGACAATTTTATTATATCGTATCTATAAGGTTGAAAATACAACGTCATCTGTTACACCTAATTCATAGTAGATATTTATTGATGGTATAATGTCAAAAAATATTAAATTGCTAGCTGTCCTCTTGCCGACCCCAGATAAGATATCATCTTATGTCAATTTCTGTTGTTTAACCCCGTCTCTCAAAATCGGTTATGTAGTTTTGTAGGGATTAATAGATAAATTTATTTTCGCCTTTATAATATTAAAAAGTACGATACCAATAAATAAATAAATATACCAGGACATTCTTTCTATCAATTGATCCAACACTTAGTAGAGCGTTTACCTCTTGTATCTTCTCCTTTTTTTTAATACTTGCTGAATAAATATTATCTATTTTAAACTAATATTATATATTAGTTACACCCAGACACTGAGCAAACAGCAGGCACATAAATGTTTGTCCTGGGTGGGAATCGAACCCGCAACCTGTGGCATGGCAGCCAGGGTTTCTAAACACCAAGAAAACTACCCCAATCTATGGATGGAATCACAAACAAGATAAGCTAGATATTATTCTATATTTATCCTTCTAAATATATATAAATATTCAAAATTAAGTTACTTTGACGCACCAAAAATACTGAATATATCGAGATAGGACTGCTACCATTCGACGCGGATTTTTTCTTAAATGGTAATATGCTATATATAATATCCATAAACGCGTATGAAACCGCAGGGGACAGCTAGTTACGGTTAAAGAAACTTTATTCTCAAAAAGAATTTACATTCACTTAATATGAGAGCTTAAAAAACTAAATTTGTAGGTATTATAATTATTTATAGTATGCAAGCGTACTAAATTAACAACATAATTAAGGAGTTACAATATCATAATTATCGTTTCAATAATTTTATGAGGTAGGTAGTTTTGTAGTTGTTAGTTTACGTGTATATGTGGAGTTGATTTTATTCAGCTAGTATATTTGTCTCACGATGAATCTTGGGCTTTCGTATAATCTTAAGTCAAACATAACATAGATGTAAATATCCCAAAGAATGTAACTATCGTCTCAGATTAATATTAATGCTAGTCAGAACAATAACATAGCCAATTGGCCATTGGTAATAGATCTCAAGTTTACTCCAAGTTTTCTGTAGTAGATAACTAAGTTCTAGTTGTGTAACTTGCTTTATAGGTTATTCGTGAGATGAGGGTTTTATCAAATCCACTCGGTTGACGGCTTAGGAAGCTAGATGATATTGATAATAGTAAACGATAAGATGTAGAGATGGACAATAGACTATGTATTAATAGCTTCTGGGTTCCCTTGTTACTATTTCGATCGAATTTGAATTACATGTTTAGATGGTGTAAAGAGGGTCTCAGAAAAGACTTTTATGCGATTATTATAGGAAATTATTATTGATTAGTTGATGATTTTTACACTTTCTGTAAGTTAAATATGCTATGAGCAGGGTCATCTATAAAAAAATACAACACAAATATTTTTTTTTGAGATTTATTTTTAAGCAAATATAATTTAAAAATAAAACCTTCCTAAAAAACGTTTGTTATAATTAAAGCTGAGATCAGTTACTATTCATAATTTGATGGTTTGCACTCACTGTATAATCACTATATTCAGCATAACTTAACCAAAATTACTAAACAAATATATTTTTTTGCGACTATTTTAACCAAATACAATTTAAAAATAAAACCTTCGTCCAAAGTAAAGATTGTGATTATTACGGGATAGATCAGTTATTATTAATTGTTTTATGATTTTTGTATCACCAGCATTATTTTTCCAACATGAGTAAATAAATCTTATTTGTGAGTATTCTAACTGAACAGAATATAAAAATAAAGTCTTCGTCCAAACAAAAAGGTTAAGAAAATATTTCAGTAAACCACGCACCCTGCTGGGTACAAATCCAAAAGCACCTTGCCCTACCAACTGTATCAAAATGATAAAAATGTTGAGATCCAATAACCATTCATCCATCAAGTGTCAAGATATAATCTTAGGGATGGTGGTGCGACTTGCTTAGCCCCAGACTTGGGGTGAAACCGGCGAATATAAAAATGCCTGCAAGATTTACAGGTTTCGAGGAAAGATATGGCGCACAGATTTGGTTGCAATGTCGCTGTGTAACCACGTGAATATCAGGTGAGATTGTGCTTTATAAATGTTTTGTATAATATTGGTGAAAATCTTTTTCAACCTAATAATTACTTGATTTTTATTCAAAATTCAAATTCAAAATTCAAAACCATTTATTCAGTTTAGACCCTCAGAAGGCACTTATGAAGGTCAAATTTAAAGTTACTGAAGCTACTTATTAGATTATTGCCTCTAAGCATAGCATGTATCTTTCGATACCAGAATACTGAAACTGAAAACCAGGTTTTTTTTTATTTTATTTTATTTTATTTATAGGTAAACGCTATAAAAACAACAATAAAAATATAATAAGTTTATCTTCGCCAAAACTTTACCCGTAGGTGGGTAAACTTTCAAGATATCATTTCGCCTAAACGCAGGGCAGTAAGAAATCTGTTTGTATCTGGCATTCCGGGCCAGCGAGCGATTTAAATCTCTTAAGCTCACTGCGACCGGCCGCGGGCGCCACTCGAGAACTCACAAATCTTTCATAATCTCAAAAGATCCCACGAGGGGCGTTTTTCATAGTGTACTTACAGCTCTAAAGGTCGGAAAAACAACTACTCATGAAAAAGGTTTTGTTGTTTTTACCAAATCAAGTAATAGGTTTTCATATGAAATGACTCCATCAACAATGTTTTAATTTTATTTCCCCGTATCGTATCATATATTTATATTTGACGATACGGAGGGCCCGAGCAGGTACGGCCGGTATTCATAAGCAAATACAAGGCGAGGGACCCCATAATTTTCGGTTTGCATTTTTCCATCGCGACCGCGAACTCGATTTTCACTCCCAAGGGCGAACGGACGCTCGGCCTCAAAAATATTAATGAAAATTTTTACATAAATTTATTCGAGTGAGGGGCACATGCGTCGTTCCGGGAGTCGATGGGGCACGCTCCTGTTTTTTTATTTATTAATTTAATGGTATTTTCGGTCTAATTACCTGGCTGAGGTATAATTCATTGGCTTTGTGTAACGAATATTTGTGGGTATTCGTGTGTGGAATTGTTTATATTGGTGGAAAAATCAGTCGACCATTTATTGGCTACAAGGATATATTTTATAATTTTTATTCTCAATATAAAACCATCCACAACAAGATAGTTAAATGAGAGCATTTAAAGAATATTAATTAATCTTTATTATTAATAGGAGTTCTGCTAAAAAAGATTTTAGTTTAATAACTCGAGCGCAGTAGTACCTACATACAGATCCGCCCCCTGTTTATTGAGTTTACTATAAAAAGCAAAGCATTCTTGGCTTTAACCCTTCACCGGCGGCATCAAAAGAACAAACGCAATATATCGGGGGTTCGGCTTAATTTGCCCGCTACCGAACTTTAATGCGAGTAGCCCCGAATGCTCCAAATTACTTCGCGATATTTTTAACGTACGGAATGCAACCGTTTTAGGTTACGCGTACAATATTAACTGGATTCTTTGCCTGAAGGTTCAGGCTATTATTACCAGTTAACATAGTATGTGGATGCTTCAGGACAGTAATCTTATACTACTCTTCAATCACTTATTCTACTAATATTATGAATGGTATTATTATGTATATATTACTATATTACAGGCCAATTGGCTTGGTGGTTAGCGACCCTGACTGCCAAGTCGAAGGTCGGGGGTTCGATTCCCACCCAAGATAAATATTTGTGTGCATGAATATGTCTGTTTGTTCTATATCTGGGTGTAAATATCTATATAATATATGATAGTAATTAAAAAAATAAAAAGTAGTATATGTAGTATATAAGTTATCTGGTTTCCATAGTACAGGCTTTTTTGGTTTGGCATCAGATGGCCGTGTGTAAAAGAATGTCCCAGGATATATATTTATAGTTTGTGGGGATGAATATTAATTTGTTACTCTTTCACGCAATATCTATCTAACGGATTGGGATGAAGCTTAAGATAAGATTGATTTATTTGCCAGAAACATTGTTATATACATACATAGATGTAAAATTTTAGTCAAAGTCCTTTATGCTTTGCCATAATGGCGTGCAAATATACATTGTAATGAAATAACTTGTATTATAGCTTGGCACATACCTGCCCTGGAATAACATATATACTTCTTATAATTCCGGGATAATTAACGTCTCTCGGGACCGCAGGTGAAACCGTTTGGGACAGCTAGTGTTTAAATTATTTCGATTCTAATTTATTTTTTACATTTATAAACGAGAACAAAAGTAGGGGGGTTTCTTATTTGTCGCGCTGTGCTAAGATTTAATTTTTTTTCTCCAAATGAATTTCCCATCTTGGGGGACATTGGCTTCTTGCCTTGTTTACAGAGAGCTCCCGACGAGTCCCACTTTGTTGTTTAATGAAATTATCGGTTTACCGAGCAAATGAACAAAGCCAGATTTCGCTTTCGACGGCTCGAGCTCGGTCAAAAAAGGAGGGGAGAAGCTTGTTTTTGTTTTTCACCGAGGTGGTCCGAATGGACTCCTTTGTGGTTTTCTTTGGCTCGGCGCAGCACTTAATCAATTATGATCGATTCGTTAATTCAAGATGCAAAGGGGATTAACTCGGTTCCAACCTTTTGTAGTTCGGAGAGAATTTAATTAAAAGTTATAAGAACTGTTTATACTTATTATATACACGTGTTGATCCAAATTCAGCTTTTTTCATAAAATCTATATCATCACTTAATGTATTGTTAAAACCAGTTTGACATTTTTGAATGACTCTCGTAGCAGTTTGCTACGAATGTGCTACGCGCCGTAGCAATCAAATCATTCGAGAATACGATCATTCAAATAAAAAGGTCACATGTCATAAAAAATATGATATAGTAAATGAGTTATGAAGAAATCTCATGAAGTTCTACAAAATGTTCCCACTCTTAATTGCAAGAAGTTCACACGTAAAAGAAAAGCGACACATAGCGCAACTAAAGGACAGCCCATGAACTCATGAAAAGAATATGTCGACCCTTACGACACTAATGGCCGTTCCACTTAATTATATAAAGTGCTTAAGTAAATGATAGCTAATTCAGGAGTGTGCGCGTACCGTCCCGTAAACAAGAGGTGTGACTTTTCACCATTGTCGACGATCTGTCACTTCCACTTCCGCCACGGACCTTTTTCCGCAATTCTTTCTCTTATTGTTGCCCTTTCTGTGAAAAGAATACTTTCTTCATTCTTTTTTTTCATCCGGTGCCTGCAATTGTCACCCCCCGGTAGTGTTTGTTGTGCGTTGATTAAATACTGCTGTCAAATTTAGTTAATTTTTCCTTCTGTTCAGTGTTAGGGCTATTATAGGATGTTTTTTTAACAGGGATCATTCTGTTCTTGTAGGTTATGTATCTAAATGCATTAAAACGAAATATTGTCTTGTACAATAATCCATGATATTTCCATAAAAATTCTTGGGTATTTCGATCAATTTTTAATTTTCATAAAGCTGTAACCAATATCCCTATTCATTATTATTCTAAATTATTTTGACGGGCCTGTCAAATATTTTGATTCTAAATTATTTTTTCATCCGTGTCTTCGGCGTGTCGGTAGAAATTTACATTTAAATGGAACATCTGCGAACAGGTCGACCCTCTCAAGGCTTCCATAGAGTTTTTCTTACCCGCTAATTTGTAAATCGTTTCGTAATATAGAAAAATTAAAATGCTGATGTCATATTTTACCAGCTATTTATATGCAAATTTTCAAGACTTGGAAATCGGTGAAGGGATGGTTCTTGATTAAAATATCAATGGGTAATTTGTGAGATGCCATTCAAAAGACATTCTTAGCTCAAATTTGCGAGTCGTGATATGAATGTGAATATTCTTAAAATTCATAAAACCTTATGAACAAGGCTACTCAGTCAGGGGCGGGTAAGACGGTCTATATCTAAGATCATAAACCGAAAAGATTTATTTTAATCAATTTTATATTTATGTTTTAAATTAACTATAATGACTATAAGCTTCAAAGCTTCCTGCGGCCTCGAGTGACAATACAAAACTTATAAAGTTCGAACCGCCTATGAATGTTTCGGAACCGTCTAACAAAACATTGACGCACCGTATTCTAATATCAGCAATTACAATGCAGAATTTCCACCAGTACAACAGCCCTGATGAGCTTTAATCTTGACTCTCATCCCATTTCTCAACGCGGAACATCACTGCAATTATTTGTAAGAAGGGGTTGAAGACGGCCGTAGTAAACCTAATGCCGCAATATTCGTAAATTAAGTACCTTCGCCAGAGCCGGGGCCAGTAAATATTATTTTTTTATGTTAATAACCGCCCGATTGTGTTAATAAAGCCTTACATCTCGTAATTAGCCGACCCATTGTCTGCGGAGGCGGCGGAGCGTTGCCGGAGAAATGAATTGAAATAATTTCATCGAATTACCGCTCGTATTTCAAATGCAGAGATTTTTGTATCATGCCATCCCTGTCAGGTATATCAGAAACTGTGAACATTATAACGGAAACTCGATCATATGTATTATAGTATACGAGGTTGCATTCACAACAGGCATTCAGCGGTTTACTTTAAGCATTTGTAAGAAGAACGTTCACGGAATGATTCTCTTCTCAAACCAACATTTATATTGAAATAAGCGTCATAATCTGTTCCGCTCAGCAGCTTCGACGTCATCATCGTCTCCGCAACACTGGGTCCATTAATTAATAAATTAAACAATGCCGTTCTTAATTCAGCAGCGGCTTGCTTGAGCCACACTCAAAATATTTGCCATGTATAAATTCTCGAGTTGGATGATGAAGACACCCCTTCAACGCCGGCCCTTCTTTATAGCTCTATTTGTGTATTTTAATTACTGTCATTATATGCTAATGACTACCATCCCTTTTTCTTATCCTTCCAAATGGGTTATTGCAGACTTATATCTATATCGCGCAGTTTTGTCGAGTAATTTTAAAGATTTAAATAATAATAATGGCATTCGCAGTCTAGGAAGGATTATTCGTAAAATTTTTTTGCCAAATGTTTTTGATTAATTGTTTCAAGCTGAAGGGAGATTTCGACTGTAATTTATTTTGTGTTATTAAGTTGACGAGGAAGTCGTTTGGTGAGTCGGAAAATTGACTCGTCTTGTTGTAATTGTGATCGGTGATCGTTTGTTATTTGTTTATTTTTTGTCTCGTCATTTCTGTAGTTGCTACTGTATTCGTAGGTAGTACCAAACAATGCACTATGAGGATCGAAATAAGAGACTTCAAAAATCAATACTTAATATTTCTCCAAACATTCGTTTGTTTATCCATTAGATATACGTACTTAAAGCTGCCAAAGCTTAACATCGAGTGTTTTAAGCAAAACAACACAAGACATAATAAAATAATGCTTCATCGTGAGAAATTCCACCCCACAAAAGAGTGGTAAAGATGCAAATCGCATCTTAACGACACACATTTTCTTTCCCTCGTATGCTGAAATCTTGGAATTCTTTTACATAATCATGTGTTGAAAATATAACAGCTTTTTAGGGAGGGCGTTTGATAAACTCATTGTTACGTATGCAAGGTGCGTCGACGAAATAATACATACAAGTATTTAGCATAATCTTCTGTTTTAGGGAAGGAAGTAAAAATTATTTTATTTGGCATCTTGTTGCTTGGAATATCCAAGAAAGTATCTTAGATACCATAATATAATGAAGTCACATAATTATAATAGCTATTTTATTTTAGTTTAATTAACTTTGACTATCCAGTTAATTTCGATATTTTATCTATATTTTGCAAAGAGTAATTGGTGAGTTTATTGCCGGCACTTTTCAGTAAAAGCAATCTTTCGAACCGATGTTAGAGTCTGACCATTCAAAAGTGCCTGTAAATTAATAACCGACAATAAAATAAACAAATAAAATTTGAATAAAATATTTTATTTCATTTCATTATGGAACCACTAAGCGGTGCGTCACACATCAACAAGAAATTAGCCTTGCACGTATACAGGGCTGGGTAAAAGCGACTTTACAGTTTTTACCCTCGTTTTACTGTCAGTAAAGACATCGCCTGTACATATTTAGTGAGATCATTGCTTTTTACGAAGCCTCATTTCATAGTGTTTACGAGCGCGTCACCAGTTACTGTTATGTTACAAGAAAAGGGGTTAATGTTGCATTTTTGTGATGTTGCAGCTGTACAATCTGCTCTAAAGCTACTGAGGTGCTGACAATATTTTCGTTGTTTCAATAACAATAAAGTTTTCAGAGTAGCTTGATGATACCGTAGCAAATATTCCAAATAATACGCTCTCGACAAACAGCCCAGCATCCACTGTTGAATATGGTTAGACTTACAATTTGTGCAATAATAAAAGACCGATACCAAGCGGTCCTTACACGTCAGAAGACAAGCAGGTAAGTGGTCTGTTACTTATGGACAGCAGATGTTTTTTCTTATACCATTATACTTTGGCCACCCAGCAAGCAGACGGTCCACCTGATGGTAAGTGGTCACCGCCGACTATGGACATTTGCAACACCAGGGGTATGGCCAATACGTGAGACAATTAGTTTGTGTGTCTATAATTTCACCGGTCGATGATTTTAACCGCAAAACAGTAATACAAGTGCAGTACTGATTCACGGTGGAAATGGGTAAGGTAGTATTTCCTCGGAAGAACGCTGCACTAAGAACTCTGCCACTCTAAATAGTAGTAGTAGTAATAGTAAATATAAGGGAAATGGCAATTTGTTACTTGACAATATTTTGTATCGACCTCAAATTGTAAAATTATTACTATTAGTTTAATACATTGTATTAATATTATCATAAAACTCATCCATGAATAATGTAATAGGCATAATCTACTCATATTTTCCTTTAAAAAGTCACTTGGCTCGGTTTCATATATTTATTGCCATTGAAAATCCAGTTCTGGAAATGTATTCGGGCGTACGGCGCGTAGCATGTTTCCTTGTCGCATTAGGCATAAGTAGTGCTCTCTCCTCACCCTATTAACGGTGATATATGCGACAATTCTTTCTCCCGAATCCACGAAACAGAAGGGAAGCGGTGTCATATCGCGCGCTCCACTTACCATCGACACCTCACGCTCGTGGGTGACGCGCTAATTCTATGCTGATAAATGATTTGAATTTGGAATAGGATTTTCTGGTGACAGTGTTGCCTTGTTTCAAAAAATAATATGTGGAAGATTCAGGTGGTGTATAGAGGTACGTGCATTTTGCAATGTATTCTCAAATAATAATGTTATAAATAATACATTATTAGTACAGTATTACAACAGTTCATGATAATATAATATGGTTTTTTATTAATTAATTTAACTACGCCACGTCGTTTACACGTGCCTAAATTGTATAATTTTACACAGATCCTAAAAACATATTTTCATACATAACTTACCTTATTTTATAAATTCCTGTTAAAACGAAGAATACATGCACGGTGGCTCTACGTGTACTGATACCGCCTAAAGGGTAACCGATGTAAGAAAAACCTTTACCCAATCCAGACTAATAAGAAGCGAACACGCGTCCCAAACGCGATTCACGTGTTCAGACAAAAACCGTCTATGTTCCCCTTCGAAGACACCCATGTGCGTGATGTATGCAAAAAGGGAATTGAATAAGGTGATTTCGTTCCGCGGGGTCGCTCCCGTAGGAAAAGAATCCACCGCTCGGTAATGGCGAATACAATAAATTTTCATAAACAAATTGCGATTTGATGGCGGCATATCGGCGCGCGGCGCGTGTACCAACTCCCAATAAGGATTGATAGGGAAACAATGTTGGTACACTGATCGAATGTCAATTTGAGGACGCGCGTTCGGCCTGTCGCCGAATAATTTCGCGTAATGGCGTACACGTCGCCTTAACGATGTGTGGATCGGCGGAGCATGCTGTGCTCAGTGGATTTCCTTGTTTTTCTACGTAATTGAATATGTCTTTTTCGATATATTTTGGGGATGAAGATTATTGTTCCCAGAAAAAGCATTGTGCTTATTGTTAAGAGAATATTTGTTAAATTCGAAGTGAAAAATTAGATTTGAAAATAAGACGTCAATATTTTTTTGTGTCTTTAAATTCTTAAATAAATAATATAGCTTTATTAGGGTGTGGCTATTTTAAATACAGGTTTGGTGCACCTGTGCCCTATGACCCAAAGAGTACATGGGTATAAATCAAGCGCTCCCCACGGCAGCACGTCAGTAACAGAGATCATTACTGGTATATCATGGGATATATATATTAAGCAACGTAGAAAATTATGAGAAATATGACATCAATGAATTAAATTTTTTTTGAGTTAATTAAATTGTTTAAATTATAATTTAACCTTTGTTGTCAATACTTTTTTGGCTGGCTACATCCCTCATATAAAGAATATAAGAAGTTAAGACTGCCTCAGTAGGCAGTTATAGTTGTATAGTTATGGTGAGTTCCGACGACTGTACATGAAACTTAGTATCATTATTGGCCTTCCCCCACCCCATCACCACGGTGAGGTTATGATCGAACACAAACTTTTAACAAAAGAAAAAAATCTTATGATGTAAGTTGAATATTCTACATAAAACATGCAACAAAGATATTATCATTTTAAGGGATTTCTGAATTATTTAAACGATTATTAGACGATGCTATATTGGAAATTATCCGCTGATGAATATGGGTTTCATGCTGAAGAATGCCTCTTCGAGGGTAAAGAGTTCATATAAAGTTTATTCATTATTTTAACCAGTGGTCGCCACGCGAACGAGATTCAACCGTACTTCTATATCTTTTAAGATAATTTTGTCAGATCCTCTATAATCATTGCATAGAACCTTTTTGAATTTTATTCTATTATAATACGTCAGCTGCGAGCTTGTACTACCCACAAATACGTAATTAGGTTTGTGTTTGACATTGATAGTTGGAACGTAATATATGTGTCAAACAAATGATAGTGTGTGTAATTTTTATTTAATTAATTTAATGTATTTTTATCGAAATTAGTATAAAAAATATAGCTTTATGCACTTCTTCTCCATATAAACTTCAACTATGTCAAATTTCACGTTCATCCGTTGGCGCAATTTTCATTAAAAGGGCTACAAAGTTTTTGCTTTACGTATATGAGATGATGATTTTTCATTGCCAGAATAGCTTCTGTCGGCATCTATCACATAGTTATAAATTTTTATAGCAATCTGTAGGTATATTTGCAAACTATGTAGGTACTAATCATTTTATTATATTCATTTATTAAATAAGACTTCAGAGAGAGAATCACTACAAAAACAAAGTCGGTTTCTCTGTCCCTATATCCATATGTACGCTTAAATCTTTAAAACTACGCAACGGATTATGATGCGTTTTTTTTTAATAGATAGAGTGATTAAAGAGGAAGGTTTTTATGTATAATACATGTGACATCCCACGGGAACGTGGGTAAAACCGCGGGGGACAGCTAGTCATTAATTTAATAATAATAATTTAGAATTATTGTTATACCTACACTATTAACATGTGTCCACAACATTAAAATTATGTGTAATCGATAAAACCTCCCAAAAACACTTTAGCTCCATTCATACAAGCTATTTAACACATCACCTGTGCACACGCATAATAAGAGAATCTTTCACAAGCGCCACCTCGCGGCACTTACGAGATGGGAGCCTGCCGCGTGTAGTCAAGAAGTTTTGACTTGCAAAGCAGCCGGAGATTTTTCAGGAGGGCGGTAATGACTGCTTGATGTGCTCCAAGTTTGGTTGGTATGGAGAGTAGCCTTTTATTTTTTGGGAAAATAGTTTACTTGAGTAAAATAGGTATAATGTTTCCATTCAAAATTGTAAAATTATTAGTAAACCAGTTTGTTAGTAATGTCCCAAACAAGAAAACTCAACAGGAAATTGTTTGGGACTTGACAGAGAAGGAGATCTAGCGTAATTAGTTACTAGATATTTTGTTTTTGTATAATCTTACAATGGATTTCCGCAAGGCCACGCCTGAGTCAATTAGTTAGTTAGTAATTAAATAAAAAAACATACGTCAGATGTCACAATCATCAGGTACATTGATGAGGTATAAAATACAAACCAAGTCGAAATTAAATATAATCTAAAAACTTCATTATTCATATTGAATAAAATACGTAGTCAGGCATTCTAGATATTCATATTTATGATACACGAACTGGAACTTCTCATTAAGCATTCAAATACCATTTCCTCACGTACGAAGGAAACGGGATTGTCACAATTCATATTGTTTCAGATCTCATAACGCGTGTAGCCCTTTGACTCGGAATTTCCATACAGAATGGTATAACAAAACGGTGTATCATAAAGGCGTCTCCACACTTGGCTAGCTCGCTGGCGCGTCACCTTTGATGCGCGTATGATTGCCCGCGCCCGCGACACATTGGATCTATATTGTTGTCTTTTTCAAGTTTCGTAATAAGGGATGAGGGTGTATTAAAGCCTTTTATCCGGCTCGTCACGCTGGCACGTGGGGTCGGGAAGGGGTTTAAGGTGAGCAAACATTAGCTCTTTTACATTTTTGCAATTTCATCGACGACGCCTGACGTCTGTTTACAGTAGCCAGAGTTTCAGCGGGATCGGCGAAGAAGGTTTTCGAGGGTGTTACAACTTTAACTCTTTTAAAAGGGTTCGAAAAAGTAAACGAGTTTTTAATGTTTGTTTACAGATGTGCTTAGTTGTGTTGCTAAAAGCTGTAGCAAAGTGCGGGGCATCAAGGAATCCCGAGTGAAGTTAAGCCGTCTATTAAGTCGGCGCTAGGCCCGAGGCCAAGTCAGTGCCGCAGACTGCCTGCAAATCTTGGCTGCATTCTCGAACATTCCAGAAGATGTAGCGAGGATTAAACGACGCGCTATATTCAACAATTACAGTATATTCCGGCTCTCACAGGTAAGACTGCATATTTTAGAAGCGAGACAATATTAGCCGCAGCACTCGTGTGGAAAATGAGACTGGTTTTGGTGCCTAATTTACAGTGCTTGTAATTTGAAGGAACATGCTCCATGCCGCGGCGCAGGTACGGGTGGCGTCGCTGCGAGCATTTTGAAATGTATTAGCTGAGTTCGCAAATATGCATAGTGAAACAATGCAGTGGTGTAAGCAAATGTTAGCATAACCAGAGGTGTCTAATGGGATGAAACACATGTGGGTGAACTAACATTTTATATTGTTGTACGATGTGTGCAAAAATCCTATGAAAAGTTTAGGATGCTTGAATTAATTGTAAAGTTTTCTTTTTTTTAAATTAATTTAAAATTTATTTTTATCAAGAAAATATGTTTTGTTTTTTTTAAACCAATTACTTACATATGTACATTCGATAAGACAATCTAAGCAACCAGCGTAAAATTGGATCACACATAAGATAAAAATGGCACATTTATAGCTAATTGCTGGCTGCAAAGGAAGCCGCGAGACACCACAACCACTGGTGCCACCACAGCCGAGGCGCGCGCCGCGGGCGACCACAATTCAGAAATAGCTCATAATTCACGCGTAATCTGCAACGGTCGCGACAACGCTGCATCCTGCGGCAGATAGCGGTGTTATAAACGTTCTATAACAATGCGAGTCTTAGATGCGCTTCGGTGGATAATTAACTGCTTTGTAAGGTGTAGCTGTCAGTGCTATTAATATTTTGGGTATAATGGTGAAGATAGAAGGTACACTTTCTGTTCTTTGTTTCTATAAATGTAACCATAATGAACCGTGAAATGTATATTGGTGAAATTTTGCAGAAAATATAAAGTTAAATTCATTATTTTAACTTTACATCAAAACAAAAGCCGTCATTAACGCACCCACCCCGTATTTAGCACATTATTCAAAAAGCACGTGAGGCACGAAGCCCTTAAAATTACACACGAAACAGTGCTCTTTACCAACTTTCCCATAAGAGCCCATTATTTACGAAGCCACCGTACCATTAAGATTCTCCACATATCTTCGAAAGGCGCGGTTATGGTAATTACGGGTCGGCATTTTATCTCGCGACTCTCCACGATTAGAACTCGCGAGTGGCGCTCTCTCGCTCGAGTGCACGTAGAAATAACAAGTCCGCGAACTTAGTTCGTTTCTGGAGCGTTCTGAAATTAATTCGGATGGAAGATATCGGGGCGCGAGATAGCGTGCTCCTTCCGCGCCATTTATTGCTCGTGTGGTGGCTGGTATCGGTGAAGGGGTAAAGAATATCAAGATGTAACGAGCGCCAGCCGGAAGGCTCGCAAATGAGCTCCCCGACTTATCTGTGTTAATGTGGGTGAGGGTTAATTTTCGTCTTACATGAGCAATTTGGAGATATCGCCCGAATATCAAACTTACCTAATATTTGTTGTTTTGGTAATTGTAGGCGAAATTTTGTACCTTTTAGTTTTCAGCCTCTAGTTATTTTAAATAATGACTGGGAGGAATTTTTTTTTCAACGTAGGTACATACGTAGAATCAAGGCCATATTTAAATAAACATGGGGAATTTGAAAATAATATCTGAAATCCTTCGCATAATTTAACAGCACTGTTACTATTTAGGTACCTACAGCGACAGAGATGACATACATTAAAATATCTTAATACTCACTAATCTATCCTTTTCAGTTCTGTTTAGTTTTTGTTAATTAAATCATGTTGTATACTTTACATATATGAAGTCGGAGATCCTAAAAAATAAAATGAAATGTCGTCATACTGAAAATCTTTTTTCTTCTATAAAAAAATAATTACCGTGACAACGAAACAGAACAATGCTCCACAAAATTTCTCACACAGTACAATTTATGCTCGTACTACTTAAATATTCGTTAAGATTTCGTCTAGACAAAAGGAAAATATGCTAGCCGTCTGTTACGTAGAATGAATGCGGTGGAGTGCAAACACGGATGGATGGTGAGCAAATACGTGTAGCGAGTATTAGGAAATGAAATTAAGTCTCAAGTGCAATCTCATTGGATATGGAAACTATTGTACGAGGAGTTAATACAATGCACTATGCTATATTCTAATTTGAGAGAGAATAATGCTCAGAGATTGTTAATTGATTTTTGGGGATTTCATTCCGTTTTGCGGTATGGTGTTGTGGTACGATATTGTGGTCCACCAATACATTATACTTCTATGGGTTTGATTATAATCAACAAATAACAGAGGTAAATTTGAGTAAACTGGAAGGAATGTTTCACATTTCAAACTAACGTTCGCCATTCGATTCATATATTTATATATATAATAGGGATGTGTCCTGACATGTTAAATCAGCAATTCTTTATGAAATGTCAAAACGATCGAATGTATGGGGTTTTGTATGAAATAGCAAGTTGTGACGTCATAATTGTACAGCATCAAATAACTGTGTACAAGTAATGTTGTACATGAGTCATAGTATAAACTCTGCTTAGTTTTTGATTTGAGTGCGTAGATCAGATGGCCGTGTGTAAAGAATGTCCCACTAAAAATGTAATTTAATTTTTAGTGGGACATTCTTCTTTCGTGGACGTTCATTCTTTTATCTTAATAGCTGAAATAACGGCCTAAGCAACGAATTATTGGGAAAATTTGTAATTTAAATTTGAAAAAAGAACCGTGTATCGGGCGAGCACTTTGTATTTGGATTTCGTCAGCATTTACTTTCTTGCATTGTATTACAAGATCACACAACCATCAGATCACGTTCGTCATGCCCCATCTGCCCCATCACGACCTATTATTTCTATCAACTAGAGACTGTGCGGGATATCGTACAAACCGTTTGTTTTAAAACAATGCCAACAGGCATTCCCATCTATTGCAACAATCTTATTTTACTTTGATTTTTCAATTTACCATAAGACAAAGCAAAAGGATTTTCCGCGTTGAAATATTGAGCAAATCGGCAAAACTTGGTCTCATGTAATATGCAGCAAGGCTAGATCGGGATGCCGAGTCCTTCCGACGTCGGCGCACTTGCATATTTTGTTCCTAAGACTTTGGGATACCAACGAGCAAAGTTTCGAAGCTTGCTTAGGAATAATCAGCCGTAAGGTTTTTATTGCGTACTGAATTAACTAGGTTATAGGTTCCAAATTACATGTATTTTTTATATTTGAAGAATATTTTGTCTCTGTGTGAGAGTGGGCGTGATAAAACTATAAAATAATCTAGTTTTATCATGTATTCGTACGTTTTGTCAAATTAACTTAGCATCTCTTAAATAATAAATCACCTATTTCGAAGTTCATTCTCCATGAAGCTGAAATATACAAAACGTTTGCGGTTGTAGGTGAGAGCTCAAAGGGCCAGCTCACACTCCGGCATAGAGCGTCAAAAGGTTTGACCGAGACGCGTCCGGGGGCACGGTGGGATGTTTCAACCGCAACCCAGTCGCTCAACAACCATGTTTGGTGTTTTTGGTTGAATGCCGGCTCCACCTTTGAGGTATGATTCGAATAGAAACTTTTATCTTACAATTACCACATCACAAGTTCAGTAACGAACATCGCCGCAAACTTTCACTTTTGTTCGTGTTTATTGGGATTAATTTTGGTATTTCCAGTTAAAGCATAATTGGTAGAGCTTGATTCCAACTTGAATTGAATTCGTCTGGAAAGGCGTTAGCTAACTAGGTATAATGACACCGAGATAGTCGGTACCTGGCTTTTGATCACATATATGATATCTTTATAAGCAATAACATGAAAATCACCATTGACATTTATGTTCATGAATTAATAGCGCAATACTAATCATCTAAGAAAAACATTCCGAAATTCACGTTTCAGAATACCAAAACCACTTTCAAAGATGTAGTAAACATCGCAAACAATTCAAACTTGGTTTGCTCTGTATTCCAAGAGAGGAGTAGTGAATGCAGGCAAAGGAACTTCCAACTGAGCTGTTTACGTGAGGGCCGTTCGCAAACACCTGTAAATGCCTTTACCTTCGCCTCTGTTTGTACTGGACGGTCACGATTGCCGTGTACAATTAGCCCCTGATGTCTCACCTGCTAACCGAGCTACATTTTCTGCCGGAGCACTAAAATCACTACTACTTTGTACTCTATAGACTTTGTAATAAGAGTTGGTAGTAAATATGTGGTGTGCACGAATATTATGGTCGCAGCTACGTTTGAATGCTTGGTGTCGCCTTTAGAGTGTTGCTGAGGTGCTATGTTGGTATTTGTAAATGTTTTATTTTATGGAAATTCAGTTCGGAAATTGGGAATTCCTTCTATTTACACATCCAGGCTTGATCTTTATTTTTAACTAGTTTCTGCCTGCGGTATCACCCGCGATCAAATGTATTAAAAGGAGCCTATTCTAGCGATTAAAACGTCACAAACAAACATTGATACTTCCAAATCCTATAGAAAAAAGCACGTTCAGATTTTCCATAATATCCCAATTTTCCGAGCCTTACTCCGACATTAGTCATATCAGTTCCACCGTTGTTAAGTGATTATGATGATTTATATAGATTCTATCTTTTTCTATTAGATCGTTATTATTTTGTTTCCTAATGAAACTTTATGAGGGCTTTCATGGTAGGTACGTTATACTTAAAATCTCACACCAAGTTTATTCTATTTTTCTTCAATTCATGTTATAGTGAAAAAAAAGAACTAGCGTGTTTATGTGTGTGTTTGAACACGATTATCACATATATAACATAATTATTACTAAATGGTTTTTCATGGGGATTTATTATAAATATGAAGGCATTTGGAGCAAAATTTCAGTTTTGTTACATCAAAATTCGCGAATCGTTTGAAAATATATCGCAGTTTTATTGAAAATTCTGCTAATTCATGGAAACATCATTACCCTAACAGAATCAGTGAGATCTATGTGTCTGTTTTTTATACTTCACGACATCACTGCTAAACTAATTAAGTTAAAAATGGTAGAGTGGAAGTTTTTCTGATTCTTTTATATACTAATGCGGGAGAAACCGCGAGGGATTTCTAGTATTAGTATATTCCCATATATACCGAAACTCTACTAGGAACCTTTGTGTCTACAGATAGTTACACGAGCATTAGTGGTCGCACGGGAAGGGAAGTGGAAAGGATTAAACACATTAATGGACATAAAGGACAGTTAACGTGATAGCCTCAGGTGTCTGTGGTGGACGCTATATCATTACAAGATTCTATAACAATATTTATGTATAAATTAGACCATTTCATTAATATAATAAATAATGTTACACTTTATTATAGCAAAGCCTTAATTAAACCAACATGTAGCTACATAAAGAATCCCTGTATACAATAAAAACACTAAGCATACAAATCGCAACCAGTTCAGAAAACTCTATTCATATTTCCGTGCTGCCCCATTCAAAAGCCCTCAATCATTTTGCGGAATGTTGACTTCTGGAAATGATACGACCTCTCGACTCGACATGATCATAATACCCTCCGCTGCATCCAACAACCCTTCTACATCCATAAACCGGCTACAAATCTTAGCCGAACGTTCGGCATCTTTATAACTGGAGGACGACGATCCTTTAACCCAACATAATGGGCAGGTTTAGCGAGAGGACCGTCGTAAAGTGTCCCGTCCACGTTACACCGAACTCGCCTCGGTCCCCACTACGGGACCCTTCGAAATTTCACGAACTATTTGCCCTGCACTAACCCCCACTCAGCTTTTTTGTCGGGCTTTATTGTCCGGATTTTCAGCACACCTTTATCGTTATTGTGTCCGCTTGGCTTCATAAAGGACCGTGGTTCACTATTAAGACCTCATAACCGTGGGAAAAAAGTAGATCGAACGGAAGATTTTCATGGGAAATAAAATAAAGAAGCGTCGGGTCGAGTCAATAAATCGTTCGGTCAATTGAGCGGGATGCAATGGGCGTGTTAATTGGTTGGGTGCGGGCGTGTATCGTGTTTGGCCGGACCGGCTCGGCTCGGGTTCGGGCCGCTCGAGTGCAGAGTGGACAGTGAGCAGTCATTGCGTGAATGATAATTGCCCGAACGCCGGGCGCCGCATAAATTCTGGCTATCGGTGTGGAATTGAATGTATGCAAACACGGCCCCATTCGTGGGTACCAGGATATTGGAAATTGGTTTTCTAGATATGATTTTGATAAATAAAATTGTCCATAATCTGAATGAACAATATTCGTCGCAAAATCCCTTAACAATTTAGACAAAACTTTTTATTAGGTCATAAATTACGTACAAAAATAATATTTTTAATAATCATAAGCATGAAATACAATAATATTATTGTATTAATTATATGTCAGCTCAATAAATCTTCCACGTAAGTAGCTTCTGCATGCATACATTTAAAGAGGTGGTAATATAACCTTAATAACAAAAAGGCTTTTTTAATACATCGGATTATGTACAGTATAATAATACTTGGAAAATTGCTCGCTAGCAACAAGCTATTATAACTATTTTTATTGAGCAGCTTTTTATTACTTATATTATTGTTTGTAATATTTTTAAAGCTTTTAAAGGCTAATATTTTCTATATAAAAACAGGGTGTGTCGTAAAGACACACGAAACTTCCGTGGTTGTATTACAGGGAAACATTTTAATTATTCATCAATCACTTTTGAACAACATAGATTGTATTTATCATTCATTCATTTTTCATCACACGAAAGGTTGCGGATCAGAATATAAGTCAATAATAACTTTTATCACCAACTTAGGGACTGACGTCATGGAAGCTATAAGCATTCCAGATATCCAAACAATTTCTATATCCTTGTAAATGTCCAGTGTGACCAGTGCATACGCTCTCCGTAGAGATAAACGCATACGATTACACGTGGGATGCGATCCACAGGTGGTGTATTTCATTTTTCAGTGCGGGACGGGCTATTGCCTGCGACCCACACTGATGGCTACTGGGGCTTAATTTGAAGCCTTTAACTCCCAACGATTTGTTTTTATTGAAAAGCGTGGGAATTTGCCAATAGGTGTTTGAAATAGGGATGGTATTTATTGGGAACAGACAAGCGTACAGTTATAGGTAGGTTCAGCAAGTTACATAATGTTGAATTGGCATGTTAAAAATCTATACAACATATGATCGAGCGGTTGGAAACAGCTGAAAGAGCTGAAGATCGAGCTCAGTGGCGTGCCATAGGTGAGGCCTAAGTCCAGCAGTGGACGGAGATAGGCCGATGATGAAATGAAATGAAACATACAGGCACTTATGAATGGTCAGACTCTAACACCGGTTTGGAACGTTGCTTTTACTGAGAAGAGCCGGTAATAAACACATGAGATGATGATGATGTTATGATCTTATAGCGTTACGTTATTTTTATTAATTTATGTTACTGGTTACAAAAAAAAAATGGCATTATAATTATCCTATGTTTTAATCTAGGTTAAAAACTATTTAAATGCCAAGTTTCATCCAAATCCTTTATGAAGACTTTGCGTGAGAGTGACAAACATCAATACACCCACCCCTCCATCCTTACAAACTATCGCATATATATTATAACTAGGTTATATTATTATATCAAATAAGATTTAACATTTTTCTGTTTCCTTTGTGCCATTGAAAAAACCGCACGCGTCACACTGTTTGTGAAAACTCTGTTGAACAAATCGGCGCATATTATATTAGCTATTCACGGCGTTGCGGGAGCTCAAAATAATTATTGCTCGCTTGACAAATTGCCGGCAAAGCCTACGTGTCGTTGGTACAATTTGATACAATTTTCACAGCATTTCCCCGTACGGGCCGACAATTTGCATACGTGGAGGGCGGGATTATGCAAATACTTTTTTACGTACTGTTTACGTACCCTAAAGGAAAAGGAAACACTTCGGGCGCGCATTTTAAAAAGATTTACGCGCTTAGTCGGATCATTAAGTACGGAACTAATTTGCTTACCTTTGAAATGTGTTAAGCTTTGTCCCGGATAATTACTGGGGGGTCGGCTAGTCGTCCCCGTAACGTGATATGCAGATTTCCACAGAGTCAACTGTTGGTTTTACCTACTTTTAGGTCAGTTTGGCTCCTTATTGTTATTCTGAATCTCATTTGATATTATAAGGGATCTAATTACTCAAAGCTTTTCAACCATTCTTTTCTTCGATATATTTATTCCCACTTGGTACAGTCACATACAAAATTGATAAATAAATCTTTTAATACGAGTGGGTCTTTTTTAATTTCCACCGTAAGATTATAATACAAGGGTGTAACTTCTCAGCGATATTGAGCATGTGGGAATCGTCGAAATTAAATTTTCTTTGTTTTCTCTCGTGGGCTGTGGGCTCTTGGCGTTATTAAATTTCCTTGTGTTTTTTAACACAGCCGTATCATTAGATTGAGGGCTTCCGTCAAGAGGAAATTGTGGCGGCGAGGGGAGCGAGCTCAGCTAAACATATTGAAAAAATAAAAATCCCGGCCACTTAGTGTGTAAAACGCAAAGCATAGTGCTCTATTTTATAGATATGATTTTATGAAATTCCAAAACGACATCAACACACAAAACGTAGTTCAAGTAACAAATGTGAACATAAAATAATAGGAAAAAATACATATGCTAAAAATATTTATTTTTCATGCCACTATGTATAAGAAAATATTGTGATAATTAAAAGTCATTTATTATACTATTAATGCGATTTGGAGTTGAATTCAATTTTGTTTTGCCATGCGAACTGTCATGTAATATTCAATAAAAGTACCTATCACTATTACAAACAAAAAAATAATAATCCCAAAAAAACGTAAGTAGAGCTACTTTTGAAACAATACGTCCGCCACAGCGAGCCTAGAAAGACCTTTGAAGTGGTTTCGTGTAATAAGTATCGCCGCGACAGAATTTCACCGCCACGTTTGGTAACCTCGCCTTAAATATACATATTACATTACGTGAAATTGCCCATTTTTTCCACTCTCCACCCTAGCAATTAGGGTAGCCTGTGTATAAATATTGCACGGTTCTCATTAATGTGCGTGTTCGTTTTTACTACATATTTTTACGGCACGCTTTTCGGTAGGCATCTGTAAGGAACGATGTCGTGAGACGTAATGAATAATTAAGACATGTTGCAACAAGGGAAGTGCCAGGTTTCCTCAAGGTTGCGGGGTATTTCGTATTGACTTTTTGGAGTTCGTTTTTCAAAGAAAAAGGAGGAAATTTGAAAAAGCAGGGAATATTTTTTAAGGACTTTTGAATACCGTGTAAATAAGGAAATGGTCCAATTAAATCAGATTTGACCAAAGCCGCTGATGCTGGAGGTACCTTTTCGCTGTCTTCAAATAATACCATATAACTACAGTCTGATATGAATACTTATTTGAGTAAACTTAATGTGCATTTCAGAGTTGTTTTGTTGTGAGTTCCGTATGCAAAGGGTAAAACGGGACGGGATCACTTCGTTGTCCGTCTGTCTGTCTGTCCGTTTGTCACCAGTTTGTAATAAAAAAAATTACAGATGATTTATTTCTGTTGTCGCTATAATATATATAAAATACAAAAAACAATAAAGTAAATATTGAAGGGGGCTCCTATACAACAAACATATTTTGTTTTCCGTTTTTATAGATAATGGTACAGAACCCTATGGAACACTTGGCCGGTTCTTCTTGAGTATAAGCTGAAATACTAACCTTGGTCAGAAGGCGAGGGCATGCGATGTCGTAACGAGGCCTGAAACAATGAAAATCAGAATTAATATGCATTACAAAACTAGAAATAATTACAGTACCTACATAAAATATATTAAATCAAACCCCTGTGATTTACAATCACTCAAAAAAACATCTAAAGTTTTATCAAAATTAAAATATGAAGCATTTCAATGATTAAATATCCCTCCTCCAAGATTGCATTTCGACAATTAACGCATTAAGACTTCGCTCGCCAATAAAGAGCAACTCTCTCTTAATTAACGGTCCCTGTTAAAAATGGAGTACAAATTCAAGTAGCAAATCTCTCCCTTGCCGAGAGGGATCTAGTGAATGGCCTGTAATATTTTAGTTTGCTTGAAACAAAAACTCTTCTCAGTCGTGAGGGGTTGAAGAGCTGTCACGTAGACACAATAAGCCTTTTAATTCGATTCGTCAAGACGGACGCACAAGACAAAGGGCCCGGAGTTATCATTCAATGGGGCACTCCTACCTTTTCTTATTACTTCGCTTCGGTTTTCTTGTGAGCTGGACTTAGGTGAGTATACGTGAGATAAAGGCATGAGATATGTCGTAAGACTTTGATGGTATAATAAATACACAATAGAAGCTCCAATACGCTCAATAAGATATACTTGTCTTTTGTATTATATTATATGGTATATTTTTTACCTAATCGTCGTATATTTTACTCGAACTTGATTGAATAATTTGAATAAGTTTTTTTTTCATTATCGTAGCAATTTGACCAACGAGAACTAGGCGGCATAATATCGGCATACCGATATCATAGTAGTATAATTTCAGAAAAAAATAAGTTATATGTTGGTAATCACAGTTGTACAGTATTACTTCCAAACAACCTCCAGTAAGACAATCTTTAATATCGTAGTGTTTTTATAGGAAAGACAGACGCAATAAATTGGAATGACATTCACTGGCCACACTTAACAATATCCCAATCTCGAAATGTATAATATCCTGTGCATCCTAGCGCTAGAGTGCACTTGATCCCGTGCGCCGCGTGACCCGACTGCCGATTGGAAGCTAACAGCTTTATTTGTTGCCACCACTCTTTAAAACTACACCCTAAATCTTAGTAGACATATTAACCTAACTCACCTCTTCTCAGATGTCGTCATGGTCTGGGAAGTTTTAAAATGTTGCCACTAAGTGAATTTTCCTACGAACATGCGTATAGTAGGGTTCCGAAGATATATTTATGTTACAGATATAAAAAGTCTAAGAGTAAAATGAATACGTTATGTCACTTAATATAGATTTTTTTTTATTATTATTAGACTACCTAGGCTAGATTGTAGTAATTAGGCGATATAATATATTACTTTATTGTGTATCCTAAAATATAAAAAAAAATAGTAGTAATGTTTATTTCTGTAGGCTTCTAAGCTCTTTTAAATCGTATTCATATTTCTTTAGTGAACATTAAATAAATAGATTGACAGGCGAGTAAGTTTTCTTTACCATATTCAATTTATGCACGACCAATTCATGAATGTCTTTAGTCATTTTATAGCGAACGTGGTAGCTATTTCTATGTCTGATTGAATTATTGTATCATTTATCATAAGTCCAAATTTGAAAAGATTTATCTAAAACAGATTCAGCTCGTATGCAATATTAAAATAGATAAAAATATGATATATATCTTAAAACAAACAGGTAGGTCTGGTTTAAGCCTTATCTTTCACCATCAACATGATAGCTGCCGGCACATTTCAATTTAGCGACGGTTTTATCTTTAATGCTTAGTTGGTAATTATGTCGCCAGACAGCAGGATTACAACCCCTTCCAGACTTCAATATATAATTCAGTTTTTATGTTTAATTTTATTATTAAAAAAAATCATTTATGTATTCCATACAGAATCTTGGTATCCAAAACACAAGTTAAATCTTACCTTGGATACCACTGTTTTCAACAAACACATTCTTTTTTTAAATTATTAAAATTACTAGTGCCTAGTTATAAGTATCGTGTTCTTGCCACAATTTATTTATGATGAAATATTTTTTTATTATTATTATTATACATAAAAGAAAGATTTAAATGGAGCTCCAAATTACAGGCCTAGGCTTAGTTTGGACTCCAAATCCCTCAAAATGCAATTTTTCCCAATCGTTTATTCTCAACTGTAATTTATCATAGCATGTAGTTTATAGAGATAAATAAAATAATTTTTTATTTTGTTTGCTTAATTGCTTGAACTATTGAGGTTTTCTTGAAATTAAACACGATTCCTTATACAAATTTGTACCAAATAAAAAAATATTACTAATTTAAAAATACTTGGTCGGTCGAATTATCAGCAAAAATTAAATTATTTGCTTTTGCATGATTTCAAAAATGTATATTTAAATTTATTTCGCTAAAGATTAAACTACAATTATATCACAAAGAAGCCGCGTTAATCATAATAATAAAACGTGTACGTACTAAAAGAGAACACTTTCATTAAACTAATGGCACGAATGTTAATTACAATAGAGATTCATTCGAGAGGGCGATGACTGTTCGCTGAAATTATGATGAGTGATGTAATGTTTCAGATAATGAAACAATTTGAATATCACTCTTATTATTAGTGAAGTACAGATTAATTTATAATAGCTAAGCACAGATAACATCATACTAATCTGAAGGTTAAGTAAAATTGAATTTTAACCTTCTATTCCTACTAAATGCGAATGTTTGTGAGAATGTTTGGATGTTAGTTATACTTTCACGCAAAAACTACTGTACGGATTTTGATGAAACTTGCCACGCCGATAGACCATGCCCTGGAACAGCATATGGGCCCGGGAAAATGTAACATCCCTCCGGAACGCAGGTAAAACCGCGGGGGGCAGCTAGTCTATAAATATGTATGTCATATCTATAAATCAAATCTTTAGGTAATTATTGTATCCGAAATTGAAAAAAAGGTGTTAGCGTTCAGCTTTAGATCTCACTTTGGAAGTTTCAGAACAATTCATCAAAGACATAAACAATGCCTATAAAAAAGAAAACAGCTTTGTAATAAAAAGACAATGAGTCTGAAAAATATCACATTAATTATTGTCTAATTAAATGGCCCTTAAATCACACTAATTGCGCCCTTGTTTTTATTTTGCGGCCTAATTTTTTTTCGTTGTTACCGAGCAAAGCCATCCCTGAATGGAATTCCTTTATTTGCTCGAGCACAAACAGGCTGTTTACTAACAGCGGGTGACGACAAAGGATGTTTAAAAATTATACCCGCTATAAATTTAGGAGAAAATGGAAATAACATTTTTATAGATGAAAGGAATATTAGAAATTGAAAAGGGTGAATTTGTCAAGTTATTTTGTTGCACAACTATACATTGTTGCGAGAAAATGTTTTTAATTTTTTATATAGGTAGTTGAAAATAAAGTATAAATTACTACGTTTTCCATACATACGTTAGATTAAAATTTTTATAGGAGTTTAAATAGTGTTAAGCACATTATCAGGTTCATTTTCAAATATTTTATTTTGTGGTATTTTATTAAATCACACGGTTTTTTAATGTAATGGGTATGTATTCATAATCCAAGAGTTTGGCTTGTGAAAGTATTTAGGTGCCCAGTTACCAGGATATACCCTGCTACACCTACTTTTATTTTCTAAATTACGCAAAATAGTCTACAACTATGTGATCATGTCCTTACTATAAATTTGTAGCTGATGCTTTTCATAGAATTACAACCAGACATCTCCGCTGCAAGCCATGTATGTTTTGCAAGCTCAGAAATACAATTTAAACAGTAGCCCAAACATTTGTTTGATCGCGCCGCAGGAAGTGTCCGTCTCCGCACCCGTTGTCCTACGGCGTCACGGCATGGTCACCCTACGTCCATCTTCTAATTGTTTTCTTACAAAGCACTCACGCTACAATGGGTAATGACACCAGCTTTGATCTGCCATTGCGTGATCATGTGTTCCAATTTGAGAGACGTTGCTTTGAGTACAGGAATAATGGAACAAGTTCCCTACTTTATTTGGGTACATTGTATTCATTTTCAGAATCAATGTTCCTCGCCATCCCCAGGGATGTAACACGTTCCCGGCACAAAAAATATTCTATGTGTTATTGTATCTATGTAGGAACAAATTATGCCATCAATTTAAATATTCCAATGTTTTGTGGAGTCCAAAATGGAGTGATCTAAAATAAAGAATTATTATTATTACAGGCATTTTCTATATATGTGCCAAGTTTCGTCCAAATCCGTTTTGTAGTTCGAGCGTGAAAGAGTAACAAACATCCATACATACTTCCTTCACATTTATAATATTAGTAAGATCAATAAAATAAAATATAGATGGTTAAAATTTACCGATTCTAAAATATTTGATGACATCTATCATAATTGATATGTATATATATTTCTATGTTTTTGTTGCATTTACTTAAGAACAGATTGTGTTGCCGACCACGTGGCGTAAATAAGTCGACAAAGTATAAGTAAAGGCATTGTTTTTTCTCGAAATTGTTTTAAAGTTATAAACATTGGTTGTAAAACAAGATTGCTTACATTGTAGCTAAAAAAACTCAAGTTAGGATAATACAAATAGATGTTTTTGAACGGTTTTTTGTTTATGCCCACTTGAAATTAAATTTGGTTTTATTAGATACTAGCTGTCCCCCGCGGTTTCACCCGGTCTTCCTGAAGAATGTAACATTTTCCCGGCACAAAAAGTATTTTATGCCTAATAATCTAATGCCTCCAAGAATATGTGTACAAAGTTTCATGATTACCGGTTAAGTAGTTATCACGTGACGGCGAAACATAAAAACTTACATTCACATTTATAATATTAGTAGGGATTATTGTTTTTGTACTTTCATATTTTAAAGGGAATTTTTTCGTCTGATTTTTGTGAACTACTGGCTAGCTTTGGCATGATTGGCTAACAGTTCGCAAAGGCCAACTTGTTCCCTGTGAATCCTTTTGGAACGTTTATCCAGTCACGTACACCATAGACACGTGACATTTGGAAAACAACGAGCTCAAAACAAAACACAAATTACGAGGCCATCGCCTGTGTGTGCGACAGTTGAGCTGTTTATGCGGGTGTGTGCGTGCGCCTGAATTAGACGCGAAACTTTCAAAGTTTTCCCAAATTTCTGCCCCCTGCGCCCCTTTACGCCCCTCGCACCCCTGGATCGATAGCGGGCGTCGAGCGAGTGAGCGAGTCTCACATCTCTGCCTCATGAAAATACCGGACAACACTCTGCTTCGGTATTTACCATGTCAGGTTTTGCATCGCTAATATCAGTTTTAAGCCTAAGCATTGTGTTATTCAAATTATATTTTTACCCCAAACGCTTTTTATTGTGTCACATATCCAAAGTTACTATTTGTAAACCAAATGAGCTTATATTATCAAGATAACTACTAACAAACACTTAGTACCCGAAAGGGAAATACTGCTACAATTTTCCTTCGTTACATAACTGAGCAGTTCTGTAGCTTTGGGAATAAGATAGATCAACATCACGTGAGTAGGTCGACCCGTGCCAACTGTCACTGAGCAAAACAAGAGCGACAACTGAAAATTGGGTGCGTGAGGGCCGAGGCATTGTTTGTCATTAATTGAGGGCTTTGCGATGATCTTCGTGCTGAAGTCCCTCGCAGGGCCAAAGGGCGACACTCTCGGGAGATATCGGCTCGCCAATCGCGTTGACAGCGACCCTCCGGCCTGAAGTGGACAGCCGCTAACGCGAGGTGGGAAAAACTACAGGCTGACACTACTTAACGAACGGGGCACCGCCCGGGAATTTTCTTGAGTGCTTGTTAATGTTTTATGGGCGGAACTTTTTCAAAGTAGTGTGTAGATTGACGCGCTAAGTGTACGTACATAATTTAACACATTTCCCCTCGGACGTATGAATCGCCCATCGATTCGGTATTCACAGCAAAGCACTCATGAGTGGTCAACATCGTTTATAACGACAAATATGTCTAATTTTATCGTAATAAAAATCCAATCACGAAAACGGCTATAAAAAGCGAAAAGATAAACTTTTCTGATTTATAACAATTAATGTTTGAAATATTGACAATATTAAGGGAAATGGCCGACAGCCGACAAATCATACAAAAAAAAATCCGCCCCGGAAGGAGGAAGCACTGGCCCGCTGCTCAGAGACTTTATTTGGAAATGGAAAGTCTAAAAAATAAACGACAGCCGAGTGCGGGGGAATGATTTATACCAGGCGGGCAGTGCGCGCGCGTTCGATTATTGGGATGATATTTCTCGATATTAAAGTGTTGCCAAGAGTACAGCGGACAATATGACCCGAGGAAGATTTATTGGTCAATTCAACGTGACGTCGACGGCCGTTACGATTATTTCATTATATTGTCGGCGCCGTAAAAACGTTTAGCGTTTTATTTTATTGCTGGTTCGCGGGAATATTTTTATTTCAATATTTTATTGCGTTATAAAACAGGTTTGCAATGGGTGTTGCTTTATCAAATTCCAGCGCATCTACGCTTGTGACAACTTCGGTACTTCAATACTCATTAATGGTCTAAAACTTGATAATTGATTGAGCAATTTTTTCAACAAAATATTCCGTCACTTTTTGATGAAAAATTACTGGATATTGGTTTCACTGCGTAAGGAAACCAGCTAAAGACATATTTTTCTATGTTAAGTTTCCCGTGTAAGGGCAAAGGCACCACGACTACGGTATGTCGCATGATTTGTGCGTCTCGCCGGTATCGGGGGTCGGGACCCGTGTCGATCGCACGTGCTGTACCTTACGCAACCAGAGAGGAAAACTTGGTCAACTTGTTAAGAGAAACTATATAAATGTATTTTGTTAAAACCATTCTTATGCGCGAATGTCAGAAACTGTACGTACAGATTTTGCATATACATTACTCTATTTTAGTTTCCATAAAGGGGAATATAAAATGTTTTTTATATATTCTTTAAAAATGAAATAGTTATCATTTTAATTATTATTATGTATATAAAAGTGAAGGGTAATTGACTAAGCGCGAAATATCAAAATCTGCTGAACTTTATATACAGGTTTTTTTTTTTTATAGTTTTTATTTTATTATAGGTAGATTTTAGAGACGTCAGCGAATTTTGAGAAGGCCGAATTTATATTTAAATCCTCAGCGCGGACCAACGCTATTTTCATAGCATATTTTTTACTCCTAACGGCAACGACCCCTTCGTTTTAACTATTTCAGTTAGTATTAATATAAAAAACACATATTACCCTTTTTATTTAAATTAATAGTAGTATAATATATGTATATGCATTTACGCAGTCTTTCACGGTGCTGTAAATCCGGACAAGCGCCTCGGTCTTGGCTTATTGAATAACTGCATGAATCACCGGTGCACGGTCCACTGCGCCCCCCATACGTTTTGTTCGACGATCGAATGTTTCACAACTTCCCGACGTTTTTAAGGATCCGTAAGCTACAATTTTAATTGCTTTGTTATATTCATGTTTTGCTTCTATTCTGATTTCTATATCTATACTAATATTATAAAGAGGAAAGATTTGTATGTAAGTATGTTTGTTACTCTTTCACGCAAAAACTACTGAACGGAAATAGATGAAACTTGGCACATAGATAGAGCATATTCTAGAATAACATATAGGCTACTTTTTATTCCCGGAAAATGTGATATCCCTCGGGAACGCGGGTAAAACCGCGGGGGCAGCTAGTAAATATTAAGAGAGGGTATGGTATGCTTCAGATATTTACGTTTGTAAACAAGTTTTGAATTTATATTTGTTATCGTAGCAAATTAACATAATGTAAGCAACAATACTAGGTTTCAGAATAATATAAATCTGTCACATAATATGTATAAAGTTAATGCTTTTCTCAGTACAACCTATTTATCTAATTATATGAGCTTGATTCTTAAAGTTTTATTTTCATTCAAGTTACGGAATGAATATACGGATACGGAATCCAATGCAAGTAAAATATTTTCACTCCCAAGCTTTCCGCTGTATGGTCGCGGGGTATGACGCTTTTTATTCCGCTAATGCTATCGGCGACATGTGTCCTGTCCGCTGAGACTTTTGTCATGATTATGAGTTTCAAGATATTGTTGTAAAATGGCTTTAGCGTTTTGGTTCATTGGTACGGGTGGGGTTTTTCCTTGCTTTAAAACATTCTTATGCAGTACTATATTATGTTTAATATCAACTATGTTAGTAAATAAAAATATGACGTTGATAAATTATAGAAAAAAGGAATGAAAATAATACATTTGATTAAGGACTCACACAGTTAACAACAATAAAGACAAAAACGACAATTAAACTTACGAGAAAATAACAAAGAAAGGGTTTCCTGCATGTAGCCAAAAATCGTTGCTGTCCCAGCTGATGCAGCACAGCACGGTTAAATGCTGCAACGCTGGTTTTCAGATAGAACCGGTTTGTGAGGTATGCCACAGTCAGCAACATAAAAATAAAATATAGAGCTTTTAAAAAGTAGTTTTAGTACCAAGCAATAAAAAAAAAATGGTACTTCTTGGTAATCCTATAATTCGAGTCCATAGCACAAAATCAACTCACGACTCATTGTCAAGTTGTACGGGACTTATCACTGTATTCAGCCGGCCGCACACCGCGCAAAACTTATCCGCTATGCGAATGATATGAATGGCTTCACATCAGCGCTGAATTTGTAAAGAGTAGACGTGTGTTGCATGCATATGACCGTGCTTTATCTTGCACCGCTCTTACTGTTGAAGTTTTCGCTGTGGACTGGTGAATGCCGCGCATGGCAAGCGGAACGTAGATTAGGTGCGGGCGGACACTAAAATGGCTGTCTATGGACGTGCAGCTCTAGTGACGTCATAGTGTGACGTCACTTGTGCTGCTGGATTATTTTAGGGTAAAAAATTTGAGCATATCAAAAAAAAGCTTTCTTTTTGAGTTTATTATTTAACTTTGACATGTCGCCAAATCGCAAGATTAGAAATGCTTATTACATAAATATTAACATTATTTACCAAATAAAAGGTCAAATTCATCCTACTAATATTATAGAAGCTGGTCTAATTTAGCTTCTCAATTTGTAAAATATGCTGTAATCAATGTTTTATTTGAAACTAGATGTCCCCGTCATTTTACCCGCGTTCACGACGGAATTTACAATTTTCTTGGATAATAAGTGTTAATCGAGGTTATTAACTATCTATTTGCCAAATTTCATCTAAATCCTTTCAGTAGTTTCAGCGTGAAAAAGTAACAACCATCCTCACAATCAGACAAAAAACTGTTTGTATATAACATATAACATATGTATATTACTGCATACTCTATTATCAATGCATATTTTGAGAAGCTAAATTAGTTCATATTCTTAGATATTATCTCACTGCCAATTCAAGTTATATTCATAGTCAAGACAACAGGACGACACACATCGGCTCGCAGGTCCATTGTGCTGGCTCGGAAGACGTAAGGTTCCGGCATTCATATGGGGAGGCGTCAAAACTGATCCAGCTGAGGTAAACCCATTCATTAATACTGTGAAGCTGAGAAGTGACGTTTGATTGAAGATCCCTACATGGTCTTATAATTTCCCAATGCTTGAACATTTACTACATAAAACTTCATTTGGAATGTAATTTTGATATACTGAGACACTGAGAAATGTATTACATAATAAATAATGATTTAACATAAGTTTCATAATATAACAATAGTATTCTGTATACCTACCTCAACGCAAGCAGAGCGGCTTTAAACCTCATTATTTAATTATCCAGCGGGAATCACATGAGAGTCGTAAGTCGGTACCAACTCCTGTGCCGAAGGGTGACCTGTCTGAAGGCCCGTCAAGGGGTAGCCTCCCGCCTTAGCTTGGCCACATGATGCGCCAATTAATTAGGCATAGAGCTAACTTCCACCGAGGTATTAGCATCCACATACTTCGCTACCTACCTAGGTATTCTGCCCATATAGGAACCTCACAACAATAAAGTAGAATTTCGCTAGAAACTAATTAATGAAAATCAATAGCGTCCTTAATAAAAGATTGTAAGGAACCAAATTTGTAGGTACACATCGCAATACAAATGGACGAAAAACACGATGCCAAAATAATTTGAATACGTAACGAGTCGGAGGGTAACGCACGGTCGAGCCATTCTTTAACTTACTCTCCTCTGGATAAAGAGCTAAACTTGTTTTTAAGGGATGACCGATCGTGAAAATTTATGTATCGCGAACAACGCCGCCGGCCGGAACCCGGCAAAAAGAGGTTTTTGCTAGGGTAGATACAGGAAGATGGCAGATGGAAGGAAGAATTATGCTCCCCGCAGGCTGATGAGGTAAATGTGATTGTGAACTTTTCGATGCTATGCAAATCGGACAAGCGAAACGATATACGGCGGACGCACCGGATTCTGCCGCGCAGATACGTCACAGATCTGAATCTGAGTATCAATACACGATCCGGTAGCGGGGGACTTGAGGTTATTGTAAACCAGTCAGACCGTATTTTTTGTTTACGATGCCTAGTTATAACTTGATATGTAGCTCGACGAGCGTTCAATGTATTCAAATAGATTCATCGACAGACGGTCGGATTGCGAATATACATGAGATGAAAACATTGTAATAACAAGTTACAGTTTTAGGTGTTTCGCTGCAATCGATATTTAAATCATGGGCGTGTTTAGATAGGGCTAGTGGTATTTTATTGATATACAAATGAGTTTCGTAGGAGCTCGGCGACCCGTACACGGTGTGTGCTTCGAATAAAAGGGCGGCATTAGAATAATTTGCCTGCCGAACGAGCACAATTCTTCACATGGAGAGGCCTTAAATTTCACTATTTTACATACTTGGGATTATCATATCTGTGCGGGTGTCGAGGGCCGGCCGGCCCCTACTTTTTGTTATCCGCACCCGACCTCTATCGGGCCGTCTCCGATATATTTAGTTGTTACTTTTTGTTGTACGGCACGTGAGAGCAATCTTAATCATCGTGGACCTTCTATGTCGCTTTTGTAAAGGACTTTTTCAGGCGAATGTCTATTGTAACTTGTGTGTAGGTATATTGTTGGGGAAACGGTATAAAACCATATTTTGTCCTAAATCATAACAGTGTTTCGATGGTTAGTACACACTGCCTACAAAATAAGGTTTCACTGTGCGAAATTATGTCTTAAGACCATTGAGACGCATTATGTGAGTAAGTATATGGTGTAATAGTTAAGTATTGTAGACCAGAATATACAAAGTCGGTTCAAAACATCAAAACTTTCCATATAAACAATTTCACCTGGGAATTTAATCGACAAAATTGCTCTTGTATTACATAACAAAATTCACGTAAGAAACTTAACACCAATTGGTAGACCTCGTTTAACCTCAGGCTCGGTATTATTGTTGGCGCTAACCGAAGCTGCCGCTTGCCAGACGAAGCCCTTCAACCCGAAGGGACAGGGGAGCTGAACTGATCGAAGGTAGGCGAATTAGCCCAACTCTAAAACCTCAATTAAGTCTCGTCTAGCGCGCATTCAGAACGGCCACATCCAATTATCGCGGGTGAACCTTTGTTTCGATTCTGAAACCGGAGGTTGGGATGTTTCGATGGAAAATGGAGCCGTGAAAGCATTGGGGATATAACTAGTTCGTTTTAACGAAGCGTTATGAAAGTATCTGTTATGTGGGAAGTTTGGTAATAGAGTTAATTTCGAATTTGTAGAGTTTTGAAAACGTAGGAGAGTATGAGTACCATTAGTTTTGATTAGAACCCGTTACTCACTTATTGTGACAAAAAGTAGCTAATCATGCTCTCACAATAAGTCACCCCTTCACTTTACAGGATGATCTTCAAATTAGACGTCATAAAGACGCGCCTCGACAGGCCCGCGGCGATGACGGATGGCGGTGCGACAGTCATCGCCAAATTAACACGAACCTAAGTGCGGAAATGTGTACACAATATGACACGAGACTGTAGAAATTGATTTAAATAACAACATTCTGTATTTGATCATTTTCGTCAGATCCAAGGTATTAATATAATAATAATAATAATAATTTAATTTAATTTAATTTAATATTTATTGTGCCACTGTTTGTTTACCTTTATAGATAAAAAAAAATTGGTGATAATTTACTAAGACGCGGATTGACTTTGTATATCTTTTTAAGCAGAGGGACGTGAATAAAAGTCAATTAAAATCAACAAAGAAAATTATTATTATGGCTTTTCACAATTTCAATCCTTTCATAGTGCTCTCGGTAATAGATAATACAAGCTGAAAATATACTACACGAATATAACCCCTGTGCAACATAATAAATTATGTACAATCGATGAGAAAAAGCAACTAATTGCACCATAAATCATAGAGGACAATAAAGCACAACGAGAAATAAGGCGGCAAATATACGGACGGGGAGAGCGGAGCTAAAATACTGGTAATTGTGACTTAATTTTCTCCTTTCAAACCGCGGCTGTCTAGTGAACAAATTATCTTGCCTATAATATTGTGTATTTATCATTAAATTGCCTCAATAAAGAATAAATCATGTTTAGGTGATAGCGAGAATATAGGTACTAAAATTTGTTGGATCTATTTGATAAATGTAATTACATTATTTAAGTCGGCACTTGTGATCTCAACATAGATTGGTATAAGTTAATTTTCTCAGACATTTATTCTGGAAAGTACTCTGTAAAGTACCCAATAGATAGGTTTTCACGATTGAACATATTATTATTATATTATTTTCAAAAATGTTACCGATGGGATTTCCAAATGCTCTGTACTATATCTCTCCTAGTGAAGGTAACCAGTAATTAAATTAATTTTATTTCCCTGTCAGCTCACCCCCGGTGTTGCCATCGCGGAATTTTCCCAGTAATTGGGAAATTTATTGCAAGGTGTGCACACAACGGCGTGATGTTTCACTTTCACAATGATTTATTGACTTCGGAAACAATTTTAATTGTTCCAAGTGACACAGTGTAAACAACTATTCGATTAAGTTAATTCCATTATTTCAGGAGCACGGCAATTAATTTAAAAGCGGGCTGGGGAAGGTATTACGTACCGCATCATTGGTGAAGATTTTGTTGGTGTTAATCTATTTTGTGAAGAAAGCCAAGCTTATTTGTTTTAGAGTGTAATTTTAATTGTTTGACAAATTAAAAACAATGTTTATTTTTTTTACTTAAAACATTGTAATTTATTGCACCAGGTTTCAGCATATTCAATATTATTAAAGGCTTAAATATGAATATATTAATCGTTAACGTTCTTTTTTTAAAAGGTCAGAATAGTAAGAACCTCTGCCAACATGGAGGGGTCAAACCTGCACAATCTGAATACAACCTTCATCAACAAGCCAACGATTTAATAAGCCAAAATACAAACCTCAAAAACAACAACTTTGAGCATACGAGCATTAGTAATTATAATTAGAGCTCTCAGCAACCAACCTCCGGCGATAAGATGTGCCATGGAGCATGAAATAAGGCCCTCTACACGCGTCCTGTGAGCGTGCATGAGGTAATATGGTCCATGCAAATTCACTCATGCGTCTCGTGTATGAGGTGCCTTTATCTCGTCTATGGACGAGTCGAGGATGTAAGTGGCTGCTTTTGCTCTATGGAGTGTGCTCTTTAACTCTCGTATTTAGATTTTTGTATTCTTTTTTCAAACTTGGGATGTCCTTTTAGCATTGATGAGTATGATTCAAGTTAAAAACTTCAAAAATTAACATGCGAATTTTCTACTTTAATGTTTTGAGCAAGGTTGAAATTCTAAAAAAATGTTTAAGTATGATAACCAGAAACACATTTATTTTATATGATATTTTGTTGATTTTATTTATAATATTATGCGCATTATTTCTATTCTATATTGAAGGTTTTATATACTCGAATCCATTTACGTCATAGTGTCTGTAAAGCATAGGTAGGCACTGGAACGCGGCGCGGGCACTGACAAACTATCTCATATCCGGCGGCAGCTAGATGCATTAGTGCCGCACTCCTGACTTTTGTTACTGAAATTACACTACGACGCTGCTCACAGTGTAGCGACATGTTATTATTTTTTGAGCTGTAAACTTTTGTAATATTTTTTGAGAGTAGTATATTTCAAAAAGTTTTGGCCCGAGTAATATAACTTTATCTGTAATATAATTTACATGTGTAACAATTCCTTAATATAATGATTTGAAACAAGGTAATGATTTTACATAAAAATGTATTCCATTACGATAATACACGCGTTTTGTTAATAAGTAACTATATTTTTAAATGTCCAAATAAAAAGGAATACAGAAAGAAAAATCATGCATAAACTATGAAACTCATTATAGTACATCAAACACAAAGAAAGAAAACTATACCAACTTTCCAACATATTGATATTTAAAAAAGGAACAACTTTATTACCACAGTGTAAAATCTAGCAAATGTTATACAGCATTTTCTATAATTAAAAACAAAGCTTAATACAAATACTGAGAGGTTATTATTGGAGAGCATCGACTCATTACACGACGGCCCTGAATGGAATTAATTCCAGCGGCTCACCGCAGACGAGCGATTTTCATGTTCTACAACCTATCTTACAATGTTTGCAGCCTTTACCCAGACTATTGTTAATCTATCGATTATTATTTGCTTTTCGTACAAGATATAATATCCCTTTGTGTTCTTGAAGTCTTTAGTGCTATTGAACGGATTGTGATGCTGTTTTAACTATTAGATGGCCAGTGCCTTTAACATGTAAGATAATGTTTTAACAAAAATAATGTTATACTAATTAAAATCACCAGAGCTTTTAGTTAGTTCTAAAAATAATACGTAAATTTATTTTAGTAAAAAGATAATATTATCTATTAAGTCTGCCGTAACTTAACGTAAACAGGCTCCCAAACAAGTTTGTGTAAATAAAAACACATTCAAAATAGCCTTCTACATATCTAACGATCGGAAAAGGTTCAATAAGATGGAAAATACCTAGCAATCTTGTCGCACCGTATTAGATTCTGATTTATACGCAACCTAGGGTGGACTCTTCTTTATATTTCACCAATACCGACCACATTACAATGACCTTCCCCACCCTTCGTAGCTCAAGCTAACGTAGGGCTTCGAGAGTGATTTGATAGAACGTGAGGTGTCAATCAAGCCTGGTTATCTTACATGGCCTTAGGAAACAAAGATTGCTCCATTCGGCCGATTGAGCATACCTCCCTATACTAACTTCCCTCCCATTTAACCGGAATCCATGCAACAAAAGGATCTCCCGCGTGAAATAGCAAAACTACCAATCCGTCGATGTATGAGCTGAATGTAGATTTTACGTATTCTATTTACTCTTCAGAAGAAAGAAAGCGTTCCATTTTAAGTGAACACTGTTGTCTGATATCAAAGTGTTTCTATATATTTAGAAAATTGAGTCTGTTTTCAGACTATGTATTTTTTGATTGAAATATTTATTAAATTATGATCTGAATAACAAGGTCTAGATCATTGTGGGAACTACTAAAAATTTTGAAATAAAATAATATTAAAGATAAACATACTTGTATGTAGTAAAAAGAAAAGAATTTGTTAATTATTATTGAACGATTGGTGAATGTAAATTAAACGATTAAAATGCCCGTGAATGGAAAATAAATCTCCAACTACTTTACTTCATACTGACTTTTCTTTCTCAATAGTTCAAAAAAGCAGTCTTCTGTCCGAAATATCCAGTATCACGGAAAGTACTCGAAAATCAAATAACATTGCTCAATGACCAGTGCCCTCTATTTGCAGTATTCTTAATAATTACTTCTTCCGATTTGTTTGCGCGTCCGGGAGGCCATGCAGAGGGGTGGAGTGAAAAGTGAAACCGGGTCTGTAGCGAGCCAATAAATAATAATACTAAATGCCCTTCGAATGACCGGAGAACCCTCATGCAGTGTGCTCTTGTTTCAATTCAAAAAATTTCAGAATTCAAAACCATTTATTCAGTTTAGGCCTTCGGAGGGCACTTATGAAGGTCAAATTTAAATTTACTGAAGCTACAACCGGCAAGTTGTTTCGGCAAAGCTTCATATGGGATTGTTTTAATTCTTAATGTTGCCAGCGACAAAATAAAAAAAAATATAATCATTTTTCAATGCAGTATGTACATTCAAATGTAATAGTATTTAATAACTAGACAACTTTTTTTCAAAATGATATCGAAGTGTCTAAGCGCGAAGGTATTTATCGTCGTAGTACTTTGTGGCAGATAAAAAAGAATTAGAAAAATAAACACTATAATCAATTCTGTCACAACAAAGATTGATTAATATTCAAAAGCCGAAGCAAGAATAACCTCCAGACAGTAATTATTTAGGATTTATTTTGTTAGGACCAACGTTTGCATGTTGGGGTCAACTGATTTCCACTTCATTCGTTTTGACGTTTTAGCTTTTAATAACGGACGTTCGGAAGTATTTGAACGATGATTTATATTATTTATTAAAATGTTGGGTAAATGTTACCATGATAAATAAATGTAGCATGTATATTGATTTAAAAGTTTAAAGGCAGATTCTCGCTAATTAAGTTCACAAATTAAATGATAATCCTATAAATATTATATATGCGCAAGTTTGTTTATTTCTCTTTCACGCAAATCGTCTCATCAAATTTGGGTGAAACTTGGCTCATAGATAGTTTATAGTCTGGATTAACACATAATAATATGATACATTTTGTTCTAAAAAAATGTTGCATCCCTCGGGAACGCGGGTGAAACCGCGGGGGGCAGCCAGTCCATATGTAATCACAAAAATAGAACAAAAGCAACAGAGTAAAGGATTTTTAAAAATCGAAAGGTATCTGCAGTAATAAAATACAATTTCATTGGGATGTAACCCGATTAGAATGAAGTCTGGCACAAGACATCGGGACGAGTCGTAAAGAATAGGCGGTGCGGGCGAAGTTTTCCCATGGAGGGCATAAATTGGATTCGGAAGCAGATCACGTAACGGTTAAGAGTTCACAAAACTGTGCCATAAATCGGACGCGCGGAGGTGCGCCTGAGACAAACGGCGCCGGACCAGAACAGGAGACCGGTCGAGACTTCATTGTTTTACCTAACAAATACTACTAAGTACTTACCATACTTTGATAATGGACTAGCTGCTATTCTCAGTCCGAACGGTAATAGGTACTGTCAAAAATGTTACGTTCACACATTTAAACAGAACATTGCAACACTTGTCCTTAGACTTAGGCAAATAATGAGTACAAGAATACTCGTCAAATATGCTTTTTACATAACATCTTTCTTCTCCATAACTCACCGCGCTATAGGAACGAATCTTTATTTTCCACAATAAGCATTCTAAAAGACAAGATGTACCAATCAAACTAATACTTAAATGTAGACTAACCAACGTGAGCTTAACCCTTACGAAAATTTTCCAATTTGCATACATCCCTCCACTACTCCCGTGCTCTACCGAAGATCGACAAAGGAGCTATTTAAAAGATAGCACTCGCAGGATAAGCAGCCCTCGAGCGCCGAAGCGAGTAACGAGTGAGTAATTTTCGCCATCTTGTCCAATATATTAGCATTTAAATGGCTTTAAAATAAATACGTGTTTGATTTTAGCTGACATCAATCAAATTCAAATTAAGCAATATTTTAGTAACAGTTATTTTTTAGATCTTCAGTTAGTTTCTGATGATTTACGCCGATGTTTGGGGATGCAAAATAAAGTGATATAGACTTTATTTTGGTGCACTAAAGTCAAAGTTGATGAGGAGGACTACCTAATGGGAGTTTTACTCAGCAAATATCAACAAACGGTACCGTCGCTATCAAACCCAGTTCCATCTTCAATAAATACGAGTCGCAAAAGATACTGCCGCGGCCTGAAGGCAGTGGAGCGAGTAACGAGCGTATAATTCTCTCGCCGCCAGGTGGCGCTGCGGTTTGTCTCGACGGAGGCATAAATGTCGGCTAATTCATGTAAATAGCAGTGCTACTCGCTTTGCTCTTCGATTTTTGAAGCTGCCGTAATTTTCTAGGCAAGAATAATTAAGGATAGCGGCCGACATGAAAAAAAAAGCTACTTTTATATTATCTGTGCGTAAAAGTTTACTGAATTATTAAAGTTGAACATAGGTAAAGTAATACTATTATATACAAAGTAATCTACTTAAAGTTTATGAGTCACTTATCATAAACAACGGAATTAAGTTGAATTTAACTGCACAAGATTTAACTTATGAGTAATAATAATATAAATAAATATACATGATCATTTTTCACCAGATTAAGATCTAATATACGACTCGAACTTCTTCTATAAATACACAGATACAGAACAAACAGATAAATGGTTGTTTTGGGTGAAAATGAAACTTACGAGCTTTGCGGTTAGAGTATCTAGGCACTACACCACCCGGTAGGTCAAAAACCTAGCAGTAAACAAAAAGCACTAAATAGGAGTAGCAATAGCTGCTAAACCACACATAACCAAGAGCATATTCTGCAATCAAGCATCCATTGTTCTATAAATATAATCATACGAATATACATGTAACATTGGCAACTCTATTAAGATCCCTTAAGTCAGCACAAAGATATATCTTCACGGTACATCTACGTATGCAGACCTTTGGAAATCCCATTTCACGCGCCTAATACAACTCCTTGTTTGGCTCCGGCTATATTTAGGAGATGGAAGGCAATCTAAGATGTATTCAGCCTTGGGAACTGGCCGTCGACAAGTCGGCGATGCCCCACGTAGGTTTTGATGTCCCTAGAGGTTACGACGTGGGAAGATATTGGTTTGATAGTTTTGGATACGGTATTTAGTGTTTTGATAATATTTGAATCTATTTAAAAGATGATTTGATTTTTAAATACAAAATTTATTAACTTCCTTAAGGTTGTATTTAATAAATTTGGATATTGACTTCGGACCGAAATTTGTGAGTCTCTTTGTAAATTGGTTTTGTAGGTTTTCAGTTTATTATAGTAATTTTGTTGTGACTATAAATTCTTTTGATATTTATCTATATATCTCTATATATTCGTTGACACTTTACATTTCTTGAACCAGATTCTTCTGTTGATACGATTACTAATGAGTATGCCTCGTTTGAAGAAAACTTTTTTAATAAGACGTTGCCAAAAATATATTCAAGCCATATTGCTGAATAAATAATCATATATACCTTCTCCAACTGATCTTTCGATATAACATCCACAGTGCGTAAGGGTCGCTCTCATTATTTACGAAGGGCCGATGGGCTGAAGTGTGTGACAAGCGGCACGTACGTCCGCTAACGAGACGTTTTGTGACCATCTCCACCATTCGAGTGTGGTCACTGCTTGTTGATTTTTTTAATGGACAAATTATATTTGCTGCGGAATCCCAAGAGTCGCGTGGGCAAGTCTATTGTGAAAAGTGGTGCGCCTTTTAAAGCCGTAGGGGACACGCGAGGTTCGCATGCAATGTGGTGTGTGGAGGATGTGCGGACTCGAAACCATTTCGTATTTTTAAAATTAAATGTTCAGATAAATTGTTTCAATAGAAAAGTCCTGTACTAAAGGAAAAACAGGGCAATTTTTGTTGTTATTCAACTTAGCAAATTTACAACCCATAATTTAGGCTTTATAATATCCATAGATTTGCTTGTTCTAATTTGTTAATTCAATATATGCTTGAGCAAATGATTAAATCTAAACCGACAGTCTAAGGTGTCCATAAAACATTGACAAGTATGTATAACAATTTACTACCTACCCTTATTCAGTCTGTAAAATAATATATCATAGATAGATTCATATCGGCGTACACGAGACCGTAAAATCACATTCAGACCCTAACATCCGCACAGCGAACTATAAAATCGAGCAGACACTGCAAAACCGTTTTCCTCCGATTTGCTCTCACAATAGCTCATTTGTTATAACCTGATAGCGTAGCGTTATTACGGCCAAACAAATTGAGTCGAGCCTTCGCCACCTCAGACTAATGTAATTCCGGAGTGCGCGCGCCCAAGAATAGATATTTAGAGTGGATTGTTTTCGACAGACCGTAATGAAACTCTGATGCCGGGGCCCAAATCAGTTTCGGAGGTGAGCGCGCCGCAGGGGAGGCGAGCTACATTGTAATAAGACGTGGAATAACCTAAAATAAACCGCCGAACGTATTCGCAGCACAAAGATGGACATAGCGGCGCGGGGTCGATTCGGGCCCCTTACTGCTTAATTTGCCTACCGTAATTACTGTCCTCTCGGGTTGGGGAAGGACCCCGGGGCTCGACCCAGCCGTCTTCCAGGTTATATTGCGCTCGTGCGGGCGCCGCATGTGTGCTTAGCAAATACTACTCCCTTGTCGTTAAGTATGAATACGGGTGTGGACAAAATGTATTAGCTTAGGCTGAGATTCGGACCGTGTTTGCTCAGCGATGATAGATTTATAGTAATTGTGTTATTAACGTTATGGGATAAGGGTTTTACGGGACTTAAGTAATGAACGCTTTTACCTAATGCTTGGATTTATAGTGAATTTGCACACGTGGTGCAAGCTAGCTGGGAGGGTAATCAACTTAGTTGTTTTGGAGATTGGCAGGCCGTGCCGTACCTACTATGCCTACCAATTATTTTGCGAAATGTTTTTATCATAACGATAAGATTTGTATTTGATTTTGTATTTGTTAGTATTTTACTTAAAAATTTTAAGTACCAATGTACGGTACTTATTTATTTTAAGTTACCGTTCGGAGTAACGGTAACGAGTAGAAATGCAAAAACTTCTTCCAACTCATAATGATGGGGACATACTTTCTTTTGTTTTGGCGCGAGCACCAATTGAATAAAACATTTATGTCAATGGGGTCCATTAGGATTCAACGAAGTTCAGAAGATTTTTAATGTCCTTGTGTATTGGCCGTTCCGATATTTCCATGATTCTTATTCCCCGTGTTTCGGTGGTTCGATCATAAATGACCGCGCTAATTAACGATTTGTGTGACAAATCAAATTTTTGCGCCACAAACCGTATGTCTAGGGAAAATAACTTAATTTTCTGAAACATAATTAACACTTTTACGGCGGCGGTTACTAGGGATGATCCCGTAATAACCTTGTTAACCCTAGCGCACCGAGTGAGTTGGCTAGCCTTTTAACGGCCTTGTACATGGGCATTAATCCGAAAGCTATCGACCATTGTCCTTGTCTAACTGAGGCGGTTATGTATCTTTTGTCTCGCACGTCTCTGTGGGTCCAGTCCGGGGACCCATGCCTTTTAGTGTGAGGTTTTCGCTCGCCTTAACGAAGGGAAGCAGAGCAAAGGTCGTCATTAGGGCAAGCGCGGTGTAAACAAGGTCCGAAGCGCCCGCTAATGGCCAATTCGAGCGTCCTTCTCGAGGTGACCCCAGGTCTGTCTCAGGTCGCCGCTGTAAATGGGCTTTTAATTGCAATTTTGATAGAGCCCGTCCGGATTAGTTTTGCTGTGTCCACGTTTGTCGAGCGTAAGTGTATAGTTTATCTATTCAACCTACGTCATTATGATATCAATACACTTATATTGAGCGAATATTGAATTTGATTTTCTATAGAATTAAATACTATTTATGTAGTACAGAGGAACTAAAGTCTCTTTATTTGATGGAGTTGTAAACGTTGATCTATAAAATAATACGATTTATTGGCCTTTGGGGAGTATATGACGTCAAAGCTACTATTTTCATTACACTCTCCAAACCATAACACACCCCATACGTCACCCATTCACGTATTAACACAATTTGTAATCAATCTTTATTCTCTTCGAGCCGCGTTCGTGCTGTACCGCGTTACCGCAGCTTGTCACGATAAGTCCATCGATGTAAAATAAACAAGATGTACTTTTTTTTATCGTGAAGCATTTGCTGTCCATTTTTGAATATTCCTAATACCTATAGCCATATGAATGGGATTCTATGCAAGGGTGTTCTCGCTGCTCCACGCCAAACCGATTGTTATAAAAAGAATAGTTGTACTATTCTACCCCAAAATTTGGTGCATAAGACCATAATATCATGAAATTATTTAATGCCGCCAATTTAAATTATATTTAATTACGTTTTTCCAACATAAAAAGACAATAAAATATTACAATCACCTAATAAACATTTTCTTATCAACGTTTGCAAATCTAGCCTTTTTTATATCAATGGCATGACACGTGTTTGTCGCGGCGAGTCCCGCTCTTGTTCGGATGTGAAATTTAATTTCCGCTATGCGGGAATCTGTCAGCGGAGGCGGGGTGGCGGGGACACGCGAAGAAATATGCCCCGCTCTAAACTTTGTCAATTTGTTTGTGGAGCGAAATTAACTCGATCCAATCTGCGGGCGCCGCGACCTGCGTGCTGATACCGATGTACCGAGACTCATATTTCCGCTTAGTAATGTAGCAATAGGTGAAATGACAAGCCTTTGCGGTACTTTTCAATTTTCCTCTCCTACATTGAATTTTTTCGATCGCCGATTACCTACTGTGTTGGTGCCAACCTTTTGTACCAGATATTCAATTTATTAAATATGTATTTCAATTTATATTTGAACTACAATTTTCGCATCACCCAGGCTGTTTGTTATATGAAGCATTAAGATATTTTATCTTAATATGTTTCTTATTAATTTGTTGTTTAAGGTCACAAGGGAAACTTGTACAAGGGCTTAGACGATTAAGTTCATCTTAAATTTTTTGTTAGAACTAGATACTAGTTATTTTAGATCATAAAAGAAGATCTCATCAGGTTAATTAAAAATAAAAACACTGTTACAAAATTTGTAACGTGAATAAATTCATTTATAAATAATTATCGAAGCAACCATCTGTGGAATTGTAAAAATACGTATTTTCAACTTCGTTATCCATATCACAGGGCCAAGGCCCCCGAGAGTGCGTTATTAAAATATATTGTGCACACCTTCATTTTCACATACCGAATTTGGAGATAAAGCTGCGGATTCATTGCATAAGCGGTGATGATTTGAGTTTGTCACGAACGATAGATTATTTTAACAGGTCGAATTTACAAGGTGCCAGTACGCTATATAACTATCCTCAATAGAAAAAAGCCTTTATTATTCCATTGGCGGGGACAAGATGGAATAATAAGGGCTTTTTTTACTGTCCTCAATTATGAAAATGTAAATAAGTGTTTAGAAATATATTATGTATGTCAATATCCTACGCTTTGACAAATGTACAGTACGGAATGTTTATAAGGGTTCTGTAAACTTAAATATATAACAATAATAATTTAAATATGTTAATCTAATTATGTTGCTGACCGTTCCTGCGATGGGTTCCTCTTAATTTATTTTAAATTTATTTAGTTAAAATGCCATAATAGGTATGCACTGTAAAATTTTCAGCTTTTTGAATTAGTAGTTTGGTTTGGGACTAGACGAATCAGTCAAAATTTGTATTTTAAAATAAATCAATAGATTACGCATACGCCATAGATTGTGAATAAAATTCTCTGTGTAATTTCTATGATTAAGCTCTTCTTACTCAAAATCGCTTGTACTACCGCAATGTAAACGCAACCTAACTGCAAATAAATTAGTTATGCCCAATATTTTCACCCTAAATGTTATTCGAACGCGAATATATGAACACGAGGAAATTGGGAGGGCATATTTATCAGATGAAACGGTATCCAGCAATCGACCCTCACACTTTAGCATTCTTATATAATAAGGTGCAGAAAATTTCCTCAGCACAGTACATTTGCATACAGACGCGTTCACAGGTGACGCTGAAGTAATTACATTCACGAAGTTTCAGATGAAACTTTATGTAGATTTTGTAGTGATATTCTTAGATTATGATATTTTATAACAACCTTAATAGGCTTCCTGTATGTAGGTACTGATATTGTTTTGAGTATTAAAAATCTGATATTGATATATCATAAAGAAAAATCTTACTTCATAAAACTAACTATGAGATAATTAATCAGGGAGGAAAATTGTTGAGAATATAATATGTACAGATTCCGATCCCAATAAATGTTAATATTAACTTTATTGACTGGCCAGTTGGCTTGGTGGTTAGCGACTTGACTGTTCGATTCCCACCCAGGACAAACATCTCTGTTTGTTCTGTGTCTGGGTGTAAATATCTATATATGTAGGTATTTACAAAAAATAAATCTTATATGTAATTTATCAATTATCTGGTTTCCATGGTACAAGTTCTGCTTAGTTTGGGATTAGATGGTCGTGTCTAAAGAATGTCCCAGGATATTATTTTATTTATTATTTTTTATCTGTTACCTGCTGAAATAAATGCTATCTCAATTAACGTATAGACATTTCCTAAATATTTGTCCAATATTTAGTCTTGAGCTTGTAATTATTTCAAAGGCTCCTTAATACGCGATGCTGATTATTAAAAGCAAATATTTACTGACAAATTAATAAATACAGAGTTTCTTTTGACGAACGATAAACGCGGTGGCATCTTTAATTACGCCGTAAACAAATAGAGGCGTGTTTAAACAGGGAACGTATCTTTGCATGCGTCTAAATGAAAGCTGAAGAAGTCTCTAAGAAACTATAGAGGAAGGATTCAATGTTTATTTATACGGCAGATTTAAATAAATGATTGCACGGAGTTGCACGATATGGAAACGTCATATTTGCTACGATACATCGTAGCACTGCTACGAGGGTCTACGAGATTAAATGAGGTCTTTATCTTATAATGTAAAGATTTTTTTTTTACATTATTACGGTTCTGTGTGTAATGCTTTAAGAGTTATAGAGTAGTAGAGCTCGTAGTGCAGAGTTCGTCCGGGGAAGTTCTACCACCTTACCCATTTCTGCTGTGAAGCAGTAGTGCACTTGTATTACTGTGTTTGGGTTAGATAGGTAAGGGGGCCGGTGAAATTACAGGCACATGAGACTTATCAACTGCACGTCTCAGGGTCGACAACGCATTGGCGATGCCCTTAGTGTTGCAAATGTCCATAGGCGGCGCTGAGTTACCACTTACCATCAGGTGGACCCTTTGTTTGTTTGTCGGCCCAAGTGGTATAAAAAAAAAGTTATGTACTTTATTGTTTGAGTGATTTTGTGTACATTAAAGTATTTTGGAACAAGTTAAAAAATTGAACAGAAATGGTCACATGCATTGTAAATAATCAAAAGTTACTGTATCAACTCAGTAATAGATAAGTTCCCCAGAGACTTCTTACTCTGTTGAATTTTTTTAACCTCCCACTGCTTGACAATAATGCCTAGGGCATTCTGGCTCCATGTCTTGACCTTAAAATAAAGCCATTATAACGAAATGATCTCTCAATTACAAAAACACATTTCCTCAACAAAAATAAAATCTAAGTCAACCGCAACAGTCACACGTCCTCGCTTCCGTGTCACTTCTAGTTATTCTTGGCTTAAGAGTTGCAAAGTTGGCTCGACAAAGGCCTCGAGAGGAAACCATTATGGCACTCGACGTCGTCGGCACTGCGGCCGCTTCATTAGAGCTGTGAAAGAGTGAAGAGTACACCCCCTAAGAGAGGGGACATGCACTAGTATGTTGGTGTAAAATTAAATGTGACTCATTTTCTAATGTCGATTAAATATCCAGGCTAATATTTTAAGTGGGGGTGGATGGCCAAATCTAAAATTACGAGTAATTGTGAAGAATACTCAAAGGATTCTCGAGCACGAATATAAGCTGTTAATATATAAAAAAAAAATACTTTACAAAAATCACAAAAAATATTCTAATTAATAATATTAATAATAATGAATACGCATTGTATTACACCATTTAAGAGTATCGCTAATAAGAATCAAGTTCTAGGACTCAGTTAACAAGTTCTCTGGAACAAGGTTATGTATGAATCGCAGACTACTTTAATATAAGAATTGTTCTGATCTACAGTTCAATCAACTGTGACAATTCACAGAGTAACTTTATCAATGAACACGTGGCCATTCAAACTTTATTTACGTTGGATTCCGTTTCAATAAGGCAGCTACATGTGCTTTTAAAATCTATACGATGGACAACACTGCGTCCTGGTTATATTTTTTTTAATGAATAGCTTTTTTACAGCTACTATCCCGTGGTTTCACCCGCTTTTCTGAAAAATCAAATTATAGCATAGTCTATGTCACTCGGGATAGTGTAGTAAGTCTAATCATTTAAATATTTTTTCAAATAGGTGCTGTTTAAATTCTAATTCAATATCACTTATTTAGTTCATTTAGGCTTTTATGAAGGCCAAATTTATAGTAACCGAAACTACTAAGTATTTCGGGATATTACTCCATACACAAAAACTTATAAAATTCGCACCCTCTCTTTATAATTTTAGTTAAGATCAAGATCGGATACTGTCCACAGTTTTAATGTTCTATTTTATATGTCTTTAAAATACAATAGCACAATTACCTTGGCTTGTATTTTTGTAATCACAGCTATGACGTCAGTAGAGTACCGTAGGTAACAGAGTTCCCGCAATGCGCTAAGTTGTTCTAACTGAAGCCTATCTATTCTAACTACTTTCGCACGTATTTAAAATTGAAACAAGTCAAAATGTGCTGGTAAATTTAGTTTAAAGATTAAGGTTAGTATCATTATATGCGACACTGAACTTCCAGAATAATTGTAAAATATTGTCAAGAATTTCATAATGATTATAAAGCACCGTACACACGAGTGCGACAATACACGGCGTTAATTGTGTAGCGTTGATGCGACGGCAATGAGCGGCCACAGAGCGTCTTATTAGACACGTAGTGGCGCGTGCCTCTGGTTAGCGTCGAGTCGTCAAATGTGATGTGATGAATATACGTGGTTCATGGAAAATGTACTACACATGAGCACACAACTGATAAAGAACACATTTTTTTATTACTAGGCATATTAAAACATTGTATTTATTGTAAAAAATGTTACTACCGAGAACTATAACTTGGTACTAAGGCCTGCGTGGTCTTCTATATTTCTGACAGGATCTTAATAGTTGAAGTCTGACTTGTGATCTGGTGTAACGTTGACCAACATGAGGGTTCCCAGGCCTTTGACTTTGAGCCTTTCATTTTTTTTGTATTTAATGTTTTGTAATTTCATGATTTTAATTTGGTATTCAATACCAATAAAAAGAAAAACTTTTTTATGATGTTTTTACTACACTGCTTATTTCCTGCTGTCTTTCCAGTTCCTCAACATATAATCAAAATAATATAGTTAATTTGTAGCTTTAACACCAAACGCGTCAGTCACGTAGCCCTAGTTCTGGAGGCAGAACAGATGGGAAATCGATGTCATTATGATAGATTATCCGTTAGGGCAACGACGTGTGCCTCTGATTGGCTTTGTTAGTGATGCTCGTAGCGAGCCTCGTCTTCGCCACCTGAGAGCACTCTGCACTGTGGGCGACTAATTTGACAGATCGATGGCCAGTCGCTACTTGGACATTGAACAGTGTGAAGTGACCTTAATGCCATGTTGTTTCGATGGTTGTTGGGAATATTGAGATATGAACATGGAATATTATCTGCTTGGATATTAACTTTGTTAGTTATGCTGAAATGTGAAAGGATTTATGTCGTAAACAAAATAAATTATAATGATTAAATAAATTAAACATAAATATTTATTTTGCTTTTTAATATGGCCTGATTCATGTCAATGCAAGAAGTGAATTTTGTGTGAAAAACCATAGAGAAGTCAAGTTATGACTTAAGAAACAGAACAATTTACTTCATGTTTGACACAATAAAAAATACTAAGATTTCAAATGCACAGGTGCCTTTTATTTGTTCACAGCAATAAATTTTATATATTTTCCGTTTTAGTCTGATTTTGAATATGAAAAATAGAACTGTGTGAACATTAATATGTCTGTTTTTTACTATTACAATTCAAAAATACCCAAGAACGTGTAACAGAGAGTTTTTTTATTCATCGGCCCATAGATAAATAAATATAAAACAAGAAATCCAATTTGGATAATTTTCCATGTAATTTGGCTGGCTTCTAACTGTCTAGTTGCCCCTGTTGCACTATTTAGCAGCCATATAACTCGACACACCATACGAGTATGCAAATTAAACGTGTTTCATCTTGGCATTTTCACGGGAGCTTGTCACTGTCAAGCCCGTACGTCTGTTTATTAACTTTTTGCTAATTAGACAGGCCCCGGGCACGTCTGCGAGTATGTTGGCATTTTTAATTACGCGCGATAATTTTGTCTGGCGTACGCGCGTGTTGTACCACTGGGCCGGTTAACGAACATTTACACAAAACACACAATTAACATCACTGCTGTCTAATTCTCGTTTGCTAAGTGTTTTATTGAGAATGATAAGTGTTGCGTTTAGAAGAAAACAAAAGGAAATTTTGCGCGCGTCATGTTAACTTTTCCGTTTTGTTACCGAATAATTTATATGAATTAATACACTGGAAGGTGGGTGTAAGAGAAAAATGTCACAAATCAAATTAAGCTAAATCAAAACAAACAAAAGGAAGGGTATGGAATGTAATCACTTCGGACTGTCAAACACACGCGCAGGTACGGTAGCTTACGGGCGCATTTGAGTTAAAATTTCCACTCCCCAGTAGCTTTTTACTAATTCGCCAAGTGAAAAGGGTTCGCCGAAGTAATACAGTTTACTGCTTATTCAGTATTTATACGTTTTGGGGGGCTGCCAGTCGTCTCTAGACGTCAGTGGCCGTAAGGAAAATTTGTAAAATTTACTTGTACCTATTTGTAATTATTTCATAGGGACATTAAGTCGTCAATTTACCCCGATCGCATTGTTTTACCAATAAGCAAAATTATAAAATAGATGCCATTATTATACTACTACTCAGTAACCGAGAACTCCAAATCAGCAAAAGTAGTAAACATTACAAAATAAAATTCTATGTACCTCGTAAACTTTGCACTGAAGATATATTAGATTTCAAATTGTTTTTCAATGAATAGGTAATATAATCGAATCTCAAGCGTACGGAGACGTTGGAGGTGGTATTATTAAAATCCTACAAAGTTAGATAGGCAATAAAGAGTTGGAGTAGAGAGGAGCCGAGGTACGTTGTTTACGGGCCGGATCACATCTCCAATCGCGCGTAATGTATTTATGATTATTGTTAGAGCTTGCTTCTCTCTATATCTACGTACGAAAAAATATAGGTAGTGCTAGAGAAGAGGCTTTCTTTCGTATTTGTAATAACTTACTATTATTACAATATTATTTATTATCGGAACAGTATCTTTTCCAGAGCAGTTTATTAGGTAGTAGCAGTTAATGCTATAGTTTATGCTGATTATAAGTATATAAATAATTTTGCAATAAGATATTACTTTCAGTCATTTGGATGATTCTCGTAGTATTAGTACTAGTCTAGTCTAGTGTAACAAAAAAAAACCTTTCTGACAATTTTTTTTGTGTCTTGGTGCTCGTGTCTTATGTTTTCTTTATCATTTTAGGGTTAAAACGGAGCTTTAATGGTGAGACTGCGGTCGGTTTGTCCGTATGTCACTGCGTGTAATGATTAGAAATATATAATAGTGGATTTAGTTGCCATCCAGGACCAATATTTTTGTGAGTGAATATGACTGTTTGCTGCTGAGTATTCATTATTAATTCAAATCATATGAAAAAAAATATATACAATTTTTGTTTTTTATTTTTTTTACACTAGATTACTTCCTGTTCCATAAAATCATAAATCTTATAGGTATGTATTGACAAATATCAACAGCAATAAAGTACCCTCGCACATCGGAAAATTCCACCATCATATCTAAGCATTACTCAGCTAAGTCTATCGTCAAGCAAACATTGTATATTAGCCGGCGATGCCCTAAATATTGAAGCTCCCATCTTAATCCTGCAGCGGTGGGACCAAGCCGCTTCTTAATCCATCACGTAACCGAGAGCCGTCGAGAAATCGTGTTACATCAACGAAAAATGTATTACAGGGTGGTAGAGGGAGACGATCGGACAAACTTTGCTAATACCACCCTCTAACATAATCGCTGAGCCTTTTACGAGAGGAATTTATGGGGATGGTGCCGATTTCTTGCCGTATTTATGGTAGAACGTGTAACGTGCCGGCATGGCTCGGCAGTTAATTAGTAAAAGTAAAAACTGTATACGCTACAGACAAGTTAAATAGCTCTCTGGAAGTTAATTGGTAGTTGTATTTTCTTTACAGTGATTCCACGAAATCATTTGGTGTCTTTCGATTTTTTGCTAGAAGTAATTATTGGCGATATATACCTTAATTCGAAGAAGAAGATTTTGTTTGGAACATGAACTAGTACCAAGTTAATATTTTTTAAATGATTAGGTACCTATTTAAAATTATCAATATAATCAAGTGTGTAACAACTACAAAATCCATTCAACATTAAGTTTACAATTTCAACTCTGTTGTACTTGTCTGTGAATATAATAGAGTCACGATACTAAAGCAATTTTGAACTTTATTAACATGTCCTTACTACCTCTTCTATCACAAAGCTATCGATTGTGGTGTTACCTCAGTAATTCAGGGGCGCATCGAAGCCCCCATGCCCGTCAAAGTTGCGAAGTCTTACCAAGTCCGGCCCCAGGTGAGAATGTGCTAGACGCCAACTGGCTAGACGAGTCACGAGCTGCCCGCGAGCCAATAATGTTGCATGCTAACGTGTCGAACATACTGTCTACAAGAAAGATAAACTAATATTGACCAATAGTGCCTATTTGGCCTCACACAGTGTATATACTGTATGATTGTGTTGTTATTGCTATATTGTATCTATGTGTAATTTGTAATGTCAATGAAATTGTCTATGTTGATGCTGTGTGAGTCCAAAATAAATGTTTTCTTTCTTTCTTTCTTTCAAATATTTTTTTTTCCAGAAAAGGACCAAAGCCTTACGGCCGATCTTAATACTTATACCAGGTGACAGAAATTAACACAACTGATAGAATTTAATAAGTACATTATTATTTTGACCAACTACAATGCAATATAAATCTTATAATAAACCTCTTATTGATCAAAACCTGTTGAAAGTGTTTAACTCATAACGGAATGATTGTAAGAACGCTTGCCAAACTGTCACACCGTGTTTCACTGACGTGTAAGTGAATTCGACAATGCAGGAATAGGTACTTGTACCTACATTATAAGTGGAGGACGCGAGTTGCGGCTTTGTTCTCGAAACTTTGCCCTGTATTGTGACGTATCTTATTGCATATGCGGCCACGTAAAGGTAACACTGACTTTGTTGAACATCACATACTACATAGTACTCTACTAGTTTGGACGAGCTATTTTCTATTGTAATATTGCTTCAGGACTTCAAAGAAATCGTGAAAAACAGTTCTCTATTACATACTTTAAATATGGTTCAAAATATTGAATCAAACAATAATCGTTGGTAGAAATTCTAAAACACTTTATTAGCCTTAACTTTAAATAAATTCCGTTAAAAACACAAGAGACGGTTGAAAATTAATTATCATTCACAAAACTCGGGCTGAAGTGAGCCTACACGAAATCTTTACGCTTCAATTGAGCCAGTTTATGGTGAAATTAATTACTGGCTGGAGAGGTTCGACTATAATAGTTTCCCTGCAAAATTATTATTGTGAGGGGTCCGCGGCGGACGAAATTGTGTCCGAACAAGAAAATTAGTGAGCGTAAAGCGGGGTGTGAATTTGGAAATCAAAGAGCTCGCAGAACTTCTCGGCAGTCTATTGTGATGGTCCGTCATTTACATGGGACACCACCTATATACAATTTGCACAAATTAGAGAAACCATTTTGGGTTATGGGTGAAAATTTCAGAAGTCGTTCCTAGAGCAATAGGTACAGTTGGCTAAATAGGTACTCTATCAATATGTTTTGTACCAGGAGATTTGGACAAAAATATGAGCTATATTTAACATATTCAATAGCTATCTATATTTAAAGTAATATGTCGGTATGCCCCGCAGTTTCACTCGTTTTAAAATTGATAAAAAAACCCGTCCTTCTCCGTACTATGTAGCCTATATGTGTGTTTACTTTCAGTATGACTAGTTCTGCCGTTTAGCCGTAAAATATAACAAACGTACAGACAGACACATTAAAATCCTACTAATATTATAAACGCAAAAGTTTGTATGCATGCATGTATGGATGTTTGTTCCTCTTTCATACAAAAACTACCGAACGGATTTGGATGGAACTTGGCACATAGATAGAGCATATATTGAAATAAATCTTATACATATTACTGTTATATCCCTTGAGATCGCGGGTGAAACCGCGGGGGACAGCTAGTTTATAACATTATTATGGATCGCCATGTTTTGCTTGCTCTGTCTACAGCTTTACTTTTCCCAACTCATTCCAATACTGAAATAATGGAATGTGTGCTACTATTATGATAAAAGATAAATAGTAATAAATAATAAATAGATAACAATCATCAATCATAATAAGTAGATAAAAGATATAGGTATTATATATCTTTAGTCTACAAATTCAACGCTGTAAGCTAGGATATTCCTTGTTTTGTACTTAGCCGAAGTCAAACGCGCGGAGTCTCAGAGGGTTAGGCTGTATTGCAATATATGGCTACCAAGGGACAATACCAACAACACTACAGCTGAGATTTGACCAAACCCCAGATTTATGGCCCGCCAACACGAATATTAATCAATTTCCTACATTCTGTCTGGAGAAGGAAGCAAATACTGGACTTTTGGAATAATAAGAGTAATACTTAATAATGATAAATAATAACCTGGTTTATATTTCACATACAGGCACATACTTAACTTACTTACAATATGTTATAATAACTAGATAACTGGTATAGAACTTCTATAATAATATTACGAAAAAAGAGTTAAAAAAAAGAGATCTTCATGCAGACAAATGTTTGTCTTGCATGGGAATCAAACCCACGACCTGATCACTAAACCTACTGCAATATTATATTTCCAACTTAGAAACATTAATTAAATTTGAAAAATTTTATAATAAAATGACATCATATTGTTTTCTAGCCAAAAAAATGTGTTTGTATACCGTTTTAAAAAAAAGTATTACCTACAACACTATTAGAAAACCCTTAGCTTTAACCAAAATTAAAGTGTCATTAGGCTTAATACAGGTGCATATAACAACCTTCTCAAACAGTCAAACTGACGGCTCATAAACTATACAGGAAGCTCAGAAACACGAAAGAATTAAGTATGAAATATGCGCACCTTGGGCCTACATTGATTTATGTGACGGCGATCTGCTTTTAAATATTGTTCGGTACATCTTAAACGTGGCCAAAGCCGAGGGAAAGCGTAGGGAGACTCCTGTTGCTGGTAATATAGTGATTTAGATGGTATCTACAGTTGATTTGAAAATAAATAGAAACGGAAATTAGATTGTGGGTGTTTCTTTTACGAATTTACATATCATTCTATATCCTGGGCTGTAGTTATTAGTTTTGTTAGATTAATAATTATTCTTTTGTAATCTTTCTCTAACTATTCTTATTTTGATCTCAAAAGCATTAAAATTGATACATTCAGAGTCTTTCTACCATTTTATATCCAGCTTTTATAATTTTATAAATAAGAAAATATTTAACTTTTATAATACAATATCACTTTTTCTGTATGTCCGTTTGTCTACTTATATCTTTTAAACTGCGAAATCGATTTTGTTGCAGTGTTCAGCATCATTCCGGATGGTTTTTGTGTACATTTATAGTATACCAGTCGAAACTCCCAGGCTACGCTGTGGAGAGTCACTAATAGTTGAAATACAATTTCCAATATAAATGTTGATTATTCTTACATATTTTCAATGTCAGCATACTTATTTTTGTTTAAATTCATATACGGGTACGGTGTTAATAAAAATCCAGTGCGGTCGTTTTTATCATAAAAGCAGCAGACGTTGCGTGGCGGCGGCGTGGGCATGACGAAGGTAACCCACAAAACGCAGCCTCGCCACAGCTGGGGCCTTGTCGCCCTATAATTGTATTATAATTACATTACATAATTTAATATCCTTCCAAGGTTTGATAGGTAAGGATAATATCCATTAATTTTATTAGAATTTTCGATGTGGTGTTTACAATTTTGAATTACCTAGAGGAGATGGTTTCTATAAATAGAAATATTAGAAATAGGAATGTGATATATTATATAAATAATATTAATTAATTAATATTTGGTTTCGGTTAGAACGGTAAGGGAGCCGGTGTAATAACAGGCACATGAGATTTAACAACTTCACGTCTCAGGGTCGACAACGCATTGGCGATGCTCTGGTGTTGCAAATATCCGGATAAATAGGCGGTGGTGGTTACCATCAGGTGGACATGTGGTATAAAAAAAAATCATTTAAATATATTTACTCAAAAAGATCTTCACAGGCACGTATGAATAGTTAGAGTCTAACACCGGTTCAGAAGGTGGCTTTTACTCAAAAGAGCCGGCAACTCAGCAATTACAGTTTTCAAAATGAGATTTTGTACATAAGGATGTGTCCTGCTGAACAATACGTTCAAAGAAAAAAAATATTGTTGGTGATCCTATTTTGTTGGCACTGGTCTAGAAATTAAAACAGTTGATATCAAGTTACGCATATTAGATAAGTTTCCTTTCCGCAATGACCGTACATTGTCGACAGCGAAGATGCGAAGATATTTTTTATCCGACAGAATTACAGTTTCCCAACTAGAGGCAAAAACTTCAGTTGGACTGGACTGGAGAGTGATGCACGACCACTTCACTGCAACTGTTTTTGCTAAAACCGTTGGTGATAGCAAACGCAATTTGAGAGTACATACTCTGATTTGAAGTAACTTTAATAATTAGACAGCTTTACGAGCTCTGAAGATCAAGGTAAAAAATAATGATTTTTTTAAATATAATCTTGTATTTACACATATATTTGGTTTGATTTTAATCTTATTTTTGTCATTTTAACATAAGCATTCCAAAATAATAAGGAATGCAATGTCTATAGGGTGTATTGGAGGATACCTAGCTCGTTTTGTTGATCCTCTTAAAATAAGGAATTGTATATTTACCACTCAAATTTCTTATTACCATTTTCAAAACTATAACCAAGTGCTGACTAAGCAGTATATTTTTGGGAGCAGCTCATGGCCAATACAACAAATAGTTTCTACCTAACAAAGCCATATAGTAGTAAATTATAATAATAACTGGGAAGTCGTTCCTCAAATGAATCTTAAACCACTTCGTAGTGAACGTTAAACCTAGAAACTGATTTAAGCGAGCTCTCGGCGCATAAGTTAATTTCAGCGTTCGCTGTCTTACCGCGGCTCACAATAATGGCCGCCCGTAAATCCCGGCAGACAAAACTGCCTCACCTGCACTCATTATATTTACGCCGCAATAATAAAACTTTCCAACTCTCTCTGAATATTGAATTCGTTGCGGCGAGAGGCGGTCGCCTTACTTATTGCCGTCAGTTATGCAATATGCTCGGTAGGTTTTAATAAAGGCTCGACCGACGGGGCATTTCGAAAAGTTTTCGTTTCGCGAAGGCGTACGCTATTGCGCCGACAATGAGCCCGGCTAAGCCCCGTCGAGTTCAGTTGAAGCATTTTCGTTTGCCTAATAGCTGTATGTTAAATTTTCGTGCTTTTATTCGCACATGACTGCCTTTCGATCTGGATGCTAGTCCTGATAGCTTAAGCAGAGAAGTGGTTAATCTCGTGTTTCGTTATTGTTGCCTATATTAACAATTAATATTGTTACCACTATTAATATACCATTTTTTTTAAATACCCTACCAGGTATGGCTCATACCTACAACGGGGTCTCTAGAGCTTTTATTTGATTAGTTTTGAATATGAAAGGAATGAGTTTTACAATTACATGGATCTGTGAAAATATTAAACTAAATATCAACTCTAAAACCTGAAATGTGAAGGTAAAGCTCAGGTAGTTTCAGTATACGTTAACATACACCTATTCAACTAAAAGTCTATTGATTTAATCAACACAAATTATGAAGTGAAAAGTTACTCCACCACGTCTGGAACAAGGCAAGTCACGTTCAATCCTTGTCAGACAAATGGGATATCAGCCATCAGGCAAATGCGTCAGAGCACCCAGGTAAATGCAGGAGGTAATGCGATCCTTCCTCGGCGTCTATGTAGTGAGTGCAAGTAATAAAGTCGTGTTATATCTACTTTAACGGGATGAATTGGGCAATGGTGCCGGATATACTCGTATGCATGTTGCGTTATTAGTTGCTATGTAGTTGTATCTTTTAGCTTTTGCAGTAGATATCTATAGATTTATTTCACGTTGTTTTTTGAAGTCACGTTAAAGGGCAGAAATATAGATTATCGGTAGGTACATGTCAAATAGAACATTATTTAATTTATTTATTTTCCGAATAATCCCACTAATGTTATAAATGTGAATGTAAGTTTGTTTGTTACACTTTCACGAAAAAACTACTTAACCGATCATCATGATCACGGGGGACAGCTACTATAAATATAATAATAAACTTCTATCCACAACTAATTTAATTATTTATCAGGTTCCTTACATAATAGTAAGTAAAAAAAAAAAAAAAATTTTAATTATCTCCATTTCGCAGATAAATAAAATCTCCCTAATCGTAGTTAAATGTTATTTACGAGATCCAATGACGCGAACACATTATCGGGTACACCTGCATGCAGAAATTGCATTAGATGCAGCCTCCGTGCTGCTTACAGCTATACTCAAAGCTCTTCTAGTTATTCTCACAGAACGCTTAGGCTGTACAGACGAGCGGTTAAAATACCGATATGGTGGACTGAAGTGTAATTTTTAACGAATCGAAGTTGTATTTCTTTATTAGTGTGAATATGCCGCAATATTATTATGCTCGGTAGTGGTGATGTGTCTAAACGTAATCCAGGTCAAAAATTCATGTGATTTATTTAAATATATCTTTTTATTACGAAACAGAAGTCTTTGCTGGTAGTAGGTATCTGTCGTGAGAATATCAATTCCATAAGTATCTTCAAAATGTACTATATTAACTGTTTTATCCATCTAAGTGTACTGTAATTGTAATAAATGTTAATGTTTTTGAGTTTGGATGTTCTATTTTTTCATAATGTTATAATACATTACATACCTCGGAAACGCGGCTGAAACGCGGTAGTAAGGAATAAACACATCTTAGTGCTTAATTAATTAGGGGCGCATCAACAGCTGCGTTCCAACCGCCCGTCTACACAACCACAAAGCGATAGCCTATTTGCTTACGGGCGTGTAAGCACACAGGCGCATAGGTGCATCGGATTCCATGACGAGGTACAGCCTTCAAAAGTTCCGCGTTCGACGCCCGCGCGCCGGGGCCGCGGAAGCGACGTCTCTCCCAGGAAATTGAAGTCACCTAGCTGTATTCAACGTACAACAATGCTTTGTGAAAGAACATCTAATTTATCTGTGAGTTGTTTTGAGCAACCGCTAGATTTAAATTGAATATCGATTTGGTGATGTCGACTACGGCGTTATTGTGCTGCATTTGTTTCGATTTGCTATTCGAATACGCGCGCAAGTCTGAACTTGAAATTAATTAAGCTGATTATGAAAAAAGGTTTTTGGGCAATATTCACATGACTATATTTAATTATGCTTATGTTATGTTAGCACTCAGGTTCACAAGAAAAATACCACACGACATCACAATTTAATTGGTCAATGTTTCAGATGTGAAGTCAAGCAGCGATATATAGTAATTAAAGTAAACTGAACACATAAGCTAACATTATATGTGAGAATCAATGTCGCAAGCCGCAACGCTCAGGTGGCGCGGGTATGCGGGTGTTCAGAAGCGAGCGCCCACCACGCACGCCACCCATTGTAAATATTAGTTCGCGAAACTCATCAATTCCGCGCTCAAACTTAATAAAATACTTGGCGCTTAATTGAAAATGAATACTGCCAGCGTCGATGCGATCGATAAAATATTCCGCAGCCTTAATCCGCGATAATGAAGCGCCCCCGCGAAGGGTTGCTTGCTTCGTGGGGGCCAGTAATAAATGTTGCGTTTCAAATTTAAAATCAAAGTGCGGAATAAATTTTGATTAAGCGATTAGCTAGGACCGGTGAGGTGTTTGCGTTTCCTTGGTGCTCTATTAGTGATGCTACGGCGGTCGCCTATAGCTTCAATGTAAGTTTCAGAGGATCCAAGCAGTGATTGGATTTTGATTTATCGATAAGTAATAACATAGATAGCAAGCGTAGTAGTATATATGTAGTAGTAGTAGTATAAGTTATAGCGTCCATACACCATTCGATATAGTTGGAAATATCAATTTATGAAAAGTCACATGATGCGAAAGTAGCGCAATTTGACACTAGATAAAGTTTGACGTATATTCTACAGATCTTGAAAATATTTTTATCATAGTGCCAAATTCTATAATACGTAGTATAGATTTGAATAAAACCCGTAATAATGTAGGGTCGCAAACAAACGTATTTCCAGACTTCTTGAATCCAGTGCGTCAGTATCTAATGCATATGCGACGTCACATTTGATAAACGGAACGATAATGCATGCTGAAATTCATTATAATTTTATTCATGGACCGCAACTCGAGAGTTTATTAGCCCGTCTCTAGATGGTACCTAAATATAGTTGCTCGCAGATCTACAATGTTATGTGAACGTCTGATGGTAATGCATGAGGTTTTCTTGAGAATTCGTTATTAACTGCCTTTTAATGGAGATTCAAAGTAACTTCGATAAGTACTTTGTAATTGCATGGTATATTTATACAGAGTTGCATGCAAAGGTCACTGATTAACATTAGTCGAATAGTGAGTTTTTTTTTAAACATCTGTCAGTTTTATTCGATAATTTATTATTTATATCATCAAAATTCTTAAAGAAGAAAATTTTAAATGGGTCTGTTAGCGTAGTGGTTCGATACCCTGATTATCACGCCGCAGGTCATGGGTTCGATTTCTACCCAACAACAAACATTTCTGTGCATAAACATGTTCGTTTGTGGTCTGGATGCTAATATCTATACAAGTATCTTAAAAAAAAAGTACGTTATGTAATATATTATATTATATAAAATATTTGGTAGCCATAAAATAAGTTTTGATTAATTTAGGATCAGATAATAGACATTAAAAAAAATATGGAAATATGGTGCAAAATTGATTAAATCTTCCTGAGCCACGTAATATTCTACTTTTAGCACATTTGCTTAGCGAAAACATGTCATAAAATTGTACGCCTGAAAGTATCACTGAGGATCATGTTAAATATCAAATGTATGTAATGTAGCTCTCTCGTGTTAAGGTAAAGCCCCGCGTCATAAGGTTAATTACAGGATGCGCGAATGGCGTGTGATTTACGACTGTAGCAGACTACATGAGCGAGAACGCGCCTCTAAAGAAAGCAAGAAAATATGCTTATGTTGTGGAAAGTAAAATTCTTGAACTAAAATTTTAAGTTGTGAATTTACTATGACAATTATCATAGTCCCGTTTGATTAGAGATGTCTTCTCTGACTAATGATATGCGTGCTTGTGTTTTCAATTTTTGTTGTGTCGATGAATAATGATTTCTTATATTAAGAGAAGTTAAATGATAGTAAGCCTGAAAAACTATAATATTATAATTTAATCTAAACTCAACATCGACAGTTATAAAATATTACTCGCAATCATTCTTTACACACTGCCATCTGGTCCCAAACTAAGCCGAGCTCGTACTATGGAAATCAGATAACTGATATACTACATAATATACTACCTTTTTTTTAAGTACATACTTATGTTAATATTTACACCCAGACACAGAACAAACAGACATGTTCATGCACACAAGTGTTTGTCCTGGGTGGGAATCGAACCCGCGACCTTCGGGTTGCCTAACCACCAAGCCAACTGAAGGCTTCGGATTTTTTTTTTTTTTTTTTTTTTTTATGCCACTTAGGCCGACAAACAAGCAGACGGTCCACCTGATGGTAAGTGGTCACCGCCGCCTATGAACATTTGCAACACTAGGAGCATCGCCAATGCGTTATCGACCCTGAGACGTGAAGTTGTTAAGTCTCATGTGCCTGTAATTTCACCGGCTCCCTTACCTTTCTAACCGAAACACAGTAATACAATTGCATTACTGCTTCACGGCGGAAATGGGTAAGGTGGTAGTACTTCCCCGGACGAACTCTGCACTAAGAGCTCTACTACTACTGAATTATTTGTATTCAATTAAAAAAAAATAAACTAATTTAATCTGAACTTAAAATTTACAACCATTAAATTACTCGCAATAAATGCATTTTTCAAGATCTCGCGGGTCATACAGCCTAATTTTATTTCAATGGGACGCTATGACCCGCTTTCAAATAGACCAAAAAGTTATAGTGTTTCTTTAAAGTTTCGGTACTGATGGGTAGAAAAATTTTAGATGGAAATAACAATGTAGAGCTGGTTGAGCCACAGAGACATTTAGCTCAGTTTATTGATTCTTGAAGATATTTTGATTGGGGAAAAAGTATTTTCGCGTTATAGTATGAACTTATAATAAAGGCTCTTTGGCTATACTATTTGTATCTCGCTGGTTTTGGTATCATTGAAAGTTTAAATTTTAAAGAACATAATTCCAAATTCAAATTATGAAAATGTGTGATTTTCAATTGTTTTTCGTACCTTCAAGATGAGTGAATCTAATGATGAAATACGATACATTTTAAAATTTTACTACAAAAAAGGTAAAAATACAACGCAAGCCGCGAAAAAATTTTGCGATGTTTATGGACCTAGTCCAGTGTCTGTGAGAGTAGCATAAATTTGGTTTAAGCGTTTTCAATCAGAAAATTTTGATGTTGAAGATGCACGTCGCTCTGGTCGCCCTATTACGGATAAAATGGATGCAATTTTTGAAAAAGTGGAGCAAGATCGGCATATCAGTAGTTACGACGTAGTTGAAGAACTGGGAATTGACCACAAAACAGTTTTGGCGCATTAGAAAAAACTGGGTACACAAAAAACGATATTTGGGTACCTCACGAGCTCACTGAAAGAAACCTAATGAACCGTGTACTCGTGAGTGATTTGTAATTCTTTATTACGACGTAATTAAACCGAACCATTTTTGAAGAAGCTGATAACTGGTGATGAAAAGTGACGTACGACAAGAACGTGCGAAAAAAGTCGTGGTCAAAGGCCGGTCGGCAAAAAAATAAGAGAGTTTGGCTGGGACGTATTAATGCATCCGCCGTATAGTCCTGAACCTTCAGATTTCCACCTGTTTCGGTCTCTTCAGATTTTTTAGCCAGTGTCAGGTTAACATCACGAGAGGACTGCCAAAACCACTTGTCGCAGTATTTTGATCAGAAGTCCCAAAATTTCTATAGCAATGGGATCATGTCCCTACCTACAAGATGGCAAAAAGTTATCGAACAAAATACCTACATACTTTAGTTAAATGTAAATAAACTATATTAAAAAATGTTTTGAGTTTTCTTACATAATGCGAAGAATCTTTTTCCCCAACCTATTATGATGTACATCATATTTTAAAATCTATTCCTCCTAGGATACTGCTGTTTTTACCAGGTACGATAGGTGTTATTTTAAAATGAGCTCATAAGGTAGTGCATGTTAGTTTGTTCACGTTTTAGCATTAGCTTCAGGCAAAACGCTAGAAACGAATTCTGAAAGTAGTGAGCAAGTAGATGTGGGACAATAAAGCTTAATAGAACGACCAACATTTTTGCTCAGCCCCCTTATTCAGCTAATACATACTTCATTGGCGAGCCGCTTCGCGGAGGCCTCGGAGAGCTTATCTCTCTCGTGACTAGTAGTATTAGCGTAGTAAGCGACGGAGACAGAGCATGGAGGCCGCGACGAAACAGCCTCGAGTTAGTGTAATTTTCCTTACAGAATCGAGCCCCAGAAGAATGTCCAACATTTATACAAAGATATTGGTACTGAGTTAGCACAATTTTTGTACGAAGCAAAAATTGTCATTTTCATTTTGTTCATTACAAATTTAACTTATTGGTATCACAGTAATCTATTAAGTAATTGCTGAGTCGTTTAAGATTATTTTATTATCTCTTCATAGTTACCAAATAATGTATTTAAAGTAAGGTAGTGATTTATTTTATATATTTATATACATGCAGGAGTATATTTAACTCTATGACAAGGGCCAGTCCCCGACTTACAATATCATATATCATTATTTTCCTTTTAATTTAGGCAAATACTTTTTTTTGTATTATTATATTTATAAAAAGTAGGTAATTTTTTTTTTATATATTACGAAACATTTTTTTCGTATTAAATTTTTTATTGTAAATATTAAAGTGTGTAAAATAAAAAATATAAAAAATAATGAGTACTTACTAATAATATGATATATACTTATAAATGATGAGTACACTAACTCTTCCGAAAATGTGGTCAAGAAAATCTTTTTTTTAATATTATATCCTACAATAGTTACTCAAGTATCGAACAAGATCGATTGAACGTATTTATCAGCTCAGATGCGACCACGGCCGTGTGTAGCGTTTGTTACTTGGAAGCACTACACCTTGTCTAATAAGTGCTCGCACTCAGGTTAATGAGTTTACTGCATCCTCAAGTCGGTGAGGAAGTTTTTAAAAGTGCCCTCGTTATAGCGCCTCGCGAACCTTTAGTATTTGGCGCTGGTAATTAAAGTTGCTTTAAGTAGGCTGTAATTTTTCAGACAGTTGATTTGTGAGTTTAAACATTGACTCATTGACGGGCCTGGGGCTCGATTCTGTAAGGCACACGACAGGTATGACACTAGCTCGAGGCTGTTTCTTCGCGGTCTCTATACTCTGTCTCTTTCGCTTACTACGCAATCACGTGAGAGGTAAGCCCTCCGAGTCCTCCGTGAAGTGTCTCGCTGACAAAGTTTTTATTTATTGAATAAGATAGCTGTTCACTTGTTGGCTAGAGACTTCGACGTCCAAGCCTCAGGCCGTGGGTTCGATTCCCACCAAGGACAAAAATTTGTGTGCCTGAACATGTCTGTTTGTTTATGTATTAAAAGTAGGATATATTTAGAAGAATAATGGATTATGACAGTAATCCGGTTCCCATAACAAGTTCTGCTTAGTTAGGGATCAGATGGCCGTTTGTATGTCCCAGGATATTTATTTATTATTGCAAATGCAAATGAAACTAAGTATATCTTCTATAGCGTAGAAGTTACAAATGGTGTACTTAGAAAATATTATAGATATTATTTAAAAACACAGTTATTATTGATAAAGATATTTTGAAAAATATCTGAAAAAGATATAAGTTGATGCAAAAAGTTTGAATTAAAATTCTAAAACACTTATACCCAAAAATAAAACAATTGGTACTAATAAATACATATTTCCAAACATGCATTCCAGTAGTTTGAGCACAAAAACAAAACATTTTTCATTCAACCCACTTCTTAATCCAGTAGCGCCGGGGTGATGTAACAACGTTAACCGGTCCATTTCTCAATTTCCCCCGGTACATTCGACCCCTTTATTCTTAGATGGACGTACAATAGATATACCTACTGGTAACCCTTCGACAGCCCGAGGCTCTCATGCTAAGAGCCAGGAGTCGTGGCGTGGCGCAGTCGAATTTTATTGCATTTCTAAGAATTTTGCGGGTTATTTAACTTTCACTTTGTATAGTGATTTTTAAATATTTGTTTCATACTGAAAATCGTTAGTGTCGAAAGTTGGAAAAATTTAATTTTTATTTAAAAATGTTTATTTTAGACTGCTTTAGGAATAGTAAGGTACTTACGCTTACTTACGTACTTACTACATGTTACAATTATTTTGCTATATGCTATGCTATTTGGCTATGGTGTACATATACAACAACTATACTTACTCCGGTATAAACCAATACAATAACACTAATACAAATAGCATTTAATCAATAATTTTCGAATCATGACAAAACTTTGAAAAAGGTGAATGACGCAAATCATTATTATGGTCGTTATTTTAGTACTTAAAAATCGATTTTTATTTGAAAGTATACTGTTTTAATTAAAATCTAAATTGAATTAAATCGAGAACAGTTTTGATATTCTCTCGCCATCTCTTTCTCACAACTCTTGACGCTCACTACCATTGTGGTAGCATCCGCTTCCTCGGCATTATATTAAATTTTATTATCGTCCTGGACTAAGTAATGGGAATATCATGTAAGGAGCGGCCGTCCGGAGCCCCTGGGCGTCAGAGACAAGAGGGGTAGGGGGTGGCGGTGATTAAAATTTCGACTACCGTTGATGACACAACTGAACTGCAGAGTGGAAGGATTAATGCCGGCTTTATGAGTGGATTACATTACTTTGTAGTGTCCCTGGCTGTAAGTGTTGTGATTCCATTTTGTTATGTCACGTTTATTTTATTGTGGGAAAAAAGTTAGTGCGGCGGTCGGAGGGTTAGTTTATTAGCGTTCACGTTGCTGTTTTACAACGGAATTGTGAATAATTTTCGGTCTGCAGGAGGAAATTCGTGACTCAGTTATCTGCACGACATTTTATTATGTTTATTGACCATGGTTGTACCTGTTTTTGCATTTTTCGCCTGAGACGTATTATTAAGATGTACCCACTTGCCTGACAATTTATATTTATACAGGTTGTTACAAAACTACCCGTAAAGCCGAAAGGAGGTTAAATGGGGCCTTATGACGAGTCCATTCACAATATTTAAGAACCGTAGTAACACTGTGTAACATTCCTCCAAAAAATTATAAAACTGATTTAAATGAATGAAATATAGAAAAACTATTAAATTAGACAATTATTAGGTAAAATAGGTACGTAGGCTTTCTGTTTAAAAATCTGGTTCCCTGACATGATAGCTTACTAGGGTTGTTGGCTTTGATAATTAATTATATTTTTACGGAGTATTTTGTAAATCTTATTTTACAGCAACATAGCTTTGTTCATAGCTCAATAAAGAGTAGTTTTAAACTTTTTGTAAGAACTTTTTTGGTAAATGAAACCATCGTAGTAACTATAGCAGCACATAAAAAAGTTACGTATTTATTCATTTAATAGGTAGTAGGTACCTAGTTATGGTAGTGGTTGATGTAGTCATTAACCATTCAAATATAATAAATAAATAAATATCTTGGGACATGCTTTACACACGGTGATCTGATCCCAAACTAAGCAGAGCTTGTACTATGGAAACCAGATAACTGATATACTCCTAAATACATACATATATAAATATTTACACCCAGAGACAGAACATGTTCATGCACACAAATGTTTGTCCTGGGTGGGAATCAAACCCGCGACCTGTGACTTGGCAGTCAGGGTCGCTAACCACCAAGCCAACTGGCCCGTTCTGCTCCGGATTGCCCCATATTCCATCCCCAAAATAATAAATAAAAAAACTACAATAACAACAAAGAAAGTATTTTACTTTCATAAAAACAACGCACGTTCCTGTGTAATAGCATAATTTGGAGCAAAAAAACTATTCCATATTTCCAAATACGACTTAAAAGACGGAGAACTTTCGTCTATAAAAACGACTAAGAGCCTCTAAAGTAGAGATAAAGCTGCAAACAAACGTATTAGACGCTCAGACGGACGGACCAACTTCGGTCATAAGCTATAAACACCGTACAATTGTTTATCAATTGCCTACAACGATGCCTGGACAAATGATTATAGAGGTAGTAATTGCTTATTTATGTATTTTTCTTTTTTTTGTTTATTTTGGCCAGTGTTTGCCAACGTTTTATATTCAAGAATCATTTTCAAATTATTATATGTCCACAAGTCTTATTTAACTTTAATCACCATCTCAAAAGGAGTCGTTAATTATTTCCCAATAAATTGTGAACGCACCAGTTGCCGCGTTGATCTTTCAAGTGTGAAGGTTTATTTAAGAGCGGCAATATTTTTTCCGACCCCCAAACTCGGAGATCACTTCGTTATATTTATTAAAACATCGCCCGAGATTACAAAGAACACGATATTTTTTACACTGGAAGATGTGAAAACCAATTAAGGAGATAAAAAGGGAATCCAGGGAGGTGCCTGCATTAATTTCTTTTTTGCGGGGATTATTTTAAAATTGCATTATATTCTTGTTAAGACGCCCGGCGCCGCGCCGCGCTCCCGGTTAATGATAGCACTACCCCTTCCTTTTTAATTGCCTCGGGCTATTGCGAAATGAGTAATCTGAAGGTGCTCGGCCGGTGCTCCAGATAAGAGTTTTGAGACTAACACAAAAAAGGGAGACGATCAAAATGGCGCCATATGAGAAAAGTTTTGTTTGAAAAGCGTTATTTAATTATTATAAATTATCGCGATGTTTTTATAAATTTATCGATTAAACGATTTTAATTTGGAAAATATAGGTTTCACGAGAGAAACTGTAAGGGTAAAACACTTGTACAAGAGACTGCAAACTTTGACGTTTTTATTTGCAAGGTTGTTCATATTTATGAAGTTGATGAAAGGGAAGTTGCTCTTTATATCATGAATTGCAGTTGTTTTTTGCGTACTTATAATGTAGGTTAATAAATAATTAAACAAAACATGATCCAATATTTATCAGATAAGTATGCGTCGATATCAATACGATAGGTATTATATTATATGTACATAATTCTGACACGGATCGCTCAATTCGGGGGCAAAGTTCTAAAGTGTTCGCTAGAAGTGGTCACGATTATAACGCAACCTCTTGATATTGTACGCAAATATTATAAAATGAGCTTTATTACCTAACCAATAACATACAGAATACACGTAAATATAAGTTTGTCTTAACTGGTTGTGATTACAAAACTACCAAATTGTGATAGGGCATGATGTAGACTCTATTTCGTGTGTGATAAAGTTGATTTTGATGTTTCCGGGTAGCATATTTCGGTTTATTAGTCATCGATGGTGGCGCGATAGAACGGTGCCAGGCGCGGGCGGCGCGCACGCATGTACTGTCAACACTACCCTAATGAACGGCAGTTATACAACGCACGTGATACTAAATGTCGCTATGCTTCCTGCTGTAATTTTATTGTAATTTGTGCGTATTTATCATGTGAAGAGAATTATGACTCTATTACCTAATGTTGCCATGGTAACGCAAATTACTTAAAATAAAAAAGATCAATGTGGATTTTTATTATGTTCCCTTGCAAATTTCCATATAACGACATTAAATAGGTACCTACAGTAAATTATGGAAAGCAAAAATGTATTTTTCATAGTGTTTTTCAAATCCCACAATCCTATGCTACTTAATATTTGTTTGTCTTTTATTCAAGTCGTCAATAGCAGATTTACTATATTTGGTACAGCGATGGCTGATAGAAATAAGCATTAGCAAACCAGGGAACTTAATAAAGTAATATTAACAGGTAGATATTTAGTATGATCTTCTAACAAGTCAGAAAAACTTAACTAAGTAGTAGTCTACTACCTATAAATTTTTTTAGTTTCATTAGATTCTAGCCCCATGACAATCCCTCGCCCGATAGATATCACGCACGTGAAATAAAAATAAAGGTTTTCCTGTAACAGTTAGGAGCAGGTAGCAACCGAGGAATGCTAATTACAGTTCATATTTATGCGACTGCACCCGCGGTCGCGTTTCGTGACGCCGTCGTAGCGACAAAATAAATTCTTAAAATCATATTGCTGTCGTGGTATTAGATACTAATCATAAAGTCGCTTGAAGGCTTTCAGTGGACTACTAATTCAAATATTTATCTTTTTAAAGTTAAATCTTCTTTAGCACCGTTGAAATTTGAAACTCGATGACATTAAAAGGAGACAAATATATAGATCTGTAGGATCTAGCCTGCGAGATAATGAGATAGGTAAACATAGTTTTCTGGGTGTTTCACTTCTATTGGGTTTGAACTGCACACATTTTATTGCTATGAGTTTGCTTAATTTATTATGTATCAAGGGTTTAAAAAAAATAACTAGTTCTAATCTGCCAGAAATTATATTTCCAATAGTGTAATTTAATAAAAATCTTTGCCCAAGTTGTCATTTTCGGGAGCAATTCTTTTATTTTATGAGAATGGGCTTGCGTTTGCCTTCGACTGACCCCAGAAGGAGTTATGACGAGGCTGAAGATGTAGCACGCTTACCCAGAAAATGTCTATTCACTCTTGTTTCAATATTAAATTGCAAATAAGAGTATTGATTGCAGAGATATTACCGGTAGTATTCCAGTAATATGCACCATCGGGTTTGTTGTTCAGAGCGCACGTGACAATGGTGCAGTGCCGCGGATTTCTAACTTGATATACTGCGATTAGCTTTATGAGCAACTATTACATTTCAAAATAACACATTTATTAATCCGATTTTTTGCTAACTAAATTTGAACACAAATTTTGATATGGTTATTTGTCAATTAAATGAAATGAAAATATTTTTATTTTAATAGGCCTTCAAATCACTTAGTCTGGCTCTAATACTGGTAAAATAACGATTACCGCAAAAGGTTTCGGTAGTGTTTAAGATGCGGTAAAGAATCCGTTTAAATTTTTTAGTGTTGACTGTGTGTCAATTACAATAACATTAATCTGAAACATGAATAAGAAAACGGTCATTCAATTGAATTAAGAGGCAGCAAAGCAGCTATAGAAGATATATAGAGGAATACAGAACAAGCATGCACATCAACGAACAATATTCATTCCATTACAAAGTTGCTGTAACAACGGTAATTTTATAATCAAAAGTGCTCAAAGCAACATAAAGCTTTCAGCACTGGCCTGGCGAAATCCTTAAAATAACAAAATAGAATTACACCACGAGTGGGACGCAAAGAGGCGTGCTGGCAAGCGGATGCGGCGTGCGTTTGGCCGGACGCTACCCAATCGCCACATCCGCACAGAGCTCGCAGAATAAATAATAGCGTTATTATATGACAGGCCATATTGTCTTTCAGCACCGTATCGCTTGTGAATTGCTATGGGAGAATCATTTTTGGTCCACTTGGATATTCCGACCGACAAGTTTTATTGTTTAAAAATCATACAGTTTCTTTAGTTCAAAAGAGTTCTGTATCAAACAGATATTTATTTCAGGCTGCTTAAAATGCAAAAGTAAATTCGTTTGTTTATTCTTCTGCAGCTGAAACTGGCCAGTAATGTATTTGTAAAATTTTCGATCAATTCAATTCAATGAAGAGTCATTAAGAATAATTGATGTGAACATAATGACAGTTAGTGTTAGACGGGTGAATATCCGTGCCCTGAGTACGAACATTTATCGTAAGCGTATCGTCATCGTATCGCATTCGTGCGTCAAAAACCAATGCTATGGAAAATGCAACGTCACGATATGCGGGTGTTCAATATTTCATATAAACCAGCTTTTTAGAGTACTCGATACGATGACGATACGCTTGCGATAGATGTGTGGGCTTAGGTCTCTGTTAGGCTTACTTAATTAGCCATTACGATAACAAGCTTAAACAATGCAGTTGTCAGTGCTTATGCTACTTGAAGGTCCCAAACGACTCCGAGCAACCCCGAGCGGTTCCGAGCCGCACCAGGCACGGCCAGCCCTCAGCACATTAATTGATTCGGCAGATAAAGCTGGAATGTCACTAGCTGCTGATGCTACGGTGAACGTGACTTGTGTAATTCCACTGCAAATTTTCGTAATTTAACGCTTCACTGCGCAAATGGTGGTTCGAAGAAATGCAACGTAAGCTTATGGTAGGTATTTGCAAATGAAGGTGGCAGTTGTGCATTTGTCATACCTAATAAGAAGCAAGATAAAACTTTTATCAGCTTGTTAAGCATGGAATCAACGAATATGAAATGAAATGAAATATTTATTTAAATAGGCCTTCACAGGCACTTATGAATGGTCAGACTCTAACACCGGTTCGGAAGGTTGCTTTTACTGAGAAGAGCCGGCAATAAACTTAGCAATTACTCTATCCAAAATAAGATTTTGTACATAAAGATGTGTCCTGCTGGAGCGAGCGCTACACCCAAGCATTGTCGTCATTAAAATAATCATTTGTGTTGTAGAAAGCCTTTTGTACTAAAACCGTCTTAATTCTTTTCTTAAGTTTTTGTAAAGGCAAATTTAAAATTTCAGCAGGGATTTTATTATAGATGCGTGGACTTATCCTAAAAATGAGCCTGTCACTTTTTGCAGTCTATATGCAGAAGTGACAAGTTTATCCTTATTTCTAGTATTGATGGAGTGCATATCACTCAATTTGACATACAGACTAATATTTTGATGTACAAATATTATGTTTGCCTAAATATACTGCGATGCAACTGTGAGGATATCAATTTGTTTAAACTTTTCTCTGAGGGAAGCTCGAGAACTCAAATTATAAATTGCTCGAACAGCTCTTTTTTGCAATATAAAAATGGTTTCTATATCAGCAGCTTTACCCCAAAGCAAAATGCCGTAGGTCATAACACTATGAAAGTAGCTAAAATAAACTAATCTAGCCGTATTGACATCTGCAATCTGCCTGATTTTTCTAACTGCGTAAGCTGCTGAACTAAGTTTTCCCGCAAGACATGATATTTAGTAATTCCTAACAATTCGAAAACTGTTGACTCAACAAGGTTAAGAGCTTCATTGTCTAACATTAAACTACAGCCTAGTTTTTTAACATTATATGTTTCTATATTAATAATTTTGCCAAAAAAATAGAATTATTTGATGCTCTACATCACTTACACTACTTACTACGTCACTATCACATTACTTCTACGACTGAAAAAGCAAGTTGTGACGTCCTAATCATAAAATCTCGACGTTTTTTTTTATACCACTTGGGCCGACAAACAAGTGGACGGTCCACCTGATGGTAAGTGGTCACCGCCGCCTATAGACATTTGCAACACTAGGGGCATCGCCAATGCATTGTCGACCCTGAGACGTGAAGTTGTTAAGTGTCATGTGCCTGTAATTTCACCGGCCCCCTTACTTTTCTAAACGAAACACAGTAATACAAGTGCACTACTATTTCACGGCAGAAATGGGTAAGGTGGTAGTACTTCCCCGGACGAACTCTGCACTAGAGCTCAACTCCTGGACGTTAATTATAACATTACATAGATATAAACTAAGTCGCGTTCCCTGTTGTAATAAACATATTGTAATAATGCATTATCTATGCAGAAATATAAAATCTGTATTTATTATTAGATAATTCTAATTACAAAATAAAAAACTAGCAACATTCATAAATAAATCAATCCAATATTATAAAAATCAATCAGTACCCACCGCATTAATCAAAAGAGGCAATTATTTTCAAGGGGCTTTGGAAATCCATAACAAAGTTAATATTACCGCCCTCTAGAACAATATATGTAATGAGAGAGCATAAAACAATACCCCTTGGTAATTTACGAGTACAGGCAGCGGAGGATCGGACCTCTTGCAGTTTTACACCGAGTACCGACTTCTATTTGATTATATCCTCTTTTAAAATATAGCATGAACGTTTATGAAAATATAATAACTGGTTGAAAATAATCAAAAAAATAAAATAATTGAATAAAGTTGAAATAATAAAAAAGCAATGTTATAGTTATTTCACATAGCTGTTTGTAAGAAAGGAATACCGTCTAATATTTATATGTATAAGTATATTTAAATGTACAAAGAGCATACATGATTTGATGTATTATGATGATTAAATGAAATACTAAAAATGCATAAGTTTTGCCTGATATATTTTTAATTTATATCATTATAGCAAAGTCACCATAAAAAACAAATGAAAGCAAATAAAATAATCCACTTTAAAATATCGAATTCAGCGTAGGAAATAATAAATTAAAATTTCAATGGGCGCCGTGTAATTCCACAATAAAACGCAGCTGAGCCGCGCCCCAATCAGATGGCGATCTTGATAAACGATCACCGTGAGACTGCATTCTTGCCTTCTACCGTTTAAAACAACCCTGAGAATAGAGTATGTAGGCACTAAAAGCTTTTTCTTTATTTATGGTACCCTAACCAGCGAATTACATATGGCTGAAATTTTAAATAAAATAAAAATTGACAAAATTATTTAATTTACAATATTCATGTTTTTCAATTTAATAACAAATTCATACATTTTCTCGTATCAATTATTTTTAGTATATTATTCATAGTTCTCTTAAGAATTAGGTAAAACAAATTTACTCAGTCAATAATAAAATACAGACCTTTAACTTGCAAAATATGTCATATAATATGTAATATGGTAAACATAGCTTATGTATTTATTTGAATTCACGATATTAACCACGCATCGACCGTACAATGATTATATTTTAGAAAAGCAAATATATATTAATAAAATATCTAAATAAAACTATAAATATTACATTAAATATTATAATCGCGCTAATAAAGCTCTTTTTGTTGAGGAATTTCGTTATACCTTCAAAGTTCATTGTCAAATCATTACTGAATTTTAATGGAACTAACTAGGAACTATTTTCTATCAATCCAAATCAAGTCAGTGAAGATATCAGGCAATATATACATGTAATCTTTTAATGCATATCTTTTTGGAAGTCAGTTAAAAATGTAACTTTTGTGCTAAGAATATTCCCATGAAAGGAAATTTTCCTGGACTCCGGAAAAACCAATTAGCTAGAATCTATTATTTATGTAGCTGATGCTAATTTAGCAGACGATGAGGCAGCCTAGGACCGTGTCACAACCTACAAAATGACGACAGCACATAAAAAATACACGGCAATGACAGAATAGAAATAATTACTTCGTATCCCGGGCAAGAGCCGTATCGCTCTACTGAAATAGACCGATGAAAAATATATCCTTCCTTCTCAGATGTATAAAGGTTTACGCGGCATAGAAAGAGATGGTTAAACGTTACCTAAATAAAACATAACGGCTGAGAACACGAGCCATATTGCCTCGCTGGAAAAGTTTTAAAAAGTTTTCTTTGCGGACCCATTACAAGTACGTTTTTGTACGTGTGTGTGTTCGCTCGATACGAGCGGTCGATGGTCCTGTGATGTGTCAGGAGACTAGTAAATGAAAACTAAAACTTTGTACGAACGATATGGTGAGAGGCAATAAAAAGAACTGATTAACATTTAGGTTGCGTTTTCATCACACCTAGCTAGTAAACCTTAATTAATAAGGTTCTTAAGCCATATTTTATTCAGGCTTTAGGTAAGTCTCAGGATACAAGAAGTCGATGGTGCATTTTCATGAATATTTAATTTATATTTACGAATACGTACAATTTCTTTTTGCTATTATTTTCAATGAATCAAACTTTTCCATAAAGCTGTTATAGTAACATCAATTGGGATGTGTCCTGTATTAAAGATAAATGATCAAACACTAACCAGTGTATTGAACATCCAAAAATATACGAAAACATTAAATATGATCAAAATTCAATCATTAATGTGATTTTTCAGTACCGATCTAATCATAAAGAGTATGTTATTTGATGCTGTAAAATTATGACGTCACAACTTGCTATTTCACACAAAACTCCATACATTCGATCGTTTTGACATTTCAAAAAGAATTGCTGATTTGACATGTCAGGACACCTTCCTATTGGCAACATATTCACACATTCTAGACTTGTACATAATTCCACATTTTAATCCATTGAAAACGTGTGACCTCCAACGTTGTGTGCTTGTGTGAGTTCCAACAGCCACTCTCACATAGAACCGACCGCGTACACAACGAAAGTAGGTTTATTTCCATGAAAAAGTTTTGAAAATCGATGGCTTTAGCTCCTACGCTGGAAAAGTTTTGCGTCATATAACCATAAATACGCGTTGTACGCGGCCCGTGTTTTGCTCGCTGCCACGCCAGTAGACACGGAGCAACTGGAATTTTCTTAAAACATTTCGTATAATCGTCATTGTTATTAATGATTTTGGTATCAAAAATATCAATGTTGTTATTTCTACTGGAACTTCATCTGTCAATACTTTGAATCGAGATACTTTTTGAAATGGAGAAGTAAGATTCTTTTCAACTCGATCTTGTGAATGAGAGACTTCTACTAGATTTTTATGTCTAATACTTAAACCATACTCGTATTTTATTTATTTAGAAATTTAATGTACAACATTTCATCTAGTTACAAAAAACGATAAAAAAAATGTTTTCATACTAGAGAAGCTATTCAAGCAAAATCTAAAATAATATACTATTGCTTAAATGTTCCGATCAGAAGACCTTTCACAGACATATCAGGTTTAGCCTATTATTATATAAATATAAATATATATACATACGAGTATATGAAAATATTATGAATTAAATATATTTTCTGCTTAATTTATTTACCAATTGCTTTATGACGCATCGCTCTGTGGATTGCAACATCTTGAAAATATCGCTTTGATATATTAATGTTTATAAATAATGACTCCGAAACCCTCCCAATTTAATTGTGGCGCATCCTCGAGAATGGCTTATTAAGCGGCCGGTTAATATTTCCTTATTGGGCTGTAATTAATTTTGTTAGCCAGGTGCGACGCCAGCGGCGGTCATATCGGCCCGTCTAAATAGCTATTATCTACCGCATTATTTTGTCGTGGCCAATTTGTTTGAAGCCTTTGACGGCCAAGATGAAGATTCAGTTAATTAAGTCGCCTCGACTCGACATCGGGATGGGACGCGAATTATTTCAAAATTCTGTGAGATTTTGTTTATTCTGCATCAAGGGAAAGATTTAATAGGTTCTGGCGAATTGGATTATTAGATTAGAATTTATATTTCATCCTACAACTAAATGGAATTACAGAACAAAATATTGTTTATTTAGAATTTTGAATGACTCGCCTAGTCATGTCATTTTGTCATTTTGAAGAATGAGGTATTTAATCCCGGAGCGCTGTTGTATAAGTAACTACATTAAAATTGCTTGGTGTTCAAAAGTCAAACCGCACACAGCATAACACCAATTACCAACTATGAACTAGAGTATCCGAACAGAACGGTCCGTACAGAAGTTGTGGGCAAGGTCAAATTAGCGCCATGACCTTCCGACTGCAGCCCTCTGCCCGCTGGTCCAAGTAGTTTCGAACAACTGCCATAACTCCGTAGGTACTCTGAAACTGGGTGACGGTCTAAACGGCTCGGCCGTTGACTCCGAGGAAAAAGTTCCCTTTAAATATCCACAACTTTAGTTTAGCAACTCAAATTTAGTTTGGTAACAAACAGAGTAACAACAAGTCGCAACAAATCCCGTTGGAAAGTTGCGCGCGAGTCGTTTTCAAGTTCAGCGGCATCGCGTGTGTTTCGCGTCTCGGTTTGTGCTGTGACGTCAGCTTCTGTCCTAGCGTAGCGTAAATATTGTATGCTTCCCGATTTTTTTTTAAGTTGTCTGATATGTTTTTCATTGAATGCTTATAAATTTTCAAATAAAATCAAACAAATATTTATGTTTAACCTTATTTCTTCATACTTAACAAAGTAGATTAAGTAACTTTAACTGCTTTATATAGAATTTCACTAAACCAACAATAAATCGCCACTAGCATAAGACTTTGCAGCAACCTACTTCTATCGTTCGTTGCTACGAGATACGGAGCTACGGGCAACGTCGTAGGCGGTGCCAAAAGCTAGCCGCTACTTTGCTCCTAGGGGGTGTGGGGCAAATCGTATCGATTGCCCCCACTGTACCCTTAGCGTGACCTAACTACTCTTATGACCTATTATTTACCATTATTTGCAATTCGATTTTTGGTTTTAGTTTAAACATAAAATTGTTTAAAAGAAAAATATATCAACGAAAACATAATAGCATTTTTTATGTTATTAAATTAATGTAGACAAGAGCAGCATCAAGCTTTGAAAATATATTATTAAAAATACATTATTCCATTGAGCTATGAAATTGATAATAAATAAATGGAACAAAAACATTGCAATTACGTAAATTGTCCTTTTCAAAGGCAACCGACGTAACGGCCATGCGTCGAATCCAAAGTCCTGAATAGGACTGTCACGTCAGCTTTGCGGCTGATGCAGCGCGCATGCGTCCACCTCCCCCCACCTCCCTCTACCCGCAACACGGAAAACTTTTCCCCGACATAGCTATAAGTACACGCGCTCGCCCGTCGGCAACACTTTTTGCCCCCTCCGGTGGGTTGTGGAGGCAAAAGTTTTGCCAGCCCGGCTCGGTACTCCGTACACATCGCTCTTCCACTTTTTCCTGTATATTGAAATGGAGGTGCGGAGAAAAGAGTAGAATTTAGAAGCTGTCGTACAAATTTTAATGAGGAGTGAGAAGGTGAATGCCGTTTCGTGTAACGAGTTCCGCGGCCTTTGTATGGACATTTTAATATTTCAGTACATTCCCCGAAGTTACTATTCGAAACGTTCAATTTTCCGAGATGTGTATTTCGATAATGAGCATTGCAAAACATACCCCGCAAAATGACTTATTCGAGAGATCCTCCGATAGACATTAATTTCTATCATCCTCTAAACATTGAGTCGATAGAGGATCACTCTGAATTTAATTAGGACGACTTTAGGAAGTTGATGCTCTATCTGAGTAGTTTCCTTTTCATACATAATATATATAGTGGTATATTATAAGTGCATTATAGATGGCCGTCGGTCAGCGCCGGTCAACATTAGTTAGCGATAATCACAATTAGGCGAACCGCCACTTCATCACGGCTCCACTATTCGATAACAAGGAGCTCTCGGTGAATGATTAATAACGGGAATCGCGGTTTGTTTGCATTTGGACCGTCCGCCGGGAGAGTAACAAACTTATGAATAATATGCGGCATAAGTTGAACGTGACTTAAGGATCGATTTTCTTGGAAGCCTTCGTCACACGGTTAACCCTATCTTCTTCGTTCTGGGTGCTGTTTAATTGCATGGGTTATTCAAACATTTCGCTAGAGGCCGTCAGTGGCATATTTGAGGTCTGTTTAGGGTACATTCATCACGACGCGGGTAGTTACTGCAACGTCTGACCCTACGTTATCTTGCACGAGCAGTGACGCGGCGGGTCCGCTTGGTGACTGATGACTGTCCTTAATTAAATTTTATGAGGTCCTCAACTAGTATACTAACTATTTTAAAACCAGTCGCTTAATTGACTGGCAGTCCTGATTCACATTACGTTTAGTTAACGTCTAAATCCGACTTTACAATTCTAATGTAGTTGCGTATTCTGTCCACCTGAAAACCGCCGACTAACTCCGACGTTGGCGGCATCCAAAATTCAGGGTATAAAGACAAGCGGCACGTCCACATGTCCGACAAATGTAGTCAGTTTCTGATGTGTGTGAATCAAAGACTAGGATTTGGCTTCAGTTCCAGAATTAGAGCGGGATATTACTCCGGCCGGCGGCCTTAAATAAACAACCACTGTGAGCCAGTGTTTGTTCTGTGTTTTGTGTACGAAATTTTAATGGAACTACTATGGACATGGAGTGTAATTATTATAGCACAAATGAGGTTCTTACACATAATTTAGATATAAAAGATTTCAAGCAATATAGTTAAATATAGTTAGTTCAATATAGTTAGTTCAATATAGTTAGTAAGCAATAAAAAAATCTGTACCAAGTAATCAAACTTGCGTTTATCAATTAAAGCACTTGGCTCTACACGTTTCTGAAAATTTATAAAATGAGTGATTTTTTTATTGAAATATAAATTTGCAAGCTAATATTTTTAGATACCCATGCCAATCCTTAAATAAACAGTCTACCTCACATGAACACCATTTAAAAAGTTACTGCAGTTGAAATTTGGAAATAGAATACGAACTTTGCTTTTAACCGGTCCGAGTAAAAACTATTTGCTATAGATAAAATTGAATGTTCCAATGAAATAAATCCAGCCGAAATATTTCCAATTCAATTTCCTCCTGATTAAAATTTATCGTAGTCTGACTTCTGTCAGGATGTCAATTTATTTAATCGACGGAAACCATGGAAAAATACTTTAAATTGAGAGTCTAGACCACTGTGCAGATAGTTTGAAACTTCGTTGTTTGAGTTTTATACTACGTTCCAATATTTCATTTATTTGTGGAACATTTTGTAAATGTCAATGAATACAGCAAATTCAGTACCTAATTATATAAACTTGCGGCTTTTATCAATGAACTAACATTTATAAATTCTTTAAGAAAGAACAAATCTTAACATGTCTTTATCTCTGAGTAAATGTGAGAGTTGAACAAAATAATGCCTTGACATTTAGCCCGAGACGGGGCCATAACTTACTCGCCGCCCGTAGCCACTCGCACAGATTTATTGAAGCAATTGACAAAGTGGCAAATGGCCCATTAGAAATTAGGAGTTCCACGACAAACGCGCACCACGGAAAAATGTATAGCAATATTTTCCCAAGTGTAAGCAAAATTGTAAGCAATAAATAATACCCGACCGTTTCTTTCGCGGTTCGAGGTAAGTTAATTTGAAAAAAGAACACGTTTCTTTACAAGCGAAGGTAAATAAAAAAATGTTTCATGTGCAAAAAGTTTTGTACTCACAAACATTTTCAGTCGGTTTTATATCGAAAATAAATATGGAATTATTATGTAAGTGAATAAAAAAATTTACTGGACATTTAATATTCCCCCCTATATAGCTTTACAATTTTAAAACAGATACTTATTGAAATTAATTGATAAACTATTCTATTCAATGATTTTCCTCGTGATAAATAAATAGAACTCGATTATCAAAACAATAATCATAATAATCGAATCGTAACAGAACGAAATGGGGGAAACTAATTCTATGAATGTTTTCAGTCGATATCTTACGACATGTTTATTGTCATTGAGTAATAAAAATGCGTCTAATGACTCGGGAAACTCAGTGGATCCGCGCCGGAATTGTCTCACTATTTCATATATGGGTCAATAAAATTTTATGTACAGTTAAACTTTGTTAAACGCTTCGTATTATACGAGGAAATTAGGCTGTTCCGAAATAGTTTCGTATTTTTACCTTTATTTACTTTCTGTCTGTGATATTGTTAGGAGAAAATGGCATAGTAATAAAATTATACCTAGGTATACTTAAGAATTTTTTTCCTCCTCCTAGAGAGCTATGCTCGGAGTCTCTCTGAACGATCGAATTCGAAATGAAATCATCCGTCAGAGAACCAAAGTTATCGACATAGCTCAAAGGATTAGCAAGCTGAAGTGGCAGTGGGCTGGTCACATCTGTCGCAGAACCGATAACTGTTGGGGTAGTCGTGTTCTAGAGTGGAGACCACGGCTCGGTAAACGTAGTGTAGGGCGCCCTCCAGCTAGATGGAGCGATGACATACGCAAACTGGCTGGCAGCGGTTGGAAACAAAGAGCTGAAGATCGAGCTCAGTGGCGTGCCATAGGTGAGGCCTATGTCCAGCAGTGGACGGAGATAGGCCGATGATGATGATGATGATGATGATGATACTTTAGGTATCGTATGGTTGGGGTTCGGTTCTGAATTTATACATACATAACATAATTTGTAAAGAAAAATCCAAAAAAGGCAGTGTATTAAAAAAAAAACAAACACATCGTCGATCCTCTGTATAAAAAGATTAAGTGGTAAGTGAGGAAACAAGTAAACAGATTATAAAAAGACGCTCCGTAACGTCCCCGTTGCGGTCCCTTCAGGCTACATTGTATTCATAGGGATGCAGATAACGTTTTATTTTTGCTGCAGAGTATATTATTTAACTTTTTCTTGAAAGTTTTGTTGTATGTGCTTCTTTTTTTGCATTGTTTTTAAAATACCATGGAACGCACATATGGCTATTTGATTTTATAATAGGCACAGCTTGTATTATAGATATCTGTTTTATTATTTATTTCATAAAAACATTAATCGTTACAATTTTAAAATACTTCAGTAATATAAAAAAAATGTTTTTATTGTTTATATAACTAGCTGACCCGACAGACGTTGTCCTGTCTTAACAATGAATATTGAATTCGAATCTTCCGATTGAAACGACTGTGAAATGTGCAATAAGAAATTATAAATTAATAACTTTATCAATATAATTCCGATCCATGCCTCTATTTTAAACGATATTTGCAGCGCGCATTCTGTCAATCGGGCCAACTGTCAAACGACTGACAATAATTTCGAACGGGTTGAATAAAAAAGATTATAATGTCAAAAGCGCTAGTATAGTGGTTAAGTTTTCTTAATTTTTTCTAATTTTCCGCGCAACTTTCTTAATTTTTTCTTTTATCCTTCTCCTGACAATAACAAACACAACAAAAAAAGAATTAGCGAAATCGGTCCAGCCGTCCATGCGTGATGCCGTGACCAAGGGAAATAGGGATTCATTTTTATATATATATATATATTTAATATAATAATAATACGTAATATACACTACTTTGTATACATCTCGACACAGAAAATGACTGTTTATTCACGAAATTGTATGTCTTAGATGGGAATCGAATTCAAGACCAGGCATTGCAGTATCTAACGACCAAACTGTCGTATAACTTGTATATGGTAGAATAAAAAATAATCACTATCTAAAATTATAATAAAATCATATTCTAATTCTGCTCCCAACTACTCTAGGAACAAGACCCCTGGAACGCAATTTTCCCCTTTTAACCTTCTTTTTTGTCTCAGGACTATCCGCGTCCCGTGGGTGCAATGCGTCGGTGTCCCGTTGTCCTGACTTTGTCCCACCTCTCTTCATCCCTTCCCCACTTCTTACCTCCCACTCGCTCGTGCGTGTCGATAAAAAATAATTGCTTCCGTCACCCTGAATTACAATACAAATCGCTATATTTTCTTACAATTTATGGGGAATTTGTTTGGAAGTGTCTACTTTCCTTACTTAGGTTTACAATTCGAGATATAAATCAAAAAGTTTATGTAATGATGCTAATTTGGTTTATCAAGTATGCGAAAGCGAAAGAAGTATATTAATAAATCTAATAAGAATAATAGTTTAAAAATACCTATAAATAAATTGAGGTTATTGAATAATTATGGGTCATTAATTGACTCGGGCGTGACCTTGCGGAAATCCATTGTAAGATTAAACAAAAACCAATATCTAGTAACACTAGCACCACAAACGTGTTACCTCGCCAACCGCCGTACAGAAAGATGTCCTAAAGATGCTTCGTGTAGAAGAAACACGTGTCGATTTCCTGTTTAGTTTCCTTATTTGGGACTTGACAGAGAAGGAGATCCAGCGGAATTAGTTGCTAGATATTTAAACAATTATGGGCCTTTTTTAAAATTTCTACCTAATTATTTCACTGTACTATACAGTAACAGACTAATAATCCTGAAATTGTTCAATTATATAAAATCCAACTCTGTATTACCAATGGTAGAATATCTAAGCTACGAAATTAACATCTTAAGGCAAAGTTCTCAATAGTTAATCTACGTTCATTCTCGATTTGCTCCGAATACGGCTGCTATCGACTGGCCCGGCCCACAATAGATGCAGTCGAGTGCGACTCAATATCGACACTCGTACTTGTATTTTATACCGTGCTTGGCTGTTGTTCTGTATTAATAATGTCTGGGGACTTGAAAATTAAATGGTCCGAATTGGAACTTGTGGAAATAGATATCGATACACTAAATATGTATGGATTTTGAAAACTTGCGTCTGTATGCATGGAGTAATCGCAAAGCCAGTCTTACACATTAACGGGATTTAATTTAAATAAATATAAATATCCTGGGACATTACACACGGCCATCTGGTCCCAAACTAAGCAGAGCTTGTATTATAGAAACCAGATAACAGATACACTACACATACCATTTTTTTTCTAAACACATACTTATATAGATATTTGCACCCAGACACAGAACAAACAGACATGTTCATGCACACAAATATTTGTCCTGGGCGTGAATCGAACCCGCAACCTTCGGTTTGGCAGTCAGAGCGCTAACCACCAAGCCACCTAGACTGTCGATTGTCGATTAAAATTACATAATATGTTATAATAGTCGTGTAAGTACAATAATTATAATTATCTGACAATATACGATGGTAACCAGATAATTGATTATATTTATTATTTCGTCTACCGATCGTCTAGTCATGTCGAACAATGTATCGTTATTCAAGTGATTAGTTTAACGAATTTAAATTACATACGTAACCTGAGACATTCTTTACACATGGCCATCTAATCCCAAACTAAGCAGAGCTTGTATTATAGAAACCAGATAACTGATATACTACATATACCATTTTCTTTTCTAAATACATACTTGTATAGATATTTACACTCAGACATAGAACAAACGGACATGTTCATGCGCACAAATGCTTGTCCTGGGTGGGAATCGATGGATTGACAGTCAGAGTCGCTAACCACTAACCCAACTGGCTTGTCTAAATAATAGTCGTTAAATAGCTTTTTAAAAGTAAAAGCAGCCAATGTACGAGTGTACAGTATTAAAGCTGCTCAGACTCCATTTTACTTTTCAATATCGGAATTGTTATAATAATGGTTCAATCAAATTGAAAGTAACGTCTCACGAAGGCGTTAAAGTAATCTTCTTACTGAGTTTGCAACAAATAAGCCGAGTGCACACGTGAGGGGCCCCATTCAACAAGTCAAGTAACAGCATTGTGTGCGGAAGCGCGATCAATCATAATCACTGGCTCTTTCACCTCGACTAATGGCCCACGAAATTGTGGAATGCGTTTAAAATCTGCCAGTGCTCGAGGGAACGGTGTATTTGGAGGTAACCGCTCGGAAATAGGCACAAAGCGCGCGGTTGCTCGCTGATCCATCATGTGTCGGTGCGGCCGAACACGCTCACACTTGATACGGTTTGGTCGCTCGACAGGTTTTTGGTTTTCGTTTTGTCAGAGGAAAAAGTTTTCTATTTGCTAGAAAAAACACTCCCTGGAATAAATTTACTATACTTGTGTTTTCACACAGATAATACAATTTGTTTGTATGGAGACAGTGTATCCTAAGCTTAAGAATGTATAATGTTGTCATCTCGTATAACCTGCATATAAAAGCATACATGGGGATGTTATATTACTTTAATGTTATTGAAAAAGGAGTATTTTACAAAGAATTTTTAATTTAGCCAGGTCCTTAAGACGCGTTGTGTGCGCACGTTCACCGCAAATCAGTCGCTCGGCTCTCATTGTGAACGCTTTGTTATTTTAATTTTTTCCCCACCGAGGAATGTCTTTGAAAGTGCTCAAATGACGCGTGTAATATCAAGGTTTGGATTCACCGTTTGATGTTGAAAGATTAGGGTATTTGCGGAGATGAGTATTTTTCACTGGAAAATAAAAGGGAACAATGAAAGCGTCGATAGCCGGGAATCCCTTTTTGCGGTGTGCAGTACTTTGTTTGCAATGGGTTTTGTGATGTGGCTACTTTGTTTTCCATAAGTAACTTACTGTTGCTAATTTATTTGATAACAGAGCCTTATATATTCTACTTTAAGCGGAAAAGCTGCATTTAAAGTTTGTGGCCATTGTAATTCTTGTCTTGGATGGAGACCTAAATAGATTGAGACGAATAAGATAGCACACTTAACATTTTAATAAATATTTGATTAGCTTTTAGTTCAGAGTTCATCCGGAGTAGTACTACCACCATACCCATTTCCGCCGAGAAGCAGTAGTGCACTTGTATTACTGTGTTTCGGTTAGAAAGGTAAGGGGGCCGGCGATATTACAGGTACATGAGACTTAGCAACATCACGTCTTAGGTTCAACAACGCATTGGCGATGCCCTAGTGTTGCAAATGTCCAAAGGCAGCGGTGACCACTTACCATGAGGTGGGCAGTCTGTTTGTTTGTCGGCCCATGTGGTATAAAAATATATATTTTTCTTGAAGTTAAATGTAGTAAATATTTATCCAGTATTAAAACATACAATTATTGTTTCGCCCATAACTATTATGTCTTATACATCCAAATTAGCATTTGCAGTTCAGTTAATGTATAGAATAAAGTAAATTCAACATAGACTGAGTATAAACAAACTGTACAGAATATTCTTGGCGCATTATGTCCAAGACAGAGTCGGGTCACAGAAAGCTGTCCTATCCAATCCGGCGGACGCTAAGCAGAAAATTCCACTCCGCAAAGTTTTGATTGTCCGAGGCAGCTGGCATTCTTACCCGACACATACCACGAATCACTGAGTATACTGCGTTTTATTGTGTTCATATTGTCCAAGTTTATATTTGAAAACTCATTGGAAAGTGTCATTTTGGTGGTCAAAGTGACCTGACGTGGCGCGGCGACATTGACAAAACGTAGGTCGGTGATATCTTATGAAGGAATTTTGGAGTTGTACGCTGTTTATTTGATTCCAAGATATCGGTTTACTGATAAATGTTATTGAGCAGTTTTTCTATAAAAAAAAACAAATATTATTGACTAATCATATCACTACGAAATTTTATGACTAAGCGTCCTGTCGAGGTCTCTGGACCCATTAATACATAAATTGAATTTCTCATAATTGATAACTGGGAAATATTACAAATCAAAATTAATTTATCTAACAGCAAACTGACAATTACCATATCCCATAGTAAACAAAAGCGGCAAATGCAACATCCGACCCTCGGCCATTTTTATCCCCCTCAACTAATTGTAATTTCATTGATAACACAGTTTACAGTTTGACCGGTCCATTAGTGAGAAACAAGGTGGCGTCCGCTCGGGCCTTTCGGCCGTATTTATAACCTTTAGTATAGTTGCGGCAATAATTTCATTAGCGGGGCACAACTACAGGCCGGACAAGACAAATGGTGGCCATTAGGAGGCCTAACGACGGCCCTCGTCAGCCCCCCAAACTTTTAACGACGAGAATCAAAGTAAATACGTAGCGTTATCTTGCCGATTTGGCGTAATCATAATTCTGGGCAAGGGTTCCAATGTTATGGGATATGCTAGTCAGCAGGTGAGTCTTACCTGCTTTAATTAGTGCAAGTCCTATTTAGTTACCGGCGAGTGACTCCCTGAACGTTTGATCAACAGATAAGCTGTATCATTAATCCTATTACAATTTATTTATTTGCTGGATAGGGCTTAGGGAAACCTTTGATATTTTTCTTCAGTGAAATTTGAACAATTTTATTGTTAAATTCACATGAGATATAATTTTGACATAATATTTTTTACGCGTTACTTTTTCTACCAAATAACTACTCTAACTAAAAGTAGAAAAACTCATCATAACTCCTTGTATATACACCCTACCATTCAACTGTTAGTGCTGCATCCCACGGGACGAGGCTCGGAAATCAGTCGCGTATTCGAGGCTGCCTCGTGAGTCGTACTTTATTGTGACCAGTCTCGGTCATTAAGGGCCATTCGTGGCCGAGTAACTTCTTCTGGTAGACCCTAATGTGTCCGTGATATGTGAACCGAGATAAGAATGATAAACTAACGTAAATTCAAACACTGTTAAACATTTTTCATGTTGTATCAACCTAAACATAAACTGTTATTTAGCACTGAAGGGAATACTTATTGCATGATTTTTTTTCGATAAAATTGCTCGTATTACAGATAATCAGATTCCCGAACCGTAAATAATGTAAGAAAAAATATTTATCAAATAAAATAGAGCGAGTTATATCGTGTAGTCTGACAACCCTCCATACAAGATCAACTAATATACAAAATAAAGCTTATCGAAACGAACAGGAACAAGTATAATCCCGTGACTGTATTGCGAGGGCTGTCGCGTCCGATGCCTCAGCCGCGCTCATTACGCTCATTACCTCGAAGACTTGTGATGGGGGCATTATTGTGCCTACAAGTGTATGTTGCGATCTACATAGCCATTTATTGCTATATACAAAATATTGTTTGTCGAGTTTTACAACACGTGAGTTACAGGATAGCCCCTCTCTGTAGGTCAATTTTTTTTTGGATTATGGCATTTATCCGCGTCCTGAGAGATCTTACGTCTTCTAGAGACATAAATGGGGAATGCTATGTTACTCCAGGGCATGCTCTATCTATTTCCAAGTTTTATAAAAAATTGTTTAGCGATTTTTGCGTGTTAGAGTAATCGATGTAATAGTTTAGTTTAATTTTTAGAGGATGTTCATAGGAGAAATGTGGAGGAAAAAACCAAAGCATTTAAAAATCGCATTGCATTATAGATATTTAAAAAATAAAAAAATGTGATTTATAAATTTGATAATTAATTATGATGTCATAAAGTCAAACGAGGTGTGCCAACTACTAAAATATTCCAGAAATCAAACATTTACTAAGCTTGTCATCGGTACAGGCGAGCGCTCGTGCAAGCCTCAGCTTAGGGTGGATCTTCATAAAATTACGCCAAGTGTCCGCCGCTGATACGAGTTACGTCAACTCGTTTGTACAGGGGCAATATTGTTGATGAGCCATAAGTAGCACTTATATACAGGCTGAAGAAAACTTAAGTAACAAACATCATTTAGAATTTTGGAAAAAAAAAACAAGTATGAATACTAAAATAGAGTTGAAATTCCCAAACTACACGAACATTTATGACTACATTTTTAACAATTCATATTAACAAGTTGCAGAGAATAAAACATTAAATAATAAAAAATACAAAAAAGTGACGTTGTTTTTTCATAAGCGATATATTCATTTGCGCCATCACATATTCTGACAATATACCAATTTCCATCGATATCAGTCAAATCGTTCTTGAGTTATTAAAGGACGTACATACATGTTTTTAAAAGTAGTATTATTGGCGTCAGGGTATCATAAAACGAATATTTATCACAAAAATTTACAAAATAATGAAATGTACAGACATATCCTAAAGATTTATATAATAGTATAGATAATATCAATAATTCTTGCTGTTTGGCAACCCTAATAATAACAATAATTTACATTCATATTTTCATGAAAAGTCAAACATTTTGTTTTATTATTGTTTCACGAAAAATCAACCTGTATTATACGAGTATTTCATTTCGCACATATTGGCGAAGTACAAACCATAACGTATTAAGTTAATGAGAGACAACGCGCGTCACTTCACTCAGCTCGGGGGAAATATTGGACAGACGAGTGTGTACGTATGTCACTTCATACACGCCGGATACAGAATACGAATTTATTGTTTCATTAACACGGGATTATATGACGTTCGGCGGAATTTCGTCGAAAGTTGCGCACCGTACTAGTTGAAACATACTGTATAATGTATTTCAAGATATATTCTTATATTTGAATACCGAATAAAAACAGAGTGTTTCGTAAAGACGATAAGTGAAACTTAAGTATTACTATATTATTATTGAACTAGCTGTCCCCAGCGGTTTTACCCGCGTTCCCGTTGGATGTCACATGTATTATACATACAAACCTTCCTCTTCAATCACTCTATCTATTGAAAAAAAATCCGCATCAAAATCCATTGCGTAGCTTTAAAGTTTTAAGCATACATAGGGATATAGGGGCAGAGAAAGCGACTTTGTTTTATACTATGTAGTGATAGCAAATATTGTGTTTATCGTTCATTTATTTTTCGTCACACAAAAGGTTGCGGATCATAATTTCAAAGCCCTTCCATAAAAAGTTTCATACAAAATCTTTAAACATTAAATAAGCATTACAAATAAATAATATCAGTCACTCGCACGTAAATTGAAGTGGGGCAGAATGGAACACACGGTCCGCAACTTTTTATTAATTTACAAAATAAAGTTATAATCTTGTTAGCGTCCCGGCGACTCCATTGTGACGTTACCTGGACATTGTAATAGGATCAACTTATTAAACACTAAGTATACAACATCAAAAGCGTTTTCACAGAAAGAAAGAACGGTGCTTTGTTAAGAGGATTTCTATTTTTAAACATTTTCTGATTCTTTTTATTATTAATATTCTCGCTAGACCTTTTGTAATGAAAAACAATAGCAATAGGAGTTTTGTTTGCACAAAAAACATTGTTTATTTTCGTATGCGAATAATGAAAACACATTTTGTGTCGTACAATAAATGCAAGCTCATGAAATATTAGCGCGATCAACCAAAAAGCAATAAACATGATAACATCGTTTTACTATAATGGTTATGGGCGCAAAATATTTGAGATCCATTTACCAAGGATATTAGCCGTTAAAGAGGTGCTTGAAAGGCAATGGAGCCTTTACCTTCGGTCCCTTTGGGAGGCGTTTTCTCAAGGAGCCGGCGGAAGGTGTTGTGCCCCATCCTAAATACGATCTAATTACGAAATAGTTTCACTTCTTGATTTATAGATTAAGTTCAGCCAGCGGGTCGCACACGCGGCGCAGTGGTACACCGCTGACGTATTAAAATCCTTTCTCGTGCGCCCTTAATCGATAATGTTTATAGTTGAACGTTACTAAACACTAATTGTGTTAATACTACATGGTGACTGTTAAATTATTTCATACTTAATGGTCTCGTCGGGATCAGCGTATCAAGTTTTGATACTCATATTGCTTAAATATCATTGGATTTTTTAAACTATAATATTGAAAAAATACTTTAAGTAGAGAGCTGGCTCGTATTTCAGTCAGAAAATAAGCTGAGACAAAGAGGCGACATAACCAGCTTTCTAGACAACTTACCCATTGACGGCTCTAACAATTTAAATTTAGTTTTTCTTATTTTTTAGTTAATTTTAAGTAATTTAGTATGTAGACTTTAGAGTAATTTTTTATTCGGTGAATTATTTAAATTGACATGATATTATTATAAATATAGAACCAATACATTATTAGTTCAAGATATACAAGACTCATATAAGGGGTGGAGCGGAGGTGTTAAAGGAAAGACGGGACAATCTCAAAGGCATTATCGGATTCCGCGGGTGTTCGACCCACAATGGATGTCCTGACCGAGCCGAGCTTACACTGTGGGCCCAGTGCTTTGTACCAAATCACTTCGCGTAGATTTATTGCCGAGTGTCCCCATTACCCCACCCTCCTCCCCATATAAATTGTGGAATAAGTGTTGCCATATTTACCGGTGACGTATTGTTAATCGCGGCCGCCTTCTGCGCTGAATAGTAATAATTAATCTGCATCTGATGACGAATCTGAATAATTTATATTAGAAATTTATTACTCGGAGGTCTTCGGATCAGTTTGAGGAGGAACGCACATGTGGCACTCGACGGTAGTGACACTAACTATAATTACTATCCAGCAATAAATTATATGTTAGGTACATATATTATTATCTAATCTACTCATACACATTAATTAACGTACACCATTAAATAGATAATGGTGAAATAATAATCCTTATCCTTACTAATATTATAAAAGCGAAAGCCAGTGTATTTGTTCATTGATTTGTTATGGTTGGACGGTTAAACGACTGATCGGATCTTGCAGAAATTTGGCATTGCCATATACAACTAATAACTATATAGTATGGGGAGGGACATAGGCTACTTTTCATCCAGAGATCGCGGTAAAAACCGCGGCGGATAGCTAGTATTATGTATAGTATGGACGCTATAAATATCGCGAAATAATTTAGAAATAAGATTAAAAAATAAAAGCCAATATACACAGTAGTAGTGCTGTTTTTCCACTGAATAGTATTACAAAATATCTTGTTCGAGATTTGTCAATCAAAAACCACATCCCCGATTGACGTCGAGATCAATCGTCCGAATCAAGACCAACCACGGAAACCTAATTACTTTGACCGATCGGGAAAACCGATGACAGGTGTTTACTATCGAAATGTAATTAGTAAATTCCTTCCAAGGGATACATTTCGCTAATGGGTGGGATTATTTAGAGAACCCGACCAGACCAAAGTGAATTTGTAATAAGGCCCACAATCTTAAGTCCTGTCTTGGGCACAATAATTTATTTACTTACTTTGATGATTCATTCGTCTTCGTTTAAGCAGGCATTTAACTCAAGATGAAGTTGTTCGTGTGCTTTGACTTGAATTTAATATAATTAGTAGTATAAATGGTATACTTAGTTTGATTGTTTTTTATTCATCCTTAAATGGATGAACTGAAAATTGCACTTAAATTAATTTTGGATTAACACATAGGATATTTTTATAAAGTCTTTATAGGAATATTGTGATACATTCATCATCATTGTACCCACATAGTAGTCATAGCCAAGTCTGTAGCACACACTGTAGAAGCCATGTCGTAGCGTATACAGTCTTAGTAGAAATGTCGTAGTATATTACCGTTATGTTGTGGCACTACAGTCGTAGCCAAATCCGTAGCACACACTATAGAAACCATATCGTAGCATATTATAGTACAGTCCTCCTAGAAATGTCGTAGTACATTACCGTCATCCTAGTCATACTGTGAACATACTGCTAACATACAAACGTACCCATATCGGTAGACAACTGTAGAAATCGTATCGTAGTACATATAATCTTTGTAGCAATGTCATAGTACATTACCGTCATCTACTAGCCAAGTTGTGGCACATACAGTCGTAGCCAAGTCCATAACACACGCTATAGAAGCCATGTTGTAGCGCATACAGTCTTAGTAGAAATGTCGTAGTACATGACCGTCATCCTAGCCAAGTTGTGGCACATACAGACGTAGCCGAGTCCATACCACACACTGTAGGAGCCATGTCGTAGCACATACAGTCTTCCTAGAAATGTCAAACTACATTGACATCATCCTAGCAATTTTGTGGTATTTAATTATCATCATAGCCATATTGATGCCCGTACCTTAGTAGCCAAGAACAGTAGTATACTGTAACGTGGCTTCTACAGTGTGTGTTACGTCATCGTAGAAATATTGTACACATTACTGTCATCGAAGCCATGTCTTTAAAAATTATTGTTAATCACAGCCATGTTAATCCTAGCCAAAGTATGTAACACACACTGAAGAAGCCATACAGTCTATGTAGAAATATCGTAGTACATTACTGTTATTCATCGTCGTTATGTTGAAGCACCTACCTCGTAGCTACAAGGTTACACACAAATCTAGCACACACCAAAGAAGGTATGTCGTAGTCCACACAATTTTCGTAGAAATATCGTAGCCCGTATATAGCACATACTATCAAAATCATGAAAAGAGAATAATATCCTCTCGTAGCAATCGCGTAGTACCTAAATACAGCACATTCGTAGCCATGTCTTAGCATGAATCATACTTTACAGTTATCCGTGTAAATATAATAAGTATTAAGAAAATATGAATAAACTTACAACAGGCTTCTATGAGATGGAGGAATAACAACGTACCTGTGAAAAAAACACATTTTTTAAAAGTGTTAGTTCATGGTCATTGGCACTTAAAATCTTAAAATAAGTTTTGATGTAAGCTCGATCTCTACGTGTGTAAGAACCCCTGTATTCGGGTGGACGATAATAATAAGGAAAGACGAACTAACTAAGAACAAGCTAAATTTATTTTACGCAAATTTTGTTTTATGGTGTTTCCAAGTGACATCAATCCAAATTTAACATGCGCAATCAACTAATGACCAATTTTAGCTATTTTACTCAGTAACTTTCAGTCCCCTTTAGGTAGCTAATCAGCAGCGCGAATGTGTGCGACTGCTCAACTCACTCCATATACTTAATTAATTAAAAGAGTACTCGAATAGCTTCGAGGCAACTCCAGTCTCATTCCTGTTTACCTGAGTCAATGTTTACGCAACTAACGAACGACTTAATCATTATTTATACTATTTAATTATAAATAAAAAGTTAAGTAGTCTCTGCTAGATACTCTACGAAAGTACTAAATGTAAGAATTTCATTTCGTAAAAATAAAGGGATGAGATCCACTTTTAGACAATGCTATAATCAAATTAAAACGGGCCGTAATATGTATTCAGGGGTTAGGAAAATTGCATTAAAAACCCTTATTAGTCGGTTTAATGCGTAAGTGTTAAGTAAATTTGGATGTAATCGGAATAAGCCTTTTTTTGGGTCGTCAAGCTTTCGGCTGAGGAAAAATGCGTCGGGATTTATTGGCTTGTTACTGGGGTTTTAAAAAAAGAACGGTCGCAGACGGGACGGGAAGGAATGCGAGCGGTCCCAACCCCGGCAGTCGGCACGTTTGATGGTTTGAAAAAAGGGGCACTTCGGCTGATGTTCATTTTTGTAATCGTTCTGTATATATTTTTATTAATTCGTTCCTTTGCGTTGTGAACTGAGGTATTTTTAAAATTATTTATTGTATTGGATAACATTTTTAAATATTACTTTGAAAATATTTTTGAATATAAATTAAATAGTTTAAATATTATAGAAAATATTTATTGCGATAAAAACAAAAAAAATAACCACGCTTTTCTCTCTGTAATGCCTAAATATGAAAATAAAAGTTAACCTCCTGCAATATCTTATTGAATGTCCTTATCTCGATTGCTCATCAAAATGAAGCATTTTAAGTGACTCTCAAGGCCCACTTGAGACTCACTCGAGAATCTTAAATATTCACGGACCCTGATTTTCGATCACATCTTTGTACTGAAACTTTTCTAAACTGACTGAAAGGTGCTCGATGCTAGTTCATTTGAACTAGTCCTTTGAGATAAAATGTTCATTTAATATTGAGAAACGGTTGCGTTTGCACAATATTTATTGAAGTAGTTCACTTCACTTCGATTGGGAATCGGTGGAAATGAAATCGTTTGATTTGTGCATGCTAATTAAATACAAATATGTCACTTAATATAAGTACGCTAGTAGTATTCCTGTATCTTCTCTAGTGTTAGTATTTCTGTACCATTTTATTAAAGATGTCCCCCGCGGTCCCGAGGGATATCACATTTTCCCGGGATAAAGAGTAGCCTATATATTATTCCAGAATATGTTCTATCTATGTGCTCAGTTTCATCCATATCCGTTTAGAAGTTTTTGGGTGAAAGAGTAACAAACATACTTACATACAATTTTTTCTTCTTTATAATATTAGTATAGATTAAGAGAATATAAAATTAATATTAATATTGTAGTATAATGTGTCGCAACTTCCACGAAAATTTCATCTTAGATTTAGAAGGTCTACAACCTTCATAAGTACAGTATTGGAATAAGTAATACTAGATTAAAGGATTGAGACAAGGCGTAAAAAATACAATTTTCTTTTACGGCAGATGTTGTATATATTTATTTGCATTTACAAAATAAATTTTATTTGGGACATAATACAAATAAACAATCGCAAGAGAATTCAAGTTAACTCCGAGGTGGTTGCAATATGAATATTTTATAGAAAAGTCGCGACTTTTACTCGTTCAACCTTTGAACGTGACTGTAGGGACTGGCAAGGATAAATGAGGTAAATTAATAAAGGAGGGCGGTTAGTTACAATTACGTTTTTAAATGTAAGCAAGCCGGCTCCTTGTTACGCTTTGATTTTTCTTGTGCGACACGCCATTTGTCGAGGTTGCAGTTGTGGAGAAAAAATTGGTAAGTGAAATATTTGAGATTGTGAATAAATGCTTATTAATTCTAATATATACAAAAACTATTTCTTTGACATACACTTTAATGTAGTCATTGTTTTTAGTCTTAGGGCGAATAAACTTTTTTATTACTTTTCGTTTTTTTTATAAGTCTACTTGTGTGTACATTCAAACCATTAAAACCATTTTCAATAATACAAAATTACGCAATGAAAGATTCAAAAAGTATTCTATATAATTTGCATTTACAACCATTCTCGTGACTACCGTCATTAAGCTTTGATTTCATCGGGAAGCAAAGGGTTTAAAGTAAAAATCGCGACCCTCCCGAAAAAAATCATGCCAAGAAGGGGTTGCAAAAAAAAGAAATACCAAAACCCGTTGTTTTCTTCCAAAGACGAGGGTAACCAGGTAGCGAGCCAAATGAATTGCAAACAGCATTATTATTTCCTCCAGGAAGTCGTATATATTCTCGGGCGCCTTTATTTTAACGTTTCTTGCTTTATTCATTTTTTTCTTACCCCTTTTTATTGCCGACAAGCTCATAATATATTGTAAACGCACCGCGAGTGCCGATGATAAACAACTATTAAGGAACGGTTGGTAATGGCAAATTTATATTTTTTTATAAACATAAAAATATCTGGTACGTTAAATACGTACGTTTTATAAGTAGCTATATCTTAATTGGCTCCAAACATCAAACTTATTTATACTAAATTCTGTTTTTTTCTCTCTCTTAATCCTTAGTTGTGACTGTATCTTTTTTTGTATGTGCCGTACGTGGGTAATTCTAAAATTACAATGGTTTTTCCATACCTATAGTAAATCAACAAAAATACGGTTACTTAAAAAATTCAAATTAATTGACATCGTTAACTTCCAATCAAATTCATATTATGACCCCTCACTTTTTAATAAATAAAATTTAATAAAGGGTCAACAGATGCTGTTTCCGCCTCAAGCCTTTGACACCTAAATAATTGACTTCAAAATTCTTAATAATTTTGTTGTACGACGTTACAAAATAAAGGTCAATGACTTATGAAGTTATACATTACTAGCTATTCCCCGCGGTTTCACTTACAAACTGAGGAATGTATTTTACTGGAATGAAAAGAATCCTACGTTAATCCAGGATATGAACTATCTATGGGTCAGTTTTAGGGTAAAAGATAACAAACATCCATACATCTATAATAATAATTAATAATAAACATTTATTTCAGACCATGTCCATATTTTTGTTAGTAACAATATACTTAAAAAGTAATGTTAATTTTAACAACATACACTACACTTTTAATTTTAAATATGAAGCCGTAGCCATTAATTAATAATATTAAAGACGACCAGCAAATGGTTCAGTAATTAGCCCCAACAAAGGTTGTAACAAGATAAGACCAAGAACGTTTCTTGGCTGAATAGTTTCTGTCATAAAATCCGCTATAAAAGGGCGATAACGGCCGATTATGGCCGATGTAATGGCTCTCTAATAATGAATTGTCTTTAGTATAATACCCGATCGTGATTGTACTACCAGCTATAAGGCTTTTGTTCAAGATTAATCAGTGGAAAATCATTATTGCTGTATTGGATTATGGGTAAGCCAATATCTTTGGAATTAAGGGATCTTGAAAAAACGTGGAGTTTTTCAAGTATTTTGAATACTGGCATAATTTACCACGCTACGTTAGGTATTAAACATTATATTACACTATTAAATACTAGTACTTGAAATGATTTGATTCATTTAATGCATTTATTTTTTGAAGTAGGTAATGGGTAAAAATAATTCAAAATTTCAAAACCATTTATTCAGCCCTCGGGGGGCACCTTGGCTTGGAATATATAGGATTCTTTTAATAAACATTAACAATGACAAATATTTTATACTAGCTGTCCTCGGCGGTATTAACCGCGTTTCCGAGGGACGTAACATTTTCCCGGCACAAAAAGTATCCTATGTTACTTCTAATACCTCCAAGAATATGTGTGCAAAGTTTCATGATGATCGGTAGTATTTTTTGCGTGAAAGCGTAACAAAAAAACTAACATTCACATTTATAATAATAGTGTATATTTATTATTTGTATATTATTCTACAAAATTAAGTACAAATACTAGTCAATATAATGATTTGATTCATTGAATCAGTAAATGTATTGTATATATTTGTTTATAACGTCTAGAAGAATTGAAATGAAACTTGTCTTATAAGATAAAAATATCGGCTGCTGTAATTCAAAATTTAAAAACATTTATCCAGTTTGGCCCGTGGAGGGCACATATGATGGTCAAATTTAAAGTTATTGAAGGTACTTATTATGCAATAAATAATTGTAAGTAATTGAAATAAGTTTTGCAACAGCTTATATAAAAATATAACATTCATACAATTAAAAGTTATAGGTGAGGAAAACTGCACTAAAAGCATTTTTTACTATTCAGTATGTAGCAACGAATAACAATTTTTTACATTGTTAGGTTATAATTGACAATAACATCATTACTCACTCATTAACATGCACAGTTGCGATTTGTGTGATGTTCCGGAAAGACCGTTATCAGTTAACTTCATCCGTGAGAATTTTGTGTTACACTGATGCAGACGCATCTTAAAATTTCACTCTCATCATTTTTTTCATAGCACGCCTAAATAAGTATAATTTAAAAAAATATAAAACAGAATACGTATTTGAAACATTTCTATCGATAAACTTAATTCCTTTCAATAACCGAGTAGACATAAAAACAAAAACACAGCGAGCGTTCGTAAAACCATGTTATATCTGAAGAGTGTAATAAAGCAGTGAACGGAGCCAATAAACGTAGATTATCGGGAGTTATGATGCGATTCACGGTAATGCGACATGACAATAGGCCCCGGGCCGGGAGCCAGGGACGAGCGAGCGCGATGCAATTTTATGGAGATGGATAATCTGGAAAAAAAAAAACATGGCGATGCTGTGGTTGAAATTGAGCACATGTTTGGGTGCAGATTTTAAAATGAGCAAAAATATGTTTCGGTATATATTCATTTAAATATTCGATTGCATTTTTTTTTCACCAAATAAATAGTAGGTACGCAATTAAATAAATTCTAATGTAACTATTTATTAAATATGTAAAGGCAAATAAAAAATACAAAAATAAGTTAAATATTAAAAGAATATTGTAACTATATTAAATACATTTTATAGTTTGGTGCAATATATTACACGTTACACAAAATCTTTTAATAAACAGCAGTCATATATTGGACTGTATGTAAAACCAATTTTCATTGCAACGAACAGATTTTTATGGATAAAATCCAGCCCAAATCAACAACACGGGAATACGAGCTCTACCACTGTGCAAACACTTCGACATCGAGTCAATGTTGACTTTTTCCCTTCCCCTACGTATAGCGACAATAAATCGTATAAATAAATTACCTTTGTCAATCTATAATCTTATTTGTTAGATTGGTAATATAAAATCATGAGTAATAAAACAAAAGAAAACCAAAAATTGATCCCTACAACCTTTTTTTATAATTTATTTTTCGATTCTACCAACGATAGTTAAAAAAATATGTATAGTAAAAACTAGATAGAAAATGGCCTAAGATTGTCCAACTAGCATATTTTATGGATTGTATGAAAGAATCTATTAAAGATGAAAGTTAAGCTTTGCCTTAGAGAATATTTTATACAATTGACCTTAAACCAACCCTTTTTATTTTGGGGTGAAACAGGGAATAAAGATATCGGTGCGGTCGCAAACAAAACGATATGTTGACCGTGCCGTCGTAAAAAACACGTTAACATCCATTCACATTTATGTCCCCTATTTGTGCGGCAGCGAACCACTGGGCACGAACAAAGTAACTGATTGCCTGCAACAAAGAACCCTATTCGTATTTGTTTACTTTATATAAATTATACAAGCATTATTTACCTTCAATTAATATTTGTTTTTTTTTTTATAAAATTTGTTCATAAATTATTAAATATTTCTGTCATTACAACAAAAAGGTTTTTAATGGTCATTAACAAGTTAAATTTTACTTAATGTAGACTTGGAGGTTGTTTAACTAAAATATATTTATGGGGGTTATTTGTCATGAAAATCATGTCTGCTTTGTAATATGGGGATATATTTTCAAAATTTTTTTGGAAAGTTCAAAGACGGTTTTCATTAAAAAAAAACCACTTAAAAATATATCATAAAACCAGATAATGAGATGCAGAATTCTTCAAACATTTTTTTTACAGGATCCTTTATCTCTTGGTTCATTGCATTATCTCCTAAGGTGCTCCAAAAGAAAAGTTTTGTCATGAAGTTTTATCAGCGCGCCCCTTAGGCAGAGGGAGGCCTTTGACCTATTTTCTCAGATCTACTTCCCGGAATAAATATTTGATATTTTATAGACTTGTATTTTGGTATTGTTTCTAAGAGTCTACAAAAAAGTTTTGCATAACATTAAGTTAAAAACATCATTTACGACAAGTAAATTTAATATTTCGATTTAAAACAATGAAAAACAACTAATACTTGAATATTTTATTTACTTAGCATTCATAGACTATTTTATATTAATATTAATTTTACATGACGTATTCATTGTTATTAACCAAATATTTTCTGTCACAAACGAATTCTAATATTGCTGTATCCAAATAGGTCCATCTGTAGTAATGTTTTGTATCATCATATCAGCTCAGGGATGTCCACTGCTGAACATAGGCCTCCCCCTTGGATTGTAGGGAGGGGGTTTGCCATAATCACCACGCTTGGCAGGCGGGTTGGTGATCGCAGTGAGGTGGTATTATTCAGGTAGACGCTGCTGCCCGTCTCCCGGTGAATTCCTTTAGTCACCTTTTACGACACTCATAGAATTTAGGTTTGAAAACTAAGTATTGAGACAATAAGCAAACTGTAAAAAAAATCCATGTATTTATTTTGTGGTACAGTTACAAATATACAGAGTGTTACAAAATTACCCGTAAAACCGAAAGGAGTAACAAAATTTAAGAACTGTAGTAACGCTGTATAACATACCCCAAAAAAACTGATTTTTATGAATGAAAAATAGAAAAAAAATTAAAGTAGACAATTAGGTAAAATAGGTACTTAGGCCTTTCTGTTAAATAGCCTGGTTTCTGATATAACAGCTTGCTAGGGTTGTTGGCTTTAATAATTCATTATATTTTTACGAAGTATTTTGTAACACGTTGTACCTATAAGAGAAAACGATACAAAAATACTTTACCAAGACTGTAAACTAGTCTACGATTTCCACTTGATTCCAACGTGAAAACATAAATCCAAGATGGCAGACAAGTCATAAATACTCGTCCACGGACACATATCCAGTCGCAGCGGGCTCGTTTATTGAGTTATCACAGTTCCTTCCTTGGCGCAATAGTTATTGATTTGTGTACTATTTGTGAGGACTTCCAGATCCTTTGGTTATTGTTTTGTAGCTTGGAAACTAATTTATTTCATTGTGTGTTGAATATTACAGATATCTTATGAAATTATTAGTGGACCATATCTTAACCACCTACTAAACACTTAATTTATAAAATTCGTAATTTTTCTATTTTTAAATGGCTTAAGCTTATTTGTCAACTTTTTATTTTTGTACGTATGGTGTTATCAGGGTGGGTCTTACCCTGATAACACCATACAAAAACAAAATATACAAAAATAAAAAGCTATAATCGAGATACAAGAAAATTTTCGAAAAATTTTCATCCTCAATATTATCTCCTAATTTTTTATTGATGACTTACTAAGTAATAAACCTTCATAACTGACCATTTGAATAATCTGTGGCAAGACAAAGCCTGCCTACCGGGTCCGCTTATCAATAAAATGAAAGCGGCATTAAAACAAGATCTATTCAACCTTCGATCTTATTTATTTCCTTCTCTATAATTCGTTTCCCGACCCCGTTTAATGTTGATTACATTCCAGTTCCAAGGTTCAACTTTGTGATGGAAATAACTCGTTACTTCTATTAAGTAATTAGTCAGTATAAAGCGATGCTTAAGTAATGAAGCGTAATTATAAGAGAGGACACGTCTAAGAGTGAAATAATTAAATCAATCGTCCCTCCCGACGTGGTATATAATCTTTTCACGGAAATTAAGTTTGAATTAAATACTCTTGAATAAATCGAGTCGTCTTTGAACTCGATAGCCTTTTCGGATAGAATTTGAGATGTTCATCAAGTTGTGACGTACAATAAACTTATATTGGATTTCCAACAAAGGTGTATAAACAAATCTTGTTTTACAGTTAATTGTTGTCATCAGATATTTAAATACCTGCGTTTATCCACAGAATTTTAAAGTATTTAAAAATAGTGTTTTATTACCAAATAACGTTATTATTTAAAAGATTTATATAATTACATGATATGAGACATCAAACGCCTAGAATATTAATAGACTGGCCGGTTGGTCATGGATTCGATTCCCACCAAGGACAATCAACATATCCGTTTAAGATCAAACACAGGCTTTGGATATTTTGGTATATATGTAACTACTAGTAGTAGGTACATGTTCTAACTGGTTATCTTTATAAAAGCTGCTAGTTTAGAATCTGATTGCAGCGTTAAAAAAAGGTTTCCGGATATATTCCTATTAATATATTTTAAACTATTGTAAGGAATAAAGGCTATTTTTATTTACCTATGTCGAGATATTTTGAAATGGTACATATTCCTATTTTGTTCTTATAGCATTTGATTGTAAGAATAATTCAAGGAGATCGCTAACGTACCCTAGGGAAGGCGCTGGATGCGAAGCCGGGCAAACTTTTAAAGATATTATCCAAGAAGGGTTGAGGCCGACACCCATGCGTCCTACGTGATCCGCCGCGCCATCTGTCTTCAGTGAGGTGAAGTTTGTTTATCGTCAAATATATACAAAATATATCATATTATAGATTTTCAGTAAAAACAACCTTCCGTATTGGTATTAGAGTCGTATTATAAGTGCTATAAGCACTATTTGAATAAAAATTATGTATGGTTTCGGATCGTTCGTAACATTTGAAATTGGAATAAATAATGTCAAATGCATAATTCAAAATTAAAAGTAATACAGAACATACGGAAATCAATACAAGAATAATATAAAAAAATTAACTGAAAGAAATATAACAATGTGGAATTCCAATAGAGTTCATTCGTGCATCATAAAAGGAAAAATTCTTGCAAGATAGTGTAAGTCTTTGTCACGAACAGAGCAATGTTCAACAACTATATAAATTATGCAAACGTGCTGTAGTAACCATAAAAAATCAAGGCTTTCTTCTTGAGAGACATCGGAATATATCGGCGCAGGAACTGGACTCACATAAATTTATCATTTTCCACTGCATAAAGCATAAATTCGAATCATTGGTCCTTCCTTTCAGGGGTTCTTTGGTATTCGTATATACAGCAACGCGTATTTATGTATAGAAATTCAACAAATTTATTGTGAAAAATAAGAAATAGAAATTTATATTTGTGTGACTATTTTTCACCAAAACGTCACCATAAAGTTTAGGCATTAATTCTAAAAGATATAAGATTTTTTCGAATATGCATCTTAAATAAAGCCAATTTTCTATTGTATGGTCTAAAATTCTAAACAAACATAGCTCACCATAAAACATAACAGCACACCTTATTTCAATTTTCAATATCAATGCACAATAAGGTCCGTAAAATTGGAAAATGGAAAAAAAAATGAATAGATTCGCCCGCATTTTAACAATAGGAACCTTGCCTAGAGCGATACATTCCTCGCCTGCCACTTGTCACCCACATGAGTCCAAGGGGTCGAATCTACATAAAAATGTCCATATTTTTAAATTTGATTTGAGAGGACCAAACTTGGTAGCGAACAAATGTTTGCTATTGAAAATTGAAAGGCAAAGTAACGTGACCGAAATTCGATGCATCAAACTTTGGACAGCGGTGCATAATATAGGAGAGGAGTGGATCCGAATTGAAGTTATTGAATTAACTTTTTTTTTATATATATTTGTTTATCATCGATTTTATTGGGTTGTGAAATATTATTTTTTAAGATATTTTTTGGTTCTGTTGTTTGTCTTTCTTTAATGCATGCGGTCGTCGCCTCTAATTGGGTCACCATTTTTGATTACGTTTTGATACCTGTATTTTTCAATGTATGAGTATTAGTGTATTAGTGTCGTGTTGGAGATCTAAATAAAAAAAAAATTGTTTTATTCGCGTGTCCTATGACGTCGTAGCCTATCGTATTTTTGTAACTATTATAATCTTTTATTTATTTCATAGAAGAGTGTCCTAATATCAATATTAAAAACATCTCATGAATAAACACATTAAATACAGACATACACACAGATTATGTTTCCAAGTACTAACTCATAATTACTCTTAAAATAGCCCCGGAAGACCTAAAACGCCACTGGGCACTACCTTAACACGAGGTATAGCGCCTCAGTAAGTAAATAGTCATGTCTCAATGGCCGCTAATAACAGCGCAGTGTAGGCGCGTATCACCCGAGGCGTTTTCCCTTGCCGCTGGAAAACTTTGGACGCTCCTATAATACAGCGTACTTGTAGAGTCGTACACATCTGTGCTGGCCGCAGACTAAGTTCTGGTACAGTGTTGCGGTGCTGACGGCTTCCAGATATGTCATATTTGAAACCCACCCGCCCCGCGAGCCGCGGCGCCCCCTGCATGCCGCATCGGACATCTTCTCCTGTAATGCGCCGACTGATTGTAGTTCTATGTGGATTCTTAGGTTTTGATACTTTAGATTTATTAATTAAAATTTTCTACAAAGAAAATTTTTAGTCGCTAAAATATTGAAATTTAATCAATTTTAAAGTAAGTTTAGTTCTTTTTTTCTTATTTGAATATTTTGTCACGAACTACATAATAATTCATAATCATGATTTTGGAATAGGTGATTGACCAATTGACGATGGTCACCAGAAACACCTGCACACATATCAATCTATAAAAATATGCCACAATGCTTATGGTATTTAAGCGGCATATTGTCGCGATCATAACGCATTCAATAAAAGGTAATATATTAAACGTATCCTCATAAAGTATTGACCAAATATCAAATTATCTCAGTCACAGTATAAGACGATGAATGAAACGAGTTAGTCCGCCCACTCTTGGCAGCAAGTTTTCTAACGAAGACGTCACACGTGCTGCCTACAACTTTTACAAGTATATTTATATTTGGGATGCTTTACTATAACCATATAATTATAATTTATAGATATCACTTACTTTTTCTTACTAATTGCAAGCTCGCCGCTAGGAGTAAGTATCTTTTTTTCATTATTTAGCTATGATCTGTTGTTTCTTGGGATACATTTTAATTGGGTGCGATTTCATTAAATGGCGCCGCATATGTGGACACTAAATAGTTATATTTTTTATAAAGGCAAGTATAGCTTAAAAAAAAGCTTAAAGGATGAAATCTATCGCAAAAATATACAAACACTACTTTCTATATATATCTTTTAATAAAAAGTAGAAGTAAGTAGCTCTTGGTGCAGAATTCATTCGAGGAAGTTGACCCATTACTGTGCTTCAGTTAGAAAAATAAGGAAACCGGTGAAATTACAGGCGCATGAGACTTAATAACATCACGTTTTAGGGTCGACAACGGATTGGCTATGCCCATGGTGTTGCAAATGTAAATAGGAGGCGGTTATCACAAAAACATCAGATGGACCTTCTCCTTGTATGTCTTGTCACCTACTTGTCTAAAAACATATAAAAAAGAAACACATACTAATTGATTACACCAAAAAGCTATAGGTACTGGCCAGATATGCCTCAATGGCAGAACCATAAGATTGAAAAAAAAAATTGCATTGATTAGGTTGGTACTGTTACTGTTTCGTCTGTTTTAGTACAACACCCAGCTCCTATTTGCTGGGTTGAACGTAACATAACTTACTCGATACGCTCTCAAAGGAGCAATGTGTTTGATTTGGACCCGCTTACTCCCGGATCAAAGCAACAAATTGTGCTCTAAACTTTACCCAGCTTGTAAAAACCATTTGTATTTTATGCTCTGACTGAGGATTTATAAATAAAGTTTCAGGAAGCTGAAAGTAGTTAGTATCTGACATATTAATATGAAACTATTCATTTTTATATTTCTGTAAATTATATTATATGTTAGCTGAATTAGAGTTATTAATGTAATTATATAGAATACTAGCTGTCCCCCGCGGTTTCACCCGCGTTCCCGAGGGATTTAACATTTTCCCGGCACAAAAAGTATCCTATTTTACTTTTAAGAAACTCCTTAAAAAGATTCATGATGATCGGTTTAGTAGATTTCGGGTGAAAGCGTAACAAGCAAACTTACATTCACATTTACAATATTAGTAGGGATTTTTCGGCTTGGTTTCATTATCACGCCGGATGCAGTATGATGAAGTAAAAAAAAATTATTTTATTAATAAATCATTCATATTTCCTTTTAGTTATTTTCGGCTAACAGTTGTATTATAACGCAGCATGCCGCCATTATAAGTCAACATATATATTTCCTTTCTTTCTAGTTATTTGATAACACATAAATGGTTGCATAAAATTAAAATAAATTGTTATCACAGAAGAAAAATAGCAGAACACAGCTCACCAGACAGAATCCCGAGCATGAAATTAAGTTTACTCCCAAAAGCATTTCGAAGTCCGAACTCACCACACGTACTTTAAAGCGCGTCGCAAATTCCTGGAAATCCTTTAAAATCGGTGGAGCGATCCAGCCTCCTCTCTGAGTGACCGCGCTCTGATTCCATTAATACCTTAGCACCACCCACTTTCCCCCCGTAGTCGAGTAAAAGCAACGCCCGAACGAAAGTATGTCTTAATCTAAGCTGGACATCGCGATAACAATATTATAAACCATTACCGTCTACTACAATTTGCTTTTAGAAGGACTTTGGTAGCTTCAACGCATTTAATCTGAGCCCCATTATAGTGTGAGGACCTTGAGGGCACGTAGGGTTGTGCATGAGTACCTACTTAAGTCACGACAGTGTTTTTAAGGTGGGTTGAATGTACAAATCCAATTACTTTAATGTCATTTGAGTTGCAAATCAATGTTTTGTGTAGATCAGCAAACATATTGGCATTTTGTGTGCATGAACATGTCTGTTTGTTCTGTGTCTGGGAGATATATCTATATAAGTATGTATTTAGAAAAAAAAAAGTTGTATATGTATTACTTTAGTTACCTGGTTTCCATAGTACAAGCTCTGCTTAGTTTGGGATCAGATGGCCGTGTGTAAAGAATGTCCCAGGATATTTATTTATTTATTAATGATAGTGTTTATGGGTGATGGTTACTACACGCCATTAGGCATAAGTATACATTTTATTGATAATATTGACAAAGTTATACACAAAATCATTTTTTGTTAATTTACTATGTACTGTGTCTCTGAAGTTTTGTCTAAGAAATGGATAAGGACATAAATTTTACAAGACAGCGTCATCAAAATATCTTACATACTTAGGGTCAACCCTAACCATAGACAAGAAAGGGTCGAAGAGAAAACACCGGCGAAGCTGTCCACTGCATCAGACCGCCAGGCATTTGCGTAAAGCAATTAGCGGCTCTAATGTGGCCGAACCTTAAGAACATAATAGCTATAGTGTAGCGCAGGCTTTACGATGCGCTGGCCAAACCGCGATTACAGTGGGTAGGAATTCTTGAGATGCGGGTAGATGGACGGCATACTGCGTTCCAAGGGGAACGTCTTGTAAGTTTTAATGTAGAATTTTACAATCTCAATTTAATAGTGTATTATGGTTTGTATCGCTATGTGATAAATGTTGTTTTGCGTTGTTTTAACTTTTCATTTTCATCCATATCAATATTTTCGTGTTTTTCTTTAAGTTTCTATTTAGACACTTAGAATTTAAGAACTGTGGATTTTGTTATATCAATATACAATATATGAAATATATTTTATTTTACAAACTATTTTAATTACAAATTTCTTGATTTTTAAATGATGACATATTTTTAATTCAATTTATAATGCAGATTAAACAAACAATAGTATGGCTGAAAGTGTAGTACATAATTTGAAACGAGTCACAATAAAAAAAAAAAACAATGGCTTGCACTCCGGAAGTGCCGGCAGAAGTGAAAACTTGAACATCAACGTTGTACATTTTTACCGTCTTACGAATTTTCGATCAGGTCACGTGTCCTGACGCGACTTTAACAGTTTATACCCATACCAAGAAGAGTGCTCAACCGCTAAAGAAGTTTTCATTTCAAAAACACACAAATCATATAAACATCTAATCTCACGCTAGATCAATTACATATCATTACAATGTTTAAAATGAACACATTCTGAAAATAACAACAATACTCAGACATACTACACCAACAACGTAAACTATTTACCTCAATAGCTTATTCTCAATAATCCTTGCAACATATAGATTATTTATTAGCTCAATATTCCGTGAGGTCCCGCCGACCCGCCTCGTAATGGTTATCGCCCGAACGTTTAATTACCCTCGATTCAAGACAATGGTTCATAAGAAACGATGGCTCAGCACTATCCCTTTGATATATAGAGTATTCACAAGTTTCATAGAGATTAGATGTATTACCAAATACTAATAAGTTATTGTATGGAGGTAATTTATGATTAGTGATTAATGTCCATTGTTTCTCTTTGTTATGTAAATAGTTATTGTAAATTCGTTTTGGGAGGATTAAAATGTTTTTTTATTAATAGAGTACAATTTTAAGGTTTTAGTTTTTTCTTTCCTCATTACTTTTTACTCTGTATTGCTATTAGAAAGTCACACTTGGCAGTTCCTTGTAAAGTGATCTTAAAATAAATAAATAAATCCTAGGATATCTTTTATAATTATGTATTTAGAAAAATAAAAAATCAGTATATGGATAGTAAATAAAAAGTATATCGGTTCTCTGGTTTACATACTACAAACTCTGCTTAGTTTAGGATCAGATGGGCGTGTGTAAACAAATTATTATTATTATTATATATTATTTTTTTTACATGGCTATTTGATCCCAAGCTAAATAGAACTTATTCCATGAGAACCAGTAACTGATCTATATACATGACGGCGCGACACCTTAGAAAGAGAATCTAATCTTTGAGTTTCGTTAATAACTAAAGTAAAACTGATTGTAATTCCGTAGATTTGTTGTTGTTGGATTTAAAATTATAAAAATTGACATTTAAGTATATCGGTTTTATGTTTGAATCCGTCGAATATTAAAACATGAGTGGGTAACCCGGAATAGAGTAGCAAGTCTGTGCCTACGCGGTGACGTCGGTCGATCATTAGACGGACAGCGCAAGATGTAAACGCATGCTAACCTAAACACATGCTAACCTATTGGCTCATAATCCATTTGCATCCTGTATTTTACGTTATATTTTGTGTGTAAGTGTATTGGAATAAAATAAGTGATTGCTATTAATTGCATATGTGGTTTTATTTTAACGTTCCTGGTACAACAATTTTTTATTATGTAAGTTTAATAACAGCCTGACTAAATTTATTCGATAAAACAGACGTAATTTATTTACTTAGGCTTTCGAAGGGCAAACCGTGCTTACTACTGGTTACGAAGTCAGCCTTCAACTGAAAAGAACCCACAAGAAACCCCACAAGGTTCTACCGCTTTTAATCAAGTTAGCTATTGCCGGCATGAGTTGCAATGCTTGTTTTTTTTTTCTATTTCAAATCGTTGTTTTTTGCAATTTTCTTTCAACTTTTTTCTTTCTTCAGAAACCTATCTAGGGGTATGCACGACTACCCAGAGTTTCATCACAACCTAATGAATGGTCAAAGGAACGCATAGAAGATGCACAAATAAACACATAATCTGTACAAATAAATAAAAGTGATGTGTCTGTTTGTAATGTTAAAATTCACACAACAGATTCTTACAAAATGCATATGAAAGTTTATACGCTATTTAAAAAAAAAACTATTGTTTATTCTTTGTCTGTCTATTTATCTGTTCTTTTCACTTTTTTTAGAAAACGAATTAGGGTTCAGCACAAAAATTTAAATTAAAACCTAAGGAAAAAAATACGATTCATAAAAAAAAATGTAACATTCTTCAGGAAGCCCGCGGATGAAACCACGGTACACAGCTAGTTATTCAATATATTAGATAACTTATAATACCACTAACCTATTATACAATATTATTTTGATAAATGCACAGTTATTCTCGTGCAAATGCTATGCAATATAGCGGAATCTACCATAAGTACAGCAAATTCCCTTACTAAGCTATTGAACAAGGCACCTACATCAAAGATGTCTAGTGAATATTCAGAGGTTCGAGTGAGGAATTATGTTATAACTATCGAGTCCGCGTACCTAGACCCAACTAATTGATTGAAATTTATTCAGAGAAACAATTTCAACATAACTGGCAAGCTTTATTTATGTGTTGGGCTATTTAGATTTTGACATTTATTATAATTTCCGCCTCCCGGTTTTGTTCGCGTTAAGATTGATAAAAAAGCCTAAAAAAAAATTACAGCAAGATTCACTCAGTCGTTTAGTCGTGAAAACTATAATACATACAAGAACAAACTAATCAAATTATATTTTACTCTACATGATTTTCATCGAATTAATGATTTTAGCTATTTCTTAACAATTCTATGCATATTATATATTCACACATATAATGTAATAAAGAAAATGTATGCTTTTATTATATTATATTCACGGACCTTCAGCATATTGAAAAAGTAACCAAGTTACCAGGGCGTACAAGAAATAAATGTAACTGGGATAAAAGGCAATTTTTTTTTTGCGTTGGCTTATAAGCTTATTTCTATAGCTCTAAAGGACCATACAATTAACACTTTTATTTTAACTATGACATTAATTATTATGATAGTTATACAGATAGATGGAATACGAAGTGATTCTAAAATGGCCTCCTTTTTATGAGGTAATGAAACCTTCAAAACATGTCGCAAACATTTTTTGTCGCTGAAAACATAAACAAGTTCCAAGTTGCACTAATAAGCCTCCTTTCACATGAATGCTTATTAGTCAGTAGTCTATACAATCAAAACGAATTTCTTATTATTTATTTCACATTATTTCACATTAAATTTGAAATATCATAACGTAATATAATACGACCTACGATTCTAATGAAGATGAAAGGCTTCTAAATAATTGATTACCATTCGAAGTCGGTGTAACTCCAACAATTTGAATCTTTATGTTATTCAAATTAGTACAAGCCTTTAGCTTTGTTTTACATGATAGGGTCAGGAAGGTGACTACAGGATGATTAAAGTAAGCATTGAGAGTATTAATTTGCTCTATTTTTTCTTTAGGTCACGATAAGTCAGTTACTTTGAGTTATAACTGAACTGAATAACTGAAAAAAAAAAATTATTAGTCATAGACAAGGTCCAACTTAAAACTTATTTGGTTGATAGAAGTGAAGAAAATCCTACAGAAATATATCATTAAATGAGCTACAGCGTGTGTACGTAATGTAAGAATGTAATGAAACCGCACAGAGTCAGCTGACGCCGCGCCGCGCGCCGCCCAAGTTTTCTTATCTGTCGAACACTTTTCATAAGAACGCTGCACTTGAGTCATGACTGGGGTAAAAGTACAGAGAGCACGAAGCAAAGGTTCTTGGATATGGCACACTGCATGCTGTACTATATCTTACTTGGAGCGTAAGATTGGTGGTTAAAGTTCTTGGTACATACATGATATTCCATTTCAATAATACAACATAACTATGATTTAAACTATTTCAATATTAAAAATAACTCGTTAAAAATCTATTTTCTTTCATCTATATAATCTACACTTTACTCGTACCTACTTTTAGGATGTAAAGAATGGCTAGATGTTACTAGAAAAGAATAATGTTTTTTTTATTAAACTAAGCGACGCCATGTAACCGGTAAACTTACTATATTAAACGTTGTCAAATGTTTTAAAATAAGCAGTTATTCAATCTAAAATAGTTATACTCTAAATAAAGCTAATAGTTATTAAAGCCGCATCCAACACCAATCAATTTCCTTTCCTACATCCCTGGTGTACAACCTCCATACGTCGGTGTTTACCGTAGCACGATCGCTCGTTAGCGATAATGTTGGGCGACATCTTGCGACGGGCGAAACGAATGCGACCTATCGCCCGATAACGCGGAGCTCCCTGTAGATAAACTATTGTGGGCACTTTTCTTTTGTTTCCTTTCCTTTCTTAGTGAGTTAACTGTCTTTTGTTTGTAGATGCAAGTGATAGTGCGTGTTTGGATGTGTAGTGGTTTTTTTTTATGTTCATTAGTAAATGTTAGTGTTTTTAATAACGAACAGAATTATTATTTAATTTCACACAAAAAAGTTTCTATCACCTTAACTAGGACATGTTTGTAATATTAATACATGATAACTCTTTCTGTTTTCCTAAGACTATGGTTATTCGAATTATTTAGATACAATGTCATTTCGTTCTTTGTTTAATAAAGTCTCTCAAGAATTTCATTTTGAAAAGACTGTCTAACCACAGACTAGACAATTTTATAGACTTTATATATTTGCGTATATTATGCTAATAGTATAAAAAGTAGAAAGCAGTAAAAAGGTTCAATCAGGTTGACGTTTCATCTGATGGTAAGTGGTCGTCATCTGTAGAATTAATGCCTTTAACATAAAGCGCCTAAAGTAGATGGTTACTTCTTACATAATATTCAAAGTTTTGAAGTTTAATTCTTTAAGAAGTATTTCTCAAGTAGTTAGGCAACCTTTAAAGAGAGTCAAGAAGTACTTTTATAGGTGCTATGTTACGTAAGCAATATGAAACACAGGATATAAGGTTATAAAATTACTGCATAAACTTCCGTAGGCATAGAGTTAATTAATACAGTAGACAGACAAAGTGCAATGGCTGTCCCCAGCGAATTAAATTCGGTTATTAGTCCCGCAAACTTTTGATCAAGCGAGTTGACCCCGGGCGGAGTTCATCGATCCGCGGCGACTTTCACCCGGATCATAAACTGAGCCACCCACTTTCAAAACTGAAAAAAAAAAACAGTTCCCAACTCACTTCAAAACTAAGTCTTCCTAATCACGCGGCGCGAACAAAGTTCTACCAAGTTTTTTCCAAGTTCAGTTAAACTTCATCGATGTGGGGATCGTTCACCCTGGTAGGGACACTTGCATACGACTCAGGCCGTCGCCGGGCCATTGAAACAAAATGTGGAGCAAGGTTGGCCGAGATTACTTTCGTCGGGAACTTTTTGCGGATCGATATGGAACTTAAAAGTTTATTACCGGCCGCACCACCGCGACACCGCGACACCGCGCTCGTAAACTGAAGTATATCTACGCCTGCGGCTGCTGGCTCTCATAACCAGCATTCATACGCATCTTAGGATATCTCGCGGATTCCATAGCGTTGCTGCTACACGAGCGTTCAAAGGAACCTTTATTTACTTTACATATCACCGCTCGTAACTAACGAGCGTAATACCTGTTTAGCATTCGTATTCACAAAAGGTTTTTCTACCTACGCCAGCGGCGGGCGTAAATAGGAGGCGAGCCGGGAAGGAGGCATAAAGGAGAAAATAAAATAAAGACGGCGCCAGCGAACGGATGCGAGGTCCGTGAAAAAAGTAAGAGGAAAGCAGGCTTAATGGTGTGGCGCAGGTGAGGTGGGCGGGGTCGGTGGGTGGTTCGCGAGGATTGGTCGGCGCCGCCCAGCCGCGAGTACGCCCCTCCCCTCCCCCCTGAGGCGAACCCCCACCCCCGCGGCCACCGGCTATCGCCTGGCGACCACCTACAGCCACCCGACGCAAGCTATGCCTGTGTCGTGAATTAGTTTGCCAACTCTCTGTCTATGGCGGAGCTCCGAGGCTGTAAGTATGGACGACGGGCTGAATAATCGATAAAGGTGTTTATTGAAAACGGGTAAGGACGAAGCTCTTTATTGCTTCTTTATTATTAAAGCCAGTCTGAAATAGTCGAATTGGTTATAAGAATGTTAGAGTAAAATAAAGTCGTAGGTACCGTCGTAGCACGTCGTACCAAGTCGTAGCACTTTGCAACTTTACCAGAAGTGCCAATTTATGAGGTAGATTTGGTGACATACACGTCTAATTTGACAAAGTTGTCCTTATAGTATTTTATAGATATCAGAATTAGGCATGTGGGACCGTACCTCAAATGAGAGTAAAAGGCAAAGGCTTTAACTTTTCCAATAGTGTACGTAAGCAACCTATATATAAATAAGTACTTATACACTATGATGTTTTGTATTGAACAGGAATAAAATTTTGGGGTAAATAACCACTTCTGTTCTGACAAGTTTTTTTTTTTTTTTTTTTTTTATGCCACTTGGGCCGACAAACAAGCAGACGGTCCACCTGATGGTAAGTGGTCACCGCCGCCTATGGACATTTGCAACATTGGAGCATCGCCAATGCGTTGTCGACCCTGAGACGTGAAGTTGTTAAGTCTCATGTGCCTGTAATTTCACCGGCCCCCTTACCTTTCTAACCGAAACACAGTAATACAAGTGCACTACTGCTTCACGGCAGAAATGGGTAAGGTGGTAGTACTTCCCCGGACGAACTCTGCACTAAGAGCTCTACTACTCTAAAAATAAGTAATTAAGTAAAGTAATTAAGAACTTTATTTACACCTATCCTTTACAAAATAATTCTAAATCTAAAGGCGCGCCGTCATTACCGAGACTAGATAGGCTTGGACTGTTTTACATAAACGTGTTACGCTCCCAACCGAGGCGTCTTGGGCGGAAGGATGGGCGATGCTGTATAGCGGTTGTATAGCGGTGCTGGTAATATTGTAATAGTTTGCACGTCAGGTGGCTGCTGACTTGCATAATTTAATATGCCATGCTATTGCGGTAAAAGTGAATCGTTATTTACATACGTTTATCTGCTATGTATATCTAGTATTGGGCAAGGAAGATTATTAACATAAAAATCACGGAGATATACAAAATACATTTGTCATTAAATATCTATATAAGTATGCATTTAGATAAAAAAAAAGTAGTATAAATAATTACCCTGGGTATTCTTTACATACGGCCATCTGGTCCTGAACTAAGCAGAGCTTGTATGGCTTCTATGGAAACCAGACAACTGATTTACTACATATACTAATTATTCTTTTTTTCTAAATACATACTTACATAGCTATTTACACCCAGACACAGAACAAACAGACATGTTCATACACACAAATATTTATCCCGGGAATCGAACCTATGTCCTGTGGCGTGGCGGTTAGGGTCTCTAACCAACAAGCCAACTGGCCCGTCAAAGCTATTTATTTTATTAGTTGAAATTAGTACGTTAATCAAATTAAACACATTTTTTACATTCAAAGACCAATCTATACTAATGTAATTTCATAAAGAGGAAATATTTGTATGTAAGTATGTTTGTTACTCTTTCACGCAAAAACTACTAAACGGATATGGATGAAACTTGGCACATAGATAGAGCATATTCTGGAATAATATATATGATATTTTATCCCGGAAAATTATGATATCCCTCGGGAACGCGGGTAAAACCGCGGGGGACCGCTAGTACTACATAAGTAAGTCAACAAATTTTGAAGTTATTTATAATTTAACTCATCTGATCCGTGTTATTGTGACAATTATTCATAGACAAAGTTGAACGATCATAAATATCTGCATTCTAATCTTAATTTCTATGCAAGAGTTATTAACCAGCTTTAGAGCTTTCGCATTTTTAATATAAGTAGGATGTAAACAGTGTGTTACAAAACTACCCGTAAAGCCGAAGGGAGGTTAAATGGGGTCTTATAACGAGTCCATTCACAATATTTAAGAACCGTAGTAACGCTGATACCCCAAAAAAATAAAAAAAACTGATTTTTATGAATGAAAAATAGAAAAACTATTAAAGTAGACAATTATTAGGTAGAACAGGTACGCAGGCCTTTCTGTTAAATAATCTGGTTCCCTGACATGACAGCTTACTAGGGTTGTTGGCTTTGATGATGAATTATATTTTTAGGTATTTTGTAACACTTTGTATAGATGTAAACACCATGCCCGTAAGTATACCTACTACAGCTAAACCCATAGAAACAAAATTTCATTTTCATTTATACCGATCCCTTGGAATTTTCAAATCGAAACAAAGCTCTGATAGTACTTGACATCTATTGTATCACTTTCAAATATCGAAACGTGGACGTGAAAGAAACAAAACATTCGCACAAAATCGAAAAGAAAAAATATATCGCAGAGTATCCCCAACCATTGTCCGGCAGGCACAATGCCTTTGCGACACCGGGTAAATAACGTTTGGAAAAATGTAAAAAAGCACCCGTTCAGTTTGCGGGTTCCGGGTAAACACGTCGCCGTACCCCTTATTGAGTTGATCTGGCCATTTGTACGGCCCTCGCCCTTTGCATTTTGACAAAAAAAGAATTTCAGCTTGCGAATTCAATTTCCAATATCCATTTTTGACGTGGCGTGATTAGAACGCAGTTTGGTCGTTAGCGGGAATGTTTTGTGTAGAAAACGGGAGGTATCGTGTGCTTCTATTTTGTCCAGGTATCGATTGCGAATGTGGATTCCTTTATCTATACCGATGTTCGCTTTAAATGGATTTGTGTTTTTTGTTTTGAAGCCTCTACCTTTATCAGTGGGGTTTCACTGCTTAACATATTACTATTGTTGTGTTGTGTTTGTCAAATCTATTTTGTGGTAGCTAAATGTTAATATAGTTGCTAGATATCTTATGTAAGCAAAGATGTTTCCAACAATAAAACAAAACAATAAACACTTTCACTTCCCAAATGGAACAAACGGTCTTCTAATACATCTCGCGAGTGTCTTCGAATAGTCATGTTGTAATAATAAATATATCATAGTTATCCCCCGGGGACAAATAAAAGGGAAAATAAAGCAAATCGGCTCTCCCGGAAGGGTCCGCAAAGAAAAACGATTAATATTAACTGAAATTGTTATTGCCCCTTTATTGCGGAGCTTTAATATTTTTACTGCCCTTATCCGAAAGAGTTTAAGTTTTCAGCCGAATTCAATACTCGTAAAATTTGAAGATGGCCATTAGAAATAATATTATTGTAAACTTAATTCTATAAATGAGGCGTTTGACTCAATTATAAACTTCAAAATTTTCATTGGCCGCCTGCCTGATGCTAACCCTCTTTGGCATGGATTTGTTGACCACTTGGTGCAAGGTATAAAGGTTACATGATCATCGAACTGTTTAGTGGCCTTTAACGATACCCTAGAGATTAATCCAAGATATTTTTAATTTAGTTGTGTGTATAACCAAAAATATTAAAACAAAAAGAAACAAGGTAAATATCGTACTTTAATCAAGTTTCAAGTTCATTAATACTGAAAGCAAAAAGTGTCGTTTTATTAGGTTGCTCACGTGAAATTAACCCCTTAACGAGCGCACAGCACCGAGCCATAGTATTCTTACATTAAAATGTAAACATTACCCCTTTCCCTCAAGTCACTGTAGGGCCAAATTGTCATTTGTCTGTTACATTAAAATTAGACACAAACTAGCGTTTGAAACGCTGCGTTTCGTGTCTTCTACCAAACACTCTTACATTAGTTAAGCATAATACTGTTTGTTATAAATAGATTTGTATGTAAGTTAATTACAACATATGCATATATTACATTAAAAAACTGATTTTGAATATGTATCTATTCCTTTTTATGTAATTTCTATAGGTTTAAAATAATATAAATAGGTCATATACGCAGCGTGATAGCGAGTTCTTAATTTGTTTTTTACTTCTGCTACAAAGTGATCTCAAATCAACATTTAAGCAATCTCTAAGACACATGTTATATGTATGTATAAACATACACTTATGTAAATATTGGTAAAAATTATAATCACCAAAAAAAATTACAAATAATATTTTTTTCTTAATTTTGTTGGTCCAAATGTCATAAATAAGTACGTTTCTCCGCTATTTAGCGTGTCCTGAAAACCGCTTGTCTACAGAAATTTCATAATAAGAGGGTCTAATCTAAGTGTCGAGCACCTCCAGAGCGGTCATCTCTGCCGGTATCACTCCCCGGGGTCCTCTAGACCCCAGAATACGGATTTATTCCGTCTGAACACCTACTGTCGTATAAACGACACCTCTGCGATGTTGAATGTTTTATGACAAAATGTACCTTACTTTGATTAAATCCTACAAAGATATTGAGCACACAACTTATTGTTTACTTACATCCTTTATATTGGTGACCATATATTTTAGAATTGGGTTAAAGTTTAGATTAAAGAATAAGCTGCGAAATACTCGTGACCTTTTGATATAATAAGTATTCATTCTTAAGAATCAGACAGAGAGAGACAAACTGCCTTGAGAATTGCAGTAAAATTTTATGATATCTATTTTGAATGTCACAATGATTGAATATTATTTAAAAACAGGAAAGTATTACGTGCTCTAACAAGAAATAGTTTACTGCAAATAACAATTATAAATTCCATTTAAATTTTACTTTTACTAATAGTACTATATATATATACATTCAAAATAGATATCTTAAAATTTTACTGCAATTCTCAAAGCAGTTTGTCTCTCTCTGACTGATTCTTAAGAATGAATACTTATTATATCAAAAGGTCACGAGTATTTCGCAGCTTATTCTTTAATCTAAACTTTAACCCAATTCTAAAATATATGGTCACCAATATAAAGAATGTATATATATTTTTATTATTTTCAATCCTGGTTATAAACCTTTCTCTTGAATTAGTCTATCTAGTGCTGAAAACTGCATTAAAGTCCGATCCATACTTTACGATTCTATTCAGGACATATAGACACACATTCATTTTTATATATAATAATATTTATTGTTCAGTTGAATATAAATTTTAATTACTAATATTAAGTGTCAGAAAACTACGTGTCCTGAACTCTTTATTGAAACCTGTAGAGTTTTATAAGTTCATAATAAGGAGTGGTAATGAATCTTGTTTGTATGCAAACGTGCTTATAGTTCACACGTCTAGACCAAATTGAAATTTACCTTCATAAAGTTAGATAGTTGAAGACTACCTTAAATACTTCAATACCTAACAGGGATTATTTTGTGTTCCCTATTACCTTGTTTTCCATTAACCGTACAGTAGATTTAAAGTGGTAAACTTACGCACGGTTTGGTTTAAACCAAAACTTAAAAGTTTGAACAGTAGTTTTTTTTTATTTTTATACCACTTGGGGTGACAAACAAACAGACGGTCCACCTGATGGTAAGTGGTCACCGCCGCCTATGGACATTTGTAACACTAAGGGCTTCGCCAATACGTTGTCGACCCAGAGACGTGAAGTTGTTAAGTCTCATGTGCCTGTAATTTCACCGGCCCCCTTACCTTTCTAACTGAAACACAGTAATACAAGTGCACTAATGCTTCACGGCAGAAATGGGTAAGGTGGTAGTACTTCCCCGGACGAACTCTGCACTAAGAGCTCTACTACTCTAAAAATAATAATTTGATAATTTTCCATTACAAGTCCTAAAAAGACTTGTAAGGCATATAGGTCTAATAAGCGTAATGTCAGGGAGGAATTTACCTTTATCTTTTCAACTATCAAGAATGTAACTAATCAATATGGTTCTGATAATATTCATTTGTAGAGAAATTTCATCTCCTTTTGGTTTTTCTTTTAATTATTTTAATCTAAGCATACAAACTAAGGTACAGTCACATAATAAAAAAACTCGTTTGATTAAAAATAAAATGTCTAAAGTCACGTAGAAGAAAACACTTCGGTGTGAAAAGAAGTTTAAGGTCCCAGAGTAGATACGTACCTAAATCAAAATTACGAAGTTAAGGCAGACCGGTCTCTTAATACCGTATAACGACTGTGAAGACGGTTGAATTCTTTAATTATTTAGCTCTAATAGCAGTCGAGATTGTCCTTTGACGTCGCCCGGTTTAATTTTGGATTCCTCCCCCAAATTAAAAATATAATGAGACTGAACTGAGGCACTGTTAATTGGAAACCGATCTGAGACGGGGGTGCTTTTAGTTAAAAGTGGTGGATTGACGGAGTTTGTATCCCTACCTACATATATAAATACTATAATACTCTTTTTCCAATATAGAATAATGTGTGTAGGTACGATAATAATGATTTGAATTATAATCTAAAAAAAAAAAATCTATACAAAATAATATATGAAACAACGTGTTTCGTGTTAGTTACACTATTTATAACTGAAAAACAGATTTCAATGATTTTTGATTTTTTAGATGTAACTCCTTCCCGAATAAAAAAAAAAGTAAAAGTAGAAAATATTTTTTTTTTGCAGAAACTACAATCTTTGGGATGTTGGTAACACTAAGGGGCTCTGTTAGTTAATTTTAAATAACAATTTATAAAGAGAGATATTTATACAATTAATATCAATGTACTTTTTGCGAACCATCATAAATTACTGGGTTGACTATAGGTACAGTAAAGTCAAACCCACATGCATGAAAAAAATTCCACCAATCTAAAACAGAATCAGCAAAACATGGCCACGTGCGAGTAGGACTTTTGCAAGCAGGATTCCGTTAGTACAATAATAATAGAACCAACATAATTTGTACCAAAAATGTTTGACTAGCCAACATTCCATATACGAACAGCAAAGGAGTGGAACGCTCTTCCGGGGTCAGTGTTTCCCGACACCTTTATCCTGCCCCCTTATTCAGCTAATACAAACTTCGTCAGCGAGCTGCTTCACGGAGGCCTCGGAGAGCTTACCTCTCACGTGGTTAGTAGTAATATCGTAGTAAGCGGCAGAGACAGAGCGTAGAGGCCGCGACGAAACAACCTCGAGTTAGAGTCATTTTCCATACAGAATCGAGCCCCTGGATATATTCAAGGCCAGAGTGAATAGGTACCTTCTCGGTAAGCGTGCTACATCCTCGGCCTCGTCATAACTCTTTCTGGGGTCTGTCGAAGGCCAAACGCAAGCTACATATAATAAATAAATATATATATCTATATATTTGATTCCGGCAAAACGATTCCCAAACTTTTTTGTCCTCGCCTTTCTGGCAAAGTCTGGAGGTAAGGTCAAGGGCGGACGGTAATATAATTTTCAATATTTGGGGTCATTTCAAGTTGATAACATATTTTGTAGCGGCTGAGATAAACTACCGTTCTATATAAGAAGCACACCGCAGTTTCACCATAAGAGTTCCTTATTTACCATTTTGGTACGGAACCCAAAAAAATAGTTAGAAGATCATCCAAGATATACGTTTGGTTAAATAAGGAGATGTATTTGTAAGGGGTAGAACACACTTGCGATTTTTAAACCCATTGACATATTCACGCCGTGACATAAGTAATTGCGTTCATTTGTCAAGTCGCGAGCAGATGGCGCTGTCGAGTTGCGAGATTATCATTACTTTTCTTTTTACGTGTTAAACAAACATTTTTTTAACAAGGTATTTAAGAAGGGTTTTAACGAATGTGCAAACTTAAAAAAAAAAACATTTAGCAATATTTAAAAAAAACAATACAGTTCCGTCAAACAAAAATTTCAAAAAAATTCAAACAAATGAAAAAAGATTATGTACACACAAGAAAGTTCTACTTATACCAAACGTGGTACAAATAATGTTACTAAATAAATAGAGGATATAATAAGTGAGTTCATAAAACTTTATTTCATCAAGAAGTTATAAGTTCAAGTAAATAGCTCTGCATCAAATTAAGAACAACAAGAACACAGACATACAAAGTATCGAATGTACAGAAATATAGAGATGTACCTACGAACAATGGCATTCATATTCATAGTTGGGTCCCGTCACGAGGAATGTCGCGACTGACAAATAAAAAACAGTAATAGAATCAGAGAACAAAATCCATCAGGCTGACATAGCGTGACGTAGACACATGCAGGGATATCGTCACTTGGCTTGTATACAGTGTGCTCCTAACGCTATTTTTTCATTGAATTAATATTTCAAGTACAAATACATACATATTATAATAATATTTAAGTGTTAAGTTAGTTCAAAGACATAATTACACATCCGATAAATACGATTTTTTTTATAGGGCTAAGATAGTAAACAAGCTGTCGGCCTATCTGATGGTAAACGGTCACCGCAGCCTATGGACGCTTGCAACACCTCGGGTATCACTTGCGTGTTGCCAACCCATTATAGATTTAGTACTACTTCACACCTTAAATACACGACATGAGCTTAGTTCAACTCGTCCTTGAAATTTTAACTTGGTCTACAATAAAATCACCCTCTACCATAGAATTTAAGGTATATGCGGGCACTGCAATATTTTGCCCACCTTTGGGGTCTCCACATTATGCATAACTGATAAGCTCGATTCTGTATGCATGCGATCCTTAGCCGAGCTGCGTGGGTATAATGACGCAGTACCCTTGAGAGCGACGGGACCAGTTTTTAGCTCGTGTTTATGTCTTATACCACTCAATATGTATTATTATTATAATACACAAAAATATATTTCCTAAAATAATTTAAAAAAAATACAGTTAAAAGAGTTTGTATTTAATTGTTTTATTTTTCTGTTGTTGACATAAATAAATAAATTCGATACAATGATAGAATATTATCTGGTTTAACACATAGGATACTTTTTATACCGGGAAAATATTAAAAAACTCGGAAATGCGCGTAAAACTGTGGAGCGTGAGTTGGATTAAAAATATTTTTCAACTTATGAAAACATCTTTAATCTCGCCATTATCCCTTAAGCTTGATTATAAGAAAAATTACTCAAACTATGTAATTTGGCAACACATTATACCTGTTTTACCTACGTTCTTCAGTTGATTTTAATAGTATTAGGAAAACAGAAGGAAGGTTCAAACGTAACTACATATCGCCAACCCATGCCAATCACGTAGCGCGTAACCCTCACTCATACCGGATATTCAATTCCTGGACATGTCCGAACTGGAGCGAAACAAATATTTATCAAAACATGTAAGGAATACATAAAACGACATAAAACATGTCCACCCCGGGACAAACAAATAACCGCCACTGGCCGTGATGGATTATTGCCACTGACCGCCTCTATTTCCTATTGGAATAAGGAATTACCATATGCGCCTCCTGGACTATGCGTCTAGATGGCGCGGTTGTATGGAGATGGACTTCACGAAATAACGTTAAATATAATGTTGTTGTCACTATCATTTTGTAATAATGAGAAATTTATTCTTTTCTTATACTTAATACAAACTATAAGGGGGTAAATTACACAGCTTATTTATCTATCATAATAATGACAGATAATCACCGATCATTATTTACGGCCTATTTTGTAAATAAATTATAAATGTACACAAATAATATGTCAGATTCATAAGAATTCACAACTAAACTAAATTCTATTAACTATTGACAGAGGAAAATCCAAAGTTGATGAGATTGGTTGATGAAGAGATGTCTACATCATACAACATTCCTTTCCCTGTATACTGCGTTCCAATAACTGACTATAAAAGGATATTTGCTATAAAATATTTTATTAAGTAACTAGCTGTGCCCCGCGGTTTCACTCGATTCCACACCCTCTTCCCAAGGGTTGTTGCATTTTCATTATCCCGGATAAAAAATAACCTATATGGCATTTCATCAGATAATATCTGTCTATGTGCCAGTTTCATCCAAATTCATTCGGTAGTTGTTGCGAGAAAGAGTAACAAAAATTCATCCATAAATCTATACATTTATCCACACAGACTTATTTATTTACATTAGTGGGTTTATTTAAACCCTTTTTGTAGATAAAGGTGATTTTATTAGTCACAATGGTCAACACAAAAGCCCTCTCTAGCCACACTTCGCATCCATCTTCTGGGCGCTGCCAGGTCGGCGTCGCGCCGGCGAGCGGAGACCCTTCAAAAACTTTGATAATAACACCAGCAGCGCAGCGCGTGGCGCGTGGCGCGGGGGAGGTAATGTGACAGCCGATACGTCGCCACCAAACAGGCTGGACTATTTAAATTTTGCACCATCGTTGTGCCAGACAGAATTTTATATGTTACTAGCTGTTCTCGACATGATGTGCTATGCGACATTTTTTTTTGTCTGGAACCTTTGCAGGCGTATGTAGAATAACTCCCAAAGTTATCTATAAAATAAATAGTATATGAAATCTTAGAGTACAAACATATAAACATTATTTTTTATATGTAAACATGATAGTTGTGCAAAGTATTGCCACCAAAAAAATAAATAAGGAAAAGAGTTGTTCGAAGTTTTATTGAGACGTCTTTTAAATTAATCAGTTTATTATTTCCCTGTCTAGCACTCGATTGGAAAAACCACTTTTTATGATTAATATCGCAGAATCGCGACAAAAAGTGAAAATGACGTCACAGACCCGGTATGATGTTTGCATAAGTTTATTTCTTGTGTTGGCAACTGGTTCAAATTTCAGCTGCAAGATTTAGGACTCCACACAACACATATATATATATATATATATATATATATATATATTATGTATATTGTATTAACTACCTAACAGAAGTAGTAGTAAATCATAAATTGCTAAAAAATACACTTTATATTTCCTTTTATATACACATTTTACTAATGTCACTTATATACCTAACCATTGGTTGTTTTGTTAGAGAATTATAACCTTCATATAACATTAAAGAAGCAATGACAATGCTTATAAGCTGCTCATGTTGATAAATGACAGATTCATGAGGTGTCGCATGACAGCCGTGCAGGATTACATGTGTCGTTACCGGTCTAATGCAGTGGAAACCACCCCATGGCCCCACTGTGGGACGACATGACTGTGTGGAAGTGTTTACGAAGAAAAATATCACTTTTGTTGAGGAAAATGAACGATCATAATTAGGCACGATCTGGATAACTATAAATTACTAGAGGCCTGTAGTCATTGGTATACTTTTATATACCTTTATCCATTTATTTTTATATTTAGAATGGTATGTTGATCCATCGGATATGTTATTCTATTTCTTATCTATGGAAAATTACAAAACTGTCTAGACTAACCAGTTTATTCAGCTCTAATACTCAATTGTTGGTTCTGCAATCAGATAGGAAATAACTTAGTAAAACTCTTTCGTGCGTTGCCGAAAGAAAATTCCTAGAATTCATGGAAAAATAGTTTTGTTTTCTACATCTCCTAAAATTTCACGAGTAACAAAAGAAGTAAACGGTGGATGAAAAATCTAGCTACTGTAAATTTTACTGAATAAAACACATTAACCATCTATTCATCAATAATTTCACGTCTGAAATGTCACAAATCAAAACCGATTTGAAACTAGACATCAACAACAAAGGTGATCCGATGCGTTGTGACAAGTCAGATGCTAATCAGTCAACCCTTTAGGTCGACAAATCGGAAATTAGGGACGCATGAGCGCTCGCGGGTTAACCCGACTTCTGCCCACGCCGGGTCTTTTCGGCCCCGGAGACTTGCCGACCCTGTCTTGTTCTTTGAATATTTAACACGGGACAAATGCCGTTTCACATGACAGGCAGTGGCGTCGCTCGACGGTAGAAATGCTACCCCTTTTACATACATATTAGTCACAATATTTATAATGTAGGTATCCACACATGCCATTCATAGTTAAGGTGCGATTTAATTTACTATCGATGTCCTGGATACACACAACCATTTTTAAATAAGAAAAGCCAAATTATAGTTGGTCTGATTATGCCTGACCTGGATGTTTGTCGGCCAAGTTATACAAAACTTCTATATCAAACCAACAAAAAACATTAAGTCTACAAATTGACGAGCATTTTTGTTATGACATATAATTATTATAAACAAATATATAAATAATTCCTCATGATATATGACTTAACAAGTTATAAATAAAAGATATTGTTCTGCAAATAATCGTGCGATTACAAACGATTCGCGTCTGAAACACCTTAACATGACGAGTTTGGCGTTTCGTCGATTACAGACTCGGAACTCAAAACGCTTTGATCATGTTACCGTCCGATAGTCGTATCTACCTACAGCTTTGAGAGGCATCGGCTTGCTTAAGGCGTTCTCTAACTTAGTAATTTGAACGTTTATAAGAGCATTTTGTTAGATGAAAAGCCTGTAATTTATGGAAATACATAACATTTTGCTATTGGTTTACTAAGAAATAACTAAAATTCACTTACTTATTTGTAGCATCTGTACTTACTTTTACGTTATACTCGTAAGATCTTGTAGTTAACGAAAGCCCAAGATTTTAAAAGAAAAAAGAAAGAGGCAAACCAATAAATGTCATTTGTCAACCATCAGGGGGTTAGTAACTAAGTTTAAATTTTAGCAAATTCTTTAATTTAATTTGCTAGAAATAATGCCTCGGGCATTGGATGTCCTGTCTATCATCAAATGAATAAGGAACTATCCTGTATTAAAGATAAACGATCAAACACTAGCCAGTGTATTGAACATCCAAAAATACATGGATACATCAAATGTGATATAAATTCCATAATTAATATGATTTTAAGTACAGATCTAACCACAAAGAGTAGTTCTTTCGATGCTGTACAATTATGACGTCACAACTAGGTATTTCATACAAAACTCCATACATTCGATCGTTTTGACATTTAATAAAAAGTCCCTGATTTGACATGTCAGTCAGCATCCTTATTGTCATTCCTTTTTGAGCTCAGTAATCAGAGGAATAAAAATTGTATCCGTAACTAAATGAAAATTGTAATTACCCTTATTTTCTCCAATATAAACAAACAACATTCCTCTATACAATATCGTAGACGTCTTAAACATGTCGACCCTTTCTTCAGTGGAGTTCTTCCCCCTAGCACATGTTGAGGTTCATTATAATTAATAAATGACCCACGGTCCCTCAGGCCGCGCCGACCGTGCGTCGGGTTAATATGAAATTAGCGCGTGAACCGTCATTATACATTTACAAACCAAGGTGGAGAGGTTATATTATAAAAAAAACCCATGGGTAGTTTTTTAACTGTTTACGTTAATAACTTGATGAATACTGGATGAAAACTTGTAAAATAAACACTGTTTCACTGTGACGTTCAGGAACAACGATAATGTGAAAACGTCCACCAACGAAAAACTACAATTAATATTTAAATTTCATTATAAGACACGAAGCAGAGTAGAGTAGTAGAGCTCTTAGTGCAGAGTTCGTCCGGGGAAGTACTACCAGCTTACCCATTTCCGCCGTGAAGCAGTAGTGCAATTGTATTACTGTGTTTCGGTTAGAAAGGTAAGGGGGCCGGTGAAATTACAGGCACATGAGACATAACAACTTCACGTCTCAGGGTCGACAACGCATTGGCGATGCTCCTAGTGTTGCAAATGTCCATAGGCGGCGGTGACCACTTACCATCAGGTGGACCGTCTGCTTGTTTGTCGGCCCATGTGGCATAAAAAAAAAAAAGCAAATTAATAAGAAGTTGTCAGTCAAGCGGGTTAGGGTTTACAAGGTAGTTCATAATATTGAGGATAAAAACGTATGGAAATAGCTTCTCTCTGCACAGTGCACCTATAATTTGCTTGTTTATGTTGTGAGTAATAATTATTATTTTCTATTTTGTAGTCTTGTTATTTCTTTTTGTTTTTTAATGTTACCTATTTTAAGTATTTTTTTTAATTTTTAAATGTAAAAATATAAAACATTGACATTATAAAATAGCCAAAAAGTTAGAATATATAAATTTATATAAAAAATTAAAAAACAATGTAAACTTGCAAAGTTTCTTGCCGGTTCTTCTCAGTTGAAGGCTGACTTCCGAACCGGTAGTTGCTTCAGTAACTTTAAATTTGATCATCATAAGTGCCTTCTGAGGGCCTAAACCGAATAAATGGTTTTGAATTTTGAATTTAGTAACGGTAATTTCAATCGGGATATGAGGTAATAACAATAATTAGTATTGTCTTTGTCTAATACAATAACTAATTAAAATCAATATATTCCAATGAACCTGAAACTATTAATAGTACTATATGAGGATTTGAAATTGAAAACAAATACATTGCTTCTATAGTTCAATACTGAACCAAATTGGTCCTGTCCATTACAATACTTAGTCAATAAAAATTATGTTTATGTTAGATTTCAAATACCTACATAAAAACAGATTCATTAAAACCTTCTTCGATTGCCATTTCCGATCAGTAGGAACAATTTTACTGTGCTTTCATGTAGTCATAGTATTATTATAACGCAGTCAGGTACCGATCAACCTCTTTGCAAGCGGAAATGACAAAATAATAATTTCATTCAGAACTCTATAATCCTAAGTCTTTTCTTTACTTTAATTGGCTCTGCATTTAAACTAAGAAGCTGATTTCATCTAAATCGCTAGACCTAGCCGATGCCACTGCCCCAGCACCCAACGTCTTGGCCACCCATTAATTACTTAAATTTAATTCATACGAGACCCTACCACTATTTACATTCAAAAACGTACCCTTACGCCGTTGCCCGCATCTCGTAACCCTTGCGAACAAACTTGTCGTCCCTAAGACGGTAACTCCTAAGTAGACTTTCTTTGATAGTGCGCTTCGCTGGTTCTGAATAAAGGCCACCGGGTCGATATTTGTTAGTCGAGTTTTGATCTGTAATTTTATAGCTTTGAGGCCGCCCTCAGCATCGCTCACGCTCTAAGGATTGTGGCCTATCGATCTCTTCTTGTCTGTTTTTGTTCGAGTTCTAAATGGTATGGAACTACGGAACAAAGGCTCATTTGATCCATCTGTAGTAAGTTATGTACCTACCGGTATAAGGAATTCTGGAGCAAAAAGATTAGTTGGACAGAAGGTGTCCTAATCACTTAAGAACTTCATGAAATATAAGTCTTCTTCTGTAAAGATGCAGCCAGTAAAAAAACAAGTGAAGAAAATCATTACCCGAGCTATTTAAAGGAGGCCAAATATACACATGTGTAAGTGCCATTAAATACCGAAGAAACCTCGCCATTAACTTAATAGAATTATCAGAAAATCTAATAAACAAAGATCACTGCTCCGCTGAAGAGCAACGGATTAGTCTCTATCATGGTGCCCGTAAAGCGGTGATACTTATATGAGTGCCCCTTTTATTGCATTAAACAGGGGAAGGGTTGGCCCTACGTCGCCGTAACGTCTCCTGAATACAGGAAGAATTTATAAATAAGTTAAGGGGCCCGCCTTATTCTTCGTCTTGGCGTCTTACTTTGTTTTATCATATTTAAATTATTAGAGTCAGATGTGGAACGTGTACCTAATTGCCGTACTTTGTTAAGATAATGTACCTTTGGCGCGACTCCACTTTTGTTTTCTTGTTGTACGGCGATATAAATTCACGGGAGGATGCCGAGCAACGCCCAACTTTCCTGTCTGTTTTTGTTCGGACGTTCATTTTCTTAAGAAAATAAAATTTGTTATGCAGCCATTTGGAGGCCGTAGGTGCTTTAGAATAATACAAGATTTCCCTGAATGATGATAAACTTCCTAAGTAAGAAGTTACTTACTCTCTCTGAGATTGAGTCTATTTAGCCTTAAAATGCATATTTTAATTATGTACCTATTAAAATATAGCAATAGCAGTGAATCTTTGTCCCTCAACCTAAATTAAATCGTAAGAAGCCATATATCAATTGTTTTAATTCAAAATGAAAGCACGTACACAGAAAACGCCTTAATATATCCAAGAAAACAATGTCTATTCATATTATAATATATTTTCTACCGTAAATCATATTTAAGTGTTATTTCATTTCCTAAGGAACCCCCGCATGCAGCCCACGCATCGAACGAATAAGTAATTGAAATTTGAAACGAACTTTTGATTTTACAAAATGATTTCACCCCACCACTCCTCGTGAAATTATTATGAATTTCCGTTGAAAGTACATCTTCTCGGCAAAGGAAAGTCTTAAAGGAACCTTTCTATATTATCCTTTCACGAGAATGTTTTCATTTTGCATTAAAATGTGTGTGTAAAGGATTGGGGAAATCCGATTTCCATGAAACGTAGGTTACCTGAAGTTGGGCTAAGAGTAAATAAGCTTTGTGAGCGGGTTTACTTTTATTTGATCACGTAATAGGGATTTGAAAACATGAGTTTTAATAGCAAAATGTTAAACTTTGTTAAAATAACATTTTAAAATAAGAATAGCTTAAATACGTTTATCTATACTAATATTATAAAGAGGAAAGATTTATATGTAAGTATGTTTGTTACTCTTTCACGCAAAAACTACTAAACGGATATGGATGAAACTTGGCACATAGATAAAGCATATCCTGGAATAACATATAGGTTACTTTTTTATCCCGGGAAAATGTGATATCCCTCGGGAACGCGGGTGAAACCGCGGGGCACAGTTAGTATATAATATTAGGTTGGGGAAAAAGTCTTTTCGCATTATAGTATGTATGAACTTGTAATAAATATCTCTTTGGCTATACTATTTGTATCTGGCTGGTTTTGGTATCATTGAAAGTTTAAATTTTAATTAAAGTTATAGAACAAAATGGTACCTACATACTTTAGTTAAATGTAAATAAACTACATCAAATATATATTGAATTTTCTTAAAAATGCGAAGGATCTTTTTCCCCAACCTATTATATCAGTTGTCTGGTTTCCATAATACAAGGTCTGATTAGTTTGAAATCATATGGCCGTGTGTAAAGTCTATGGATATTTATTTTATTCATTCAACTTCGAAAAAACAATTTCAATACTTCGTAAACTCCCTTCACCATATAATGAAGCATCAATATTCCAAGTTCTGATGTCACATAATGTTCCAAGGCTTCAAGGGCCTGGTTACAAGTGGTTTAGTTGTCACAGCGAGAGTTATAGCCATGTTTATTCCCTCAACTATCATAGCCTTGGGCTCTGAATGACAAGAGCTTGTCAACGGTACCCTTTGCAAAATGTTTGATACTTGCGTACATTTGTTGATCGTTGTTAGTTTCTACAGGGGCTTTGTTTGGTTATTAATAAACATAAACATTTTTGCGTTTTGGGTACCGTACTGAGATAGTAATAAAATAACCCACGGTCTTATTATAAAACATGTTCCAGTGTAGTATCTAGTTTAAAACAAACTGGCAAGTTGGCTTGGTGGTTAGCCACTCTGACTGCCAAAACGAAGGTCGTGGGTTCGATTCCCACCCAGGACAAACATTTGTGTGCATGAACATGTCTGTTTGTTCTGTTTCTGGGTGTAAATATCTATAGTATGTATTTTAAAAAAAGTAGTACAGGTTTGTAGTATATCAGTTATCTGGTTTCCATAGTGCAAGCTCTGCTTAGTTTGGGACCAGATGGCCGTGTGTAAAGAATGTCCCGGGATATTTATTAATTATTATTAAACCATATTAAAAAAAAACTTTTAAAGCTTTGTCATATTATCAATACCGTATGTAACAAAACAAAAATGTATTTAAATTTGAAAATATTTTTATATTCAAATAATTTTAATTATTATAGTACACTAGCTGACCCGCCAGACGTGCCATATCTTCAATGAATATTAATTTCAAATTGGTATCATTAATACAAATGAAATATCAAGAACATAGTGTTTATTATTCTTGACAATTAAACTTTTAATATTAGGCGTGATGGCGCTCTGAACTAACCGTGATGAACAAACACTTCTTAAAAAATTCACTGTACATTACAATACAAATTTCCGATTTAATTGACTGCGAATTTATAATTTCTTTAAATCAGCTGTGTATACTTTTTAAGCCAATGTCTAACTGCGGTACTAATAAATCCTCTATTAGTCTACGATTTGTAATACGATCAAGTTTTAATCAAAGTACAAAATAAGTGATAAAGCTGTGATGTAGCCTTTTTTAATAAGACCGATAGTATGGCTGTAACTACTGGTAATGCTATCCTATACCCTTTTTTTAACTTATTGTCTGTCTGTCTGTTTGTTCCAACTAATCACCCAAACGGCTGTACCGATTATGGCGGGATTTTCACCGGCAAATAGCTGATGTTATAATGAGTAACTTACTAAGGAACATCCATCGGGAACGTAGGTGAAACCGCGGGGAACAGCTAGTGGTATCCTAAACTAAAAAAATGTATTTCAGACTTAGATAATCAGAAAAATTACAGTTTTTGCTAAAAAAACAATGACTATATTAAAAATGAAGTCGTTTGTAATATTATTTAATAAACAGAAGTTTTTTATATTCAAATTTCTTCAGCTTTCATTCGGTTTTTATGACATTGAAAATATTTTTTACAAATATACTTAGTAAAATATTAATATAATAAAAATATCAAATTTATTTCTATAGTAATTTAAACTAAACTGTTTAAACGTAATTAATGCAAGAGATCATCTAAGGTATGTTCTCTCTATAAATAATTATAATTTTTACTCCTTCAACATTATATCTACAAAGCTATACCAATATAGATTTTTTTTATATCCAGAGCAAATTGGCTTCTGTACCGTTCTAAAAAAAAAAGAACATGCAAAAATACCCTCAACTAATGTATGCAAAATGACAAAGTAAAATAAATCACAAGTACTGTAACATCTGTAATGGCAGACGCTTAGAACATCTTTAATTCGACTATTAAAACCCGCTACAAGGAGCAAGATGTTGGCAACACCAATAAACAACGGCCGAACGCGAGCGCGAACGTCGAAAGTTTGAAGCGCGCGGTGAGTGCAGAGGACCCTTAATGAGGGTTAGAAATTTCGGCACATTGCGGGCCCAAACCGCACCCGGCATCTTGGCTTATTATTAATTCTGTAAGACGTGTCCCCGATGTCCAAGACGTGCGCTGAGATTCGAGACAAAAGTCACAAGGGCGGAAGGGACGTCTCCCCACGCCACCCCTCCCAGCGTACGTGTAAAGCGTCGGCAAGTCTGCCAACACAAGAGTGTGGGCCTTACAGGTGGTTTTAATAACGGCTGCCACTAATGTCGCGAGATGAATACTTAATGGATGGATCATCGCAAGGATTGAGTAGGATTGTGAGATCTGACTCGAGTAATAATAGATGTGCATCTAATCCTTATTTTTGAATTGCGCAAAATTAAGATAAGAAGCCGTCTCCATGAGTCTTAAATAACAACTGCAGCAGAAGGAAATATTTAACTCCAAGTGTAATTTTGTTTCTTCTGGGTTATGGCAATCTGTTTCTCAACAATAAGCCTTAAGGATGACTTAATTTTCTATGAATGCTCTGGTTTTCTAATTTCTTAATTAGACCAGATTTTTACAATGGTCCTATCCTAATCATAAATGCAAACGTGAGATTTTTTGTTTATTTTACAAAATGGCAAAACGACTGAATTCAATGTGCTGAAATTTGGCACCCCTATGGTACGAAAGACATGGACTACTTTTTAAAATCTTTTACGCGAGTGTAACTACGGGGCGCAAGCTGTTATTTGCGCTGAGCTCAAATTTTAAACTATGAAGCTTAATCGGGAACCTACCATATATATACACAGTCTTTTAAATCAAGACCAGGAAATATTTCACTTGAATTCAATATCTTAATCCCTATCAGATTTATGATGAATCTTTCAACATCTTCCTAAAACTATTCTTATTCCACAACAAAACTCGTATTGTTTTGTATTTACGCCAGTACGTCTAGTTTCAAATTTAATCGGCTACTGGTCATATCTATTTCGAGTAGACAACAATTTAGTTACAAAGTGCAAATCCCTTTAAGATGGCTCCCTGTCAGGGGGTGCTTTCAAAAACTCGTTAGGAGGTTGGCATTCTGCGGCGGCGGGTCACGTCTTGTGATGTGCTTGCTCCAAGACAAAATGGTACGTACTATTCTATATATCTTCAGGTTCTAGATTCAATATTAGATTTCTTTAAGAACTTGCAACAATTGTTTTAACGGGAGAAGGAGATATTGAAGACCTATTTGTAAATAGTTTTTATAAGATAAAGAAAATATAATATTTTTATGCAAATAGGCCTTTACAAGCGTTTATGAATAGTCTGACTATAGTACCGGTTCGGAAGGTTGGTTTTTACTGAGAAGAGCCGGCAATAAACTCAACAATTACTCTTTTTAAAAATGATCTTAGATTTATTATTTGGAAGGATATGGGAAATAATTATGATCACCTTCTTTCATTGGCGTCTTTGATATTTCTGAATAAGTGGATACATATAAAATCACGTTCAAAATAACATGAATTTGTCTAATATATAAAACTAGCTGTCAATCATATTTTTTTAAGGAAGTTACATTTCCCGAAGATTAAAAGACAAAGGTTAATGTCACTGTCTATGTGCTAATCCTAATTATAATCTATGTCTGTACCAATTTGATTCAAATTCGATCAGCTGTTCTGGAGTGATTGAGTAACAAGCATTTATCCATCTAGACTTTCGCATTTATAATTAAATCTATATATAATATATAAAAATGTTATGTTGGTTTGTGTACGCTTCAAAAACTCAAAAAGTTCTGCACCGATCGAGCTGAAATTTTAGCATGATATATAATCCGCATCCAGGATTGTTTTTATCTGTTTTTTGCATCAGTCACATATCCGCGACCGTCTGTGTTTTCTTTCTCATTTCACACCATTCAATCACAATGTACCACAGTGAAGCGTGGCAGGGTACAGCTATATATTCTATAAATATTAGGTTGGGGAAAAAGACTTTTCGCATTATAGTATATATGAACTTGTAATAAAATCTCTTTGGCTATACTATTCGTATCTGGCTGGTTTTGGTATCATTTAAAGCTTAAATTTTAAAGAACATCATTCCAAATTCAAATTCGGAAAATGTGTGATTTGCATTTGTTTTTCCTACCGCCAAGATGAGTGAATCTAATGAAGAAATTCGATTCATTTTAAAATTTTACTACAAAAAAGGTAAAAATGCAACGCAAGCCGCGAAAAAAATTTGCGATGTTTATGGACCTAGTGCAGTGTCTGTGAGAGTAGCACAAATTTCGTTTAAGCGTTTTCAATCCGGAAATTTTGATGTCAAAAATGAACGTCACTCTGGTCGCCCCATTACGGATAAAATTGGATGCCATTTTTGGAAAAGTGGAGCAAGATCGGCATATCAGTAGTTACGACGTAGCTGAAGAACTGGGAATTGACCACAAAACAGTTTTGGCGCATTTGAAAAAAACTGGGTACACAAAAAAGCTAGATATTTGGGTACCTCACGAGCTCACTGAAAGAAACCTAATGAACCGTGTACTCATTTGTGATTCTTTATTACGACGTCATGAAAACGAACCATTTTTGAAGAAGCTGATAACTGGTGATGAAAAGTGGATCATGTAAGACAAAAACGTGCGAAAAAGGTCGTGGTCAAAGGCCGGTCAGGCTTCACAGACTGTGGCGAAACCCGGGTTAACTCGCAACAAGGTGATGCTGTGTGTGTGGTGGGATTGGAAGGGCATTATTACTCATTATGAGCTGTTACCACCAGGCAGGACCATCGATTCTGAACTCTACTGCGAACAACTGATGAGATTAAAGCAAGAAGTTGAGAGAAAGTGGCCGGAATTAATCAACAGAAGGGTTTTTCATCATGATAACGCTAGACCTCACACATATTTAGCTACTCAGCAAAAATTAAGAGAGTTTGGCTGGGATGTATTAATACATCCGCCGTATAGTCCTGACCTTGCACCTTCAGATTTCCACCTATTTCGGTCTCTTCAGAGTTTTTTAGGCAGTGTCAGGTTAACATCACGAGAGGACTGTCAAAACCACTTGTCGCAGTATTTTGATCAGAAGTCCCAAAATTTCTATAGCAATGGGATCATGTCCCTACCTACAAGATGGCAAAAAGTTATCGAACGAAATGGTACCTACATACTTTAGTTAAATGTAAATAAACTATGTTAAAAAATGTTTTGAATTTTCTTAAAAAATGCGAAGGAACTTTTTCCCCAACCTATTATATCAAAAATATTTTAGTTAACAGTCATGACAAGTTAATTACTTGATTATGCAATTTAAATGAAATGATCGAATATTTCAACTAAATCATTCATTGATTTAAATATTATGAAACATTAAACCCCGCGGTTTCACTCGCATTCCCGTGGAAAGTTACATTTTCCCGGCGGAAAAAGTATTTTATATTTTAATCCAGGTTATATACTATCTATGTGCCAAGTTTAATAAAAATCCGTTTTGTAGTTTTGACGTGAAAGAGTAACAAACATGCATACATACTCACAAATTTTCACATTTATAATATTAGTAGGATATATACAGAGTGTTACAAAACTTTAGTTTAATTTAAACTCCAGTTTAAATTGGGCTTTATAACGAATCCATCCACAATATATAAGAACCGTAGTAATGCTGTATAACATACCCCAAAAAAAACAACAGATTTTTATGAATGAAAGATAGAAAATCTATTAAAGTAGACAATTATTAGGTAAAATAGGTACGTAGGCCTTTCTGTTAAATAATCTGGTTCCATGACATGACAGCTTACTAGAGTTGTTGGCTTTGATAATTAATTATATTTTTACGGGGTATTTTGTAACACGTTGTATAGAAGCTACCAATCTTTTCCTAAACAAGATATGTGTTAAAAACATTTACAAGTTTAAGGAAACATCTCCAACATACATTACGTGAGAGATAAAGCACGCTGCAAGCGACGCGATTAAGTAGAAAAATTGCCAATCGCGATACAAAGCGCCGTTAACGTGCCGTGAGTCGCACACTTACGCGCGTTTATCGGCAAGTGCCCGCGCGGGAACAATACAACGCTAAAACGCGAGACTGTAAGTTATTGCGACATGCGATACGTGTAGAGAGTGTATATATGTGAAATTGATTGTGTTTTCTATTTCTGGATTTGGCTTTATTGATATAGATGTACGTACGTGCGTATAAGTATTTATAATTGCATGCTGGTGTATGAAACAGTTTTGAGCGTGAAGATGCAAGTTCATGAAACAATTCCTTCATGGTTACAACCATTTTTATACCTTCTAGTTGTCCCTCGCAATATATAATATAGATAAGATCCGTTTGGTAGTTTTTGCGTGAAAGAGTAACAAACTTCCATCTGTCCATCACAACTTTAGCTTCTATAACATACTAGCTGTCCTCCGCGGTTTCACTCGCGTTCCCGAGGGATGTAACATTTTCCCGGCACACAAAGTATCCAATGTTACTTCTAATACCTCCAAGAATATGTGTACAATCATGATGATCGCATAGTTTTCGCGTTAATGCGTAACAAACAAACTTACATTCACATTCATAATATTAGTACGGTTAGTAGGACAAGCTAATGATACTAATATTGACGTCATGAAAAAATTTAAATGTCGTTACCTTTACAATAAATAAATTACGAACAATAAACAATACTGTACTGTTTTAAGTAAAACATGTAATATATTTTAATTTTATTTGAAATCAACACCTCAAACTTCCCCACGCTTTGAACGGTCAATAAATAACAATTAGTCGAAGGTTTCAATCGCTTGCCCTAACATTATGGCGGTAAATTATCGGGCGGAAGGCGCGAGGTGGACGAAGGCGGAAAGAAATATCACCGACAACTCTGGACTGTATTTGTTCCGGTTAGTGTTGGGACGATGCTCGCAAATATATCGATATATTTATAATAATTTTATAAAAAAATGTATTTTAAAACATAATTTGAATTCTAATCTATTTCATCAAGGATGGATCAAGGTTTTTTACCCATATCTTGTGAAATCGGACTCGATAACCCTGAGATACTACACTAAATGCTTCATGAGACATTGTACTATAACAGTTTCCTTTAGTGTGTCGAAATAAATATAAAATACGAACAGCACTATATTTCCAATATTTTATTTTGTCATTGGTCAATATAATAAAAACCTCAGCATTAACATTTTACCCAAATTACATTTCGGACAAAAAAACATTGCTACGTAAGTCTGCTACGAATCGTAGCATCATAGCAAAAATTTGCAACCGTAATCTATTCTAAGTATGCTACGAATCGTAGCACTTTACAAAAGATCTTACACTACGAGATCCAAGATTCTTGTCCGTGTAAGGGTGTAAGAGCCATCAGAGGATAACACCTTCATCCCATAAGAAAAGAAGAAGTATTAGAGATATTATAAGCCAGCTACGATTCGTAGCACCGTAGCAAAAACAATCGAGCTTCTTTAAGATTAAGATCTAACTACGCTATATTTTGAATAATTGATTTCCATTGTTATTTTTATTTCATCTAAAGCTCTATAAATAAACAGGCAAAAAAACTTATCGATAAAAATGATCAGTATTTACTACCTTTCCTAGATTTCCGAGTGTACATAACTGTTCAACAAATCGGCGTGTAAGAGACCGACCCGAAGGCCGCCCTGCTGAGTGCTTAATCACTTAACACTCACCAGATTAACGGTAAATTTATGGTCCAAAAATAACCCTCCGAATTTATTTGTACAATATTCAGTATAATAAAATTCATATAGCATTTTGTGTAACTGTTACGGTAAAAAATACTCATAACTCCATGTTGACGACTCTTTTTTGACTGACTTTTGTGACGGGCTGACGGCCCGTCTGATGGTAAGCGGTCACCGCAGCCTATACGCTTGCAACACCGTGGGTATCACTCGATTTTTAGAATGATGATGTAATATTCATGTTTTCAAAGTTTAAACACGTATTTTGATGTCAATCAATATATTTGCTCTATTTTTAAACAAATAATAAAGTCAAAAATTATATTCAAAATTCAAAACCATTTATTCAGTTTAGGCCCTCGGAAGGCACTTATGAAGATCAAATTTAAAGTTACTAAAGCTACAACCGGTTCGGAAGTCAGCCTTCAACTGAGAAGAACCGGCAAGAAACTCAGTAAGGGTACAAGGATTCTTTATTATTTTTTACTAAATAATTTTTTTAAATTTTTTTTATCTATTCTGACTTTTTGCCCATTTTATAATATCAATTTTATATTTAACAATTACAAAATACTTAATATAGGTAACATTAAAAAAAATGTAATAACAAGACTACAAAATAGAAAATAACAATAATTACTTACAACTTAAACAAGAAAATTAGAGGTGTCAACCTTTAAAGAAATAACTAAACAATAATTCTTAATTTTTCAACTTTCGTAGCTCAACTTCGTAGCAATTTCGTAGCACCTAAATGTAATGACAAATAACAAATCTGTGACATTTTCAAATAATAGGAATTGCAAACAAAAAGCACATCAATCACGTACACAAGAGCGGTGTGCCCTCAAAAAGACATTAATTCTTACAAGACTCAGGAGTAAGTCAAATGGGACGAAGCGACCGGACAGGGGCGACTTGCGTTACAAGCTACGTTATCGGCCCGTGAAAAGAAAACCCTTTTTCTATTACGTTGAACGTAATATAGATAAGCCTAGAATTTGCAGTCTTTTATATTCGCAGGTCTCCTGTCAGTCACATAACATTGTATGACACTGGGACTCCAAAGCTCTGGTAAAATAAAGAAGTGAAGTTTTTTACTGAGAATTCTCCATTGCAATATTTTTCTTCATATAATTTGGAATACTAGTAAAAAAAGGAGCTTGATGTTTGATTGTGAAAAATACAAAAAAAAAATATTTTATGTCAGCTGTCCCTTGCGATTTCACCCGCGTTCCCGAGGGATGTAACATTTTCCCGGCACAAAAAGTATCCTATGTTACTTTTAATACCTCCTAGAATATGGGTACAAAGTTTCATGATGATCGGTTCAGTAGATCTCGCGTGAAAGCGTAACAAACAAACTTACATTCACATTTATAATATTAGTAGAGATAAAAAATATAAATAACTTGAATGAAGGCTAAATATATCTACTAAACTAATAACGCTACTATAAAACACTTAGATTGAAGGAAATCTAACAAGCACTGATTTTATATAAGTACAGAAATAATCCACATTATCCTAGCTGTAACCATCACCCTTTCACCGAAAGGACAATCGTGTTTATACGAGGTCATTCGGCGATCAAAGCGATCGGCCAATAAATAAATAGTTGATTTGCTTTGTAAATAAATACTGAAAGGTCCGAGAGGAATGGAATAGTTTCATCAAGAATGCACCAGGGGGAGCTACATACCTAACTAACAAGAACTAAATAGGTTTGCTTTAGGACGGGATTTGTTTACCCGTCCATTTGGATTTGATCGATTTATTTATTTATTGGAGAAAGTTTATTTAAAGTTTTACGACTGTTTGCTGTATACCTTATTTTTATTATTATAGCTTTATTTATCCACTGAACAATTCTTATAAGAATAATACATATATTGTAATTGTATTGTAATTTTGCAATGTCAGCAGGTTCGAACCTTATGATAAACAAAATATTATAATAATAAACAAGATATTCCGTTAAAAATCAATAACCATTTATTCTAAAGGTGAGTCTATTTGTACGGATACTGTACGAAAAATTTATAAATTATTAATACTGGTACAGTGCGACCAACATATAAAAATTATAAATATAAAAAAAAATAACCCTAACCTATACCTTATTTTTTTCACTTAATTGAGTAGGCAGGTAGCTATTTATCGATTTTTTATTCGATTTAAAACAAAAACTAGGCCGACTCTATTAATAAGGGTACTGTACGAACAATTTATAATTATTAACACGGAATTTTGATTGAATTAAATGAATTAATTGAATTAAATAAATGAAATAATTTTTTTTTTATCAGGATATACTAAACTTATCACGGTTCATTTTTAAATTTTTAATTTCAACGAATAGCCATTGCGTTTGTCATCCGGTACCCGTACGAATAGTCACTCCGTATTCTAAATGAGTTTGTAAGGTTTTATTTCTCTTTTATTATCAATATATTTCACGTATTTGACAAACAACCTGCAATTGCATGCCCTATTATAATTTTTTTTTTATTTAATTTGTTTACACGTTATTTATTCATATGTAAAATTATTAATAATATCAGTATAATAATATTATGTTACGTTATTCTAAATAAGCGCCATCTAACGTCTTTCATTAGAACTAAGTTGAGCCCTCTCTACCCTCCTAGTGTGATTCACTTTCTTCGGAGGGTTGAAACACAACTTGACGAAGTGAATGTCTTAGTTTACAATTCTTGACAACATCACTTACATGTAACTTTTAGCTAATCGATATTTAAAAACTTGACTCCTTTGTTTTATTATAAGCTAGTAGAATTCAAAATAAAAATAATAATGAATAACATAAAATTTATAATTGTTTATTTGGTATATGTTTAGAATTTTCACCGATGTTGGCGCCACTTGGCTTCACTGTGAGAATATTTTAGCATATTTCCTTTTATTTATTTTTAATAACTTAAGGAATGATTAAATAAATATTATTAAAAAAGAAATTACTAGTATTATGTTTTATGAATATGTTTATTATGAAAATTATATAATAAGGTGCGTTTTCTTATAACTCAAACACTGTCCACTAGAGGCGCCACTGACACGGAAAACTTGGATATTGTCGCCAAGCCATTTATATTCTCTACCTTTTCAATGGAAATTCCCTATGACATGTAAACTGTGACCGTGACCTGTAACATCCATTGTTTACAGATTCATAATTCAATTTATTTTTCTAGTTTTCTTTCTAGAACTTTCATATAATATTTTTTTGTACATATTATTATTTAGTGTTATATAAATGTTTAACATTGTAATAACATTTTGTGAGAAGTGAAAAGGAACTTTGAAGGAATAACAGAACATTGAAATTGTAAAAACAAGCTTAAAAAGTAAAATTTCATTATTCATGGCTTTGTAAATCGATACAGACACACGTTTTCAGCAACATATATAGATTTTATTATGTACCCAATTGGAAGATATCGCTCGAATATGAAAATGTATTATTAGGTAATATGCACTGACCTTGATGCAGGGTGCGGGGGGGTGTGAACCCGTAGAAGGGGGGCTGCGCGGCGCATTCGGCAACTGGAGCAGATGACGTATGCTGTAATTCTGCCGGGATTTGCGTGACATTCTGAAAACAAAAGAAACCTTATTAATGAGAACAAAGAGTTTTATTTCGTTAGAGAAAATGATTTTTTTGTTCGAGAACAGCTTCATCAGTGCCTTTTATATTACATTTTTGCTTGATGCATTTATAAAGTGAAAATGGTTTTATGACAACTTTAAAACGCGGTAAACTTGAAACTTGTTCAATTAAAATGTCGTTTAAGGAAATGACACAATGTAAAAGTCCAAAAAGTAAGTTAAATAGAAAGTTAAAGACAAAAGAATTACGATTTAAAAACTTTTTACTTGATAATATCACTGGCTTTAAATTAAACCTATTCTTTCTTTTCAAGATACTTGTTCTTATGATCATTTATATTCACCTCGAGTTTTAACAAAAGGAAGTTATCTTTTGTATTGAGGGATTGAAGCTACTTCAACGGTACTTAGAAATTTGTTGCATTGGCGTTATGTATTGGTACTATAAACATAATCTCGAAATAGAATAATATTGTGAATTCTCAATTATAAAATAATGATCTCTTTTAGAATGTTTAAATTATTAATGTTAAATGCTAAGTTTGATGTTAGACTAGTTAATAAATTGACGGGCCAGTTGGCTTGGCGGTTAGAGACACTAACTGCCACGCCGCAGGTAGTGGGTTTGATTCCCATTCAGGACAAACATTTGTGTGCATGAACATGTCTGTTTGTTCTGTGTCTGGGCGTAAATGTCCCAGGATATTATTTTTTTCATTTTAATATAATTTATTTAATTCCAATATTTCTACACTTTATGGTGGAAACATCAGCCAATTTTATCTCAGGATCAAATATGTACCGTATTCTTGGAAATAAATGTATTTTTATTCAAATTAACATTTATTTTTGATTTTCATAAGAATCCTATAAAATAATATTTCCAATATAAATTTCAAAGCTTTAAAATTATAAAGAACCTACCAATAGAATAAATCCGAGAAATTTAATGAGATAGAAGAAATTTTACAGAACATTTATAAATAAAATTTAGAGTGGGTAGAACAACCTACGCCAATATTTCCTAGGAAACCTTCATATAGAGGATAATTTTTATCGAGTAAAACAAGTAGGGGTGGAAAGTACTCATTAATAACTAACTTACTCCAGCTATGGCATTGCAAAAGATACTCTACTGCTCAGAACAAAAGGTAGGTTTATGAATGTATGAACCATCTAGTATTTGTTTCATGAATTCAGCTTTGGCCCTATAATAAAGTGATTCATATTGGTATCTCCCAACCCTGGAAGTTAGTTGAGTCAATAAGAACCATCCAATATCATATTGCGTGGGACCCAAATAACAATATAAAATAAAAAATCAAATCCATTTTCCCTTTTTCTACACCCACATGTTTTATAAGCAGCGAAGTAAATATTATATTTCTTTATTTGTCACTCTTAATAAGGTATAACTTTTCCAACCCGTCTTGAAATAGATACCTAGGTGCATGATCCAATTGAAGTAAAATAATATAAAGCCAATTTATATCTTCACGCCCATTGTTCCCAAAGAAGTAGGCTGAGGCCTTAGTATTGAGATGAACATTTCACAAATTATATTTATGTCCCAGCGTGAGATGTGGTGGCCTTTATTGTTACCTTGCCCATCCGGAGAATCAAACCTAGAACCTCTTGCCGAGAATTATAACTCAACCACAAAGGCAATATGAGTAGAAAGCATTCGGATTTTGAAGATTTCTGAGAAGTGAAGCTAATCCCTACTAATATTATAAATGTGAATTCACATATTTTTGGAGGTATTAGAAGTAACATATGATACTTTTTATCCCAGATAAATGTTACATCCCTAAGGAACGCGGGTGAAACAGCGGGGGACAGCTAGTATTAAATAAATAAACAAAGCAAATAAAATAAATAAGTATTGAATTATTACTGTAAGTGGCAATGAATGGGTCAAATGTCTCAAAGTGTTCTAGAACAACTCTTGAGTGATGATATGCAAGAATGCTGAGCTAAAGAATAGTATAATGATGTCCTAGTTTTACTAGCGGCAAATGGCCGATTCGAAGTTCGGCCTCATGAAGCTCCTTAAAATATTTAAATGTGTTTGAAGGAATAAATACTGTACTTTATTATAAACTTTACAGTAATGCTTACTAACTTATGCTTAACTTTGAAGACTCCTAATATAACAAATTTATACATTTTTAAAAATAACTGTTACTTTAAAGTGCGTTACGAGCTAAACTTGGTCGGCGAGCCGGTGCAGCGATGCCTTGGAGCGTGGGCCTCGCGCCTCTTTGCGTACTTAGTGATAGAGACAGAGCGTAGAGGTTGCAACGTTCCATCGTCACTAATGTTAACTTTACAGAATTAAATTCCAGGTTAGTGCAGGTGCGGAGCTGTTGCCAGATTCATGACTAGTTCAGGTGTACATATATCCACACATCTCCAAGATAAATATTTAACAAATTGTACAATATAAAATAAGAATTTAGCATTAAGAATTTTAGTGAAAGAAAATAAACATTATTATTATTATAAAGATGATGGAAAATAGAGGAAAGAGCTATATAATCGAACTACGATTTTTACGAACAGTTTTAAACGAATGTTACTACTTAACGTTTCAGAATCTATGAATTGGTTTCGTCCGGGACATGACCTTTAACTTTTCTCATTTATAAACTGAGATCAAATCATACCGCTCTATTGGAAAATAACTCAGCTTTAGCTGATATTTTAGATCAAACATACGTTGTTGATTGAATTTTGTAAGTTAGGGATAACGATCGCCCGCTTAGAAACCCTTTTTTTAGGGTGCATCATAGAACAAATGTGTTTTCCCATCACATATATCCCTTTATTTACGGGATGACACTTTACAGCCTAAAAACTCTACTGTATCCATGTATTTGTTATGCTTATTATGGAAAAAAGATGCTTCTTAAACCTGCCTACCAAATCATAAATAATTGAATTTCCAATGGAAAATGCTAAAGTAATATTTACCTTCATTTATATTCATTAAATACAATAATAAAGCAGGCTACGGGTTTATTTTGAAGAGGCTATTAGTTGCAGTTAAAAATAAACTCTGTGACCTACAACATAAAATCAATTTTAGAGAGGTAACGTTCTTTGTCTATTCACAGAGACTATCAAAGTTACTGAAGTCAGACAAAATTGAGTTCCAAACAAGATGGAAATAAGGTCGCTATTCACAACGCTGTTTACGGGAAGTAATAAAGTATGATTTTCCATTTGTTAGCACAAGTACACACTTACGTAACTAATGTTAGTTATTAAATTATGAAATACTGCATGATGTAGACAACTTATCTCTTAAGCTCTTAACGTGTTGGTAATAGAGTTTAATATTTAATGTGCAGCTACTTGCTGAAATAACAAATATATTCGCAGTAGAGGATTATTTGATTTATTATTACGTAAAGAGACACTCTTCTATAGATTTATGATTGCAATGGTGACAAATATTTTTATATAAGTAGTTATTAAACAAGGCTATGGATTCCTCGTGGTGTTTTCTTTTATTAAAAGATGAATTTAATTGCGGGTTTCAAAGCCCATGACCTTCAACGCTTTCACCATTTATTTTTATCAGACACTGTCTATTAATTTTATAAGGCATACGATATTAATATATACATTGAAAAAAGAAAATCCTATTTATAATAAGTAAATAAATATCCCTGGACTTTACACACGGCCATCTGATACAAAGCCCAAAGCCCAAACTAAGCAGAGCTTGTACTATGGAAACCAGACAACTGATATTCTACTTTTTTTTCTAAATACATACTATAGATATTTACACCCAGACACAGAACAAACACATACGTTCATGCACACAAATGTTTGTCCTGGGTGGGAACGAACCCGCGACCTTCAGTTTGGCAGTCAGAGTCCACCAAAGCCAACTGGCCTGTCATAGAAAATAAATAAAGAAAATATTTTCCAACAGAGAGTATCATAATTTTTATCTCCCTCTTATCGAATTGAACTTGGATTTTATTACTCTATCCAACCATTTTTAGGGTTCCTCTGACCTTACATTATGCAAAATCCCGATTTTATAACCCACTCATGAATTATCCAATAAAATCGATGCCAGCCTGTTTACATTCGCATGATATTACTAAGTCACGTACCTATATAAGACAGTTGTGTTGTTGAGAACCATTTATTGTCCAAAGAGAATAAAAAGAAACGGAGCAAACGTACTGAATACGCTGAAAGTGACTTGAAAGTAGCATCCTACAACGGAATATCAAGCCTATTTCGTTGAACATAAAGTAGACTTTCCCATGAACGTTTAACGTGTACTTATGACGTTTGAGATCGTTTTAGTTATTACGGTTTAATTCAGAAGCTAGTAGTAAATTCTGAATGTGCTTGAATATAACATACTACACAATTAAATAACTACGTTGTTACAGGCTTTTAGGTTTCTAAGGAACTTTGCTACATTGATATATAAGGGTATTGTTATGTAAGTAGGTATGTTGGAAATGTTCTACGAAATGTGATATTTGTATTCTTGTTACTAAGACACAAATATGATATTAAGCTACTAAAGTAAAAATATATAATGGGTAATATGGGTAACTATATGCTAGTTTTTAAGCCTTTTTTTGTTTTATTATCATTTTTATTTTTATATCTTTGATTTAATTAAGCCTTAACAAACCTCAAATTTATAATATTTACATGTCTTTTTTTTCTTTTACCATGTTGTGATAGCCTGTAATTAAAGCAGCACTTAGCTTTATGTATTGTTTGTGACCATTGTATTTTATTCTTTAGTGTAAGTTTTGTTGGCTGTCCTTATAAATAAATAAATATATACCTGGAGAAAATGTCATGGAGGTTCTATAAAAATAGAGTTCAAGGACCTGCCAATACAAAAATAACACCTAATAACTAAATGTTCAAACCAAGGTAATAATATCCTTAACAAAGAAACAAAGTAAGTAAAAAAAACAAAGGCTATATCTGTTTATATTCAAACAATAAAGTCAAAAAAAAGTCGTGAATATTGTTCTCGTTGTGAAAGGAAAGTAGGTTATGGAATTTTTAATACACGTTTTAAAAACGGTATGCTGTGAAGTTATGCAATTCGTTTATACTACATAGCTGATGAATAGTTGTATAGACCTTGATATAGCCTTCTTGATGTAATTGAATGCCTGTGGTCCGGCCACGGAAGAATAAAGGAAAAGAGTAAACTAAGTATGAAAAATGTTGTACTTAAGTTTCAAAATCCTACTAATATTATAAATTAATGTTTGTTGAATGGATGTTTCTTGTTCTTTCATGCAAAAACTACCGGACAGATTTCGATGAAACTTGGCACAAAGACAGAACATATCCTGGAATAACCTATAAGCTACTTTTTATCCCGGGAAAATGTGACATCCCTCGAGAACACGGGTAAAACCGCGGGGGACAGCTAGTGTAACAATATGAAGAGATAAAACATTCGCGATGTTGTTATTAGTGCTTGCATTGTATATATACAGTTACGTGTTGGTATGTTAATACATAATTCAATGTTAAAAAGTCCTCACTATACATAAAAGAGTTACTCATCGAGCATCTGTCAGAATTATGATACATCCATCATAAAGAATATCCGGCAATCAATATATACACACCTATAACAGCTGCAGACGACGCCATTTTGAAGTGCTTATTTCCATTATAACATTGTACTAACTACACTGAAATGTTCTACAAAAGTTCGCGTTTTGCTTCGTGAAGTCCACAACTTTCAAGTTAACCAACTACCCTAACTCCCCAATTGGCATTACGCGAAAACAACATTTATTACAAGCGAGTACAGATTGAATTAGCCCGCGGTAGAATTCCGCTTACAACTTTGCGCAAATACGCCAAGTTCAAGTTATCTGAAAAGTTATTTAACAAAGTTTCATAGCTTTCTTGGCTGCTGTGCGAGATTGCGCTCTCGGTTGTTGGGGATTAGGTTAATTGTTGTTTGGAGGAAGTTCCGCACGTGTGTCCTTTTCAAACTAAAAGCCGTCTGCGTTATCCCATCGAGAGCCGTGACTGTAGAAAGATTTTCCTTCTACAATGGACTGAGACTGGGACCGGTTGCTAAAATGACTTTGTAATGGCGTCCTCAATAAAACGACCCAATATCGTGGGTATTTCACTTTATTTATGAGATAGTTCTAGGCAGAACTCTGCTTACAAGGTAAATGTTTGGTATACGAAATATATTGACATACATGTTTCGGACCACACAAAGTTTTGTTTTGATAATAAAATTATAGGTTACTCCTCATATTGTTAATATTTGTTCAAATAATGAATCCTTTGTGTGTACATTGTAGATATTATATTAAGGCGAAGACATTTTGGAACCATCATGGAACAGACTCATCTTCTTGATTTTATAGTTACTGTAAGTTTTAATGAGTTCAATTCAGTATGAGAGCCCGTCACGTAATACAAGTTTAAGTACTTTATAAGTACTAAATTCTGTTTTATTACGCATTGTCTTAATTGAGTAGCAAATTACTTTAGTTACGTAAATAAATAAAGTATAAAGAAAATAGATAAAGTGATAAATTTATAACATTATCGATTTGTAAGACTTCGCGTTATCAAGGTTACGTCTCTTAGAAATATGGTTTTAAAATTCCGTTTCCAAGAAGCTTGATAGCTTACGCTTACTTTGTTCAATTCCGAGAAAATTAATTCACATAGAGTAATGAGAAAATAATTTTCCTGTCATGTTTGCTTGGAAATTGTGTTTTATTTACGTTTCACTGGAAATTTCAATGAAAAGATGCTTTTCTTGTAGTTAATTTAAAATAGGTTATTTATTTACCTCTTTGTGATTTTTACTGCACACTTACTTAAGTTATTGTTAACTAATCAAATGAAAACGGGTTGATAATATGAAAATAATAGAAACTACATGTCAAAATAACTAAATCACAACACTTGGTGCATCAAAACCGCGAATGTGTCATAGTTACGAACGTTCCACTGACTTTTTAACGAACGTGTGTAGTACAGTAAACTCGTGAACACTTTTTGACTGAAACTTTTTACAAACACAACTTTTCAACTGACCATACAAACTAGTAAAACTAACTTTTCTATTTATCACCTGTCACTTATCTGAATGCCCGGGCCATAGGCAAGGTCAAAAAGTGCTCGTAGCGTCCTCCTCACTGTTGCCAGAAGTAAACAAATTATAACAGCATCCAAGGAACGTCACTTGAGTTTATACATCAAAACAACACCTCAAATGTGCACAAACACTTTTATTCAGCGTCCACTAAGTCACGATAACACAATAATCACAGCTCCGAGTCAGAAAGCTGTCTTCCTTCACAGCATAACCTCAAAACATCTTACTGACACTCCGCGGCCCACAGGAATTAATAAAAAGTTTCTTTATAAAACAAGTGGGTTGTGAGCATGTTCCAAAATGGCGGAACTTTGCGTTAACTTCGGAACGTAGAGCGACGTGAAGTTGTAGGGTGCGCGACTTGTGCCGCTCGGGGTACGGTCGCGCAGCTACCCCTAACTTTTCGCATCAAACCAGTCAGAAAAAACTTACTAATACTTGTTAGTTAATACGGAAACTTTTTTGTATACGACTACAAGTTATACTAAACCATATTTAAAGTATAAAAGTAGTTTTATTTACGTTCTCTAATAGTTAAGAAGTGATATTACCGAGTAGAGCTCTCGTACTGGACCGCGAGCCACGGAGTCGACAGGGGTTCGGTCGGGGAAAATCAATAACTTACGGCCGACTCTCTCCGCCGCTCTCCGCGTTTAATCATACACTTTGTGAGCAAAACATTAAAACTTGTCCGTTTGTTTGTCGGAGGCGGATCGTTGTCGATCGCCGAGCGCGGGGGGTTCAAGCAGCGAATTTTGAAGCGATGAGCGGAGCGCGCGATGTTGCGCGAGGCTGGCGAGCGACTTGGCTAGTTCCGGGAGTTTACTTGCGGCAAAGTTTTCCTAGGTGTTGTTACAAAGAAGTACGGTTTTGTACTGCAACGTGTGGAAGATTTGCGTCGCCCCGCGCCCCGCTGTCGACTGCTATAACTTTGCTGCATTGTTATCGGTGAACAAGTTCAAATTAAAAGTTTGTTCTTGCTCTATAAGTTTGCGGGGAACTGAATAAAGCGTTTTATGTTGCTATCTAATGTCAATACTTTAGGCATATAACAATAGAAACTTTTTTGTTCTTTGAATAGTGCAGTTTTGTTACAATATTGATTATTTGGGTCAATAACTTTTAGTTAGTAAGCGATTTCTTTTATAGAAAGATGTAGTACAAGTATGATGCCTATTTTTGAACGAATATATTTATGATGCTACTTTTGTATTGTATTCACTGTGGGCGCTTGTATCGACGTTAATGCGCCAGTATTCCTAATATACAATGCATGAATAGCGTAGTATAAATATCCAGCTCGGAATAGATTGAATAAAAGAGGCCATTGTTCAAACTATGAATATTGTAGGCTATAACTAACCTGATCTTGACTTGACAACCGAATATTTTAAATGAAGATTTATCTTTTGAAACACTATCGCAAACTAATAAAAACAAGAAGTATTCAAGTCAAAATGTGACCGGACCACTCAAAGCAAACAGCAACTGAAGCGATTTAATTCTGTAAGTAGTGTAAACAAGTTTTGTCCTTAGATGATTCTCTTCCCACCCTCTGACACTCCTTTATATCTACAGACGAATCTTCAAACAGATCACAAAACTAATATAATAAGAGCTACCGTCTCCCCCGCTATGTTTGTAATAACACTCGATGCAGACGTAAGCAAATACAATCTTAGAGGTTTTGATAAATTGGACGGGTCGAGAGACTAGTTGGTCTGCTGGTTCGGATTTATTTATACTTGGGAAGCCAGACTTTGTCCTACGAACCCGGGTCGAGTATTAACAAGTATTTTATGAGATAAATAACTTAGCTTAAGATACTGTTGACGTTTGAGTAAATTCTGAATGTTGTTAATTTACTTGAAGTGGTTTCATTATGTTATTATTATAGGCAATACATTCCGTCTATTGTTTTAAAATATTTGGTCGAGATTTGATATAGTAACAAAGGCTTGCAGGTTAATTCAGATTAAATAGTGTTTAAAAAATGGCCTTTGTTATAATATACATATAAACATACACGTATATGTAGTACTTATATCAGTTATCTGGTTTCCATTTATGCTCTAAGTTAAAAATGAAATTGCCGTGTGTAAAGAATGTCCCAGGATATTTATTATTATATTTATAATTGCCACGTACTTAGTATGTTTGGTTCTGATATTGCAACTGAATTCTAAACTAGTTCCTCCCAACCACTTGAGCACAAATTTTCCACGCATTACTTAGGTTTGGCGACAATGTTCCATTATACGTTGTGCAGTGTGCAGTAAATAAATAAGTAATGCCATTCTAAATCCAATATGATGGACGTGACAACATTTTTGAAGTTATACTTCTTTAGACGCGTTATGAAAAAATTAGAGTGAAATTTAAAGATACGCGCACATCAGTGTAACACAAAATTCTCACGGATGAAGTTAGCTGATTACGGTCTCTCCGGAACATCGCAGAAATCGCAACTGTCAGTGTCAAGAGTGAGTAATTATGTTATTGTCAGTAATAACCTAACAACGTCAAAAATTGTTATTCGTTGCTACAGACAGGTAAAGCAAAGGCAAAGAGTTTGGACACTACAATTTAATTTTTTTCTTTTATCATTTTAATGTCATCTCCAAAGAATCGAAATTAGTACCTAAGTTATTTTGAAGCTTACAATTGATGTCCATTTTTACATCGCATCTACAATCATGAATAAGCGAGAGACAAATAGAATCAATACCATATTTAACATTATTCTATAACTAGTTATTTCATGTATTTATTTAAAAGGTTATAGTTTATTATTAAAATAACCAGTGTATTTCATTAAGGAATACGAAACTCATTTGTATACATATTTCCGAGTACTAGTTCTATTTACACTCAGAATACATTAAAAGCTTGTACTGAATAGGATAAGTTCCGAGAAATTCAGGTCATGGAAATGTAGTCTAATATTCTTCTATAGAATTTAAACCTATATTACCTAATAGACTCGTATATAATATACCTTTATAGATATATGTATGCTCTCATATTCTATTAATGCAATTGTAATAAAACTCAAGTGAATCATGCGAAAGAGCCTGCAAAAAAAGCGGTTGAAAAAAGGTTTCTTTAAAATTTTCTCATTTATCAATAGGAGAAAAGACTGCCCAAGAATTATTGTGCGGTCTTCAATATCCAATTTCTTATAACAAAGGCATCTCTAGTATTACAATATCGTCCGGCTTCCAACTAAGAAGTGCTCGAGAAATAAACCAATGTTTTGTGGTACAAAGTTGCGGAAATAGTATTTCAAAGATACTTCAAGTAATATTGTAGCTTTTGTAAAGCAATTTATATGGCTGTTTGTTTATGTTTGTAAAATGAGCATTATGTATTAATATAATAGAGCTCACTGTTTCTACAGACTTATAGTGTTTTAAATTAAACAATTTAGAGTGTAGTTTCCTTTCATAGCTTATGGGTATAAAAATGGGTGTATGGGTGTATTAAAAAACTCATGGGAAGTGTAATACAAGTATGTAAGAAAATCCGTCTCTTTTTAATATAAATTGGTGATAAAGAATTATACTACCGGCACGTTATTATGGCCGTTTTGTTTAAAATTAATTTATTTTATTATTATGATAATATTATGCATGTCTTTTGATTTAATGTCCCAGTGTGAAGTATTTATAATGTGTACGGCTGCTCGCACGGTTTAACGCATTCCCGAGTGATGTCACATTTTCCCGGGATAAAAAGTAGCCTATATATTAATCCAGGATATGATCTATCTATATACCAAGTTTCATCCAAATCTGTCCAGTAGTTTTTGCGTGAAAGACAAAAATAAATTTAAATTTATTTCATCATAAAAAATTGTGACAAGAACACGATACATTAATATATAACTAGGCACTTACAAAAAAAGTGTTGGTTGAAAACAGTGGTATCCAAGGTAACATTTAACTTGCGTTTTGAATACCAAGATTCTCGCTACACAGGTTTGATCACAGCTTAAAAATTAGTTAAAATTAAATCTTAACCTATTTAAAGAAATATGAAGGAGAGTAACAAACATACAAACATTCGCATTTATAATATTAGTAGGATTACCAGGATATTAAAAAGAAATGTAGGGTCATTTATCAGCTACCTTGTTTCAACAATAGCACACCGCTTAGTTAGGGATCAAATGACCGTAAGGATTGGAATGTTATAGAATTCTGTTACTTAGTTTTTATTTGTTAGTTTGGACCCTCGTCTAGTCGCTTATATTTAGCATGACATGAAATATTTTCGTGTTAGTTTCATAACGGTATGTAACATACTTATATGTTACTAGCTCTCCCCGGGGTTTTACCTGCGTTCTCAAGGGATGTAACATTTTCCCGGCACAAAAAGTATGTGTTATTCCAGGGCATTATCTATATATTATGTGCGAAGTTTCATCTAAATCCGTTTGGTAGTTTTTGCGTGAAAGAGTAACACACATCCATACATACAAACATTCGCATTTATAATATTAGTAGGATATGCATTACATATAATCATGTAACTAACCTTTATAGAGTACTAGCTGTCCCCCGCGGTTTCACCTGCGTTCCCTAGGGTTGTAACATTTTACTGGGATAAAAAGTATTCTATGTTACTTCTAATACCTCCATAAATATGCGTACAAAGATTCATGATGATCGGTTAAGTAGTTTTCGCGTGAAAGCGTAACAAACCAACTTACAATCACATTTATAATATTAGTTGGATGTTCTCAGTAAAATTATCAAACAGAAATAAAAATTAGACGTAGTGTAAATGTGTAATTTTTATAACCGTTACCCTTCGTATCAGTTTTGAAATCTATCACATTATTGTTTGACTTTTAGTTTACGTACAACAAATTTGCTATGCGAGCTTGTTCGTACGCAAAACGTGTTACACTACCAACCCACACGCAATTAGCAAATAATGTTGACTTTATTTATACTTCATTTGTATTTTCTCTGTAAGTGATTTTGTTAATCTTATGAGGAAATAAAGTTCTTTAACCGTCAATTTATACGTATAATGATGGTTTTTCATTATATTTTTTTTACATTATTTCCATTTTACCCTTTTCTTCACTGCCATCAGTAGCAAAAGTATAATTTAACTGTTGTCTTTCGCTGTTCGATTTGACAGCGGGTCATAGCGTTCCATCAAAATTAATACATTAAATAGATTTGACCTAAGGAGCCCAATGAATGCTTTACCCTTTGTGAACTAAATAAATCATAAAGTTAGTTTTTTTTGACATATTTTATAGTAGGTAAGGGATTTCAGAGTTCGGAGCAAGGACGAAAACCGCCTCTATCAAATAAAAGTAGAAAGTTCTCTTAGTGCGCAGTTTATCCGAGGAAGTACTACCACCATACCCATTCCCGACGTGAAGCAATATCGCACTTGTGTTTCGGTTAAAAAAGGTAAAGCGGCCGGTGAAATGACAGGCACATGAGGCTTAACAAATTCACGTCTCGGGGTTCATGTTGCAAATGTCCATAGGCAGCGGTGATCGCTTACCGTCAGTCGTATGCCTACTTGACAATAGAGAAAACATGGGTACGTAGTATAATTAAGACGTTTCTAATAATATTAATTAATAAATTTAACAGGATTCTAATCCTTACTTTTGCTGAATTTTTAAAAAATAAACTGTATTTCTTTGTATTGAAAAAATATTCAGTAATCCCTTCGACACCGAGATTTAAAGATATTAAAAAATATTACTCATTCGTTAGGGATTTTCATCAACTTATATTAATAATGCCAATAATCCCGTAAACAAAAGGTTTACATCTTCTGGATTTTTCAATTTTCCGGGTAACCTTTCGAATGTTTTATCCTTCAAAACTTATCTGGACTATTCCGTTATCAAGTGAAGTACTTACCAACGAACATAATAAAATATTTAATTGAATATAATATAGTCATTATTTGTATTTCACACCTTTTATATAGTATCTTACTATCAATGCGAAAGTTTGGATGGATGGGTAATTGTTTTCAGAACGGCTGAGATGATATGGATGGATTTTGGTACAGAGATAGATTATAGTCCGGAATAGCACCAAGGCTACTTTTTATCCCGGAAAATTTTAACAACTCTCGGTAATTTGTGACAACCGCGGGGGCCAGCTAATTTCCTATAAAGTGTATGTTCGCATGGATTTTATAAATACCTGCTATTCAGACATGATTATTTTTTTATTAAATAATTTATTTAGGAACTTTACACGTTTAACCCTTTCCCCGACTGTAAATCCTGACAACTGACAATCTTGAACCCTTTCACGGACCGTATTAAATTATTAACAGATAAAATATATTCTTAAAAATGTTAATTAACTATGCATCACCCCATGAAATGGGGGTGTGAGCGGAAATAAAATCCATTTCGTTCTTTATTTAATTCGTAAAATGTGATGGTGAAAGAATACAAAATTAATCACGGGGTTTCCAGCGTAAGCCTACTTTGGGGTTGAATTTTATATTAGTCTTTTTTATCTCGTGTAATTTGAATCCAAATGTTAAATTGTCAAATGTATTCTTTGGCTGGTATTGTATTGCCTTTTATTAGGTATCTGCCTTTTTTGGATGGGACGAAGGTGTTGTGCTCTGATGGCTCTTAAACCCTTACACTTTAAAGTAAATATTATAAAATTGGTTTTCATATCCCTTTTTTTACTAAACCTATCAGCGATATTTATCAAATATTAGCTACAATTCAACTAATGTTATAAACGGGGATTTTTGTGACAATGGATGTTTTTGAATTTTTCACGCATAAGCTAAACGGATTTAAATTAATCTTAGCACGAGAATAAGTAAGATTCTTTGGGAACGCGGGAGACACCGCGGGAGAAAGTTAGCACAATTAAAAAAAGACCTAGTGAAACAAGGTACAATAGTAATTTAGATTATTTTCCCTATTAATTTGATTCAAGAACAGTGCTCAATTTCTGTTTATACTAGCTGTACTCCGCGGTTTACTCGCGTTCCCGAGGGATATCACATTTTCCCGGGATAAAAAGCTTATATGTTATTCCAGGATATGCTCTATCTATGTGCCAAGTTTCATCCATATCCGTTTAGAAGTTTTTGCGTGAACAAACATTCTTTCATACAAATCTTTCCACTTTAAAATATTAGTATAGATAGGTACATATAGTATTAATAAAGGTCTAGCTCATCAAAACGATACTAAGCTACGATATTAAACCTAAAGCTGTAAGTGCAAATATAGCATGTCGCCCTTCGAATCGCTTTATTAAGGAGGTGTTTATCATGAATACGCGTCTAGGAGTCCGTCGGAATCTATTAAGAGGATTACTAGATGCAGCCAGAAGACGAGGGTCGTATCCACGTCTCATACGAATTATGAACACGTGTTACACCGTAACGTAACGATACTATAAACCAACAAATTTCTATCCGTTGCCAAGAGCCCGATGTAAATCTGTGATTCGCGACTGGCTCCTTAGACAAAACTATAATAATACGGAAAAGCTTCTCGAAATTCTTGCATAAACGATATTAAATATCTAACACACACGCATACAGACACGCGCTCACACAAACACACACACATCACACAAACATTACCTATACCTAATTTTTTTTTTGTTTAATTACATTTATATAAATTGTAAGTGTCATAGTACTTTGTCTACCTGGCGGAGGGAAGAGGTCTAATGCCTATGTCACAGGCTTACCTAGATTAGGCATTAGGTGCTCAACCGTGAAACTTTATTGAAACCAGCTGGCTTAATGATAGTTATAGTTGCAATTTTTGTATATACCCAATAATGTGTCAATAAAGAATGTATTTATTTACCATGAAAATAATCATGTCAAAATTGTCGCGACCATTTACTAACACAAGAGAAAAGATTAGAGAAGATAATTCAAATGTAGCCGTTGAATATTTAATAATGTTAGCCACACCTAACTTTTGCCCACGGCTTTAAATACCAAAACAAATATAAAAGTTATTACAGCAGTGTGTTACTAGACTATTTACAATAATTATATTGGGAAAAACGAAACTACCAAGTAGTTTACCTGAAAATGATGTATGCATATAAATAACTTGAAACTTGTTGTTTTTGTAGTTAGTTTTATTTTATACCACTTACCTATCTAACCGAACTTTCGAAAAATGTTGTATGGTGGAGGTTAAGGTGGTATTACATTAGTTTCATAAGTACCGTTATGTCATCGTTATTTCGCCAAGCAGAAAATGAATCAACAATTTTATTAGTATTTAGATTTTGATAAAAAAAAATGTTTTTTTTATCAAATTTGTTACACACCTGTGTAAACACGGACGTCTCTAATCCTACGTCAGCTAAATTATTTATGCATTTAAAAGGATTTACTCATAATATGAGGTGTAGCGACGCGGTCACGACTTCCCGGCTGCGCGTCGTCGCTGAAAAGTTAATTAGGCTTATCATAATTAAAGTTTATTCTAGAGTTTGGCATATTATCCGAACGACGACCCGTGAAACTTCATAATTAGACTTGATGGGGTTAAGTTGAAGACAAGTACGAATAAAGTCTCAGTAGTATTAGTGTTTTTTTCAGTATGCTGGTTAGAAGACGCTTTTGTAATCATAATAATAATAATAAATATCCTGGAACATTCTTTTACACACGGCCATCTGGTCCCAAACTAAGCAGAGCTTGTACTATGGAATCCAGATAACTGATATACTACATATACTACTTTTTTTTTTCTAAATACATACTTCTAATTGATATTTACACCCAGACACCAGAACAAACCCATACGTTCATGCCCACAAATCTTTGTCCTGGGTGGGAATCGAACCCGCGGCCTTAGATTTGGCAGTCAGAGCGTTAACCACCAAGCCAACTGGCCTGTATAGAGGTACAACAGAAGTTAACACATTCGTCCCTTTCAAAAAAAGAATTGCTTAACTCTTCTGTAATATGTTAGATTAGTAAATTCTTACATCCTAGGACACAATAACTTTCTGACAAGACTCTGAGTGTATCTGGACTATTTTTTAATATGCTTAAAGTTTGGGAAAAATTACGAAGAAGAAAGCAAAGCATGTGCAATAAGAATCAGACAACTAATAACCTACCTACAAAACTTTTTAAAATACTTGTTACATACGTAAATGAACGCTCACAAATAGCAATTATCTTATGAGAACAGTTCAAAGAGCAAATGTCAATTCAATACAATATTATACTACTGAGACATCGCCGTCGCCCGGAAATTGGTTTCACGTATTCACTAAACACAGTATTGCTCTTTGTTGCACGTATACAACAATGTTGTTGAGAGCACGGTAGTTATAAAGCATAATTTATATTAGTTCTTATGAACAAAATAAAAAAAAAAACATTTAAATTAAAACTATGTATAACCTTCATCTATACTAATGTCTATACTTTTATACTAATATTATAAAGAGGAAAGATTTGTATGTAAGTATGTTTGTTACTCTTTCACGCCAAAACTACTAAACGGATATGGATGAAACTTGGCACATAGATAGAGCATATCCTGGAATAAAATATAGGCTACTTTTTATCACGGGAAAATGTGATATCCCTCGGGAACGCGGATAAAACCGCGGGGGACAGCTAGTCTTAAGATAAACAGTTTTTAACAACGCAACACATCGTATGGGGAACATATACCAGATAAGGAATGAATAAGATTTTGGTAAAGCTATCTATAACTTAGTAAATATTCAATTTAATATTATGTTTATTTTTAGATATTGTACACCAAATAAAAGTATCACAAACTTTAGTTAATTATACCTAGGTATTCAATACGAACAAAGTCTACAGTGAGCACTTTTGTTAAGCGTGTGTGACAGTCGACACCTACCACAGCCAAGCATTGTTCACCTCGTTAATAACTCCGAATTGTGCCGACACCAATTATAAGTTGGCATACCTTTCAAAATGGTAACGTTGGGGAACAAATTGCCTTGCCTCGCTACCGAGTTGTCATTGATTGACGTATTTTCTAAAACCTACAGACAATGAATTGCGGAATGTTTAGGGTGTTCTCAATAAAGATATTTCAGTACGGTTTATTTTGCGGTCTGGAGGGAAATACTCAGTAATTTATGTTTTATCGAGAAATAGGTTTTACTCGAAGTAAAATAGATAAAAAGTAGCTTATGTTCTTCGTGATACGAAGGGCTAGCGGCCAAAATTAATATACGATCCCGATCTAAAATCGCAAGATTTAAGTAAAATTTTGACATTACGTGTATTAAAATTACTGTCAAAAGGTTCGTCAATCCATGGATTTTCTATCGGAATTGCATATTAATTTTCACCGTAAGTGTGTGCCAAATTTAACTAAGATCGGTGTACCTAACAAACAGGCAGACGGAGACACATTCAAAAGGTATTATGTTAAGTATTTATCAATGTGATTAGGAAAAAGCGATTCTCTGTTAAGGAAACCTTAAAACTGTAACACAACTGAAAACTTAACAAAAAAGAAAAGTGGAAAAGTTTTTAAAGCCTCTGAGAATGATTGAGCTAAGTTTTCATTTCCACAAAGTCTTTGTAAACTCCTTAACCCATTTACCGAGTCCCTGGTAACCGCTAACCGCAAACGAAATCACTTCTTCAAAGACTATGACATTTTGTATTTTGGAAAGGGTGACAGTATTTTTGATGCGGCGAACGACCACAGACTCGGCTAAGTTGCAAAGCCTCGGGGGCTCAACCATCTCTCTAACGAATAACTTAAAAGTTTACGTATCTTCAGGTCGACCCCTCACGTCTGAAGATAGAGCCGCCTACGTGGTCAGCTTTACGTAACTTGTTTTGTTATACACCTGTACCTCTACCATGAGTTGCTATCGAAACATACTTTAGTCACTGGCGAGTAAACGACCATCGAACTCGATCGACTCATACTACCTATTTTAGTTCTTTTGGTGACCGCTAGTGGCGCTGTACACAGTTGCCATAGAAATGCTTTACGCCGTCGCTAGCGAGTTCGTACGTTAAAAACTCATGGTAAAGGCACTGGTATTGAGTTAGGTTAAATAAAAATAAACGAGTATCTTCGTAGTAATATTTTGTTTCCCGACATTTGTGTCATTTGTGGTTGAGTCTGTGTCTCAGAATATTATTGTCTTTTGTTGTTTTACGGTTTAGGTGACGATTTAAAATGTAGGCCCAAAGTAAAGTAGTCAAACGATCTTCTTACAACTATTATAATTGCGGAAGTTTGTGAGGAAAGATAGATGGATGTTCGTTACCCTTTTTTATGCAAAACTACTGCACGGATTTAGTTGAAAATTGACACATAAATAGTTTATAACCTGGAATAACACTTAGGATATTTTTATCCCGGGAAAATGTAACAACTCTTGGGAACGTGCTTTTTTCCGCGATTTCTTATCGATCGTAATTTAAAAAAAGTTTGTAATACTATTGCTGATATAACAACAAATAGTTAAAATAAAATAATTTTCAAAATTTAAGGGTTACAACATTTGTTTTTGCTCTGTCTTAAAATTTTTATTGTAATGCAAAATGCTATTGGTCATAACACGATGAAAGTAGTACTGCTTATGCGGTTGAGTTGAGTTTCCCCGCAAAACATGATAATTGCGTGCCCCATCAAAGTGAGCCTAAGTAATTCCTAAGAAAACTGGTGTGTGAACAAGACCGAGAGCTCCACTATCTAACAATAAATTACAGCCTAATGTTTTACACTGGGTAACGCACACTTAATACATTAGTCAATTAGTTTTTACTTACATTTAAAACAAGATACCTAAAATACGAATACCTAAGCTAATACACTGGCTACTCAACATTCAACGTTGAAAATCTGTCGGTGCGTTCTGACACCTGCGCTTGACAAACAGTTTCCTTTTAGGCTTTTTGTGGTTACCACATTCGGCCACATCAACACTTACCATTGTAAGATTGTGGTCTTACACAAGCATGCTAGTTTTGTAAGTTTAAAAAAAAAACTGATCGAATTATGTCGTTCTAACATCCTCTGACAATAACTAATGTCTATAGTTTAGTTCACAATCATAAAGCAACCAAAAGTAATTATTAAAAATAAAAATATAAAACCACTTATTGGAGCGATGCCGGTCACTTCTATAACAATCCCAAACTGTCAAGATATTAACATCACTATATTTACTTATCTTATAAAAAAAATACTAAAACTATATGTGTTGTCAAAACGTTTCTAACCCGTAAATCGCCGGGGCTATACCGACCCCAATTGTTATTTCCCAAAAGAGCCATTGTCTCGGACGGTGCCGGGTTCGATTCCTGTGTCCTATACCCGGCAATCATATACTTATAATTGGTATTGAGAGATTTATTGTTCTTGTCTCACTGTATTTACTTCGGCTAACGTTTATCTAATCTTCTGGCTCATTATTCCTTGATTGAGTGCTTTGCTTTTGTTCTGTTATTATTTGTTATTAGATTACGGACGTCTTGGGGTAAATTTGCAAGGATTGTTTATGTATTTCTCTCTCATGTATATACGAGTATGTATATTTTGTAATAGATTATGAATATAAAAAATCATTTAACTTTTATATTAAATATCTTATTTATATTAATTTCAGAAAGATATATTGCTGCACAAATTGGTGTTCTGAACTTGAGAGGCCGTTCCCTTCTAAGCTCTCTGTTCTTACCACTATTATCTTATCTCAACTCTCTTATCCACACGATTGCCAAATAATATATCATATTACTGACATACTTGGTATGTCATGTTTAATTTGTAGTCAATAAATTATTAGTAATTAATAATATCGTGATATATCGTATAATATAGTTCGTCCGGGGAAGTACTACCACCTTACCCATTTCTGCCGTGAAGCAGTAGTGCACTTGTATTACTGTGTTTCGGTTAGAAAGGTAAGGGGGCCGGTGAAATTACAGGCACATGAGACTTAACAACTTCACGTCTCAGGGTCGACAACGCATTGGCGAAGCCCTAAGTGTTACAAATGTCCATAGGCGGCGGTGACCACTTACCATTAGGTGGACCGTCTGCTTGTTTGCCGGCCAAAGTGGTATAAAAAAAAATATCTTCATATTAAAACTAGCTGTCCCCGCGGTTTCACTCTCGTTTATAAATGCCGTATATAGCCTAGATGATTATCCTTTTAAAAACACTCCGCGTCGAATGGTAGCAGTCCCATCCCAATATATTCAGTAGTTTTAAGGTGATGGTGCGCCATAGGAACCCCATTTTACTTATATATATTTGTATATAGATAGAAGAAGATAACGCTTAAAGTTTTTAGCTCGTAAGTTGACTACCAAACCAAAAAAAAATATACCGACTATGATTCTTTAAAAACTACTTCGCACGACCACGTTTAATACTGAAGAAGATAAAATTTTGAATGACTACTAGATAAAAGCTACTTTGTTCAAAATTACATTAACTTTTCTTAGCATCCGTGTCGTCGCAACCATTTTGTTTTCTACGTAGCCTTAGGGACTCTGTTATGGGTACCATGCAAATTGCTTCAAGGACCGAGAGCGAGGGTCGAGTAAACACTTCCTTACGCCACAGTTGTTCGAGAATATCCTTACTTCATTATAAGTCTACGTTTAAAATGACTTGCGTATTTAGAAGGTACAAATTTATAAGAAAACATGAGAAATAAATCTTTACTGTTTTGAAGTTACAATTAGAAGCCATAAGTTTGAAGAAACACAATGTTATTTTTTTCTTGTGAATGCTTCCATTAAAGATATAAAATATATTATATGTAAGTAAGCATTTGTATCTCATAAAGTAACCAAGTTGTGCCAAGTTCTCTTTGTATATCTATATAAATCAATGTTAAATGCTGTTTTTCGTTAAGTACATCACTTGGGAATAGCTTGACCGATTTGGTTAATTTCTATTTTAAAATGTTCGTAATAGTCCAAATAAGTAAGAAATTTTAATATTTGAGAAGAATTAAAATAGCTTTTTCTATGAGATTTATATGTATTCGAGAGTTCTTAACTTCACTTATGATTCGAATATAGATTAAACCGCATGTCCGTAACGTCTATTTAGTAAAGGTGAAATAAAGTTTCTTATTGCTATGGTTTCATATTATTAAGAAACAAATGGGTAAAAAATGCTAATACTCACTCATTATAGTTTAGCATTATCTATAGTAGCAGTATAAGTCTATTTTCGAAGTAAACAGATCAATCCGATGATAGTAAAGCTGGCAGTGACGTCGAGTTTTGGGCTTAAATCCTACAATGAATTTCAGCTCTTAGTGAAGGAACACATTGTAATGAAACCTTTACGCGGTAGTAAGATGCTTTGTTGGGAACAAAAATTAGGTGCCTTACTTGACTGCCTGCCTGGCTGCCACCTTCACTAGACAATCTGTCACGGTGTGTTCGACCATCTGCACTTTAAATAAATAAATATCCTGGGACATTATTTACACACGGCCATCTGATCCCAAACTAAGCAGAGATTGTACTATGGAAACCAGATAACTCATATACTACATATATTACTTTTTTTTTCTAAATACATACTTATATAGATATTTACACCCAGACACAGAACAAACAAACATGTTCATGCACACAAATGTTTGTCCTGGGTGGGAATTGAACCCGCGACCTTCGGCTTGGCAGTCAGAGTGGCTCACCTCCAAGCTAACTGGCCTGTCTTTTGCCACATTGGGGCTATTTCTCAAATTCCCTATAATTTTAATTAGGCTGTGTGCATACTACCTTAAATAAATATCCCAGGACATTCTTCACACAAGGCTACCTGATCCCAAATTAAGCAGTGTACCGTTTGTAGTATGGCTACCAGGTAACTGATATACTACATATACTACTTTTTAAATACATACTTATATAGACACAAAGACACAGAAAAAACAGACATGTTCATGGAAACAAATGTTTGCCTGGTTGGGAATGAACCTACGACCAGCGGCTTGGCAGTCTCTAACCACTGCAACTGGCTCGTCAATATGCCTTCGGTCACATCATCTTTTACCATGGTGAGATTCTGGTCACACACAAACCTATACATGGTAAACAAAAAAACAACGTAATATTCGTGATAATTCGAATTGGAATAATGACCTAAAAAAACACATCAAGTAGGAAAATAAGCGGAAAAGAAATCATAATAAATCCGCCCTCAAATAAACGTACCTACTAATCAGTGTGGAGGGCAGAATGGGAAAAATTTGGCCGTCCAATAAAAACAACACTTCTCCGTTCGTAAAAAAAATCTCATTTTCTTTTATTGCAGTAAGCCTAATTTGAATTGAGTGCTATGCAGTTATGATTCAAGAGAGTGTATAATTTTAAGTAACTGCCTTCTATGAAAGATGTAAACATGGGGTTTCGGCTGATATTTCGAAAAGAAATATGAGGACGTAAGAAAGTGTGCTATTATAATATTATTTCCATAATTTATCAAGTAGTTAATTAAAAAGGCTAATCAATTATTCCAGTAAACGTATATACCCAGACAATCTATAAAACCAGACAATAAGAAATAGAAGATCTAGAATAGGCGGCGAAAACTAAGCCTGAAGTAAGATCAGATTGTCTAAGGGCGGAGGCTGCAAAGCACTGGAGTCATGAAACAACATGCAAATCAACGTGATAAGAGCTGGGAAGGAATATGTCTAACAATGGGCTGAGAAAACATGACGTAACTAGTACGCCGGTACTCAAACTGTACATATATTTATTTAATTAAAAGTTTATTGTGTTTGTATGATAGGCATATGAGCATCGTGAACACGCAAAAATAGATACAAAATTTAAAAAAAATAGAAAATCTTTTCAGTATCGAAAATTGCCTTGATGTAAAAGTTTTTACGTGGATTTAAATTATTTGAATTCAAATATAAAAGCTCACTTGAAATAAAGACAAGAAACTCAAACGGCTTGACTCAACCTACGTCATTTAGATACGACTGAAAGCCATGCCATTATTGTTTATAAACTTGAGAGTTCTTCTGAAAAGAAAAATTACTTCTTAATATTTTCCAGCTGTAATTCTCGAAGGGGAACAATACACCTCAAGGTGACAGTACTGAGGTTGTCTCGACCTAATTTATACGTACTTAGATAAGACGTAATAAATAGGCAGCAGGAATAACGTTTTAAAATAATCACCCTGAAATTAAGGTTTGAATTGAACAGTAAAGTAGTGGAATCGCTTTTAATTGTTTTTTCACTTTTCCATATTTTTATTTTTTAACGATTTTTAAAAAATAAAATCATTCACTGTCCATGAAAACATGATCATTCTAAATTGATACCTTAACTTTGGCTCTTACATTCGCGGTTCCCACATTATTAGTACTATGTTTTTATTTTACCTTGTGTGACCACAATCACATCATAGTAAGTCATCACTTACACATCATCATGTAGCAGAAGATTGGAACACAGGCAGGTGCTTGGTGACAGATTTATTCCTGCTATTAGCTTAAATGTCAAATGTAATCCGTCAGTAAAAACAGTTAATATTCTGTCAATTAATGAGAAGTGCCAAAAGCGTGAGGCGGAAGCATAGTGGTGCTCTTCTGCTAGAAGAGTGATAAGGCCCTATTGAAGGACTACCTCCTTATATCACTCCTAAACCACGTTTATCAGCTGTTTTGGAGAGTCATTAGGGATCGCCTCGCATGCCGGTTCAACGCCTTCTTGCATACCGAACCAGCAGGTTTCTGTAAAGGCTTTAGCTCCATTTAGTCACCTTGAGAGGATGTTCATAAGTGGTAGGTAATTCTAGACATAAAGAGTATTTCCAGGTAACGTTGTCATAGTACCTAACTATACTTGTTTTCCTGGGACTAAAAACTCATTCATATAACTATTTCAGTATATGATATACTTGTGACTCAAATTTCATCTCGCTTTATCTGATAAAGAGAGAATTTGTCGAACAATTACTCTTCATCTTCCTGGGATCAGTACAGTGTGCCATTTTTCTATTCATCCCTTTTATCAGTCATCTTAGTATGCACTCCTTTATTACCCATGTCATCGTTAACACATCCAAGCTCTACAATTTCTGTGTATATAAAAGTATTTTCTGCAAAATACGCGTGTTAATCGTAGGTAATGCTGACAAATAAAACGCTCAGCTATTTTAAAACAATCTTCCCAGAAAAAAATTAAACAAATCGAATAAAAAGTCAACAACAGAAATTCGAAACAGGCAAAGTTTCTTCAATCTTTCCCGATGGTGGAATTTAATTAACATTCCCGGGGTAAGCGTGCCAGTGCCGGACACCGTCCCGCGGTCCGGGCGAGTCCTGGGCGGGTCCTAATTGCGGCCTGTCAGCAACACGCCCCGGTCCGGTCACCCTACCCGACTCAGCATCGCCAATGTCAAAACATTTTACTACAAACTTTCAATTTTGTTATTTCACTGTAATTGTAAATTGTTGATGATTTAAAAAAAATACTGTATTCGATTAGCCTGTTCCTCATGACTAAAGTAATTATGCTTTCTTGTATTAATAATTGAGTTATTTTTCACGATATGAATGAAATAGACTTGGATCATTTATTAACGCAAACCATGTAAATGTTTGATACTCTGCCATTCTCGTTTTGTTTTTGGTAAGACGTATCATCAATAAAAACTTATATTAGGTACTTATACCTAACAGAGTCGCAGTCTAGAGCTAGTAAATGATGAAAATTATTAAAGTACCTCAAGCAGCATGTACATGTAAATACCTGAATACACCCATAAAGCGGCAGAGATAATCTCCTGGAGGGCGTAAAGCGAAGTACCCGGCGTGGGTAGCTTTTAAAAAGTAGTAAAAACTCTCAGACATTAAAAAGGTAACAGTTGCCAGGTGAGACCGGGTCGATACTCCGGGTTTGCCTTATTAAAACAATTATGAAAGTTCCTAAGCTTGATATTTGGAATGTTCAGTCAGGGATTTTGTAGATGCTGAACAAATAAATAACCTAAAAAACTTCACAGTATGTCCAAAAAAGAAGACAAAGATTTCCGTAAGCCCCAAATATAATCAAGAATACTTTAAGGCTAAAACTTACCAATTAGTATAACAGCATTGAAAGAAATGATATAAGGGAAAATTGAACATTGTTAAGCTTCAAGGTCTGAATATTGGAAAAATGGTAATTAGGTACGTTGGGAAGACATTACATTTATTTTTCTTAATAACTTAAAATATGTAGGCTGTTATGAAATGAAAATATTTTTAATTCAAATAGGCCTTTACAAGCACTTATGAATACTCTGACTCTAATACCGGTTCGGAAGATTGTTTTTTACTGAGACGAGCCGGCAATAAACTCAGCAATTACTCTTTTTAAAAACGAACTTAGATTTATTACATAAGATTTATTTCTTAATTATTTTATGTAAGGTCTACAGAGATATACATAAGTACATGTTTGTAGCATAATATAATAATTAAGCTCCAATTATATTCAAGTAGATACATCAATAGGTACTGATGTAATTTCAACCACGTTTGTGTTCCCTTCAAAGCAGAGTTGATGGTTTTTCTATGTCGCCCATTAAATGAACATTATATTCTGCAGCCCTAAAGCGAAGGTTTATTAAACACCCATAAACCGAATACTGCACTGGGCATGATGCACCGATAAGGGGTCGTAAATTAAGATATTAAACTTGATCTTAATTTTGAAAACCCTTGTCATAAAAAACTTTTTCATTATCCAACCATAAAATAATTATAAATTTATGATGGTCAGTAATCTATTAATAAAAAACGGCTAGGAAGGAAATTTGGAGAGTAGCTTCATTTTGTAGTGTAAAGGTTCAAGTATTTTCCAACATTGAACCAACTTATTGAGGTAAAGTAGAAAGAAAACAGAAATAAGTGTAATATGAAACATAGTTTGAATATTGGTCGGTGCTCCGAGGAGATAGTGAGAATTTCATTATTTTATTATTCTTTAAGTGGGCAGAATTAGGAGTAAAAGAAAAATTCAAAAAATTCAAAATTCAAAACCATTTATTCAGTTTAGGCCCTCAGAAGGCACTTATGAAGGTCAAATTTAAAGTTACTGAAGCTACTACCGGTTCGGAAGTCAGCCTTCAACTGAGAAGAACCGGCAAGTAACTCAGCAAGGTTACATTCTTTTTTATTTTATTAAATTCTTTTTTATCTATTCTGTCTTTTTGGCTATTTTATAATATCAATTTTACATATTTTTATATTTAACAATTACAAAATACTTAATAAAGCTAACATTCAAAAACAAAAAAAAAAGAACAAAAAAAAGAAATAACAAGACTACAAAATAGGAAATGACAATAATTACTTACAACTTAAACAAGAAAATTAGAGGTGCACTGTATATGAAACATACAGTATAAGGGGATTTGCATATTATAATGATTATTTGCTGTTTTGTTAAATGGAGACGAAACTTGGTTTATCTATATATTTTTTTGGAACAGTTAATGAATTTGTCAGGTTTTAAAAAGTCGTAGCTAAGTGGAGTGATAAATCAATATTTGATCCTTTAAGTTAGTAAGGGTACTGTAGGTATATAGCAGTAACCTATTTTTCCAAATTCATCATGGGGGGATGGGAGACAATGGGTAACAGCTTGTATGTAACTTCCTTGCGGAAAGTAAAGTATAACTGTCACTTGGAGCCTACCTTTGGAAACATTTAAGGTATTTATTTGAGGCTATTTACCGCAACAATGTGATATTGCGATATGGCCAAAGGACACCTCTATCCAATTCTGAACATGATCTGTCAATAACATGTACATGCTTACTTCTGCTACCTTGCCAAGGGACCTTGGAAATATACCTCATGAATTTCCGAGAAGGTGTCCAAAGATAGAGCTAACCTTAGAGAGTGGAATGCACTCGCCCTGGGTTTCCCAATACGTACACACGTACAAGTTACTCTGATCACTCGCTTAATACAAAATACAGACATGCTCGCACTTGGTCCTGTCACTCAATCAGCCCCCCCTATTCAATTAATTCGAACTCGTCGACGAGTCGCCGCACGGAGTCCTCGGAGAGCTTACTTCTCACGTGATTGCGTAATTAGAGAACGAGACAGAGCATAGAGGCCGCGACGAAACATCCTCGAGCTAGTCACATTTTCCTTAGAGAATCAAAGCCCAGTTCGCCAAACTGTCTGAATTATTATAATAGAAGTACCCACCAGTTGACTTATAAATTATTAATTTGGTACAAAATATGATGTCGTATGATTCCCAATAAAGGTTAGCGACCGGCCTTGAAAATTATGACAAATCTCTTGTAATATGGTAATAAACCGAACAGCGATCAAGCATTCATATTGCGCCGACCTCAAATTAATGGAAATAGTGTAGGCAGAGGCAGACTGTATGATGAGTCGTTTAACTCTAGTAAATATCCTAATTGTCCATAAAGTGCTTTAGTTAAGCGCTTCAGTTTGTCGTTTCTGTTGCGGACCATTAGGATGTGCAATAAGGTCGCCATCACCCCGCTCCCGCAGCGCTGCAACATAGGGTTCTTCAAGAAAGGCGAGAAAAGATCTGTACACGATCTGCAATACTTCGGCATTCCCTTTGGAATTGCAATATCCTAGTAGTCTATAGGCGGCGGAGACCAGATTTCATCAGGTAAACATAGCATAATACAAAGATTAACAACTGTATGCACACAAATGATGGCTTGGGTGGGCATCGAACCAACGACCCATGGCGTGGCAGTCAAGGTATCTAGCAACCAAGCCAACTGATCTGTCAGATCTCAATAAATACCTCCTATAGTCCACCTGGATATCAAGAAATATAGCAGCTATATCCACTTAACTACCTAACAATTTAAAGGTTTAAAATACTTACCTACTCTTAAGTTTAAATAAACACATAAAATATTATTTTAAATTAACAGTTTACTGGATATACGATCACCCCTTTATAAATTGAACGTACTACCTATATTTAAGTTCACGAACAATAATTATCGACAACATTTCACTCCTCAATAATTACTAACCACCAATTCAATGGTTCATACCGAAAATACACCTTACTCCCTTGTTTTAAGGCTTACAAGTCAATAGTAATAATTACCAGTGATCGTCACATGGGAAAAGACCGAAAACCATTTAGTTCCATCAAACATACATGAGTAAATTTCTTGATGATTGCCGGGTTCGCACTGTGATTCGGAAACTCCCAAATGAATAATAAATACTCGGTATTGCCGGCGTTTCGATTTACAAATAGATTTTACATTCCTTAATTATTCTAATGGAAGAAACATACGTTTATTATATTTAGATAAGAGAAAAGGCTATCATTAATTAGACCTACTAGAATACGCATAGCTGTATGACAAAAAGCAAGTTGTAAGTTGACTTCAAAGACATTATTTTGTATGTAGGTATATCTACTAGACGTTAAGCGAAATATAAAAATAACAGCCCCACACCTATCTTACTTCAAACCTCCATCATCGTGAAACAGGTGATCTATTAGAACTTCCATGTACATTTTGATTGACTGCATTATTTTTATAACTAGTTTATTTTATTTTTTCATCAACCAACTTCTGTTATACTTGCTTAATATTTGAGGTCAGCAAACTACACACCTTCCTATAGGTATTTCACTTAATTGCACCCTAACCAATAAGTAATCTCCCTTCAAATTGCGCAATTACAAGTAAAATATAGCTTAACACAAAAGCGTACTAAAGTTAGTACAAGATTAGTGCCGCGTGCCTCGGTCTAAGTCCTAATTGTGCATAATAACAGTCGGGACAAAGGTGGGGAACTTGCGTCGCGCGGTTGTGGTCGCTACCTTCGCTAACAATTTGCGGCCTAGCCGAGTTATGTAGGCGTCTTTCGCTGATATGTCGTGTTAGGTGCTAGTTTTGGGGTCCCATGTAGATAGGGTGTGGAATAGATTTAGATAGAAGCTAACAGTAAACTTTTAAGACAGACGTAGTCGAAAGTAACATGGATGTAAAATTTGAAGGATTATAAGGGTGGTGCTTTTAGACTTAAAACTTATTTAAGTGCATTAAGATCATAAGTAGGTAGAGGCCTATGTATGTTTTAGGTAGGTATTTTGAACTATAAAATGGAAGATATAATCACGAGGTAGCCAACAGAAAAGTGTTGGACTCATTCTTCTAGATTGTTTACTAGTGTGGAAGGTAAATGTCCAGTCTTTATCTCGATGATATATGGCGATCTAAGCGTGGCAGTTCCTGTTAGGGCCGCACCTATCTTGAAAATGAGTCAAGATTTCACTCCCAGAATGTCAAAATTGGTCGCCTTATGATAGCATTTATTTGTTACTCTTTGGTTTAGAATAAACGTTATGCGTAAACTTTCCGGATGAAATTATCTAAATGATAGAAAAAAAAAAGCGGACAAGTGCGAGACTGACTCATGCACCGATAAAAACTCATCTAAATCGAATGCGTGGTTTATAGGAATAGAATAGGTAGGTGATGACCGAAATTGGACTTTGTTTACCTATACTGCTTAGATTTATTTTAATAAACCGATGTTAACACATATCTGATGCAGCATTAATACTTTTAATTAGGTTTGATGATCATAGGTAATACAATTTATTGAATAATAATATAATACATGTTCGTCCAGGGGCCCGATTCTGTAAGGAAAATGACACTGACTCGAGGATGTTTCGTCGCGGCCTCCGTGATGTCTCGCTTACTACGCTAATACTGCTAAACTTACGGCACGCTATGATGGCCGTCTTGACGTTAAACAATGACAAAGAAAAATAACAAATCCGATCCAACAGCTAATTGTATGATGATGGAAATCAACCTTATTCCAAAGCGATAGTTTCTTTTCCTATGACAAACTGAAACGTCAAAACGGCCATCATAGCGTACCGGTAGTATAATTACGTAAGAGATAAGCTCTCAGAGGCCTCCGTGAAGCGACTCGCCGACGAAGATAGTATTAGCTGAATAAGGGGGCTGGTTAGAAATCGATCCCGACCTGTGGCGTGAGTCAGGATGTCTCATCGTTATACCTTGACTTCATTAGCTTTGGGTTGGACCCATTTCGACGGACTCCGTCTGCTTCTCAAATGCCTGCGTCGTCGTAGCGTATTAGCATTATGCTCTGCTCTGCTGAGTTACTACTTTAAATAATGCAAAAATTGTTTTCTGGCATCAGGCGGGCCGTTATTGTCAGCTTGTCACTTTAGTTATATTGTTCCTCAGAATTCAGAGTTCATAAAGTAAGGTTTATGAATAAAACACAAAAATTATTTAATTTAATTTATTATCCATACATAAATGGACACAAAAAATCGTACTTCAGCAATGTCTCTATAATAGAATACATACAAAAACATTGGTAAAATCGATTGAAATTGCAAATAGAAAAATTATATACGAGGACTTCCTAAGAGAGTTTACGTAATATTATTTAATTATTACTTAATTATAAACGATTACATTATACTAGTACATTCTGCTAATTGGGTATTACGGGTGCATTTCTAAACATCTGATTATTCATAGGATGTGCAAAAAAGTACTGTTAATTATTGTTTACTACATAAATATAAGTACTATTTCATAGAATAATGAAATGTTATATTGGCAGGAAAAAAATCATTTTTTTGTTCAAATGCAATGCTACAGTAAGTTAACGCTACTTAATTATATGAGAACGTATTAACACTCCCATTAACAAACACTGAACTTAAAACTATAAGTAGGTTATTAAATAATAAAGTCATTATACTGATCTGATCCACATAGTCCTATTATTTGGCCTTGATCAGGTCAAGTTGTTTCAATTATAGGTCACAATTCGTTAAAAACAAAAATGGCAGTCAAAATTGTAAAAATAATCTTTAAAAACATGCTTCACTCAATCAAACAGTCTTATTCATTAATTAATTAGGTACGATCCATTTAGTAACAAAAAACACGACAAATATTTCGATCATATTTCTAATATTAAAAACGAATACTTTTAAATGCGCATGTGGTTAATAATTCCAATTACATAATATTATCGAAACTATGAAATACGATGTTTAAAAACCTACAAAAATCTTACAATTTAATGTACCCTATTCTCCGATTACACGCATTTTATACGTACGCGTACAAAAATTACGATATAATCAATGCAGGGCTTCGTTATAATAAATATTTTGAATCGTGAAATCTTACTTAATAGTTCAATCGCGCTTCACAAATTTAATAAAGTTGACAGTTATTCATCAAACGGTGCGTAATTTTCACTCGCCAATACATTATCGTTTCGTTTTATCCGACAAATAAAAACATCGAGATGGCCTTTAAAACAGCTTTTAATGTTCAAGAACATTCAAAGCTAATTATTTATTAATTACACATTATGTGTGGGTGGATTATGAGATTTTATAGCAAAAATTGTGTATTACACCTTCGTGAATAGCAATCAAACTGCTGAATAAAATTTCGATCTAAAACATAGCACCAAATTAATTTAAATTTATCATCTGTCGAGGCGTGATATTCAGTCTGATATTTAGGTGACATATTTCAGTGATTCCATATTTGTCTCAATATGTTTAATAAGCTGTTTTGTATCACAGGTTTTTGTTCGATTATAGTTTTTAGCAGACATTTAATTTTTCATTACGGTTTAATCGAAAAATGCATACAAAAAATTGTCTCCACACTAGATTAAGACGAACTTAGCTTAGCGAGGAAACAAAAAACGTACGTATTCCACGCAATATGTGGCTCTCACATACCTAACGTCTGTTGGATATGCCATATAAGCGACATAAATAACGTCTATTTTATGTGTATCTTATATCAAGCTGCAATTCTATAATTTTTGAATATAGAAACAATAAATCTATGTTATTAGGGTTCAAAATGGCCTCTATAGATCGGTGTCGTACCAAGCAGCAACATTGTTGTTATCATGAGGCGGCTCGGGGAAGGTGAGATCAGCAGACGCGGCACCGGCTCCTTCCGTCTCCCCGATATCCATGTCCATACCAAAACCGCTGCCGATCTCAAGGCCCTGCATCGAGTCTATCGGTATCTGATCGTAGCCTGTAAAAGTATAAGATTAATATAATAATAATGGTACATAAAATGTGGGTCACAATTGACAATGATGAATGTACAACTTGTTAAAATTATTGAAAGCAAACTTTATACAGTAAGTATTTTTAAGAATCTTTTCTCGCTTAAGACAACACTTATGAAAATATATTTTTTTACTTTTAAACATATCGTAAGACTAAAAAACCGTTAGACAGTCCATCTGATGCTAAGTTGCCAATATTAGGGGAATTTCTAATATAATACAAACCCTAGAAGGCCTACTGCCAGAACACATCAGTAGATGTTTGGTAACATGACGTTTACTTGTTTAATTCTATTACTGATTTTATGCTACTACAGATCTGAAAAACTATGCAATCATGATAAAATCATATCCCATTACAGTCCCATTAAGTCTTTCGATTATAAATTGAAGCAGGATAAAATGGATATCAAAAAGATTATAGTTTATTATAAATAAATCGCATCAAAATATAATTGTAATATTATATTTTTCTGAAAATATTCTATGTATCATATGGGGATAAATTGAATTCCGTAACGAACATAATAAACATTCGATCTCGATATATTTTTGACATTACCTTCATCAGAATGTTTGCCAATAAGTACATAAATCCAAAGAATTTGGATCGAGTTCGAATATTAATTAAAAAAGAAAGCTGGTAACACTAAGCTAGAGGCTCTACTTGCATTAATAATAAATGGACTCAAGTGTTAATTTCATAAAAAATATGTTAAAGTGGCTTGCTTTCTCGTTCGTAGAGTTTGCTGTCAAAATGTACATATAAACGCATTTAACTCTCAAATATTTATATATATAATATATATATTAGGTTGGGGAAAAAGTCTTTTCGCATTATAGTATGTATGAACTTGTAATAAAATCTCTTTGGCTATACTATTTGTATCTGGCTGGTTTTGGTATCATTGAAAGTTTAAATTTTAAAGAACATAATTCCAAATTCAAATTAGGAAAATGTGTGATTTGCATTTGTTTTTCGTACCGCCAAGATGAGTGAATCTAATGAAGAAATTCGATTCATTTTAAAATTTTACTACAAAAAAGGTAAAAATGCAACGCAAGCCGCGAAAGTGTCTGTGAGAGTAGCACAAATTTGGTTTAAGCGTTTTCAATCCGGAAATTTTGATGTCAAAGATGCACGTCGCTCTGGTCGCCCCATTACGGATAAAATAGATGCCATTTTTGAAAAAGTGGAGCAAGATCGGCATATCAGTAGTTACGACGTAGCTGAAGAACTGGGAATTGACCACAAAACAGTTTTGGCGCATTTGAAAAAAACTGGGTACACCAAAAAGCTAGATATTTGGGTACCTCACGAGCTCACTGAAATAAACTTAATGAACCGTGTACTCAGTTGTGATTCTTTATTACGACGTCATGAAAGCGAACCATTTTTGAAGAAACTGATAACTGGTAATGAAAAGTGGATCACGTACGACAAGAACGTGCGAAAAAGGTCGTCGTCAAAGGCCGGTCAGGCTTCACAGACTGTGGCGAAACCCGGGTTAACTCGCAACAAGGTGATGCTGTGTGTGTGGTGGGATTGGAAGGGCATTATTCATGATGAGCTGTTACCACCAGGCAGGACCATCAATTCTGAACTCTACTGCGAACAACTGATGAGATTAAAGCAATAAGTTGAGAGAAAGCGGCCGGAATTAATCAACAGAAGGGGTGTGGTTTTTCATCATGATAACGCTAGACCTCACACATCTTTAGCCACTCAGCAAAAATTAAGAGTTTGGCTGGGAGGTATTAATGCATCCGCCGTATAGTCCTGACCTTGCACCTTCAGATTTCCACCTGTTTCGGTCTCTTCAGAATTCTTTAGGCAGTGTCAGGTTAACATCACGAGAGGACTGTCAAAACCACTTGTCGCAGTATTTTGATCAGAAGTCCCAAAATTTCTATAGCAATGGGATCATGTCCCTACCTACAAGATGGCAAAAAGTTATCGAACAAAATTTTACCTACATACTTTAGTTAAATGTAAATAAACTAAATTAAAAATGTTTTGAATTTTCTTAAAAAATGCGAAGGAATTTTTCCCCAACCTATTATAATATTTATACTTACTGAAACTTATATAGTATCCATCAACAATAATTATACAATATATTTTTTTTTAAGTGTGAATACAGATACTTGAAGGTTAAAGCGTTTATATTATGAGGACTAAGGATTCACCAATTCAATGAATATGTATTTTAACAAAATTTATAAAAAAAACAGCACTAAATGTCCCTAATAATACATTGTGATACAAATGTTATACCCCAATGATGGTTTTATAGCTATTGAACGTATTACGTATCGATACGTGAAGCACTGACTATTAATTTTGTTCACGCCACAAAAGGCCTGGCAGTATACATGCTATACAATACAAAATAATATTTACACTACAAACATTCACAATTATACATTAAATAAATAAAATAAGACATTAGTTATTAGTTCACAAAACAACTATAGAAATAATATTCCCATCACCTGTGTTTAGTGATAAATAGGTCCCGGGTTAAGCTGCGTGTAAAGAAGAGAGAAATCCATATTTATACAAATATCTTCCATAAATAGTTTATGATAGGAACATGATATGCAATAAGTGCTCTTACTGTTTCTTGAAAAGTCACTTGAGAAGTATTTCTTGAAAAAAATATTAAACAAGCTGGAGCTTAATTAAAATTTTTGATTAATTAAACGGTTTCGGAATGCATCAAAATAGTTCTCAAGAGATCAATACCACAAAACCTTACCTAAATTATAGTATAAAGAAACACCTATAGTTTAGGATTGTATAGAAATTTTACATAATTTCCATTATAGAAAATAAAAATAGGAAACCGCTGTGATCTTCTATGGGACTGCTTAGTTATCATGGTAATTATGGCAATCAATAAACATTCTTAGTGACAGTGTGAATTGATCATAGTTAGTGACACTTTACAGAAGTCACCCATTGGTAGCACAACTCCTGTCTGTCATTGTCTGATGTTAATGTATCACACTATGTATTTCTATTAGAACATTAGCACATAGATACAGGAAACTAAGCTTGAGCCTGAAATGGCTTTATACAGCAAATTACATTTAAAAATAATATGTAAAGTATTATAATCATTATTCAGGGTTTAGGGTAGATTTTGTGGTACAATAAATGTTTCTACATAGATCTCTAAGGTTAGTCGACCAAACTTGCTACAAAATTGGTCATACAACTTACCTTGCTGGTGGAACGATGGCCGCGTGCCATACAGCCCTTCATAGCCTTGCTCTGGACCGAGCATGTCCTAATGAATGGAGTTTTAATCAAAATCAAAATAATGAACAAAAAATTTAAATAATAGTAACGAAATAAAAAAAGGGAATATATTTGTATATTTTTTAAGTTGGTATATCAATGGTTATTAACTTAAATTGGCGCTATAGTCAATCTAGATAACTATATATACTTAGAATAGCAAGAATAGCGCTGTCATTTATTACTTTAATACTAGGAATAGTAAAATTAATTTTCTGTTTTATTACTATAAATCATGTCTTTTCAGCAGTTGCTTTTCATATATTTGCATTGTGCAGCGAAGCTGAAGTGCATATTATGTGAACATTACCATGGACCAATAAGACACTATGTCCACCCACCGGCCTTAATGAAAATAATTTATGGCTCGTCCCTTTTATAGAAATATGTAACAATAACATAAGATTATAAGCACATTCTGGTGAATATTAACATACCTGTAAATCAGGCTGTATAGCCAGATCGTTGGGCCACATCTGGTGATCATCGCGGAACAGCGAGTTGGTCAGCTCCATGGAGAGTCTCTTCTTGTAATCATGAGGCTTGTCTTCGGACATGCGGAATAGTACCGCTGCTGCATATGTTGCTACACCTGTTGGAACATAGTTTGATCATAATGTGACTTTCTAAGAGTAATCCTACTTTGGTAGCTGACCATATTTACGGTGTATAAATAATAACTGGTAATGAGATATTTAACACTAATCCAACACTTACTAGGTACCTTTTTCTACCATAGCGGGTCAAATGTGCCTTTATATTTCCTGCTTGCATGTATGAAATATGGTTGTTAGGATGGGAAATAAATAGTATAACTGTATATTAATTATTAAGAAAAAGTCATGCAGTCAAATGTGCAAAAGCCATAAGATGATACGTACATCTTAAATGCAAAGTTCAAAATTGGTCATTTGACCCGGTTATGGTATGTTTAGTGTTAACAAAAGTAATGACCATGAACAGAAAATACATTGAAGTCTGTTTTCACTACCTTCATTCCGTGAATGCAGCAATTCAGTGAGCGGAGCCGTAGCGCCCTCAGCTTCAATCATTTCAGCTCCTTCCTTCTCCACTGCCAGCTCGCAGAGCACTCCCGCTGCCACGCGCTGCAAATACACATAATTTATGAAAGATTTGACCATTTCCATCCAAATTGTAATATCAGAATTTGGACAATGGGAATACAGTAAGACTTTTCACAATAGAAGTGACTAGTACCTGTATGTTCTCGATCTCATTGAACAGCAGCTGCACGAAGATGGGTATGACATTCTGTTGCCGGATGAGCTGCCGGTTGAGCGTCTCGCGGGCGAGGATATGCAGCGCGCCGACGGCCCCCTCCACGATCTCCTCCATGCGCACGCCGTCCGCGTACGCGCCGCCCGCGCCGCCGCCGCCCGCGCCGCCGCCCGCGCCCCCGGCGCCGCCCGCCGACGAAGTGCGCTGCTGTAGAGTACCAACCATTGTCGTGAGGATTTAATTTATGTAGTACTTTAATTAAATATTATTAATATGAAATTGAATGATAGCCTTCCATACGACAGGTCCTGGGATAGAGGTCCCCTTGAGAGAAACATTCATGTACCAGAACATTTGTGTGTTCTGTTGTAAATATTTATAAGGTACATTTAGATATTTTATTGTAGTATATAAGTTACTTGGTCTCGAGCTCTGCTCAGTTTTGGGTCAATTGACCGCCTGTTAGATAGATTGCCTCAGGATATTTCTTAATATAAGCTCGAACAAACTGAACAAAATAAACAAGAAAATATGTTCGCCGCGCCAAGAACGGGCTGTGGGACGTCTCTCACCCGCTGCGTGTCGTTGAAGGCGCGCATGAGCAGCCGCACGAGGTGGTGCACGGCGCCGTGCTCGCGCAGCGGCGCGTAGTTGGCCGGGCACAGCGCCAGGTTGCGCACCAGCCCCACCACCGCCTTCACCAGCGGCCAGCGCGACGGCGGCGACAGCAGCTTCACTATCACCTGCCAACACGACTGCCAACCGTCAACATCCACCGTTACACATATTCTTTCACAATTATCTACATATAAGACTCTTTAGTGAAAAGTTGAGGTAACCTGCATACTCAAATTGTATGGTATGTGATGTTTGCCAATCGCCATATGGGAAGTATGGACAGTTATTTAAATCCTCCTTATTATTGAAGGGAGTTTCGAGTGTAATATATTCTGTTGATGGTAAAGTCGAGTGAAATAAACACATTGTCAAACAGTGGAACCCATTGAAAAAAAAAAAACTAATATGTTGTGCTGGACAAAGATGTATGACTGGGCAGAAAGTTTCGAGTTATTTATGTCATTTACATTTTTCCCACTGTAATTCAAGTGTAACACTCAAAACCAATTTTGATGGTTATTTGACTAAAGATGGACTTATTACATAATAAAATATTTGTTTTAAGAATATATAAAAATTATGATTTTTGTCATATGAAATCAATAAATTAAACTTACAGGCAATCCGTAGTGCAGTCTGACAGCATTCTGAGCCATCTCACTCTCAACGTGGCGAGAAGTGAGATGACGCAGAGCGCAGACGGCCGGTTCGGTGATCTCCTCGCGGTCGCCGGCCGAGACCACAGTGCGGACGAGCGCGTCCACGCCGCCGGCTTGGCATACTGTCACCTGGAGAATAATGATCGCTTTATATGTGACTTTTTCTTCCAATTAACTTGTTTCATTATGATGTAGCATTGGGTACAAAAAAGCCACAAAAAATCCAGATTTGTGTCAATCTTTTCCTTAACATTTAATAATTTATAGGTTTGTTTGTTGTGAATAAACTCAACATAGTAAGTGATGATATGAGTAAGAGCCTAGAAGGAAACTAGCTCTCTAGTGCAGCCGCCGGATTTCACCGGTAGATTCTTGGAACAGGTTAATTTTAACATAAGCCTGGCAGATAGATACCATAAAGTACTTTACTACTGTGCTGTGTTTTCTCACTATTTCCCTTCCCCAAAAGGAAAAGCTCATTGAATAATTCGAACCTGTGGCTTCACTCAACTTTTCATACAGTATTATAATTTTAATACATAACTTTTTAAGTGAAATTGAGTCCTATACACATAATTATTGGATTTAGATCAACAATCATTTGTGCCAAAATATAATTCTGTCGTGGGTAAGTAATTATAGTGTACCTTATTGCGTTGATTGTTGCAAGTCAAGTTAGACAAGATGCCCGCCGCGCATGTGACGATGTTCACGTCTGTGGATGCAAGCACCTGCACCAAGCTCTGTAGGAGAGCTTCCAATCCCTCAACCTGAAAATGTAATGCTATTGTTGTTAAATCCTTATTTAGATAAGAATACTAACAAAATTAATAATTTAGAGGAATTCATCACACCTGCATTCTTCTTATGCCAGTTGTGACAATGTAGTATGTTACACCTCATTCACAAAAATAAGCCTATATTTTTGGCCAACAAAATATATATGTAATCCGAAAGTCACTGGATAAGATAGATCTACGCGTTCGCCTGTGCGGGGTAGCACTTCTCATTACAGCTATTTGAATGCACTTTACCAGAATGAAATGTTATCTAATGTTGTTCAATGATAAAATTGCAGAAGGTTGCAATTTTAGGCAGGGGAGGCTTTACTTACAATACATACCTCAAGTCAGAGGGAAATTTTACATGAAAGGTTTTCATAATACATAATAATATCGTGATTGGGTTTAGTACTTAATCATGGTGTAGGGCAAAGTAACTTATATTAAATAATGTAGGTATCGTTTGTGAGATATGCTATCTAAATTAAAATATTTTCTATTTTAATTATTTTTACTTTATTTATTCTTGGCTGCTGAAACACCAACATATTATTTAATGATGAACTGGCAATATAAAAATATTCACTTAAATAAGGACAAAAGAACGGGAATAATATATTACCTTAGTAGCAGCATCAGAAAGATTCCTCAATGTCCAGAGACAGTTCTGTACAAGACGGCCGCTCGGGTTGCCGAGATGCATGGCCAAAGCTTGCATGCCGCCGGCCTCAACGATAGCTGGTTTGTTGCTTGAGCATACTGACAACACCTGATATAAATACCGTCAATTAATTATATTATTTGTTGACTTTTCACTTTGGTCTTTAGGCTTATATTTCTGCCAGTGAATTAAGTACCTTAATAATTATTCTGAGTAACAAAGGCAAACCACTGACTTCATTGCATGATATTGCTATGTTATTGATTCAAAGTTATCCTATTGATTTTGATCCAACTACTTTTTAAATTCTAACACACACAATACTGTACAATTAATATTACAAACATGCAAGTTGATATTTTTGTCCTATAACAGAGCAATCATTGAACTTGATTATTTGCACAGAGGAACTGATAGGATGGAGAAGAATATACTACTTTATATTCTAGAAACATAGGTCTAACTGTGGTAGACAACTAGTTAATTATAATGGTGTGTGCAACCCTACTATGCTCTGTCTAATTTAGGATGATAATTTTGACAGATCACGCCCAGGTAGTTTTGTATTTTTTCCGGTAACATGATACTTCAAATAATGTCGAACTTCATTGGTGGGTACCGCCAACTTAGTGAAGTGCCACGCATAATGAACAACAATAGAGTATTGAAAATCGGTTTTGATATAAAATGAATCAAACAATAAAAAAAATATATTTAGATAATTTTATACTTTTTGGTAACTTTGGTGGTTATTTGATATTTATTTTATCGCGCAATTACTTATTTGTAGAAATAACTATTATTTACCTACTGAATGAAAAAAAAAATCGGTGCTATGCTATATATCCATTGTCCGCTTGAGGGTGTAAGAGCTGTCATAGGGTAACACCTTAATCCCTTCCAAAAAAAATAACTGTATCGGCACGCAGTAGCCGTTTTGTAATCAGTACGAGTTCTGACGCCGTTAGTGCCTTGTATACGCTTCCATTCAGATTTTGTTAGATACTGTTTTTGCTATTTACCGTTTAAAATTCAACTCAATTAAAAGTCAACAAGAGTTTTTGTTATTTTGGTTACACAATGCCAAAAAGAACGAAAAAGACTGTTTTAAACAGCGAATGTCTTGAATTTGTGGTTCGATTGCAAGATTATTTTAAACGTGAATGCCAAAATGGCGGAAAATTTATTTATTTATTATTATTTATTTATTTATTAACCATGAAACTTACGTCTATCTTTACAGGCAAGCCTAATGCGACAGAGTAGTTGATCTTATTATCTATCTTATATCTAATCTATACTATTCCCAATATTACATTGTTTTCCTCTACAATCAAATACAACAAATTTAGGTACTGCAGAGGTAATAATAAGCAGCCTTTGTGAGTTCGTTCAGTGAACATGAGAACACATCAATTTGGTCAGACAGTGTGTTGAGCAGACGCAGCGCCCGCACGAGCGGTGCGCGCTGCAGCAGGTTAGTGCGCCCATGAGGCACCGCCAGCAGTGGCGGCCGTCGGCGACGCCCCACGTACTCATCCGGAACGCATAACTGAACTAGGACCGAGTCAAAATCGTCGTTGTTGGAGGGCTTACGAAAGCATCATCAGTCATATAAATAAATTGATGTGTAAAAAAAAAGTATAATTTGTTTTGTATTGTAATCGGACCACCAAGTTATATCGATTTCATGTTTTATGAGACTAAAATCGATGATCGCATAGGTTCTGTATCGATTATACACTATCACATCCTTTCTGTTGTCAAAAACCCAGCTGTCAAAATTATCATCCTAAATTAGACAGAGTATAATAATAAATTTTATGATACCAAACCTAAAAACGTAATCGTTTTTCATATTAGCCGCAAATTGAGATCAATATAATACAAACCTTCAAAACCCTTGATGTGGTCCAAAGCAACTTTTCGTAGTCGTAAGAACGCATGATGCGCACCAACTCGATAGGCCCTTGAGAAGCCAAAATAATCAATTTCGACTCCTGGTTCCCATATGCTAAAATCTGAAGACAATCAGTGACAATCGCCAGGAACTTCACATTGTTCCTTTGAAGTAAAGCCACCATTTTCTGCAAGCCTCCTGCCAGACGTACGGCCATCTTTGACCCATCTTGATGTAGAAGTAAGTTGTGCAGAGTCGTGATAGCATAGAAAAGAACTGATTCCACAGGGGAGCTCAGCAACTTCACAAGAGCGGGAATGCCTCCACTCTTGAAGATGGCGAGTAAACCTTGACGGTGGTGAGACAAATTATGCAAGGTTCCAACAGCTCCCTTAGTTGTTTCCAAGTCATTGCTGTTAGAGATCGCACGGACTAGAGCAGCAACCATTTGCGGCGAGTTCATGATGGCGTGACGAGAAGCCTCCTTCTTCGACAGCTGGTGTACCATCATGGCAGCTTGAGATACCACCACTTGGTCCTCATCATTGAGGAGCTTAATCAACTCTGGTATGGCCCTGAAAACAAAATTATCGATTGTAAGGAAATTTATGTGCTTTGGAATATTTTATAATTTATAAGCTTATAATGTAATAACTGAATCAATGAAAAATGCGGCAATATAACAATATCATAACGTGCCCATTGGGACCCAAAATAGGTGTCTTGACTACACATCAAATTTTTTTTATGGTTAAACATAGAAGAATTATGTTTATTTTTTATTGCGGAGGGCACTAATGTAAAAGTCACAGTAATGATGGTAACATACTACATTAGTAAGTTAGATATCAATGTAAGTGTAAAGTAAGTCAGTCAATAGAAACCATTGTACTCAAATAATTAGCGATCAATTGGCACCTTTGTAGATAGTATGCAAAGATGATGAAACTTAAAAAAATGTAGGAGCTACGTAGTTGTTAAAGGTAAAATAACCTTAATAGAAAATGTACCTGGTAGCCAAATCAGCGTCATCTTGATAGTTGATAAGGTTGACAACGGCGTGTTTCAACATCTGCGACGGTTCGGAAAGGCGCTGGACAGCAGTTGGCTGAGCTGGGTCCAGCTGAGTGGAGGGAATCTCGATACCTTCCTCTAGGGTCTCAGGGAACATAGCTGCGCGAACGCGCTGGGAACGAGTCTGAGAGAGTTGCTGGTTCATGTCTGAGGATGAAATAAAACAATTTAGGTAAGCCAACTAAGCAAAGCTACAGGAATGTGATTATTTATTTTCGGTGCAAATGATTATGCGATGCATATTGATTTTTTTTATTTTATTCTCATTCAAAAGTAATCTTTAGTTATAGTACTCTCTATAGTTGTCACAGTAGCAAATTTAAAACATACATCATAAAAAATGAACAGGCTACAGGTACATACCATCAACCTGCTCCTGAGTAAACCCTTGAGCAAATCCCTGATCCAGATCGAACATAAGCTGGTCTCCTTCCATCTCGTCATCTTCCTTGCCAGTCAGTGATGGCACCTATAGAACACAGAAACATAGTGAATCATATAATCTAATCAATTTGCTTAAAACATAATGAACATGTATATAAGAAATACGTCAATGTGACAAATATATTTCTTTTATAAATTTAATACAATCCTTTAGTATAACCAGAAGGTTAATTTCTCCAAAATAACTACAAGTAATTATTGTTATGTAAAATGAACATCAATATTTTGTGTTACATAAGATTAGAATCTAAATCTATTAAAAGATAAACTAGTTGTGAATAACTGAACTACACAGTATAGATGTTATCACACTATAGTAAATTGTTGATCAGTACTAACCTGGGTGGCAGCACCTGAGTTGATGCCAGAATCTACTAGGTAGGAGTTCTGCTGCCACATGAGCGTCTGCTGTTCCTTGCTCTGTGCCATTGGCACATCAGACCCACCATAGTTGCTGTGCGACACTGTTGGTGATAATAAAAATAAGTATAATTGTATCTGTTTCTGATTACGAGTCCTACTAACATTATAATGTAACTTCATTTGTTTGTACTTCTTATAAATCTATATATATAAAAATAAATCCCTATTTCCCTTGGTCACGGCATCACGCATGGACCGATTTCGCAAATTCTTTTTTTGTTGTGTTTGTCAGGAGATGGTTCTTATGAACGAAAAAATTAAGAAAGTTGCGTGGAAAATTAGAAAATTTAAGAAAACAAAACGACCATATTAACTTTTATAATGTAACCTTACCGCTGTAGACAATATAAACTCTTATAATTTGGTATTTGACATAAATGTCAGTCATTTGACAAAAACATTTAAAACAGAGGCATGGGTTGGAATTATATTGATAAATAATTAATTTATAATTTCTTCCTGCACATTTCACAGTTGATTCAATCAGAATATTTATGAATTTTTTTACACTTTTTAACACTTAAGTGTGTGTTCATCACAATTAGTTTAGAGCAATCACACCTCATATTAAAAGTAAAATTTTTGTGTACCTTAAAGCATTAGATTCATAAATACTATGTTTTTTGATTTTCTTTTAATAATCATACCAGTTCGAATTCAATATTCATATTTAAAACAGGACAACAACTGTCCGGTCAGCTGTTGAATATAATAATTGTAGTACGATAAATTTTCATGTATGGCGTTTAATAAAGTAAATATGGCACTGCTAGTTATAATATAATGACAGACCCTCCAATCGAGTTGTAATTTTTTGAATGGGAAATGCTTACAACTTGGGCTACTTTTTATCATAAGAAAGTGGGTAAATCCAGGGGATTGATGCTAGCATTTACAAACATATTCATTGAATCAGTATTGAAGTAGATGAGATTTAACGACTTTAATTCATACTAAGAACTAGCTATGTTTGGGATCATATCTGTGAAAAAATTCTGAGGATAGATATTTATATTTGATTAAAACAATAAAATGTGAAAGATTTATAATATTTTTTTTATTGCGCATTGTCTTATTCATTTGTTAGCGCACAAGGGTATTTATAATATAATGCATTTTTAAGGTTTAAAAATAGCACAACATTATTGATTCCTAGTTATTGCAATGCAGAAGGCTTTGTTATGACAAGTTTAAAGCATTTGTATGATTCAGCTGTTGCTCATAAATTTTAGAATTAGTTTTATAGGAATATCCATCATAACCAAAGATCAAAACTAATGAAGATAATGTTCTCTAATCCTAATACTTTGATATTTGGCACATGTAATTTTATTTTAACAATTTATGAGGTTTTTGTTAGATCAAAGAAACTGGAAATAAATTGTATTGTAGTGTAGGTTGAAAGTATCTAAATAATAATTTGCTTCATCCAATTATTTAAAAAACTCTGTCAAAAAAGAAAATTATCAGTAAGTTGAAGTCAATAGAGACAATACCTTTGGAATGAGTCACAAATTGACAATACATAATTGAAAACATAAGTAGAATGCACATATTTTACAACACATGTTTTAAGATCTATGCATTTAAGTACTTACTATTGCGACTCTGTGACGATGGTATCTGATAGCTCATGGTTCAGCGGATGCAATGATGCACCCTGCGCCTGCAAAGAAATAAAAAAACACGATGATGCGCCGTTCACTTTCCACCCCAAACTATCGATTCACGGCCATTTTAGAAGCAAAGAGTATACAGGATTTAAAATATTCACAAAATCGCATGCACTCGGACTTGTCTGCGCCCTATTTTATGCAATCGATGGCCCAAGTAACTGATTAAACACAAATAAACAAGCATTTCTTTGAACTAAATACCAATACCACACCCGTCCACATAAAATGTTCGGAATTCAATTGATTGCTCATAATTCAATTTTCGGTTACTTTAATGTAATAAAAGTAATCATTTAATAGTTACCTTAGCTGTGTAAGCCGCACGGATTTGATAAACCACTAATTAACAACAATATCAGTGAAAATGTATGCACAGCACAATGAATAAATTCACCACCGTCACAAAATAACTTGACATAACAATATGGCGCCCGTTCGGAAGTATTCGTTTACGATCGAATCGTTCCGTTAGCTATATGCTTATCTCTGTTACACTTACATACTACAAAATTATAGTGCTACTACTGTCTCTCATCAAAGTAAAAGTAGTACCAACCTAATAACAACATGTCAGCATTCCTTTATACACAGAATTGTATTGATTCTATTGATACACTATTTTTCAAATAAAATATAAAATAATGTCAAAGTCAATGTAATCTACACACAAAACAGCAAATTAGCATTCATCATTTATTTTTATTGTTTTTACGCAAGGGTAGTAGGTAATAGCAAAGGCTACCATACATATACCGGGTAGAAAGTAGTGGTATGTTCTTAGCCTCATATATTTCTTTGCGTCGCTCTACTGAAAAAATATAATTGTAGATTTATAAATTCCATTAAAAAAAAACACAAATATTATTAAGATTTGAGCTTCGAATAATACAAAAAAATGGCCTCTCGCCTAGATAATATTTCGAAATACAGCCGTTTCAATATATCTTTTAATGAATCAGATATAAATGTTTTCGTGAAAGATTACAAAGATCGCGTAATAAATGAATTGGCCGCCGAAGATGAGTCCTCGGCATCTCCATTAATTTCTTTTGGTGAGAGAAGGTTGAGCTTTATAGACAGAACATGGATGAATGACAACCAAAAAAGATTTATCAAAAACACTGAAAATGACCCCCTGGGAAGGCTAGATTTCTTATCTGAATGTGGATTTATAAATTGCATGATTTATACACCTGATGGGAGTTATATTATTGTTGGGCATTCTACTGGATTGATACAGGTAATTAGGTTAAGTCGCTAAAACCATGTAAGTATAGTTTCCTACATACCTATATAATAAATAATAAATACTATAAATGTATACGCTTGGGTGCTACACAAACCACTGCGTTCACTCTTTGAATTATTATGATTGTTCACCGTATCTCTCTAGGTTTGGTTGTCGCGATATAGTTCCTATTTAAATAGTAGTAGTTACCTATCATACTAACTTTTTGTCAGACCCAGTAGGTACATCGCATTTTGTCAAGATTTTTGCAACCATTTATACTTACTTACAACTTTTCAAAGTTCAGTTCAGTATAATTGTTGGTAGAGTCAGTTTTTATCACTTTAATTAAGGCAATGAATACCTAATAAGTAATAAATCAAGTAGGCCTCTAATTAAACATGGAGGAACAAAATGAAATTCTCGCGGAATTTGCAAAGAATATTAAAACATATTTTCACAATGAACAGTTTCCGAAAATTTGGTACCCAATGTTTTTCAAAGGCAAATTAAAAGAGCGTAACCGTCTATCATGGGTCAAAGAGAATTATGAAAAGTTTTTAAAGGGCACACCAAATGATATTGTTTATAATAGATGGCTATTCTCTGAAATGGGGGCTATCACAACGTTGGAATACTCTCCAAATGGATCTCATATTATTGTTGGACATTCATCTGGCTTGATTCAGGTATAAATTGTATTAGTCTAACTATTGTTTTAGTAAAATCTACGATCAAGTAAAATACCTAACTTTTAAGGTCGTGTTCTAATATGGAATTACATTTACTCACAAATTCACTCACACCTTGCCACGAACGATATAACTAGCCCCATTCCGTCGTGACTAAATATAGCCATCACATCGATAGACACCTAAAATAACGAAAGCTTCGACATTTCCTTAATCCACGCTCTCGTACCCACGTTATATCCGAACTTAATAAACATCAAGGTGGAAAATCTTTGAAGAACAAAACTAATCATAGAACCATCACTTTTCCTGATAACTTTGAAAGTATTCTTCATAAGTTTCCTACTTTCAATGAAACGGTTTCATGTTGGAGTTTTGGGTATCCTATAAGGCAAGGCGGAAAGATAAGATTTTGAAAGTTGTTTTTGGTAAATGAGTTCTTGTATTAAGCAGATAATTCGACGAATCATCTACGTCTAGGAGCTTAATAATTTTACACTTGATATTACAAGTATTTTTATTAATTCACAAACAATATTTTATTCAATTTTAAAATCTACTATCTCTATCTTTGTTGATCTTATAAATGTTATAATGAATTTAAGCTCAATTTTATATTTATAACTACTTTGAACTTTCAAACGATAAGAAAGCGTAACAGAATTATTGTTCATAAAATAAAATAGTCCAAGCGCTGGGTAACGAATTATTTACCAGTTTAATGCTACCGATTCTATAAGGTAATTATTATTATAGATGCGCCACGGCACTACTGGAACAGTCATCTGTACATTAAGACACGTGCAGTTCCCACCGAAGCCAGTCTATGCTCTTGAATACAGTAAGACTGAAGAACGAATATGCTATGCTGCTTGTATGGACGGAGTCGTTTATAGGATTGAAATACCACATGTAAGTAAAACTAGTAGGATGTCTTTTATTTTACTAGCATTGGGGACGTGAGAGATACAAAAGTCTACTATTTTTGGATACTATTACCTAGTTCTTGTAGTAAAGACATTGTGACTCTAATATGAAAGAAAGAAAGAACGAAACAAATTTATTTGTGACAAGGGGAAAAAATAACACAAGAAAAAAAAAGTTAAATAATAATATATGGAAGCAAAGACGCATACAAACTATATTAATTCCAATGATTACCTACTTCGTCTCGGGAAGGACTACCGCCTTACCCATTTCCGCCATGAAGCAGTAGTGCACTTGTATTACTGTGTTTCGGTTATTAAGGTAAGAGGGCCGGTGAAATTACAGGCACATGAGACTTAACAACTTCATGCCTTAGGAACGACAATTTACTGGCGATTCCCTGTTGCAAATGTCTTTAGGCGGCGATCACCGTCTGCTTGTTTGTCGGCCTAAGTGGTATAAAAAAAAATAAGAGACAAATTCACTACCAATTAACACGGTCTCATTCATCAGTTGGACTGTCTGTTTATCGCCCCATTGGTATTTAACCTTTTGCGTTATTGTAAATTTAGGTTGAAATTAATAATAAAACGTGCACAATTTTTTATTACCCCGAAATATAATATGCATAACATTTACACATTTGCATACACAAACATGGTAGTAAATAAAAATAAACAGAGGAACGAAAACAAAAGGGTATTTACAATGTTTTCATATTTCTACCACTTCAGGTTCATTTAGGTGCCTGCCAGGGCTATCCAATTCAGAATGGTGAATTATTAATGCCAAGTGAAATATTCGATGTGTTTCATTTCCAACAGTTTGTAGGGATATTGCGAATAACGGGACGCGCTCGGAGCGAAGATTAAAATGTTATCTGCAATTCTCGAAGGTTTTAACGGCCTCGTAGTCAAGTACAATGTTTGTAGGTAGGTACCTTGAACAAGTTGAACAATGATCTATTGTATCTTATATTAATAATATTATATGATATATAAGTTTGTCAGTATGTTTGTTTACTTAGGTACTCAACTCCGTGAAGGCCGAAAGATTTTGAATGAAATTTGACAATCAGATAGAATTTTCTCATTCATATTCTCTTTTATACCACCAATGGTTGTAACTAGTTCTGTATACGAATACAAAGTATTCTAGGTTGTTAGCTAATTTTTTACCCAATTCTATCAACATTTGATAAGACGTAAATAACATACAGTCAGATCTATCTCACGCTTCAATAGTTATGATTAAATTTAGGACGTCGATATTACTTTTTATTCTTTCATTACATTTTCTTCCCGTCAGTTGGTTTCGATAGAATAAAGCCTAAATGTTACTCCAAGCTAAGCCTTATATATACACTATGTACAGTAGGTACACTATTTACATACAATGTATGAAAACAAAATTCGGATTTATGAGACAAATTTACTACAAACGTACACGATCTATTGTATGACTTTGGAACATGGGTACATTTGTCTTTCTATTTTTAGATAACAACTCCATCGGATGATCCTCCTGAGTATTGTATTCGAGCTGATCCAGCATTAGAGTGCCTCAACATGCAATACTATGGAGCCCCTGGAATATCCTCATGCTCCACACCTTTTATCACTCGTAAGTTTCAAAGTTAATGAAACAATGAATCAGAGCCTAAAGAAATGGGTGGGATTAAAAACAAAAGGGCTATTTATTTGCTTCCATTTATTTCGGTTGTTTAATGTACCGATGACATTTCGTACCTTACTTTATAATAATTCCATCACTTACTACTATATAATAATATGTATTTATATTGGTAGTCAAAAACCTAGATGTAGTACAGCGCCACCTATTTACGCGAATCAAAACCGTTTCAATGAAAAGCCACTTGTGTGGTGATGTGTTCGAGTTTTTCATATTGTATCCTACTAATATTATAAATCCGAAAGTTTGCGATGTACGGATGATATTGACGGCCCTGCCTGCCAAACCGATGGTCGCGGGTTCGATTCCCACCCAGGACAAACATTTGTGTGCATGAACATGTCTGTTTGTTCTGTGTCTAAATGTAAATATCTATGTAAGTATGTATTTAAAAAGGGGTATATCAGTTACCTGTAGCCATACTACAAGCAGTACACTCTGCTTAACTTGGGATCAGGTAACCATGTGTGAAGAATGTCTTGGGATATTTATTATTTATTGTTACTCTTTCACACAAAAACTAACGAACAGACTTGGATATCTATATGTTTAGGTAGTATTTAGATGCCTAGTTTCATAGATAGAAATAACATCGATATTCGTAGATAGAGCATGGCTAGAATAACATATAGAATATATATACACATCGGAAACGCGGCTGAAACTGCGAGGACAGTCTTGTATATACCAACATTCTTGTTTATATAAATATATAAAATAAAATACTTTATATACTTAAATAAGCAAGATGGTGTACAACATACAGATAAGAATATTCAGTTCACATTTTTTTTTTCTCTCTTTTTATCTGCCATCGGCTCTTCAGCCATTATCAGATGTGTTCTGGGACGAGGAGATTTAGGAGCAGTTCCATTGAGTTGCCCTAATTACTGTTGATGAACTTCTTAGTTCCTCTGATCAAGCGAGAGGATATCCCATCTTTTAAGGCGTTTTATTGTGCTTTGGTCATTCAGCAGATCTTTAGCCAAAGCGTTAGTGTGCTTGTTGAGTCTTTCCTTATACTTTGTGCAGTAGTTGTTAACAGTTACAGTGTGACATATAGAATTAATATTATTGAGAAAGAATAACAAAAGATACCTATGGCAATTGATTTTATTATTCCCTTTGTAACAGAGCGGTCCCCGGCGCTTTCTCTTGGGATAACTGCTGACCAAACGAAGATGATTGTGGGCTACGCTGACACCTCAATAAAATTATACGACATGGAGACCCAAGAAGTTAGTTAAAGCTGAAAGTGTTGCACTATTTTTAAAGAGACATGAAAAAAACTTAACAAGTGCGAGTTCAACTTGTTACCCTGTCCGGTAAATTTGGACGGACATGCAAACTCAGGAGTGATCTTATAAGGGCTTCGGGTATTCGGACGTTTGGATCCCAAAAAGAAACAATTTTAATTTTAATTATAAAAACTACAATTACATCAGAAGTCTGAATGAAAAGTGAACCTTTTATTAAAACAAATTATTGTATTATACCTAGTTAAGTAAAATCCCTGTTGAAGAAAACTCTACACTAAATTTTCTAACTTAGAGTTTATTTTTCGAGTTAGATCACCATACTTTACAAAGCGAAACGGAGTTGATTGTTCGGTGGCTTGTTACACATTTTTCAGACATACGGTTTTCATCATAAACAACTTTTAAAACTTAGTCTAGACTTGATCACTCAGTGTAACTTTTTTATACATTTAAATGAACCAGCAGCATAAATAGACTAATAAAATAATAATTTCACTAAAATTTCTTGACTATGGCCATTATAGCAAGTACGCACAACTTTCTCTAATTAGGTAAGGCAACTGTACTTTAAAGCTAAAGTCCAAATTAGTCCATAACCTTATACAGCACGTGCCACGTGTCATTCAAGGCGGGCAGACACAGGTGTGACCTGGACAAGGTCGTAGCGGTTCACAATAATGTCGAAAAGTAGGTAATATTATTTTACTAACCTCGTTTTGCTATGATTTCTTAGGGACATTCTTTACACACATCTGATCGCAAACTACGCGAGCTAGTAACTATGGAAACTGGGTAACTAAAATACTACATTTTTCAAATAAACTTTCTTAAATTCTCAATAAATACTCGTAATGGCATTTATATTTACCCTATATATTTATATACCTTATAGTTATAGACACAGAACAAACAGACATGTTTATGCACACAAATGCTTGTTATGGGTAGGAATCATAATTACTCCTGACGTGGCAGTCAGATTCTCTAACCACTGCACCAACTTTCACATCAACACATTTTTGCACAAGAACAACTGATACATTGCTGAATCAATCTCCTTTTCTTGTCTTAAAAGCCCTCACAGACGTACGTAGAAGAGCTTAATAAAGTTTCAACTTGATCGGATGGATTGTATAGCACGCCTAAGAGACAAACATACAAACATTGCTATAGATAACATACTCGTTCTATTTGCATTAGGTACTTACAATGAAAATAAATTTGCCATTTAATATGCATAGGTACACTAGTATCTACTACATTACATGCAGATGAGACTTGTAAAGTGATATAGGATTCTTCTTTGTATGTTTTACAGGATTTACGTTCATTGAATATTTTATTATACTCTGTTTATTTATGATCTTGTTCATGTTACTTAAGGGTTGATATGTGTTTTATTGATAGTCTATAAATTGACTAGTCGTTTAGCAGTTTGAACTGGCTACATTTACTGCATTATAGACAAATATTTTAGTTGTAATTAGCATTTAACATATTTATTTATTTATTGAAAGAAATAAACAGTCATACACAATAAATCGGCCTTATTTTAAACTTAAAACAGACCTTCAGTTTCCTGTTTTCATGAATTTAAAATTATTCTTATGAGCTCACATATTATAGTTCTTGCATGTTAACAAGTATATATTAAAAAAAGAAACAAGAAATACAAAAATAAAGAACACAAATAGATAGATTTAAGGATTAATTGAAAGCCCTTTTCAATGATGTTTCTGTGCAACAGAAAATATCTATACCTATTAAATTATCATGTAAAAAATATTTGAAATTTTAAATTTAATATTCATCTAATACCTCGTTAACAGCTAACTCTTATCTTTACGGTTCTTCATAATAAAAATAAATTAGAGCCCACTTTATTTTTATCGGACAATCAAATTTTATTATGTTTATATTGTGTGCATATAGAGCAAACGGTATGGCTTAACAAGCATATCGTTTGGTTAATATATAATACTATTGCAGACATGGTAACGAGCGTTATATCATACGCATAAAAAGATAAAAGTGAAGAGTAGAAACAAAAGATAAGTACAAATAATTTAAGCCTACACCAACCGCGGATTACGAGTTAGCGTAAAATGTAACCTCCACTAAAATGTTACAGCCTAATCTCAGTTTATAGCTGCAATAAATTCAACATTGCTGCATTGCTTTACGAGGTCCTTGAGAGTCCTTGGTCCTTGTAAAAGTAGGTCGGTGGTCAAGAATCTCGTCGCAGCTATGATAGATATAAACTTGTCTGGATGTCAGTATAATTTTTTTTGTACAATGCATGTTTACTGCCTACGTCATCGCAAACTGAAGAAAGAGATTTGTACCGTCATCAAATTGTATTCACTTCCAGATCCTTTGCTGATAATCACCAATATTAGATTGATATCAAATAAACGTTTTAACAAAAGATTAGATTTACGAAAAAATCATATCTAGTAACTAATACCGCTGGATCTCCTTTTTTCTCAAGTCCCGAAAAAGAAAACTCAGCAGGAAATCGACGTGTTTCGCTTTAACACGATGCAAGAGTTTGGGACTTAACAGAGGGATCCAGCAGAATTTGTTACTAGATATTTGTTTTTTATATAATCTTATAAGTAGATTTCCGCCACACCTGAGCTGGGTCAATTAGTTAGTTTAAACAAAAATACATATTTAACATACCTATCCACGTGCTAAACTTAGACCTTAAAGAGTTCCACAACGAGCAGTCGTGGATGAATAACGTGTTATCCAGAATTTCTTTGATCTAACATTCGGGCCACCAGGTTAACCTGGTCTCCAAACTTCAAAACTAACAAAGATCTTCTACCATGTCGCTTTGTGGTACATACATAGCCCTGATTTCCTTATCCTTGAGAGCTTTTCTAATAAATTGGCAAGCATTCGGCTCAAATTGGCAAACCATCGAAAAATATTGAATTCTTACAGAAGTTTGTTGGGTAATAAAATATATTTCTAAATTCTATTTAAAGTTTGGCTTGTTACAGACAATTCTGACGTACAAAGTGCACAAACTGCGCTTGCAGTTCATTCCGAAGAAACTGCAGCGCATACATTTCGGTCAGGTGTGTGCAGTGCGGTGTCACTCCCAGAAGGTATTCACGTTTGCCAGCGGTGCTTGGGATAAAACTTTGAGGGTATGTTGAACTATTCTATTAATTTACTATATATTATCTTGTGACTTCACCTGTAGGATCTTATTTATACCGGTATTATAACATAGCAGCGGGAATAATGTAGTTTTCTATAATAATTGAAAAAACTGAAATCATTTGAGTATTTCGGAAATTACTGAGTAGTAGAGTTCTTAGTGCAGAGTTCGTCCGGGAAAGTACTACCACCTTACCCATTTCTACCGTGAAGCAGTAGTGCACTTGTATTACTGTGTTTCGGTTAGAAAGGTAAGTGGGCCGGTGAAATTACAGGCACATCAGACTTACCATCACCCCGTCTCAGGATTGACAACGCATTGGCGATGCTCCTGGTGTTGCAAATGTCTATAGGCGGCGGTGACCACTTACCATCAGGTGGATCGTCTACTTGCTATCGAATTTAAAGTTAATTTTAGTGGAATTTAAAAAAACAATTAAAAACCCGCTCACTGCCACGCCAAAAGTCTTGAGTTTGATTCCCTCCCATGTTAAATCGTGTACCTACATACGTGTAGGTTATTTAGTATTTAAGCCGGATATCCCTGACTTATTCATTCATCGCGAAATCTCGCAAATCCTAAGCCCAAATACTTGAAGTCCACTTTGAAAGTATTTCAGGCGATTCCTCCTCTATGGGCATAAAATATGAGATTAAGTGTTGTACAGTAATTTCGTTAGATTGCAGGTTCCAATTCCATGCAAAAAACTAGTGGAACATAAAATTATTAATAACTTAAAAACAATTCTTCGGTAATTAAATAAAAAGGTTCTTGTAACAATATACATAAGATCTGAAATACAATTATTTAATTAAATGTACTCTATTGATCGGATAAAATTATCCACACCTGGAATTTATTTTCAGCAGGTTTTTTTTTATTATTTTGCATTTTCATTATGATTTGATGCACGATAACTTTATTACTTCAAACAAAACAAAGTTCAACATGAAAGAAATTTTAATTTAAAATGTTGATGCATCATGAACACAACACAGTCGTTTAATTCTGACGCACACATTTCACCAGACCTCTGGTAAAGGTATAATTCCTAAACAAAAAATGGAACTGCACTGAACATTTCAAAACAAAGTCCTGGCGTAGTTTAGTGGTCGTCACGCCTATTAACAGAGAACAAAGTGCGGCTGTGCTTCGTTCACTCTACGCAAACCGGGCTAGTTACTGGTGCATGCTTACTATACTAACGGCACGCTATGATGGCCGTTTTGACATTTCAGATTGTCATAAGAAAAGAAACTGTTTTACTTTGGAATAAGGTTGACTCCAATCATCATTCAATTAGCTGTTGGATCAATAGATGCATCTTATGTCTAATGGAATAAAGGTTATTTTTCTTTGTCATTGTTAAACGTCAAAACGGCCATCATAGTGCCGCAAGTTTAATCATTGGTTAATGTAAACAACATTTATAAACAAAGTGTGTATGCAATTTTACATGCTATTGGCACAGGTTGTGGTTTCGATTCCAACCCAGTAAAAACATTTTTGTGCATGAATATATGTTTTGTGTCTAGGTGTTGGTAAGTATAAGTAGAAGTGTGTTTATGAAAAAATTGTATAGGTATGTTGTTTAAGAATTATCTAGATTCCATTGTAAGTACACGCTCCGTTAAGTTTAGGTTCAGATAGCCGTGTGTAAAGAATGTCCCAGGATATTTATTTATTTAATTCAATTTCTGTGCCAAGTAAAAAACGGATATCTACATACCAAACTGAAACAGCAATTTAATATCACTCTTATTTAGGTATATCTTGTTTCATTGTTGCATACATTTAAACAAATTATAATTTCCTGAGTGGAATCTCAATATTAATGTACAAATATTAAGTACCTGATAATAAATTCTGTCTATAACTTGGGCTGGTCACATCTGCCGTAGAACCGATAACCGTTGGGGTAGACGTGTTCTAGAGTGGAGACCACGGCTCGGTAAACGTAGTGTAGGGCGCCCTCCAGCTAGATGGAGCGATGATATACGCAAGCTGGCTGGCAGCGGTTGGAAACAAAGAGCTGAAGATCGAGCTCAGTGGCGTGCCATAGGTGAGGCCTATGTCCAGCAGTGGACGGAGATAGGCTGATGATGATGATGATGATGATAACTTCGCAAGGTTCTCGTTAGTACTTAACAGCTTGATAATATTCTCTGTACCTTGTAATATCGCTCACTCACAGCTTTACAGTTGTCAACCTATAAATTGTCTTTGTACCTGGTGATATTCAGTACTCAGTACTCCGAGTACGTGAGTGAGTAACTCAACTTGAAACTTGTAAACATGTACTGAATAAAACATAGCGGACAACGACCGCGTACAGACTCAAAGCGTCTCTGTCGAGATTAAAATATTTCACTCGGCGGTTAACTGCTCAAATTATTTATTATGCGCTCCTTTTGAACGTTTACCAGTCAGTGCAAAGAATTGCATCCCATTTATGTAAAGCATTAATGGAACACAATGGATTGCAGCATGTGTAATTTGATGGCTTCACTATAAAATATCCTGTTGAAAAAGCGTGAGTTTTCATACTTTTTTTATTCTGTATAGAGTCAATAATTATAAATATCCCCAGGAAATTCTTCACATATGGTTACCTGTTCCCAAACTAAGCAGAGTGTACTGCTTGTACTATGGCTACCAGGTAACTGATATACTAGATATACCTCAACCAGGCCAGTTGGCTTGGTGGTTAACGCTCTGACTGCCAAACCTAAGGTCACGGGTTCGATTCCCACCCAGGACAAACAATTGTGTGCATGAACATGTCTGTTTGTTCTGTGTTTGGGTGTTAATATAAGTATGTATTTAGAAAAAAATTTAGTATATGTAGGATATCAGTTATCTGGTTTCCATAGTACAAGCTCTGCTTAGATTGGGACCAGATGGCCGTGTGTAAAAAAAAAGAATGTCCCAGGATAGTTATTTATTATCTATTTATATACATCCATTTATATACATACATTATATAGATTTTTAAATACTTTTTTATATAGATGTTTGTGCACAACCCGACACAGAACAAACATACATGTCCATGCACACGTTTGTAGGTGGGAATTGAACCTACGACCTGCGGTTTGGCAGTCAGGGTCTCTTACAACCAAGCCAACTGGCCCGCCAGAGTTGTTTGACCACACACTCAATTTCACCGAGGTTAGCGATGATGTGACCGAAGGTTGTTGCACTTGAAGTCTAGATGGAGCTAACTGCAGCATGTGCAGTTGTCGGAACACACCGATAGGTGCATGGGGACAGATTTTCAACATGGGGGTAGTAGCTACAACCCTATATCACAAAGTACCCTGTGGTATATACTCAATGTTATGGTTTCCTCCCTTCTCTTTCGCCGAAAGCTGAAACTCATTATAAGATTCGAAACCACGACTCTCGTCACGGCATTTGACGTCATAACAAACTGAACTATTACCGTCTTGAAAGGTTTTAACTACAATGTTAGATTTATGAATAGGCAAGGCATATTTTATAGGCACTTTTAGGCCTTTTACTTATATTAGGCAGCAAAAAGAACATGACAGATTGTTTTTGTTTTTTTTTTATTTGCAGATGTTTACTTTGATTTACATTATATAACTGTTTATTACATAATAGTTATTTTTTTAAATGTTTCACTCCAGGAGTGCCGGCAGAAGGGAAAATTTGAACTTTAACGTTGTGCATTTTTACCGTCTTATCCGATCAGGTCACGTGTCCTTACGCGTTTAATATTTTATACCCATCCCAAGAAAAGTGCTCAACGCCGCTAAAGAAGTTTGCACATAAAAAAAAAACACGTGTGTTTCTTCAAACTTATAGTTTTCGTATTGTATATTTGTAACTTCAATACAATAATTGTCATCATCATAAAACATACTAGCAAATTGTCTTGTACTTCTGGTATTCTTTTATGCATAAGTTTCCAGAACCTTATTTGGGACAAATGGTACTATCGCATGTTTAGAAACCTAAGTTCATACTTGTCATTAATCTGAATTCCAGTAGGTTTTATGGTGTATCAATCATTTATTCTTAACATAGAAAAACATAATAAATCTGAATATACAAATAAGTAGGAAAATACTATGTAGGAAATGAATAATAGTTTAAATGTAACTATACAAAAAGTTTCTAAAGCAACTAGAGAAACAGCAATTAGTTGAGCCAACATGCTACGCAATAATTGAGAGCATAAATGAAAAGTAAACAATGAAGTTGGCAGAACAGAATTTCCATCTTAACACGAACAACAAGTCTTGTATTATTTCCGAAGGTACATTAATAATTCAACCCTACATTTCTCTGCTTTGAAATGTTGATCGAATGTGTTGAACTTCATTTGGGGTAGTGAGGACATTGAGTTTTAGAAATTATTTACTTTTTCTTTTTTAGATTTGGGACACAAGATGCAAGGTTGGATGTGTCATGACTTTTGAAGGAGTTGATATTTGCAGTGACAGCATTGATTTAAACGTAAGTACATACTTATTGATTTTTTAAGGTACCAGCTTCAAAATATATCCAGTTTAGTTTATACAGTAACATATTTAAATGGAAAGATTTTTGTAAAATAGACCTAAGATATTTACGCAAGGGTTTCTACGAAAGGTTTCCCTCGAACGTATAAAGGAAAACACGAACTCAATTATTTCCATCGTAATCTCGTGGGAATATCGTAAAATCCTATCTTAGTTTCCGGGAATTCTGTTCTCATTTCATCATTCTGGTATCATCCTATATGTATCGGTGTCAGTCATACCATGTGTGCTCTTGATGTGTTTGAATGATTATGTTCGTATTTATCCTGCTGTGGTGGTTCCAGGTTAATTAAATTCCTTTCATTGAAATGGTTTTACCACCTTTGTAGATGTGGTTGTATATTTGCTAATATAAACTGTAGTCTCCACGAATAAAATGAAATTTGAATTAATAACAAAATCAAATTGGAAAGTCATTCGTTCTCTTTGATGCGGCCAAAACCATAGTATGAGAGCTTGTATTTCCAAAAGTTTTTAAAGTATATTAAGCCTTAGATAGTGTTTTCTCAGAAAAGCTTGAGAAGGAATATGGACCTAGAACTAATCCTAGACTTGGGACTATTATTAAGTTACTTGAAAATGTCTCCAAAGGCCTCTATGGTAAAATATTGCGATTCTTTAATTTTCTTAACCTTGTTTTGCAATCATTTGGGAACGCCGTATTTATGCTTTCTGTATTTTCGGTGGATTAAATATTTCAAGAGATTTGGCCGAATTATTACGGCTGGCCGCCTGCCTGAGTCCAACCCTCTTTGGGAATGCTTATGTTGACATTTGGTGCAAGGCAAAGTGCACGTGTTTATCGGTACACTCTTTAGTCGCCTCTAACGGCACCCTAGAGATGAGTTGGGGTGGTTTGGAAGTACACCTCGCCGCTATCGCACATATTACGTTGAAAGGAATAAAAATGCATTACATCTTTTAGCCTTTCCACTTTGCCCGTATGTAGAAAGCAGCAATACGATGGACTTTTTAATTAAAAACTCTTGCCTTTGTCGTGCAACAACTTGGTAGTGTTTCATCTACAGCTTTGTCGTGCTTTGAACCTCGTTATGAAGTTTGATGCTCCATAGTTTGTTCTTAGCCTTTGAAGAATATTATTGTAGGTGCTTTACAGTACTTTAAGCTCGTAAAGTATTTAAACTTTGGCGTGTATTTAGATACATATGTGCACTATGTTTTATGACGTACATCAAGATATGAATATTCGTTTTTTAGTTGTTCGTGTATTTTTACGAATAGAATAAAAACTGGAAGTAAAGAGTTCTATTGAGAAAGAAGTGGCAATAGAGTTTAATTTCCCATTTTTTGTACTATGTTTAAAGCCATCGTCTACAATTCACTGCATTTTTAAGTGCTATTCTGTTCCGTTTCAAAACGATATTTTCGATTGAATGATTCCATCTGAATCCGTTAAACATTGGGGGCAGATTAAAACGGCGTTTCTATTTCTGACGCTCCACGGTTCACTTGATAGACATGTTCGGGAATTTATATTTTTATCATTCATAATTTACACACTTTTTATTTTGTAATGTTCGAGGGAAATTTTAATTTACTAAACACTCGAGCCATAATAATTGTCATTTTTGGAAATTAAGATACCAACCAACAAACAAAATAAATTACACATTACATTAGTTACAGGCCAATTGGCTTGGTGGTTAGCGACCCTGACTGCCAAGTCGAAGGTCGTGGGTTCGATTCCCACCCATGACAAACATGTCTGTTTATTCTGTGTCTGGGTATAAAATCTATATACCTATCTATGTATTTAGAAAAATGTTAAAGTAGTATATGTAGTATATCAGCTATCTGTTTTCCATAGTACAAGCTCTGCTTAGTTTGGGATCAGATGGCTGTGTGTAAAAGAATGTCGCAGGAAAAAAAAAGAATAAAAAGTTGATTCAAACGGACAAGCCCTGGGGTCAGGTCATCATCATGCCTACCGGTTGTTTCAAATCATTTGTCGTCGGGGCAATATGTATGTAAACCTACTTGGACTTTGCCATTTGGTGCTACTAATTAAAAGAAATTTAGAAATACGAACGTGAAATAATATTGACGATAGCACATTTAACTCAAAGCAACCTTATTTTATTTTTATAAACTGCAACTGCAGCTATCATCGTTTTTTTAATTTTACGTTTGAATTAAGCGAACAGATATGCAAAGCTGCAATTTTATAGAGTAAATAAAAAAATATATTTATTAAATAGTAGCTGTCTCCCGCGACTTCACCCGCGGGATGTAAGCATACATATAAACCTTCCTCTTGAATAATTTTGTTTTATGATGAAAATCGCATTAAGATCCGTTGCATAACTTACAAGATGTGAGCGTACAAACGGTGGAAGTGACTTTGTTTTATACCATGTAAAGATTAGGTGTTAACTTATAGAAAGGTGCTCTCAACACCTAAAGTAATAGTCGTAATATCATCAGAGGGATCAATGCATCGCTGGCAGCTGGCAGCCCACAGAAGCTCTGACAGTCTGGGACTTGGTTGCAAGGAAGAGACTGAACGTGATCAGGGTACAGAATCGTCGACCTGATGTGGATGGCGAGTACATCTACGCATGTAGATATTGGAACTCTACTGATGTGAGTAACACGATAAGACCCCTTATTTCTTCTTGTCATGATTATCATCAAACTAAATTAAACTCTATAATAACTGGAGAATAGCTTCCAGAACTAAGAAGCGAATCGTGATGGAGTTGATCAGAAGAATTAGCTAATAATACATACATGTATTGTATATGTATATTCAATCAATCACGTCAATGAAACTGAGGTAATTCTTCTGATCCACTTGATCACGCTTCCTTGTTCTGTAAACTATTCTTCAGGGATCTCCTTAGCCAGGCCATAAATTCATGCCATTTATATATGTGTCTCCTACATTCATATTAATAAGGCCTTTAATGATCGTTATATGGTCATTTCATTATCAGCGATGAAGACGTAGACTACAAAGTAACCTTGTGAGCCGGTATTAGGTATACGATGTGACACATCAATCATTAGTGCCTCTGAAGTCCTGTTTTAATCAATATATTACATTTCATTTCATAATCATTTAAATCGTTCTTCCTTGGATTCAACTTCATGTAATTTTTTTTTTCTTTGTGCTTTAATTTGACCACTTTGCCATGGTAAATATGTTGATGTGATTGAAAGTGCACACAAAGCATAGAAACTGCCAGAATACCATTGGTAAATGCTTATACAGATCACGGTGTCTTGCCTTTATCTAACGCCAATATAAAAATTAACACTCAGAAATATGTATTACAACTAGGCTAAAAGTTTTTAGTTAGATATATATTTAAAATAAATGTCCACATGTTCATGGCCAGTGATACCTGCTCGCACAGTACTCGTATTTGGTTAGAAAATACAATTACCGCAAAATAAACCTGAGCTTTATTCGGGAGCATCGTTCTCCGGCTGTCAGAAACAAATGCTACTTCAAAGATAACCGTGAACTGTAAATAATATTTTTACAGAAATATTTAATGGATTGTGATTGAAAATCAGGAAGCTATTTTAAGACTACAAGTATTTCATTATAAAAGCCAAAGTTTTCATATTATCTTCAAACAGAGAACTCAGTGTTAGCTGGAAACTACTTGGGAAAATATATTTCCTATAAATTATAAAACTATTTAACGTCCATTAAGAACTGATTTGATTTAATATATTTTTTTTTGTATTTTCAAATAGCAAATCTGTACTGTACTATATTATTAATTATTGGAAAAGTACACCTTTTATCAGCTTTATTTAGATTAGATTTTCTAGATTGTAATCTCTAGAACTACGGCAACAATTTGAAAAATGGTCTCATTAGTAGAAACTTATATTGTTCCGGATAAACAGCTAAATAATAATCTCGGGAACGTGGAGCGAAAAGCTACCTTACTAATAAAGAAACATGTATACTTTTCCCTCACACAATATTCTTCTTGTTTCAGTTCAACCGCAAAGGCAAGTATGGAATCATTGGCGGCAGTGGTACCAACTGTGTGGAAGTCATCAACCTTCACAATAGGTACATAACCTGCTCATATCCAGCGGCTGGCACCGTCCTAGCAGTTACCAGTTACCAGGACCGCATAGCTTTCGGTGGTACAGCTCCAATTTTCAACATCGTATCGTTTCATGACCCGAAACATGAGAAGGACATGTATCAAAAGGAAGAGGAGCCTGATGACTATTTGACCAAACAAACAATAACAGTTTACGAAGATATTAACAATGATAACATAAGTACTTGATTCATTGAACATTATCCAGAAATCGAAAATCTCTCGTTTTCCGCGACTGCGAAGTCTCACAGAGGTCGTGCGAGTGCAACGAGTTCTCAATTTGCCAACTTTCCAAAAATGGCAAAAACTTTGGAGTGATGTAGTTTTAGTATTTTTTTAAATAACTTTTTTAATTACTTGATTAGTATGATATTAAAATCTTTTAAAGTGACTCATATTTTTAAAATGGAAAGTTTGGAAGCCTTAGAACTTATGATAAGTGAAGGGTTTTCAGCAACTTACAAATATATTGTCATGCGAATAAAAAATGTTAATGATGATGATACCTCGCATTACGACGACACGCAAACAGGCCATCACCGACAGAAGTAATCTGTTTCAATTTACCAAAGAGATATTCGTGACCATTACGCATCGACGTAGTCACCAATTCGACGGATCGTTCACACCGTCATAACAATTTACAAAGCTTGTTTTTAGCCGAATTGGAACGCTACTGTCATAACCGTAACCATTCAAAACATGGCGATATTAACAATACCGAATTAAAATCCTGAAAACAAATTTGACAAGTTTTCCCGCAACAAAAAATAAACAATCGACTAGCTCGGGCAACATTGAAAAATTAGAGTCGGCATTGCGAATTCAGCCGAGACTACAATGGGGAACAAGTTGCAATAGAATTTAAATAAAGAAAGCGTTCCCTACCAGCGCGAACTCGTGTGCGGGGCGTTGGTGAACTTTCAACTTTTACCCGCTTATGTAGCGCGGGAACCGTCTCCCGCGCCCCCACCCCCAGAGAAGGGGGGCTTCCGTACTTGGACGGAATATTTACAGCGCAACCTAAATATAGCGTGCCTCTGCTCAGCTGGCACGATCGGGGGAGTAGGAGGGTAAACATTCCCCCGCCACCCCTTAGCTAGCTCGAGTTGGAAGGCCATTCGGGTACCGGCTTCAGAGGTGAGCGGACATCTCTTGTTTAACACGGAGGTTTTATCGCGACCATGACCGTTGGAGCAAGAAGGGTGGACGGTCGCGATACTAATAAAGACAGTCCCAAGGTCATGGCATTTTGACATGCAAAGGGGTTCTATTTATGTTTATATTATCCCTGTTTAGCAGGTAATCGGTATAGCTCATGAACGTATTGTTCTAAGTCGATTGACGCTTGTTGGGGATTTTATATATGAGTTATGGAGTAACAAAGTACAATATTTTAGTTCTTCTTATAATTATAATAAAGAAATCAATAATTACGAGAATGGGTAGCTGAGAATAGGCTTACTAAGTTTCATGGCTGTGTATGATCATGGAGCTTAGCAACATATTATTACAACACTACAAAGTACTTGAAATAGAGTATTTTTTTTTACTTTATTGTTTTACGTAGGCCATACCCATTAGAAGTAATGCTAAAGATTAGTTACGGTTGAGATATTGTATTACGAATGTCTACAACAAAGAAATGTTACGTAGAGATGGCACGACTAGTATTTTCCACAACCGTGTCCTTGGAAATTATTACACGTTAAAGGTCAAATTAAACTGGTTAAGTACTGCATTTTTCACGACCCTAATCATCGAGGCGGCTAAACTAGAATGTATTATTTAAGTCAATTTATAAACACTTGAATATGATTAAAGTCTGACAAAACATCTGACAGTAGCGTGGACGCGAAAGGTAAATCCAAAGTAAATGCGCTGTTTTATTATTTACGCAGATTTATTTTTAATTCGTAAAGCCTATAAAATTGTTTTGCTAATGTAACTCGGCCGTGTTACGAACGCCTCGAAATGTTACGTACGGTGTAATAGGCAGGCTGTTTATCATTTTTGTGGCCTTTTTGTTTTAGCATGTTTGGAACGGAGCCATTAGGGCATTAGTTATGAGTACGAGTAGCCTCGTTTTACTTATTGTACGTGAGATGTCGTATTTGTATCTTTATTGGTTTTTATTTCTTTTCGGTTTAACCTTTTGTGGGTTAAGAAATATGGAATATTTCTTTCTTCGAGGAGATTAGTAATTTTTATAGATACTTGATTTGATTTTTTATAACATACCTCTATTCCTAGGATTATATGTTTTATTCTTCTTTTCTTTAGAATATTATAAATTCTATACTATTGAGGTAAAATATTTGAATTAAATATAAAAAGGTTCGTGCTAAAATTGTCCATATAATATAAAGATAAAATATAAATCTGTTGTTAATTTTTACATATTATTGTACATTCCTTTGTTTAAAAATTCCCGACCTTTTAGTAATTATTCACAACTTAGATTCATTTTGTAGAATTGGGTCATACCAGAATTAGGTTATACTTTATTCGCTATTTCCGAGATTTATAATGTAAGCTTACAATCACACCTGATTTTTACGAACAATTTACCGCTTAAGGCTTTGAAAGACTAAAGAAACAATCATAGAAACAAACCCATCCCTAAATTACGTGACTTTGTTAAAGAATATAATGTGATTAATGTAATGTGATTGTTGAGAAAAAAAAAAAAAGAACCAATAGAACAAAATTAAACGGAACATGTAATAATATCCCCAGAGACGCTTGAATGAATTCGATTCCACCGATTTCGTAGATATTCTTAAGAAATATGAGAAACCTATGATTTAGCTTGCCATTACAATTTAAGATCATTCCACATTGATATCTAAATAAAGAAGCTTTTACGTTTAATTATACTATTGTTCAATTTAATCTCCTCGCGGAATACTAGGAAATAAATTATAATTCAGAACAGAGAGGAAATTCAATACGTTTGACTTCAATAAGTCAGAATCAGGTTGTGAAATTAAAAAGCGTCGAACTTTGCGGATTCAGGGATTCGGGCGTAGCGCTGTAGCTCCGTAGCGCTGTAGCCCGTAGCTCGTAGCGGCCGCGGCGAAGGGGGGTGTGGGACGTAGCGGGGCGTAGCACGGGCGTCGTAGCAGCTGCATCGATCCGCGGGCCATGACCTTGACCCGACCGCGTTCCCGGATGTGCCAGCACTCGCCTAGTTGCGCCATTGTCGCTTTATTCAGCTTCTGGCTTTTATTAGCCCGGGTTTTATTTCGCTTACCTCATATTAGCTCGCTCAAATATAGGTGCGTCTAGACTTTGTTTTCTCACAAATAGATCATAAATCATTCTGAAGGTTTTCTTATACTAAAGTAAAAAGTTTTTCTTCGCACTTGCTTGATTTAGGATTTGAATAAGATAGTTGTTTTGTCAGATGCTTTGTCAAGTTTTGTTTTATGTATTCTTGAATTGTAGATCTGTTGCTTGGATATAAATAATATGAATTTATGTTAGGCCTCAATTCATGAATATGATATTTAGTTAGTTAATTTTAAATGAAGTATGATTGTAGAGTAAGGTAAGAGTTATACTTGGTGGGATCGTAATTCGTATAAAGTTATTGGAAACATATAAGTCTTTATTGTATTAGACTCACAATATGTAATTATTTTTTGTTTGTGGGAAGCACTCAAGGAAAAATATCTATTGTGTTTCGTTTCTTAAAAGGACGGTCTACCTGATGAATTATTTATGGGATCAAATATAAATTTCAAATTATGAGCGAGTTGGTACTTGGATACAAATTCCTTGGAAATTTTAATTTAGGGCTACTTAAGTAGGATGGAAATGAGGTCAGTTTACCGGTGGAGAAAACCTCATCGTTTCAGCAACATAATGAATTAACTTTTTAGGGTCTAAGGGAACCTTTGTCTGAAACTTAGTGATCCTAAATCCTTGAATAATCCAACTAAAATTAAAAATTCGAATTTTTGATTGATGTTTGTTACTCTTTCACGCAAAAACTACCAAACAGATTTGGATGAAACTTAGCACATAGATAGAACATATCCTAAAATAACATATAGGCTACTTTTTATCCCGGGAAAATGTGACATCCCTCGGAAACGGAGGTAAAACCGCGGGGGACAACAAGTAAAACAATAAGGTACACATAAAACAATGATGTAATTTTACTATCACCTAGATTCTCTATGTATTAAATCATAAACTTAATACCTACTCATAAAATGACGTCACAGTAAGTCCCAGTAGCACTATTTGCGAACAAGTAGTATGTATATATAACCTAAACAAAATTATGCAAATACATGCAATCCGGTCTGTGTGACGTGGGCGGGACGGCGGTCGCAGCGCATAACAATTAATGTAAATCAAAAGATAGCCCACCATGATTTAAGTGCGCAAAACAGCTGTGCTTTTAATTTTGTGGTAGGCCTTTTGATTAACGTGTTGTTTGATGATAATTAATACTGTGCCCCTAGCACGAACGCCTATCGCAAACACATCGTCATCGTATCGAGTGCGATAAAAACCAATGCAATGGGAAATTGAACATTGCACAGCGTCACGGTGTGCGCGGTGATCCATTTTTCATACGAACAAGCTTTTTGGCGCACTCGAAGCGATGACGATACGCTCTCGTGTATATATATATGTTCGTGCTTGGGCCTCTGATTCAAAATTGGGATTGGACATAGCTTAAAAGATTTAATTTACCCATCCAGTGATTTTTTTTGCCGTTGGATAATTTGCACAAAGGTCAATGCAAACCTTTTTTCAAACGAAGTGATGTTTGTATTCTAAACTTATCTGAAAAAAGAATTATACTTCGTAAAGATAGAATATATATTTATTTATTTATTTTAACAATTAGAACGGTTTTCACCAATAACACTAATTACACATATCTACTAAAAAAAGGATAACAATAAATGAGATCAATAAATTTACAAAAAAACTAAACCTGTCACTCTAGCGTCACACAATACCTCAAGCATTCCACAATTATCGCCTGCCATCCGTCCGGTCATATATATATATTTCCACAGTGATATAATTATTAAGCTGTGCTATTTAACTGCGTACAAGTATAAATATATAACCATGGACAGTTCTGAAAATAATATCTGACATTAATAGCGACTGAGTTGTTGAATTCAAAATTAAAAATCATTTATTCAGTTTAAGCCCGCGGAGGGCACTTATGAAGGTCAAATTTAAAGTTTAAAGGTACTGATATTACTACCAGTTCGGAAGCCTTCAACCGAGAAGAACCGGCAAGAAACTCGGCGAGGTTACATTTTTTATATAAATTTTATCTACCTATTCTGACGTTTTGGCTAGTTTAATATCTTAATTTTATGTTTTCATATTTAACATTTACAGAATACCTAATTTAGGTAACATTCAAAAACAAAAATGAAATAACATTATAGTTGAGCCGTCCACAAATTAATGAAGGGAAATTAGTGAACTCATTTTGAAATTTCATACTATACCCGTTATTTTTTTATTTATTTTTTTATATATAATTTTGAGTATGTTTGATACTCTTTAACGCAAAAACTACCTAACATATTTAGATGAAACTTCGCATGTAGATAGAGCATGTCCTGGAATAACATATAGGATATTTTTTATTCCGGAAAATAGTGACATCCCTAGCCAGTTACTAATCTATACTTTCAATATATAATGCTGAAAAGATAGTTTGTTTGATTGCTTGAACGCGCTAATCTAATCGACCAATTATAATAGGGGTGTGCCCTGACATGTCAAATCAGCAATTCTTTATGAAATGTCAAAACGATCGAATGTATGGAGTTTTGTACGAAATAGCAAGTTGTGACGTCATAATTGTACAGCATCAAATAACATACTCTTTATGATTAGATGGGTACTGAAAAATCACATTAATGATTTAATTTCGATCATATTTAATGTTTTCGCATATTTTTGAATGTTCAATACACTGGTTAGTGTTTGATCATTTATCTTTAATACAGGACACACCCCAATTTGGGTGTCTTCAAGGCTAGAGTGAATAGGCTCTTAATAAACTAGTGCGCCTCAACATCAATGATTGAATCACTGCTCACCATCAGGTGGGATCGCAGTCAGGCATAAGTTTATATTATTAAAAATAAAAATCTCAAGAACTATTGGTTCGAATTAAAAAAATATTGTTGTGTTGCATAGTCCATTTATCTGAAAAGGCTTTATGCTATATAACATCACGCTACGACTAATAGGAGCGGAACATCAATGAAAAATAAGGCAAAAAATATTCCATTTGAGCGGTTTGCGCGCGTTTGACAATCCGCGGATTACAGATCCGGCACGCGGGTGAAACCGCGGGGGACAGCTAGTAGGTTCATATTTTCATTCATATTCAGTAAAAGGTAGAATTAATATTCGTTTCGGAAATACATACCTTATAATAGATTCTTAAAATATAAAGCCAATATCAGCTACCAATAACCGGCAACCCAAAATTATAACTTTTAACCCATAATAACCTACCTAGTTATTTTTATGTCTATATTTACCAACGCCTCTATTCACGATTGAAAGCCGAGTTTCGTATTTAAGACATAAATTACACCGACCAAGGGCCGCTTGAAAACAACCAGGGGCACGATTCTGTAAAGAAAATTACACTAACTCGAGGATGTTTCGTCGCGGCTGCCGTGCTCTGTCTCTTTCGAAAACTACGCTATGACTACTAATCACGTGAGAGATAAGCTCTCCGAGGCCTCCGTGAAGCGGCTCGCCGACGAAGTTTGTGTTAGCTGAATAAGGGGGCTGAAGGTGAAGGTTAAATAAGCTATAATCATTAGTGCAAGAATAGTAAATACAAAACAAATATAATTAAATTGCTTGGTAGGTAATTGTGTTGACAATGACCTGGTATTAGCATTTTATAGTTGTTTTGTATATTTGCATTTCCATGTCCCCCGGGATTGCCCGGATAAGTTTCACACGTTTAACTGCTCCTAAACTTAGCAGAACTTAAACAATGGTAACCAGTTTAGCGGATATTCTACACATGATTATTATCATCAGCCTATAGTGTCCCAATGTTAGGCAAATATCAACACACTAATATAGTACATAAGCTTACAATTAAATACATACCTATGATAATTCATCCACATAGGCCAGCATGCCATCGAAGTATGTATTAGAAGACATGAGGGCGAAGATGTTATTTGTATGTCAAGGCATTATTCAGATGGATATTTTAAGGACAATCTGAACAGGACCCATTTCCGCCGTGAAGCAATAGTGCATTTGTATTACTGTGTTTCGGCTATAATAGTAAGGGGACCGGTGATAATGCACATAAACTTAACAACTTCACGTCTCAGAGTCGACAACGTATTGTGATGCCCTTTGATATTGCAAATGTTTATAGAAGGCGATGACTACTTACCATCAGGTGGACCGTGAGACTGTTTGTCGGTCTGCTAAAAACATGGGTAAGAGAGATAGTAATAATATCCCAGAACATTCTCCACACATGGTTACCTGATCCCAAATTAATCAGAGTATACTGCTTGTACTATGGCTACCAGGTAACTGCGATACTATTTTTTTTAATAAATATATAAATATTTACTGGAATATTCCAATTTTTTACATTTATACTAGCTGTCCGGACAGACGTTGTCCTGCCAAAATAAGTCCATACAAAAATTCAGGGTTTCGATCGCAGCGCCCCCTACCGGGTCCAATTGTAAATCTAAACCATTCTCGAATCTTCACGAACACACACAAAAAATTTCATCAAAATCGGTCCAGTCGTTTAGGAGGAGTTCAGTCACATACACACGCACACAAGAAATATATATATTAAGATAATACGTAGTTATGTTTCTTACAGTTTTTACAATAAGTAAGCTCATTAACTTAAATAGAGATTTAAGCAATTTAAACACATATTTGCGAAAATTACATCACCATAATTCATTTTGCATTAATTCACGACTTTAAATCATCACAATTTTTCAAGTGCACGCGGCGAGTTCATTTGCTTTGTTATTCTCCCATTATCTAAATGAGTGGCTGCAAAATAAGCTTTTAGAAGCGATACAACGAGCCACCTCATGATAATGGTACTTTATACTTCAAGTAGCACTGTTTGCAGTTTGGATTGTCATTTATTTTAATATTTTTATTTAAAATGGACCTCTATTTAGAGTGACTTTAAAATTGAAACTATTATTCTTTTGTTTTATTATCGTTTAACTTAAAATCAGAAGGCACTCCTTCTGTGGATCTGTTTTCAGTGTACTTAAGATACATGCACTATTGTCTAATTAATTATACTATTATCCAAGATTTATATTTTAAGTATTTACCTTACCCATTTCCGCTGTGAAGCAGCTGTATTACTGTGTTTTAGTTTAAGTGAAATTACAGCCACATGAGACTTGCCTACTTCATGTCTTAAGGTCGACAACGCATTGACAATGTATCTGGTGGTCCAAACCGTCTGCATATTTGACAGCCTATTTGGAATTAAAAATTTATATGTTACAGTACTTTTTTTACAGCATTTTCATGTATTGATTCCGTGAAGCTTCTTGTTGTTCTGTTAACCATTTTGTTTATTTAGGACGACTACGCCTCAATCAAAATCTACATGAGTGTGGATATAGCCGTATTAATCACGTGGTCATATGAAACAGGCAATCCTGTGTGAAAATTAATTATACCCCTATCCCACGTCATTACCCGAAGTTACAAAGGTATGAACCGCAAGGTACTTGACGCTTTTTGGAGGTTGCCGGCCAACCACGGAAATTACCCTTATTCCGTTACCTTCGCCGTAGGGACTGATCGTGCACGGCCTGCTTAATGTATTTTAAATGAACGAATCAATTATTTATAATACAGGAAACTGTGCCATGTGAAAATGAAAGGGGAAAACTCAATGAAAATTTCATGACGCAATGAAATTGTTATGACGTACTCTCACGGGCCGTTTGCGAAAACAGCCACTCTCTGTCATGTCTTTAAACTTTGTTATAAACACTATGTTGTATGTGATGTATCGCACCATATCTTGTCTAGTAAATGTAAAAGAAATCTATTTGATCCGAGATTGAAAAGCCTTGCCTATCTTCTTATTTTATATAGGTGTTTGTTTGACATTTTCACGTAAATCGTTTTCTTTTGTTTTATGTTAGTGGGACATGCCCTTTTTCCAGGTAGTGAGCAACCCTTTTTTCCAATATATAAATAACGAGTTACACTTGCCAAACTATCGCGATCACGTACCTATATAAATCTGTACAAATACAGCGAACACACGAGTAGTTTCAACCAACGAATGGTCAGCATTTTTCCTTGTATATGTAGGTGGTGGAAAAATATCTTATCAACCCTTATTAGATAACGGAAACAAGTTTACTCACGGATAAATATAAATTGAATACACATTTGAGCACGTATTCATAACGAAAATGCGTGAAAACCCCAAAACGTGATCGGGACATGGATCTGAACCCTATCTAAAGGGTTAAATTGAAATACACCGTCTGTAAGTATAAAAAAAGCCTTCACAAAAAAATGACTTCAGTTTGCAGCCTCCCTGGAGGTTATCAATTTTTTTTGCACTATGTTTGGAGTTCCAATAAAAACACGTATTCCGTTTGTAGCGAGCCTGTGACGTGAGACGCAACATTTCTGTGAAAGGACTGACATGTTGACAAATTTAGTGTATATCTAGAAGGCTACTGGCGCACTACATTTGGACGCACGCCAACTGTGTTTATTTCATGAAACAGTTCGTGCGTGTAATAAACATCGCCAGGCATGTATTTACATGATAATTTACCCAATTCCATCTCAATAAGGCAACAAAATCAAATGTAACAGTGTACTTTGCAATGTTTAGTTACAACGGAGTCTGAACGAGTCATATTTGCATTTTATTACTCAAAGAGCTTTATCTAAGAAGCGAAGTTGAAAGCTTTTTATTATCAATGTGAAATTGAAATCAATATTATCGCAGCCTTTGGGGTATCGAATTCGATTTGCGAAAAATCAAAGGCATATGGTAATGGGAGCAAATATTGAAAATGTTTATTTTAACTCTCATCATAGCTTGATTGTTTTATATTACTTTGAATGGAAATAAATTTCATAAATTGTAACATTCAATAAGAATTGTGAATGATTTAATCTATACATTTTTTTAAAAACAATCACCCACAGCGTATACCTACAATTGTTTTTTGCCCTTATATTTATTGTAAAATGGTATGTATCTATGTAAAATCTGTAACTTTTGTAAATGAATAAAAAAATATTATTATTACGGTTTTTGTAGTCATCTTCGTAGACAGTGATTGTAAATATTTTCTTACTGGAGGAAGTTCTCTCACCAACATTACTTTAAAGAAACATTTTTTTTTCTTTACACCAGCACAGCCAAAATACTCAAAGTATTTTTTACCGTACATTTTTTTGATAATAGATAAAAAACAAGCGTCAAAAAAAATCATTCTTGCCCGAGAAGAATTTCACGGCAGCACCTTTAAAGAACGCGAGAATTCCGTAAATTTTCCTTATTCAGGCACTATCTACAAATTTCGCTTGGCGTATCTAAAGAATTACAAAACAACAATAACCTTCAGCTTAATAAATTGCTAAGCGAACTCCTACGTATTTCCTCAATATTTCAAGCGAGGAAAAGTTTCCGCCTGCACAATTATATTTTGTTCAGAGGCACAGCCACGGTCTCCCAATCGATTTGCCTACACAGACACATTTGGAATATTGCCAAGTGTTATTGCATCGAGTTCTGGTTGGAATCGAATGCCATACCGCTGTGATGGTGGGAACGTTACCAAAGTATGTTGAAGGAACTATTAGCCTTTTTTTATTCAAATAATGAATTCCAATTTATTTTCTATGTCCGAAGCTGACAAGGAAACGTATTATTCTTCTTTGATTTTGACATTCCCGTGCGATTGTAAATATGATACTGACCTTGTCAATAATATGCTATAATATGAAGGTGATCAGCACCAAAGCTTTAAAGGAAATACTCAATTGTTAAATTTGGTAAACATGGTACAGTGGCCAGGGGCCCAATTTCGTTCGAGTAGCACGTTGCACGTTCGGCAATGGTATGGTTACGATTAATGTCAAATTTATTATTCCTACGCACTACAACCGAAACAAACATAAATTTTGACGTAAACTTTCGAACGAATGTGAACCATTACCGAAACACAACCGCAGTTCAATCGTTGGTGTGTTTAGTACAACAATACGATTAAACGTCAAATTTGACGTTTGGTTGTGATATGGTAATAGTTCGGTGCATAATATGTTAGTGGAATTGCCCCCCTGAGCACGAACATCTATCGAAAGCGTAACGAGTGCGCCAAAAACCAATGCAATGGGAAACTGAACATCGCGCAATGTCATGGTAACTACGATGCTAAATTTTCTAAACATAAAGTTTTTTGGCGTATTCGATACGATAACGCTACGCTTGGTATACATGTGCGTGCTTAGTCGTCATAGCCGCGACTTTTACATAATTATGTAATGTTCAATTGATATTTTTCCTAAAAAACCTTTATCATAGGTACATTAATTATACCGATTAATAATAAACGGAGTATGCTATTGTCCAAATAGCTTTGTGTAATCTCTTATTTAACTCTAACTGATCAGTCGCCCGGTAAATTGTTCTGAGAATAAAACAAGTTCACGTTAATTTGTATCGTTTATACGAAATTAATAAAGCTTTGACGGTAATTAAATTTATTCAACAGTAGCCGAATTGAATACATAATTGACTTGATTAATTTTCAGACACGCATTGCTTTGTGCCTGTTCAATAATCATTGATAATTATGATTGGTTGATACCATCCTTAATTAAAGAGCACACACATATTTAAAGTATGTACAATAAATAATATTACCAACAAATATCTATCCCTACTTATGTATAAATGTGAATGTAAGTTTGTTTGTTACGCTTTAACTTGAAAACTACTAAACCGATCATCGTGAATCTTTGTGCATATATTCTTGGAGGTAATAGAAGTAACAGGATATTTTTTACGCCGGTAAAATTTTACATCCCTCGGGAACGCGGGTGAAACTGCGGGGGACAGCTAGTCATAGTGTAAAACAATTTCGCTTCCCACCGTCTGTACCTACGCTTAGATCTTTTAAACTAGGCAATGGATTTTGAAGCGGTTTTCATCAATTGACAGAATAGAATAAGGATAAATAAGAAAAAGGTTTATATGTCTAACTAGCTGTCCCCCGTGGTTTTACCCGCGTTTCCATGGGATGTCACATGTATTATACATAAAAACCTTCCTCTTCAATCACTCTATCTATTAAAAAAAAACCGCATCAAAATCCGTTGCGTATTTTTAAAGATTTAAGCATACATAGGAATATAGGGACAGAGAAAGCGACTTTATTTTATACTATGTAGTGACTAAGCATATTATAGCAGAGAAAAGGCGAGAATTTCAAAGAATATAAAATAAATAAATTGAAATGGAAAGTTTATAGAAAGCCTACTACACCCATTGCCCAGCAAAAGCCTCGTAAATTTCACACCACTTTGGTATTTGAGTTATAAAAGTTTTAGAGCGGTCATAGTGGTTTAGGTCCGATTATCAAGGCCTTTTATTTAGTTCAATTAGCTTAAAACTTTCACTCCTTTAACTTTTTGTTTGTAATTGTCAATTTTTTTAACATTCAGTTGCTGTTTTGTTTTTTATATCCTAAACCCCGTCGTATATCTTCAACTAACGTGACATTGGCGAATATGTGCTACTAACAGAAAACAAACAGGTAGTCCTTATTTAGATAAGTTAAGTTTTACGATTAATGTCATTTGAAAAGTTATCGATAGCTATCATTCGTCAAACAAAAACATTTCCGCCGGCATTCAGGCTAACCATTGGCTCTTGTGTAAACATGTTCTCTGATCAACAGACTGATTACCGATGGTATGACGCGTTCGTCCCTTATCCTGACATCTGACTTAAAATATTAACGATAAAAATAACAGTCGATCTAAGTCAGGAGTGAACATTTTATGGAACAAAATTAGAATTACATAGAGTTGCCTGAAAGTTTTATTACTTTTTACTTTGATATCTTCATCTTCTCGTTTTAGCGTTTCCAGCGACAAGTTTTATTTTTACTCTTACATTAAAGTTAAATAGACAGGTTTTTATCACAGTAGTTTTTTACTCAAGAATTTACTTTGGAAGCACGAGTAAGTGTACCTACTTATTTCTATGTAGAATTCTTAAACATACCCTGAGTAAAGCCAGTTCAATCATTAATTATTAATATTTGATTGCTCTATATTTGTAAGCTTATCCTATGTTAGTATGGTACAAATAACCGTCAAAATATTCTTCTTGGAGGATAATGGACGCAATAATTAGTTGATCTTCATTAAATAATGCCTGAGGGACAGAAAGGAACAAAAGTGAGTCCATTACTGTCATACTATTTTCATTCTTTAACATCAATCGATACCGAATATTGTATTTTCATGTTCCTGTTTGAACAATTTACTGTAATATAATTTTCCTTATCCTTGATTTATGAGGAATTTTGATCCTTGAATCAGTAATTTATTATCTCTATAAATAAAATGATTGTAACAAACAACATAGATACGTGTGAGATCCAAAAAGATTGTAGTAACTTCACCACAGCGTAAGATTTTCTTCGAACAGCTAGAGCTACACAGATCACTCCAAAGCGATGACGATCATTCGCATAACGTGTTGAGCAAAATTGGTGCAAACAATAAATAGTTAATGCTGAGGGCGCCACCATGTCACAATCAAGGCAGCTGGCAGTCCGCCAGCTCTAGGAAAACTAGATGGAGACATTGATACAGCCTAAGCGAAATAACTCGTACGTGGACGGTAGGTGCTTTATACTGACGTGATCGCTTCGTTCCCATTTAAAAGGTATTTTATGCTATTTTTAAGCCATTAAATTTGGGTAGGCTGGGACGCAATGCCACCTCAAAAATGTTGTCTCTATTTCAGTGGTAATACAAAGTTATTGTTTCAAATGACATCCCTACCTTTGTTATGTCTATTTCATTAACTTAGCAATCACTGGAGAAGGCCGCTTGCCATGGCCTTGTTGTACGCGACTAGGTTTGTTTATGAGAATGCGGGGTTTGTTTGGAGTCTTACTAAGGAGGCCTCGTCAAAGGTTATAAATATACCTTTTCTTATAATAAACTTGTATCGGTAAAGAAAAATGTAAAAAAACAACAATTTGGTTAAGTATGCTTTATAGCTTTGGATGCTTACTGGTATTTTTTTATAATAATGATATCCTGGGACATTCTTCACACATAGTTCTTCTGTTCCTCACCTAAGCAGAGCTTATCACGGTAATCAGATACCTGACAGATATTCTACATTGGTACAATTGTGTTTAAATATAGGCTTATATAGATACACACCCAGACTCATGCAACAAAGAGGTGGCATGTTTATGCACACAAATGTTTGTCCTGGGTCGAAATCGAACTAATCACCTTCGGTGTCAAGGCTTCTGGCAAGCCAACTGTCCCGATTTGTATGAGCGCTTCCAGGCTGGCTAACACGCAAGCTAGCTGGACGGAATCAATTTGGTATACTGCGTCTCGTCTAGCTTTTTCAGTGACCACACTCCAAAAGTCCTAAGTCACAAGTAGGTTATCGGATAATTTATGCATAAAGGTAACGGTGACAAGGTAGTGATTCCGTAATAAATAAGATCGCCGACAACTAAAGAAAGGATCTAATACAGTAAAGTTAAACCTAATCAATGCAAGATATAATTGGATACGATACAAGGTTAAATTAAAACCTAATAAAAAAAGTACTAGCTAGTAGAACTAGCGATACAAAATCACAGAATTAAGAAAACCAATAAAATTGTATGTGTGGGGTCAAATAGTCTGGAGTGATTTTCAGCGACCGCGCATTAGGACACCTTACCTACCTACTTCGAATCGATCGAATGGATCCGTAACTATTACATAAGATTATTATAACATAAAACAGTTTTCCGCTTTTAGGCTTAAGTTTTCCTTCTCATAAATTTTCCTTAGGGCATCGTTAAAAACAGACGATAGGTATATTTTTGCTAAGTTTATTGCTGACTATTCCCAGCAAAAGTAACCTTCCGAACCGGCGTTAGAGCCTAACCATTAATAAGTGCCTGTGAAGGCCTATTTGAATAAATATCTTTCAATTCATCATATATTTCATTTATACACCGAAATATCTTCTTCAAGAAGCTTTGTGAACTAAAACTTACTTAATAATGGAATAAAATTATCTTAATATTACTAGCTTGCGCCTTGCGGTTTCACCCTTAGTTCCATGTGCCAGTAACCCCCCTGCAAGAAGCCATGACGATTCAGAGACAAACAAACATAAAACTTGAATCCACCCTCTAAATATCATATGTAGATGTAGTACGACAATATTTGTTGAAAATGGTAACAAAAAAAGATATATCCCAAGACATTCTTCACACATGGTTACCTGATCCCAAGTTAAGCAGGGTGTACTGCTTGTAGTATGGCGACCAGGTAACTGGTATACTACATATACTACTTTTTAAATACAAACTTATATAGATATTTACAGCCAGACACAGAACAAACAGACATGTTCATGCACACAAATGTTTGTCATGGGTGGGAATCGAACCCGCAACATTCGGTTTGACAGTCAGGGTCTCTAACCACCAAGCCAACTGCCTCAAAAGGAAAGGAAAATCAATTTTATATCACTACAAAAGAGAATCGGTAATACGAAATAAAGTTAGTGCACTTTTAATCGGCTTTCAAAACTAGGCTTCCTCACTGTTTTGTGGAATGAGTGTACACTTGGCCGAAGTCCAAATGTTACGGCCCTATTCTTGCAACGACTTAACTACATACCAAGTATGCGTCTCAAGTAACATGTGACAAAAGTTTTAATTGGCCCCGAACAATAACAGCATTCTTGTTTATTTTTATTATTATCGTCCAACCTAGCTATCTTGGAACTCACTTCATTTTAAGTATATCTCTATCGCTTCTATATTTTAGTTCATGACCTACTGACACCGTATAAAATTGGGAATGTATGTGTGCCTTTATTTGATGCTTATTTTCTTGGTACGCTTTTTATACTCTATATAAACTTGTGAGTTGTTGATCGAACAATGCAATATGGTTGTAGTTATGAACAATAAAGCTAACATAAAAAGGCTGTTGATCTGATTAACCTACGTGGGTACTTATACGATAATCCTCATTATAAGGCGACCTAACGGGCTTTAAAAAAAAGCAAAATACTCGGTATATTTTTCCTGAGTCCAAGATAAAAATCTCTTTTAACATAAGTCTACTGTGGCTTAACGTAACTCATCCATTTAAATAAGCCTACAATGCCTTATTTTTATTGTCTTTTTTACAAGTAACCTGAAGGACTGTAGTTCTAGACTAGGGCTTGTTTGATACTTTTACAGCTTATATTATGGCCTACAGGTGTTCAAACCTTCCGAAAAGGTCAGGTAACTCCTTAATGGTTATTTTGCTTCTAGTTGGTCAGCACCGCTTGGATCGTAAATGTTAGTTTAGGACTTCCTAATTAATTTACCAAATTACCAGTGACTCCGTGTAATGGGATATTTCATTAAAGCTCAGAGTCCATTTACAAATTCTAATTGTGCCATCGCCAGTTACAATTTCGCGAAACCTTTGAGCAACGGTTTTATTTTCACTTTGAAACAAACCTTTATCAAAAGGTTTGATTAACTGTTTCCTGGATGTCAGAATAAATATAATAAAAGTATAAGGTATTTATCTTTACCAATAAATAAAATGTATATTACGGAAAAAGTGATAATAATAAATGTGATGAAAACTATTACAGAGATACAACGATATTCGTATTCGTAATATATTTTTAAAATGTGTCAATAATATTTCTATTCTATCCCATTCAATACACAATACTAAGTCGCGGAATCTCAACAGTAGAATCGAAATGAAGGTCGTTGCCCTTAATAAAAGGTTTCAAAGCGGGAATTGACGAAAATATGACTCTAGGCAAGAAATCCACTTATTACCACTTTATTGAATTTCCTAACATTTCACCTCGCCAAGAAAATACCAACGGAAAATCTTTTCCCCTCTTGTAACGATATTATTCTCATAAAAGATGGTATTTCGCGGAAACTGAATAAACTCGGAAGTAATATAAACTTAGAGGCTACTTTATTTTTTTAAATAGATTTTGATTTCGGTACTTTGCCATGATTTAAGATCCACCTCTATTGTTGTACTCAGATTTATTATTTAATTTATTGAAATTGGAAATAAATAATATGTAAATCAATTTAAGAGAATGAGTTCCTAATTTTTTTTTATAAATGGACTAAAAAATGTGGTTAGTCTCTGACGGCTTTTCTACGTAGATACTTTTTTAAGCGAACAATTTGGTGAACTCGGAGGGCTCTCAACTGAGAATAAGTAACAGCATAAAAGCTGACGGTGTACTAAAATCTTGAGTATAGATTGAACTATTTCAAATATAGTTTATGGATCTATCTATCAAGTAGACATAAATTCCAAGTTAAAAGTCAGCTGCTAAGCACTTAATCATGTGTTTCATCACCAGTATCTAGGCTATGTGCACATACCACTTTCGGTCACATAACCACATCTCAATGTGAGGTAGTGGTCAATGGAATATAACAAAATACAAAAAAAGTAAAATTTATAAAGAAAAGTCAAAAAGTCTGCCTTTAGAATGTTTAATTGACCTTAAAATAATATATTTTTTCGTGGAAAAAGAAACCGCTTTGACCTTTTCGAAGAGATCCGTTTTTGGCGGTCCGCAATAAAAGCTTTTGGGGGGTTCGAATTTTCTATTGTTTCAAAGGGATGGGTCCTTACTTTCGCTATATTACTTCCTTAGTTATTTATGGTAGAAAAACGTTGAAGAAATTACTTTTACGTCGTTCCATCGTTAATTAATGTTATTGTTTAAATTCGCTTGTACTTAATTGCTTTCAACTTAGGAAACGTTCAGGTAAACTCAGCTCTATTCATTTAGAAGCAGATCTTATTAATAGAAAGATCTCAATTATTCGAAAATCCTTGCTCATTACTTAGTAAATTTATGGGAAAAATAATCCAGAGTAAATGTTATAAATCTTAAGCCAAATAATACTTTATCAGTATTTACTAACTTGAGACAAATCTGAAAATATAAATCAAACATTTTCTGAAGTACTTCTAATCTTTGTCGCTGGACTTTGGCTGATTAATACTCTGCATCTAAAAGTCTAGTCAAACAAATACTACTAAAATTAGGACATTATTATTAGTCACATCAACAAAAACGCGAGCTGTACTGGTATGATATGACCCTGGTTGTCCGACCGCTTTAGGCCTGTCGCGTCGGTCTGCCTGACTTATGTAAAATTTTCATTTTTGTTTCCTGTTTTTTAATTTTTTATTGTGTTCGTGTCTGAGGTTCGTGATGTCATGGACGTAGGCTCCCACTGAAAACCAGCGCGAGGGCTGTTTTTAATGGCCTTAGCTTTTTGCTGAGTCGGGACCTATTCCTGCCATCACTCAGCATTGCTACATTTTTAAAACGTTTGGTTTGTAGTTTGTTTTCTCATATTATTTTGTTTTAAAATGTATTGTAATGTTGTGTGTTGCCACGAATGTATTTTCTTTTTTTCTTTCTTTCTACTCGTAAAAAACATCGCAATTCTATACCCGGACTATAGTATATTAGTCTTTGCGACATCCCAATCACAAGACTGTCGTTATATTTTCGCGCAACAACAAGGTCTTTATTACAACAATTCATTATCTAATGGAGAGATTAGTCTGATAAACATCACTGTAGGTAGATGAAGTAAGTAGGTCGAGATTACGGAGTATAAAAGCGGGCCCAGTGTTCCCAATTCAGGAACAATGGGGAAGATAAATGAATCGTCTCTAGAATGCTTCCTGTTTTTCTTCAACGACTCCCACCTGGTCCCTGACATTTCTACATTGTTGTATTATTTACGTCTATGCCGATAATACGGCCAATTGTTGATGGACAATAGCTGACTGAATACAATGGAATTTTTGCTTGTATTTTACTGATACCTATATATGTAGTAATATAATACGTGTCGGAAGAAGCGGCGTCGATAGATTTGCTTAGTTTCGCAGTTGGTATTAAGAAGTTGTTACAGTTTCTAATTCTAGAACAATCACACTCTCTACATAGGCGATGTAATGATGACATTTTTGAATCTTGTTATCTCAACGACCTCCCTAAATCAAACGGTAGATCTCGAAATCTAGAAGATCGAGAAATAGTTATTCGTCGTTATAAACGAAATTTGCAATTTTGCCCAAAATATTTTTATTTTGACCTAACCGAAGATTCAGCTCATAATAGAGTTTCCCGTATAAATCACTGGTAATTTGTTTTAGCTAATTAGAGCGCAGTAAGTAAAGTTCTTGCTTGTTGCAATAACTTAAGAACTTAGCAAACAACACTTAAAGAGGAATCGCCCCTAAACTTCTGCGAAGTAGCGCGGATAAACTTAAACGCAATGATTTCCACTCTACTTGCGTAATTTATTTGTTTACATTCACAAATAATATATGTGGGGCAAGTAAAGTCGGGCAAAAAGAACAAACTCCTTTAGGACATCCAATTAAAAACGGGAGACGCAAAATTAATGAGTTCTTGGAGTTTTTTACTCTGTTTCTTTTTGTGTGAGAGTGCTTTGAGTATTCTTCGGCTAATGTTTTGTTTGTTGCGGGTGACAGTAAAACGTTTTTACCTTTTTATATTGTAGCGGTAAAATTATTTCAACTTTCTATTTAAAACGGCCAGTGGTTTTATTGAAAATATTCATATTTTACAAACTTCATCATTTAGACAGTACTGGTATGTTTTATGTTTCGTGACTAAGTTTTTTTTATTTGGTTCTCGCAATGGCTTAGCGGAGCCAGTGTCGAACTATATTTTATGTTCATATCGTAATATAATACAATTCAAAAGTAATTTCAATCGCCGTCTGTACAATTCGCACTTTAGTAAAATGGTAACCGTTCTAGTAAAACTTTTCAGCCACTGAAAAGTCCCTACATACTACTGGTTGAAACATTTTCATATTTATTGAATAAAACGCCTTTTAATTTAACCAATACAACTTTAAATTGAACAATTTTCAAGATTCCGCTAAAAGCTATCTTCGTAAAATAAATTTCATAGAAACATCTCCACTGCTAATCAAAAACCTATTTTATAGACATTCACAATAAACCAGACCAATTTATTAGCCTTCTTGTTAGGAGAATGGTCTTATTCGGTGCTTTTCTTTCGGGTATTCGTTCACACGAGCTTTTCTTCTGCTGGGTCGTATTCAGAATATAATGTGGAATCGATCAAATTTAATACCACTGAATACAAAGCTTTAATTCCCTCAATTTATGTCAATTGCTACGTGCAATGAAGCACGTTATAATGCTATTAATTTCAAATCAATTTAAGTTATTTCATCGAATTATTTCGACCGGAATCCTCTTGTGAACTATTTGAGCAATCCACTTCTAGCGCCAATCGAAAATTGTTATTGGTAATAACAGTATGGTATACTGTTTATTTCTAAGAATACCTTGATGAAATCAACAAAACTACTTCAATTAACCAGTCTTTGAGTGGAAGATGTTAGATACTGCGGTAAAAGCCGTGGGCTAATCTTACAAAAGCGAAGATTTAAGTAATGTAATGAAACCATAGCATGTGCAAATGAAGCAGTCTGCATTTCACTGTTTGGTTGAAAGTCTGTTACCAAGTTTATGTTTATTCCGAAAGCTGCACTTGAAGACGTTAGCTTGGTATTGTTTTTGGTGGAAGTCACAGGAAAGCAAGACAAAAGTGGCGGTCAACAGAGTGCAAGAGCAAAAACTGCACTACTTTTGAACTTTTCGGCATTATTCTTTTGCGTTACCTCTTGTCACCTTTTCGAGCATCGAGTGAAGAGGTAGATAGAATCTGCGCTTTAGGAGCTGCAGCATTTTGTATGAACTAATCAGGCTAACTGTTTCATGACATAATGTATCCTATAAAGTATTTCTACCTTACGTATGTAGTAGCTACAAGAAGCTGCGGAAACGTTGGGTGTTCCTAATTAGTGTGAACCACAGCGGTCGCTTGTTAACCTAGTTAGAAACGCTGGCGGCTGCGGACGGCTCAACTCTCACAGTTTCTTTCGAATACTTTCTGATTTAATGAATACGTTACCTACCATGCTATGCACGCCTAGTACTCTCAGAACTAGTATTTTACAAAATATATTTAAAAAAACTAAGGTCATACTCATATTTTTTGTTTTTGATCTATTTTTTACAATGTTACTCTGGGCTATCATTTTATTTATTTATTTTATATACAAAATCCACAATACGTACTTAATTTATATATATATATTAATCGTACATGCAATAAGTACCTACTACTTACATAATTTCAAAAGAAAAAATTATAAATTATTTATTTAGTTTTTTTCCTCCCAGAATACATACTAAGTATTTACATTATATGGAATAAAATAAACTAAACTATGGTTCAACTGAAATATGTATAGGGAGACAGGCGTCCAAACTGAGTAGACACCGTACTATGGATCTCCTGGTCCCCACATCTCAAGTTTTGCAATAATTAAACGTAATCTAGTTATAATAATGATAAATACAGGTTACTTTATGCCAATGTCGGATTTTCTCTTCTTAAGTTGTTATAAATGAATAGTGACTTACAAACTAATAAATCAAAGTGAGATGGAAAGAAATATTCATGCCCATGACTTGTGTGTGTGTGAGTACATGTGTGTATATGGGGTGTATGCGTGTGTGTTGGTGGGAATGAAATCACCTATGTGTTATATACCATCATTTAAAATATTAATAATACTTAGCTTAAATCTTGCTTTACTGTCACAAAAGGGCTTTTAGTTCGGCAAACTATTGAACGTTTTTTCAATTATCTTATGGAGTACTAGCATTTGCCTCGTGGTTTTGTCCGTTCTCCCGAAGGATCCGAGTAATCCCGGGATAATAACATAGCCTGTGTTATTTCTAGATAAAAAAAGGTTTCTAATAGTGAAATAATTATTAATATCGGTCCAATACTTTTAATTATAAACAAAAATACAAAAGTTTTCTCATTATATTATTAGTATCGTAGATTACAAGCTTTGAGTATTCACTCAGGGTTTAGTGATGCGATGTTGCCAATAAATGAATGGAAACAAAACGTAAGGAAAAGAGGAAATGGGGCTTTGTCCCCAATTGTAACATTGAAACATTAACCAAATAGGATTCTTTCTTTCTGATGAGTTGATCACCATTCCTGATAATGCTTTTATTTACCTTCCAAAAATAATCACTCCTCCTTATAAAAATGATCCCTGGTTTGTTATCAATTAACATTTACTTTTTTTTACTGCTGCTGTATTCTATAAGAACATACTTTTTTCAGAATCTAATGAAACCTCCCTACAAAACTACCATACAATACAATATTCTTCTAGGTAAACAAGATTTTTTCATATCGCGTTACGGCCCGTTTCCCCAAAATGCTAATGAAATGAAAACCTTTCGAGCGCACGTCGAATTTGAGACTTAATATACCTTGACGTATGTGGATAGGCTGCCGTGTGAAATGAACCGACGTGTGACGCAAATTTTTGTTGATAAATGTTATTTGGGTGAAATAAATTACATCAGACGTCGCTACCTCTCGCCCAGGATTAAAATTTCAGAAAAAATGTTCTCATCTCTCTTTCACACCTTCAGATTAGCCATTGATATGTTTAGGTACTTACCGTAGTTATATTTATAATTGGTTAAATTGCTGAACAACTATTGCGAAATTTTTAATAGAAAACTTAAAAAAATCATTACTCTTAAGCTATGATGTTGCCATCTTTAGATAGGTATGACCTTTAAAAATGTAATTTGTAAATGGAAATTCTAATTTCAAATAAATTAAATTTAAGACACGAACACCTATTTTCGGATATATTCGGTATATGTTTATATACCGAATATATCTCTTACTTTGGATTGGCGTTTTGTTTTTATCACATTTAAATCATTTTCGTCAGCATGGACACATACAAAATACTAGTAATTATGTAATACAAGTTCCGTCGTAGTAATAATACGGCGCAAACGGCTCGCAATATCAATGAAGTATACGGAGTGAACAGTACTAATGAACTCACGGCACGTTATTGGTTTCAGGGCTTCCGTTCCCGTAATTTTGTTTGAAGAATGAACCTGAAGGTCGGCTAAAAGCGATGGTCGACAGCGACGAATTAAAGGTGATTGTGGAGGCTGAATACTCAATCCACGGCTGAGTTAGCAGCAGCTTTCAACATTAGCGTCAAAGCGATATTGGTCCGTTTGCGTCAAATTGGCCTAAAAAGCCTAGACCAGCGCGATGTACGTGTCGAGGCATGCCTTTCATTGTTCAATAGATACAGAAACGTAGGTATTTAGAACTACATTGTCGCTTGTCCTGAAAAATGGATAAGTGATCAGTCTGTTGGTTAGATCCTCGATCAGGTCCTCCAAAGTCACATAAAACAGTATTCTTCCCAGGGGAGAGCCTGGTAATCTGTAATACAGGCAAGTTCCTAGTACAGACACCAGTCTCTCACAAAGGACATTATATTTGGAAACTGTATTATTATTTCTGTTCCATCTAGTTTTAAAGCAACCTTTGTGAAAGAAATAAATAAAATATATTATTATTGTTACTATAAAGCAATGTCCTAAACGAAAACTTACCCTTAGAAAAGTTAAAACTGCTTGGTGGTCTATAACGGTTTGGCTTCCTACCATACAGTGCCTAGGAGGATTACAGAGGATGCGTAACAAATTGAACAGTCTGAAGACAATGGTGGAGAAACTCGCAAATGGCCAGCCAGCTATAGTCACTCATCGCTACTGTTTCTGAATGACAAAGCGCGAGCTAGGGTTGGACGCACTCCGTTATCCACCATATTCACCAGACCTTGAACCAGTGGACTTTTACTTTTTTCCAGAATTTAGATAAGACCTTGATAGGACATAAATGTAATAGGCACTCGATGGTTTGGCAAACTATCTTTGAAGAGATTGTTTTACTTGCCGTACATTTGACTTTTTCAAGGGCAAAATAATGATAGAATACTCGTAACTTTTTATTCTTAATGGCAATTTCATCTATGCATATAAAAATGAATCCCTATTTCCCTTGGTCACGGCATCACGCATGGACGGCTGGACCGATTTCGCTAATTCTTTTGTTGTTGTGTTTGTTATTGTCAGGAGATGGTTCTTATGAAAGAAAAAATTAAGAAAGTTGCGTGGAAAATTAGAAAATTTAAGAAAACATATCTATCATACAATAACATATTATCATAACTTAGTGCACATTAAAGTAAATATGGCAAAACAACGTTTGCCGGGTCAGCTAGTATATAATATAATTCATAAAATTCACGAATATACAAGAATTATCTATTCTTTCAGGCGGGGAGTGTAGTCATGCTAATATGTGTAAATTTATTTATATACTTTTATTTACACCTTTTATATAACCTTTAAAATTCCTTTATATGAAAATATCGTTAAGAGACACAAGATATGAAATTAAATTTAAATGGGCATATAAAAGTAGCTCGGTTCGCATTAAGTAGGTTTAGATAATATTAAAGCTTGTGTCGCCGGTGGATTTTATGTCCCCAGCAGTTTGAGAGCGTCCTTAAACTAAGGCACCTGTAAGCCGTCGTGTTTTAGTTTTATTTTCATTGTCCTACGAAAATTTATGTGAAATCTAATAACATCTCTTTTGAGATCACCATTATCATTATAGCTTTAAAACATTCGTGGTAAAAAAAACATCTTTATAGACATTGAAAATATACTGAGTTTCTATAAATAACGTACAGAATTAGCATATCAATATAAAAAAAACCAGAGGCAACTTTTTATTCATCTCAAGCCTAAAACCTACTGAATATAAATACGACATAAATCCTTCGCGTGTTTCGTTCACACATTGTAACAAACGTGAGATCCTCTCTGAATTCTATAGTATAATACAAAGGCCTTTCAAGTACCTACCGTATTGCTAAATGCCATCTATATCCCGAACGCATACGCAGATACAGCGTTGCTTGCGTTTAGAGCTATTTGACCCATTCAGCTACATCTGAGCTGGGGTTTTAGTTCATCGGTACGTGGGACAGAGTATAAGCATTTGCGATCCTTTTTTTTAAGAGAAACTTCTTACGAGAGCTTTGAAATTTTGATCCACAACCTTTTTGAGTGACGAAAAATAAATGAATGATAAACACAATGTATGCTATTCAAAACTGATTAAATGGACGAAAATGAATAAATAAAATGTTTCCATGTAATAAATTAGCTTCACTTCTATCGTGTGACTTTACGTCATGTTTTTTTTTATACTATGGACAGACTTGTGCACCTCTTTCTTAATTTAGTAAGTGATAAGATGCCTTTAGGTGGAAAGCATATAAGCTCAAAGAGGTTATTATTGTAGTTTTACTAAACTTAAATTTCTTTTTCACGTATTTCTGTTTCACGTATTTCTGTTTCACTTATATTTTGTGTTACCCTCCTGCTATCGCTAAGCACCTGTTTCGACAGTTAGATTGAGACCCAGTTACCTTCTAGACTTTGTTAATATTGCCGGTAGTGAATCAATAGAGCTCTTAGTGGAGAGTTCATCCGGGGAAGTACTACCACCATACCATTAGTGCACTTCTATCACTTTGTTTAGCTAAGAAAGTTAAGAGAGCCCATAAAATTACTTAACAAATTCACACCATAGGGTCAACAAATTATTGGCACCCCTGGTTTTGCAAATGTCCATAAGCGGTGACCACTTACTACCAGGTGGTCTGCCTTTTAGTCAGTCTACTTGAATTTAAAAAAGGTGACAATTTACCATCAGATGGACCGCCTGCCATCTGTCATAACAAAAAGGAAACAATAAAAACGGTTTATAGTGGGTTTCAGCTTCAATGTAAATTCTATTTTTGTATTTTGTAGTAAAAGGAAGTGTATAGTTTTACGCGTAATTCGAGAGTGTTTCTACGCCCCGCTGTCTCTTATTACTCGAGCGTCCTTAGGTGCGGGATGCGGACGCGGGCGGCGTAGGCGGCCGCTACATCGATCGCACGACCCCTGACATTAAATGAAAGACAGCGAGCCCGTTCAGGGTTAGGGACGGCTTCGTTCCTACTGTAAGCTACGGGTTTTATCGCGGCAAATGTGCTCCATCGATGTTCTAGATACGCCTTCACTGAACGAGGCCATAAGAAAGAATAAAAAATGTGCAACGAGCTGCACATTCAGTCTCATCTTGTTTTTGAAATAAGAAATACTCGTTCCTTAATGATTATAGGAGTTAATGGACGTACCAAGTCTACGGAATCTATTACTATGGCCTTTTCAGTGCCAGAACTTAAGATATTGAGGACTTTAATTATTTTTAAGTGGTCAAAATTATTGTTTGGAGCATCCCTGTTACTTATAGTATACGTTTTTATGGCCACTTGTTTTAACTTGTTGACTTAATTAACTATTTAAATGTCTGCTCCGAACAGCAAAGCCTTTGGAAAATCTGTGCGTTTCGAACACGTCAGCAAGGGAAGGTTGTGTATTTGTGCCACAATTTGCATACAATTATGTTTATGCTGTAGTAATATTTACAGTACATGCATGGTTTGTACATATTATGTAGTTCATCTTTATTTAAACTAAATGCAAGTAAAAATGAATAGCGGTCTCAAATCAGAAAAATGTATAGTTAAGTAGCTAGAACGATAGAAATAAAAATTGACTGTAATAAAACAGTGTGCGAAGAACATTAACAAATTAAAAAACAAATATAACTGAAGCGAAGCTGTGAAAATGAGGGCACACAGAATATTGCCACAAAAATTAGGATGGATGCAATAAAAATAGCAGTCTTCCGAGCTTCATATAAACCTCCCGCTAGTAGGGGAGTATTATCTGCCATTATATAGGCAGCCCTGACGGGAATGTAGGTCACGCACACACTCACAGTGCCACCCCTTACACGCATTCACACAATGTTAACTGAGGCATTACGCAGTCTCGGCACTCGACTACCTGGCCCGTTCACGTTGTACACACAAGCGTAACTGGCTTGTAGTAGTAACGTTATATTTAACTCAGCCGCTTAATGTTACTTGTTCTATGCTACTGAATCAGGGGTGCGCGTAAGGAATTTATAGCTTCCCACGGTATTGTGTTGAACTTTGTTTAAGAAATCCTTTATGGGGCTGTTAAGTTCAACGTGGTTCAGGCAGGTCATGATTATTGGTCTACTAAGAATGGTATTTTCGAGTATTATGAGTTATTTATTAATATAATAGGTATCTAAAGATAGAATTGCTATATTGTACCGTGATATTGAAAAAGTTAAGATAAACGAAAACAAACAAAGCTATTAGTCCAATAGAGCATGAAAATTATATGTAATGTATTTTCTAGAGTAGTAGAGATCTTAGTGCTGAGTTCATCCAGGGAAGAAATATTACCTTACCAAATACCGCCTTGAAATAGTTTCGGTTAGAAAGGTAAGGGGGTCGGTGAAATAACAGATATAACCTCACGTCTCAGGGTCGACAGCGGACTGGCGATGCCCCTGGTGTTGCACATATCCATAGAGGGCGGACCACTTACTATCAGGTGGGCCGTCTGCATGTTTGTTGGCCCTGGTGGTAAGAAATAATCATCAATCAATGGTAAAAGTCGATAGATCGCTTATCCTATTGTATATGTGTATTCTGGAAGGAGAAAATAAAAAGATTATCACCACCTTTTATCGAAATTACTCCTATTGCTTTTTTATAGCTTCGATAGAAAATTTCCTCGCCTTTGTTATTTTTTTCAGCGATGTCAATAAATCGTCTTTAATATATATTAAGTTAAGCTATACGTATTTATATAATACTATATATATTGATAAATGAGTTATGTTTTTCAATATAGAAGTTTTGTCACAAAAGCACGAGCATATTTCAAAATAAAGATCAATTAAAATAGAGAGTGTATATTAACGAAGAGAAAATCTCATTTGATTATAATTAAATATTAACGGAAACTCGACAAAGGTTTTGATATAAATTAGAAGGTAAATTAATAATAGTTCCTCAATGAAAGCCTTCTTTCATTAATGCCTTTGATGAATAATAATACTTTATGTATTGTAAAGTATTATTAACCAGATTACCATAAAGTGAGTTTCCAGGTACTATTATGCTCTTCTTTCTTTGCAGTTCTTCTTTTATGTAGGAATTTGGCAATATAAATCACTAGCTGTCCGCCGCGGTTTCACCTGCGTTTATCAATATTATATATAGCATATATCTACGAAAAATATCGCGTCGAATGATAGCAGTACCATCCCGATATATTCAGTACTTTTGAGGTGATGGTGGGTCATAGGAACCCTATTTTTCTTATATATATATATAGCAGATAGATAGATACGCCTATATAAATCATTAATGTTTTTTAGTTTCAAGTATATCACTATTATTATATAGTATTGGACCAAGCATCGCCTGGCAGTCGCATTTATGAGACAGTTTTCACTTAGAAAACTGAGCTTTCGACATTGGAGTCATGTTCGCTTCCTTTGTAAAATAGTGGTCAAACATCAGCTTATAGTATTTCTACAAACAATTGGTCGGACTGTTGTGAAGTATGAGAAACGAGTGTGTGCTTTAAAACAATCTTAATATATTCTTCCAGAACCGGAATTCAAAACAGTGTATTATTTGGACTACCTAATAGAAATTATTTGAATTTGTTTGCAAAGAAAGCTTTTCCATCCATTAGGATTAATTGATCTTTGGAAAAGGCACTACAACTGTACTTATCCGTCCAAACCAACCAAAAAGTCTTTATTCTTCCGGTAAAGAATAAAAACTCATTGGAGCGTTGAACTAACAGAGAGCGAAAATAAATATTAAAATTATATAAATGTACGCTGGCATCAATCTGTAGGTAGTTAGTTGCCGCGGTAGGGGTGCTAGCTGTCGGGTAAAGTGCAAAGGTAAATGCAGTTCGTGATTCTATTTATAGCGAGCCCGGGCATGCCCCTACTACGTGATAACGATTGTAATATCGAGGTGATCTTCCGTTTTCATGTGGTAGGAGTAATATATATATTGTATAATGTTGCTAATTTTATTCGATTTCTGAATAAATATATTTATAAAATATCCAAGGATATTTCTCAAACAAGGCCATTTCTAATTCTAAACTAAGCTTGGCGAGAGCTTAGAGCTTGTGCTTTCGATATAATATTAGTTTTTTTAATATACAGAATCGCAGATAAATCAGCAAGGCCTTAACGCTTCATAGTTACCTTTTAAGAGTTACTAACATCTGTATCTACAGTATTTAACACAATAGTGGAGTCGCTGAAAAAAGGGCTGAATTCCATATTTTCTTTCTTCTAATCTGACCCATATAGAACCGCCAGACGTGTTCAAATCTGTGCTAGTTGGAAATCAAAACCAACATGGATTAATTAATAACATTCATTAACATAATAACAAAAGGTCTTTGTTAGTGAAGAACTTACAGAAAAGGAGTATAGATTTTTTATCCTCTATTCATCAAATATAACAAAGGATACGTTTAATATTTCAAACACAGATTCGAATATCCAAAGTACACTATCCGGAAATTGTGCTCTAGCTCGTTGAATTGAAATGTTATAAATTCTATGTAATACCTAAACGAGCTGTCGGTATACCTACGTCACAAGCTCAGGCACCAATTTGCAATACCGGGCTTGCGTCATATCTGTTTGGAGCTATCTGTCTCACTCCATCAGACCCCGGGAAAACCTAGATACCTATTTGCAATTTGGTTACTGAAACTAGTTCATCCGATGTTCAACTTTATTACGTAGGCAGTAAATATAATTATTGTTCGTTTGGTTTTCAGATGCCGAAGACCTGTTGCAACCCCGTCATCGGAATCGAATCGATATCGTGCAACGCGTTGAAACTTGAATAATTGAAAGCATTAAGGTAGTTGGTATTAAATTCATATTATTATCTTTGTTATCTTTCACTGTTTTCATTTTATTATAGGAGTCATAAAACTAGGCTTTAGCTAAGATGTACTGGATCGGATTCGCTTTCTAAGTCGAGAATGGGTGAATTGAAGTTTCTTTGTTCAGAAATGTTCACTTGTGGCCTGATTTTTAATGTTGGGTGGGTTAGGGAAAACAAGATTATCTACAAATGGTCAAGATTTCAGAGCTTTACTACACAAGCACATAAGTTAGGACAAAATGTCCTTTTCTTGGCCTTGCCTCATTAGGTTTGAGCTGATGATAATCCTGATTTTAATATCGATTCTTTTTAGGCCACTCGTGGGTATAAAATCCGTAATGAAGGTTGTCTGTAGCGTATCAGGTTAAAATGTAAAATGCGTAGTCTCTGCGGCCTTCAGTTCTTCTAACAAACAAATGGTCTAAAATTACAACAAGGAAATCCTTCGTAGTGAAGTTTTATGGCGGTCGTAAAGCTCTATCAATTTAGGGGAGTAAATAAAAATTTACGCTCAACAAAAGCGGGTATTTAGAGTCTTGCTTACGAAACAGTGATTTAACAATGGGATTTTGTCTTTTTTGTTTCAGGGGTTGTATTTGGAGTAGATTCTTAGCTTAATATTTTTTTTACCGAACCACATCGACGTCAAAGATTTAGAGCCTAAGTTTATGTTTGATGTCATATTATAAGTAGTATTGAAGTGGCAATGCTTGGTCCGTGGAGACCAGAGGCGCAAGACTTGTCGACACCTCTGGGCCCTGCCTCTGCGTCTCTTTGGCGATTCGATTTGACTAAAGTGGATTTGCTTTGCTATCCAACTGTTTTCCATTCACTCTAACGTATTTTGCCACGATACAATTCTGTTCAATAGAATTTAATTGTTATACGTGTTGGTAAGGCTCATAGATGGTCCGGCGACTTATAGCATGTGCAGGTACCTCGGATAAAAAATAAGCTTCGCCATATAAGGTAACTTATTTACCCTGTTCGGCACTTTTCCCGTAGATAGTGACCTAAATTCAGTTTTTTATTTATATTCTAGCTGTGCCTGTGAGTTGCTCTTTTTCGCTGCGCCACGGTAAAGGATATTCTTTTTTTTTGTTACTATCCTTCTGGGCGCGTACAGTAGTTCAGTAAAGTTTCATAGGAATCGAATGACATAAAATATGTAAGAATAGAAGATTCAATGAATATTCAAACGAATATACAATTTATTTACTTTAGGCATACATTTTCTTCTATAAGTTTACTTTTATAATATGAATATGATATTTAAATTGTATATTATCTTTCTATGTTCTCTAAATAGATTCTAGTATATTAACAAAAACCTCGTGCTATTTAAGTATACCTAGGTACATTGCCATAAAATTTTCATATTAACATAACATTTTTCATGACTAAAGATGCTACTCCAACTCTATTATCTACCGGTTCCACATTAGCAATAAATTATAAAGAAAATAAAAGCCCACGACCTATTTCAGATAATGTACGATATTGAATAAAATATTCGATAGCAGTTACCAGCCATTCGGTCTAGACATAAAGGTCAGAAGCAATGTTTATCAGTATGTTTGTCTTATTAAGTTTTCAACAACTCTGATAGCTCTTCGTGGTGTTATAATAAGGGTTACTTTCCCTGTGAAAGTTTCCTATAAACCAGAGATATAATAGTTTTTTTTTTCTGTTCGCTTAAGTAGACATAGATTTTATTATAAACTATATGTACATATAGAGAAAGACATAGACATTCATTTATTTGCCACACACAATACATGACAAAAATATTAAAATAAAAGATTTTACAGTAAAAAAAAACAATAAAAACAAATTACTCAAATAATCGATATTTATAAATGAATGTTTGTCTGTATGTCCTTTATAGAATCGTAAACTATGCAACGGATTTTAATGCAGTTTTCAGCAATATATAGAGTAATTCAAGGGGATGGTTTATAGCCAGGATTGAAAGCGGGCAAAGCCGCAGGGCGCAGCTAGTTTAAGATAAAATGTGAGTAAGCATGCAATTTTATAAAATTAACAAGTCAAGAGCTAATTACGTAATCTTCTTTACGTAAAACCAACCGCTTGTAATATTACGCTTTTATAATGCCCCAAAATATTTATGAACCAATTTCACCTGATTAATGGTTCGTTGTTTTGTTGATAATTTTAATTTATTGGACAAATTAACGCCTCGGAATGGCGTTGTACGAAAATAAAGGAAGGAATAATTGTAAGGGTTGGAGTTCACTTACATAATCCCTTATGTTGTGTACACTATATGCAACAAATTGAGGAACTTTCACTAAGAAGTATAGGCACTTAAATGACAAACGAATTTTTATGTAATGGAAGTATATATTGCATTATTTACACCTGACAAAGGTATGATAAGCCTCTATGAGCTTTTCTGCGTCATCTTTCTAAAGGGAGATGACAATAGCAACATATAGGTATTTGTCAAAATAAAAATCCTTTTATCAAACACGCCAAAAGATATGGTCATATAAAAGTTAATAGGACAGTTCTAACTGAAGCCTTTACCACCGCGATGATTTTTTTAGCGCATCGGATTTATTTTATGTACTCAGCCTTATTTAAAAGCTACGCTCTACATCATGTGCGTATTAAATAACTGCTTGAGTTCAACAATTTCAGCTTATAAAATTTCAAGGCCTCGTATATATTAGCCTTCATCCTAAGAATTGCAGATGAATTCTTATTTAGAGCGCGATAAGAATCAAATTCAGATATAAATGGATATTAGGCCTCGAAGCTTGAAATACACTTGTTATATATACATACGAATAAATACATATAAATAAATGTCTCAAAATATTGAGAAAGCTTTTGAGTAGTAGAGCTCTTAGTGCAGACTTCGTCCAGGGAAGTACTACCACCTTACCCATTTCCACCGTGAAGCAGTAGTGCAATAGTATTACTGTGTTTCAGTTAAAGAGCCGGTAAAATTACAGGCACATGAGACTTAACAACTTCACGTTTCAGGGTCGACAATGCTTTGGTGTTGCAAATGTCCATTGGAAGCGGTGACCACCTACCATCAGGTGGACCGTGTACATGTTTATCGGCTATTATGTGGCAAAATATTACTAACTATATATAAAATATAGCCCACTTATTCTAATCCAAAGCACTGAGACGCAGATTAATGACAACTCTGCTCACGAAAACCCGAGCGAAAGCTATTTCCAATAAGGAAAAGGTCCAAAAAACTTTAAGGGACGCCGTCGAATCTTTTTATCTGTGATCAGTCATGTATGGTAACGTTCAATGATTACAAAATACGTTGCAGATATGCCAGTGGAAAACGTGACCGCACATATCCAACACTGTGTATAGTAGCGAGTATGAATCTTGACTTTACGATGGTAGTGCCACATGAGTCCTCGTGGCTTTTGGCAATAAATAACATCTGTCGTTCGTAACTTTGCTCCTAAAGCGGAAAGGAAATAAATTAGTTTTTATGCTACATTGATTCTTTTCGGGAAGGATTTAGGTCAATTAGAATCATTTTTTGGCATAAAAATCATTTTTATAGTATTTAGAAAGTATAAAATGAATTATTTGAATAAGGATCTTGACAAGAGAAAGCGGGAAATGACAGCATTATTGTAGCATAAAATGAATCAAATATAGGTATGTATTATAATTTTTAGGATCACTTCAGTAATTTGACTAAAATTGTTAGTGTAACTTGTAAATTATAAAAGGCTGTCTCTGTTTCAATCAGCCCCCTTATTGAGCTAATATTAACTTTCCATCGAGGTATTGGAGAGCTTATCTCTCACACGATTGCGTAGTAAGCGAAAGAGACACAGCATAGAGCCCAAACAGAAACATCCTCGAGTTCGTGTCATTTTCCTTATAGAATCGAAGCAGGGTATTATAGTCACCTAGTGGGCTCGTTTAAATTATTGAAATAAATAAAAGAGGTTTTCCCAAAACTGCTACGGGTGATTCCGTAAGGATCACTAAACGAGGAATTGATCATCACAACAACCATGCTCTGCCCTTATCGTTAACTACGACAGGTGGCGAGGCAAGTTTTAGAACATGCAGGGACATGGTTTGGATTGAACCGATATTTTTTATAGAATATGATATTATATATTTTAATATACATGATAAATTAACGAAGTTGCTGCGGCTAAAAAATTAGGCTTAAAAAGAATCCTCACAGGGTATGTAACTGTTTATTTTTAATCTACTTCTCAGTACCTGACTTACAATGTAATAAAATTATTTATCTACCAAAGTACTAGAGATTTTATGTGGGGCACTTTAAGTTAACTGTAAAATATTTAGGTACACTACAACTAGTTTCAGTTTTGTGGCTTTAGCCGCGTTCCCGAGGGATTCAATATTTTCCTTTCATAAAAAGTATAAGAACATATTATGTTATAGTGTCAAGTTTAATTTAAGTCAGTTCAAATAGCATGAGTTAAGTGTCACATAGTATTTTATAAAATTTCACAATGTTTTATGTCTATTTTGTAATTTGTATATTTATTTGACAGGCCTGGTTTGGTTTGCTTAGTGGTTAGCGACCCTGACTACCAAGTCGCAGGTCACGGGTTCGATTCCCACCCAGAACAAATATTTGTGTACATGAATATGTCTGTTTGTTCTGTGTCTGGGTGTAAATATCTATTTAAGTATGTATTCAGATTTAAAAAAGTAGTATATGTAGTATATCAGTTGTCTGGTTACCATAGTACAAGCTCTGCTTAGTTTGTATGTAAAGAATGTCCCAGGATATTATATATTTATTATTTTGACATAATATGAGCATGGCCTCCTGAAGCATTTAGTGTAGTAGTTCAGAGTAATCAAGTGCTATTTCACAAGATATGGATAAAAACCTTCAACTATTACAACTCATCTTATGTGAAAAGGTTTATAGAAGTTATACTAACACAAAAGCCATCGCATTTATACCTAATATTGGTTATTATATTGATAGTTTTAATAATAGTTAAAAAACTATAAAACACGGTTTCATACAAAAACCAATTAAAAACAGAAAATTAATTTGAATTAAGAATAGTGTAAATAAGAAAAAACATATAATATATTTTACTGTAAAAAAAGCGTAGGGTGCTCTTTGAGATATTATCAAAATAATAAATCCTTCTACTCATGTCTGTCAATAAAATGTTTATAATTATTGACACCATGCACCCAAGTGCATTATTATTATTTATTTTTAATATTTTTGTTAAATCCAATCCTGATTATCTTAGTAAGGATAACTGGTCTAACTGTTTAAAATAATGAATTGTCATCGGTCCTCGATAAATCTGCAAAGTTAGAATTAAATCTGCCGTTTAAAGTGAGTCAAAATCGCGCCCAAAGGAGTCGAAATCGTGTAAAAATATCGTGTAGCCTTTGAGGATTGGCATTTCTAATATTCCATAGAGAGAGTGCGAATGTTTGTGTGTATGCGGAGGGTTATCTCTGAAACTACAGTAGCTATACAAAAAAACTCAAGACTATAAAAATTAATTCTCTGAAAGAAAGCTACACTATTCAGGAGTGAACTTTTAATATCGGTATACATAAAATCACTTGGAATCACGGGTGAAACCGCAGGATGCTAGCTAGTTATATTACTTTAAAATTTTAACTTATATTTTAGAAGACAATACAATATACAGGCAATATTTTTTCATGAAATTCATTTTGATGAAAATAGATTCATCGCTTCGGGCTTTAATATATTTTTTTTATTAAAATCTAAATCAAATTTTAAGTTAGCTGCTAAACATGTTTTATCTTCTTCATCCATTCACTTACATGTATAAAATTTTCTTGATCAATTTCATTTTATTTTTACGATGACATGTAATATATATATTTAAAATACCTACGTTAAAGAGTTTTTTTAAACAATTTGATTTTTGATTAAAATATATCAAACCCTCAGAACGCACATCTCTGATTTGGTCACTTTCACACTGAGCGGGGAGGGTGGGTCCCGGTGTTAAAGAGGCTGAAGTATCGGTATGCTTATTCTATCATTAAATTGTCTATGTTTTACTAATCATCGGATAGAGCGTACTTTGTTTAGTCTCTCTATGATCGTAACTCTATTTCGCCAAATTTTGAGTTAAGCCCTTATCGTACTGAGGTTGCGATTGATAAATAGGAACTTATAAATCATTTATTTGATACAAGCTTAAAAAACAGTAGGATTATTGATGCGCAGCCTTTTTTATCAAATTATTAGATGTGGGTGATTCTAATAATTAATTAAACTACGTATTAATGAACGCATCCGTATAATATTTATTCTTTATAGCATTTAAATAAATTTTTTAACATGCAACATTAATTAAAGCAGCAGAGTTCAAGACGCAAGCTGTTAAAACAGCTTATCCACATAATCCCGGACCATATTTCAGTGGATTGTCGCAATTGTTCAAGTATTTACAGTAACTTAAGCTTAACATTGCATTTCCAACTTTATTACAATATGTTAAAGTCTTTTTTTAAATGGTAACGGATTTCAAGTGGGAAGAAGGAGGTACTCTTGATCAGGGGTACAAATGCTCAGGTAAGCTGTGGGGATAAATTGGGGGAATGTAGGTCAAGGTTCGATTAGGGGAAGGTGAAGAACGTTGTTCTATTTATGGACCAGCTTTTATCTGCAGTATAATGCATAAGATTTTAAACAATTTATTTCACATTTCAAAAGTAATTTGAAAAGCCATTGAGATATTATTATCTTCAACAAAATGATGCTCTAAAGGTACAAATGTGCTTTTTTGTGTGCCACTTGCTGTCCCCCGCGGATTCACCCGCTTTCCCGAGGGATAACATTGTTGTAACATTTTCCCGGCTCAAAAAGTATCCTATGTTACTTCTAATACCTCCAAGAATATATGTACAAAATTTCATGATGATCGGTTTAGTAGTTTTCGCGTGAAAGCGTAACAAACAAAGTTACATTCACATTTATAATATTATATTAGTAGGGATAGCATTTAACGGGCCAGTTCGCTTGGTGATTAGAGATTCCCACCCGGGACAAACATTTGTGTGCATGAACATATCTATTTGTTCTGTGTCTGGATCGAAATATATGTACGTAAGTATGTATTTAAAAAAGCAATATATTTAGTATATTAGTTATCTGATTTCTATAGTACAAGCTCTGCTTAGTTTGGGATCACATACCCGTAATATACCCCATTACATATGTGTAAAATATTTTTTTAGAATATTTTATATTAACAAAAAAATATATTGTAAAAAATCACGTCTAAGTAGTAACCATTTGATAACCCGTTTTCATCTCAATAAAATATATAAGAAATAACCTTAAAATCATTAGGTAAAATATAACAAGGATAAAATAAAATATGTCACTCATTCATAATAGGAGTATTTTCTAGACGTAAAGCACTTATGAAACATCAAAGGGGGGCTGAAGATCATATAGGAAGATTTTCAGAATCTCAAATGTCTTGACGACGCACAGGAAGTTTGCTCTAAGGAATTTGCTTTTCGAGTTTGACGACCCATATAACAAAACTTCACCCTGCCGCGATTCATAAAGACGGCTCACTAAATAAAACTCTCCATCTATTGTATTATTATAGGGTTACCTCTCATGTATAATTTACCTTTTGTGTTTTTTTTTTAAGTGAAAACTTCTTTAGCTGCGTTGAGCACTTCTTGGGATGGGTATTGAATGTTAAACTCGCGTCAGGACACGTGACCTGATCGAAAATTCGTAAGACGGTACATACACAACGTTAATGTTCAAGTTTTCACTTCTGCTGGTACTCCCGGAGTGCAACCCGTTGTTTTTTTTTATACTACTTGGACCGACAAATAAGCCCACAGTCCACCTGTAAGGTTACCGCTGCCTATGGACATTTGCAACACCAGGAACATCGCCAATGCGTTGTCGACTCTGCGACGTCAATTTGGTAAGTCTCATGTGCCTGTATTTCACCGACCCCCTTACCTTTATAATCGAAACACGGTATTCACGGCGGAAATGGGTAAGGTGGTAGTACTTCCCCGGACAAACTCTGCATTAAGAGCTCTACTACTCGAAATACTTGTGTAAAATGGAATGTAATTTGAGGACATCTAAATATTAGGGTCCTATTCATGGTCCATTATAATATTGTAGTATTATAGTTTAAGCTCTGTGTATAATTAAAACGGTAAAGTTGACTTATTGGAGTTACAGCGGCTGTTCAAACTGACATTTTGTTGTTATTGATGTTAGCCGCTAGGGAATAAACGATATTGATATATTAGATTTTATTAAAATAAATGATATGTATTTCAACATTTTCAACTGGGCCACTAAATAAATTTATGTTTCTGTGAACGGGGAGCTATGAGACTAACAATATTTGCATTTTTATAACGTTCAGACAATGTAGCAACCCTAAAGCAAAGTTCTGTAATAACAGTTAACTAACACTGAACAAAAGTGGAACAGCTGAAACTTGCCTTGATGTGAATTCTTCACACGAATTGTCTCATTCAAATCTTGAGTCGGCTTCCCTTATTGTTTTTGTTACGTCTCGTCTATATTGTTGATAACTGATTCAAGCAAAATGATGTCTTCTTTCTCTATACCCTGTTGATTTTATATTTAAATGAGGTTTCTTTTCATTAATGTGTTTGAGCATAGTAAAATCATTATCAGAAATAATGTCTGAGGGTGTATAGAACGTAGAACTTCAACGTACAGTGATGGTACTGTTTACGAGTCCTCAAGTTGAACTAATTTTATTTTTATTTTGTTCTACCTATTAGGAAGAATATGAATATAAACAATAACCAAAGACAGGTAATATCACAATTGTTGAGCCAAATAAATAAAGTTTGTCTAGAAACCTCTCTTTTTTGGGATATGGGCCGGAGAGTTAGTTTTTAAATCAATTTCAAGTGATTCTTCCGGCACAGAATGGAACAGACGGCCACTTCTTATAAAAGTTCGAACAAAATCTCACAGCCTTAAGTATGTTGTGACAAAATAAACAAATACAAGACAATACAAACTTATCTGGGAGTTTGATACTGTAACGTAAATTAGACTAGTTGCTAACAATATTTTGTCGCCTCAATGCTCTATCTCTTTTATTAACTATGCAATCACATGGAATGTCCGCTCGTAGGCCCGCCGACGATGTTGTATTAATTAAGGGAGCTGTTTAATGACCGACTACTAGGTATTGGTAATCAGCATTACAAGGTTGGTGACATGACACTGTAAAGTTAATTAATAAGCTAACAAACTAAAATATTAATATTATATCTTTGTTTTCACAGCTATCCTGATTATGATGGATCAAGATTGATTGGTCTTGGTTATAGGAATCTTTTAAGAAAATATGACAGTAAGCCAGAGGTAGTAGAGCTCTTAGTGCAGAATTTGTCCGGGGAAGTACTACCGCCTTACCCATTTCCGCCCGAAGCAATAATGCACTGTATTACTGTGTTTCGGTTAGAAAGGTAAGGGGACCGGTGCACATGAGACTTAACAACTTCACTTCTCAGGGTCGACAAAGCATTGGCGATACCCTTAGTGTTGCAAATGTCTATAGGTGGCGGTGACCACTTAGCATCAGGTAGACCGTCTGCTTGTTTGTCGGTCAAAAAAAACCAAAAGAAAAATAAATGTTGTCCTTTATTTTCACCACATCAAGAAGACCTTTATGTAGTATAAGTGGTAAAAACTCAGGGAATCTTTAAAGCAAAGTTTTATTAAAATTATGTGCCAGAAAACTGTTCTTCACAAGATTTTTGCCAACACAATGTCTTTTTTTCAAATTGCTTTCTTAAGATACCCATCTTTGGCAACATTTGCCTACCAATTCTGGAGGATAATGAATTTTCCACCCGTGCTCAGAAAACAGGTCAAGGATTAAAAGGGGTCGAAAAAGGATTGTCAGGGCTCGCACATTTACTATAGTAGACGCGTCGGGTCATGACCGAAATTGGTCTAATTTCACCACAATAGCAACCTTATAATAATAGTATTGTACTTCAAAGTAGTCTATTCGTTAGTCTAGTAGTTGGCATCTTAAGTTGGAGACTCGCATAACCATAAGTAGAACGGAGACGAATATAAAATGTTTATGTTACTCGGTTGTTATTTGAAATACGTATATGTATTTTCATTGTAGGTATACTTATGTCGTTTACGCAAGGACTTGAAAGAAATACCAACTGTATTTTGCGGACATTATTTCAAAAATATTTTTATATCATATTGTTTATGGATTTTGTCTCTGAGTAACATAACATTGCACTTAGCTTTTACCCTGCCCTTAATAAAAGGATCTAACGATGATTTTAAAACGTATCTCATAATAATAGCTTTAGTAATTTTTTGGGGTAAAAACGACCCCACCACAGCCATAAGATGTTGAGGGCCATTAAACTCGGAACTCATTTGAATAAAAATCCAATTAAAAAAAATCTTAAAGCATTTGCAAATTGGACTTGATGTACCCTTACTTTGTATTAAACTTTGACAAATATTTACTTTAAGTAAAAATAAACAAATAAATCTTTGAGAAGACTCAAAGAATACCTAAAATTATTATTATATAGATTGTTTTTCAAAATTATCAAATTTAAGGGTAAATATATTCAATGCTGGAGTACAATGGTATTAATCAGAGGCTTATGAAGGTCAAAGCTTGGAAGGTCTCGAAAATCAGTCTTGAGGTTCGAATATTTGAAATGGAAATTATTATTCCCAATTCCTAAAACTCGTTTTAGAAATTTCATACAATGTTCCTAACAACACAACTAATAGCAGTTTATCTTACACAGAACGATGGGTCAGTGTGCGATCTTCATTATGTGTCCGAGCTAAGAGACATTCTGCGCTAAGTGGGTTAATGGTAAACTGGCATCTAAACGACCTCCTATTTTATTCACGGTAATTCAATAATGTCTCAGCTCTCTCTGTTCCTCGCGAGTATAGTCCTAGATAAAAAAAGAGATAGAAGACAAGGAAAATCCGAATCGTGGGAAAGAAAACGGGCGTCCCCATAGATACATATTTACTTAAATTGCTTAATTTACCATTTACCAAAGTGACTTTTGGATGCTAATGGTGCTTTCATCGTTCCGCCTGAAGTAATGCGTAACGCGAACTGTGAAGTGTTTCGCAATAAATGTGATTTATGTTTTTGCTGAAATGTAAATGTAGGCTACGCTTGCAAATTGGTTGCTACACCTCAATAGCTTGGCTCGTTAAAAAATAAATAATAAATTAATGTCCTATTCTTCACCCATGGTTACCTAATTCTAAATTAAGCAGAGTCAACTGATATACTACATATACTACTTTTTAAATACATACTTTTATAAATTTACACCCAGACACTAATATAACTATACAATAAATATATATACAATAAACAGACATGTTCATGCACTCAAATGTTTGTCCTAGATGGGAATCGACTCTATGACCTTAGGCTTGGCAGTCAGGGTCTCTAACCACCAAGCCAACTGCCCGTCAAGATTTTAACATATTGTTTTTTACAGCTTCCTAATTCAATAAACTTTTCTGTAGTATTTAAAATAAGGATTTTTGAAACCACAACAAATGCCTCTAATCTCCCTGCCTACTTCCTCAATATCGGATCGAAATCATATTTCCTTCATGATACAACGACGTTTTCATATAAAATATAGATGTATCAAGTACAGGCACCAGTAGAATTAAAATACGTTGCAATTCTAAACTCGAAATTAAAGAAGCAATTTCTGCACTGGAGATTGTCTCACTCTGTCCCGCCTTGGTTATCTTTTTTTCGCTCATGACTGGATGAGAGCCGTCAAATATGGCCTTTATTTCGAGGATCATAAAGACTTTTACCCACCTTCATCATTATCAACAGTGTCCTTCCGCTACATAAGCTAATTAAAGCAAGTTACAACTATGTTCTAGTATGGATTTGTGGAATTTAAATGCCTTTGAATCAGGCTGGCATACATATTTCTCTACGTTCTTCACCAACTAGCCATGTATGAATCCGCTAAAATAAGTAAATCAACACTCTCAAGACCTTAGGCGAACCCAGTCACTACTGAGTGACTAAAATACCTAGTAAATAATCAAAACAATGAAGGGATAATTTTAAAAATAAAGCCTTTGTTAGAAATATCGAAAACTACCAGCTACATATTTTTATTAATCACTTTAATCAATTTTGCCTGTATTTACTCAGGTGTATCAAACTTAATTGCATTGCTCTGAAGCAAAGCTGGTGAACTTAATAATTACTTAAATCAAATTGTGCACTTAGTTAATTAAGTGTTTAACTCAATTTAAGTGTAACTGTTGTTAACGGTGCTAAGCTGCAAGCTAAATAAACCCTATTTGCTACGCTCCTGATAAACAAAGTTACTCACGTGTCACTGATACTTAAGTAACTTCGTGAATGAATAGATGTTTTGCTTTCATCAATTCTACTTATGTTAGATTTTTTTATCTAATATAAGTAGAATTTACTTAATGATTAAATAATAAGAGCAACACGGAATAAGTACTCCAAAATTATGTGGTTATAATATTATAATAAAAAAAATAAGCTTTTAAAAGTCGCTGAAAATATGGCTTGATAACAAGAATTCGATAATAAAAGTAAATTTTTTATACCACCTATAAAAATAAAGGGTTATTTATTAGCTACGAAATTTTTGTTTCGCTTTCCTTTGTTTCAAAACGATGGCCTTGCTACGTCGTTAAGTGCTAGATAAAGCATCCTTACTACCGGACTTTATGTCCGGAACATTACTATACGATATCTATTGGGATTTGGAACGTTCTAGATAAAAAATATCGAGTTCATCCCTTAAGGTAAAGTTAACCGACCGCGATACGTAGCTCCTGAATAGAGCTACGTATTTTTAGAGCTGTGACCTATTTCAAGCTGCCGGGTGCTGCCCGGGCCGAGCTGCGCGTTCTATTGACCCACATGTACGCAAGCTCTGACGTCAGAGTCCGCGATGACGTCACGCAGCTACAGGCTGCTCTTTGTGTGCCCGGGCGGTGTTTACCGATAATATTGTTGAGATTACTTGTGACATACGGCTCGAGTTTTTACATTCATTGTGGTTTTTACATTCAAAGGTGTTTGCTTTGGAACTAAAGTTGTAGCAATACTGGTTTCTTTAGTTGTTACACATACTAGTAAGTATACCAGATTAAGCAAACAAAGAAATATTTCTCGAAATAATAGGTTGAGGAAAAAGTTCCTTCGCATTTTTTAAGAAAATTCAAAACATTTTTAATATAGTCTATTTACATTTAACTAAAGTATGTAGGTACCATTTTGTTCGATAACTTTTTGCCATCTTGTAGGTAGGGACATGATCCCATTGCTATAGAAATTTTGGGACTTCTGATCAAAATACTACGACAAGTGGTTTTGACAGTCCTCTCGTGATGTTAACCTGACACTGCCTAAAGAATTCTGAAGAGACCGAAACAGGTGGAAATCTGAAGGTGCAAGGTCAGGACTATATGGCGAATGCATTAATAACTCCCAGTCAAACTCTCTTAATTTTTGCTGAGTGGCTAAAGATGTGTGAGGTCTAGCGTTATCATGTTTAATAATCACACCCCTTCTGTTGATTAATTGCGGCCGCTTTCTCTCAACTTCTTGCTTTAATCTCATCAGTTGTTCGCAGTATAGTTCAGAATTAATGGTCCTGCCTGGTGGTAACAGCTCATAATGAATAATGCCCTTCCAATCCCACCACACACACAGCATCACCTTGTTGCGAGTTAACCCGGGTTTCGCCACAGTCTGTGAAGCCTGACCGGCCTTTGACCACGACCTTTTTCGCACGTTCTTGTCGTACGTGATCCACTTTTCATCACCAGTTATCAGCTTCTTCAAAAATGGTTCGGTTTCATGACGTCGGAATAAACATCCATTTTATCCGTAATGGGGCGACCACAGCGACGTGCATCTTTGACATCCAAATTTCCGGATTGAAAACGCTTAATCCAAATTTGTGCTACTCTCACAGACACTGCACTAGGTCCATAAACATCGCAAATTTTTTTCGCGGCTTGCGTTGTATTTTTACCTTTTCTGTAGTTAAATTTTAAAATGAATCGAATTTCTTCATTAGATTCACTCATCTTGGCGGTACGAAAAACAAATGCAAATCACACATTTTCCTAATTTGAATTTTGAATTATGTTCTTTAAAATTTAAACTTTCAATGATACCAAAACCAGCCAGATACAAATAGTATAACCAAAGAGATTTTATTACAAGTTCATACATACTATAATGCGAAAAGACTTTTTCCCCAACCTAATATATAAAAACAATAACTAAATATTATAAATATTAATTACAGGCACATGAGACTTAATTACTTCATGTCTCAGGGTCGAAAATGCATTGGCGACACCCCTAGTTTTATAAATGTCTATAGGCGGCGGTGACCTCTTACCATCAGGTGGACCGTCAACTTGTATGTCGGCCCACGTGGTATAAAAAAAATATAATGTAAATAAATACTGAATCTAAGTAACCAATTATGCTTTATTTAATGAAAAAGAACCTACTTACAAAATTTGTATAAATATAACAATAACGCGAAGCAAATCAAATCACATAAAAGCATTACTTGAGTCGACGTTAAGTGGCATACATATTGAGTTTTTAAAATGTTCTGCATTTACATAAATCGGGCGTCAAGTGAGATTGACAATAGCTGATATTTATGTAGAAAACTATGATTTTCTTGTTCGACTTTATTTTATATTTCAGAGCAAATAACTTTTCAAAATAAGAAAATATAATACTTAAATAGAATTAAGTTAAAAGTATAAGAAACTAGCAGTGCCCTGCGGTTTCACCCGCGTTCACGAGGGATATAACATTATCCCGACACAAAAAGTATCCTATGTGTTATTCCAAGGCATTTTCTATATATGTGTCAAGTTACATTCAAATCCGTTTGGTAGTTTTTGCGTGAAAGAGTAACAAACATACAAATATTGATTTTTAAATATCTTATTCGCATTTATCTAATCTATCTATCTATCTCATCATCATCATCATCAGCCTATCTCCGTCCACTGCTGGACATAGGCCTCACCTATGGTATGCCACTGAGCTCGATCTTCAGCTCTTTGTTTCCAACCGCTGCCAGCCAGCTTGCGTATTTCATCGCTCCATCTAGCTGGAGGGCGCCCTACACTACGTTTACCGAGCCGTGGTCTCCACTCTAGAACACGTCTACCCCAACGGTTATCGGTTCTGCGACAGATGTGACCAGCCCACTGCCACTTTAGCTTGCTAATCCTTTGAGCTATGTCGATAACTTTGGTTCTCTGACGGATGACTTCATTTCAAATTCGATCCTTCAGAGAGACTCCGAGCATAGCTCTCTCCATAGTTCGCTGAGCGACTTTGAGTTGGTGAACCAGTCGCACCGTCAGTGTCCACGTCTCAGCTCCGTAAGTCATAACAGATAGGACGCACTCGTTAAAGACTTTCGTCTTTAGACATTGGGGTATGGGCGATGAAAAGACTCGACGAAGTTTTCCAAATGCTGCTCACCCTAGCTGTACTCTTCTGCGAGCTTCCTTCTCGAAGTTGTGTCTACCCAATTGCAAGATTTGCCCAAGGTAGACGTATTCGTGAACAACTTCGAGAGGACCCCGTCAAGGGCAACCGGTTCCGGAATAACATGCTCGTTGAACATGATCTTGGTTTTATCCAAGTTCATCCGGAGACCGATGCGTGCAGAAGAATCAGCCAGGGTAGTCAGCATGAATTGGAGATCTTGCACGGTTTCAGCCATGATGACGATATCATCCGCAAATCTAAGGTGTGAGAGGTACTCGCCGTTAATATTTATGCCCCGTTCTTTCCAATTAAGGGACTTGAACATATCCTCCAGAGTGTTAGTGAACAATTTGGGGGAAATAACGTCCCCTTGTCTCACTCCTATATGTAAGGGGATATGTTCAGTCTGCTGATTTTGTACTTGGACGGTCATAGTCGCGGTGTCATACAGTCCTCTCAGCACTTGGACGTATCGCCAATCAACTTGGCACCGTTGCAAAGACTCCAGAACAGACCAGGTTTCAACGGAGTCAAAGGCTTTCTCATAGTCCACAAACGCAAGGCACAGGGGCTGGTTATACTCGTCGGTCTTCTGTATAACCTGCCGCACTGTGTGAATGTGGTCTATGGTGCCGTATCCTCCTCGAAACCCAGCCTGCTCCGGAGGCTGAAACTCGTCGAGTCTACGCGCGAGACGATTTGTGATGACTCTCGAAAACAGCTTATAGACGTGGCTCAAGAGTGAAATGTGTCGATAGTTCTTCAAAAGGGTTTTGTCACCTTTTTTGAAGAACATAACGACCACACTCTTACTCCACGCCTTCAGAGTTCTCCCCGAAAAGAGGACGGAATTAAATATACGCTGAAGCTGAAGTAGCGTTGGAGTTCCACCAGCTTTTAAGAGCTCCGTTGTAATTCCATCCTCCCCGGGGGCTTTTCCGTTTTTAAGCTGTCTGAGAGCCATCATGACCTCGTCTAGGCTGACCCCTGGCAGATCCTCAGTGTAATGGCGGGTAAGAGTGGCCCTGGGATCCTCGGGATGGGGTTGGGACGGGACGCTTGCGAGGTATATAGTTGGCCGTAGAAGTCTTCCACCTCCCTAAGTATCTCCGGCTTAGAAGCGACGAGATTCCCGCTCGATGTGGTCAACTTCGTCAGACGGCTTCGACCAAGCTGTTGAACAAAGACTCTAGACCCCCGGTTTCGCTCAATCGCTTCTTGAATAGAGCGTGTGTTGGAGCTCCGGAGGTCACGTCTTACCAGCCGAGAGATTTTTTTGTTCAAAGCTCGTTGATCTGACGTAGTGACTGCGGGATTTTCTCGTCGCTTTTGCATTAGCTGCAGAGATTCTTTTGAAAGCTTAGACCTCTTACCGGCACCTCACGTCTCGCAGAATTTCTTCCCCTCCTCCCCGAGGATTCCTACCACTCGGTCGAGATCCTGGTCGACATCAACGTCGATTGTGGTTTCCAAGGCAGCGAATCGGTCCTCCAGTTTCAACTGGAACGTTTCAGACCCAACCACGGATTGGAGCATATTAGGCCGGAGCGTAGATTTCATTAGACGGACTCGTTCAAGCTTACAGTTTATATTTAGAGTGCCTCGGACCAGTCGGTAATCACTTCCGGTTTTGAACCTAGTGATCACTGAGACATCTCTAAATATACGCATTTTGTCCGTCATAATCAAATCAATCTCATTTTTGGTCACAGCGTCGGGGCTTTGCCACGTCCACTTCCGCCGGGGTTTCTTCTGAAAGAAAGAATTCATCAGAAAAAACCCTTCTTTCTCCAGGAAGTGGACGAGCATTTGCCCCCTATGGTTCCTGCTTCCAAATCCGTGTGGTCCTACTACCGATTCGCCGCTTGTTGGTACTCCCACTTTAGCGTTGAGATCCCCCATGACAACGTTGAAGTGGGCCTTTTGGGTGGTGTATAAGGCCTTGGAAATGTCCTCGTACATTTCCTCCACTTCATCATCCGAATGTGCCGAAGTCGGTGCGTATACTTGGATAACCTTGAGGCTATACCTCTCGGTGAGTTTGATCACAAGATACGCTACCCTTGTCGACACACTGGAGATTTCTATGACGCTGTCAGAGAGGGCCTTGTGTACCAAGAACCCGACGCCGCCTTGGGATGGTTGGTCTCCCTCTCTGAAGTACATAAGATGGCCTGATTCTAGGGTTACAGTATCCTCCCCCTCTCTTCGGACTTCACATAGCCCCAAAATGTGCATTCTTATGTTCCTCAGCTCCTCTTCGAGTTGCGCCAGATGTTCGTCGAGCCGTAGCGTGCGTCCGTTGTACGTAGCCAGAGTCTGTCGGTGTTGGCGGCCTACCGTAGCCCGGGGATTCTTAGCACCCCCTACCCCGCCGTGACCATGACCGCCGCCTTGGCCAGGAATAGCGGGGCGACCGGGAACTTGGGGCCGTTGTTGTGGTGTGCTACCCATGGTGGTTTATGCCCGTAATCACCACACAATGGGCAGGCGGGTTGGGTGATTGCAGAACGTAGCTCTCGCACCGGTGACGCTGCTGCCCGTCACCGGCTTGTGTCATTAACTACGTTATTTAGAATGGTTATACCGCCATTAGTCGGTCGCCAGAGCCTCGTTCGCTGGTCAGCAGGATGCACCACGGGCAGGTGAGGTTGGCTGGGAGCACTAAGATGACATTGTGCTCCCTTACATCCCCATCTATCTATCTAATACCTTTAAACGAGCAATACTTGTATATAATTAGGATCTCGGATATGTCCCAGGATATTTATTTATTTTCAGAAAATGTCGTTTTATTTGTGTTTTCAATGATCAACTTTATCGATAATTGACTTAAACATAACCTGAAAACAATTACTTCCTGACATTAACTGTTTTAACGACACAACAACGTTAAAGCTACTCCAGTAGATGGCGTTGTTAAGCAACACTAAGCCAATAATCAACTTTACATAATTTACCAAAAAAAAAAAATACCGAGCAAAGCTCGGGCATCCAGGTACTAATACTGGTAGGAAATAAGATTTAGGGATGACCAAAACTGCAAATAATACGAGACATTTGAACTTTTTAAATATAATTTTTCAATTACCCCTATCGTTCAATTACAAGACAAGTCTTCGACACCCGTAATGGCAACATTCTGAACACGAAGAAATTAAAAATTCTCCCTACATTCCAGCTTGTCTATTTCAAATTGAAATTATTTGAAACATCGAGCGGACACTCGCTGAAGCATTTTATATTCTTCTTGTTGCTCGTCCGGGAAACCATTAGTTGTTCGGACTTGTTCGGGGAAAAGTCGAATCATACCCGTTGAGATGTATTTTTCAGCTCATTGGAGATTTCACTGTTGCAGAGTTATGTACTTTGATTCCTTACTTTGAGTAGCACAGATTAATGAATTGGGAATATCATCAGAAATTATTTCATTTAGTTAATATTATTAATTTTATTTCAGAAATTTTCAATCCATTCATTTATTATAATGATCGTATCATAGGAACAGACATTCAAGCAAAGATTGGATCTAAACTGTATAATACCAAAATTCAAATTCAAAAGAAAATCGAGTATCGAAAACTGTGCTAAAACAATCCGAGAAATCTTCGTGGTATCTAAACGTAAGCCTTTAAGATCACTGACCTCTACCGAGATAGAAGAAAATATATCTTGAAGCTTATTCGCATAGAAATAAAACATATATTTAAAATATTCTCAAAGTCTACACGTTCATAATACTCTGTGACATTTATCGTCCAGTCGATATGGTTTTGCTTGTATTAGGGATAAGTGCTTCTAAGATCTTGTCCCCTCGCGTAAAACTACTGCGGATTATTCTTGGCTTATGTATGTTCTCTCTGAATATATTGCTGTATGTCATATTTATACATATTATATTTTTATTGCGGACTGCCTATTCCCGCACGTTCTTACGCGGAATAAGCTTGATATCTTGAACACAATTTAATATATCAAAGGTGGCGCCCCACGTTACGTTCCAGGGCTTCGATTCTGTAAGCAAAAAGGACACTAGCTCGAGGATGTTTCGCCGTAACCTCTATGCTCTGACTCTTTCCCTAACTACGCAATTACGTGAGAGGATAGCTCTTCGAGGCCTCATAGAGCCGGCTCGCCGACGAAGTTAGTTTTAGCTGTATAAGAGCGCAGTTTCCTGTGAAAACCCCATTAAAATTAGTTTAGACATTTCGAGCGCGTTCAAACAAATTAATGTTCTTATTTTATTCTGGTGCACTCCCTGCAGCAATCGTTATTAGTTTTTGGCAAATATTTTTAATTTACAGACGATTCTATAGATTTATTAGCGATGAAATTTCCACCTTCTCTTGGGCAGCTTCAGTTACTGCAGCTGGACACAGGACGAGTTGGGTCGTGCGTAGAGTCATGTTACCACCTTAAGGATGGACCCGCCAAGTATTAGCTAGATGCCCTTGACTCAATAAACTGTCTATGAGGATGACCATCCGCGAGGATGGTAGTAATAAGAAAGCTTGTTGTGGAGGAAGAGGCTTGTAGTAAAAAAGCTGGATAATTAATTTCAGTGGAGTTTAATGCATTTACAGTATTAGATTATAGATGAATTTGCACACAATTTCCGATGCGTTCGAGTTTTTATTGAAGTATGTAGTGGGGGGAGAATATTGTATACCAATCACTTGATGACTGAGGTAACTTGCCCGTCAGACAATACATTATGTTGAATTTGCCCCTGAAACCGTTTGAATTTGATTCCCTCATACTTTTTATCACATCGAACTACAAGGTACCTTGTGATTTTGATCCATACGTCGTCGAGATCCCGCATATTCGAAAATAACCTTTTGCTTCCACATTGATTACGTATACAGCAGAAAAGAAGAACTCACTTCCGCCATCTACGTTTCCTGTCACCTATAGCTCGGAGGTATTCAGGGGTAGAGTGAATAGGCATCATTTGTGCAAGCGTGTCAGTAAATCAAAACATCACCAACACATTTTAGTACATAAGGCTTTCTATAACACAAATGATTATTTTAATGACGACAATGCTTGGGTGTAGTACTCGCTCCAGCAGGACACATCTTTATGTACAAAATCTTATTTTGAAAAGAGTAATTGCTGAGTTTATTGCCGGCTCTTCTCAGTAAAAGCAACCTTCCGAACCGGTGTTAGAGTCTGACCATTCATATGTGCCTGTGAATGCCTATTTGAATAAATATTTCATTTCATTTCATTTATTTATAATGAAACAAACATGAAATGCAAGCATATAAGTATCTAAATTGACTGTCTCATCTTTTAATCTCGTTTTTTTTGTTACTTCAGAAAACGTATGATTAAATACGTAGTTAATAAAATTGATATTACTTTTAATGTCAATTTCAATGTCATTTGTTTCGAAGCACACTTAAGGATCAACCAAATTATGCCTGGATCTTGATAAATAAATAAAAGAAAAACGCATCTTAATAGCACATATCTATAGTCATATACGAGTATATGACTACAATGAAGTCAAACGTTTAAAAAAGTATTACATTACTACGAAATATTTTGAAAATATTAACATTCTAACGAGTTTGACTTTGATCTTAATTTAAGTGCTACTTAATTCTAGAAGATAATTCTGTTTCAAAAGTCATCTTTAGTTTCAATAAAACTTCATACAAGTTTCGCAGGTTTATTAGTTCTTCGTAGATATTATTAATTCTAGCAACTAAACGATAAAACCATCGGATAGGAGTCACTATAACGATTATTTGTAATGACTAGCTTTCCCCCGTGGTTTCATCTGAGTTTCCGAGGTATGTTATATTTTCCCAATAAAGTTGCTTCTTATAACATCAACTATCTGCCAGTGAAAGTCCTGTCAAAATCGGTCCAGCCGTTTCGGAGATAAGCCGCAATAAACAGACAGACAGACAACATTTGTGAAAATAGTTTTTTTGTAGTAAGTACCGTATACATTTTCATATACATTTTGCAAAAAACTGTTATTTTTACTTAACAAACAGACATCAATCCTATTTATCTCTATAGATTATGTTGATTGATTCTCTGTTTCATCTGTTTACAGCTATAATTTACTATCACTATATATATATTTCTTTTTCGATGTCTGTATATTTGTTAATAATTTAATTACAAGTACTAAATTAAAAACACAATACTAAAATCATCTAGATATTATTGACAACAATTATAAATAGTTAAATGCAAAATCAATGCCCCGAGACAAACATCTACTTGCAAGCTTCAAAATTGTTTTCTTTTCATTGAATTCTAAAAGTAAAGTGCAATACCAATTTTACCACCAGACGGACTTGTAACAAGAATCTTCATGTATCGCTAGATAGCCTGTAGTGTATTCCAATTTTGCAAAGAAATAAAATGGACGAAACCATCGGATCTCAACGCCATGAAATGTGTCTGGGTAACTTTGATACGTCTTTATAAAAAGCTGATACTAAAAACTTTGAAACAAAACTTATATCACTTAATAAAATTCATATTTTCGCATTGAGATATTCTCTAATTATGGATTTACGTTTAATGGTTTTGGGACTAACGCAACTATAATAGAAATCCTAGACTCCGGTGGGCCAAATACAACAAATTCTGACATCAAGCTTCCAGGAAGACCCAAATTTCGTTCATTCATATATACATCACATATCCATATCGGCTACTTACATAAATCTGGAAGATGGTAATCATTATTGTGGAAGATATAAAGGACTGCCAAACGAGCTAAAACTAAGAGACGGTTCCGTAACATCAGATAGCAAAAATCATTTCTCGACTTCACTTTGAATTTTGCTACAAAATACCATACTGGATTTTGTATAGGTTCTTTTGAAGTTATCAATAAATTAAATCGTATAGTGGCAGGATTGACATTGGGGGTAACAATGACGCCGGTTGGTTTGAGAATGGCAAGGGTGTATTTGATATTTTACACCTCGTCACACTAACTTTTAATATTATTATCTAATAAAGCAGAACTTATTTAGAATTACAAACTTGCTGATTAAATAAGTCTAATTTGTAAATTTCTCTGCGTGTGAGAATGCGATTGCTTTATGACCCGGCGAAATTGTTTTATGGAATTCCAATGTCACTTTAGTTCAATAAATAATCTCCGTAAGACTAACCATAAAGTATATCTTCTTATTAGTCAAAACTGAAGTCTTGTCGCGAATCATTATCATTATTTCGAAAATCAAGAATAATTGTTAGCATTTAATTTGTGTATGTTTAAAGTATTTACAGACTTTGTTAGTGTTTCCTAGTTCAATCTTTATCACTGACCTATATTCAACGAGTGCAGTTCGTGACTAATGCTATTTAGTCTTTAATTTAGGGCGCCGTTTAACATTGAACTTGTCACGTGCCGTTGGGTAACCATTTCTGATATCAGCGATGATTATAGCATTACGAAAGGCAGCCTGAACCTACGTTCTCACAATCACCATGTTATTGGTTTTTGTAGTGTTTACAGAAGCATTAACACAACCAAATTATGTATTAATGCGCACGAGTCGTACAACCGATACAAACAAATGCTGCCTGCCATGCGCAAGCACGTGACGTTGCAGCGTTTACTAGAGGTATCAGTAGATGGCACTACTAGTACTTTGCATTACGCTATTGTTGTCAGTAAGTTCTCAACATTGAGTAGTATAAGTTGTTACCTGACTTATACTATTTGTTGTTCGCGTAAGAATGCAAAAAAAATTGAGACAAACAACCGTTAAGTCAATAAAAAAATGTATCATCTTTACAAAATTCATCAGGGTGCCCCTCAAGGCTCGTTACTGTCTCCCCCGCTATTTTTACTCTACATTAGTAACATGACTATGTGACGACACGAGGGACCACTCTCTTTGCGGACGAAACAGCAATCTTCACAAACCACTCAATCAGCAGCCTAGGTGCAAATGCCGGGTATAAATTAATACTACCAAGCCATGTTTGGCAAACTAATCTCTTGGGTGAAGAAAGCCAAATATCTCAGCGTAACTCTCGATGATCGATTGACCCTTAGCTCCTACAAACAGACGTTGCGTTTGCGCGTTGTCTTCTTGATAGGGCAATTCCACTACCTTTTATTTTTTATAAAATCTTGAGCGCATTTGAATGGATCTCACCTGATGGAAAGTGACGATGCAATCGAGGATGGTACACGCGGACTCAAGTAATGCCTATTCACTCTTGCCTTAAAGACTCCTTCTAAATATCAACGATAAGCTCCTTCTTTAAGGTATTTAATTCTACTGATTAATATTAGTCACATAAAAACTCCTTCACAGCGTTATTTGACTAGCATATAGCGTATTGATATTAAAGTTTCAATCAAGCATTGTTTATTTATTATTGTTAAGTTTCAGTCTATTTATTATTCAGTCTGGTTCCACGTCTAGTCGGTATTGTTTCAGTTTGAATATTTTCTATGCAAATGTTTCCTACGACGATATCCAACATTGTGCATTGGATCCTATTTGTACCATTCTATATGAGTTTTGTTTATTGAATTTATTAACGCGAGATAACTTTGTTTGCATAGCAATACTCAAGTATTTATTTCAAAGTATATAATATAAAAAAGTTTTACTTGTTTTTTTTATCTATGGTCCTAGTGATATTTTAAGCTTAGTCTACTAGTTATGATTTTGTTATATTTTTAGTTCAGTACTATTTCAAAAATATATAGAAAAAATCGATAAAACAGTATCGACGCACAATGGAATCGATTCTCACCCTGGACAAACATTTATGTATATGAATATATGGGGGCGTAAATATAGAATATGTACTTATTTTAAAGTATATATATACACAAAACAACATAGCGGTACAAACACAAGATTATATTATCTCAAACAACTTATAAACAAGTTACAACAAGAGGTTATACATTACCAAGTTGTAGTAGTGTTTGCTTACTCACGCTCTGAAATTTGCTTTAAGCCCCTCGATCAACAGTCGAAGCCACATGTTGACCTTAATGTTAAAGGTTGGACGGAAGTTTATTCATTAGATAAAGTTAAAGTTTGTCTTTCTAACAAAGTTAGGCTAAACCCACACATCGTTCATCTTCTATCACACCTACCACCACCTACCTTACAGCTTAAAACCAAGTCGAATACACATTACGTTTCACCCAGCTCCACATGCCTTTAAATTAGTAGGGACAATTTCCGTTTCTCATTCATGTATGTATTGATGTCATTGAAATTAAGGATTCATTTATTTTTGCTACAAATTTTATAAAACACTAGTTGTCCGGACAGACTTTGTCCTGTCGAAATAAGTCACTAAAAAAATGCAGGAATTCGATCGTAGCGCTACTTACCGGGTCCAATTATAAATCTAAATCATTCTCAAATCTACTGGAACACACACAAAAAAAATCATCAAAATCTATCACGCCATTTAGGAGGAGTTCAGTGACATACATACGTACAGTAGAATTATATTTTATAAATTATTCGCTCAGGTGCAATGTAGAGACTAATACATATAAACCTTCCTCTTCAATCACTCTATCTATTAAAAAAAAAACCGCATCAAAATCCGTTGCGTAGTTTTAAAGATTTAAGCATAATAGGGATATAGACAGAGAAAGCGACTTTGTTTTATACTATAGTGTGAAGATGGGCCTTCGAATATCATGAATATGAATGTTTTTGAGGAGGGGTGTATGGACTTTCGTTACTCTCACGTAAAATCTTCTGGACGCATTTGGATGAAACTTGAAATAAATAGTTTATAAACACATAGGATACTTTTTACTCCGGGAAAATGTGATATCCCTGGGGAACGCGGGTGCAATCATAGGAACAGCTAGAACATCAATACACTTCGCAACAGATAGACACTTTCTAAGTTGAATGGAAATGAATTTAAATGTCTCGTGAATAGTAATTTTTCTTCATATGTTGAAATCCAGTAATTAAAAATCCTTTATAAAAACATGTTTACCTTTGATCAGTATAACACAAAATTCTCACGAATGAAGTTAGCTGCTAACGGTCTCTCCGGAACATCGCACAAATCGCCACTGTCAGTGTCAATGAGCGAGTAATGATGTTGTTGTCAATAATAACCTAACAACGTCAAATTGTTATTCGTTGCTACAGACGGGTGCAAAGTGTTTGGACACTACAATTCCACGACTGAATAGTAAATAAATGCTTTTAGTGCAGTTTTTCAACTTCTTACGTGCGTACATAAGTACACACATAGGTTTTTTTTAAACATAGATTGTATAGTTAAATTTTGATCCAGGACGGGAATGAAACCCACGACCTACGGCATGATAATCGGAGTATGTATTCAGTATATACCACCCCAACTGGCTCATCAATTTTATCTAAGGAGTAAATACATCTCCCAGAAAACCATGTAATAAATTAAACAGAATTGACCGTTATCCCATCAAAAATGACCATACGAAAGGTACAATAAAGATAGGGGCATTTCAGCCATGCACCATTTACCCGTCCAATATTCTTTTAGCAGACAAGTATTCGGAGAACCGTTTTTAGGAATCGATAAAAACCATTTCGAGACAGGGTAAAAAGAATCGACTGCGGTTCAAGTTAAGTTTCATAGATTTAATTTTATGCGAAAATACAGCTTTGATACTTCGAGAATATTAAGGCTACGAATAGTACCAAACTTCTCTACGTTTCGTTTTGCCAAATGAATTTCACAAAGTAGTGGATAATTATGTGAATTCATTGAGGGCCGTCCCGTCAGTCAATATCGAATGAATAAAGCTTTTTTTAATGCTGCTCCAAGCTTAGTCAATTAACCTTAACAGCTCAATTAATTAGGTTGTGACAGGCATTTAATTACAAAAAACAGTGTTTTAAATCTTCTATCAAAAAGAAATGTTTGTTTTCTATGCCTTCTTATACTGTTTATCGGATTGCGATAAAACTATAATGAGTTGTTATAAGTACACCTGCGAAGGTTCCTGACACAAATAACACGCTTAGCGACGAATGCCGGGAACACCTACTTACTTAAATTACATTTCCCAGGTTTTACAAAATATATTTAATATAGGTACAGATACGGTATTAAAATATTTAAAGAAGCTATAGATAATTACGTGTATAGATTTATACTTATCCGCTATGATATAAAAATATATAGCATATTGTTGTTATTATTCGACAGGCCAGTTAGCTTGGTGGTTAGCGCTCTGACTGCCAAACCGAACGTCGCGGGTTCGATTCCCACCCAGGACAAACATTTGTGTGCATGAACATGTCTGTTTGTTCTGTGTCTGGGTGTAAATATCTATATAAGTATGTATTTAGAAAAAAAAGTATTATATGTAGTATATCAGTTATCTGGTTTCCATAGTACAAGCTCTGCTTAGTTTGGGACCAGATGGCCGTGTGTAAAGAATGTCCCAGGATATTTATTTATTGTAATTTTATCTTTCTTTTTGTATAATACTCATACTTATATTTGTTGTTTGCTTCAAACTTGTGTTATGTAAGATATTGGTAAGAATTCCATTTTAGTACGTGGATAGCTGTAATTGGTCTCATAATTATAAGTTCAAACCATGTAATTTTTTATAGTTTAAGACTGTTGCTGTCTCAAATAAAGAAAAATTATAAAGGTAGAGCTCTCAGAGCTGAGACCGAACGGATGATACAATTATGTCCCAACGTGACATGTGATATACACTTTATTATTACCGGACAGAAAAACATTTCTAACAAAGAAACGTAGAGTCAACTGTACATTGCCTGATCTGGGATTCGAACACATCCGTATATAAGCCAAATTTTATACAACTCGATCACCACGGCTATATAATAAATAACATAAATATTTACCCCGTTCATGTTTCGCAATATAACTAATTTAAAATGATTGATTGGTTACGAATAAAGTCAGTTGAGTTTATTGTTTGACTCCTGAACAGTTCAGTTTCACACAAAGGTATTGGCAATATTGCAATTTTATATGCAAAGCTTCACATACATTTGGTTCATGAATGCGCTACGCTTCGAGCAAGCGTGGAAGCGCTACCTAGTTAGGAATGCAGAACGTTTCACGTCGGAGAATAGTTTACTAGTAATTTACTGACATTTCATTTATACACAACGTCCATATAAACTATGTAACAAACGCAATTTTATTGTTCTATGTAGGCATTCGATATGAAAATAAAACCTTCAGGATTTGTACGTATTTCAATGATGCATGAGGAATGATTTCTGTTCTCAAGAGACAGACAAGTTTTACAGTAAAATCCATGCTGAATATCCCTTGGATAATAAAAAAAAATGACTACAGATTATCTCGACAAACAGGCGGTCTATCTGATGGTAAGTGGTGACCACCGCCAATTGACATTTGCAACCAGGGCATCGCCAATGTTTTGTCTCTGAGACCAGAAGTTTCTAAGTCCGATGTGCCTGTAATTTCACCGGCCTTACTATTGCAACCACATACAACTGCACTACTGCTTGACGAAAGAAATAAGTACGGTGGTAGTACTCCTCAAGCCCTACTCCAAAATTTTACTTTACGACTGTGGCAAAATATTTACAGAACTATAACACCCGCAGACAGAGTGTGATGTTTACTTTTAATTTAAGCCACGATAAGATCGTTTGAAGGTATATATGCGTAGTCAGCATTGCTAAAAGTTGTAACCGAAGGGACGTGCTGCGGCATACACACGTGTTGTAAACCTTAACGATATATCCATACAACCAATCACCTGAGAGTCAATAAAAATTTTATAACTACCACAAAATGTAAATGTGTAAACTGTTAAACCTAGCTACAATGTTTTAACAGGGTTGCAGAAGATATAGCTCGTTAAAAGAAAATTTGTAATAAATGTGAATTTTATTAATTTGTGGGCAGGTTTGTTTGGACCTCTCTAATACCATGTCTATCATGGCATGTCATCATTGCGATTCCTATAGAGGATTAACATATTTTAAGGGTACTAATGCCTTTATTTCAATTCGTGTTTTCGTAGAACAGTTTTAGTTTGAGATTATGTAAAGGAATATCTCAGGATATTTTTTTATTAATATTAAATCTCTGACTCGGTATTATTACAAACCGTTGAAATGTTGGCCCCTGTCGTACCATAGATACAAAATAAAAAATACGTCTTTGAAAGTATGTCTTAAGACCAAACGGACATTAACACCCATATTCTAACACATTTCCTCAGACGGCACTCGACTTCAACTCGACTGAGGATACCTGAAGCATTTTCTCGAGGAATTCTCAAAATTGGTATTCTAAGTCATAACTTGAGCAAAACTCGAGCAATCCCCACTGATGTCGAATCGAAGTGTAGTCATGGTAACATGTCATTAGTAACGTCATTCTATTATAGATTAAATATTAATGAAATAAAATAATGAGTTTCAGTAACTATTTACAAGCAATAGCTTCCTTAAGGTTGGTCCCGACCTACCTTGAAGCTGACAATTGATGTCAAGTGTGAGTGGAGGAGATTTTTGTAATTAGAATACTAATATCTTTGAGTGAGGTTGGGTGAAGTCGAGGAATTTTCGAGGAAATGTCTTAGAATATGGGTGTAAATCTACTTGTTGAGTTGCATGGGGTTACTGATGCTCTACAATAAGCTAGTTTAAGAACTGCATCAACATTTTTTTACCGAAAACTAACCATAGGCCTAATCACGAACATCTATCGCAAGCGTATCGTCATCGTATTGAGTGCGCCAAAAAGCTGGTTTGAATAGAAATTTGAACGCCGCGGATTCCGTGACGTTGCGCGATGTAAATTTTCTCATGGTATTGGTTTTTGGCGCACTCATGTTCGTGCTCAGGGCATAAAATACCGTTAACAGAAACAGAAATCTTTACAAAAACCTTAAATTGAGTGTATGATCGTTATCATCTTTTATCTAAATACATATGAAAGTATATATAGTACTTATAATTTTTTATCTGGCTGTCTGTCTATGTGTTCCGGCTAATTTCGGATACAACTGGACGGACTTTGAGGAATGAGTAACCTTTTATCCCGGGAAAGTGTCACAGCCCCCGGGAATGCGTGAGACATCTAGTATCAAATGTAATATGAATGTTTTAATTACAAATCTAACCTTAAAGATGTTACAAGTTGTTCAACGCATAGCTAGCTGTATGTCAACACGTTAACATTTAATCAAATGTAGCTGATATGACATGACAATCACGTACCCTATTCTTATTTGATAAAGGTCCGATCCCCTAAGGGGACACAGAACTATCTTTGGGGTCCGTGGATATATCAAAAAAACAATATATAAACTATGAAACCATAGAATTGAAATTAAATTCTAGATATATCATAAATAAATATCCTGGGACTTTCTTTTGTACACGGCCATCTGATCCCAAACTAAGCTTGTACTATGGAAACCAGATAACTGATATTATATATATACTACTTTTTATTTTTCTAAATACATACATATATAGATATTTACACCCAGACACAGAACAAATAGACATATTCATGCACACAAATGTTTGTCCTGGGTGGGAATCGAACCCGCGCCAATTGGTAAAAGGTAAATGTAGTTATAGTTTATATGTGGTGGGCAATCTCCGGAACCACTGCACCTATTTGAAGGTAACATTATTCCGAATGGCCACAAAATATATTATAATACCAGGATACATTTCCATCCCTTAGAAACGCAAGTTAAACCGCGGGACGGAAGCTACTATAGCAAAAGGTAACTTAATATTTTTAAAATATTTATTGAAGGTTTAGAGAAAATAAATTAATAGGCGAATGAATAAAACTTAAATCTATTTATCACTTCATTCATGAAAAAAACTTAAAGAAATCTCGTCGCATTTAGAAAGTTGTATTGAAACCAGTTTCTTTAGGAATGAAGGTATGAATTTTAAAAGAAGGTAGATTGAAATAGAGCTTTTCACGAGGAATTGAATTGTTCTCGGAAAGATTTAAGTCCTGTATTTCATTTACTTGTGTACAATGCTAGTTTATTATATGAAGTCTGATAGCAAAGTCTCTTTGATAAATAGAATCTCAGAAAAACAGGTTTATTATTGAATACATCCCACCATGGACAAAATATTTTATGCTACTAATTATAATACACAATTTAAAAATAAACTCCAAAAAGATTACCTCTCCGGCGGGGAATCGAACCCCGGTCTCCCGCGTGACAGGCGGGGATACTTACCACTATACTACCGAAGATTGATTCAAAGTTGCAAAAAATGCGGCTATTATTTGTCAACTATCAAATCAAGTCAGTTGAATTTAAATTGTTTTTAATTTAGTTGAAATGGATTCTTGATATTCTATTTTTGGAACTCACTTTATTTATAAGTCAAGCCTCTTAGAAAATTATGAACAAAAGCTTATTACCAGGAAGCTCAATAAATTTAAGATAGAGATGTCTATTAATAGTTCTCTGCACAATTGCACCTTGCAGAAGTTTGATTAGGTTATTATTTAAATTTTTTATGTTTGTTTTTGTCAAACATTTGAAAAAATCTAAAAGCCAAAAAGTCAGAATGTAAAAGTAAAAAATGCAGCCTTGCTGAGTTTCTTGTCGGTTTTTTACAGTTGAAGGTTAACATCTGAACCGGAGGTATCTTCAGTAACTTCGACCATAAGTTTTAGACATTTTTCAGTAAACATATTCGGGACCTATCGCTTATTGATATTATATAATTTACAAAATTCAAACCAATCAAAGAAAATTTGTTGCTCAATGTTAAGGCGCTGTCCATACGAAGACACTTTTTGTGACCGAAACGAGTTCTGGCAACTGGCAGTAAATATAAAATTTTAAAGTTACTGAAGCTACTACCGGCTCGGAAGTCGGCCTTTTTTGAGAAGAATCGGCAAGAAGCTCAGTTTAAGTGCTTATACGTTCTAAAATCTGAGAAGCTTTCTAAAGATCGGGATGATTGACCTTAAAAATATATCTATAGGTGGTACATGAAAAAGTTGCATTGTACATGCTTTCTTTTAGTTGCTTGTATCGCACACAAGACACATTATGAGTAGGTATGTAAACATTGTCGACAACGACGCTTTGGGTGTCGTAGTATCTATTATAATCATCGCAACTGCATTCTGCGACAGAAGTTCCCAGATGGTTTCACTTCAACCATGTATGTAAGTCATTTAATACAAGCGAATATTGTTATACAACCACTGAACTGTTACTGGTTTCTAGCAATCCGCGATTGTCTAGTTACTGTTCAAACATACTTTCTTTTGTTTCCTGTATCCGTAACAAAAAGTGTTTACGTTTGTGCAGCGCCTTAAATCCTAGCACCAACACACATCCAATGAAAGTCCTTGACAAACAAACTATGGGCAACACAAAAGCGCGCGATAAGTCTGCTACTGACAGACGGTTCACCCACGCTCTTTTCAACCTAGTTGTGTAAAGTTGAATGTGAGACTTAGCTTAATAAGTGATGAACTATTAGCGGGTATTTTGAACAACTTACACGACTGTTTCAATGAAAACACGGTGTTTGTGGCTGAAAAATGAACTAGGCCTTTCGTTAATCATTGGAGGTATTGGCTAAGATTTAGTAAATTGTACTACGTATTTAGATGTGTTAAAAACTTATGATGTTGATTATCACCGTCTCCCTGTCCTATTTCCAATTACCTGGATAAGAAACTACAAAAAATATATTATTTACTTCTAATCTAACTTCTTCACCACGAATAAATTTACCTGTATGTATTTTTTTATAATATTTTTCTGCTGTGTCTTCCTCATTAACATACACTCTCGACTTCTCATGAATATAGATAATTCAAGTTTACGGATTTCTTATTAATATTAATTATGTAAATTTGTAAGTAAATCTTAAGGCTACTTACTAAAACTTATACTACCGGTAAACTATTGTAGGCTTATTAACTTAATGTTTGATACGAAAATTAAGATTCTGTTATACCTAAATTATGAAGTACTTACAAATTCATAAATATCTCTTAAACAATTTTTTGAGTAACAAAGTGACTTATACTGTTGATCGTGAATCTTGAGTAGTAGAATTTAAAGTGCATAGTTCGTCCGGAGAAGTACTACCACCATACCAATTTCCGGCGTGAAGCAGTAGTGCACTTATATTACTGTGTTTCGGATAGAAAGATGAGGGGGCCGGTGAAATTACAGGCACATGAGAACTAATATATTCACGTCTCGTGTTGCAAATGTCTATAGGCGGCGATGGCCACTTACCATCAGGTTACCGTCTGCTTGTTTGTCGGACTAAGTGGCATAAAACAAAAAAATCGTGGAAATCCTTGGACCATACACATAATATCAAGGCCTTGTCGGAATCCGCTCGTTTCTTGACGAAGGCACAACATTTCCACATGGGGGCTCAGCGTAATCTTCGGTTTATCTAGGCTGATTGTGTCAAAGAGACGTCTGGGACATTTGTTCGAAAGGCTTAGCGTATCCCTACAATAAATGCCCGGGGCATGAATATCCATATAAAAGATTTTGGGTAAATTATGATATAGATAAGAGCTCAAATTATAGTTGACAAATTGGAGTAGGCACTAGTTAAATAATCAGCTCTAAGAGTTATGTTAATAGACTTTTAGATACTAATAAAAACTAAATTGAAGTAACAGTAGGCATAATTTTTTAAATTAATATATGATTTAAAGAAGACTAGTTTAACACTATAACACAATAAATAAATAACTAATCTAAAGAAACAAATTGACTCAGGCGTGGCCTTGCGGAAATCTGTTATAAAATTATACAAAAAACAAATATCTAGTAACTAATTCCGCTAGTGCTCGTGCGTCGAGTCAGTGACAGCGGGTCTGCGCGTCCTGAAGATACTTCGTGTAAAAGCGAAACACGTGTCGATTTCCTGTTGAGTTTCCTTGTTTGAGACTTAACAGAGAAAGAGATCCACTGGAACTAGTTACTAGATATTTATTTTTTGTATAACCTTAATCTAAAGAAGTCAATCAAGATATACACCAAAAGTGGTAACTTGAATAAAGGCTGTGGTGACTTCCCTCTGGACATCAACGTAGTTGTCCCTCTCATAGTCCCAAAGGAAGGTGATTGCATTGTTGTAGCTCTGAGCCCTCTTCTGAGCTAATGTGACTACGCAGATGATCCTGTATCGGTCAAACTGCATCGATTTGACTTTACGCATCAGCTCACCTGCTATGCGAAGTGCTAAGGCTGGAGATTCCTGTTGATATAATGGATAAGGTCATCAAATTGAAAATCTTTGAAAATTAATCAATCAAATACCAGTATTTGATTTCTTTAAAATTATGTTTGACTCATATTTCATCCTCATGGGTCTTATCACTTGGGATTGTGGGTTGTACTAATATTCCAAGTACCATTGTAATTGTGTAATTATATGAGTGTCTTGTCAGTCTACTTCTAAAATGTATTTTCAATGTTTGGACTTTAACAAATTATCATAGACTCTTAGAATTTGAGTTCAAAACAGTTACCGTGAGAAACTAGTCAAAAGCGAGGAGTACCTGTTATTTCTAACAATAATTCAAATATAACTAAACTACGCTGTAAGTTGGCTGGTGAAAGGCAAACAGAGGGTACCTGAACATTATACTTGTGGCCTGTGAAAAGTTCGTCCAAAGTTTCGTTTGTGGCTTGCTTCACCTTCGGAACGTGGAACGCCAAATGGGGATCCAGTTGGTAAGTGTTCAGGAACATTAAGATAGGACGTTTGAATTCAAAGCCAAGCTGGAATAAAAAAAAATATCATGACAAATAATGATGAATCAGAAGTATTTTATTAATGTTGTTCGAACAAACTGCTGAATGGTTTGGGATAACATATTTTCCATTCTGAGAAAAAAATTGATCGGGTCAATCGCAAATAAAGCATGGGGAAAAAGTGAGTAATTAATATAAACTAGCAAACCTTCCTCGAATATAATACCTACTATGCTAACTAACGGCTTAGTCTCACGGTTCTAACCGCGTTCGAAAGGGAACTTACAGCTTTCCCTTTTCCTGGATTAAATTGCTCACTTCCGAATTATGCGGAAAGCCAGTTAAAAGAGACTTGTGAAAGTAAAACTAACATCTTTCGAATGAATTAAAAAAGGTTTAAATGTGCTTAAAAATAACCTTACATGAATTAGAGGTAAACTCCGCTTGCAAGTATAAGCAATATATACTTTATAATAAAATAAAATTACTTGAGAAGTTCTTTCCACAGGTCTGATCCCAGGTACACCTGTGAAACCGAATGATTGTCTTCTCATTTTGACCCTGCTCATAGATTTCTGACCCATGGCGACCGTAGAACGCGTGTTCAACTGGCTCTTGACGCCAATCATGGACACTCTACTCTTCTTCAAGTCTGCTTCAGCCATTTTTTAAATTAAATCGCTTACAATAAGTGAAAAACTTTTGTATCCGAAATTTAACAAAAAGAATATACTCGTATAACAATTGGAAATTGAACACAGATGAATAAGGTAATGTGAATTGCAAAGAGAACGCAAAAGTAAATTGAATAAATAGTTTGATTTATTGTAAGTGACAGCATTTTCTTTCGATACAAAAAGTAAAATAGGTTGCGTTCTCTTTGGTGCTGACTAGCATTATTAGACGTTTATTATGCCTAGTCAAAAGCCCAAATATCTGTAAAAAAATCAAAAGCTTAAAGTACTACTACGAGGTATTTAAATATTCATATTATTTAGGATCACGGAAATTGTTGATCCTAAATTTGATTTACTCCTATTTTAACTGCTACATAATATACTCAAACAGCAAATTGGAGTTTGGGGAAAAAACTGAAATGTTTATGAAGCTTTATAAGTTTGAAACTGGTAAAACAAGTACCCACGCAACCCGCAACTCATTCATCATTTATTAACTACGTCATATCGACATAATTTATAATTACGGTAAATTAATTTGTGAATAATTAAATTAAGGCCCTGTATTTTCTATTCAGTGTTCGAGCTTCCAAATAAAATTAATTAAACATATACAATTAATCATTTTGAGCGTAAAACGTAATCCGATTATGATGTGAAATGAGACAATAAATACATTTTATTACGTTTATTACCCGTATACTTAAATAAGTAATCACTATTACGTAAAATATAAATTACAATGACGTATTTACAAGAACTTGTGAAAAAATTCAAATATCAAAATATTTATTTATTTCAATAATGAGATGTTATTCGATTTTTGAAATATACCTAAATAACTGTCCCCCGCGGTTTCACCCGCGTTCCTGAGGGATATAAGCATACATATAAACCTTTCTCTTGAATCATTCGGTCTATTGATGAAAACCGCATCAAAATCGGTTGCGTACTTTAAACGATCTAAGCGTACAAACAACGAGACTGACTTCGTTTGTAAGGAGAAGTAAGTATTTGGTGAAACAAAAAATAAAATCTAAAATTTCAAAATAATCAAATATCAATCGACGGTTTCCTGAACCGCGAAATTTATAAAACATCTAACCTGCAGTTATATATGTCTCTGTCAGTTACATAAAACATCCACTGTGAAAAATTCCTCTTCACACGAAAGAGGTTTTTCAGGTAAAAGCCGTACGTAGCGACCTCTTTTTTTGGAATGTGAACTCGCTTTGTATTCGACACACGTTTTTTCTGCGGGCAACACACAAACACCGCGGGTGGTGCTTGTTACCTGAAATTATTTTGGCCGAAAGATTGTATTCCCATTTTTATATGCCTATTTATTTATTTTGTTTACAATAACGCTATGGTCTAAATTGAAAATTTAAGAAATTGTATTAAAAAGTTTGGAGCGTTGCAATAACCTAAGAATTGATTTCGTATCTACACGGGGTTGTATCACAAGGGTATGTTGTTATTAATTTTAATCAAAGTACTCATTATGTTTAGCGCATTATTGTTTAGTGCTTCAGCAAATTGAACAATACCTAATCAATTATTTCTGAAGATTACTTGTTTAGTTTTGGCCGTCACACGTGGTTGGTTTATCGCATTTCTCCCAGTATTCGCGGATTTGAATAAGATATTATACTATAAAGGATCTTGTTAAAAAATAACCATGTTTTTTTTTAAACCTAATGCTAACGTTTTGGTCTTTTATTCAATTTATAGTAAATATTGATTCACTCATGATTACTACTTATACGTATTTTACTTAAAATCAAGCTTGTAAAGCTACGTTTGCAGACAAAATTATATATTTTGCATGCATCTGTACCCAATTATTTAGTTTCAGCACAATATGTATACTCAATCGATTGCCATTCAGAGATATACAGATATTGGGAATAATGTTATGGAATGCTTTTGTTCCCTACATGATGCACGGTGTATAGTGCAAGTCATTGTTTTACTCTGTAGTTGCCTCTTCAATCCATCAATGAGCCTTTTATCCTGAACTTTTAAGATATTTGCCTAAATTATTGTTTTTTTTTTTGCAGAATGTCTCTCAGTTCAGTGTGCCTCTTGACATAGGCCTTCTCTAATATCTTCCATTGATGTCTATCTCTAGCAACCGTCCTCCTCTGCCTCTTCAAATCTTAAAGCCTTTATTTCTGATAGGCACATTACATATATAGCATTTTTTTTTACATAATGCATTTTCTACCTGGGTGAATATTCTGTTTATTTATTATTCGTCTTCAATCACTCTATCTATTAAAAAAACCGCATCAAAATCCGTTGCGTAGTTTCAAAGATTTAAGTATACATAGGGATATAGGGACAGAGAAAGCGACTTTGTTTTATATTATGTAGTGATAATCGAATTCATTTTAATGTTCAATTCCAATTACGTTACTTATTATTGTATATTATTTATCTTAAATTATGACATTATAACATTTGTATCGTCAGCAACATTTGAATCAGATTGCCCTTTGGCAAAGGCCTTCACTCGAGTTCTACTGCCTCTTAAGATAACTTAAATATGAGATTGGGTGGTAGCATTCATCATCGCTGCCACTCATCATCGCTTTGCTATATTTTTTAATCAACAACTTATGTTTGCCAATATCCGATGATGATGGGTTATGGGATAAAGGCAATGCCTAGAAATCTTCTTGTTCTCTTGTTGACTTACCGAAACATACAACTCATAGTCAATCACATTGCAGGAGTAATAAGATTCGATAAATATCTATATCCGAAAGTGACTAACGACAATAAAAAGTATGAGAAACAAAACATATCATGAACATACCTAGTTCGCTAACAACTAAAACTATTTCATGTGAAAAAACTTCTTTCTCGTCTAGTTCGGCATCGTTAGTCTCTTCTGTAGTGGGTACTTACATGAATAGGTAGATAGTTGTCCCCTCCTCAACGTCGAATTCTTCGAAATTGTAGCAGATTTTTGATATTTTGTAATAATCTAAAGGATTGATTCATACAATCTCGGAGTCTTTAAGGCAAGAGTGAATAGGCATTACTTGAGTCCGCGTGTACCATCCTCGACTACATCGTCACTTTCCATCAGGTGAGATCCAGTCAAATGCGCTCAAGTTCTTATATAAAAAAAAAAAAAGACGAATTAAAACTCTGTTGCTTGTATAATTTTTGTCGTATCCATAGATAGCTTATTCTTTTTAATTTCTCATAAAACCTCTTATCAATCCTGGTAACCTCGTTTTCGTTATATGGCAATTTAATTAAACTCTGAATTAGAAAGCTCAAATAATCTTATAGTAAAATACGTCAAAAACATCCCACTCGTTCATCGACCCTCAATAACAAAGATATAGCATAAAGCATTGAAATGCAAGCTCCATTCACTGTGCTATGTTGATGCAGCGATAATAGAACCCTGTATGAAGCATGTTCGTGCACTTACCCTCATAGTATAGGTCAGTTAAACGAATGTTCACCCCCAGTGCAAGTGGTACGGGGTGGGACTGAGATTTGACCGATAGGGTATCAGGGACTGAGTTGTTTTTATACTTAAATTAGGAAACATGAGGATAGAAGAACATAGTACGTCGAAACGCTGGCTATTGAATTTATTTCGAGCTCGAATCGATGAATCTTTATTTAGTGTGGCTTACAAAGACCGAAGGGTTAGTCTGCTATCTTTAGTGGAGAGTGGAATGAAAGGGTTCTGTCAATTTTGTTAATCAAACAAATAAATATCTACTGGCAGTACATGCTTAGAGCTGGAAACTTTAAAAAATAAACCATGATGTTGTTTACTTGCAGTACTATTTTACAAAAAATCTCTTACATTTATATCAGCTCATCTTTAATGAAAACTATTCCGCTGCCATTATAAAATGTCAAGTCTCAAGGGTGCTACATTTTTCTTAGCGAATGTAATACTTGCAAAACAGCATCCCTTGTTCTTCAAAGGTATCCACTCTCATTAAACTAGATATACAAACGGGAACTTTTATAACAGAAAGCAAATCTTTATTACTAAGTGCAAGGATAGGTATGACGCAAGACTGCAAGAGGGCTTCGATCGGGCGGGTACCGACCCAAGGTGCAATGAGCTTGGAGCTCTGGACTTACGTCAAGTTACCTAAGCCTTATATTATTTTAAAGTAAATGTGACTTAATCATTTTAAGAGAGATGCGGTTTCTAATTAACCATTTGTATTTCTGCAAGCTACTAATTTGGTGAAATGTAGATGTTACTGTATTTTGTACAAACGGTCAATGAATTCCTTCTTGTGGACAATTTTCTTGAGAGTAATTTTTTAATCAAGTCATCAAGAAATCCTACTAATATCTCATCCTATCCTCTCCAGGATGGTTTTTTTTTATTCCACTTCGGCCGACAACCAAGCAGATGGTCCACCTGATGGTAAGTGGTCACCACCGCCTATGGATATTTGCAACACTAGGGGCATCACCAATGCGTTGTCGACACTGAGAAGTGAAGTTGTTAAGTCTCATGTGCCTATAATTTCACCGGCCCCCTTACCTTTCTAACCAAAACACAGTAATACAAGTGCGCTACTGCTTCACGGCAGAAATGGGTTAGGTGATAGTACTTCCCCGGATGAACTCTGCACTAAGAGCTCTACTACTCTAAAATAGATAGATGATTGTTGCTTTCACGGAAAACCTACTAAGCGGACTTGGATGAATATGGCACAAAAAATACTACTAATATACTTTTAATGCCGAGGAATGTTTGATCCCTCGATAATAGGGGTGAAACCGCGGGGGATAGCTAATTCAAAATCATACTTGTAAATATGAAACTTAAGCTCGTTTCTCTGTAGAGGTCCCACGGTTCGTAGCTCTTTAGCAAACGAGATAGAGATTTTAATGAAATGCGCGGTACTTCATCTGTGGAAGAGAAGGTACCTATGTTCTAAATAATCATACCTAAAACTTTCATCTAACATGTGAAACCATATCGACTGAAAAGGGAATGGATAAACAATGTGTTCGAGTGAAACTCAAAAACCAGATAAAGGTTCCTGGCATCATAACTGTAATGGTAAATACCACATAACGTGGAATGACATCGCTTTGTGCATTTGACGGCGAGTGGTCATCGTCCCCCATAAAGTCCATAATCGCCCATAATGCGACAGTATTAAACATTTCCGACCTTTTCAGAACGTAGATACTGTAATACTGTTCCTAGTGTCCAGTTTAGACGTATTAACGTTTGTTTTACTGCAATAATATACTTCGTGGGGTAGGCAGTTTGGTTGAAAACCATACTTTGGCATAGATATTTTATTTTATTTTTATATTTTAGGAAAATTATCGACTACAATACATGCTACAATAGTTACCAGAGTTAATAGCAAAAAAGCCAATAACAAATTTCCCCTTATAGAAACAATTTAAAGTTGTAGTAAGCAAGTACGAAAAAAAATGAAGGGTATGATGTATTTAACGGACCGGTTGGTTTGGTGGTCAGAGATCCTGACTACCATGCCACGGGTCGATTCCCACTCAGGACAACATTTTGTATGTGGAGGGTGAATGAATGTGTGTTTGTAGTTTAAGTATAATATTTCAAAAAATGTGACCATGTGGTGGTTTCCATAAGTAGTAGGTTGTGTCTCACGACATCTCACAAAGGGGGGAAAATTCGCCAAAATTACCTCACGTAATTAATGGATGCCCCCTAAGGTGCGAGTGCTGATGCAGAAAAACCTTGTAATAAAGCAATATTCATTTTTATACTTTAGTAATGACAAGTTTCCCCAAAATCCCCAACCCTTCCCCTAACGTGTCTGATCTTCCTTAACATAGTTATAAAAGTATATGAGTCCAAGAAATTGTGAAATCGTACATTGAATGGACCGCTTTATAAAAGGAGAAATGATTCAATATAACGCTGCAACCCATCCAAATAACTAGTTACGACTTTAACGTATTATTCTGTAGTTGAAATTATGCAAACTATTCGCTCTAGTACTTTTCAAATTGAAAATAAATTGTATTTTCTTTGTACTTTATAGGTATCGCAATGAAACTTGTGTTGAAATTCTTTCAATATACTCGTATATTTTTTTAATATCATCGCTTATCTTTATATATTTTTATTCTTCTGTACGTGTGTTGACAGTGAACTCCTCCTAAACGGCTGGACTGATTTGAATGAGTTTTTGCGTGTGTTCAAGTGGATTAGATTCACAATTTGACCCGGTAGGTGGCGCTGCGATCGAATTTCTGCAATTTTTGTATGGACTTATTTCGATAGTGCAACGTCTGTCCGGACAACTAGTCTGGTATATATTAGTAGATATTTAAGTATTGACCGAAAATTAATTTAAAAAATACGACTACCTATAGACTGACAAATATTTTATCAGATACATCGCTCTATACTAACAAAGTATTTGTAATAATATCATGAAGTAATACAAACCTCACTGCATAATATTAGTAGTTAGGATGTAGGAGATAATCTCCGAAACTACTTACCTACTTTCTAGTATTATTTCAATGACAGAAAGCTACACTACCGACTGACATTGGCATATAGATACAAATCTCATAATCCCTGTATACATTAGATCCCTCGGAAACGCGGGTAAAACCGGGGACGTTAGCTAGTATAGAAAATATGTAAGCTCTGACTAGATAGCTAAGGGGTTCAGGGCCAATGACTTCACAACACAGTACATTCAACGAACAGCGATGCAACTTGCATCTGCACTTATTATGTGACCGTGAGTGCATTCAACTGCAATACCTTTTCTAGTTTACTGACTACACAAACAGTTGATTAACATTTATTTAGTTGCGTGCATCGTGTCAGTATTCAACCTGGGCTTCGATTCTGTATGGAATATTACACTAGCTCGAGGATGTTTCATCGCGGCCACTATGCTTTGTCTCTTTTGCTAACTACGCAATCACGTGAGAGGTAGGCTCTCCGAGGCCTCCGTGCGGCGGCTCGTCGTCGTAGTTTGTATTAGTAAGCCCTTATTAAGTAAGGGGCTGTACCTGATGGTTGACAACAAATACACCTTTGAGTATTTACTTTGGGACGTTAGGTATGACGTGAAATGTTAATTAAGTTTTATAAACGCTTTGAAAGTTTAATTTTTTATGTGACCTGTCTGTTATACCTTTTTTTTTATTTTGTCATACTATTTAGACTTCATTTTTGATAAAACGCGATTTTAAATACACTTCATTGAACCTACTTTTAGTGTCAGATTATCAGCCTGTACAGCATTTTGTCAAAACCAACATAATCAACTGTAATACTGAAAGAAACCTATGAAATCAGTCAAATTCAATTTGAAAAGCATTATAACGTTTTGCGTAATTTTATGAAAAAGGTACCTTGAAAGGCGCGCTAGGTTGACTGGGCATGACATTTTTTTTATAAATAACCTTTTAGACTTAAAGTCTACCCTAAGCCGGTTCTCCAGAAAGGTCGGTGAACATGAAAAGAGCCGGTGAATTTATTTTCGGACTAATGAACATTCATACCTGAGGAAAGATTGAATAATATATGAGTTACGGAGCAGACTGGCTCCCAACAGAGCTGTAACTCAGCGTACTGCGCCTGGATTTGGACGGAAAACGTGAAATAATAATGACTATTAGATTCGTAGCTTGTTTTGTGGATGTTTGTCATTATAATTTACTTTGTGATGTCTCGTGCGAATGTCTCGGTTCAATTTATACGATACTGCGACCATGAAATTGTTGGAATCATCGATCATAATTATCCAGAATGAACAGATAGATCGCAAAAGAAAGCCTTAGATCCCGTAATAAAATATTATATAAATGTCCTCGTTTTTTGGGTCTTCATATAGCCTTAATGGGCTTGAATATAAATCTCCAGCCATTCAGAAGAATCAATGAGGCAAGAAAATATGGTTTTCGTATATACACAAATTGTACATAGCTACTTAGTCTACATACATATTACTTAGTACAGTGGTATCTTAACTTCATAATAAAATTAAGATAAATATAATGTGTTCAATGCTATAAAGTACCAGGAGAGCAGAACCGGGAAAGTATAGATCTCGGAGCTTCGCTGAGCGTTTTATAGTCGAGTTAACAGTACAGCAACCCTACGTTGCATCCAGCAATCGTATAATATGAAGTATTGTTACAGATATATTCCTTTGTTACCTTCTATTTCGATCCTTATTTTCTTATTGTGATCGTTACCTGTCGTTTAATGTTACGCTGCAAAGTAACCCCATAATGTATTCAGTGGCATAATTATTTAAGCGAATACGCACTCACACAAGTCAACATCATGAAGATCGTTTACATACTAAAGTGATGTTAACTCGTGTGAAATGTGGTTCCTCGTGTAATTAGTCTTCTATATTAAATGTTATTAAAACATAAGCTGTACAATGTGTTTAAACTTCAAGTAAATACCAATCTAGGATACAAAAGGGCTAGCAATGTATATTATTTGGTAAAATCATTTGTTTCGGCGTATTTGCGGAAAGGACACTTGTTTGTTACAACAAATAAAGGGGCTTTTTAATTATTTATATTTCAGAACAGGGAACGGCGTGATTGCTTCAGTTTAATTAAGGTAACTGAGTAGGTACCTACATCTTTGTCAAATTTTATCTTATTTATTATCTGTTTGTTACGGAAGTATTTATCTTTTCAGGTAATCACAGTTTATATAATACTAGCTGCGCCCTGCGGTTTTACGCCTTTCAATCCTGGTTATAAACCTTCCTCTTGAATGACTCTATCTACTGCTGAAAACTGCATTAAAATCCTTTGCATAGTTTACAATTCTATACAGGACATACAGACATACATTAATCTATACTAATATTATAAAGAGGAAATATTTGTATGTTTGTTACTCTTTCACGCAAAAACTCCTAAACGGATATGGATGAAACTTGGCATATAGATAGAGCATATCCTTTTTTTTTTTTTTTTATTAACAAGGTGGAAAACTCATGAAGAGTTCGACCCCCGCCCTGGGAGAGACGGGGGGATATGTGGGCTTCCCTACACCTCCCCTTCTCCTAGTGAGAAGGGGAAGATGAGGTTTACCCACTAAAAACCACCTTGGCGTGCTACCGCTGCCCGGTTGGTTGGACACCGTGGTACCGCTTTTAAGCACAACCCACGATGTCCACCGGTCTCGCCCCGGCTAATGCCGGGGTCTTCCTCTCCAAAGGGAGATGGCCAAGCACGCGTGGCCATCTCCCGTCCGCCAAGTGGCTTGATGTGGCAGACGGAGGACTCCCATCCTCCGCCTGCAGCCACTAAGAGTCCCCCGGGGGGGGGGGCCCTTGCCGTTCGTGCCGGTAAAGGCACCCACCCGCAGGACGTAGAAATGCCATAATGTAGGCATTTAGACGTCCATGCGGGTGTCTTCCTCTTCCGGCCGGCTGGCGGGCGCTGCCTCGGGGGTGGGGCGCGATGGGCGGGCGGGCTTTGTCCGCGCCACTTTGCCTCTCACCGCGGGCGGGGAGCATTTGGGCCCCCCCATGACGTGGCCGGCCGGGAGTTGGGCGTGGTGGCATACTGCACACCGCGCCTTCTCCTCCCGGCATTCCTTCGACAGGTGCCCCTCCTTACCGCACCGGAAGCACATATGGCTCCGGTCGATATCAGAGGGGCAGAGCTCCCTAGTGTGGCCCACACCCATGCATTTGAAGCAATGCATGGGTGTCGGCCCAACCGGAATGATCCTGATGGACGACCAGCCCACCAGGATCCGACCCCGCCCGAGAAGGGCCCTTGCCGCCCCTACCGGGCACCGGATCAGAGCTGACCCAGTGCCATCGTAGCGGGAGCGGATGCCCCCTACCTTTATGTGAGCCGCCTCACACTCCCCCGCAGCAGCGACGGCGGCCGTCAGCGACTCTGTGGTCGCCGACTCGTCAAGGCCGACCGCTAGGATGGCGGACATTTTCTGCGGGGGGCGCCCTTGCCCTTCCCCTTGCCCTTGCCCTTTTTTGCCACCGTTGCCCAGCTCTCTTCCTCGGGCCGATGGCCCGAGGGGCCCGGTCCCTCCTCCGGGGCCGGCGGGGCAACAGGGGCAGCCGGGGTGGGCTTCTTGGTGGCCCCGGCGGCGGTCTTGGCGGCCTTGGCGGCTGCCTTGGCGGCAGCCTTGGCGGCCTTGGGCCTCCGGGCCCGGCCGTCGCCCAGCCTCGCCCTTTCGGGCTCACTTGCGGCTGGGATCGACGTAGCCGGTCCCGCAGTCCTCCTCTCGTCGGCCTCTAGCGGAGGGCGGACGATGGGTTCGGCAGGCGGGCGCTTGCTCGCCTCCCCGAGACGGGTATTGATCATACCCTCCAGGGAGGCAAACAGGTCCCGCCTGATCTCCGTGAGGGCCTCCGCCAGGTCCGCAGCGGTGAACTGCGACGTTGGGGCCGAGGTCCCGCCCTCCGACGGTCCGCGCTTCGTGGAGGCGGCGTGGAGCCTCCTCAGCTCCTCGTCGCGGAGGAGCGCTCGCTCCCGCAGCCTCCAGTTCTCGGCTTGGAGGGCGCGGACCTCGTCGTTCACCGTCTTCCCGGCCTCCATCACGTCCATGGAGGCCAGGATTCTGTGGCAGGCCCTGTTGATTTGGCCCCGCACAGCCCCATTCAGGTTCCCCGACTTGCGGGTACCCTCCAAAATCTGGGCGGCCGCCCTGCGCGTCTCCCCGACCGGGTCGACGACGGGCTCCTGCACCGCCTTCCTTTTCACCCCCCCCGTTTCCGATTCCGAACGGGGAACGGGGGGATCCTCCCGGCATGAGGCGGAGCTATCATCGAGGAGGCTCCCCGCATCGGAGGTAGCGCAGTCGTCCGAATCTGTGCACTCCGACGCGCGGGGCCTCGCTCTTGCCGCCGCCAGCCTCGCGAAACTTGCGAGTCTCCCCTTGGCCCCACCCCTTCGGGAGGTATTCACCTTGGGGGTGTTTTCGGGCCTCGGGTCGTCCTCCCCTTCCTCATGCCCTCTTTTTCGGGGCAGAGAGGTCGCCGGAGTTCACGGCCGAGCCTCGCCCCCCGAGCCCGAGTTATCGGGCTCGGACGACTCAGTCCGGCCGAAAAAACCCGACGTCACCTTCTGCTCCTTTGTGCCTCCAAGCACTCCCTCGTCTCTCCTCCTGTCCTCACTACTCTCCATCAACATCCGGTTTGAAAAAGCATTTGTCATTTTGGTTCCCACGATTATGGACGATATAAAGGTCGACCCCCGGGTGACGCCTTTCCGGGGGCAAGGCTATGATACTGTACAGGTCGCCAGGTATGTACAGGGTTTTAACGTCTTGTCCTGACGGGTTTTTATAGAGTTTTCCTTTCTCGCGGGCCGGCCATTGAAGGCAAGCCCTCCGCTCCGGGCTCCCACTACTCCACAACGCCATTTGGTGGAGGTCGTTGCAGGATGCCCGGGCTACGGATCGCAGAGGAGCGGCGTGCCTCACTCTGGTTTTGGACGGTTATTCCCGACGACAGTGTTACCTGCCGCCGGGCCCGCCGGGAAAAAGGGAGGGGGGGGTGGGAAAGAAGGGGGAGAGGATAAGGGTTTTCCCTTAAAAGGATGGGAGTGGAAGGATGGGAAGAGGACCGAAGGGAAGGATGTGAGAGTCAGCCGCCAGCGCCAAGTGTCCACCAAAAGCTGGTGGGCACCTGGAGCTGACGTTGCCCAGGGTGCGCCACGAGGAGGCCTCTCACTTGCACCCCGAGATAGAGCATATCCTGGAATAACATATAGGCTACTTTTTATACCGGGAAAGGGTGAAGTGATTATCGGGAACGCGGGTAAAACCGCGGGGGACAGCTAGTTTTTATATATACATATAGATAGATAGATGAAAAGTAAAAATTTACTACCTAAATATTAAAAGTAACAAAAAATGTAAGTACAAAGTGCAACAAATCAATAAAACGATGGGATATATACCAGGAGCTCAGCGCAGACGGGGAGTTTAAATGTAAGATTTTAGATTGAATTGCAGCTCGGTGACCACTCTTAAGAACTACGTAATTAGTTTCATCTGAAAAGTAGTTATTATACTACTTATACTATATATTACTATACTATATATTATATTACTTATACTTATAAACTTATGTTACATTTCTATGGTTTTCTAGTACTTTATTTTCCAACAAACGACACAACCTTTACGCAATAACCGATTCGTAGATGTCAATATATCTATGAAAAAATACAGTATATTGGTAAAAAGCAATTTAGGTCTCAATATTAATGTTATACCTGAGCAAAATCCTACAGAAATTCAAAGTTGCTTGCTTATGCTTGGAGAATATTTACTTTCTATTTTGCCTCTACAATTTCGATGTTTCTTTGATCTTGCCAGACCTCGGACGAAAGGAATAATTTGTGGCTACTGGATTGGCTTTTGTGGACACCATCCCTCCGTGAGCCAAATATCTAATCCATGTCTTTTATAATGAATATGGAGATCGACCTAATCGTGTGTGGTAAGAAATTGAAAAGTAGTGTTGTAAATTTTGAATGTACATAGTGAGGTTGTCTTTCAATATTGTCCATTATATATATTTAGATTATAGAGCTAACTATAATTTCAGACTATTGTGAGCGTTCAAAAGGATAATAATATACTTACTCCTCTATATTCCCTCTTCGTTCAACCGCAACTTTATAATGATGTTTACAATAATAAAATTCTCGGAACCGAGCTATTGTTCTCGATTACAGGCTCGAGGTATCTTTGAGCTTATTTTCTTTATTAAAAATAATATTTAATCTAAAAGTTATTTTTGTCGGATATTTCATTTCTCTTCTATGTTAGTAACCAGATTCATATAATATTATATTTCATGTTACTTTATATGAAATCGACTATATAAAATGAACACACCAATCAACTAAAACTCTCGTAGTTTATGCCTTTATTTTTTTTAAATAAGATGGGTTACAACCGAATAGCTTCTGGCATCATATATCAAGAAAACAAAAGGCCCCGGCTAGGTGGTTAACCCCATATATTTGGGATAAAGTTTATCACCCCACTCGGCCTATATATTCAGTACGTTTGCTAAGATTGCCCATATTCTAAATGTGTTGTAGACATTAGGTAGGTACATAGTTTTATTGGGTAATAAATATCACTTATAGTCATGTTTTTTGGGTGTTTTTTTTATTTATAGACTACAGTAATGTGCCACAAGAAAAATGTATTGGCTAGTCTATGCATAGACAATAAAAGGTACTGTTAGAAATCGCAGGTTTGTTTATTGCTGGTATTCCACAAAGTTGATAACATTTTGACAAGTTATAATATAAATATCCCCAGGATATTGTTCTCACAATTTCTCCCAAATTAAGCAGAGTGTACTGCTTGTACTGTGGCTACCAGGTAACTGATATACACATATAGCTACTACTTTTTAAATACATACTTATATAGATATTTACACCCATTAATTTTAGTGAGTAACTTGTCGATGTCTTTAGACTATATTGTCCGTGTAAAGGTCTAAAAGCCATCAGAGGCAAACGCCTTCAATACTATGAACAAAAAAAAGATTTTGGCATTTGTTTTAAAATAAAATAATGAACCTTAAGTAATAGAGTTCAATTTGCCATATATGGTATTCAGCTCTTATGGGGTACAAATGAATGTGCAAAAACCTTGTAAGTTAAATAACAAGAAAATTATACATCTACGGTCCGAGATTCCATTTTCATAATGACGGAATTATAATTAGTGCGTCCGGCAAAGCATGTTATACCGTATTATTTGCCTGCAATTTAATTAGTGCCTAAGCCACGTCGTTCATTAATTAGAGCTTGCTGCATCGGCTGATAATAGGGATGTCGCTCGGGTAACGCACAGAATACACAGGCTGGTGTAAGTTAGGTAGGTACCTGCTATGTATGCATGTATTGTAGTTAGATACATTAGGAGATCAATAATTCTAATAGCTTATAGATCAAATTACAATCGAAGGAAGAAAACTATATCTTGGTGGTTTGTATCAGCTTAGATGGCTACAATCCTCACGTAAAAATAAGGAACTAGTGTGTTTCGGCAGCTTCATTTGAGGCCAGAGCCACTTTTCTTCTAGGCTTCGTGAATTTAACTTACCATAGTGAAATAGTGATCAACCCAAAACCATTTAATGTGACGAAAATATTTTCGCCAACAGCTAATGTTGAAATCAAATGAGAGTATTTTCATCTTAAACTAATGACACATTATCTATTGAAAAGGTACAGCCAAAGAGACGTATGCCTGGGTTGTATCTTTTTCAATAGTTTATGTTTCATTAGTTTAAAGATAGGATCCACTATGTGTACACATCCCAACATACTGAAGCATCTTCAAGGGACCGATCTTCGAGCCGACAGATCCAAAAGGAAAGATACCAATATTAATAAAGTATTTTTTTAACAAGCTCGACTGGTTGGTTTTTGCTGAGAAGAGCTGGCATTGATGTCAAAAATTAAATAACGAAGTTTATTTAGTCTCATTGCCAATATTTGCGTGTAAAGGAGAAATAAAAAATCAAGGTCTACGAGTGACATCAAGGGAGAAGGCCAGTTCACCACGCGTGGGGTCAATGTCGATCTGGCTTGAAATGCCTTCAAAAACTTTGCATTTGTAGAAGTGTTTCTCATACTTCTTGTAGGGAAAGACAGAGTAATCGAGAATTAAGAGGATAATCGTAACAATTATTTTATAAAACCATTATTTATTAAAACCAAATGCGACTAACTTCTGTTAGTGAACAACAGGCTTAAACATGATGGAAGAAGATTATCCGTTGAGACACGAGTGGGCGGGCGGTAATGGAAACGTCTTCTGTAACTATATTGCACTGATTGTCGGTAAATTACTATCTTGTCACTGAAGACTACCAATTAAACATCACTAGATTGAACCTTCAGATCTTGAGCAAAACAATGTTCTGTTTTTACTTTTGATTGGTATACGTTTAATCAAATCATTGTAGGGATAATGTGGCCAAAGTGGAGACCACAGAAAGTCTTTCATAATAGGATCTTTTTCGAATAATCGTTGGGAAAGTTATGTGATTCTAGTGATTAAAAAACATGAATACAACTCACGAGTTCCTTCATTAAAATTGTCAGTAAAATTGATATACGAGCATAGCATGGACGGGGTTATTAATTGTTGAGCATAATTCATTGAAAACCTTATTTAAAAATTTATAAGGCTCGAATTAATTTCCTAACGAATTATGATAATCATGCTGTCATCAAAAGTTCCAAGCATACCTTTTTACCCTTGACGTTCCGTTCGGCAGAATACATGGAATAGCTGAAACTCATGCGAACCGCGCAAGGGAGTTCAACGACCTTTATATTTTACCTAACATAAACTTTCACGTTTATTTTATCCAACAAACGCCTGTGACCCTGTTTCCCTTAAATAAAACAGAGATACGCTTTGAAAAGGCAATTTTCTGCGCAGAAAATATTCAATAATCTTTTATTTCTCACAATATAAAGATGTACGTGGTACCTAATGCGAAATAAGTATGTAAAGCGATATTTTATTTCATTTTCTTTATATCCTAATTCAAAACTTCCTTTGTAACATATATCATTATGGGCTTGCTTACCGTTACAGGAAAATAAATATTTTTCGACAACTGATCGTTACTTACTAAATTGTTGGTAAAAAAATTCTTTACCGACCGACCAATATTCTTAAAATGACAAGCAACCTACGTCCCAATCCTTAGAAAATTCTATTTCCTTCAATTTCGAGGAAAGCTCGGTCAACCTGGATCTAATAATAATTTGATCAACTCTGTTATAAAATAAGTACGTTAGGTACGTACCTACCTATAAAAAGTTTCAACTTGTTGTAGAAACGAATATGCCCAGAATAATCTGATAGGCTTCAGTTGAAAAGGTAATTTAAATTCATGTCTCACACACTTAGAACAGTCGTCGTTGTCGTCACAGAACCCTTGTGACCTAAATCTATTTATCTGCAGAGCCTACGTGTTTCTTTTATACCAAGAATGTTGTGGTCAATTCACATAATCAAATAGCCCGTTCAGATTCGGAGGTTGATGAGGTTTGACTCAATCAGCCGACTCATGGTCGCTTCATAAAGATCAAAAATTTATTGAAATAATAACTAGAAAAAGAGGAGAGTAAAATGCGTATTACCCAAACTACCTTCAATCGCTCATTCTTTCCAAGAAAACATATTTTACATAAAAGACTTTTCTACAGCCTTGTTAAATGTATAAATAAAATTTTTGCCATGTTTGCCGTTAAAAAAATAAAAATGTAGCTAACTTTATTTATAAAAAAATGAAGCCTGTCTCAAACCATATTGTCGTACAAAAACAGACTTTAACAGATCATCCGATATGGGTCACCGCAAACCGCCACAACAGTCAATGTAGTCAATTTATGGTGGCACCATAACTTTTGCTACATCCGCGATATCCGCTTGATTTATAGCACGCATTAGGGCTGTATCCGTACCAAGATTATTGCGTATTCAATACGAATGTCGCCTCAATAGTGGAGAGATATGAACAGAATTTAGGCCCCAATTCTTTTGAATCTCTAGATGTTTTATGACTCAATAAAAGTATAGACAAGGTTTATTGGAAGCGGTAATGGAATGAGTACCGAATCTGTTATTATTTCTAAAACGTATATAGGAGAAGAAATTATTGTTTTATAATTGATTGACATTTCTAGTATCTCTTTATTATTATCAGTCTAGAAAATAGTTAAGAAAGTAAAGTATCTTTGCTTGCTTTGATGGTTACACGCATAAATGCAACTTGGACTGTATGTCGACGGGTTTTATTAAAGATACTCGAAGTCTAGCTTCATTTTTACAAGAAATAATAATGGTGATAGCTAGGACTAGAGCCGAGTCACAATGCTATTCGACTTTTACTAAGTTACAATAAAAACTCATATATAATAGTGGGTACCTATTCGTACGAGCTTTGGGTATATTATGTCAAAGATTGACGCCTCACAAAGCCTTTGAAAGATTATCCGCTGCCTTTTACCAGAGATAAACATTTTTCCTCGTAACTATGCAAAATCTTTGGATTTGTAGACGCTTAATATTTCTGAGCGCTTTTTCTCTGTTCATAGGAGCCATTGCCGAATCAAGGTACGCCTCTAAAATATTAATCTTGATCATGGAGCTTCGAAACAAAAGGAAAATGTTAGAAATATGCCAGAAATGTTAGGAACTTTGATAAAAGTAAAGTTCCTTTGTTTGGATTCTTTTACATATTTTTTTAATTAGGTAAGTATCAATATCTTAATTTTCATCATTTAAATCTCATTATATATAATAATCATTATGCATAATCACTTACTGTCTATATTTTTTAATAAATGAATTATACCTAATTCGTGATTATGATGGCTATTTCTCACGCGCATGAAATCTAAGTTGTAGAATCTCTAAGCCCAAAAATTTGTATGTTTAATCAAAATGTTTAATTAATAATACTTGAAGTTACTCAGTTATTTTTTATTTCATTGTTGATATATTTTGCGAAACAGTTGTAGTGTCTTCTTACATCTGCATTATTAATCGGTGTGCAGGCCGTTTTCCACCCGTAGACAAAATACAGATGTGTAATTCTGTAAGGTAAAATGACTGTAAGGTAAAGTGACTGCTACCCACAAAACTTAAAATCAATCATAAAGTGTGAAGAAAGCAAATAACTAACTATCCAGGCAGAGATTGAGAGATGTGACAATGTGAGAGTGTGTGTGGCAACCTGGGTGCGCGTGTTGCGGGAGGCCTAGGTGAGCGCTTTAGATTTAGTTGATTGTAATACCAAGTACCTAGTTGACATTCGAGCGTGCGGTTCAGAAACTTTGTACTTACGGTTGTTGTTACTTGCTATAGTGGGATGTACCTGCTTGCCTCAGATAGATATTAGTAGAGACGTGATCGTTGGATGATGCTCAGAGACTCAGCTATTCATATTACACAGACAGACATATCATTTGGGTGGACTCTGACGGACGTTGGTAAGGACACGATCGTTGGATCATGCGCAGATACTCAGCTATTCGCATTACTAAGACACAGACATACATTGGTAAGGAGATGATCGTTGGATTATGCTCCGATGCTCAGCTATTCATGTTATCAAGACTCAGACATACATTGGTAAGGAGATGATCGTTGGATCATGCTCCGATGCTCAGCTATTCATGTTACTAAGACTCAGAGAGACATTGGTAAGGAGATGATCGTTGGATTATGCTCCGATGCTCAGCTATTCATGTTACTAAGACTCAGATAGACATCAGTAAGGACATGATCGTTGGATCATGCGCAGATACTCAGCTATTCATATTGCTAAGACTCAGACAGACATTGGTAAGGAGATGATCGTTGGATCATGCTCGATACTCAGCTAGTCATTTTTCTCAGACAGCTATCACTCAGGTAAACTAAGATGGACATGAGAGGAAAGGGGTCGCTATAAGGGGTGGCGGAGTCGACATAAAAAAAATAGTTGCTAAACTATTAACTCAGGCCATTACTCAGAAGTGTCTCAGTATAGTAAAATGAAGGTTATACCCTCAACACAGTTTGCTCTCTGACAATCACCACTCAGATCAGCTACATGCATATTATTTATCAGTTCAGATATGATGCATCAATTCCTGTATAAAATAAGGAATTGATGTCTACTGCATGTGCATTGTTAGAAATATAGATTCTCCAGAAACCAGGCTGGAATTATTTACTATCTATAGGTACATTTACTAACCTACAAATATGATTAATAATTCCTATATTTATCAGCTATTCGCTAGACCTATTTTACTTATTAGTACAAGTTTGGCGACACTTATAGGGCCAATTATATTATTATATTATGTTGTGAATGTACTATTTTGTTTAAAATGTAATTCTGTGTTGTTTATAATGTTTATCAAAAATGTATAATGTTAATGTACTTTAGTTATAGCATCGAATTAGTACCTACTATAGGCTGTAATGGTGTTGTAATTTATATTAAATAATTAAATAAATAAATAAATAAAAAATATCTTCTGCCTACATTGATATTAATTATTCGGTTTCTAATGAGTATTTACAATCTTCAAGCGATAGTCCATTGTTTAAGGTGTTTGCTTAAATTGAGATGATTTGATTTGTTTTAGAGAATATTTGCTTATCTGATGAGACCATTCGATTTATTTCCGAGAACAGCAAGCATGTTTGAATTTATTTAAAATGTTACTTTCAGAATTTCTCACATAGTTTTAATCTCTAACTTCTGAATACAAAGATTATTCTGTCTATTAATATACTTTGACCACTAAACGGGAATTATTCCCGTTCATTCTTTGAAATACAATAACTATTTCCAATATTTATTATTTATTTACCTTCACGTCGAACATTCATGTGGTTTGCTTTTGTATTTAGAACTATAATTATATTGCATTGGAGGTGAATTTGTTGCGGTCGGCAGTACTGATTGATAAAATTATTGTATACAAATATTTTGTATGAGTGGTATCTGTCACTTACAGTCAATTAAGGAAGGCACTCGCCTATCAATAGGGCCTCTACGTTGTACTTCGTGCGATAACACAAAACAGAAAACAGTGAACCATTTCATTTATAGGATAAACAATTAATGAAATTCTAATTTTGAATTTTCGCTTATCACTGTAATGGCCAAATTGCCAGCTATACAATCATGAGATTTTTTTTATGGAATTAATAATTATTTATTATTAATTAGTTTTTTTGTGTAAAATTAGGACAGAATCCATAAAAACGGAAGTGTTTTGATTTTTCTGAAGGGAAGTGTATAAAGTGATTAGTTCAGGGTCTTTGGACAATCAATGTCCCAGTACTTTCGAAGAATAAATTCTAAGTTCAACTGAAAGATGTAATTTAAACTTGTAAAGTTAACGGTGGTTTAACCGCGGAAACAACGTGTAACACCGTGCGTTGGACGATTAAGAGCTGATTTCTCAATCAATGGAATAACCCCGTATAAACTATTCATAAGATAAGTCTTCATTATCATAACTGCCCAGGAATGTCCACTGCTGAACAAAGCCCTCCTCTACGAATTTCTACCTCGAACGGTCCTGAGGCGCTGCATCCAGTGGCCCCCAGCGATAATGGTCGTTGGTCCACCTGTTGAGAGGTCGTCCAGCTCGATGCTTTCCTGGACGTGATCCCCACTCGACTGACAAGTCTATAAAGAAACTATCCTTAATTCAACATTAATTTTAATTAAAACATATTCTGGATATGATGCTAGTAAAATCAGTACATCCTTTATAAAAAACTAGGGTTATTAACTGTTTTAATTGACATTGAAAAAGGAATCATGTGACAATTATTGTTTAACGCAGGTTATGCCTTTCACTTCTAGTTTACTAGAAGAGAGGGTAAAAGCTAATATGGCTAATTATGAAAATCACGTAACTAGTACGACAACCTCGAGTTATACTATGTGATCTAAATACTAATAATACGGCCGGTCTTTTAGTGCAAAGCTAAAAGCTAAATTGGAAAACTAAATAAAGTATAATTTACATAATTTAACCAGGAATATTGTAATTAGCTTAATTTAAGGAATAATTCCTTTTGAATTTAATTGTTATTTTTTTTAAAGAGCTATGTAATATATATATATATAAAAATAAAATAAAATAAATTAAGAGCCACGCATTTTAATGTAAATATTTTGATTGAACTTTTTGATGTATAATTTTTAGAATTTATACGAATGACTATTGCATTCAAAACGTAGAATTAAAAAAATATATATTGTTGCCAAAATAAAAGACCCAGACATATAATTTTTTATTAATAATGAAATGAAATATTTATTCAAATAGGCCTACACAGGCACTTATGAATGGTCAGACTCTAACAAGTATAATTTTACTCTAATATAACATAATACATTCTAGCCGATTATTCTGGAAAAGTCGGTGATTTTACAATCTACTATATATATAAAAATATAACCATATCCAGATAAAATTACTAATAATAAAAGAGGAGATCGAAAAGTAGTATACATATGTAATAAACTATACATTGAATAACAAAACGAACGTCTTTTTTTTCACGCATTTTTTCTGAAACGTAATCAGAGAATGTCAATCTCGACTCATATTGAATCCAGAACCAACATAAAAGAACCACACCATTCTATACCAAAGAGAAATGAAATGAAATGAAATGTTCGATTTAAGAGATTTATCTGTAATGGGTGAATACTAGGCTGATATTCAAAACCACAGATGTAAAAAAAAATATATCAAGCATCCCTCACAAACGCGTTGCCAAGGCGTAATTTGCGTCGTGTAAAAAACGTGATCCAACAGGGCTGCGTAAAAAATGCATGTCATGTTATGCAGTGTATCTATTTAAAAATAAACACAGAAGTAAAGCCAAAGACAATTTGTCAATAATCATGAATTGTGCCTAATATAACTTGTAGTGTGTAGAATTATTATATATACAGTTTAACTTCGTATGCCTAAGAAAACCACCGTTCGCGTAATAATCACAAGGACACGAAGGCTTTGTAAAACTGGCTAACGAATTATTTAATGATAATTATAAATATCCGGGTACGTTCTAAATGCTTCTAAATATTTAATAAGTTCAGTATAGATATCAATAAACCCATTTAAGAAGATATGTGATTAAGCCCGATTTTTTTAATTTAAAAACTTAGATGAGAAACTTGTCGCATCTTCGTTCAAGACGGACTGGTTTTTATGCGATTCTTGATTTTGTATAATGACATTTTATTTGTAAGGTTTTTCCTTCGATCTAAGTCACAAATTCAAATCTAAATTACCTAAACTTTGAATCATTATGATTAACGATATTGTTGCAGTTTGCGTAATCAACAACTAAGTGTAAATTACGCTGGCAGGCACTTGTTGACATTTACAGCAAACTCTCAAGTATTACGACACTTAATAAGCTAAAATCAACGCAATATTTCTTCGGGGGAATTTAATAAATTAAACTTTACTTGACGCTATCTGAATTTAAGTTTGGGCGGTGAAGAGTTTTGTAATTTATGCAGATTGTTAGCACTCGTCGGGATGAGGTGAGTTGAAATGGAAAATAATTTTATTTAATACCTCCCGAGGAAATAGGAATATTCTGAGAAAAGTGCCTAGAATAATCAGTATTTTGAAACTCATTTTTTACGATCAAATTATATTCGCGTCGGAGTAAATCAGTTTAATTGTTAAGAGCTTCGTTTTTCTGTATATAAATCTAAAAATGTATTTTAAAGATGGGAACATTTTTTTAGCATTGTGACAATGTCTGTTTTTAATATTAATTTTTCAGAATTACTTCCACCTGTGACTAAAAACCTTTCAAAACATCAAATTCACGGATTCTAATTAACTCCTACCAACATGGAAATACCAACAACGTCAAACGAAACCTCTTTCAAAGTAAAAATTCAGCACTGGCCATATTGCTTTTATACTATACCTCTACTGCTATACCTCTGAATTCGATATCCACATTGTTTGTTTGTGAAAATCCCTTTTTACCATGTCCCATACAATCATTTCATCGGAAATAAAATATTCAACATATTTTTGTTTGGTATTTATGTACCTACATGTTTTATATACTTACTTTCATATATAATACAAACCTTTTTATGGTTCTATAAGCAATATGGTAGGAAAATAAATTCAAAATTAATTAGGTGATGAAAATCGGGTCCAAATGTGGAGTTACTTCGGCAAATGAGGTGTTATATTCATGGCCATTCTTTGCACAATTCAAAATCATATTTCATGATTTTATGACATAGTTTTTGAGTTGTAAAATTGACTAGAAATTATCATTACGACCACTTAACTCCGAAGTGTTCCAAAAAATATGTATAAGATTTATAAAAAAGTGTTTCTACTAATTAATCAATATGGACGCAAAATTAATTTCATTATAATAATGCGATACAGTAACACGTATGCTACATTAGTTACATTCAGGACACATTACAGGAGAAAAGTACATATAGTATTCGATTACGTTCTGAAACAGATTTTCATATCTGAATAATATCCAATTAAATCATATACGAGTATTTACAATAAAAACTTAAAAAATATATATACGGAACATCACTTAATAACTTTATGAAAAATTCGTTCGGCAGAAATACATTAACTTATTTAATGAAATAGGATAATATTAATAGCAACAACGTACAATTTTATTAAAGGGCATCGAAAGCTGAAGCATGAAACTAAATTAAATTCCCACTGCCTGGTATTTAATGTTGAGAGTAATATTCCTACTAATTAATTTATTAAAAACGAAAATGAGTTTATCTGCCTGTGAGTATTAAATGGTTATTTGTTTGTATCACTGGTTCACTTCCTCCTTAAAACCGTTCAATGGATAACAAAAAATTCAAAGCATCGCATCAATCCCGTTATAATCTCGACACACTTATCTAGATAGCGATAACGCTCAGAGTTCATCTTCGATCAATTTACTTGGATTTCGTTGGACAGTGTCAGGCGTTATTATTCAGAGGAACGATAATATAATGTGTAATTTAATATGTAACTATAAAAGTAAAATTTTTAATGATTTTATCTGTTTTGTGAGAGATGAGAGATGGACTGAATGCTAAATATAAACAAATGTTATCTTATTTTGCGGTTGTAGGTATACCTAACTCAGTTAAGAGAATATTGAAGTCCGCCCTTCAGAACAAAAAGAAAACGAATTTATTGTTCTGACATTACATAGATTTAGTTAGATCCCTAATACGTACGTACAGTGACGGGTTGGCTTAGTGATTAGAGACCCTAACTACCATGCCTCAGGCCGTGGGTTGGATTCCTGCATAGGACAAACATTCTTGTGCATGCGCATGTCGATTAGTTCTGTGTTAAATGTCTATTAAAATTTTGAAAAATTAAGAAGAAAAAAAGTAAAATTAATAGTAAATCATGTAGTTATCTGATTGTCATAGTAAAAATTGAGCAATTTCTGAACTGATTTCTATCGATCGTTTTCACAACTCATTGCAATATCGTTTCATTATCATCTCGTTGATCAAGATAGAGCAGCAGCAATTCATCAAGCCTGCTCCATCTATCATTGTCGCGGTATCGCGGGGCGCTTGCAGTGGCCTTGTGAACTTACACTGATAAGGAACAATTGAAGTGTTCGAATAGCTCCTAAGATTAATTGAGCAAAAGTATTCCGTCACAGCGCAATGATAATGTTTTTCTGATTGTATTTCCTTGAGGAGTTAATCATCAATAACATTATATCAACCTGACAATGTCTTGCTTGACATAGTTAATTTTCGCATGAAATTCTGTAATGTAATTTATTTTGTCGACAGTTGCTTTCTGTGTTTGTCTTCTACGTATTTATACCTGAGCTCACATGCAGGGATTAAGGCTTTCGCTCACTCTGTTGAGCACTCAGCTCAACTGCTCAGATGTTGATACAAAATAAAACTTCTGGAGACTGCCTAATCTTAAGAAGTACTCATGAAATATAGTTGAAATCATTGTCATTTTTTGTGAAATGTTTTACACTTGTGGATTTGGTATGGTACAGAATATATAACAATATAATTATTTCATACTCTCGCTCATTATTACAATTAACTAATTGTGTGTGCGTGGACCTACTGGGGCTCGATTCTGTAAGCAAAATGACACTAGCTCGAGGATGTTTCGTCGCGGCTTCTATGCTCTGTCTTGTTGGGTTACTACACTCATACTACTAATCACGTGAGAGGTAAGCTCTCCTCTCCGAGGCCTCCGTGAGGCGGCTGAACAAGTGTGTATTAGCTGAATAAGGGGGCTGCCTTTTAGATGAGCGTGGTCCAAATAAATAGCGTATACATATAAAAACGAATGTTTGTACATTTGTATTTGATGCCTTCTTATACTATATATGGTGGTGAATCTTAAACTTGTGGCACGCTAGGTCATCATAGCCTGCCGCAAGTCTAAGTTTCACCACTTTATATGTATAGGATATTTATTTAGACCACGCTCATCTAAAACAGTTTTGACGTTTAACAATGACAAAGAAAAATAACCTTTATTCGTTCTGTCATAAGATACATCTATTGATCCAACAGTTAATTGTATGGTGATGGAAATCAACCATATTCCAAAGCAATACAGTTTCTTTTCCTATGACAATCTGAAACGTCAAAACGGCCATCATAGCGTGCCGGTAGTATAATTGCGTATACATATATATCTGCGAAGTTCCTTCAAACAAAAAAAAATGCATAGCAGCGCATGCCGAGAATATAGGTAGTAAATAGTCTAGTGGGCTAGTATATAATAAAAAATATCAAGATACCTCAAAATTTAATACTACTTTGGCTTAGATATTTGAAATGGAATTCGCAATTTCTGTTTCCAAGAACGTCCGAATATCAAGATCTCTCAAATTAATTAATATTATGTTTCCGGAAGATATCAACATTACCAACTTGGTTCAAAAGAGTATTTTTAAATTGTTGAATTATAGCAACAACGCGGCAAATAACATTAAAAATAAGGTGCAGTACAATATATAATTACATAGAAAAGTATTTCTACCAATTAATCAAAACATTGCTGCATTTTAATCATTGTTTCAATTTGCCTCTTCCAATTTTTTCTTTTTATGTAATTTAGTATGTATTGTGTATTGCCACGAATAAACGTATTTTCTTTATTGACGTAACATAAGTTCAGAAAACTAATTTCATTGAAAATATGCAATACAACATAACGTATGTTACTAATTTAGAAACATACATTCGATTAATACATTCCGGGAGAAACATACACACTGTAGTCTATTACGTTTTAAAACAACACAATTTTCAAAGATTATTTTGGACTTTAAACACTCGAGTGGTCTCGAGAGTTCAACTTAGAATTTAATCCACTTAAATTCACGAACACGGCTGTGAGCTCCTGTACAAACCACAACTTAATACAACAATGAGCTTTGTCTTTGTTGGCCAAAGGAATGGAAAACACTTGGGAAGGTACCGCGCAAATTATAATGTCTACCAACTTTGATCTCGTGGTTTGTCCTGCCTTCTGGAGGTCTATTACCTTCTTGGAACAAACATTAATCATCTTCTGTATTCAGATTAGAAGGTGCTCATGATTTGTGAAACGCAATACGACTCAAAAAAGAAGTGAAGCTTTACAGGATAAAGTGTAGGAACTAAGGATAAAAAAAATTATGAAAAAAAGACACGAGGGAAAACAATTAAGACTTGAGAAAAAAATACTATAAATGCTGGAATGAGAATGACAGCTGACAATTAATGCTGAGCAAAGTAAAATTAAAAAATTTACAAAGTTGAAATCTTGTATTTTTTAATACCAATAAATGAAAACAATATAAAATTAATGTTTCTGATTAAAATACATAAAATTAATTTATAAAGAAAATAATAGACCATAAATAAAATTACTTTATCAATTCAACGCCCCGAACAATCTACAATGATTGATTAAAAAGGTGATTAATAGAATTCTTTTACAGAATTTCAACACGTCAGAACTAGGGAGAAAGCCTTGTATAACTGTATATTGCTGAAGATAACGCGAAATGTGCCATTATAACGGGACCCGCTACCCGTATAATACCCTCTTAATTTATTAGTAACTGATACGTAACAACACATGGGTTTAGGTTATTGGGATATTGTAGGGTACTGTTTATGTGTACTTTATATAAATGAGGATATTTGAGATATCTATACCAATACTAGTTGGTATGGTACCAGGCGCATTGCTGCCGCAGAGAAATAATGGAAATGACTATCGCTTGAGTTTTTTTTTCTTTCTTTATTTAGGACAGCAACACTCTAAACTAGATTTTTTTGAAGTTAAACTTCTTTAGGCGCGTTATGAAAAATGATGCGAGTGAAATTTTAAGATGGTAATGATGTTATTATCAATAATAACCTAACAACGTAAAAAAATGTTATTCGTTGCTACAGACAGGTGCAAAGAGTTTGGACACTACAATTTCACGAGGGAATAGTAAAAAATATTTTTATTTAAATAGTTTGGGCTTATAAATAAGAGACCAATTACAAAAAAAAAAAAAACGAAGGAAAACCTAAATAAGAATTATGAAAAGCTGTTTAAAATCTGTGAAGTATTTCCAATTCATTATAAAAGTAAATCTAATATATACGGTTTAAGACATTTATTTCTCAAAAAGAATACAATTCACTTAATATGAGAAATATTTACTATTACTTAATTTAGCATGATTACTATTTTTACTTAAGCACAATAAAAAATATCAAAATTTGTAAATATTGTTGGACGAGAACAACTGCCGACAAACTGCTATGCAGTTTGGCAGATTTGAAAAAAAAAACTAATAATATAAATAATAAATTTGAAAGAGTTACCTTGTTGAATTAAGGCTGGTTGATAGAACGATAATTATTTCCATGAAGAATAATACAGTTTCAATTAGTAGACGATTTGCTTCAGAATCTTGAAAGTTTATGTAGGTATATATGTTAGGCTAGCTGTCCCTCGCGGTTTCATCCGCGTTTATCGATATCATATACAGCAGGTGTGGCCAACTTTTGTGCACATAAGATCTACTTTACTATCTACTATTTTAAAATTGAGTCGCGATCGACCTATTTTGAGAAGCGCAGGTAATGAACAATATGCGCACGGGACATGCAACGGCTGCGAATGTCTCCCTACTCGAACCATGAGCTGCATCAAGTACTGTATCAAGTACTAGAAACATTTGGCATTGAATGCGTCCCATCATGGAACTTGCGAGTGATCAACCAAAATTGGTCGCGCGATCGACCGGTCGATCGCGATCGACTTGTTGGCCACTCCTGATATACAGCATAAAACTATCTAGGAAAAATTCCGCGTCGAATGGTAGCACGTCACGATATGTTCAGTAGTTTTGAGGTGATGGTGCGTCAAAGGAACCCTATTTTTCTTATTTTATACATATACAGTGTAAACTCTTTATAACGAAACTCAAGGGACTGAGCATTTTTTGTCGTTATAGAGAGTTATCGTTATATGGAGTGAACAAAAAAAAACAAAACAAAGTGAACAAACCAACCAACTTGGGCTCACTTCAACGTTATAGGGAGTTTATCGTTATAAAGGATAACGTTATAAAGAGTTTACACTGTATAAGGTTATGAAGAGTGTAATAACAGTATGATACAATAGAAATATTATATTAATAATATCGAAATTAATTTATAGCAAATATTTTGTTGTAAAGGTCATTATATGTCACAATAGACTATTTCGGAAATGTCAAGATATATTTCGAATATCTCATAATATTTCTTAAAGTATTTAGGGTATGTAACATTTATTTATTTATTTTATTTGGATGTCCAACAAAGAATACACATCACATCTATATATATAAAAATGTATAATAATAGAATAATATAATAAAATCCCTATTTCCCTTGGTCACGGCATCACGCGTGTACGGCTGGACCGATTTCGCTAATTCTTTTTTTGTTGTGTTTGTTATTATCAGGAGAAGGTTCTTATGAATGAAAAAAATAAGAAAGTTGCGCGGATAATCAAAAAATTAAAGAAAACATAACGAACATATAAACTTTTCTTCAGCTTGTTTTAATTGCGCTATTATTATTACGTCTATACACCTATAGTGCTTCTTCAATTGTAGGAAAGCACAAACAGGTAACATATATTTTATTAAAATATTTTTATTTTTTGACACGCCAGGTGGCTTGTTGATAAGCGACCCTGACTGCCAAGCCGCAGGTTTCAGGTTCGATTCCCGGACAAACATTTGTGTGCTTGAACATGTATGTTTGTACTGCTTCTGGATGTAAATATCTATATCGAAAGAGGCAAACAAATTTGAAGGACTAAGGAAAAAAAAAGTTTTTTTTTTCTTTTTTTTTTATATATTTATTAACCATATAAAAATACAATACATAATTATGAGAGCCTTCACGGAAGCCTCGTGGGCTTGGGCTTATCTGTGTAGGCGGTCGCCGGAACAACATAATAAAAAATAAAAGTTCTAAATCTATGCTTAGTGTAACACATGTACATAGGCACACTATACGATATATCTATATATTTATTTTACAATTTTTTTTATTTTATCTTTATAACATATTTTATATAATGTATATATGTATGTATATATAATAATTTTATCACCATTTATTACGGCTAGAAGCATGAGAATTTATTTACGACCTTTTTTTAAGAAATATTCTATCATATTCCCTTTGTAGCTATGTGTTTCAGTGTACTTGTTTTTAACGTTGTCTGGTAGTTCGTTAATTGATTTAGGTAGAATATACTCCCACATCCTAGATCCATATACGTTATTAGTTCTTCGTAGTGTGTATTTAGGTATGTGAGACAACTGTCGCAAGTTTGCAGGTCCTAGGTTTTTACACAATTTGCTTCTATACTTATCTTCGTCTATCAAGACTGCCATTTTTACCTTATTGAAGACGTTTACCACCCTACAGTAGATAAATTTATATGTATAACTTGTATTATTTTAATTTTAATTTGATTGTTAATTTTTAATTATTATTGTATTTTTGTTATGTCTAAGCATAGTTTATAAGTCTAGTTTAAAAATTGGGTATAACATCATCTTGGGAAACTGTAAGTTGTACTTATCAATGTGAAATAAATAAATAAAAAAACAAAAATTATCATGCTTAGTTTGTAACCGTGTAGATGGCCGTGTGTAAAGAATGTTCCAGTATATTTATAATTATTATGTAATATATAAAATTAAAAGCAGTATGGTTAGTATATCGTTTATCTGGTTTCCATAGTACAAGCTCTGCTTAAATTTGGGATCAGATGGCCGTAAAGAATGTCCCAGGATATTAATTTTTATTATTTTTAATTTTTTTTTTAATCGATGTTAGCGGCAACATTTTATTTAACTAAGTGTTCAAACAATGTAGCTTGGCTATACTCTATAGAGCGAGTAATTTGATAGCCGGCACTCGGCTTATTTTCTCGCAATTACTTATTGACATTGTGAACATAGTTTTAAAAATATATATTTTGTATTACGTATGAAGAGGTAAAGAGTTCATACTGTTTTCTATGTAGTTTGTTATATACTAGCTGTCCCTCGCGGTTTCATTCGCATTCAGGGGGCCTGTAATACGCGAACTGTAAATCGATCGAAGTTAAAACAATCGTAAGGTTTTCTGAAATTTTCAAATTTTCTGCGCAATTTTCTTAAGTCTTCGTTCCTTAAGAACCTTATACATAGAATTAGAAAATATAAAAAAAAAAAAATTATCTGTTTACTTATGACGTGACCATGGAAAATCACATTACAATTACACACGGCCATCTGGTCACAAACTAAGCAGAGCTTGTACTATGTACCAGATAACTGTAATACTACATATAATACTTTTTTTTTTTTCTAAATACATACTTATATAGATATTTACACCCAGACACAGAACAAACAGACATGTTCATGCACACAAATGTTTGTCCTGGTGGGAATCGAACCCGCGACCTTCGGTTTGGCAGTCAGAGCGCTAACCACCAAGCCAACTGGCCTGTGTTCTATTTCATATTTAATTTCTAAATTATAACTAACTAGCTATCCCCGGCGGTTTCACCCGCGTTTCCGAGGGATGTAACAGCTCTAAGCTCTTTTAATAGCTCCAAAAATATGTGTACAAAGTTTCATGATGATCAGATAAGTAGTTTTCGCGTGAAAGCGTAACGAACAAACTTACATTCACATTTACAATATTAGTAGGGGTGATGTTCTAAAAATACAAAAACGTTATCCTTGTGTCATCATCTATAAGCTAATTTGACACCATAATATCGAATAATAACTTAAAATGCTGTAAATAGATCTGTATCATCAAAATGATCCTCTGAATTAAGAATGGAATGTCCCAAAAATACAGAAACATTTTACCAACTTTAAACGAGTAGAATTCCACCTGAATGCAATTTAAAAGCACTGCTTGTTCTTTAATTACAGGGACAGATAAAATCTTTGGAGTTTGTTAACTAGACACCACGAATGATCTGACAGAAGTTTATCTAGCGAAACTTGGATGTACAAAACTTATCTAACTTAACTTGACCTCACGGTGCTTTACAATTTGGTCTCCTTAATTATCTCGATTCGAATTTCACGAAGTTTGCATGACGTCAGTGGGAAAGTTGGGACAATGTTATCTTTACTGTAAATGATATCGTGAGCCCTTTCCATTTTATTGCTTGTTATAATTATTTATTGTACTGTAGGTTTTTACAATAGGGAGAACCCAACCAGTAGAAACTGGTTATAATGAAGTATCGTAGGGTTTGTTTTATATCTGTCTTATAAAAGATATGTCTTATTCCAAAGTGCTCAAAGTCTAAAAGATCTATTTTATAGAGACGTAAAGTAAGTCTCATTAAGTTTTAAAAGAAAATGCTTCAAAATTCTTGTTATCTTTACATTATTAATCCTATGTTGGTTATAGTGCAGTGTCGCTCTGAATATAAAGACTCATTAAAGAATTAACTAATTGACTGCTTTGCTTAACTAATTTCTCTTGTTTTTATACTGCTCTCGTGTTTGCTTTTCAATTTCAAATTAGTGATGCGGGCTATTTGATTATAAAAGTAATTCTTTTCTTTTAATTATTATAGTGTTAGTGTAAAATGGATAATTGATTGAAAAATCGGTTGAAAACAAAGCCGTTATAAAGGTCAAATTAACTGAAGTTAACACTAGCAATCGACCTAACACTGAGAAGAACTGGAGAGAAATACAGCAAAGCTACATGTTTGTATTAACTGACTTTTTGGCCATTTTATATTAAATATTTTATGGACCCAACAATTGTAGTAGTTCCTTTTAGAAGAAATCTTACCTTTTAAACCACATTAGTAATGCTTAGAAAACGCCCTTTTTAGGTGAAGGGCTCGATTCTGTAAGTAATATGACAATAACTCGAGGATGTTGCATCGCAGACTCTATGCTCTGTCTCTTTCGCTAACTACGCAATCACGTGAGAGGTAAGCTCTCCGAGGCCTCCATGCGCCTGTTTACCGACGAAGTTTGTATTAGCTGACTAAGGGGGCTGATACTAAACATACCGATATATTATAAATATTTCTATTACAATACAAGGAAACATTTCAGATAAAAGAGAGCGCAAAATTTTCTCCACTCATTCGAGAGTGAGATTGAAAACATGGTTAATACCTTTACGCCAATCAGTTTGTTTGACGGGCTTTTAAATCCAAGGCTTTATAAGTAACATCAATCACCTACTAAAGGAAAACAATGGTTCTGAATAGTCTAGTATTTCAGTTACAATTAAAGTAAGCGTTGTCCCTAACCTTTCCTTTGAAATAATTCATTACTATTCTTTTTATTTTATTATTTAATTACTATTAAATAAGTGCATAAGTGAATACCTTCCTTTGTTTGTTACGCTTTCACTGCTTAATGACTAAACCGATATTGGCACACACATAGCCTATGCTATGGCATGGGTCATACTTCTACCCCTCGGGTCTACTTTATCCCGGGACTTGGGTGAAACCGGGGGATACTGGTAGTTTCAAAATGAAAAAAAAAAGGTTCTTTAAGCAGAATATAAATTGTTTTGTACGTTATGGATTAAATTCCAAACCTAGTTAATGACCTTCATAAGTGTCCTAAAACGTAAAAATAGTAACATCACCTTACTAAATGCCAGCAATGTCTAAATGAAGATGCGATTTACATCCATATTCATTTAATTGAAGGTAATTCGTATCCCAATATTGAAAGCGTATGGCAACACTGATCACTCACCTGCCGGCCCGGGCCGACCCGGGCAGCTTTATACAATATATAGATACTCGAATATTAAATATTCGATGCATGAATCCAACATCAGAGCAACGGAACATTAAAATCAATAACGCATCTCCACGGCCCGGGGATTTCATATTTCATTACCTGAGCTGTTTCCTTTGTGTGCATTCGCATTACAATATTAATTCTCTATTAATGGAGTCTAACCGCATAAATGGTATTATTTTCTTCCATAATATGATGATTTTTTAAATAAGCGTGGTTACACAAATCTGTAACAATAAAATAACGAAAAATGCTCAAAGGAGTCTCGAGCCCGATTTTGATGATTGGATTTTTGATACATTAGTATTGCTAGCCCGGAATCAAACCTACAGATTTTGAAAAAAGCACATGTACCTGTATTATTATACCATTCGAAAGTGTGACTAATAAGGGTCTTATTTAATTCTGGGAAATGTATTGAATATAAGAATGTCACTACATAGTATAAAACAAAGTCGCTATCTCTGGCCCTATATCCCTATATATCTTGTAAGCTCGTATCCGATTTTGATGCGGTTTTTTTTAATAGATAGTGATTGAAGAGGAAGGTTTTTATGTATAATACATGTGACATTCCACAGGAACGCGGGTAAAACCGCGGGGGATAGCTAGTATACTTAAAAATATGAATCAGTTTAATAAAATTCAACATTCCTCATTACTTTCCGGTATTGGATCATTGTTATCATTGGATCATGGCCAGTTGGCTTGGTGGTTGGCGACTCTGACTGCCAAACCGAAGGTCGCGGGTTCAATTCCCACCCAGGACAAACATTTGTGTGCATGAACATGTCTGTTTGTTTTGTGGCTGGGTGTAAATATCTATATAAGTATGTATTTTCAAAAAAAAAGTAGTTTATCAGTTATCTGGTTTCCATAGTACAAGCTATGCTTAGTTTGGGGCCAGATGGCCGTGTGTAAAGAATGTCCCAGGATATTTATTATTATCATGACACTCTCCATGATCCATAATAGTTTAATAATCCGAAAAACCATAGTGCGTAGTTTACCATTTATTTTTAAAAGATCTTTGGATCAGATCGGACATTTCTTGGAGTATCGGATAAGACTGAAAGATAGTGAGCTGAAAGAGCAATGACCTGTGTACGTCACTCGAAGAGGCAATCATTGAGGAATAAAAGCTATCAGGTGTTAGATGTTTAGATGATTTTGATGTTTCCTCTGATTCGTTGTCCACCTTAAAAAAAGATTACAGAAAATAATAGATTTTCATCGATCTCATTAATTTAAAAAAATATTCAAGATGTTTCAGTCTATTTTTTAATTTATTATTTAGCGAGTAAGTGATATTCATGTTATGATACACATGTTACCAACTATATCTGGGGTAGTAAAGATAAATTTGATACAAAACGGGAATTTAATCTCGAAGCGTGAAGTAGGTCGTGTGGAAGTAACCCTTGGGTGCTATCAAAACTATCAGCTGAAGCCCAAACAAGGTAACCAGGTTTATTACGGGACTGGACACCAATCTTAGGTTGTGTGTTTACAATGTACAGTCAGCGTGAAATATCAAATATCCCAAAGACACGGAAAATTTGGCGAGATAAAATTACAAATTATCTCTTATTTATAACATCAGCTATTTCAGTCTTTTTTATATCTAAAGGGATCTCAATATCTTGCAAATCTTATTAGATTTCTATCGTTTCCAATAAAATTTTCAATCATTCGCTAAATACCTTTATTGAACCTCGTGGGCCGACAAACAAGCAGACGGTCTACCTGATGGCATGTGGTCACCGCCGCCTATGAACATTTGCAACAGCAGCGGCCTGCCAATGCTTTATCGACCCTGAGGCGCGAAGTTCTTAAGACTCACGTGCCTGTAATTTCACCGGCCCCCTTGCCTTTCTAACTGAAACACAGTAATACAAGTGCACTTCACGTCGGAAATGGGTAAGGTGGTAGTACTTCTTCTAAAATAATAATTAGATAAATATTAATTAGAGTGTTGTACCAAAGAGTTGTCATGTCATAGAAGAGATAGAAACTAAGGTACAGTTGACACAATCAATTTTGCTTCTGATTGTACACAATAAATGTTTGCTCAGCTGAATTGCGTCACATTACAACCAACAAAACTTATGGAAATTTCAGACCAATATCTTAAGACCTAAACTAACAAACTAGATTTTGAAATCATTGGTCCGAAGACAAACTCAAACTTACTCTCTATTGTTTTAATCAGCACTAACAGGCGTCGAGGTGCACTTAAATTTAGACTTTATTTTCTAGGTATTAAGCCTCAATTTAAAATATAAAGAATAAAAATAGTTTTTTGACACTGATTCTACTTTGGGCAACAAAATATTAGGAACATTATTTAAACTTAATAATTCACGCCTTGCTTAACCTAATTTCTACAAGGTCTAGTCTAGACAAATAATATATCGTAAAGTATTACCTCATTTTATCTTAAACTAAAATTGATTACCAATGCTTATTTTTCTATGGAATTATTAATGGATCGCATTTAAGTAATTCTGGTCGTCCTTTTAGTAGACCTATGAGGCCTTCATTGACCATACTAGCTGTCCCCCGCGGTTTTACCCGCGTTCCCGAGGGATATCACATTTTCCCGGGATAAAAAGTAGCCTAGGATATGCTCTATCTATGTGCCAAATATCATCCTTATCCGTTTAGTAGCTTTTGCGTGAAAGAGTAACAAACATACTTACATACAAATCTTTCCTCTTTATAATATTAGTATAGTTATAGATATAATAACCTAGAGTCATAAATGTTTTAAGCTTAGAAGGGAAAAAAATAAATGTATGAAAAATATATCCATCCCTGAAAATATAGCCAGGCATTTAAGGTTTATGGTCTTATATACAAGTATCTATATGTATATAAGGAAAATAAGGTTCCTTTGACGCTCCATCACCTCAAAACTTCTGAAAATATCGGGATGGGACTGCTACCATTCGACGCGGATTTTTTGTAGATGGTTATAGGGCTATATATGATATCGATAAACGCGGGTGAAACCGAGGGATAGCTAGTATATATATATATAAAAGATCACAGCTCACTTTACATGAGATATAAAAAAGTTAAAAACTGGTCAGTGTATGAAGGTAGAGTATCGAAACAATCAGCAGCTAAGAATTAACATCACAATCAAGTAGGTAGGTAGATTGATAGCATGTCAGGAAGCTTTAAATAGTTTAATAAGTATATAATGCGTATTTTATTCTAGTATAATATACATAAATTGTAGGTAATAAGGAAGATTCAAAAGTGGTACGTCCCTGTATTTTATATTAGTTACTTTGGCAAATCCATAACTAATGTTAATGTAACTATAAGTAAAACACTTGCAAAACTAAATTACCAGTAGGTACCTATGTCATCGACGTAACGGTCATTCATATTCATGAGTTAATTAAAACAAATGACTCGAGGTATTAATTTCTAGACTCATTTTGTCTGAGAAATAACGCTCCTTTGAGAGAAACAGAGGTAAAATATTCATTGTTAAGCCGGTGACATTCAAAATTTAATTTTTAGATTATACCTACCGGGACGGTTTTAAAAAAGTTTTTACTGGTGTCAAATTAGCATTAACTTTGGTCGCTGAAATGTCTTTTTGTTTTTATTGTATAAAACTAGTTCGGGCGCCTGGCCTTTTAGCTCGTAATATTGGTGCATGTGTAAAAGCTGAAATTTCGCAGAACCTTTTTTAATTAAACCCACTATCTTAAAAATGATATACATCAAAGGAGTACCGCGTATGCCATACACCTACGGTTTTATCAACGCCCAAGTTTTTCCATAACATATTTTCTGATCATATCGAGACTAATCGTAATTTTCCCGTCACTTTAATAACTGCGTAACAGTAGATTGGAGAGAAACAGTGTTTCTCGTTTTACGCTCCAAGGATCAGAGGATGAAAACATATTTTGGATATATAGGATGTTGTTTCGACGAGCAGCTAATCAAACATAAATTGGTAATATATAATTTAATCAAAAAGGTTCTATATTGATTTTTAAATCCTTCACACAGGTCTTTGACCCTAATAAATGTTCCTAAAATCGAAAACAGGGGCTCGATTCGGTAAGGAAAATGTAACTAACAAGAGGATGTTTCGTCACGGCCTCTATGCTCTATCTCTATCACTTACTACGCTAATACTACTAATCACGTGAGAGGTAAGCTCTCCGAGGCCTCCGTGAAGCGGCTCGTCGAAGAAGTTTGTATTAGCTGAATAAGGGGGCTGTACCTACTTCAAATATGTATATCCAAGTAGGTTGTTTCGGTTCGTGTTTTGCAATGTTGGCAACGACTACCGTACATTGTTACGTAAAAACGCTGTTATAGCCGATAACGTCAATACACGAACGTTGCACAAGTATGAATAACTAGTTGATAACACCGAACTGCGCTTGAGTGTAAACATGCACGCGTAACTTTAACGATGTTGCTTTTACGTGGAGTAGAAATTATGCGTCGGAAATAGAAGCATACTGCTAAACTGTGCTTTGTAAATGAACTATATTATGCTAGTTCGTTTTTAATGCCATTAAGTAAGATCCTTATACATTTCAGAATTATACTAATAAAAATATATGATTGTATTATTATGAACTTTCTTGTCTCTTAGAAATGCGAGTGTTTGCAGAACGGATCTGAATAAAATTTGGCACAGATATGGATTATATGAGAAAATGGTACATCTGTCGGGAACTTGGGTGAAACCGCTGGCAATAGCTAGTGTTACTGTAATATAGGTAATATAATCTTCCTTAATAGTATGTAGTGTAGCATTGTTTAGCCAAAATAATATCAACAGTCAGTGTTGCAAAAATTAAGATTTCTAGAAAAGAGACATTTCTATATGAAACTAACTGTCCCCCGCGGTTTCACCCACATTTATCCATATCATATATACAAGCTATAACCATCTACGAAAAATTCCCCGTCGAATGGTAGCTGTCCCATCCCGATATATTCAGTAGTTTTGAGGTGATGGTGCGTCAAAGAAACCCTATTTTCTTTATTTATATAGATTTAATGAAACTGTAATATAACACTTCTATATCTCCACATACATTAGAATTAAGTACATAACGCATATTACAATCCTCCGTGGAATTTAGCTCGACCAAATGTTTTAGCCAAACTCAGCCCCTATGGAATCTACACTCAAGGTTTGTACATCGAACAATGTATATACTTCACATCAAGGCTTCCATAATTAACATTCAACATCAATCTAAATGTTAAGCCCAGGTACGGGTGTCGGTTTTCAATTTTGTAAGCGTGATTATTTTTCCCAATTTTTATGTTTGTTTTAGCTGTCCAATTTGAATTTATATTTTGTTTGTGCTAGAAGGTGAATACCGTTTTTACACATGATATACTTATTGACGTCCCTACTGAAGGGAAATCCTTTAAACAACGATGAGGACTCGGTCCCAGTGCGGTTTCAGCGGACTTAAGCTGCCTTTGAAAAATCTTGACGTGCACGGTTCCTAGATAATTAAATCCAGATTAGTGATGAACTACACATACTACTGTATTTTTCAAAATACATACTTATATAAATATTTAAAACCAGACCCAAAACATCCAGACGTCTTCGTGCAGCCAAAACTTTGTCCTAAGTTGAAGTCGAACCGACGACCTGTGTCGAGGCAGTCAGGGACTAACTACCAAGACAACTAGCGTGCGTTTGGGGTTGGTGCAATACGTGTGTATGTTTACTTAATACGTCATGTTAATGATTTGTCCAGAGGCTTTAGTTGACCGCTTTCCTAACGTCAACTATATTTGATTGACAAACTCTTTAGTTTAAAAAGTTAAAGTTTCTTACGATAAAATTGCTACCGAATTCCAAATTAACTTATTAAACACTTACAGTAGAGGTAGGGCTACGGACCATAAGCCAATTAATGTATGAGTATAAAAAAAATATTGGCTATTTATAAAATCTTGTGAAAACCCACATAAGTAAAGAAATTTTAGTCTAACAATACAAGATCTGGAGCTCGATTCTGTAAGGAAAATTACACTAACTCGAGGATGTTTCGTCGCGGCCTCCGTGCTCTGTCTCTTTCGGTAACTACGCTAATACTACTAATCACGTGAGAGGTAAGCTCTCCGAGGCCTCCGTAAAGCGGCTCGCCGACGAAGTTTGTATTAGCTGAATAAGGGGGCTGCTGCTTTTACATTATAAATATGGATTAATTTAAGTTTCATTGTAAATATTATTTCATATGTGACATAAGTTTGTGGTATTTTGATTCCGTTAAGATGCCGGAATGATGGATAGCCCCTTCCGATAAAAGTAGTGGCCAACCAAATTTCACGTAACTTTTTATTTGTGGAATCCGATTGCTAATGCTATAATATAGTGTAAGATAATATTTCCCATGGAGATAGGTTTTAGTCAAGCAAATTCAAGATAATTATTATCCCAATCCAATTATTAATAAGTATGTTACTACAAAAGAGAAATTAGTTCATAGAACAAAGGAAATTATGATATAGATAAAGTCTGTCTACATTTATTCATAGAATTCCCTACCTCTATGATAGTCTGGCCCTAATAAAAGTAAATGCCTATTGTTCTTAGTTAACGTGAGGCCTAATATTATTTATATAAGAGGACCATTGAATAAAACAAAAGAGTCTAATCTGACTTTTTCCATCTCAATAATGCCTGTTATTATGTTAGTAACTAGCTGTCCCCCGCGGTTTCACCCGCGTTCCCGAGGGATGTAACATTTTCCAGTAGCCTATATGTTATTCCAATATATGCTCTATCTATGTGCCAAGTTTCAACCAAATCCGTTGGGTAGTTTTTGCGTGAAAGAGGAACAAACATCCATACATACAATCTTTCGCGTTTATAATATTAGTAGGATTTGTTCTATCAGCCCCCTTATTCAGCTAATACAAACTTCGTCGGCGAGCCGATTCACGGAGGCCTCGGAGACCTTACCTCTCACGTGATTAGTAGTATTAGCGTAGTAAGCGACAGAGACAGAGCACGGAGGCTGCGACGAAACATCCTCGAGTTAGTGTCATTTTTCTTATAGAATCGAGCCCCTGCCCGTCTCGATGTACGCTGAAATTGTTATTTTGAGGTAAGCGTCCACTAGGTAAATCGAAACAGGTCACATTTTATCTGACCAAAAAAGTTCATTTACGAAAAAGATTGTATAGGCTGACAGTCGAATCAACAGCGCGGCACTGGAATTTAATGCGAAGTTCTTGTTCAACCGCAAAATTCCACCAGTGTGGTACCTCAGAGATCCAGTCCTTCTGCTAGTACACGCGAGCCTTTATCCCACTTAATATAAGCCTCAGATCCAGGGCTTTATCTGAATCCCAAGGAATTATTAATTAGGGGGATAATTACTCGACCGTTGTTTGGCTAGTGATGTAATACATACATTATTTATAGAGGAAAACCTTCTGTACTCTGCAGTGATTATTTTGTTTCAGTGAGTATTTTATTCCTGAGGGTCTTAAACAGGATTATTAACATATTTCTGCTTTTGACCTTTATTTGAACAGAGTTCATCTGGTAATCATATTCTGACAACCTTCCGAAAATGCTATGTCGGTTTCAGAAACTGACATTTACTTAGAGGTCTGTAATTATAATAAGAAACCTCAAAGATATTTATTAAGCTCACACGACACAGAATTTCATCGATAAATGATGATATCTCAGCGCCTAGACAAGATGTATGTCGACATTTGACTTCTTTTGTTACAAATCCCACTTATGTTTGAGATTTCTATATCTTGTCTGTCTTATACAGATGTGGTCGACTATTAACAGAGAAATTTTTTGTCAGCATGATGGACTTTTTGGTGGAAAGATCGATATCAGCAATCTCTTGTTCGTAGTTACGTCATACATCACATCTTTTTAAATAACCTGCGCGTACGACGTAATAATGATTGTAATTTCCAATATTTATTCAATCTTTGAGTATGAATTATTTCCCATTTTTATCATCATCTCGCACTATCAATATCACAGATAAATGTTATTATATATGTAGATAAAAGTTGATAAAACAACTGAGGTTGCTCCATCTTGTATCTACTCGATCGATGGTACGTAACACCAGATAAGGCTTGTATTATTTACGGGGGAAACTTTAGAATGTTCTTGCTTAGTTTTTTATAGCAATATTTTATCAGTTAAGCGTACCTAAGCTTTATAAATTTATTCGTCGCTCCACTTTTGCCTATTTAACAACATCGAATATTTTCTTGCTCGTAATTTTGCTTCGGGCGCCGTGCGGTTAAGGATTTGAAGGATTTTAGAAGATTATTCAAAGTCTTCTTCAAATATTAATATTCAACGTTATTTGTTAACCTGAGGCATTGTGACGAAGAAGTACAAAATGATTTTATTAAAAAAAAATCTTTAATGGATATAACAGTTTGCTGTCTGTGTTTGATAGTCTCCGATACGAAGATTTAACCTTGCCGAGATTGTTGCCGGTTCTTCTCAGTTAAAGGCTAACTAAGTAACCGGTGGATGCTTCAGTAACTTTAAATTTGACCTTCATAACTGCCCTTCGCGGGTCGAAACCGAATAAATGGTTTTAAATTTAAAAAATTTGTTCACTTTTTTTGATTCTGACTCAAGAGCAGTACTTTATTCTAGAAGAAGGGGATGTACGTACCAATTCCAACGCTACCTACAACTACTAATTATGCCGTTAACTCATCAAGTAGTTCTACTAAAGTACAGTACCTTCAGCCTTTCTAATCACACTTTCCCCTACATATCTGCAATTTCCGGTAAACATGAGTTTTACTCATGGTCATTTATTATAGGCATTATGTTATCCTGCTTATAAATAGAGAAAATGGCGAACTATACCGGCACTCGGCACAAACGGTAATAGCTGTTGATTACGGCCACGTTATTTTCTATACGCAGCTAGCTCTACCTACCTTATAACCTAGATGTACCACGCGGTTTTACTCGCGTCCCCGCGGGATTTTCGATTTTCCAGGGATTCAAAGTACCCAATATGTTATTCTAGGATATGCTATAAGAGTAACAAACATGTTAACTTCGCAATTATTATGAACTAGCTGTCCCCCGCGGTTTCACCCGCGTTCCAGTGGTCTGTAATATGCGTACTGTTAAACGCGCGCAGTTAAAATAATTGTAATTCTTTAAAATTCTCGCATTTTCTCAATTATAATATGCATGTATTATACATAAAAACCTTTCTCTTGAATCACTCTTTATATTAAAAAATACCGTTAAACTTTTAAAGATCTAAGCATACATAGGGACAGACAGACAGTGGGAGGCGACTTTGTTTTTTACTATGCGAATAGTGATGCGAATCTTTGTATGTATGGATGTTTGTTACTCTTTCACGCAAAAACTACGGGACAGACTTGGATGATACTTGGCACATAGGTAGAGCATATCCTGGAATAACATAAAGGCTACTTTTCATTCCGAGAACTTGTGACAACCTTCGGGAAAGCGTGTAAACCCGCTGGGGATAGCTAGAATTTTTTATTAGTTTCACCTAATTAGGGAAAAATATGTACGAATAAACTCCATTATTTTGGAAGCGGGAAACGTTTTCCTATTAAGTTATTATTCGCGCCGCTGCCTTCGAGGCCCTTACTGTTTTTTGGACGTGTTTTTCAACATGGAAATGGTCTCGGGAAGAAGGAAATGCATCTTGTTTGGCCTCGGAATGCATTGATTTCTTTATGGATGGATACACTCTAATGTTTGTAACTGCGTCGTTTGTTATGTGGTACTTGTTGATTGTTCCAACCATTGCTATCGGCACTGAGCAACTGAGTTTAGGACTTTTTGTTTTGTGTATTTTGTCGCCATTATAATGCATAATCGGTCATTGGACCATAACCATACGTTTTTGATTGTCAGAAAAAATTATATGTAGTAAAGGAATTCTCACTTTCAGAACAGAAATGGGTGATAGATAGAGTTCATCATATTACTATATTTATCATATATATTATTCTGATAGATTTAAATTCCAAAAAAAAAAAATATATTAGTATATAGATATATCTAGTATTATACTAGATGTCCCCCGCGGTTCACCCGCATTCCTGGGGGATGTTACATTTTCCCAGGAAGTCCCGTCAAAATCGGTACAGCCGTTTGGAGATAAGCCTGAACAAATAGACAGACAAACAAAAAAACTTTACACATTTGCACTTTGTAAAAAGCTATTATTTTAACCTTACATACAGACACTTCAATTTTATTAATTTGTATAGATTAATTTAAATAAGAAAGAGAGGCTTTATCAAACATGAAATAAACATAATCGAATTGAAATAAAAATAATTAGATCTGGATAAGTACGGCACATAAAGCAGAGTTGAGCCTTGGGGATAACAACCTACCTATCGTATTTGAATGAATCTCTCTTATTTATTCTTCCTATATTAAATCCCAGCAATGGAATAATAGGCCAGTCCCAGTAAGGCAATATCTCTGCATGTAGGCAACTAACGTTTTATTCCTCAAACGTTCACCGAGAGACGACTCCGCGTAGATGAGTTTTGTTGTTTTTGCTACTTCTTATTTATCTAGATATATATTACCTACGCAATTACTACACGCTACTATGGACTGTAACTTCCCTTTCAATTACTTGTGTGTACAATTGACTGTGAAGAAAGTAGTAAAGTTAGCACAGTTCGTCTGTGGAAGTACTACCACGTCTATTTTCACCGAGATGGAGTAGTAAACTAGAAGGTAACGGGACCGATGAAATTACACAGTATTGCTTACACATTACTTGACAGATTTGACTACGCCTTGACGATGACCCTACTACAAATGTCCATAGGTGACGGTTCATCAAATTCATCATCTGGAAGCCTGAGTTACGGCCTTCTTACAAAAAACTTTTTAATTTTCCACATAAGGGTGTAAAATTCGGGCAGCATCTCCAAATCAATTCTGAATAAAACCTATTTTCATAAATACAGGCAGGTATAATAAGTAAAATCCGGCCAGCACCTCCAAATAAATTCTGAATAAAACCTCTTTTCACAACTATAGGTATAATAAGTAAAATCTTATATTGTAGTTTTCCTGGCATAAATTGGTAGAAAAAAACAAAGGTACGGTATCCTTTGAATAATATATGAAGTGGCGTATGAGCCGTTGCTACAATAGATTTAATCCCATCGAGAATATCAAAGGTGGAGCCTAAAGGTCAGCACACAAAGGCGAACGTTTCTCGAAAACTTTTAATATGTATGTGTGATTTGTATAAAGTTGTTTTGTTTGCATATTTATGTGCCTTGTGTTCACAGAATTTACTCAGGTAACTGAAATGTATGAACATTTACTTGTTAAAAAGGTCACTCAAAGGACTTTTATTATATCTTCATTATGTGTTTGACGACAAATTATGAGCAGATGTTTAAATTAAAATAATAGAAGCAAAAAGTAAGTTCTTTAGTTACTTTTTATTGATATATTTTTTGTCGTTTTGTTGCTTGTTTACAATGATAAAGGAAGGACAAAGAAACTCAGTTTTTCATTTATAATATTGATTGTTTTTATCATCAGTCGAGCGGTATAGGCTCGGGTGGAAACCAGTGGTCCAAAACGTTTCTTTGTATTTAAATGATAATGAAAATGTACGGTGATAATTCTTACCAGATATGTTTAAGTCTAAAAATATAATCTGTGAAATATGGATGCTTAACTTGAGTGCTATAACATCTGACTGCCTCTTTGAGTAGAGCGGGCGTGGGTAAAAATATTTGTTTCATTGAACAAATACTCGTATAATTATAATAAATATCCTGGATATTCTTTACACTCGGGCATCGAATCCCAAATTATGCAGAGCTTGTGCTACTTGTACTATAGAAACCAAATAATTAAAAGGTATTTTTTTTGTAAATAGATACTTAAATAGCTATTCACCAGATTTAACCCTGATACAAACAAACAGACATGTTCTTGCATACAAATATACCCTGGATGCGAATCGAACTCACAACCTGTGGCATGAAAGTCAGGGTCTCTAACTATCATCCCAACTGGTCCTTCATTAATATTTTATATACCTATACCAAAATATTTTTATTACCTTTAAACATTTTAGTTACTTCCTGAACTTAATGATTAAAAATGCAATTACTTGCGTAATTCTATAAATAATAATAGAGGAACCTTGCAACCCAAGCGCTAGTGATGCGACACGCAACGATGACTTGTAATATTCGTAACATTCAGTCTGGACAATGAAATTGACGCTTGAGTATGTCAGAAAATATAAATATTAAGCACATTTTTAAGTTATTTATCACATTTTTAATATTTTAATATTAAATCTCCTTGTAGCGGCCTGATTGTGTTTTAATAATTTCCTATCAAAAATAAATGTAATGTCATTTTAGATAAAGTAAGAATAAAACAAAAGCCAAACCACAACCAAAGAGCTGAATAAAATTGTAACTCGATTCACTATTACACGTTTAAACATGTTTACAACTAGTGCGCTGTAACAAACGGAAGCAAGAGTACTTCCTTTAGTAACTAACACCTATCTCGAGTGTAAAATAACATTACTGCTACAACACTACTGTGTTGATTTGGACACGTCACGACGGAGCAATTTATCACGAGCCGAAAGCGGCTGGCACCCTTACCCCGGTGCCCTAACAATGGAAAATCAATAATTTGCACCCCGCTATATAAAGCGTGCAAGAATTTCGTGGGCGTACTTATCTATATTTAGGGTCTGGCATTGGCTTTTATAACATCCTGTGCTTAAGTTGCAACAAAAAGTTTTTGGCAAGTTACCGACTGAACTTGACAAAATGGACTTTTAAAGGATTGTGCGACACGAACAAACGATTCTTGAATCTACTTTTAGGATTAAGTAAAAAATACCTACATATTGTTTTTACAACCTATGTTTTTGAAATGGTGTTCATATAATAAATATTCTGGGTCATTCTTACACATGAATATCTGATCCCATATTAACCAGATAACTGATATACTACTTTTTTTTTCTTATGACTTCTAGATAGATATTTAAACCCACACTGGATTGAAATACTGCTTAATATATAAATATTAATATAATAGTGTCACATCATCTACATTCATATATTCAATAGTTGCTATATTGATCTTAAGTCTTATAGTATATACTTATTAGTAAATTTTAAGTAGTTTAGTAAGTTATTAAGGCTTAATTAAATCACTTATTTTAAGTATTCAACTGTTACTTCTAAATCCATTTACACGGCGAGTCGATGAATTATTCAAACAAGCTTTTACAAAAAGTTACTTAATTTTTTTATGAATAAAATGCACAGATAATAAAATAACTTTAGCTTGTAAGCCGGTGCTTAAAGCTCTCACTCCTTACCGGTTTGTTTTTATATACCTACCTCCTCGGATCCGGTACGATTTTCGGATTAATTTCGACAATTAATTATTGCTGAATTGAAAAGTGTATTTATTTACATTTAAGAAACCATTATGTCGCTTAATAAATACAATATTTGTATCGATGCTGGTTTTCATACTATACAGGCACATAAGACTTAACAACTTCACGTCTCAGGGTCGACAACGCATTGGCGATGCCCCTAGTATTGCAAATGTCTATAGGCGGCGGTGACCACTAACCTTACTTATCAGGTGGACCGTCCGCTTGTTTTTCGGCCAATGTGGTATAAAAAAAATATCTCTTTTAAACTTAAAATACACTTTCCTTCAGTTAACTTTTCAAGGGCTCTGTCCGGAAATTGAATTCAGATTTTATATTTTAATATCACAGTTAGTATTTATCGAAAACAACAAATTCATGCATATCTTTAATGATTTCAGCGTTGTTTCTTGACAAATGTCTATGTCATGTATGAGAGTGAGTTACTGTCTCATTTATAAAAGAGAGTAATTCAAAACACAATCGATCATCGAATTTCTAGGTAATTATAGATATTGGATGTATGAATATAATATGGAAAGGTTTTGTATATTTTCGACTTTATGAATATCCACATCGATTATCTATTATTATACCCAAATCAGTTACTCATTAAAATCGCCCATCCATTCCTAAATGCCAATTAAGGGCTAGACTACTTTACTAGGAATGTAAAAGGGCTCAAAATCTTTTATACGAAAATAGGATATCAAAATCGTGTAGGAATCGTGTCCTATCTCATATTTGGGCCGTAAAAGTCTATGTTTTCCGAAACCAATCCACCTTTAATCCGTAAAAACAATTTCCCCGAATAAAACAACACCGCATTGTTCGAAATTACAACCGAAAATTGGGATTGATTCGGCTCCACGAATAATGAAAGATACTCCCATCGGATAACCTTTCTGTTACGATATTTACATTTATATGAAAACATTAATAGGTTTCGTACATTTTAATCTTAGTACAATAGAGGTATTTATGGAATTGTATAATAAATCCTTCAGGGGAGTAATCCGTCTATTGTTTGTCGTTATAATAAGTAGGATACGTTGGTTGCTGAGAGTTACGGAGCTAAAATCAAACTCAGGTGTTGTATTATATTGTTAATAGCTGTCTCCCGCGGGTTTACCCGCGTTCCCGTGGGATGTCACAAGTATTATACACTAGCTGTCCCCCGCGGTTTCACCCGCGTTGCCGAGGGATGTTACATTATTATTTTGTTCATTCTATCATCAATTACTCGGGCATAATGTAGCTTTCCAAAGGTGAAAGAATTTTTGAAATCGGTCCAGTAGTTTCGGAGCCTATTCATTACAAACAAACAAATCTTTCCTCTTTATAATATTAGTATAGATATAGATAAAAACCTTCCTGTTCAATCATTCTATCTATTAAAAAAAACACATCTAAATCCGTTGCGTAGTTTTAAAGATTTAAGTATACATAGGGATATAGGGACAGAGAAAGCGACTTTGTTTTATACTATGTAGTGATTTATTTTATCGTCTTAAAACTATGATTATGATATTAGTGAATAGTATTAAGTGTTTATGGCTCAGTGGTAGTAACGTCTTATGCTGTGGCGATGATCATGGGTTCGATTCTAACTAAACTATTTAATTTTCGAGGATGGACATCGTGCTGTGCACGACGGTAGGGTTCTCGTCAGTCTTGCCAGCAACCACAAAATGATTTTTTTTATGTCAAGTGGGGTGACAAATAGGCGGACAAAGTAGTTGGTCATCTCCGCTTCTGAATATTTACAACACCAGGAGCATTGCCAAAATATTGTCGACCCTAAAGCGAGAAGTTGTTAAGACTCATTCATTCCGGATGAAATCTGTACTAACAGCTCAGAAAACTCTAAATATCCACCGCCAAGCACCTGCCGAATCAGCACATGCGTAGTAGAACTCTTAGTGGCGAGTTCATCCGAGGAAGTACTACCACCTTACCAATTCCACTGTGAAGCAGTTTTTTTTTTTTTTTTTTATGCCACTTGGGCCGACAAACAAGCAGACGGTCCACCTGATGGTAAGTGGTCACCGCCGCCTATGGACATTTGCAACACTAGGAGCATCGCCAATGCGTTGTCGACCCTGAGACGTGAAGTTGTTAAGTCTCATGTGCCTGTAATTTCACCGGCCCCCTTACCTTTCTAACCGAAACACAGTAATACAAGTGCACTACTGCTTCACGGCAGAAATGGGTAAGGTGGTAGTACTTCCCCGGACGAACTCTGCACTAAGAGCTCTACTACTCTAAAGTAGTGCACTTGTACTACTGTGTTTCGGTTAGAAAGGTAATAAGCAATTACAGGCATATGAAGAAACGACGACGGCAGGCAGCAGAGCTGAAATTCTTAAAAAAAAATGTCAAACAACCTTAAAAATTGGTTTGGTGTCGGAAAGACCCATAGCATTAATAGCAAAATATTGAATTGTTTTGTAGGAACATCGTTTAGATACAGGGTCAATTTATTTCATTTTCGTGGCACTTCTTAGGTCATTTCAGCTAATACCGATTAGCTAACACTAACCCACTATGAGACGTCTCACGCTTAAAAAACTCATGATATAGGTATGTCTAAATAACAGTATTTCACTCTAAGAGCGGGTTTAAGTCCATATCAATTCATACTTTATGCTCTTACCATAATTCTACTGTTCACAGTCATTTGATCTCTAAACAATCCTAATAACACTCAATAAGCATTACTTACGCTTAGTTTAACATATTATGGACAGTAATTGCACACAATTGTTCAAGACTGCGTAAGTAGAGCAATGTGAATTTATGTACAGATGGAACTATTTGCTTTGTTCACAAATCTACTGGAAATTAAACAATATCTAGATAATATAGAGAGAAGGTAAAACATATATGTGGGGTGTGTATTCGAACGACGTAAGAATGAAAAGGAGTGAGGAGAAGAGAAGAAAAGAAGGAGAAAGAGGGGAATGGCGGAAAGAGTGTGAACCAGGTTGTGTCTGAAATGATTTTTGTAATATTTTTTTTCCCTCTCTTTTTATCTGTTTCTTTTTTTTTATTACCTCCTCCCAGAACACATAAGATAATGGATCTTAAGTATTCTGGGAGGAGGAGATTTAGGAGCAGTTCCATTGAGTTGCCCTAGTTACTGTTGATGAACTTTTTAGTTCCTCTGGTCAAGCGAGAAGATTTTTTAATTAAAATAAAATACGTTAAGACTTTATTTCGGCCTGTTTATTTCTTAATCCTACATATAAGTATGCATATAATATTTGGCAACTTGATTTAATATCTTTTCATACACCTCATACACACAATAGGAAGATTTAGTAAAAAAATTGGCATCATAGACACAGTAAAATAAAAAAAACACAATATGTTTAATCATCGGTCACCGAACCCACATTCTGAGCTAAAACTTTTAAATTAAAACTTCACAAGACTCCATACGGCCATCATGCACAACCAAGCTCATATAAACACTAATGCACCAAACAGACAAACTTTTGAGAGTATGACAAATTTTCTAAATGAAAAATGTCTGAACCGAAGCTGAAGGGAGGACTGTACAAAATTCATTAGCTAAATAGTTTTGACGGTGTAAATCCTGGTGGGATGTCGCAGGAAACTGCTAATTATAATTTGAGAAACTTTCCCGTTACAGCGATCGGTCTGATGGGGGGAAATTATGAGTTTGTAGATGTTAATTTAGATCTGAAAGTTTTGCACTGGACGATGTTGTTCTATGACTTGTTTTTGGAAAGTGTACAGTACTCGACGAAAATGTACGGTAACGTCTATTTTGATGGATGAATAAATTGGCTTAAGTCCATAGCTGAAATAATTCTGTCTCGGGTTCCAGTGATGCAGAGAATTTAAAATAAATGAATATTATTTGAAGGTAGACTGACTGGTTCCTATAGAACTGGCAAAAGTTTTCAATCCATCAAAACCTTTGTAGATATGATCAGGAAAGCGGTGAGCGAGTCGACCTCTCACCAGTTGAACCAACGGCCAGCTCCCTTATTCAGCTAGTACAAACTTCCTTGAGGCCTCGGAGAGCTTACCTCTCACGTGATTTTATAGTTAGCGAAAAAGATAGACATAGAGGCCGCGACGAATCCTTGAGCCAGTGTAATTTTCCTTACAGAATTGAAGCACTGGTCAGAGTCGTTGGGAGCCGCTGAATCGATGTGAAAGGCCTATGTTCAGTAGACACCCCCGGGCTGAAAGATGATGAAAATTGAACTTTATCAATTTAATACACGTAACAATTTTCAGTAAGTTATAATTCTACATCGGGTTGACAACAACCAAACGCGTCATTCATCACTCAATGATAGCAGAGACTTTAAACAAGCTAAAATAACAACGTTAATGTAAATTCTTACGTATTCGCAAGGCAAAACGAGTTATCATATCGCAAACGTCATTCATACGTTACGCAATGAGCCTTCTACCTCGTGAAATTAATCATACAAAACGCCGAAATCAAATCACATAAAAAAACATTTCAGACATTATTTTGCTTAAAGTTTCAAGCCAGAGGTATTCACTCGCTGTCTAATACTATAAGGTTTACTATGATAGGTTTTCCCAACTACCGAACCGATTTTAATATTATTTCTCTTCTAGGAAGTTAACTATTAAGGATGGGCAGAATAAGGTTTTAATTCCGGAGAATATTGACGATTTCTGGAAAGAAGATGTTTATTGACAGGCCAGTTGGCTTGGTGGTTAGCGAGTCTAACTGCCAAACCGAAGGTTGCGCGTTCGATTCCCACCCAGGACAAACATTTGTGTGCATGAACATGTCTGTTTGTTCTGTGTCTGAGTGTTAATATCTATATTAGTATGCATTTAGAAAAAAAAGAAGTATATGTAGTACATCAGTTATCTGTTTTCCATAGTACAAGCTCTGCTTAGTTTGGGATCAGATGGCATGGTGTAAAGAATGTCCTACGATAAAAAAAAAAAAATCTGCAATGATGGTCAGAAGTCTCCTTCAATCGTAGGAAATGTAAATTCTCGAGTAAACAAAACAATTGAACTGTCATTAATGTAAATTAACAGTATCCGATTAACAAGCACACGGTCCACCTGTTGGCAAGTGGTCACCGCCGCCTATGGACATTTGCGACACCAGGGCATCGCCAATGCGTTGTCGACCCTGAGACTTGAAGTTATAAAGTCTCATGTGCCTTTAAATACTGCAATTCTTCTTTTATTGTTATTTTAGTGATCCTTAATTTATTGTTGCTACCTTCTACAGACAATGTTTTTGTACTGTTGATACTTTTGAAACTGTACACATAATTTTAAAACACAAAATCTGAGTTCCATTTTAAAACGAACAACCTTGCTGGTATTTGCTTGAGCTAAATAAATTAAGTTTTAGGCAAAATCTGCAACTTTGTGGTGTATAGATAGACCCTCTTTTACATGCGATATTTTCTATAACTTCTTTCTGTACCTAACTTATGTAAAAATTATTGTCCTGTATTACAAACGTTAGGTTTAAGCTGACTATCCCTACTAATATTATAAATGTGAATGTAAGCTTGTTTGTTACGCTTTCACGCGAAAACTACTTAAGCGATCATTATAAAACTTTGTACATATATTCTGTATTAGATTTTATTCGGTATTAGAAGTAACATAGAATACTTTATGTGCCGGGAAAATGAAACATCCCTCGAGAACGTGGGTGAAACCGCGGGGGACAGCTAGTATGTATATAAACCGTACACTAACCACGGAGGACGGCTACTAATGTTACGAGCTACTCGTGTTCACGGATGTGAAAAAAATCCGTGATAAAGAGTACCCCATGTGTTTTCTAGGTTATAAAGTAAATATTTGCCAATCCAGGTTTCATCCGAATTCGTTCAGAATTTTTGTATGAGAGAGTAACAAACATCCATACATCCGTACAAACATTTGCATTTATATAAATATAGCTGTCCCTCGCGGCTTTAGCCGCGTTTATCGATATTCTACATTACCTAAAACCTATCTAGGAAAAATTCCGCGTCGAATAGTAGCAGTCCCATCCCTATATGTGCGGTTAGTTTTGAGGTGATGGTGAAAGGAACCCTATTTTCCTTTTTTATGTACATATATTAATATCTATACTATAACATTATAAAGAGGAATGATTTGTATGTAAGTATATTTGTTACTCTTTCACGCAAAATCTACTAAATGGATATGGATGAAACTTGGGACATAGATGGAGCATATCCTGGATATATTATATGAATGTACGGTTATGTACATAGCATCAATATAGTAGACGCTTGATCGTGACTACAAACTAGTTCAAACAATCCCAATGATTGTAGATCCTAAGAGAGGCGCCTCTTCAACATAATTATCACCATTGACGTGTGCCACGGAACTACGTGAAAAGCAATTACATTTATAAATTCAAATAGCTGTCCCTCGCATTCCCGAGGAAAACTACATTTTCCCGGGATAAGAGCTGATGTGCTAATCCAGGATATAAACTATCTTAGTACCAAGTTTCATCCAAATCCGTGCAGCAGTTCAACTGTGCTACCGTAACAGACAACTATATATCCATCGTCACAAACGTTCACATTTATAATATAACTAGCTGTCCCCCGCGGTTTCGTCCGCGTTCCCGAGAAATGTTACATTATTTTGTTCTTTCTACCACCAATAGTTTTCGCAGCGCACGCGATTTAAGGATTTTTTTAGGTCATTTTTTTACACCCTGGGTTACATTTTTAGAGTTTTAGTAGGGATCCCTAATCTTTTCTAACAATGAATAAAACCTATGTTACTCAACGTGAATGTAGCTTTTCAATGGTGAAAGAATTTTTGAGTTTATTCATTACAAACATACACACACACAAAAATACAAATGAGTGTAGATAGTGTAGACAAGCTTTCCCCCGTGGTTTCATCCGCATTCCCCACCCAAACGCCATTTTCACGAGATAAGATCCTATATTTTAAGCCAGATTATTAACTGTCTTAGTGGCAGATTTCATGCAAATCCGTGCAATAGTTTTTGTGTGAAAGAGTAATAGAGAACCATACATACATCCACACAAACGTTGGAGTTTATGATATAAGTAGGAAGTAGGATAGGGAGATCTACTTATAGCATAATTAGCATTAAAATTAATACCTTTTGATTAGCTTATAAACTAAAATAAATTATGTGATACACCATAAGTATAAATAAAGAATTGTATGATCTTGAAACAAAAAAATTGTATATTTTTCCGTATATTTTTACTGCCGATTTCATTTCGAAGTATTAAACTTCTGATAAGGATATTAATTGCTCAGCAACTAATCAAACGAGCACGTGTAGACGAAAACACGTCAAACACAATAATATTTCACCTATTTCTTTCTCAAATGGCATTATTAAAATACAGAAGTTCTCAATTTAGGAGCATGTTATTTGTGTTTTTTTTTTTAAATAATATATAATAAGGTAATGCAAATTGCAAGCTGTGCTACCGTTGTCGCTTTAACTATTTTCTTTATTTTGTATTACTGTAGTATAGTGTATGGTAGTATTAATTCATAGCAAATGAGAACGTACCTAAAAACCTAGTCCAAAAAACTTTTCCAATTCCCATTTTAACGAAACTAACATTGTTTCTTGTCTACTCTAGTTTTTTCTTTAAATGGTTGGAATTTCAATTACCCGTGTTGTCCGAGTCCTGGTAGGGTCAGCTACAGCGTGTCGCAGACGGTGCTACGAAACCGTAGCTATCTACGAGTCACAACGGAAATAGTAGCTGTTGTAAGCGTAAGTGAACGCCTAATCACGACTAGTTATGTCCTTAAACTTGTCAAGTGTATCAGCACGGTAGAGTGGGCAAGTGCAGGCCCAGTCCCCGTGACCTACATCCGACGACCCTCGCTCGGGAAGCTGCTAATTTCCACCATCGCGGGCCGTAGCCTACGTCACGGCGGGGGCAGGGAGGCACCTCGCCGGCCCGCTGGCTGCCTCGCTCCGATCAGTCCACCGCCCCACTCCGAGCTGACAGCACGTGCCAGTCGCGACCCGACGTCGCGGATGATCGCGATCAAACACAACCTCACAAACGCCGCCTGAGTAAATTAATTAAAAAGTGTTGCACCTGTATTTTTGTAAAGTGCGAAAACTGTGAAATTATTTTTTATTTGAAAAACTGTGATAGCGAGTCAGGCGGGCGGAGGCTCGGGCGGGGCGCGTTCCGCTGACACAGTGGCTCAGTCAGCCGGCGGTCGCCGAGTGGCAAGCACCATCGATTTTCTCCATACGACAGTACGCGAGGTACGTAACCATCACGTGCTCGTATTTTCACCGCGGCTATTTCCACGCGCCGAGTATTTGCAGGCGATCTGCTTAACGTTCAAGGCCGCGTTTGTTTGCGATCGCGTTTACGTTTGGGAAAAGTTTACGTTTATTGTTTGCATCGATTGTTTAGATCTTATGCAGTCTGTTATCACGTGCTATCCGTTCGGGAGGAAAATGAATTGTTTTCACGGCTCTCGCGCGATCTTCGACGCGTGCTGAGAATAAGTAATGCGATAACGCTGTTATAACCAAGGCTGTGGTGCGGTCGGCGACAAGGCGTTATGTTTATTGTAGGTAATGAAAATCCATCGCGTGCGTTACATTGCTATGTGCTGAAAAATGCTTAAGTATTAATTATGTTTCAAGGATATAAGTGATCTCAAAGTTATAAACGATGTATAAAGGTGGATTAAATTAGATAGCCGTGGCCAGGTGTGTGATCAGATCATGAGCACGATCATGACCTACAGACGAGATAGGTACGCTAAATCTAACTGAGTGTGGTACGCGATCTGGCATCTGTTCAGACGTTGGTTCATTCAAGGGACTTGCATGTGTGCGTTTATTACATCATGTTATGGCATGAGATTCATTAAATATGTGATGAAAAATCAGAAAACCGTTCGGTACTTTAGTTTATAATAAAGTTCCGGGGTTTTATATTTCTAGCAGTTTTGACTCGGTGTTTCGATTCGCGTGCTTTTGTACAATATATTTTATATAAATAGTTTTTACTAATACTTAAGTAATACTTTAATAAAGTTTATTGGTTTAAAAAATAGTTGGGCCAACGTAGACCAACGAAAATAGACAATTCGATTCAAAATAGTTGAAAAAAGATCCTTGATAAGATATGAAAGGCTTTGTCTATGTAATGTTACAAATCACTATAATTTCAAAACAAATGATTAGTAAATACCTTAAAATAACAAACCTTTTTACCAAATTACCATAGATGGAAATGCAAGATATGCACTTATAAAAACAAAATAAACAATTTTCAATACATTTTGTAATTAAAAAGAAAATAACACGATAGCATATACCTAATAAGTAGGTACTTGTTCAATTTAAAGTGCATGTGGTATTTGGTAAATAAATTGCTTTTTACTCCATCGTGTGTCGGTATTTTCCACTAATTTTTTATTGGATTCTTATCGCTTTTATTTCTTGATTGGTTCGATTGAAGCGTTTACAGAATATATGCAAAATAAATTTAAGTGGATTGCTTGGAATCGAAAAGCTATTTTCGATGTACGGAGACGAAGCTAATTTATCTTTTATTTGTGAAGATGTAAAGTTTCCTTTTACTTCCTTAGGTTTTGAATTTGATCTTATCTATATAATTATGTAACCTCCCTAATCTAAACAGATCTATAAGATTTTCATAAAATAAATAAATTTTACCGATTTCTTTCAAATAGTGTAGACATTATTTCGTTTTCGGTAAGATTATAAATTATACTACAATAAACGGAAATAATTGGTACAGTCAGCAACGTAAGTAGCTAAACAAAAGTTTTTTAACAAAACACCATCACACTGAAACTAATCCACAATGTAAAATGTTAAAGTCTAGATTTTTGCCGTGCCGTGAATACACATATTTACATGACACTTGTTATCTTTATGTTTCTTATTATTAACAGTTTTAGTGTACAGGTGTTTTATAAATTCAGGATCTGTTTAATTACTTTAGTGATTGTTCCTAATATCGTAAAAAACAATAACATAACTTCAGATCGTTAACCAAAATTTAATATGAAAATAAACAATGGAATAATACTATGTACATAATATTTATTATACAGTTAATATAATATACTAATGAAGTTAAACAAGAATGGATATCGCATGTTTTTGTTTGTTTACACCTCATTATTCGTGGCATGTGATTGGAAAGAGCGATAGCAACAATTGCCCCCATGGGGCGGCACGATGTTGCCAATGATAGTAATTTAATTGATAATAAAATTAATGTAAGTACATTTTTGTAAAACTGATTATTTAAGTGAATTCACTGCCACAGTAATTTACTCTGTGGTTTCTATATTTTGATTTTAGAAAAACTTTCTGGATTAAGAATTAGGGTATGCATTAATAAACACGGAAAGGGTTTTTATTGGACTCTAGAATAATAACTTCTCTAAAGACTTTAAATTTGACTTTCCTAAGTACCTTCCGAGGGCGTAAATTGAATAAATGGTTTTGAATTTAGAATTTTGATTTATCGATTCTAATTATGACATTAATGTATTCGTATAGTTTGAACTGTCAAACAAGTCCTAATTAACTTTCAGCATGTTTTATTCATCTCTCTTACGATTTACCTCATCAATGGTAAGGTTCTAGTGTGACCTCGCAGTCAGTAGCGTCATTTTAAGGTAATAGGAAAACTGTGTACCGTAATACTCAACGGGTAAAAAGTCAATGAAAACCGTCATCGACCTAGGTACTTAGTAAATTTTTCACGTATTAACCTTGTATAATAACAAGTCAATGTTCTATCACCATACAGATGTTAATGGGCCACGTATTAATGTCAAGGTGTCAAGTCTCGAGCACTCAGAGTGTCACGAATCATCTGGCATCATCAGAGCGGTGTCACAGCCAAAATTGTGTCAATAAAAAATTTGTTGATGATCTAGTACCTCAAATTGATTTATGGTTAAGAAAGGTACTGTGTTTTGATTACTTAATGTGTTGGTATACAGCGTTTTACGGTGACAGTTCTGGTGGACTGTGTAGACGGTCATTACTTCAGGACTCGTGTTTACACTTCTTTACACCACTACCTTCCTGGTACTTCCTAACAGAAGTCTGACTTAAATTGGTTTGTTAGTTAATAATCTTTAAATAAATCTTACCAAATTATATAACATAAATACTGCTTTGAAACCATGGCATAAATTAAAACAAAAATGAAAAAATCATCACATCTATATTCAACTAGTTTAAAAAAATAAAGAAAAGGAGTTCGCAGCTTAATGCAGCTCATGTCAAGTAAATTGAGGATGACAGAAACAAGGACAGCTTACACAGACTACTCACGTGTCACTGTCAAAAATGATGCTTGTTATGTATTTTGACAATTTCTAAGATTTTTAACGTCCTTCCTGCGTTGTAATTTATTGTTTCTGCTTGCAAAATATTTACTCCTATTGTTAAAAAATATGAAAACATTTTTTTTTCTAGTATGTTTAGTTCTTGTATTCTATTTACATTAATTCTACATATTGGATATTTTGAAATCATAAAAAAAAATGCAAGGAAATAATCAACCCCGTCATCTATACAGTTAAAACTTAAAACTTAAAACTTGTTTTTTTAAACGAATTTCCTCAAATTAACTATAGCTACCTAATTCTCGGCCAATATGTCCATCTGAGCGTTTGTGAATTTTTCGTATACAAATCGATTAAGCGTGAAAGGCAAATTCGTTTTGGATTTAGCGTAAGCAATGTGTTTCGAATTTCCCCTTAAGCAGCCATAAATAGCTATTGGTTGAAGAAGCAAAAAGCGAATACATAAACCAACCTAATATAATTAATCATCTACCATTAGAAGCTTTGACAACAAGAATATTCTATTTTGTCTTTGTATTAATCCCCTCAAAGCATCTCGCTAATGTAGTTACTATTATACTTCTACACTACATTATTTAACGCGTTGATATCATTGAAGTTGGTAATTATCAAAAACTTGCCTAATCAACGTTAATGCATACAGTAAGTAGAGTTAGAGATTGTGAGATTTTGAATGTAGGCGATGAACACGACCTTTTGCGTCGGATCGACTGAACCTGATGAGAAACGGCTCAAATCTACTAAAATCTACATAATGATGTCGTTAGGGCACGCTGTGTGAGCTTGGGATTTGGTGACATATATACGTTTATACATATAATATCATAAATCATATATTAGGCTTCTATAAGATGCAGATTATGTATATGCCTCGTATTTTATTCAGAACGAATTTGATTACGTTCGACCCATTGCGTAGTTATTTAAAAACATTCATTTTAATAGACTATTTAATAGGTATCAAACTAAGTGAAAGAATAATAAATACTTTATACCTTCTTCTCCAGGTGAATATACGGTATTCATCACAAACTTAAATAATTCTAAATGGCTTAAAAGCTTAGCGAAATAAGATCAAGTGACTCGGTTTAATGTTATTTGCATTTATATCGAAAAACATAATTTAAAATTTTGGGCTTTTTTGAATAATTTTATTTATATCGATATATTCGATTATTATTATGCTTCAGACTAGTCGAATTTCAATAGCTGACAATTCTCTTATTAACAAGATTTAACTTATCCGGAAAGTTGGTCGGTTGCGTCGACTATATTAAGTAATTCTTTGAACGTTGACTGCAAATAATTGAAAAACTTTTATCTATTAAGACTTGAGTCAAGATATAATTACTTTTATGGCTTAATAATAAGTTCGATTTTAACTTTTTCTTATTGAATTATCGTTTGAACTGGCGTAAATGTGTGTAGAGTAAACGCTTTAATTTAACAAAGTTATTTTTAGTATTTCATATTTCGAATAATGTTTGGCAAAAATACAAAACAAAATAAATTCTTACAAAAATCAAAAGCTAATGAAAACTTAGAGGTGGAAGCCTTGGTATATCTATCATTCTATGATTTGACCTTGACAATCAAACTTTCCACCTACGCGTCCCCTGACAGTTTAGGTAACGTTGCCTAACCTAATTTATACACTCCGTCACGCAACTTCTTTGATTCTTTAACTTCCATTTGTCACATTTTAACGATAGGGTTTGATCAAGGGTGGAAATTGGGGGCAATAGGTGTTATTATTTTAGCTTTTGTAGTATCGTAAACTTAAAAAACATAACTGGATTCAAAACAATCGTATAGCTGAAAAAATAACAGATAATTAAAGAAAAAAAATTTAAGAAATAAAAGCAACAGATCAATTCTGATACTGAAGTTTTAGTTCAATGAATATATTAGGAGTAAATACTCTTGATAGAGTGAAAAGTGACAGGCCAGTTGGCTTGGTGGTTAACGCTCTGACTGCCAAACCGAAGGTCGTGGGTTCGATTCCCACCCAGGACAAGCATTTGTGTGCATGAACATGTCTGTTTGTTCTGTGTCTGGGTGTAAATATCTATATAAGTATGTATTTAGAAAAAAAAAGTAATATATGTAGTATATCAGTTATCTGGTTTCCATAGTACAAGCTCTGCTTAGTTTGGGACCAGATGGTTGTGTGTAAGGAATGTCCCAGGATTTTTTTTTTTTATTTTTTTTTTATTTAGGCTACTAACGGGAAAGAAACATAAAACTAAAATTATTGGATCCTTAGAACCTCCTCGAAAAATTACAAAAGAATTATACATTTTTATATGATCAAAAGAAAAACTTATGTATTTTACGAAATATGACGTGACCAAAAATATCATTGTTGGGGAGAAAAAAAAACACGTAGCTACTAGATTGTAGCGATAAACACGCAATACGACTATTTGCTCAATGAAATTACGAGTTGATATTTTATTATCGTATTAAATATCTTTGGGTATCGAGAAGATCATTAATTATAGCATATCATTAATTGATCGATTAAAAAAAACATACTTTTTCATACCAATTAATTACTAGCGATCTTCCTAATGAAATGGAATAATCCTTCACTCCCGTTGAGTCACGACCCCATTATGGAATTGGAGCACAGATTTATAAATAAAACTTATTCAATATTTATTTTTGTAGGGATAGTCTTGTTAAATAATTATGTATTTAATTATTATCTCGCGGCATACCTAATTAGTTTTTTTCCTTTAGAATTAAATGATTTTTTTTTTAAAAACAATATTCATAAAGTTATCCTGAATAATGTTAGTCAAGTTAATTGGAAACAGTTGAAAGCACTTAGAACTGAATAATTAAAACCTACTTTGAGGGAAAATGAGCCAAGTCTGACATAATGCCGCGGGGATATGAAAGAGACTGCCAAATATCTAGACAACATAGCATGGCAACAAACTACAATTATGTAAGACTTTGTCTACAAACAATTTTCAGCCAATGCTTTGTGGCATCAGAACTAAAATATTTAAACTTTCCGAAAACCTTTGCTTAGCATTTCGGGTTTATTTATTATTTATAAACTTTGTTGTTTTAAAAATCATGTAAGAAGTTAAGTTTGTAAACTTTTTTTTAATACATCAACAAGGCGCAATGTCGATAGTGCACCACCACTAGATTGGAAGCTAAGTCGAAGATGTTTTAGTTCGCCAAGATGACATTAGCTAAATACACAATATTATAAATGGAGGTATTTCCTAACCAATTACTAACCAAATATTCGGGGATTAAACAAACTATTCAAACAATGATCAAGGGCTCGATTCTGTTAGGAAAATGACACTAACTCGAGGATGTTTCGCCGCGGCCTCTATGCCCTGTCTCTGTCGCTTACTACGCTAATACTATCACGTGAGAGGTATACTCTCCGAGACCTCCGTGAAGCGGCTCGCTGACGAAGTTTGTATTAGCGGAATAAGATGGCAGGTAATAGATTTAAAAAATTAAAACAAATTGGCCAATGATGGAAAATTATTCTGTATTCTTTGACACTGAGATGAAACCATTAGATAATTAAGGATAATTACTAAGAATTGAAAAGGTTGTTTAGTACGTTAGTTAATCAGTTTCCTTAAAATTAGTACCTACAAACTCCGTTTAGTATAGGATATAGCCGTGTGTAAAGATATCCCAAGATATTATCTCTTTATTTCCTGTTTTCGGTGGAGACACAATTAGTAGACGGCTAAAAAATAACAAAGCTTTTTTATTCAAAAATTATAATCCCAAATTAAAAATAAAACTACATTAAAGAATTCGTTGCGCGATGCATATAATATCTTATTTAAATCCATAACAGAAGAAAGACCTTGGCTGTAGGAAATTATTATGAACATATTTCTCATCATCATTATCTCATCTCATCCAAAAACATCTTCATGTTAAAAATAGTTATATAACAGAACTGTAAATATATACGCCGGTGATAATAATCAGTTATGCATTGATGTCACTAAACGTCCTTAAAGCTATTAATATCTGCATGTCATAAATAACGTTTTACATTAACAAACATTATCTCTAGGTATCTCTCAGTTACCTTCGTTCGTTTTACTAATCAGTCATTTTAGAGTAGTGGAGCTCTTAGTGCAGAGTTCGTCCGGGGAAATACTACCACCTTACCCATTCCTGTGAAGCAGTAGTGCACTTGTATTACTGTGTTTCGGTTAGAAAGGTAAGGGTGAAATTACAGGCACATGAGACTTAACAACTTCACGTCTCAGGGTCAACAACGCCAATGCGTTGCCAATGGCAATGCCCCTAGTGTTGCAAATGTCCATAGGCGGCGGTAACCACTTACCATCAGTTAGACCGTCTGCTAGTTTGTCGGCCCAAGTGGAATAAAAAAAAATACATCTGGTATATTTAAGACTAACTGTCCCCCGCGGTTTCACTCGAGTTACCGTGGGATGTTACATTTTCCCGACACAAAAAGTATCCTATGTTACTTCTAATACCTTTAGGAATATATGTATAAATAGTTTCATGATGATCGGTTAATTAATTTTTGCGTGAAAGCGTAACAAAACAAACTTACATTCACATTTATAATATTAGTAGGGATAGCTGTTCCCCGTGGTTGCATCCGCGTTTCCGAGGGATGTTACATTTTCCCGGTATAAAAAGTATCCCATGTGTTATTCCTGGGTATGCTCTATCTATATGGTAAGTTTCATCCAAATCCGTTGCGAAGTTTTTGCGTGAAAGAGTAACAAACATCCTCACAAAGTACAATTATGATATAAGTAGTTTTTTTTTTGTTTAAACAGTTATGCTAATTTAGTAAGGTAATCTGAAATAATACATAGTCATCGAAATAGTTTACGTATCTACGGAATTTTTCCAGAATTTTTCCACTCACTCTTTACTTTTGTAGACTAGTCATCACTTGGCTGACATCCACCACAGGCCTTACCCGAAGTATGAACATTGTCGGACCATCTGGCAATCACGCTGTTCAAACGAGTGATCCCACATTTATAGTAATAATCTACCGTAATGTACGCACATAAGGTGGCAGTGGTCTATAACAAATAGCTCTGTGGTTTCTCACACGTTCCCGAGAATTTGAATATTCCCCGGTATTATAGTATAGCGTATGTTGTCTGGGAATAGTGTAACTTTCATTCAGGGAAATAGTTTTAAAAATAAGTGCTATGGTTTTGGAGATTCCCTTCACACAGACATAAGCTAACACAATTCCCGCTATTTCTTCATAATATAAGTTAAAATTTACGTGAAGTGTAAGCTATTACTATAGGGTATTTATTTACTTTGGTGACAAATTCGGAGATTTTTTTTTCTTTTTAATTCCGTATTTTTTATCTAGTGACCATGTAGTTAACGGCGATATGTTCAATAATTAGCAATGTCTGTAATATCATGAGCTATTTATACAAATTAATGTAAATGATTATATGGTCAAATGACCATCCATTACTTCTTTCAACTTTTCAACTCATTTAAAGTTGAAAGATGGAATGCACCCTCAATAAAACGTAAATATATCTCTGTCCGACGTGACATCTATGGAGATCTTTAAATAAAAAATGAATAAAGAAAAAGAACGAACTAGTGTAGTGATACCTTTACATACATATTAATAATATAATTCGGACTTTCATTTCCAAATTTAATATGGCGCAATGAAACAATCGCTTCGATAAAAAAGTTAAATTTTTCAAAGCTCAAATCAAAGCTAGGAGAAAGCGCTCGTACGTTTCTATTTAGGTCGTTGCTATAATCTCCACGCCAAGAGCACTACAGACCGGATTATTTTCCTATTTCAACTGGCATCTATTCAAAATTCTTAGCTATATGAACACTTCCGTTATTTTATTTATACTCTTTACACTTATTTAGATCGCCTTTGTCGTCGAGCGGTTTAAAGCTCTATTAACCGAGGTCCAGGGTTCGTTTTCTGAGCCGTCATTGTAAAAAAATCGTAGTTTTGTTTAGAAATGAATATAGGGAACCCGGAACCGATGTTGAGCTCGAGAGACGGGTTTAATGCTCCTCACATGTTGTTAGGATATAAAATATTTTTTATGGTTTTGATATCGGAAATTGAGATTTCTCTCTTCTATATTCAAAACTAGCTGTCGCCAGTGGTTTCACCCGCGTTCCCTATGTGTTATTCCAGGGCATTTTTTTATATAGTTTCATCCAAATCTGTTCAGGTGATTTGGCGTGAAAGAGTAACACACATCCATACAAACAAACTTTCGCATTTATAATATTAGTAGGATTTTTCACTATATGAAATATCTTCAAACATAAACATGAATAACTTTCATTTTCAGTAAGAGTTTCAAAAGAAATCTATGTCAGTCATTGAAAATTTACCCTACATTGTATATTAAAATTTTACGATATTAGTAGCCAAGCCTTAGCTACCTATTCAGCAATCAAATGTAACCTAATTTTTTTTTATAGTACAATCAAACTAACTAAATTGCAATCAATCACATCGAAACACGAATAAATCGTTGATTGTGCTACTCAATAGAATCAGCTAGAACTATCTAGTGTAATTTACAATTACAAAAAGACCTTGTTTTTTAGGAAATTTGCGAATATTTTGGTTTATAATCATTTGCGTCGCTGCTACCATCTCGAACATAACTATTATTCTGTATAGACAATGGTGTAGTGCGTCTAAACATACATAGGTACTTGTCTGAGCGCTTCGTAAACAGTATGACGTCAGTGCACAATCAAAGACTGTTTTCCAGATCATTTCCACTAGAGAAATGCCTATTGCTAACGACTATTTAGACAGATGGTCTCAATGCAAACAGCGGCCAGTCAGCTGTGACGTCAAATTTTTGATTGGTCTTTCTATAAGTTTAGAGCTGGGATGATTAGAGAAACAGGTGTACGCACCGCTTCAGCAATTTAATTTCTTCGCCAGTTCACGATGTATTTTACAAGAATATCACGATAATCAATTTTGGAATCTAGTTACTTTTCGAAGAGGTCTCTCCCAACTTGACTATTGAAAAGGTGTTTTTTTCTACACTTTGCAGTATTATAGCAGTATTGAGACCATCTGTCTAAATAGTCGTTAGCAATAGGCTTTCCTAATGGAAATGATCTGGAAAACAGTCATTGATTGTGCACTGATGTCATACTGTTTTCGCTTTCTCTGTCCCTATATAGGCATATATAGGGATATAGGCTTAAATCTTTAAAACTACGCAACGGATTTTGATGCGATTTTTTTAATAGGTACAGTGATTAAAGAGGAAGTAAGTGTAGTAAACTTTGTGGAGTAAATGACGAAGGTAATTTTTCCTCTTCGATTGGACTCAAATTGGATTCAAAATCAGATTTCATGTGATCTTTATTTGTCCAAGGTTAATCACTACACATTCTAGGCATTTTTAAATATTCACCCCACTAATCAGCAAAGTAAACAAGAATACTAATAAATCTATTCTTCGCTACATAGTATAAAAAAAAGTAGCTTTCTCTGTCCCTATATCCCTATGTATGCTTAAATCTTTAAAACTACGCAACGGATTTTGATGCGGTTTTTGTTAATAGATAGAGTGATTAAAGAGGAAGGTTTTTATGAATTATACATGTGACATCCCACGGGAACGCGAGTAAAACCGCGGGGGATAGCTAGTATTATTATAAAGCCGAAGAGTTTGTTTGGTTGATCGCGCTAATCTCGGGAACTACTTGTCCGATTTGGTAAATTCTTGGACTGTTAGATAGCCTATTTATTGAGGAAGGCTATAGTTATATATTTTTATTTTGACTCCACTCCTAGGCACGATATAACATGTAGTTCACGCGGGTGGAGCCACGGTCGGAAAGCTAGTAGTAAATACAATTCTAACTCCGCACATTCACAAATCCCGACGCTAAACTTCTACAATAAAGAGGTTCCTGTCATCATTCCGGGAGCAAGGAACTTGTTATATCTATGTGAACTGGTCTATGTCAGTTGCAGTCAAACATATCCAGTTGTAAACTCCTCACTGAGGATATTGAATGATGAGGTCAAACACATTCGGCCTCGGTGCATCCGCTGTACAAATGTAGGTAATAGATTAGTGTCACCGAAATACTGTCGTTTCCAAGTTGATCAACACCTCTAACTATCCATACAACATGTAAGTGTTCACACAAATATCAAAAATATATTTTACAGGCCAGTTGGCTTGGTGGTTAGCGATCCTGACTGTCAAGTCGCAGGTCGCAGATTCGATTCCCACCCAGGACAAACATTTGTGTGCATGAACATGTCTGTTTGTTCTGTGTCTGGGTGTAAATATCTATATAAGTATGTATTTGGAAAAAAAATAGTATTTGAAGTGTATCAGTTATCTGGTTTCCATAGTACAAGCTCTGCTTAGTTTGGGACCAGATGGCCGTGTGTAAAGAATGTCCCCAAGATAATAAAAGTAATAAAGTAATTTGAAAAACAAAACAGTAATTAGAGATATTTTAACGTTGTCCTAATTTATCATAGAATGGGGATTCTTAATGAAAATCATTTTAATGTCGGTAATGAAAAATAGGCTTTCAGAGAATTACATTATTAGATCTTAGTTACGCAAATTGGCGCTGTGGGCGTAATTTGAAGTTACAAACACTTTTATAATATTTGTGAATTAAATTAACATATCTGATATTATGTGAGGTGGGAATTGAGTTTCGGAGAAGTCAGCCTTTGAACATAGCTGATAAACACTTAGGAATAGCTATTGACCTCAGCCATGAATAAAAACATAAAAAAAACAATTCGTTCAATTTAAAAGGAACCGAAGTATCAAAGTTGTCAATTAATTAGATGAATATTTACATCAGTGAATCGGAAATCAGTATGCGTGAAGAACAAAGAACAAACAAATTAATTGAACGAATATATGAATGAAGGAACAAACAGTAAACAAATTTTATTTATCCTTGCCCCTACATGGAAACAATAAATCAACAATTCTTCTGTAATGCGCATGTCTACCGTAGAATGCAAGCAAAATATTTTACTGAGTCTCTTGAAATAACCGACGCATTGGGTCTTTTTCGGCAACGGAAGCAAAAAGACAAATCTGAATAAACAAAAGACCGAAGTGAAGGATCTTTTAGAACCTTGTCTTTGTACAACAGTAGCCGCGGTCATTCTACGTTTTGTTTTTTTAATTTGCCCATTCAGTGAGAAAAAAATTTAAAAATGGAATCATGTCACGCATCGGTAGTGGTGCGTGCGTTGACAACCTGACAATGAACAGTTCCCGTGACATTGTACGCACGTGCTGTGACGTCATTTTGTTAACAATGATTTTTAAAATGAGAATTTCTCGGTGGATCAGTCGGAGTATTCATGACGCTCTAATAATAAAAGTTGACGATGATTAAGATTTTCTAAAACCTGTTTAAAAACCTATCTGTAAAAATACGATCTTAATAATCTAAGGTATATTTCTTTTATTATTTCCGAAAATTTTGTGAAAATTTCGATTAGAGTTAAAGTTAGATATAATTCCATTCTATGCTGTCAACACAAATACTCAGATTTATAACTATTTTAATGATTAAAACTTCTGGTAGCTTCAGTACTGACCTTCATTAGTGCACTCCGTGGTCCTTAACTGAGTAAATGTTTTTTTTTTTTTTATATAAATTTTTGTTCCGGAAATTCTATAAAAGGAAGAATATTATAATTATAAATATCTTGAAATGCAAAGCTAGATTAAATAATGCTTTCTTAAAAGTTTTTCGCTTTAACTATTTATTTACTTATCATAAATGTTATTTTTACCAGACTTGCTCGACCTGAGATAATTGAGCCTTCCTTAGCAGACATGAAGATCTCTTTTTATACAGAATTTTACAAGTCATCCCAATAGGTCATTAACGCTCACTCATTATCTAATATACTTTTATTTCAAAGCTCTACCCTGCGGTTTTACCCTTATTCCCGAGGGGAACTTACATTTTCCCGTGATACAACGTTGCCTATATGCTATTTTTAGATATGCTCTATCTATGTGCCAAGTTTCATCCAAATCCTTTCGATAGTTTTTGCGTGAGAGAGTAACAAACATCCATACACCCATACATCTATACACCCATACATATATACACCAATACATCTATACACCCATACATCTATACACCCATACTTCTATACACCCATACACCCATACATCCATACATCCATACACCCATACATCTATACACCCATACATATATACACCAATACATCTATACACCCATACATCTATACACCCATACTTCTATACACCCATACACCCATACATCCATACATCCATACACCCATACATCTATACACCCATACTTCTATACACCCATACATCCATACATCCATACACCCATACATCTATACACCCATACTTCTATACACCCATACATCTATACACCCATACATCTATACACCCATACTTCTATACACCCATACATCTATACACCCATACATATATACACTCATACATCTATTCATCCACCCTCACAAAATTTCGCATTTATAATAATAGTATGAATTTCAAAAGATAGAAATAAACTGAACTTTTCAAATGATAACAACGCATTTTGCATACTATTACGCCACAAGCTCTAATCAAAGACGACCTTTCGTTGACCTTAAGTGTATAAAGGTCGGGACTACTGTTTTATGTATTCAATTTCATTGCAATCACGTAGTTTAGATATAATTGGTGTAGTATTGTTCAATCTGCTTAAATTAGGCAGGAGAAATTCAGGAAGGTTTCAACACGAAATAGAATTTAAGGGCTGGAAATTGGGTTGATTTCAAAAAAGGTTCAAAAGGTTAAAAAAAATATTTTTTAAAGCGTTAGCGTTTTACCAACCCGATTAGTAGAAACATAAACAGAAGTGCTATATGTGTATATTGGGGAGTTCAAAATTGAAAATAAACCTCACCCCTTTCTTTTGGACATGGATACCCATCCTTATGAAGGACAGTTCGTACAAAAATCGACCCAATAAACACATTTGTTTTATACCACAAGATCTAAAAGGTAGAGCTCACTTCTATTATCAATTAATTAAAAAAGTAATTGATTACATAGCGTCCAAATTCGAATGCAGAAACATAGTAAATAATGACTTTACGTCAGTCGATGCGTGTTATCATGAGCGCAACGCGATGCGTGAAATGTATTTTTAACCGACTTTATAAAACGATACATTTGTCTTCTTCACTAGACAATGCTGCGTCGACCTCGCCAATGTCACGGACACGGACCATTGTTCGCTCGACCGATGTTGTATTGTCGTAATTGTGATTTCGTCAATGATATTGCCTCTGCTTTTTGTTCATTGATTTTGGAAACGTAGGTAATCGATGTAATCGTTTACCTAACAATAATGTAATCGATTTTAAAATAAACAAATGGAACGGAATGATTGCGTCTTAGCTCGCAATCGACTGTAATAGAGAAACTTAAATGCATAAGGTTCTAAACCAAATGTTTTCTTATTTCGATTTTAGTAATAAAGATTTTCTTAAAAAGGTTACAAATGACCAATCTTTTTTTGCCGTAGAAATTTAGCTGTCAAGGCTTCCTGGTCACACTTTTTTTAGGTATCAACGCCATATTATTTTTCAACTGGCAACCTCGCTAAGTAACCTATTCACCCAAAACGTAATCACGGCAATCTACTTAAGCAAGTTTTTACGCCGACTCATTGAGAGCTACTTTTATAACGTGTAACATAAATATAAAGCTAATAGAGTATGCTTTTAGTAAATTGACTTAGCGACTTAAGTTTTGGCACATCCGATTATAACAAAGTGGTTTTACCCACACAGGGTTATAAAGATTAACCTTGTTTTATTTGTTATGTCATGTTTGTTACGAAGTTATGTGTTACGTAAAGGTTTTTGGTTGGTCTATAACCAGTGACTTAAACTTACTAAATAATAAGTGTACACAGCATGTGTACCTATATGTATACATACTAGATTGATCCGAATTAAACAGACATTCGAACTCCATACATATCTCTCAAAGTTTTGGTTTAATGAAAAGCGACTAAATATTTCATTCGAACATTGATATATATTGCAATTTAGATAATCTATTTACCAATAAAAACAACGAAACAATATAAAAACAAATAGATATGGCATTAGCTTGCCAAATAGTCTACAGACCCGATAACCTACATCCGCATTACGAACACTGAAAAACACATATCAACGGAAACGAGGGCTCCCTAGCGCCCCCACTATCCTTCATCAATCAACTTTTTTCTCTTGCAACCATCCCGCGAGTCTATACCAAATAGATGGCCAACATTAATCATAATACGACGGACTTCGGCCTACTTTCTCTGCCGCTTTTATCTGTGGGGTATCTTTTACCATTTATTTATATACTCTATGACAAAGTGTCATTGAAAATTGGTTGGGAGCTTTTTCCTTTGGTGAAAATTGCCGATGTGTTCTAATGATAGTGACGTCAAAAGAGGAAGGTCGGAGCTAATGACGTAGATACGTTTGGGCTTCTTTTATGTTAGAAACAGATTCAATTTAAAGTCTCATTGTGTGAAGGTGAAATGTGTTATAATCAGAAGGTCCTGTTTTAATATGGTATGTGGGAACTATGCAGGCAATAATAGCTCGTAAAATGATAACAATAAGACTGAGCTTTATCGATCATATCACGCTGTGTAAAACAGTTTATTGAATCGATATCCAAAACATTAAACTGTTCACTATAATCCGAGGTAACACTCCGAGCCAAACGAGATATCTCTCGAGATCCGAGTTTTAGAATAAATTACCAATAATTCCGGTGGTTCTATAAAACTTTGTCCACCGAAAAACGTCGAAAATTTGAATAATTACCTTACTTTATCGCGGAAAATAACTTATTGCAAATAGGTATTTGGATGGGAGGTAGGAATTTTACTTTGAATGTATACCCTTATAGGAAGAATGTTAAGAATTACTTATGATGAAAATTAATATTCATATTTACGTTTATATTTTAACTAACTTAGGAATTCGCGACATACTTTGCAAAAGTACATGAATTTTTGGTTTGAATCAATGATATCCAACAATCTAATATGAAAATTAAATTATAAAACTAAACACAAAATCTCATACTAAAATGTTAAAGGGAAAATAATACCAGACGTATTTTGAGTAGGTATATACAATTTGTGTCACCCTCCGATAGAATAAAGACTATGTTTCGCTTACGTCACGTAACATCCCACCCCTAATCACTCTTTACGGGATTCTGATCCTTGGCACATAAGACCGTAGTACTGATTTCCCATCAATAGCTAACGATGACCCAGACCCAGTGGCTTTTCCTTCATAACATTGACGTCACCACCCTACATTACTTTACGGGCCCCTCGTCAACTAAAAGTTTAAGGTTTTATTATTATTTGTTGAGGTAATACAACATTATTAGATACTAGCTATCCCCCGCGGTTTTAACTGAGTTCCCAGGGTATGTTGTATTTTCCCGGGATAAAAAGTATTCTATGTGTTATCCAGGTTTTATACTTTCTATGTGCCAAGTTTCATATAAAACTTATAGTTTTTGCGTGAAAGAGTAACGAATATCCATACTAACAAACTTTCACATTTATAAGTAATATTAATAGGATTGAACCGTATCTTAAATTTGTGTAATCAATTTCACTGTCATTAAAAGATAATAAAACTATTAATCGATACTTTTTTCCAATCGGTTCAAATCACATAAGTCTCTTAAAAATAATGATTAAAAAATTTGTTTCTCAGTTATCTGGTTTCCGAACCACAAACTCTATGTTTGGTATCAGATTGTCAATGAAAAATGTCTAAAGATGTTATTTTTCTTACCATTCGTCCAACGGAGTTTCTATTTTTATACACAATATAAATTAATTATCAGTAAGGTTCTGTTATACATATATGTCTCTTACAGGTGTACACAACATTCACTGAACTTCGGCAACATTTAAAATAGAAAATACTAACAATAAATTAAATTACTAAATAAATAGGTGACAAAAAAATTAATAATTCAAATCACTATAAAAACAAAAACAAAACGTTTTCGAATCTTAACTTAGTTTCTATTACAGAACATAAAATTCAAAAGTTAACAATAGAACGACTTTTTTCTTTTATTGCTCAATAAATATTATCTGGTAAACAGAGTATGCAACATCACGATTGCCTTCCTCACAAACTCAAAAATACAATTTTTTGACAACTACCAGACGGTAAAACGAATATTTTGTGATGTTACCAATATTTAAGAGCCATTCGCTAATTAACATTAAAATATCATAACAAGATAGTCATGAAAATTCTAACACATACCTATATAAAGAAGCACGTGAGATAAGCGAACAATACAATGCTATATTGTTATAGTAAACATGGATTATGTATTATAAATAGTTACAATAGATATTTGTTTATGGCGTCTGTATTTAAAGCACTTTTCAAGGTAATAAACATTTATTTTTAACTAGTTGTTACCGGTTTGCGTTGCATTCGAATCGTGAGTTACAAAAATCCAACAGAGAAAAAGCAATAATACTGAGTTTTCCAGCCATTATTCCAAACGTTTTTATTTCTCAAACAACATTATAAGAACTATTCAGAAAAATTTTTAATGTTGTCTTATCGGGTAAACCGATCTCCACTTACCAGATATAAGAAAATGATCCTACTTATTATAAAGAACTAGCTGTTCCCCGCGGTTTCATCCGCAGGTCTGTAATCCGCGAACTGTCAAACGCGTGGATAATATGGTTACAATTCTTTGGAATTCTCGTCTTTTCTCTGATATAATATGCTTGTAGTATAAATATAAACGTTCCTCTTGCATCATCCTGTCTATTGATGAAAACCGCATCAAAATCTGTGGCGTAGTTTAAAAGATCTAAGCGTGCAGACGGCCGCAAGCGAATTATTTTTATACTATGTAAATTCGAATTTCAAAGATCAAATTCTTAATTTTTAATTCTCATCTGTACCACAGATTACTTATAATTACTACGTCCTGCCCTGTTATTCAGCTAATACAAACTTCGTCGGCGAGCCGCTTTACGGAGGCCTCGGAGAGCTTATCTGTCACGTGATTAGTAATATTAGCATAGTTAGCCAAAGAGACAGAGCACGGAGGCCGCGACGAAACATCCTCGAGTTAGTGACATTTTCCTTACAGAATCGAGCCCCTGTACACAGTGTAGGTACTTCTAAAGTAAACATATACCGTTATCTAAAGGGTGGTCACAACTCATCACAGAAATAGAAAAAAACTCACTCATCATATTAAATTAATGAAGTATTTTATATTCATAACTCATAGTGAATAAGTATCTATTGATAGAACTTATACTACAAACATTGAATGGTGTATTAAATTTTATTTAGGTCATCCATTGCCCATTGAAGTCTAGTCCGTGTCAAAACTGTAATAGGGAAACACCTTGACACGGTTGCGTTGACATAGAGCCGGCATATCCATTGTCATAACTAGCCGGCATTGTATCTGATTCACTATAATTTACGTCGTTTTGATGCCAGCTATGACACTTTCCGTTGTTGAATACACTGTACTCCTTTTTCAATAAAACGACATCGAGTTTAAAAATAATTATAGGTACTTTTATTTCATGTTTATTCAACCGAATGTCGTTTTTAAAAATGGCCACTAAGAAATAGTTTTTTTTTTACTGTTAGTAGTTAAATGTATATATTCTAAATAACCAGATATATAATATAAGTAGTTTTAATATAAAGTATTCTTTAGTATTTTTTTTATTCATGGACGTGTATTCATTAAATCCATTCGATTTAAATCTAAAGAAAAAAGTGTTATTATAAATGATTTACCGTATTATTAAATAAAAGTTTATAGACTCCGTAAAAGCCAATCTATATTTACACTTAGATATATTTAAAAAACGAAGAAGAGCCATATTGAAAATAAGAAGTTACTTTAAAATTCGTTACACCAAATTGCAATCTCGCTGAAAAAGTTCTATTTTCTTTCTTTTTGTTCAATCAAACACCGCTTTTTCACTCGATTGCCAATCACTATCTCGTATCATTATTATTTGGTTCGTTTAACAATATGGAAAACTTTACAAGAATAGATTGAACAAAGCCATCTTTTATATTGTTACATTATATTTTATTTCCAATTGTAAGAAGAATTGATTCCCAAATTTATATTAATTGTCCCACAGATCAGACACAAATAATAGTAACAGTACTTTTAATTGTCAATATCCGTACAATAACGTGACAGGCCAGTTGGCTTGGTGGCTAGCGACCCCGACTGCCAATTCGTAGGTCACGGGCTTGATTCCCACCCAGGACAAACATTTGTGTGCATGATAAAGTCTATATAGTGTGTAATTTGAAAAAAAATTGTATATGTAGTATGTCAGTTATCTAGTTTCCATAGTATAAGCTCTGCTTAGTTTGGGATCAGGGGCTCGATTCTGTAAGTAAAATGACACTAACTCGAGGATGTTTCGTCGCGGCCTCCGTGCTCTGTCTCTTTCGCTAACTACGCTAAAACAACTAATCACGTGAGAGATAAGCTCTCCGAGGCCTCCGTGAAGCGGCTCGCCGACAAAGTTTGTATTAGCTGAATAAGGGGGCAGGTGGCGTGTAAAGAATGTCCCAAAATATTTATTTAATATTTAATCATTGTCTAAAACATTCCGATACGGGAGAGTAATTAATCACAAATCTGGTGTGCTAACTCGTTATAAAATTGTATCATAAGCGTTAACTAATTTCGTACCAGACATGTTTTCGAGCTTCGCTGAAGTGAGATGATTTATGAATATGTAAGCATGAAAGTGAAATTATGTGTGCCAACAACAAAATATGTGAAAGGGTCTCGTGAACGTCCATAAAGTACATTCAATATTGTACTTTTAAATCGCACAATCATCTCAGCGTGATAAAATAGTCAGATGTTCGTATGACAGGCCAGTTTGCTTGCTGGTCAGACCCTGCCATGCCATAGGTTGAGGGTCTGAGTTCTACCCACGACAAATATTTTGTATGCATATGATGTAAATGGCTATTAGTATGTTGTAAAAAAAAAAGAAATAGTGTATTTTTGGTTTCAGTAGAGTAAGCTCTGTTTAGTTCCGAAGCAGATGGCGATGTGTAAAGGATGTCCTAGGATGTTATATTAAAACTTTTAAAGAAGCACCATCATTTGATTCTTGATTTTAACCTTACTGAAATTTAAATAAAAATTAACAATATTTATAAAACTTTGGTCTATTTATTAGATGTAAAGTTACAGGACATCGACAGTTGAATTGCCTTATATCTCAATGTTCAGGACATGTATATACTTTCTCATTCAACCGTTTATTTCTGAAAGCGTCTCCCCACAAAATATAAACACATATTGGAACTCCGCTACAAGTTGACACAGCGCCATTACACGACCTTGGGAGGCATTACCTCCAATACAGATACATCTACTACGTACATGCATATAATATACCTACAATACCTACATAATATAACAATGTGCCTGTTATGACAGAAACGTGTGTCATATATTATCGCATTTTGTTGTTTCGTCTACAATACCCGCCATGATAATGTGTATTCTTCAATATAATGACGCCCACATTTATTTCGGTTGGAAAATCTTATATATTGGAGTCGTTGCTCTCGTTGTTATAGAAGACCATAACTACAGAATAAAGTTAAACATGGGTATCTTGGATTTGTTAAAAGAAATTTGCTTAACTATGCAAAAAAATATTTACATGATTATATTTCTTTATTTGTTTCTCCGAGTTCATCGAAGAAAGATGAATAGTTCAATTTTTATTAGGAAAATCTTATTTAGAGCTCAATTATCATTTTAGTAAGACAGAATAGAGAAACAGTAAATATGGGTTCTACCATAATATTTTTTCTGCGCGGTTTTTTATTGGTCATCTTGTGCTTCAATAATTGACAGCTAATAATGAATAATTATTATTTATTTATTTCGCTAATCAAGCTTAATGATACCACTTACTTGGGCTACGCGGTAGCAATAGAACTTCATACAAATACCCGACGGTACACCACGCTGTAATTTTCACCACTTTCTTTACCGGTTATATCTGAACAGGCCTGTAGTAAGAACATAACATAACCAAGCGACAACTATGTGACGTCAAAGCCTCCCGTTTCTTTTTATAGGTAATATCAATTAAAATAGGTTTGCCACTGTTATCTATACAAGTGTTACATGCGTATGATTAGTTGTTACGTCACATTTTATTACTCTATATAGTATCAGTTAACACCAAGAACTACGTCAATATACGCCTACACAACGGAGACAAATTACAGCCATGCGTCACTATAATCAAATTTGTTTTCGAACATTGTTTTAACTTATAAAGTTCTAATTTGCGTGGGCGTATGGATAGGCTGCCGACGAATATCCCTGTCACTTTACGCGTTGATTTTGCGAGCTCGCCACCAAAATTTCGCTTTATTTTACATTAGACTTTTCAAACAATTTGTTAGTTTTTAAATTTACGAATTAGCTAGATTCAAAAAGTTTCCCGTACAATATTATCTTTGCAAACAAAATGTGTTCTATTTAGATAAGGTTAGAGTATACAGCCTATTTTTGTGTGCTCAAAACCTACAAATAAAACGAGAAAGCCTTTCTATTTTGTGCTGCGAGGAGCAATCATAGTAACTGGAACAAAGGAAGTATTATTGGGCAATCAATATCGAAACGAATCTAAACCAATATTACATTGGCTATTGACTAGTTGGAGGGATATGGTTTTTTTATGGGTAAACATTTGAATTGTGGGGAGACATTGACTTCAATACGATTCGTACATCAATCTTTAATGTTGAGAATACCTTATAAGTGGATTTTGTAGCAAGATTAATTCGTGTAATAAAATGGGATATATATATTTTTATGAAACGATTACATTTGACTATAATCTTTTTAGTTTAAAAACTTACAATTCAATATTTCGTGCGTTCGTCAACATATTTGCTCTAAAAATCATTGACACATAGTTTTATCTCGTATTTGAATGATCACCTGATATAAGTAGATAACTTATCTTTCAACATATTTCGCTCAAAATATTGTGTCCAAAGAGGCTCAGATTATAGAAATATTGTTTATTCATGTAGGCCTTCACAGACTCTTATGTATCGTCTTTACATCGTTATTGAAAAAATATTACAAATTGATAATCAGTACATAGTATAAAACAAAGTCGCTTTCTCTGTCCCTATATCCCTATGTATGCTTAAATCTTTAAAACTACGCAACGGATTTTGATACGGTTTTTTTAATAGATAAAGAGATTGAAGAGGGAGGTTTTAATGTATAATACATGTGACATCCCACGGGAACGCGGGTAAAACCGCGGGGGACAGCTAGTTTCACAATAAAAGTATAATACAATGCATTTATACACAAATACAAAACACAACATTTTTGATTGTTTCAAATATATTAAGTTGTTTTTGAATGTACCTTTAGTAAGTACAATTTACATAATTTTACCAGGAATATTGTAATTGGCTTAATTTATGGAATAATTCCTTTTGTATTTAATCGTTATTTTTTTTTAAAAAGCTGTCATGTTCCTTATTTAATAAATAAATAAAAAAATACTTAAATGGATAGCTTGTCAGTCGCGCAATTAATTTCCAAAGGTTATTATCCTCAGGTATTATATATAGGTTGTACTTACTAAAATATAAATAATAGTGTAATCAAAGTAAAATAATAACGTAGATGTGTTAAGTAAATAACATTCCCAAAACAATCTCCAAAGACATAATAAATAACTGGCAAACAGTGACGTCAACAAAAGAATAGCCTTATTTACATAATATACAAATAACGTGGTAGGTACAGACGACTTTGTGTGATAATTTCGTGATTTAATAGCGGAGTTAATTGTGCGTCTGTGGACTAATAATTACAGGGAACAATTGGGAGGCGACGTTCTGAAAATTATTTCCAATTTATCTCCCACTAGATATAATCATTTGAATTTGAATTGACATCTGTGAAATTGGTTTCTCGATAACATATTGGTACATAAGACATGCGTATGTCCTTGATTTAGGTTGTGAAGTCCCATTTTATGTACCTATTTACATGATATATTCTTACGAATATAACTTGACATTTTTCGTTACGCTTTTGAAGTCCGCCAACAAGTCATTAATGTATTTTATTTTGTTTATGCTATCAATCATTGGCTTATTTTTATTTATAATTATTTTATTTAGAAATCGATTAACACAAAAATAGTTAGTCTTTAAAAAAACGCAAATATGTCTTCTTGGTTGAAAGCTGACTTCATCCGCATTAATTTCTCAACCGGTGGTAACTTCAGTTCAGTTGCTTTGATCTTCATAAGTACCCTTCTATCAACAACATTCTAGGCCTTAAGCTAAATAACATTCGAACATCGACATTAGCTGTAAGCTTTAATAAAAATAAGTTGTATAAGAAAAATATGGTTTCTTTGACGCACCATCACCTCAATACTACTGAACATATCAGGATGTGACTTAGCAGTCAAAATAAATAAATAAAATTCCGCGTCGAATGATAGCTCATTCGACGCGGAATTTTTCATAGATGGTTATAGGCTATATATGATATCGATAAACGCGGATTAAACCCCAGGGAACAGCTAGTAAGTTTTATTATTGCACAGTGCAATGCGCATCGTATGATATACAACTATGCACTTGTCGCCAGACTACTTATTTACAAATGATGTGCGCTTTAAAAAATAATTAGAACAAAAGATAAGGTGAACAATTTAAAATGCAAATGCAAACGTAACACCGCCAAATTAAAATGCATCGTTATCTGTCGGTACAGGTATTATGAGAAGCTCATTTGATAACTTCATTATCTTTTATACATCCAACTTACATCTGTATAATTTAACCGGTTTTCATGCGCAGATTATTTATTATATTTCTAAGACTTTTTCCTACCAAGGAATAACGTAATAGAAAACATTTAAACGTAATTATGTGTTGTCACAATTATTGAGTGATATTTCACAGGATAGGTTAACACCATCTGCCTGCCCGGTTTCCATTTGGAGTCAGAGCGAAATGTACGCTCCATCTTTTGCCATTAGAGTCATATTACAAGAGACTTCGCAGACTGTAGGTAATACAGTCAACCGCCTACCTGACGCTAACCCCTTTGTTGACCACTTATACTACCGCCACGCTATGATGGCCGTTTTGAAATTTCAGATTGTCATAGGAAAAGAAACTGTATAGCTTTGGCATAAGGTTGATTTCCATCATCATACAATTAGGTGTTGGATCAATAAATGCACTTTATGTTTGAAGGAATAAAGGTTATTTTTCTTTGTCATTGTTAAACGTCAAAACGGCCATCATAGCGGGCCGCAAGTTTAGTCGCCTCTTACGGCACCTGATGAATCGGGATGGTATTCAACGCTACTAACACAAACCATCGATAAAACACCATGCATTACCACGTAGCATTCTGCATGAAATTAAGTTTAATACACGAGACGATAGGGGCACCATATCGCTGGCTTGCAAAATACTGATAACCCACATCGCTATCGTCAGAGCCATCCCGAAAACGTGTGAAAGCCACTAACTAGGTAAAATTTGCATAACAACTGATAAACATTACCGCAGTTTGGAGATAAGTTGATGCTTCCTCTAAACATGGAGGTACTACTCACACGCAATTACTGTATCGAATAATGTAGATTTGTATCGATGGAGCCAGTTTATATTGTTTCGATTAGTTAATCGATTGACAAGAAAAAGTTTATAATCTATATCCCTAATAATATTATAAATGTGAATGTAAGTTTGTGTGTTACGCTTTCACGCGAAAACTACTTAACCGATCATCATGAAACTTTGTACACATATTCTTGAAGGTATTAGAAGTAACATAGGATTCTTTTTGTGCTGGGAAAAGGTTACATTCCTCGGGAACAGGGGTGAAACCGCGGGGGACAGCTAGTATCCTATATATGCAAAATAGGGTTCCTTTGACGCATCATCATCTCAAAACTACTGAACATATTGGGATGGGACTACTACTATTCGACGCGGAATTTTTCGCAGATGTATATAGGCAATATATAACGTCGATAAACGCGGATAAAACCGCGGGTACTAGTTGATATATATATTACTTAATGTAATTGTTTAAATAGGCAATTTATGTTGTATTTAAAATAAATCACTCATGTATTTTTTTTCTTTTTACAGGTAATTATCGCTTCTTCAGTAGCAGCTATTACAAAAGTAGTTTAAGAGGTATGTAAGTTATTACTTAGTAAGAAGTTATGACTTTACTGATGCTGAGGTACCTAGAGCCAGATGCTGGGAATCATCAATTAAAAGTTCATGTCAAGTAAGCGTTGTTTAACCACTAACGCGATGTTAATGGACAAACAAACTCAAGGCATCTATTATTTTAAGACTACTAGCTGCGCCCTGTTGCTTTGCCTGTTTTCAATCCTAGTTATAAACCTTCCTCTTGAATTACTCTATCTATTGCTGAAATCCGTTGCATAGTTTACAATTCTATAAAGGACATACAGACAAACATTCATTTACAGTCAGTAACATAAGTGTGAATAGTTTTAAATTTACACCACTACTTTCGAAACGTCGGTAAGTTACAGTAAATTCTACTATCTACTAATATTATAAATGCGAAAGTTTGGGAGTATGGATGTTTGTTACTCTTTCACGCAAAACTACTAAACAGATTTATATGAAACTTGGCACATAGATAGAACATGTCATGGAATAACATAAATAATACTTTTTATTCCGGGAATTAGTTACATCCCTCGGGAACGCGGATAAAACCGTGGGGGACAGCTAGTGTTATGTAAATTTATCTATGTATTTCTGTAAGACAGTCCAATATAAGAAGCGCCTTTGACGTATAAGAGCAATAGAAAAATGAACCTTGTTGCTTCATGATAAGGGTTAATTATCATTTAACCTTGGCATCCAGAGATGAACCTAATGTTAAAAATAATAAATACAATTTTCCTTTAACATTAAACATCGAAGGTACAAATAAATGTCCCGTATTGTGTCAATTTGAATCTATTCAACTACTTACATTGCTAACCGAACAAGCCTTATAAATACTGACTAAAATACAAATATTACAGTTAAATGTATCCCAAACACAAATAGAGCAAGAATTTATATTCAGTCCTAAATAGCGTGCGTCATTCTATTTTGTGCCAAAACCGCAACAGCAATTACAAACAGCGAATTGCAACAATGGCGTGCTCTATCGAATTTATCGTACTTACATTAGTATGTTACATAAAATATTCATGTTGTTCAACAAACTAGAAATCGATAAGTTGGGCGATTTGTAGAATCGACTCGATTCGACACACTTTAAGTATTGTACACTGCCCATCCCGCGCGGTTACACACGCGTTCCTGATGGTGACTTAAAATTCCAAGCGACCAGGTATTTCAAATCCAAAAAAAAATCCTGATGGATGTTAAATATTCCCGGGATAGAAAGTAACCTATGTGCTATTCGAGGTTATAATCTATATGTGTGCCAAATTTTATCCAGCTCCGTTCAGCAGCTCTGGCGTGATTGAGGTACGAATATACATCTATACAAACTTCCGCATTTATAATACATAGTACCAAGATTTCAATTTAATATTTGATGTGATTATGTTTTATGGAGAACTGGGTAAGTATACCTGTAATTTAGAGTTAATAGAATTATATATTAAACGAATTTGTGTCTAGGTAGCCTTGCTAAGTTATTTCTAAGTTGAACCTTTTAATTTACATTTCATATATTATTTGTTAGTATTTGTCATACAATCGATAATGCTGCTAACTTCAGACCTTTCTCATAATAATTTGTACCCCATTTCCTACTTCACTAAATGGACAAACTTTGTCTTTTCTTGTCTTCGTATAAGGTGTTAATATATGAAAAATCAGCTCGAGTCAAAAACCTTTTTTTAATCACCACATCAATATCTATGTTTTCCATTCTCATTATTTGGTCCTATTTTGTTTTTCTCTGTCAAGAGATTTAGTCGTCTGTCCGTTTGTCTTATCAGCCAGTCCTGTAAGTATGGAGGTTGGATAGCCGCAACAAACTTCTTGCAAAAATATAAGTCAATCCATTGCTTTATTAAGGCCAAACAAACGCATATACCGACTCAGATGTTTTAAAAATATTTCAACGGTGAATTCGTAGATGAAAACTCCCGTAACAAATCCAATGTGTATCTAAAGTGTCACAACAAAATAAATAGACAATAACATGCCCAGCGACACAAGCAATGCAGTAAATGAACTTCATAGCCACGTCAGTGTACCATAAATTGTTTGTGGTATACCAAATACCCAACCCGTCCAACGCCGGAAGATATTCCCCAAAATATGGTAGGTAAATAATATCCCGAATGGCTGTCAGGGTATTATATAGCATATGTGTATTGTAATATAGCTGAATGTGTATTGCACTCGCTCGAAATGAAGGTTGGGGTTAATATAACCATAATACAAGGGCAGGATTTATATAAGGGTTGTTTGAATTTCTTGCGTTGGTCTAGCGATAAACCGAGGTATTAAGACTTCCGACTTTGACCGTAAGTGCCTTCCGCGGGCATAAACTGAATAAATGTTTTTTTTATTGGTGTAACGAGGATGATTACAAAACGTAAACTTATTGCATATTTCGATTGTCAAAATAATTATAATCGATTCTAAATCGATTGACTTACGATTAAATGACATATTGTTTGATATTTCTAATAAGACAGTACTGCCTTAGTATTATCTAGCTGTCCCCCGCGGTTTTACCCGCGTTCCCGAGGGATATCACATTTTCCCGGAATAAAAAGTAACCTATATGTTATTCCAGGATATGCTCTATCTATGTGCCAAGTTTTCTTCCATATCCGTTTTTGCGTGAAAGAGCAACAAACATACTTACATACAAATCTTTCCATTTTATAATATTATTGGTATAGATTAGCAGTGTTCCAGGACCTATTGCTATAGATCAGGTGTGGCCAACTTTTGTGCACATAAGATCTACTTTTTATTTTAAAATTGAGTCGCGATCGACCTATTTTGATAAGCTCAGGTAATGAACAATATGCGCACGGGACATGCAACGACTGCGAATGTCTCCCTACTCGAACCATGAGCTGCGTACATGTTCATTCCAGTTCATTCCTGTATCAAGTACTAGAAACATTTGGCATTGAATGCGTCCCATCATGGAACTTGCGAGTGATCGACCAAAATTGTTCGACTTGTTGGCCACTCCTGCTATAGATGTTTGGTAACCAGCCTCATGTCGAAACCTTCAGTAATTACCACCCAAAACTCATGTATAACCTTGTTTACATGCCGGCGCTACAATCAGGGCGCTTTGCATATTCATAAATTTAATATTGAAAGATTTGTTTTATCAACACAAGGAAATTATGTTTGGTTCCCGAATAGAGCGGTTTTGGAGCTAATAGCTACTTTAGGCACAGAATAAGTAATTGATAGATGATGAGCTCAGCTTTAGTGATGTTGACACAGGTCGTGGATTAAAATATATTTTTTATCTTTTTCTCGTGTGAAAACTTAAAATAGCCAAATAAGTCATTAAAAATATACCTTTTTGAGTTTCTTGTTGGTTCTTCTCAGTTGAAGACTTACCTGCGAACCAGTGTTAACTTCAGTACCTTTGACCTTCAAACGTCTTTCAGGGCCTAAACCGAATAAATAAATTGATGTCTGTTTTTTTTTATAATGTGTAAATCTTTTCAACTCAAAAAGTTAATTACCATACTTAATTAACTAAACTAACATCAATTATGATAAATTAATTGTAGCATACATATTCATAAATTGACTCTTAAATTATAAATTTAAATGCGTCTTACACCTATTATACCATAACTTTAGATACGTAATCTGAAATTCATTAAGTCTATACATAGAGATATTTCATTAATTTGAAACCAGTCCAATTAATAAATGCTAATATTTATGTAAATGAGTTCAACTCCACTTTAAGTGAATCTCTTTAGAACTATATTTTATGTACTTCAGACAGCGTTGGTATTTTTCTTTTTAAAATGATATGTACATTCGTGCCAAGAGACTCTTTAGTTCAACATTTCCATTTAGAAGTTTAGCTTGAAGGGAAACCTATAAACCTATCTAGAATATTGTTCAGTATGTTCCGATACACAAGCAATGTATATCACTACATAGTAGACAACAAAGTCGCTTTCTCTGTCCCTATATCCGTATGTATGCTTAAATCTTTAAAACTACGCAACGGATTTTGATGCGATGATTTTTTTAACAGATAGAGTGATTAAAGAGGAAGGTTTTTATGTATAATACATGTGACATCCCACGGGAACGCGGGTAAAACCGCGGGGGACGGCTAGTTGTACTATAAAAAACATTTTATTTCCTGTCAATAGGTACTAAAATTATTTTTGTGGTGAAACCTCTTCGAAGATCAGGGACAAGTAAAGATGCAATAAATATTAAAGTGGACGCCATTGCCTGGAGTTGGATTTTGGAATCACTAGTAATACTAATTGATTGAATTGATGAGAATACTTAGAAACAGTCTTTGAGATAGATATTCGAACCCACTACCAACTAAACTTCCCACCTAACAATCTAAGTGAGATGTTCTGTAGTAAATTAAAAAAAATACGTAGATAGACGTTTACCACCTACGTGGGCTTGTCAAGTTATTATTGGATGTATTGAAAAATCATAAAACGATGTTCGACATTTAAAAATGGACCCCTATTAGATTACTCACTTCAACCACCACAAATACCTAGCATTAACATTAAGCATCACTTTGCCTTCTCGTCGAAGCGTAAAAATGTATAAAAAAGCTTTCTGAAACTGGAAGAAATTGGAGAGGAAAAATTACCCAATCGACGTCCGCAGACATCATTAAACACACTTTGTCTCGCTCTGGAAGATGCCGATAGATTGCTAAGACTCTAGACTTCTCTAGATATATGTCGGGTATAAGGTGGAAAAGATTATTAAGCTATAACAATACATCAGACCATTACGCGGTGAGAGCTGTGTAACATAGATGGATGCATCCCATTTATAAGGATACGGTGTGAAGAAGAAGTGCCGAGCGTGTGTGTTTAATCTGTGGGTCTTTGGGTAACTATCTATTTATGTACATATGTATTTAAAAAGAAGTATATCTAGTATATCAGTTAGCTAACTGATACTGTGTAATAGTACAAGCAGTACACTCTGCTTAAATTGGGATCAGGTGTGAAGAATGTCCTGGGGTTAATTATTTATATAATTTACTTTAAATCAATCAAATTACGATCATCAGCTCGACAATGCAGCTCCCAAAGTGAGTCTGAGGCCAATCTCAAATACATTTAATTTATCAAAATTTTGCTATGATAATATCAAAATAAGTAGGTACATGAACTGAGTAGAGATATTTTATAGTAAAGTGCAGATTCAGTTCAAAGCCTTACTGAACTGTCCGCGTAAAGAAACCTATAATCACTAACTTAGATGCTAAATGATTATTTCCGTAACTAAAAACTAGTTTCTCTTTCAATTTCCAACCTATAATTAGTAAAAGCTAACATAACCAACTTAAAGCTCAATATTTATTTCACACTTCCGCTGTCGCTTACAATTCAGACCAAACCGTTATATAGAACACGCTTACTTATCCCAACACTTTCATTTCGTTTCGCAGATAACAATAATACTCTTCTGCAGACTTTCTGGTGTAAATAAGTAGACCATTGTATTTAATTAAAAACGTAGACTTAATTTACTCGTCAATTGCGTTCTGTCTAGAGACAATGACGCTTGCCTGTTAGGTGATTGCTACTTAGCGCTCATTTTAAAGTTGTTAAGTTTGTGCTTTCGTTGGGTAGGCATAATAATTATTATACATAACCTCTAAAAAGTTTTGCCATTCCATAGCTAAAAGGTAATCTGGCACTAATTAAAAAAAATGTGTATCATAATGATAGAAACGCATAGATTGTTTATCATTCTTTTTATTTAAATTTATTCGTTTATCATTTTCGTCACACAAAAAGGTTGAGGATCAGCACCTTATTCAGCTAATACAAACTTCGTCGGCGAGTCGCGTCACGGAGACCTCGGAGAGCTTACCTCTCACGTGATTAGTAGTATTAGCGTAGTAAGCGAAAGAGCCAGAGCACGGAGGCCGCGACGCAACATCCTCGAGTTAGTGTCATTTTCCTTACAGAATTGAGGCCCAGATTGTCAAAGCACGCCCAAAAGAAGTTTCACTTAAAAAAATTATAAGTAAGTAAATGCTCATCTCATAAAAAGCAGATAAATAACTTCAATTACATATAACATAAGAAAGCATTTAGAACGACATCTGCCAAGTCAGTGTTTTAGCACTTTCGATTTCCATCAAGCGGCAAAAAATACGCGAACACTAAAATGGCGTCGTGGATTATCACTGACGTTACATTCAATCTGTATTTTTTGGCCATTATCGGAAAAAGATTTAGACTATACGATGCGTGCGTACTTATGTACGTATGAAGCTCTACAAATTCACACTTAAATAGATTATTCTCTACTTTATGAGCTCATTCGCGGACCATTTAACACATTTTCTTTCATTTATGATGCGATTAGGTTCAACAAAATAGAAGGCCCGCTAAAATCTCTAAAATATTAAATTGTAAACCAATTATTATATATTAAATACTATTAGCCAACCAAAATACATTTTAAAGTTTTAAGGTTTGTTAAAAAACAAACCGATAACTAGTTTTTAACAAACTAAACTTTACTTATAACAGAAGACAAGTGTTCTTTTTCTGAAGTCTCACTCCTTTGCACTGCGAATTGCCTATAATATTTGCAACTTTTTCATTGTCTTAATTCGTTTGCAAAAACATATTATTTTGAATAACTAGTACAAACACAATGTAACAACAGTCAAAGAGGCCGCAAAGTAAAACATAGCCCACACAAGCCGACATTTGCCCAACTATTTTAAAACCTACTTAGATCTAGAGCGGCATCAACGAATTGTGAACTTTGTTGCTCCTACATTAAGTGGTTTTATTGAATATGCGTACATAGGGGTTGTCGGGCAGTAGGGCGTCAGATCGATACTGGGTTACAGATATAAATAGGACAGGCGAACTTTAAGGCCGTAAGTCTCAACGCTCGGTTTCACTCGAGTAAATCGATTTGAAGAAGCTGTAGACCGTAATGGCTGCGGTACTTCTGGCTTTAGGATATAATATAACATTTTTATCCTGTTTTGCTTTGATATTCAGGATATCGGACGGTAGGTTACGCTCATTTAATTTTAGGTTTTGATGAAAAGATAGTAACTTTTAAGTAGGATTGTGACCTAAATTAGGACTATACTAGTAATACAAATTGATGAGTTTAAATTAGCTGAATGTTAAAATTGACATTTAAAGTACTTAGTATATATTAGAGTATAGTATAGAATGGTATGAAAATATTTGTATTAAAATTAGTCTTTACTAGCACTTATGAATAGTCTGACTTTAATAGTATGGTATGGTAGTAAAAAGCAATAGTGTTTAGGAATATAGTATATATAGTTTATCTGGTTTCCATAACTTGTATGGCCTTATGAAAATAATGTCCCAGGATATTTAAAATTGACATATTTATTTATGTATTTGAATTAAACTTAGTAAATACTAGATAAACATAGATCTTACTTGGAATAACAAATCTTTCTTCCTTAAAAACATAAGTACTAGGGTCATACTATATACAATTACTAGCTGTCCCCCGCGGTTTTACCCGCGTTCCCGAGGGATATCACATTTTCCCGGGATAAAAAGTAGACTATATGTTATTCCAGGATATGCTCTATCTATGTGCCAAGTTTCATCCATATCCGTTTAGTAGTTTTTGCGTGAAAGAGTAACAAACATAGCTACATACAAATCCTTCCTCTTTATAATTTGATTATAGATATAGATTATTATTATATGAGATAAAGTAGAAAGATAAAATTATAAATAAATACTAAATCCATATATATCTTTTAAACTATGCAAACTACAATAGTGTCATGCATTAATGAAAAATAAATTAAACCTCATGTATTTTTAACTACAAATTGAGCGAAAATTGACTATACGGTAGTATTGCGTGCGGTCACGCCACGTAAGTACGTCATACCTACTACATTCTAATGGCATTGAACATGTGAAATGATGGCACTAAACGATGCTTCATTTCCTGATTTATGTAATTCAGCAATTTATCTGACTAAACTATCTTTAGTACAACAGATTATGTTCGACATTTTGATGATTTGTTACTCGAAACTGGGGCTCGATTCTGTAAGGAAAATGACACTAACTCGAGGATGTTTAGTCGCGGTCTCCGTGCTCTGTCTCTTTCGCTAACTACGCTGATATTACTAATCACGTGAGAGATAAGCTCTCCGAGGCCTTCGTGAAGCGGCTCGCCGACGAAGTTTGTATTAGCTGAATAAGGGGGCTGATCCTTTATATTGTACTAGTTGTCCCCCGCGGTTTTAGCCACGTTCCCGTGGGATGTCACATGTATAATCCTACTAATATTATAACGCGAAAGTTTGTATGTATGGATGCCTGTTCCTCATTCCCGTAAAAACTACGCAACGGATTTGAATGAAACTTTGCACATAGATAGAGCTATATTGGAATAACATATAGGCTCCATTTTATCCCGGGAAAATGTTACATCCCTCGAGAACGCGGGTGAAACTGTGAGAACAGCAAGTAATATACAAACCTTCCTCTTGAATAACTCTAACTATTAAAATAAACCGCATCAAAATCCGTTGCGTAGTTTTAAAGATCTAAGCATACATAGGGACAGACAGACAGCGGGAAGTGACTGTGTTTTATACTATGTAGTGATAGTGAAGTATTAGCTACTCAATCTATCATAAAGTTTTTCAGACATGGTTTAGACAGTTTTATATGAAATTAAGTATATGTTTGTAAAATATTACTATAATAGATAAGTACAATTAAAGTTTAAAGATGATTTTAAAGTTTCTCCAATATACAATGTGTTACAAAATACCCCGTAAAAATATAATTAATTTATCAAAGCCAACAACCCTAGTAAGCTGTCATGTCAACGAACCAGGATATTTAACAGAAAGGCTACCTATTTTACCTAATAATTGCCTAATTTATTAGTTTTTCTATTTTTCATTCATAAAAATCGTTTTTTTTTTTTTTTTTGGATATGTTATACAGCGTTACTAAGGTTCTTAAATATTGTGAATGGACTCGTTATAAGGCTCCATTTAGCCTCCTTTCGGTTTTACTGGTAGTTTTGTAACATTCTGTATATCCTACTAAAATAGGTATATAATTTTCAATGTTTGTGTGGATGGCTGTATGAATGTTTGTTACACTTTCACGCCAAAACTACCGACCGTTTTGAATGAAACAGAACACATACATAGCTATCCCTAATATATATTTAATTATAACATAAACTTGGGAACCCGAGTGAAGCCGCGGGGGACAGTCTACAATATCTAAGGAGATTAAGTTTGTTTGTTTGGATGTAGGAAGTAATCACCGGAACTTCTCAGCCAATTTAAAAAATCTTTCGCTTATAAAAAGCTACTCTATTGCAGTGTAATAAAAGCTATTATCCCGGGAAAATATAAAATAGCTATGGAACGCGAGCAATACTGCGGAATGGAAACTAGTTACCTACACTACATTATTACTTATATCTACTTGTAATTTTTATTAAAGAGAAAAAAATTAAGCAAACTCTCACGTAGATCTCTTATTCTCTCCATCTCTTAATTGTAGGAGAATCATCTATCCTACTAATATTATAAATGTGAATGTAAGTTTGTTTGCTTTCACGCGAAAACTACTTAACGGATCATCATGAAACTGTACACATATTCTTGGAGGTATTAGAAGTAACACAGGGTACTTTTTGTGCCAGAAAAATGTTACATCCCTCGGGAACGCGGGCGAAACCGCGGGGGACAGCTAGTATTATAGATATATAAAGGGTCTATACCCAATAATTGTGTATTCTTCGACACTAGTCTATATAAAGTGACATAATACCATTATGTAACTTAATCCGTCAATACATACTTCCTTATTCAATTTATTCCATCAATAAGTCGCCCCAAAAGCATTCATCGCACCACATTAAGCTGGAAGCGAATATACAGTGAGTTATGTTATTAATCTTAAGGTAAATTAATTACATCGACCTTCATACTTCACGGCTCACATGTTTAGGCAAACTGCTGTGGCCTGGGAAACGTACGTTACTGTAGACTAGGTAACAGGCTGAAGCGATATATTAAAAACCAAATTTGAAAAGTCAGTTCCCTCTTTTGTTACATACATATTATTAGCAGGATATTTTTAACTTGGTAAGTAAGTCAAAATTAAATGGATTTTTGAATCCTACTAATATAAAAATTAGGGTTTATGAAAATGGATGTATGTTACTTTTTCACGCAATAATTACTAAACGAATTCGTATAAACCTTGGCAATTAGATAGGATATACCCTGGAATAGCGTATAGGATATTTTTTGTCCCGAGATAATGCCGACAAATGCGGATGAAACCACGTTAAACAGTTAGTACAAAATAAATGTCCTGTTATTTCTATCTGTATTTATTGACTATCTGATTCCATGCAATTTGTACTATGGAAACCAGATAACTGATAAATTAGATGTTTTTTTTAAATTTAACGAAGCCTGAATTGTACCTTTCTACCCTTATAGCTTACGCTTTAATTAACCTTATTTAAGAAACATATTTCATGCATTGTAATAACATCAGAATGGCTGTCGCTTGCGCTTACAACTCACACTAAGCCCATAGGCTGCCATTTCTCATTATGGCCTTCCTCGTGACAAGGGTGGCTTTGTTCGAGATATAATTGTGGGAACCATTTACCTGGAAAATTTGTCTGGATGCCTACATTCCTTCTTAAGTACAAAAGTTTATTATCTTTCATAGGTACCTATATAGTAATTAACCATTTTACTTTTACTAAGGCGCCGCTATCCGTGTGTACCTTCGTCCGTCACAGGGCTTCATTTTGTACAGTTAGGTAAAGAAGTATATAATAAACTTGTATTTTTCGGCGTTTTTTTAAATATTGTAGGATTGTACGGAATCTTTTATGTACTACTCTGACTTGCACTTGCACTTATAAAGTTTTACCATAGTTTTATGATAAATCATCCAGGCTTAAATCTAAATGTATATTCTAAAGAATAATGTGTATTTTACATTAACACTATTTTTCAACTCCTTAACCTTGTTGAGAAACTCTTTAAAGGTAAATGTGGAACGTTTCCATCTCTTAGCAGTTTCCCCGAATAAATGTCGTAGGTGCCTGTTAAACAAACTTATCTCCGGGCCAAGGGACTTTGTTGACAGCACTTCAAAGGGTTTATAGTTCCCTTTCGTTTATTCTAGTTGATATAGGCCTTCTATTTGAGCCTATCTCAAGTTCACTACCTGAATTGTCTATGGATAGTTTAAATATTTGATAAAGAAAGTAAAATGTATCTATGGTATTAACAGTATTCACTAGGATAGTTTACATTTTCCTATGTAATTCTTTCCATCCAATGGTTGTCTGGAAGATATTGCTTTTAGCGATAAGACCGCTAATTGTACCTTTATTTAAGAATCAACTTCTGTACCATACTTCTTTCAGTGTACAATAAAGTATATTTATTATTATTATTATTATTAGGACATAAAGAAATTTAATATTGAAATTACACGCACTTGAGACTTAACTTCACGTCTCAGGATCGACAACATATTGGCGATGCCCCTGGTGTTGCAAATGGCCATTGGCGCCGGTGATAACCTATTATCTACACAGACAAAAAAAACGAACGTACGATCATCTTTTTTTTAACGGATTGGTTCCGTGGTTGTGTTAAGACGACAATGACGACATGATAAATTTGTATTTCTGCCTACTTCTTCGGGGATAATATCGAATCGGAGTAGTGAGGAAACCAAAGTATTTAACCTTATTCAAATAGGTTAGTTATTTGTAAAATAAATGTTATTCACTCTTTGAATTTTCTAGTAACTGTGTTTACTGATATAAATATTTTTTTAAAAAGCGTGAAGACATTTTATTAATCTTTCAAATCGTTTGTTTATTTCAGTAATTCAACATAACAAAGCGAGACCACAACACCAGTAATATTTTTATTAATAAAAACATTTAAATTTGGCGGAAGTAGTATATATCCGTTAGTTGTATTCGTTATTATTATTATTAAGTTATGTTCGTTGTTATTTAGAGTAGTAGAGCTCTTAGTGCAGAGTTCGTCCGGGGAAGTACTACCACCTTCCCATTTCCGCCGTGAAGCAGTAGTGCAATTGTATTACTGTGTTTCGGTTAGAAAGGTAAGGGGGCTGGTGAAATTACAGGCACATGAGACTTAACAACTTCACGTCTCAGGGTCGACAACGCATTGGCGATGCTCCTAGTGTTTGAAATGTCCATAGGCGGCGGTGACCACTTACCATCAGGTGGACCGTCTGCTTGTTTGCCGGCCCAAGTGGCATAAAAAAAAAATTTGGTTTCGATAGTGCGAGCTCTGCTTGATTTGGGATCGCAAAACCATGTGTAAAGAATATCATAAGCATTCTTATACCTAAATCGATACCTGCTTTCATTACTATTGCTACTGCGGTTATCCAATGGCTTAGTTCACACATAACACACGATGCTTTAGTTTTATTGTTATATACGATCGATAACGTTAACTTTGCCAAGTTGCGGCTTCAACCTTGGACTAAGCGGATATTCTGTTATAACATTTCCAATATTAACTCTTCACTTAAATTATAAAATATAAATTCATTTTCTTACACCGGAACTGCTAGATCAGAGCTTCCTTATTGATTTAAAGCCTTATTGATTCCTTTTGTTTTGAACGGATTTGTATAGACTTTATATTGCCAATTAGTTGGTGTTACATCTTTATTAATAGGTGAATGGCGAGCGTTAACAGCTTGACAATTAAATGAGTGTCTAACTAAAGTAAGGAAAATCTAAATTAATATCTGTTTAATAATCACTACGATCAGCAATTCCACATACAGGATGTTGCATAACTACCCGTAAACCCGAAAGGAGGTTAAATGGGGCCTTATAACGAGTCCATTCAATATTTAAGAACCGTAGTAACGCTGTATAACATACTCCAAAAAAATAAAAAAACTGATTTTTATGAATGAAAAATAGGAAAACTATGAAAGTAGACAATTATTAGGTAAAATAGGTACATAGGCCTTTCGTTAAATAATCTGGTTCCCTGACATGACAGCTTACTAGGGTTGATGGTTTTGATTATTAATTATATATTTACGGGGTATTTTGTAACACGTTGTTTATGAAAGGAGAAGCTGATGACTGACATGTCAACGCAGGGCCTAAACTATAAGGGTTAGAAACTTGAAATTTTGCAGAGGAAGGAACCTCTGCAAAATTTCAAATATAAAAAAAAATTATGAAAAAATGTGTTTAAAACTAAACGCGGATGAAACCGCGGGGGCCAGCTAGTTTGTTCATGAAATAATACGTTTCATTTTACGCCGAACTATGGATTACTTCGACTCGGGGAAAATATTTGTGTTTTCATTCACAGCGTTCTCTCGATTGATCTAGTGAAAGAAAAATATTTTCATAGAAGCCCCAACATTTTCCGTATCTTCCCTCGCAATATTTTTTCATGCTTCGCCTGTATCATTTTATCCGTATCAAACGTATGGTGTTAAGAAAATATACAAGGAAAAAAGGAAATAATATTTGTCGATAAGGAATCTCTGTTTGATAAATCTTGAAACGAGGTAAAAGCATTTGGAAATATTTATTAATATTTCTGGGTTAGTAATGAAGTTTAAATTCCTATAAACGAGAAACTAAGCATAGAGGTAACTCAGTACCTAAACTGGTAAGAATATTTTTCAAAATTGAAGAAAGGAGACAAAAATACATTTCTCTGTCATTATTTCAAATAAAGCTCTCAACTTACAAACGTGGCGAGGTGCAATGATCATCGCCATCTCATGTGAACAACGGTCACGTACAAGAAAAATATCTCACTGAAAAGAATAATACTTCAAGTACTTTTCAGTTCTCGAGATAACTACAAATAAACCATTGTATGAGACCGTACCTAAATAAACACAATCCGGATTTGTTAACAGTGATACGTAAAAAAAATGTATACCTTATGTAGATGACAAAAGGTAGGTATTATAATGGCAAAATAAGTAAATAAAGATTTTAAATAATGAAAATAAAATGATTATAGATAGTCACAACACATAAAACCATTTAATAATATATCAATTTAAAATTAATAAATTCATCACTTACTTGGTTACTTCAGTTTCCTAAACCATAGGCTAACGCACCAATAAATAATACATAAAGGTATGTAATTGCAAAAAAAATACCCAACATTGACTTATTGAATTACTTACAACAAATAAAGCTTCGAAATATACGCTAATACCTAACCTTGCAAAATATTAACCATCATGCTCTTAAAGAAAATAACGGATAACGGGACATATTTCAATGCGACTAATAAATACTGGCACTATGCACTGCGATATTTCTAGAAGATAGTCGCAAAAATATAGTTGAAGTCGGTATGAATAGAAAAAAAACTGCGACTACGGTCACGAACGATAACGCACGTGACTTGAGCACGCAAATAATAATACGGGATGTCCTACACTACAGAGAGCTACTAAAATCACTATGTATGAGAATATAAGGTGTCTCTCGTTTTGGAATTTTCATCCAATGCTCTTGTAAAATCTCTTCGGTTTGATTTCGATGTTATGTCCTTGGCCACAACCTTGGCTCTTTGCCATAATTTGTCTCGAGCCTTGACGATGAAGTCGCTAAGAGATGACATAAAAGAATAGCTGTGAAATACTAATAATATATATCAACAAACATGCACTTTGATTGTTTGAGGCTGTTAAATTAATCAGTGCTTTATTTGGTTTTAGCACAGCTGTGATAAAATTTTGATAAGACGGAGTATGTTAATTTATCAATTCTATAGATACGGAGCATGTTTATAATTTTTTTTTATTACGTATAACAATATTTATGTGCCTTCTCCATGTCAAATACTAGAGGAAACTATTCATTAGTAGCTCCGCGTAGTATCACCCACACGCGCCGCATCGTCGGAAGGCCAGAGTTAATTTTGTGCGGAAATAACATTAGCCAACGTGTCATCAGACAGAAAACAGGGAGCGACGACCGGATATCAAAACATTTCTATGTTATGTTTTTTCGCGCTACTATTTTGTTACTGCTTGTGATATAGGTATCAGTGTCACCTCCAGCGTTGACCCATTAGGCTGGAGACAGTCGGACACAACTATATTTTCGATTTAATTAGGTTTAACATTTACCAATCTAGGTACATACTTGTATCTAATATGCAGCAACACAAAGCGGTCTATAAATACAGCAATCGATTAGTATACTCGGAAACGTCTTCAAAGTAATTACTATTTAAATATTAGATTCGCAAATTACTGTTGAGTTCTCATTCCGAGAAACGTATCGATTTGTCTCGATTACGACGAATTACTAACAGCAATAAAGCAATTGATAGCGGAAATAGTCCCTTTATAATTTTGTTTGAATTACGATGGTTCAGTAATGCTCGTGTCACGGTCAAGTACCATTTAGATTTAATTAATTATTTTGGTACATTTCGTGTTTACAAAACTGAAATGTTGTTGGTATTTGGTCATTGTTTCTCACTTACTAGAATAGCATAATGAAGTCGTTAGGTTTTATCTGTATCTATACTAATATTATAAAGAGGAAAGATTTGTATGTAAGTATGTTTGCTACTCTTTCTCGCAAAAAATACTGTACGGATATGGATGAAACTTGGCACATATATAGAGCATATCCTGGAATAACATATAGGCTACTTTTTATCCCGGGAAATAGTGATATCCCTCGGGGACGCGGGTAAAACCGCGGGGGACAGCTAGTTTTATATATTTATATTATAGCCAATAGCCATTCTAACCATAACATTTCTTTTGTCCACAGTAAGACCAAAAATGCATATTGAAGTGCAAGTCGCCCTAAACTTTGTCATATCGTACTTATACAACAAGCTGCCGAGGCGGCGCGTCAATATCTTCGGCGAAGAGCTAGAGAAGGCCCTAAAAGACAAGTTCCGGGGTCACTGGTACCCCGACAAACCATGCAGGGGCTCAGCGTTCCGATGCTTGAAGACTGGAGGCCCTCTAGATCCTGTTCTCGAAAGAGCAGCCAGAGAATCCGGCGTGCCGGTCCGGGATGTTCTTGAACATCTTCCTCGTGATCTCGCTGTCTGGGTTGATCCAGGTAAGAGTTAATACCACTTCTATATTATAATGATCGAGTCCTTGACAAATACAACTAAACGAACCAAAGAAATATAAAGAAACTATTCTAGTTTTTGGCAAGAAACCTCGGACAGTCCGGATCAAACGATAATTGAGCTAAAGGCCTCGCAACAAATTTCAACACATAAATCATTTTGTCATCCATCATTATTAGCGCTATGGTTAGATGAGCGCTAAGTAAAAAGTTACACGGTTCAATAACATTTGGCTGCCTGATAGCTTACCTACGTCAGTTATACTGCATTGCATAACACGCTAAATAAATGGGGCCATCGTATCCTAGTCTCCGAGGACAATAACAAACTATGATTGTCTCGTAACCCCTGGTTTCAACTCGGTGTAATCTCTTGAGATTGAACTATAGTTGTTAGCGGTTGTCTTCCTAGATTTCGGATGCGGTTGATGTCCGCAACCCGTTTGATAACGACGTAGGTTGGCAGGTATAGGGTAACGTAGTTACGAAGCCTGAGTTCCGATGATTTTAATTTTTTTTATTTTTAGCTTTAAGTTTGATTAATTGGATCGGTATACATCCGTAAAAACTTAAAATAAATATGTTCATATGCTTAGAATAGAATAGCAAATGAGTTAGGTCTGAATAAAGGAGATTAGATAAGTACTAACTGTAAAATTTCATTAATTAAAATGTATTATTTATATGAATAACTGGTATATTTTGGATCGTAACAATAAATTTTCGAAACACCTGAGCACTTTTCGGATTCAATAGTACCTAGGTTCTTTATAAACTTAATGACTATAAGGATTGAACTTTTATAAGTTTCGTAAAGTCTCAACTAATTTCATAATTCATAATTTTTTCCGAAAACAATAACAAACAATGCTGAACAACTTTAATATAAAATAACTTTTCAAAAGAGTTCTCCTCAGAAGCCATTTGAACTGTCTTATTTCAATAAAGAAAATAACTAGGCTACATAAAATAATCCTGGAGAAACAGGTAATAACTTTTGTTTTATACTCCAAATTTCAGGTGAAGTCTCATACCGGATCGGTGAAAAGGGAGCAGTGAAGGTGCTCTTCAGCAGTGACGAACGAGCCGCTGACGAGAGGACCGATAGAGAGGTAACTAGAAAGCCCTTTAATATAATTCTCATTGAATCTTCAAAAACTCTATCATTTAGGAACAGTAACATATGGTACAATTTAAAAAACGATGGTATCTGCAAAAGTATAATAACTGTGTCGCAGACACCAACGCCTTGCTCCATACAATTAAGTTCCAAACAAGCTGACTCTTACCAGATTTGGTCCACCAACAGAGATATCTTTTCAAGAATTTAAAAATAGTTATTAATTAGCGAACATTAATACAATAGTGAAATTAATTATCTATGTCTGGCTTTGATACTTGCCAAGAGGGCACATCAGGTGCAATCAGATTCTAAACAGAATTGTTTCCCTTTTGATTGCTACATGCAAAAGATGGGTCGTCTGGTAGGTACTAATGTAACGTTGTAATGTTGTTATAGGTGACTCGCGCATTCAACCCCGAGGCGCAGTGTTTCCGACCGGTAGAACCTGCAGCGGCGCCATCGCCCCCCGCACCCGCAGCCTTCTCTCCCGCGCCGCCGTTCAGAGCGCAACCGCTCACCTTCACAACGGCAACATTCGCGCAGACCAAGTTCGGAAGCACCAAGCTGAAAACGAGCAGCAAACGCGCGAACCGCATGTCGCCCACCGAGTTCAGCAACTACATAAAGCAGCGGGCGGTGCAGCAGCAGCTGGCGGCGCGGGCGCTGTCGCCGGCCGCGGACCCCGCGGCTTACTTCGTGGCGCGGCGCGAGCCCGTGGCCGCATCGGCGCCCCCCTACCCGCCGGCGCCGGGGCACCTGCTACTCGCCAACTGAGCCGCGCACGCGCGCTAGCCGCCACGCGCGACCCGCTCATAGAGTCTTTACTTTTTTACGAGAGAGACGCGCGCCGCGATTTATTTTTTTATTTTCTGCGGGGGCGTCCCGCGCCGCCCGCCGCTTGTGATATCCGTACGATTTTCCATAACTTTTTGTATTCTCGTTCGTTACGTCGATGTGTAAATTTATCGATAGGAGCAATAATCTGCCGCGCGACTCGCCGGCGATTTATTTTCGTAATATTTAATGCCGAGTCAAGTTTTTGATGTCTTCGTTCGATATCGATATATTCGTAGGGTGTAAGGGAGCGAGAGGCCGAACGGCCGCGTGCGCTTACGACGACGTACCTTCTAGAGCGAGCCTGTTTACATACGTCCTCCGATCTAAGAAAATACTGATATTTAAATATGTATACATAATAATATATATTCGTACGCGATAATCGTCTAATTTTTCACGAAAGGCCAATAGAGAAATTACGTATTTTTAATATTGAAATTGATAATTCATACTTACTATTATAGTGTACTGGTATGTATTGTACTCGTATGGTGTAATAAATGTTTGCATATCCGGTCGGACGCGGTCGGACGGCGCGGCGGGCCGCCCGAAGGCGTCGGAGATCTCACATAGTGTAATCATCACTCGTACCATTGTACCCTTGTAATAATTATAATATACATAAAATATTATAGGTTTAGCTACGTTTCAATCTAACAGTATTTTTTTAAGAAGATATTAGTCCTTGTGTACATTACCGGCCGACCGCGCCACGGCGGCGGCCGGCCTTAGCGTGTATGGTATACTTATATTGTTAAAAGACATGAATATGAATAAAGGATAGAAAAAGTATTTCTCAATTCATAAAATAACGGGTGCATGCAAAATCATGGAAATAAATACTATGTGTTATTTATCTTTTTTATATTTCACTTGGCGGTCGGTACAGTTTTTCAATGGGGATGAGTATGATAGGTAGTTAGTTTAGGTGCAGAGGTAGTGGTAGTGGTATTGGTATGCGGGTAGATCGAGCAGCTTGATGTTGTGTTGCGAATTGCCGTTCTGGGGTGGTGGACGTGGCGAGGACTGTACCGTAGCGGCCGAGGCGCCGATACGTCGCGCGCACGGGCTGGCTGGGTTCGATGCACAACATTCACAAGTTGTACCTTTGCGGAAATGTACAACTATTTTTTAATATTTTTATATTTTGATTTAGAATTAAGTCTAGTTGTATTATTTCAATTACCTTTAACGTGTACTTTATTGTTACCCTATAATTAAATTATTACGTAAAATGTAATCTTCGGCGCTCGATTGAAAAACTGACCGATATGCTACAGTATTTTGTAGATAAAATCTATAATGTAAGTTTAAATAATAATACAATTTAGCGTAATGAGATTTTTTAATATAAAAATACTTTTTATTTTTTCTTTCTTTTGTAAGATATATTCGATGGAAGTGTTAAAGATAATATAAAATTTGCATAATATAGTAAATGCGGCACTCCATGCCCGCTAATATAATTAGTCAATAATAATTTTTCATATTGTTGTACGACTTTTTAAGTTTATATTAAAATGTTTTGTGCAATCTACAAAATGTGTACTTACTTATTTCCTCCATGCTCATAGATTATAAAACAATCATTACTATCAATATTATACCAGCCAGTCAATCTTTATTGTATAAACAGAAACCTATTCTATAAACAAATTAATGTTGGCGCAATTGATTGTTGTACTGACAATAAAATGTAGACATGAAATGACTGCTTGAAAAATATAACAAATGGAAATATTCTTTATTTATGTGGGCTTTCACAAACTCTTATAAACCGTCTTCATATTGTTTTATAGTACAGAAAATACTATAAGTATTAGACTTCAGAAAGAGAAAAAACAAAAAATTATATCAATAGTTCTATATACAAAAACAAGATTTGTTAGCTACACTATTTATAACTGAGAATGGCTTCACAGATTTCAATTATCTTTGATTTGTTGAATTTATCTCCGTCCCGAATAGCAGATTATGTAATTTAAAAAAAATACGAAAATTGGTTTTCTCAAACGTTTTTCGTTATCAACGCTATCTCTGAGGACAGAAACTACAAACCCCAGGAAACGAATGAAACTAGCCTATACTGTTATAAAATAATACATTCATATATTATTTACTGACTTGATTTGCTCAAGCAAATAGCTCTAGCTATAGCGACACCTTCCTCAGTGGCCGAAAGACAGCTTCTCTGATATAATGTATGTAAAGGATTACTGGATAGGATGAATATAGAAATAAAAGTGCAAGTAATAATAATTAAGTCACTTTAATTACCAAACCACAAAGATGACAAACGTAAACCTCATCTATGGACAATATGAAGGGCAGAAAGACGCCGTCAATCACAATAATACTTAACTAGTATTAAAAAAAAGGTTCTCTTACGTACGGAACATACAGCTAAATAATTTACAAGTGTTGGTTACGACCCAAAATCCTTGGTAAAATATTTAAAGTAGGTACATAAATAATATGTTCAATGATGCATGCAAGAATAAAATAAATTATTTAAAAATTAATTCCATAAATTGCTTTTGTACCTTTCTCAATTTAGTACATAATTATACAATACTAAATAATATTGGACCGTGTTCATAATTCACACAATACGACACTGTCCTCCGGCGCCTTAATGCATTTATTTGATTGACAATTGACTATATCATTGGCTAATAAATAGATCAGTAATAACTTCAAAATCATCTCACAGATATAGTAGACTATAGAAAGTCAAATTACGACTTGTATTTATTATATAATTAGAGATAATAATAACCTTTAGTACGTTTGTGTCAGGCATACTGAAAAGTCAGCTAGGATTAGGCATATTGTACAGAATATAAAGGTCTCCTTTCTTTAAGCCTTAGAATTCGCTTGAATCATAAATAATTATTATTAACAATAAACGTGGTACACATTTGGGACAGCGCTTGATAGCAGTGAAATTATGCCCAGCAATACAAGTAAGACAAGATGAAAATACTCAGCAAAGATAATTTTGTATTAGATCAAATTGAGGATTCGATTGGACTATATATATCCTTCACTACAATGATATTCTACTCCATTGCACTGAGATAAGTTCTAAAATCCTTTATTGTGTAAAAATTACATATACACGAGGAAAACATAATAAAAGCAGCGTCCTACAGATGATATTTAGGTTTATATTTAAAAACGCATGATAGCTTTAAAAAAAATATAATTCTTACAATTATAACACTTTCCCGTTTTGCATTGCTTACGAAATCGTAATAGAGTAAGCTAATTGACACCTATTTCGTCCATCAGGCCAGTCATTCACAAACCAAATTTCTTGTCTAATTGCGGAGTCGTGAGAGAGATCACTGCGTGAATTCATAGTCGGGTTTCTTTGCAGAATGTCATAGGTCTCGAGATTAAGTTATGTTTTAAACAACGTCAATATATTCACTATAACAACTATATGACAATTTGTCATCAGGAGCCGACTAATATGTGAGATGATCGAAGTTAAATGCAATATATTTACTAACAGTACCATAGATACTTTAACAAACGCATACATTGTATAATGAAGCAGTTTTCTTAGTGTTATGTGAAAGTTAGAATTTACCTATGTTACATATTTTAATAATATTTTTTTAAGTTTACAGGAACAATTTTTAAAACTTACTAGTGTACATTAAAATTCTTATCAATTAACAATGAAGCAAAGAAATATGTTTTGGCACTGACCATGTTTGATGATTTAAATATGGGCTGTAAGAGACATCTCTAGTCTCTGATTAATAAAATTAAAAAAACATACATAGTTAGAAGTCTTAACTATCCGTTTAAAGTAGGTTGTTACCAGTTTCTAGGCCACGTTCCTACCTACATTTAATTATCATTAACTGCTAATTTACCGTTAGGTAGGGTATTATGGTCACCATAGATGAGGAGATATGTCCTTAGTGGTTATTTTAGTTTATATAAAATATACAATTGCTAAGAATAATCAGTACATTTTAATAAAACACAAACGATATTTCCTTTTTTCTCACACCAACTTAATAACTCATCTAATTCCCAAAGTTACATTCAAATTGATACGCTAAATTATATACACAATATAGTTAAAACTAAAAAAATATTATTATTAAGATTTAAAAAATTACTAGCCCAAGATCACTTTGATCTATGAAAGTTCAATGTCCATTTTAGAAATAGTCATATCACGTTTTCTATTAGATAAAAATGATAATTATATAATTTTAACACTGGCTATGACTGATTTTTGACTATAATAATAAATTTTGGCCCGTGATTCCAATACTAAAAATAGAGTAAAAGATAATTTATCTTTACTTAATTAAACACCATAATTTATTTTGTAAATCATGATAAGTACCTTAAAAATACATCTATAGACATAAGTGTCCGCAGCGATTTTCATAAACCATTACAATAAAACAGACATTTGCAACAGTTTTTGTCGTCGGACAGAAGTAAAATAAATAACGCAAATATGTGAGCAGACCTAATGACAAGTACTAAAATGAAAAAAAGAATAACTCGCTACTTATTAAAAAACCAAAACAAGTCAAGGAATGACAAACCAAATGATAAAGTCAATATCATTTTCACTACATGAACTGCAACAGCGCATGTACGTATTGATAAACCTATGTACAACATAGAAAACGACTCAATTGTTAAGGTTGACACCCACTGTAACACTTAGAAATACAAGCAAACATGTCCCGTATAAATTTTATTTAATTTCTAATTATTACTGAGCAGGAATGATCAACTCGCAAGGTTATTATCAGTGTGCCATTTCAATGTGCCGTTGTAAACTCTTCTTGTTCATGTAAAAACGGTCGCACATGGCACAAGGGAAGAAAACCTTTTCGTTGTCAGCGTGTCTCGCCCTGGTGTGCGAAGATAAATCGAGAGCTCGCGCGAAGTACACTTTGCATATATTACAAATGAATTTTGTTGGGGTAGCGTGCATGGATCGGTGAGCGATCAAATCGCGTGGTGTTGCCACTCCGTCTCCACATTGTCCGCACGTAAACTCGCCAGGCTGAGCGATGGGTACGTTGCCGTCATCATCAGACTCTCCCGACTCTTCACCGTGATGCTTTACCCGATGAGACCTCAAAGCTGTAGCGTTGTCGTACTGTGCGCCACATAGATCGCACGAGAAGCTTTCCTCTTCGAGTTGTGCGACTACAGCTGAACTACTCTCTCCACTTTCGTAATGTTTCTTCATGTGAACAAGGAGGGTCGATTTCCTCGTAAAACTCTTATCGCATACCGGACAAAATACTGAGTTCGGTTGGTGCACTTCATCCATATGGCGTTGGTAAGCTGCGCGTTTGGTAAATTCTTTGTCACAAATAGAACAATATCTATCTTCAAGTGGACCAGATGGATCCATTTCAACAGAATCATCGGAGCGCATCTTTTTATTAGGATTAACTACTGTCACTTCAACCTCTGGTGGTAGTCTCCTTTTCACTACAGCAGCAGCGGGTGCCGAATGTTGAACTCGAGCCAATTGCACGGGATCAACGACTTCATGTTTGCTTACTTTGCTCGTAACTTTGTGTTGGGGCATCCAAAGTCCGCTGTTGTTGGCAGCAGCCTTACCATCAGGTGAACGCAAGTGCCAGCCGCGATGGCTTTTCAATGCTGCTATCGATGTGTAGCTCTTGTGGCAAATTTCACAGTCGAATGTTTGTGGTTGTGAAGAATGCTGATTTATGCATTGATGATTCTGCAACGCCAGCAACCCAACAAATTGCTTGCCACAAGTATCGCAAGGATAACGAGCTTGATAATCCACGCTCGGATCTATCGATTCTTGTTCATTATCATAGTCTATTTCCAAATCTGGAGTTATCTCTTGTGACTTGCTAGAGCCTTGATTGTCATTATAGCCCAGTAACTCTCGAGCATGCGCAGCCTTAAGGTGCTCGTAGAGCTCTAATGTAGAGTTGAGGGGTTTTCCACATATTTTACACATTTGCACAGAAGATTTGTGAACATTCTTCCTATGTCGATAGTATGACTTCTTGTCTGAGAAAGATATTTTGCAGATAGTACAACTCGACCTACTACTACCTTCCCCTGAAGCGGGTTGGGTTTGAGTTTCAGCGCTGCCTCCTGCGCTGGCATTAATTATTCCATGCTTAGCGCGCTTATGTTTCCACAAACTAGTTCTAAGTGGGAATTTTTTTAAACATATTTCGCATGAGAACGGCATGGGGTCCTGCGGCGTTTGTTGTACATTATTAGTAAAATTTGTGAAATTGAAACTGTTAAATTGTGGTGTTGACAGTATAGCGCCATTTTCATCAACATTATATTCATCATCTTCAGTAGAAGCCTGCATAGTGTTCTCTTCACTATCATTCCTATCGTTGAGAATATCAGCATGCAACACTTTCTTATGTTTCCATATGTTCTTCTTATGCATAAAACCTTTACCACACAAGTCACAGGAATATGGGGCATTAGGAACATTATAATTTGGATTAAATGAGACAATCCCAGGTTGAACCATGGGAAATTGCTTGATCGGTTTACCGATAATTTGCGGAGAGAATCCTTTTTCACCCGGTTTTCTATTAGTGGTGGGAACTTTAGCGTGTATACGCATATGATTGGAATAAGCTTGCCGACTTTTAAATGATCGGATACATATATCGCAAAAGAATTCTGTTTCTGCTGACGCGTGCGCCCCAGCGCCGGGATGATTCTGTTGCACGTGCTCGCTTAGTTTCTGAGGTGTGCTATACGAATTAGTGCAAATGCTGCAAGGATAGAATTTTACACGCAAATGAGTATTCTTATGTTCCGCAAGCTCCGATGGGCGCAAGAATTTTTTCTCACACTGATCACAATGATGTGCCACTTGATTATGTTCGGCCACCTGATGATCCGTCCATGCGTCGACGGTCTCAAATATAGCATTACATTCGGTACACGAATAGTGATACTCTTCAGCTTCTTCTTTGACGAGCGACATATCGGGTTCTGTTGGTTGCATTCCCAATGTTCTGTCAGAGTGCTCCAAATAGATGTGCTTGTTAAGATCAGCAGTTTGCTCAAATTTAGAGTCGCAATGTTGACAATAATGTGGTTTTTCTTCACAATGTATAATCTTCAAATGTTTTACCAAATTTGGGTAGCTGCTATTCTTCTTTCCACATATTGGACAATCTGTAGGACGACCATCGACACATTTACTTTGATTATCGGACTGGTCGAAACTGCCGGCGTGAACTGCTAGAGCGTGATCATTGAAATCTTGCATGTTACCGAACTTTTCTGAACATAAATCGCAAGCGACGTAAACTGTGCATTCACCGTTTCGAATATGTTTCTTTAACAAACTTTTATCTTTATATCTAGCACGGCAATGCACACATGCGAGTGGTATTCTTGATTGTCCGTCTTCGTGGACATCTAAAACGTGCTTCATTATAAATTGTTTTAGTTGAAATTTCGCCGGACACAATTTGCAAGCATATGACCTGGCATTAAATATATCTTTGTATTGAACTTTAGGGTCTTTTGGCTCGTCTTCGAGTACTAAGTCATCAGTAATCCCATTCTCGTTAAAAATTATTTTCCACAAGTCTGTGCAAGAGTTTGACCTCATATGGCTGAGTAAAGCACCAATATGCCCGAACGTGATTACGCAATTATAGCATGTATGCTTCGGAACCTTGTGTCCATTTTTCTGTAAATGTTGTATCACGGCTTTTCTCCGAGGATGCTCCTTGTCACAGCAAAGACAGCGTTTTGTATTTATTTGTTCAATAATATCACGATACTTGTGGATAAAGTCTCTTTGAGTTTTTGTGACATATAATTTGTCTGGGTCAAGAACTTTTCCTACGTCAGCGTCTACAGTATCAGTAGGATCTACTGTTTCATCGAGTTCCTCTTCTTCTTCGTCATTTATTTCACTGTTAAAGGAGTTAGCCTGCATGTCTTCATTTATTTCAACAACTGGAGCAAGACCTAGCGGAGGAAGGTCATCATCATCATCTTCATCGTTTTCCTCGTTATTCATCTGTTGTTCCTCATGTTCTCCATCATCATTACCTTCTTCACCATCCTTATCCTCATCGCAAATTTTCAGTTCACCATTATTATCGTCGTCAATATTTTCTTGACTTTCAGCCGTGTCCTCGTTGTGGTCTCCTTCATTATCACTATGGTTTTCCACCATATTGTCATCATCATCTTGCTGAGCATTGTCTTCAGCATCATTATGATCCTCATTTTCACCATCCTCATGGCCTTGTTGCCGGGCAATTTCAATTTCATTATCAGATTCCATATCAACGGTATCGTAGTGATGGCCCTGATTATTTTGCATTTCACAATCCATTTCATCATCGCCTTGTGGTTCGTATCCATCTGGTTCGGAAAGAATAGCTTCTACTTGGAAGGATGCAATTTCTGGTTCCGAAATTAATGTTTCAGGACTCTCTGGGCCAGAATTAACTATTTCAGGTTCCGAAACCAAGATCTCTGGTTTCGATGTAAGAAGGGTTTTCAAAATTTGTGGCTCTTTTTTCTTGATTTGAAGGTCTTTAAGCGCTTTTATACGCAAAGGATAAGGTAAATTATTTTGTGGGGGTTTCGATGATTTAATAGGAATTGGTTTCGGTGGAGGGACAACTTTTTGCTGCACTATTTTTGTTGGAATGATTTTGGGCATGTACTGTATTTTGTGGCTTATAGGATTAGGCATTAATCTGGCTTTGGGGTTAAAGGGGTTTGGTCTCAGTTTCGGTTGCATATGAGTATGTGACTTTTTAGTTGTTATTTTGTTTGTGTACCTGTCGAAGCTGTGAGCGGTGAGCTCGTGTCGTCTAGCGTTGTGGGAATATCTGTAAGTGCGGCCGCAAACGAGACAATCTTTGGACGCCAGCTGTTGAATACCTTGCCGGGCATGAAGAGTCTCACCCGATGGACGCATTACTGTGATAGATACTTCTGGCATATTGGGAACTTTCACGTATGTTTGCATTGGCTCATTCATTTCTTCGTCGTCTTCTTCTTCTTTTTCACTTTCCACTCCCTGTAATATAAGAAAATAATATATAAGTTCCGCGAAGAGTTATCACAATGATATAAAAAAAGGTTGACAGTATGAGAAAGAAACAATATTTTATTTAACTTTAAACATTAACCTCAACATCACAAAATACAAGCATGTTTTAAGGACTATCGATACTCGCCATTCATTACTATTATAATATGACAAATCGAATTTAGAATTGAATAAAATATTAAAAAAAAAATTGATTAATATTGACGAAATTAACTTAAGAGAAATGCATACAAAATTTATCTCTTAATTTAGGTATTATTTAGAGGGTTGTAACATTTTCCCGGGATAAAAAGTAGCCTATATGTTAAGCCAATATATGCTATATCTATGTGTCAAGTTTCATCCAAATCAGTTCGGTAGTTTTTGCGTGAAAGAGGAACAAACATCCATACATATCAGGAAGTAAGCGTCCCTGAAGGATCTTATGTATCACGGCATTTTAACATAGACGATGTTCCTTCTCAATAAACTGGCTTTCCAATAGTAAAACACTTTTGAGTTTGTTAATTACAAACTAAAATACAAACATACAAAAATACAAATCTTTTCACATAATTATATAAGTGTAGACAAACTGTTAATGAAATGAAATATTTGTTCAAATAGGCCTTCACAGGCACTTATGAATGGTCAGACTTTAACATCTGTTATCTCAGAACACCACACATATATAAACCAACAAACTATTAGTATTATATTCTAATATTATATATTAGCTGTCCCTCCCCCGCGGTTTCGCCCGCGTTCCCTAAGCATGTAACATTTTTCTGTGATAAAAAGTATCCTATGTTACTTCTAATATCTCCAAGAATATGTGTACAAAATTTCATGATGATCGGTGAAGTAGTTATCGCGTGAAAGCGTAACATACAAAACTTACATTCACATTTATAATATTTGTTATTATATAGAGGAATTATTATTGGGAACTACTGACTATCAGAATACGATATATAAAGTCCTCTAAAGCATGCCATTTATTAATAAAGAACACATAAGGAAATATAAACGACGACAGCTGCCAGACTCAGACAGACAATCTTTGAACAAGAACTAGTTTAATAATAACAAAAAGCTTTAGCAATTATATTTTATATACTATTGATTACATAATTATTGCTTGAGTCCCAATGGTGTATATAAACATAATATATCATAAATTCTATTTGGTATATTAAAATAAGATAAGGTAGGCTATCCAGAATAGTACTATGTACTTGCTGAAATATACATAAAGCCTGTCATACACTATTATAACATATGTATATTATGCATTTGAAAGTAGCATAAAATATTTTGTTGTCCTATATCTTACATTACAATAAATTGAAACCATAGACTAAATAAAATAAAAAATAAGTGGTCAGGGTCCACATGATATGTTTGTTATATATTAAATCAAACAATGAATTTCATGTACATTAAAATGGACATTGTAAGAGATTAGGAAGCACATACGGTGCAAATATTGACAGCATGCTCCCTACAAATAAATTGACCACATTTAACACAAAACTGTTTTGTCCGTCTATCTCGCTTTGTTGTGTTAGTACAAATCTTACATCTCCTCCTATTTTTATAATAGGAGCTAGGCTGATCGATATGGGACAAGAAAGCAAACTTTTTTCTCTCATGAATATCGTTTATGGGTAGTACAGGAGACAGTAACGTGTCATATTGCAAGAGACTCAAGCCCAATTCCTTAATAAACAAACGACGCTGAACAACATTAGTAGAATTATGGGAGCTCCACAAAACTTGAGCATTTACAGAGGCAATATTAAGCAGTGTGAAAAACAATGACAGGGTCCAATCATTCGTGTGCTGCATAGTAGTATAGTAATGCATAAGTACATCAGTGACTTCTACCACAGACTGATTTTTCTTAAATACAGATACTACAGTAGTACGATTTATATGACCTTTCTTATAGTACTTTGGCTCATTAGTAACTACATTTATAGATTTTGAATGTGCAGTAACATAAGATGTCAGGGAAACATCAGTATCTAGAAACCCAGACATGAACATTCGACATTTTCTGTACTGAGAGAGAAACAGTGGTGGTATATTCTCATTGTTTGGTTTCAAAGCTGCAATAGTATAAAGCTGGTATTCTCTTTTAAGGGTATCCATCAGCGAGCATGATGTAAACCAACTATCCATAATTATAGTTCTCCCAGATCCAGCCAGATGTTGAGTAATTTTTTTAACAATCTCATCAGCTCCGAAATAAGGGTCAGTTATCACATCAACATTGCTGACATAGAAGTTCGAGGAGTCGACCAATAATACGATTTTTATACCGCGTTTTAACGGTTTCTTATCAATATCGTATCGGAATGGACAAGGTCCATATACTGGCACAATAATCTCATCAATCACAACGTGATCCTCAACCTCCAGTGATGTCCTACAATTCATGGCAAAGATTTCAAACACTTTCCGCATGCGTCTCATTATATCAAACTGTATGATGCTATCATCGTCATCTTTATCAAAACTAATGTATTGAAGTAGAAATCTGAAGCGGTCATACTTCATGGCGTTTCTTACACATGGTGTGCCACAATTAATGTTCCAGAGGTCACTGGATTTCTGATGAGTTGGCCTCATTATGCCGTGCAAGTAAAGAATGCCGATAAGAGTTTTTATTTCACTGACAGAAGTAGAGTCAGAGTAACCTCTTCCACTCTTAATTATATTCTGATTTGTCGAAGCCACAATGAGTTCTAGTAGATCGTCAGTAAACAAAAGTTGCCAAGCATTTTTAGGTCGAGGGCAAACTCTCTGTACATCAGCCTTGCGTTTTCTCAGTCTTAATACTTCTTTGACCTTGGCATTATTGAGAGTTACTGAAACTTTAGGATGCTTTGATATAATTTTCTTGTTTTGACATTTATATCCATTTTTACAGTCAATGAAATCTTCATCAACATCGGGCTGGAGATCAGCCTCAATCTCTGAATCATGATCGGAATGGTGCAGTACATCACACTCTTCATTCAACTGTAGTGAGTCAATGACTTCATCGTCTTGAACCATGTCCAAGATTGCATGGACCCGATGCCAATCCATTCTTGGATCTACATAATTCTGTGGATGAAATTGATTCAATTGAACTATTCTCACACAATCTTTTTCACAATACAACATCTCTCTCTGACCCTTGCTTACCACTTAGTTTATGTACTGAATAATTTCTATATCTAAGTAAATAATATTATTTTCATACATTGGATGTGTCATACTAAATATATCAACAAGGTATATCTGCTCTATACAATGTGCTTGTTTTAGTAAATGATAAGGCACATTGAAAGTGTAATCTTTACCTTATCACTCCTCGGCGTGAGCCCCAGTGAAGCCAAGATTGGAGGCCCTTCTGGCTGTACTTTGCTTGAAGAGCCCGCATTCTGTAACATTTATCAATGACAATTACATACAAATTCATTTCTTAAAAATAATAATAAATTTACCTTGGTAATATAGGGATGGTGTATATTAGGAAACAAGCATCAACTGAACAGTCATTTCATTATAACTATTACACATATTGAACAATTTTATAACAAGGCATCATATATTCATTCAGGGAAAAAACTTCATTTTAACTCCTGATAATGGAGCAGCAATAGTAGCTAACATATTATTATCATTTCAAAGTTCCTTTTATAATGAATCAACAGATATTCAGTCACATGTCCTTGACACAAAAAGCAAGTTATAGGTAGTCTTGGTGCACATTAGTATTGGCTAATGGTACTATAAACCATAGCTTACTACACATGAGGATAACAATCATGTCATAAATATCTTGATTCCTACATACCTCACAGGAATATGATCCATCAATAACCACTCCATCATCATAGGCCTCATCAGATAATGGTTCACTTTTGATATTCACCTGAAAATACATGAAGTAATATGTATGAAAACAACAGAACCATAAAAACAAATGACAATTCCAAGCTCAAATGGCCAGAAAAATCAAGCCCACCTCCTCTTCTAGTTGGCTGCCATCTTTTTTAATCAAAGACTGTAGTTTGTCCTGAGTCCTTTCACATACAATCTTGAACACATGCCAGTTGTTGACATTGTCCACGCATTTCTTGCAGACATTTGTCGGCAGTTCGTCATTTTCATTTATCTGAAAAAATAATCATACGCAATCATTATATGGAGAGCGATAGGCGCGCTCCACAACGCAGTCGTTTCATCAGAACGAACGAGGCGAAACCGCGCCTCGTGTATAGATAGGTACGCGAGGAGAAACTAAGTAGGTAGGCGTAGGTATAGCCGAGCGGCGGCGAGCGGCTGCTCCTCGACCGAATAAGTAGAAGCGAGTCGAGTGGCTGGCAGCCGGTGAGCCCCTCGAGGGTTAGCGCTCGATATACGCACACAGCGATACCGCACTCACGCAGACACCGACCGACGCTCGACCCGTTCGAGCCGAGAGACGAGCTGCAGGCTGGTCTCGTCCGATAAATCAATACACCCTATGACCAACGCGGGGCAAACCTAGCGATACGCAACCCCCTCCCGACATGACCCCCGAGAAAAATACCAAACCCGACCCTCATGATGCCCCGTCATTCCCTGCCGGCTGAACGGAATGCGACGCGACGCGACCACGAGCCGAGCGATAGCCGTGGAACATTACAAAATGGTGGACGATCTTACGACATCTCCACCTAAACGCAGCGCTGCCCGTCATTGCTCGAACCGAGGCGGATGACGAGTTCTCACGTATGCCGAGGGTCTACTTTCACTAAAAACATCACTGTATCTCTTATTTTATGTATTACGTACCTCAACGGACACACAATCCTTGATTTTAGAAGCGAGGACGGGAGGATCCGAGTCATCCGAACTGGTGGTAGGAAAAATCGGCAGTAATTCACTTCGAGATGACAAGCACAGTCTACAAACACGATCGTAGTTCACATTCATTGTAAATAAACAATTTTTTCAAAGCAATCACACTATCCACAAAGTTTAAAAAAGGGACGCCATGTCACCACGAGCACTTCAACACAAAGCACTGCACGCACATCGTTCGTTCTTGCTTGAGTACGAAAGCGGCTGATGATGAGGATGAGAAGTCGATAGGTTCGGTCGGGACGGCTGGGTCGAGTCGGCGACCACCTGTCGTTCTGCGCATGTGCGCGTAAAATGGCTACAGGGTGACCAACATAATAACAGAAAATTACGTATATTTCAGATATAACCAACCTTTATAGTTATTCTCAATTTAGAAAATTTAAATAACAAGTAGCTCTTGGTAAGCATTGATGATATTATCGTTAGTATAGCAAATTAACAAATACGTAATGAATTAAGCTCAGTTTGAGATTGACAAAATATCGAGAAATGATGAACAATTTATTCGAAAGTTATGATAATTTGCAATAATGTCTTGGAAGTCTTTTAGGAAAAAACTGATCCAGTCATCGATCGGGTAGTAAATTTTTGATAATAATTTAAATAACAATCTGTATATAATAGAAACGAAAACAAAATTCAAATCCCATTTATACATTGTAGGTCTTAGAACGGCACTTATGTCGGTCAAAGCTATTGACTCTGCCACCATATTATTTATTTCTACTAATAAATAAAAAAATAATAAGACATATTCTTAATTGTATATTGTAATTGCTATTAAAAAAATATATTAATCACCATTTATGCGTGAAATCATTATGTTTTCGAAGTGAAACTTCTTTAGGCCCGCCATGAGAGGATGAAAATATTGGCGTTACGATTTTTGAAACCAACGTGACGTTTTGGGCGTGACGGAAATGGTTGGTCAAGTTAGAGTTTAGTGATTCTGCCAGAATGTATACGGCATACCTTTTTATATTTTAATTAAAATTATAAATACAATCGCTGCAATTTATTTATAAAACCATTTGTCTTTACTATTCAGTCACGAAATAAATTTTGTAGTGTCCAAACTCTTTGCACCAATAGCTGTGGCAATGAATAACCATTTTTGACGTTTTGAGGTTATATGATAATATTATCATTAATCACTCGCGCACAGTTGCGACAGGTGCGATGCTATGCCGTTAGGCATTTTCCGATTATCCTTCAAAATCCGCGCTCATATCTTGTAGCTTAGTTTTTTCAGCATCACAACTAATTTTGCTTTAGTGCTCTATTGCCATTAACGTGGGGCAACATTTTTTTAGTGTCTCCTAATTGTATAAAACATAATTTCAATAATTTGACAGGCCAGTTGGCTTGGTCGTTAGCGACTCTGACTGCCAAACCGAAGGTCGCGGGTTCGATTGGATCCACCTAGGACAAACATTTGTGTGCATGAACATGTCTGTTTGTTCTGTGTCTGGGTGTAAATATCTTTATAAGTATGTATGTATTTAGAAAAAAAAAGTAGTATATCAGTTATCTGGTTTCCATAGTACAAGCTCTGCTTGGGACCAGATTGCCGTGTGTAAAAGAATGTCCCAGGATATTTATTATATGTTTCATAGTCAAATAAATCAATTGTGGTTTATTATTCAATGTCATTTTTGCAAAGGCTTCCACCGAAACAGAAATAGAGATAATGAACAACCATACCGTAAATAGATGTTCAATTGTTGTTTTATCAAACACGGCTGGTTGACATTTTATATTTCATGGTGTACAACGCCATCTATTGAGCTACAAACAAGTCAAATACCTTCAGGAAATAGGCTAATTTAAATTTCTATTAACATACACTTATATAAACTAACTATGCCATAATACTATATAAATACTATAGTATAACTAACAATACATTTCCATCTAATATGTGCCTGCATCAATTAGTTTTGTCCATTTATTACTTACGCAATTATATTTTTTTTCCATAATTATTGTGTATGTCTTTAATTGTTTTAACATACATGTACTTCGGTACAAACATATTTCTGAAATAGCTACGCAAAGAAGCCCATTATAAAATGTTTATGATCTCTGAACTTTCAGATCTGGGCTCAGTCTATCTCTTTCTAAACCGGTGCGGTGATGGCGCTGAATTTAATCTTCGGCTAACTTCGCGCCAGATCCGTTATGGAGGGAAAATTCAAAACTATTTATGCTAAATAGTGCTTTAGTAGCTTTAATAGTTATCAACGATAATGAGGTTTATTCCACGTAGGTACTATTCAAATCTTCCTAAGTACCTCCTACGTACGTAAATATCATTGAGGTTCGTATATTTAACATGCATAAAATAGATCCTGCAATTGCAAAGATTCTTTTAGGTTCTTCTTAGTAGAAGGATGACTTATAAACACGATTACCTCAATAGGTTAAATGTTCTAGCTCTCTACCCTCTTAGGGTCTACACTAGTTCTATGCCTTTGACTTTGAGAATAATTTAATGGCAAATCTATAAATTGGCGCTGATAGGCAGAGGGCGGCAAATTTGAACCTGTACAAAGTGTAACAGTAAAAATTCCTTCAAAAAAAGTCAATAAGTATTCATAATTTGGTTCCGATTTACTTCTTTTCTGTCACTCTCGATAGTTTTAGTAATAGTTTATTTCAATTTCATATTAAATACGTTTTTTGTAGTAATTAGTCGCCTTTTGTATTTGATGTATTTTTGCACTCATTTCATTTTCTAGTAAAAAAAAAATATTTGCCTTTTTCTTTTTTGTGTTTTCTAAAACCATTAAGTGTGTACATGTAAAGTCTGTGATAATAATAGATTAAACATAAGTTACTCCTATTGTATGTTCTCTGTTTTGTTTAACAATAAAAAAATAAAGGTTTTATTTTAGGGTAAATTGGGTGGTTAAAAAAAACACATTTTTATTATGTTCATTTGCATTTAATTATTTCGCACAAGCAACACTCAACGCCACACAACATTGAAACAAAATTCAACGACAATATAATTACAATAGATATTTTTATACAAATTGTTAATGTTTTATTGATTCTTATAGTAGGTAGTTCAATTTATATTATTTAGATGAAAAAAAGTAAGCTATTTTAGTACAGACACTGAAAATAATAATTACCTACTAAAGAACAGCGTACCTACGTACAGCAAGTTAGCTCTCCTATTGCACATTAAGTTTAGTCAAATGATTAATGCCAAAAAAGAAAACCATATTACGAAGTTATTGGTTTGGTTTCTACGATAATAGAACTATAGTTAGGTAATACTTTACATATAGCTTAGATAACTGTGTCAGTTAATGTCTGGTCATAATTAACAATTTTGACAGAAAACCATGATTTGTATATTTGTTAAGAAAAAAATATTTGCTGATGATTGCAATGTTAAATTGATTACCCATAATCGAAATATATATACTTCATACATAAAGGCTATACAATTACAAGGATTTACAACATATTTTGATTTTTATTTTCTTAATATTAGGGTTCTTCAGACGTGCTGCCAGCATTCGCGTCAGGAACGTGTTGATATCATAAATATGGTAGGTCTAGGTAGGTACAACATATAATGGAATAGTATATAAGTGCCTTGACCTAGATCCTACTAAACAAGGGTTTCTACAGACCAATTTAGAAATATGTCATTATATATTGACGACATATTATAATAGTTTTAAGTACTACGTAGGTTCATACATAGCTTATTAGGTAGGTACTGATGCTGTTGGAATGTTTAGAAGAAAATATATAGGTACATAATTTAGATAAGTACCTACCTATTAATTAGATATAACATTACATCTATATGGTAATGTAAGATATATACCTACCTAACAATTTATATCTATAGTAACCTAACTATACTTATACAATATGATTACAATGATAATACATAACTTCATGTAAAAATATCACAGGGAATAGATATTATTATTTTAAATAATATAAAATTAAATAGAAATTTGTTCAATGGTTGTTTATACACAAGTTCAGAAAGTAGATGTAGTAAATATGTTATCAAAGGTGTGGTCGCAGTAGGTTTATAGGGTTCCGTTCTCAAAGGGTGCTGTCCGTCTGTCTGCCAGCGGAGTGTATCTCATGAACCGAAATAGGTCAATAGTGCATACTATCATATAATATGGCCGCTATAACAATAAATAATGAAAATAAAATAAACTTGGTAATTATAGCGGGTTCTCATACAAAAACTGTGTTTTTTAGGCTTATTGTTAAATATATTACAATAGTACAAAACTCTTCGTGTGCGACTCCGAGTCGCACGTGGCCGTTTTTTTAATATTCTATAAATTAATATTCCTTTGATCCAGTAGGAATAAAACAAAAGAATATATATTTGTTTGACATAGATGAGCAGGCCATACAAGTAATCTCTTTCACACTGTTGCAAATTTGCTTTTAGCGAAAAAACAGCTTCTGCATACATAAATAGACTATCTAAGTGGTGTGTTGTTCCTTAGACTATTGGCCTATGGAATCCTAATAAAAGATAGAGGATGTCGCCAGGATTTTAGCCACAGGCGCTTTAAGACTCAATGGCATACCATACGTTGGATGGTTTTCCCACTGGTGGGAAATGTTGGTTTTCCCACCAAACGATTTTTGTCAGCAACTCTGCGAGGCATTCTGAGGCTAGACATAATATAATGTCGTCGCCTAGGACATATACGAAGGTAGGGATCTGGCGCGCTTTTTATCATTGCATATGCAGTATCGAGATAGGGTATATACCCACTTCCTGTAATTTAGGCGCAGGTTTACTTTTGTGCATCTCAGCCCGACCACTTCACGTAAAAATGTTAACAAAATTAAGCGTCACAGATGTAGGTAATTAATTCACTTCACTAGATATAATATGATCACTGCAATAAAAGTCACTTTCAGATTGGTCCACATTCAAAAGAAGCCGCGTAATTCGAAATTCAATTTATGAGCATGGCGGACAGGAAGACCGATGTTCCTGGGATGGCTGCGCGCGCACCGCCAGCCTGGAGGGGTCGACGGGGTTCGCTTTTGCGACTAGAGAACGCGCCACGTGAGCAAAGGCTGACTCGACGTTCAGTCCGGTTTTCGCTGATGTCTCCATAAAGGCGACTTGGTATTCTCTCGCTAAGCGCTGCCCCTCCTCCCGCCTCACCGCCCGCTCTAGGCCGCTGTCGGATTTGTTACCTGCAAGCGGAAATTACTTGGTTATACAACGTTCTACGATTTGAGACTATTGGTCTCTGAATGGGTAGGTAGGTAACAAGAACACAAAAGAGTTTTATTTTCGTCAGTACCTAGGATTATTGAATTCGTTTTATTTTATGACCTTTGTTAGAATTCTTGTATTTTTGACTGGAAATTAAAGATTTGTATTTACCAGTCATTAAATATAGAATGGCTTTTCACTAGTAGGAAGATAAGGTAGGCTACAATGACGTTTCATATAAGTATTCTTAGGGAACTTAGGTAGGTATAATAAAATAATAACTAATGTAGTAAATAATGCTCGTTCGCTTAAATTCTCATTTGTTAAAGTATGCAGTAAAACTTAACTCGTCGAGCAAGCAGTGCTGCCTAACAATATTACTTCTAATACGTCACTTTACTTTTGAATAAGTATACCTAGTAATTAGCAACCAAATCCTTTTGTAGGGCATACTATGATAATAATATTTTATTTATCTAAAAACCATAGATTAAAACGATATATATATCATAGATTAAAAGGTTTACCTAATAACATAATCACTACGTCGTCCTGTGCGTACTCTCGAATCTCCCCAAGCCACGCGCGTATGTTGTCAAAGCTCGTCTTATTTGTGACGTCATACAAGAGAAGCAATGCTGGTGACATAAAAAAAGGTTAATTACTTCACAGCTGGCTGCTAGCTTTTATGGCAAGCAATTTTTTTAAGACTTAGAATTCCAGAAACACGACTGAAAATGTTATTAATAAGTAGGTACCTATTTAAACTCGTTGCTATATTTTTGCACATGTTCAATAAATAAATATTAATTGAATAACTATATAATTTTAATAATTAATTAATGCAATTTTATTTTTTTAAACGATTCAACATATTTAGAGCAGAATAAGTATTAGAAGAATAAGAATAAAAAAAAATTATCATACATACTTTTAATAATATATTTTCAAGTCTTATAAAAGCTATATGCAGTCGGTGTACAAAAGCCTTCGTCAGTTTTCAAATCCTTTCATTTATCAAATTTTGTACCTTTCGAAACTAAAACACCCAGAAGACAACTGCATATAAAATTATACTTACTTGTTATGATAATAAGGGTCAATATATACGACATACACCTTTGACCTATAATCTAGTTCCATATCAACATCAAACCTTTTTAATTGCCTAGTCATTACGAAATTGGAATCAAATATGTTCTAATAATTGTCATTGTGTGTGCCAGTGTCATATATTTTCACTTGCATTTCTTGCGAACAATAATAACTCAGCGTCGTATTTAATTTTATAATGACGGAGACTTGAAGAATCCATAAAAGAGGTGCAACTATGCAGATCATGAAGCTGGCTTTAATAATCAAAGTATCTTCAAATCATAATACTTACTACTAGAGACACTGTAAGGTTCTGGATCAGAAGACATGCGGAATAGAGTAATCTTACTGATCACCGCCATACCAGTTTTGGATGCTGCCGACTCAAACCCATAGACAAAAAACATATGATTCGAAAATATGAAGAGATTGGTTTTACAACAAAAAGTTATTTCGACGAAATATTTGACGTTTAGCCGCGAATAGAGTAGTAAGAAATGCGTTGCACTAATGTATGAGGCTTCATCACCGACGTCCTACCAAAAGAGTGGCTTTAACTAGTACTAATAAAGCAGAACGTTATAAATTTTGCCCGAACGCATTTGTAATTCGATTGTAGTCTAATTAATAGTTAATCTCCCAGATTTGTGGAGAATAAACGGAACCAGATATTTAAAAGACCACGTTGAGGTAATTTTTAGTTCTGGACGCATATCTGCAAATATTTAGGGTTGGATCTCGGCTGATGGAGTAGGCGAGCTTGTTGACCTTCCGCCAGACAAACGCAGCTTATTACGTAACGGTTCTAGAGGACAGTAATTATGATACCCAGCGTTCGTATGTTATTTTCGCTGATGAATTAACCGAGTACAATTATGTGCACGACAATAAACGCATTTGTCAGATGTAAACCTCATCGAAAATCTATGGGGTTTGATGGTGCAGCGGTAGTAAGAACTAAGGCAGCTTCTGTAGAGCATTGCCGAAGAAGAAGTGTTTTGGAGAGTTTCAAAGGAACAGAAAGCGACTACAATCTGTGATTGATGCGAATTGCGGATATACTCGATTAGAATTACGTTTTGTTTAATTATATAATTTTACTATAATTGCTACTACTTATTCATTTTATATAAAAAAAAAAAAACAATCTACTAACTAAACGACTAGGCTATTGTAAACATCAATGCGATATTTGGTTTTGTTTGAAATTGAATATTGGCATGTCTGATAATTTCCCTGGTGCAAGCAAATGTCGACTTTAAGGTGACGAATCTTTTCTTACCCCGACTGTACAGTACTTATGGTTGGATATTTTTTTTATTGAATAACAATTTTACGTTTAACTGTAATTGTTTTAATGCATGTAAAATATTATTTAAATCATAATTATTTACGTATATTATTATAATGTACCTAGTACAATTCATGCAATTTAAAAAAAAAAATGCTTTAAAATAAGCCGACCGCATTTTATTAAGACATTTTGTATCTGTGTCAACTATGTCAACTATCACAAATATTATAGAAGACCACTGACAATATTCTCAGTCTAGTAAAACTTACGTAATAATTCAGTCTAGTGTTTATACAATTACTCTCAATGACTAGATCAGGATAGCATCAAGCCAAACAGCAACCATGTGACTGACTGGTTAAATTTGGCCAAATCGAGTTCACATGCATGTGTGTGTGATCCGGTTTGACGTTTGGGCTGTGCGTACGCGCCACAAACAGGTCGAGGCCTGGCCTTGACTGACTCAATTCACAATGAATCGTCTATCGCGACTACCGTGTATGTTCCATTGATCATATTATCACTATTTTACTTCACAGTAACTATTTACATAATTGTCATTTCTATTACCAATTTAAATCGATAAGGTGAACTTTGTCTGAATCCACAGACTGAAGTCCGTGGTTAAATGTCACTGAGTTTTCCAGTGCTATTTGTAGATGGCGCTAGCAGTATAGACCAAACATATTTATTTTTAATTAAAATTACAAACCATTTGTGAATAAATGTTTCAAATGATTGTTTGATTATAAATTACCATGTGCATCCCTGTAATACGCGTGTGTGACGCTACGGAAACGCTCCTGTCCCGCCGTGTCCCAAATCTGAAGCTTCACCTTGATGCCGTCGACAGTAACTACTTTATTCTGCGGACAGATGGCGCTAGTTGTACATTATAGAAGCCAACAATATAAACGTTATATTTTGTATTTGAAGTAATATATGCCATAACATTGTGATATTTTTAATATATAGAGTATTTATATAGGTAAATACATTAACAAATTAAAAAAGCAAGCCAAAACAATAAAAATAAATATCTAGGTAAGTATGTCCTTAATACTAGTAGGTAAACGCTTTGAATAGATATATTGATCATCAGACTAAGCATCAATAATTTCTCCATAGGGATATAGGTTCAACCTTTGGTACAACTTTCAACGAACAACTAAACCTTTCTATTTGTATTATGTAGTCAGTATATGAATTAGATAAGTAAGATTTTTTGCCTGAGCCATCAACGGCAGATGCAATAAATCAAATTGAAAAAACTAAGCAAACAACAAAATCGAGGGCTTTTGCAACAATAAATCACTCAACCAAGCAACCGATTCAATCACAGCTGTCACGGGTAAGGGGCGGACACGAAAAAAGCGCGCCAAACTTCGAACACCAATCGCGTGCGACCGAACAGACCGCATGCAGCACGTGACTGGCCCATTTGAACTAACCCTTGACGCCTGACGGTCATTAATTATTACTTTTTTTCTGCACGAAAGGCACAAATTAAAATAATATTGGCATAATATAATTCCAGTTTGGTGGCAACGCTCGCACGTTCGGTTTCGTACCTACATTTAAAAAAGTGTGATTAAAACTGTAATTGATTCGTTAATACAAAGTTTTATTTCATAAAAAAGAATACTTATTGGACCTGTCAAAAGACTTGACGATACCGTTTTGAAATGAAAATGAGGTCGGGGGGGATAATGGATTGGATTTGTCGGTAGGCAGCACTTTGTCTTTGTACCCGGAAGTCGATGCCGACGGTTGATATGTAGTTTCCTGCGAGGAACATCCCGTCCCGGAAACGCACTAGCATGCACGTCTTGCCAACCCCACTGTCGCCGAGCAGCATCACCTGGGAAATTAAATACAAGTAAATCTCCATGAAGGTATTTGCTACTAACTGACTGCATATTAAGACATAATTTATGTTCTAGTAGGAGGTATTTGGAGATCAAATTGCAGTGAACTGTTAGATGAAATCTTTGGGCTGAATAATGTACTAAATCAGTTTTTTAGCATCGGATTAGCCGGTAAAGTCTGATTTTGGTATTTGATTATATTCTTGCTACTGAAAACAATCGAGTATGTCCACATACCTTTCCAAAGACGTCATATTTATCCTCTTGCTTAACTTGTGGCTCCCAAGGTTCCGTGGGTGATGGAGGCTCACTATGCGGCATAACACCTTCCTGGTCATTCTTCTCTTCCTCATCCCTTGCTTCTGGAAGGTTCCTGGCCCACGTCGGTCGGACCCGGCCGACCACCACTCGCTTCTCCATCTGCCTGTTCTCTCCAGAGCTTGGATTCCACATTTTTGTTTATGTTTTTTTAATCTTCGTGCATAATATCTAGTGCCGTGAAGTTTCTTTACACTTTTTAATTGTGTTATTAAAATAGTCTTATGATTATCAGCAACCTTTTATGGAATATCACACAGTTTTCACAATTATTTCACCAATTCACCGTTGCTGCTGTTTTTGCATGGTTTTGTATTTTAAAAATAAGTTAGTATTTAGAGTAACATTATCCATAGTCATAACATAATCTATCTTTACTTAATTTTAAATCTCTAGTAGAGATATTTAAACCAACTTCTGATTTCTAGCATCATCAAAGTATCTAAAATCAATCATTTGCTCCAAAACTATCATAAATGAAGAGACTACTATTAAAGCCTGAGAAGAGACAATTTTGTTGGCCTTGCTACTTGGCAAATTTCATAATTCTATATATATATAAATATAAATAGTAGTCAATAAAATATAAATAGTCTTAAATTTCGATTTTTAGGGTTCCGTAATCAACAACGAATCCTTATAGTTTCGCCATATCCGTCTATCCATCTGCCTAACTTTCCGCGGTTTAACTCAGTAACTCTTGGTAGTAAAAGCTGTTGTTTGGCATGGATATACGAGTACATACATATTAAAATACCTAATCACACCGAAAGAGATGTGAAAGATTTAAAAATAAGGGGATAATCGATTTAGGGATCCGTTTGCGAAATTTTCCTTTAAAGTGGTAATATTTGATAGAGTCATGTGTCCTTCCCCCTACAAGCTAAATCGTTGTTTTTGGATAAGTGACAAAATTCACGGTACTAGTGCCCATAACTTTAAAGTATAAAAACTAAAATAAACTAGTAAGCGGGTTTATAAGTTCATATGTAGGGGAGCGGGGGGCACATTGTTACAGGGGTAAGTAGTTACACGCCTTTTTCACCGGGATTTTAAACTCTTTGGTGGACATAATTGGACTCATTTGTTTTCTTATAACATAGTCCATTACATAAAAACGATCAGTGACCCACCAAACCCCAAGCTGCTAGGTTGTGTGAATGTGTCTCGATTTCAACCATGTAAGTCCTTTACGAAATTTTTGATTTCTGATGTCTATATTTATTATTTTCTAATTTTTTTTAAACCCCGAACGTTCGTAACATATCTACCTTTAATTTGCAATAATGTTTTTTTCTACTATCGATATCCATTGATGGTGACTTCAATTTATATTAAAAAATGTGCCATGGGGCAGGTAGTTTCAATATTTTGGGGTAAGTTGTTTGGGTAACCAAAAAATTACAATACCTTGTATAGTACCGTTCGGCTTCATATTTTAGAAATTCTAAATAATGTTTTTGTTTTCAGAGTGAGGTACAACTGTACCTCTTTCTGTTTTTTTCTCATTCAGATGCGGTTGGAGCGGGCAATAAAAATTATGGGTAATTTCATTCAACATGTCAAGCCTTCCACTGAACAGCCCGTTCTACTCCTGCTGGATAACCACAGTTCACATGTAAATTTTCACGTCGTTGAGAAAGCCAAAGTAAACAACATAATCATGCTGTCATTTCCACCGCACTGCTCTCAAAATTTACAACCATTAGATCTAAGAGTTTATCCTGTTAAAAGCCACCTTAACCGAACACAGACAGCCGGGATATAATCATCCAGGAAAAGCAATGACGATTCATGATCTCCCTGCCGTGGTGAAAGATTCACTGCCTTTGGCCCTAAATCCTGCAAATATCATGAGTGGATTTAAATCAACAGGGATATACGAGGTAAAAAAATATTTATCACTGATGATTTTGTTTATGTACCTACCGTAACATCGTGCCCCGATGATGTAACAACTAGCCCCAAATTTGTTGTTGTAAGTTGTTACAATCGACTTTTTTGGTTAAACTGTCCATTGTGAAAAAAATACATAAATTTTAATAACTTTTCAATCATATTTTAATAGCTGAATAGACATACTAATGATAAAAGCAATCAAATGTATAAATTATTTAATAGCTTTTGTCATATTGACAATTATCTAAAAATTGTAACAACGTGCCCCCCGCGCCTTGTTATACCTTATAAAATGTTGGTACTTACATAGGTAAAAAATTTATGAAAAATCCGAATAAAATTACTTAGATGACGCTTAACAAACAATAACAACATTATATGCATTACAACATTGTAATGTTATTGTTACTGTGCAACTACGGGACCTTATACTGCGCGTGACCCGACATGCAGGTCGTTGGTTCAATTCCGATCCAGGACAAACATTTGTGTGCATGAACAGATCTGTTTGTTCTGTGGCTAGATATAAATGTCTATATAAGTATGAATTTAAAAATGTAGTATAAGTAATATATCAGTCATCTGGTTTAATAGATCATAGACATACTAGCTCTGCTTAGTTAAGGTTCAGATGGCCGCGTCTAAAGAATGTTTAAATAAATAATTAAATTTCAATTAAAATTTTGGCTCATCTTAATTAGTACTTAAAGCATATAGTAATTAAGTCCATTTCATTATTATGGTACGGAAACAAGACCTTTAATATTTTTACTGGCAACATTTGCCTCGATGGAAACATATCCAATCATTTTTGTACATCTACGACATGAGGGAAAATCGACCCTTGATTTGAATGCATGCTTACGTCATCACAATATGGTTCACTGTGGCAAAGGAAAGTTTGACAGAATCAAATAAATAAAGGACTGCATGCACCTTTTGATATTTTTAAAATAGAAAGATTGTAAATATATCTGTGTCTCTACAGTATGTATGGTTATCTATGGTAACTTATACATATTTTCTTAAGTTTAGATGCAATAGCTCCATTAGAGATCCAATCGTATATATATATACCTATTGGGAACTAACATATCTAGCGGTCTTACTAAACGGTAAATAAAACTATTTATAATATTTTTTCTAAATATACAAACTTACACGCCATCTAGATCGTCAGAAACCATCCGAAACGCTAAAAGTTAAAAAAATTATAAGTAAATAACATGTTTATCATATCTTTGCGCCCATTATTTCCAAGGAGGTAGGTAGAGATCTTAATAACGAGACCCACATTCGACTGAAGATATTTTTAAGGCCCAACGTGACATGTGGTGAGTATAGGAATCTATCCTGCATTAATGATAAATTATTAAACACTAACCAGTGTATTGAACATCCAAAAATATACGACAGCACCAAATATGATTAATATTAAATAATTAATGTGATTTTTAAGTATCGATCCAATCACAAAGAGTATGATATTTGATGCTGTATAATTATGACGTTACAACCTGCTATTTCATACAAAACTCCATACAGTTTCATCAACTCCATCGCTTTGACATTTCATAAAGAGTTGCTGATTTTATATGTCAGGACACATCCCTTTGAACATCATGAACCATAATGATAATTCATATTCCCTTTAAGTTTTTATCTAACGCTACCTTCCTTCACATTGTATCAATAGGTACGTGATGTGTCGCAGTATATTTTTGCTTACCGTAACGCAATATGGCGGCGAATATCAGTTTATTGGATTCGCGCGCTGAATCTGCATATTTAATTTGGCGCTTGTTATCCCAATTTTGACTGAGAACAGCTGATTACACGGCTAAAGTAGGGTGGTACTCGCTATGCCCTCTCCTTTCAAAGATAATATTATTTTAATATTTCCTGTGTATCATGCATTTAGGAGCTTCATATAAAAGTTCACAAAGTGAATAATAAAAATGTTTTAATTCTGGGGTTTGCTGGGACATTTTTTACACACGGCAGAGCTTGTACTATGGAAACCAGATAGCTGATATACTAAATATAGGTAGTTACTACTTTTTGTTTCTAACAGAACAAACAGACATGTTTTTTTTTTATTTTTTTATTTGTGACGGTATTGCGATTGACCTCATTGTTCAAAAAACACATATGTCTGTCCCGGGTGGAAAATCAACCCATGACCTCAGTAGTATTATTAGATTCAGTAACTTTAAATTTGAGCTTCATACGTGCCTTCCGAGGGTCTAAGTCCTTTCCTAAGGCCTTTGTAACAATTTCACGCAAAATTATCAAACGGATTTGGATGAAAATTGGAACATATATATAGAAAATGCCCTGGAATAACACATAGGATACTTTTTGTGCCGGGATAATTTCACAGCCTCGGGAACGCGGTTGAAACCGGGACAGATTGTAAGCTATGTGGATACGATACATGCTGCGTTTGTAAGCCTGCATAATTAATGACATCGACGTCATCGCGGCTGCACGTGTAAACATTGTGCTGCAGAACAAAAGCTTTTGACCAGCTTTAAACTTTATTAAATACAGATTACTCCAGCGCCATTAACACATTTTATATAACATTTTGCAAATGAATATCTTTGTCTTTTAATTACGAGCTGTTAACGGGTACCAAGATACCTATATAACTATGATTCATTATACAAGACTAGCTGTCCCTCGCGGTTTCACCCGCTTTCCCGAGGGTGACAGATGTATTATACATATAAACCTTCCTCTTGAAACATCCTGTATATTGATGAATATCGCATAAAATCATACAAATATATACAGAAGGACGGGGGGAAGCGACTTTGTTTTATACTATGTAGAGATTTTGAAGAATGAAGTATTCCACGATGGTTAGTTTATTTTATATAACACAAAAAGTCTATCTGATTGTCGGGCTCCAACTGTCAATTATTTTATATAACACAAAAAGTCTATCTGATTGTCGGGCTCCAACTGTCAATTATTTTATATAACACAAAAAGTCTATCTGATTGTCGGGCTCCAACTGTCAATTATTTTATATAACACAAAAAGTCTATCTGATTGTCGGGCTCCAACTGTCAATTATTTTATGTAACACAAAAAGTCTATCTGATTGTCGGGCTCCAACTGTCAATTATTTTGCCATCATTGAAATGTTTTTTTCACCCCCTTATTGAAATATCCCGTCATAAAGCTGGGAAGAACCAGTATTGGGCAGCTGATTCCAATTCCGAATGAATCGGCAACTTTATTAGTGGCTATTTTAAACCGGAACAAGTGGTTCCACCTGATAAGTGGTAGCGCCTTCCCAAAGTTATTAAAAAAACGATGTAGCCGTGCTATTCATAAACTAACACTCGACTGAGTGGTTACTCGGGCGATCACGGGGTCGCGGTCCTCTCTTCTATTTACGGAGTTCACAAGAGAGACAGACAATAGTCAATGCATGAACTCAACGTCGAGTGGTGGAGTAGCATTGGCTTGTGCTGAACTGAATCTTTGATTATAATGAATACTTATTAAATAATAATTGACGGGCGACTTGGCTCAGGACTGTTCGAGGTGGAAGGGGCAGGTCACGCAAGACAAAACTTTTATGTGCATGAACAAGTTTATTTGTTCTGTGTCCTGTGGGATGAATGATATTTATTTATTTATTATTATTTTTAATCTTACTATGGTACGTGAACAGAACGCACCAACAGTTGCTTAGCGATCGATTTTCAACTTAAGGTTGGTAGCTAGACCAAGTTGAAATGGTATGTACCATATCATCATCATCATATCAGATCAGGGATATCCACTACTGAACATAGACCTGCCCCTTCCACCTCGAACAGTCCTGAGCCACCTGCTACCTACCTGCAGGTACCTACTTCAAAGTAAATAGTTTCCTCACAATGTTTTCTTCAAAATCCTAAGCTCATCGTAGGATTCGAATTTACAACGTTCCTCAAAGCAAGAGGTCACTACGAGGTCACTACCAAATGAACTATCAGCACCTTAAAAGTACTTCTAATTAATTTTGTGTGGAATGTTATTTATTTTCCGAGTAGATTGGATACTCATATCTAATTGGTGTTCTCAAACATAATTGCGATTCATAATTAACTTGCTCTCCAGTTTATAATTTCAAGAATATTCGTGAATTGGAATTAAAAATCAGTTGAAATTGTATTGCTAGATCTTTTTGCCCTTTTTATGAGCTGAGAGAATACATGGAAACACCTACTTCGGGTTGGCAATTTGGTTAATGTATTTGTTCTCTGGTATTCTGGAACAACAAACATTTCGCAGACATTTGAAGCTTTGAAGTGCCACAAACAGTTAGCTATAAATAAAACATTGAAATTGGTTCTGGTGTATTGACATGCGAAAATACAAGTGGCGTTCGGAAATATGTTTTTGTTCCTTTCGGTACATGTGGGTGCCTAGATTTTAGATGAATCTGTATAACTATTATTTGTGTGTGAAAATTTTATTGTTGTAGTGAAAATATTAGTTTATTTTTATCTACGTTAGAAATATAAATTCAATTAATATTTACGGAAGTCTACCTATTTACTTATATCCACTGATATAATAGGTTGTTCAATAAGTTTTGTCGTTCGATAAGAAAAACACTATTTTATGGTTCAAAATACATTTTATTATTCAGTATAATCTCCCTGAACATTAATACACTTGCTCCAACGATCCTCCAATCTGTGGATTCCATCCATGAAGTGAGAATCCGGAAGGTCTGCAAAATACGCTTCAACAGCCGTTATGACTTCTTCATTTGATGAAAAACGCTTGCCACGCATACATTTTTTGAGTTCTGGGAACAAATGGAAGTCGCTGGGGGCCAAATCTGGTGAATACGGTGGATGCTTCAACAATTCGAACTTTAATTCATGGATTTTAGCCATTGTCAAAATGCTCTTGTGACACGGTGCATTGTCCTGATGAAAAAGGATTTTTTTTTCTGCAAACCGGGTCTTTTTTCACAATTTTTCTTCTTCAACTGGTCCAAAAGGTTGCAATAATATTCAGAATTAATTGTTTTACCAGTTTGCAAGTAATCCACGAACAAAATTCCTTTCGCATCCCAAAAAACTGATGCCATACCCTTCTTAGCCGATTTCCGGACATGAACTCGTTTCGAAGCCGAACAACCAGGTTCACCTCACTCTTTAGCCTCTTGTTTTGATTCAGGATCATGATGATAGACTCAAGTCTCAACCATAGTGATGAATCGACGCACAAAATCCACTTTATCCTTTTTAAAACGCTCCAAATGTTGCTGAGAAAATCGCATTCGAATGTGTTTTTGTTCCATTGTTAGCGAATGCGGCACCCATTGTGCACACAGCTTTCTAAAACCCAAAATTTCACTTAAAATATGGCTCACACTGCCTAATGAGATGTGTAGAGCCTCTACTAAATCTCGCTCAGTCAATAGACGATTTTCCAAAACCAAATCCTGTATTTTGGCTATGATTTCTGGTGTTGATGCGGTTTTTGGACGTCCTTCACGTGGATCGTCTTCAAGGCTTGTATGATCACGTTTAAATTCAGCAACCCATCTTTCTACTGTTCTAATTGTAGGTGAACAATCATTATACACTTTTAACATTCGTTCGTGAATTTCTTTTGGTGCTACACCTTGCAAAAATAAGAATTTTATCACTGCACGATATTAAATTTTTTCCATCGTAAAAAAATACTGTGACACGGCGGCACTAAATGGCTTGTAAACAAAGAATGAATCGACAGATTGAAATGAAGTGGCTAGTGGCAACGCCCTCTCTTATCGAACGACAAAACTTATTGAACTTTTGATGACTTGATTAGATGGTTTGATTGGTTGATTATTAGTTTGTTTGGTAGGTATTTATTAATTTGAATTTTCGAAAATAACTTTTCTTCTTTGTTGATATTGAGGTACACAATTAACTATATATCACATAATTGTATTTGGTTATTTGGTACTTACCGACTTAATATAACTTACCTACCTACACTAATAAATAAAGATAATTTAGAGAAAGGTATTTTAGTATGTAACCAATAACCTTAAAAACTTATTATATAATAAAAATAATTGCCGTTAGAAAGCTACATTATCACTGAGTAACATAGGCTATCCTATATTTTTAAATACTTTAATTTATTTATTTAATACTTTATGTACAAAGTAGTGTACAAAGGCGGTCTTAGTAAGGATCCCTAATTCTATATTAAATAAATAAATAATAAATAAATAAGACTCCAATAATGTAACCTAACGTGTAAAAAAAAATACCTAAAGAATTCCTTACATCACGTGCGCTGCGAAAACGATTGATGATAGAAAGAACAAAATAATGTAATCTCTGGGGAACGCGGGTGAAACCGCGGGGGACAGCTATCTTCTATAAAAAATCGTATAGATATTATACCTATTTCGCAAAGGATATCATTTTAAAACATATTATCTACTACCTACAAATTCGTATATTAAAGTGATTTCATGAAGAATGTTAAGTTACTTACATAAATTGGACTTCCAATAGCAAGATGCACTCGCAATTTGCCATTGTCTTTCAATTCACTTTAAATTAATCGACTTTGTTGCAGTATTTTTAAACATTTCAAAATCGAACAATCCACTTCGATGTTCGTTTAGCTTTATTTTATACTAGCCATCCCCCGCGGCTTCCCTCGCGTTCACAAAATATGTCATATTTTCCTGCGATTAAAAAGTATCCTATGTTTTAGTCCAGGTTTTACTATCTATGTGCCAAGTTTCAATCAAATACGTTAAGTAGCTTTTGCGTGAAAGAGTAATAAACGTCAATACATCCTCACAAACTTTGCATTAATAATATTAGTAGGGTTTAAATGTCACAATAATATTTCCTATCTTTGATACTTTATTTTAATACTAGCTGTCCCCCGCGGCTTCACCCGCGTTCCCGAGAGATATAACATTACTTTTAATACTTCCAAGAATATGTGTACAAAGTTTCTTGATGATCGGTTAAGTTGTTTTCGCATGAAACCGTAACAAACAAACTTACATTATCATTTATAATATTATTGTAGCTGTCCCCCGCGGTTTTACCCGCGTTCCCGATGGATATCACATTTTCCCGGGATAAAAAGTAACCTATATGTTATTCCAGGATATGTTTTATCTATGTGCCAAGTTTCATCCATATCCGTTAAGTAGTTTTTGCGTGAAAGAGTAACAAACATACATACATACAAATCTTTCGTCTTTATAATATTAGTATAGACTAGTATAGATAGTTAATAGGGATTGTTATTTTGGATACATGAATAAAAAGTACAAAATGCTTTATACATATTTTTTTTTATATATTAAAGTCCGGATTTAAGTTACCTACTTAGTTTGCTTACATGTTTTATCCCCAAACCAGATTATGTCCCTACCTTATTTAGCAAATCTTTTGTATGTCCATCATGAAAAGGTAAAAGTAAATCTGGTATATTTCTTGACAAAAGCAGAAAACGTTTTATATTTCGGCTTAGGTAGGTATAGCTAAGGTTTTCATGGTTGGTAAAAGATATTTACTATTCAGGAACAGTTACCTTTTTATTTTTACATAGATAAAGATGTGTACCGACCACCGCCCATGATATTTATGACTTTTTAAATTTCTACAGGAGTAGGTAGGTTCACAGTTTCACCCACGTTCCCAAGCGATGTTAAATTTTCCAGTATCCTGCATTCCTAATTCAGGTAATAAGTTATCCATGTGCCAAGTGTCATCTAAATCCGTCCAGTAGTGTTTGCAAGAAAGAGCAAAAAACATCAACACGTCTTTTCTCACAAACTTTTGCATCTATAATTAAAATTTTTGAGATTGGATAGGATAATAAGATTAGCATAGACCCTAAATACTTTAAAAACTCTCAAAACCTATTACTTACTACTTGCTATAAATAATAATAAGTTTATTTTCTCCAAAAACACATAATTAAAATGATGAATAATATAGCCAAGTAATGATTCTGTATCTGTGTGTCATGAAGAAAAAAGGCTACGACTCTACCTAATGTTGAGGTTTTACCCACAACGCTGATATTCTGTCGTCGCCTATGAATATGCGTCACGGATATCAATGAAAAAAAAATTACTAGAACTTACATTTACAATTGTATTAACACTGAATAAAACAAGATACTCCTTTAGAACAGGAGATTGTCACAAAACGCTATGTTCCTATAAAAAGGCAAATAGACATCATTTCCAGGCCAATTTGCCGTACGGAAGGACGGTCAGACTGGGGAAGCTAATTCTGCTAATACACTGTCACTTTTCCCGACTTTTACCTCAATTCAAGCGGACCTTTTTCCTGTTGCGTTTTTTCTAGTCAACTGATTATCTCAATGTATATAAAGGGATCTTTTGTATAACTAACTAGATAAAGTGTTGAGGTTTAAAATTAACATTTTCTGCTTCATCGGTCTTGTAATCCTACTTAGTCAATGGTCAATCAAATAAAAAGTTTAGGTGTAATTGTAATTTTGTAGCTAAAAGTCAAAAACTACGAGTGCATCACATAAAAAATATATATGTATTTGAAAAGAGCAAAGAAAGACATATATAGTTATATAACAAATTATTAGTCGTGCAACCCCTTGAGATTCCGATTTTCCATCTGTGCCTTTACCATGAGTTTTTAACGTACGTACTCGCTAGCGACTGCGTAAAACATTTCTATAGCAAATGTGTACAGCGCCACTAGCGGTCACCTAAAGAACTAAAATCGATAGTATGAGTCGATAGGTAAAAATCTTATAGAAATGTAAACACTAGCGAGTAACGTTTTTTAGCCTTTTCTATAGAAATTCGGTACCATGAGTCACAAATTTGACAGTTGCTATCGAGAAATACTATATCGATAGTAGTTTACTCGCTAGTGACTAAAGTAAGTTTCGATAGCAACTCATGGTAGAGGTACTGCACACCCTATATCCAATATCTTCGAACAAATTTTCATATTTTACCATAAAACTGTACAACACGTGCAATTTCAAGCCGATAGGGTTAGTAGTTGTTGAAATAAGCAGCTGTGTCATTAGGGGTATGAGCATAAGGGTTGCTGTGTTACCACGTCGGCACGAAACCCTAAAAACTTTTAATTTACGTTGAAGAAACATGATCTGATGTACGATTTTATTAGTTACTAGCTGTCCTCCGCGGATTTACCCGCGTTCCCGAGGGATGTCACATTTTCCCGGTATAAAAAGTGGCATATATGTTATTCCAGGATATGCTTTATCTATGTGCCAAGTTTCATCCAAATCTGTACGGTAGTTTTTTCGTGAAAGAGTAACAAACATCCATACATACAAACATTCGCATTTATAATATTAGTACGATCGTATAATATCGAAATACAATAACCAATAGGCTTCAACCCTTATATAAAAGGATACACTTTCAAAATAACACTAACGAATTCCCACTCTGTAAATAAACCTTTTTAGCAAGCTTTTGTTTGAAAGCACTTCAAGGCGCAGGTAACTAAATTAAAAAGTAATATACACCTGACTTTTTGCTCCAATTAATTTCCATTACTAAATGGGTTTTTGCTCGTAAAAGTATCCTGCGTAAATTGATGGACGTGGATTGAACAAGGTGTGTTCTCTACATGAGTAATATCTTCTGAAATTAGCTTGCAATTTTATTTTGCTGACCCTTAATACTATATAATAATTGGTATGGCTATATAGATTAGAATACACCTTGGCTAACAATGGAGACTTATGTTTCAGAGACACTATGTAATACAGAAATAATTAAATTGCAGGCACATGAGACTTAACAACTTCACGTTACAGGGACGTCAACACATTGGTCTTGCAAATATCCATAGGCGAAGGTGACCAGTTACCGTCAGGTGGACGGTCTGCTTATATGTCGGCCCATGTGTAAAAATAAAACAACATCAACTATATCGCTCATTTACCTACACTATTCATAACACTGTTTGCGCCAAGCTTATTCTCAACAACATCAATATGGTCAATGGACACGATCCTCTCCTCTCGGCTCCATGCCCTTTTACAGATCGCTGGTCCAACAAGCTGGGACCCAGACACGAAGTCAACGCGAGGCTTTAACGTAATCAATATAGTTTAATTGTGTCAAAGTTTTGTACTTTGCTTCTCTCCAAAAGGCAAAATATTTCATAAAATGGAGCCGGTTCAAAAGTAAACTATTTACATCAAAATTTCGCTTTTGGAATTTTCTTTTTACGGCACGATTTGTTATTCTTTTTTTAATATGAATTTAGAATATTTTATTTTTTAATATCTATGATAATACCTTTTATAAAGAGGTAAAATTTATGCGTTTGTAAGTGTGAATGCAAGAGAAAATCTACAAATTAATCATCCGATTTAAAAATTTCTTACCTCCCACCAGGTGGACCGACGACCTGGTCAGAATTGCTGGAAAGCACTGGATGCAGGCGGCTCAAGACCGTTCGAGGTGGAAATCCAAGGGGGAGGCCTATGCTCAGCAGTGGACCTCTCTGGGCTGATATAATGATGATGGTGATAAACTATGTTAAAATCCGTGAAGAATGTGGGTAATAAAAAAAAATAAATATATATATATATATTTTTAATCCGACAGTGCGCACGGTGCTTTATAATAATCGCGATAAGAATACGAAGCGCTCGGAGACCGCATGATCCAAACCGTCCGATGAGTATACTAAATATTTTTAACGTACCAGCATTATAGATTTATAAAATTTTATTTTAATTGCACTTTTGCAACTCTGGACTTAATGTACTTATATTCAGTTTGTAACGTTTGTTTCTCGTTTAAGTGATTTATGTAATCTTTTAGAAATAAATAAATTTTGATCCGTAAACCGGGGTACAGTAGGGAGTATTAAGTTCTTTTTTATTTGGGTACACGGTATCAGTATTAATTTTGAACTTTATAAAAAGCCGTTATCAAGTATCTAACATTTAGTACCCAAATACAAAAGTTATGCGAAAATTTCATTTAGTTCAGGCAAGCGTGTATGTAGGTACCTACTAGAATTTACGTGAGCAAAAATTTTAATTAAAGTCGACATGTGAAAATGAACATGAGAGTATTTACATTGATTTACTTTATTTATTTTGTAACAGAAATCTCAAATTTACTGGTTATATTAAATATTCTGTGAATATCTCTGGGTGTATATAATGTTTGTGATGATGCATGCCTTAGAATAACATATAGGATACTTTATCCCGGGAAAATGGAACATCCCTCAACAACCGCGGGGGACAGCTAGTTAAAAAGCCATTAATTTTTTATATTCGTTTTGTTAACCGGCCTTATTTGTTAAATAACAGAAAAATTGTATCATGACAGTAATGTCACTAGGTCGGCTTCTTTTTTATTTTTTCACATTACTGTATTAGTCAATTGGAACTCAGCTTACAAAGAGGGGGAGCCAGGAGACTCATAGCACCTAGGGAAACCTAGTTAGGGGTCCTGTCTCCCACAAAAAAAGGTTAATATAAAAAAAAATATGTGGAAGAAAATAAACAAATTTTATTAATATTATATTTATATTACTTGGCTAGATCATCGTTTGTAAAATATGAACAGTACAGTAGTTAGAGTTTTCTTGTTTGGGAATTGACAGAGAAGGAGATCCAGTGGAATAAGTTATAGATATTTCTTTTTGTATAATTTAACAATAGATTTCCGCAAAGTCACGCCTAAGTCAATTAGTTATAGAAGTATGTAAGTAATAGTATAAACAAAACTAACATGATACCTTATAACAATATTACGCCGCTTTAGAAATTGAATCCGCCATCCTAATTCTATATTGAGTCACGGTATTATGTTGTACAGTTAAACGGATTTTACACTAAGGTTATGAGTTAACCTTTCGTTTGCGAATACCGGACGAGCAACTAATTAAATCACTGGCTTTAGTTCCTCTGAAATCCGTTACAAAGTCAGTTTGTGGGATCCGGTACCTTCAGAGGATTATTGATGCGATTTGTGAATATTAACTCTATTTCAACCACTTTAGGTAGGTATTATGAACACAATTAATTAAAGCTAAAGATCCGTAAGATCTTCAGCCTTGGTAATTATTGTTTTAGATATGTAGTTCACAGGAGTGCTTAGTAATTAATAATTATGAAACAAATCAGACAGTAGTTATTACATTATCTGTTTTGGAAGTAAAAGGAAAATAGTGATTCTCGCGAATGATTGGGGTTGGCTAGCCAACAATATTGTAAAAAAAATCACTATCGTTTTTTGTTCGATGTGACTGCTGGCAAAGCGCTACATTGATTGAAATTATTAAAATTCCTTGGGCTTCTATGACCCTTGGATACGGGTATTTCAACCTAAGGAGCCTAAAATACATTCAAAATCTTGCACTATTTCTCTAACATTACCTATTTCTTTTTTAAACTTGATATTGAAAACCTCAACAAAGCGATTGGTTAATTTGATATTCGCAAATTGTCAGTCGTGCAGCAAAAGAGTGAAGAGGGCTTAGCGAAAACAATCAATGAGAACAACGAGCACTCAAATTTACAACAATAGGGGATTCGAAACCGAGGTAGGGGTGTTAATTAATCCAATTTGGGGATAAAAGAGCCGCCAGGGGTACTTATTGGGTCGGCCTTTGTATAGGCATTTACAATTATTTTATTGGATTGTAACTCATTTAGGTTTACGAGTGAAAAAGGTTTTGACAGAGCTTTGTTACGGGTCACTTTGTAATAAGCAACATACGCTTTACTAAGGAGTTTACATATAAAGATTTAATTAGAAAAAAACGTTCTAGATTAATGGTTAATTAAAAGGTATTTTTTTTAATCCACTAAGATGACAAACGACTTACGGCCCGCCTTATGGTAAACGGTCACCGCAGCTTGCAATACCAGTGTCATCTAAAGTTATTCCATAAAATGTATAACGAAAAAAGAGAAAAATAAAACTAAAAGAGCAAAAGTCCCTACGTAAATTTCGGATCGTATCGTAAACTTGATAAAATAAATATTGATAGTAGGAATTGGGCCTTCCTCAGGTCGGAAATCGATTATTTGAGCTACCCTCGTTACATTACAATGCTAACAGCAGATTCAAACTATCTACCCTATGTTGTTGTAACATCAAAAGCAGGTAACCGGAAAACATGATGTTCGGGAATTACTGGAACCAAATCGGCAGCAATCATTTTATCTTGTTGGAAATTTTGCGTTTTATTTTATGGTGTTTTAAAGAGTTCACGCGTGGATAGAGTCACGTCTGAAACTACTTGTTTATTTCGCAAATAAGAATAAACTTTAATGCATGTATCAAGCGAGACTAAAGAGTGAGTGAATGGGATCGAAGGAAAGTAGCTGTTAGTCTCTAATAATTATAATTCTAGCTAAATCTTTACTTACTAAAGCAGAAGGCACCACTGCTGATGATTTGAACGGAAATCTTAGCAATAACAAACTTGTTACAAAATTTCAGTAGAATACTGAACTAAGTACCTACGAATGCATTATACAACATGAATGAATATGCAAATGCAGAAATTTCTCCCCAAAACCTAGTTCAGAAATTTGGTTAGGATTTACTTAGAGCTTTGGTAAGTGAATGTATTACAAGTAAAGGCAAATAGAGCTCGTATACTAAATGGTACAGTCGCCAGTTTAATTACAGCTCTGTGAGTAATATTCAATTTTCTTTTTAAATCCTTGGACTTACTTTTATAACCGGCCATCTGCTCGCAAACTAAGCAGAGCTTTAAACTATGGAAACTAGATAACTGATATTATACATATACTACTTAAAGACATACTTATATAGATATTTACATCCAGAAACAGAACAAACAGACCAGTTCATGCACACAAATGTTTGTCTGGCGTTGGACTCGAGCCCACCTGCAGCGTGGAAGCCAGGGTCTCTAACCACCAAGCCAACTGGCCCGTCTTTGATAATATTTTTCATAAAAAATTCTGACTGAAATAAAAAAATACAGACAAAGTTATAGAAGCAAATAAATGTACATGACGGATTGCTGTGTTATGGAGGATTTTTACAAAAACGTGTGTGTACGTATGTACTCACGTGAGAAGTTATACCCGAAATTATTAGTGAGAAAAACTGCACTAAAAGCATTTGTCTTTACTTTTAAGTCGTGAAATTGTAGTGTCCAAACTATATTACACCTGTCTGTAGCATCGAATAACAATGTTTGACGTTGTTAGGTTATTAATGACAATAACATCATTACTCACTCATTGACACTGACAGTTGCGATTTGTGCGATGTTCCGGAGAGACCGTTATCAGCTAACTTCAACCTGTTACTTTTGTGTTACAGTGATGCGCGCGTATCTTAAAATTTCACTGTCATAATTTTTTCATAATGCGCCTTTATTCCGTCGGATCGGCACTTATACGCGCAATGTCGCTTTTTATAATTTTACATTTTAGTTCGTCATAGGCACCCGCCGCGCGCACTCACTTTATATCAATATCTATATCTAAAATCTATATAATCATTCATTAATTGTAAGTATCAGAACTCTAATTATACTAAATTTAATCATCAAAAGGCCTAACTTAAAAAAAAACTGTCTCGTACGAGTATGAAGCGTAATCAACGCATGCAGTATACTCTAACAATTAAGTCCACACGATACAGCCCAATGAATACTACGATTATGCTATTTTTACCTAAACAAGGGTTGAGTAGGGTTACCATTATGCTAGTGACTTAATAAGACTGTTTGATTTCTTCTATTTACTTAGGTTTGTTTATTTGGGGCTAGTACTTCAATGGAAGGGCTTTGTTGAACTTGATTTAAGTGTCAAATCAGAATCTCTATCAGAATGATCAGTTATAAATATGAACTTATGCCTAATGTTTTGCCACTGACAGGCCAGTTGGCTTGGTGGTTAGCGACATTGACTGCCAAGCCAAGCCGAAGGTCGTGGGTTCGATTCCCACCCAGGACAAACATTTGTGTGCATGAACATGTCTGTTTGTTCTGTGTCTGGGTATCTATATAAGTATGAATTTTGAAAAAAAAATGTAATATATGTAGTATATCAGTTATCTGGTTTCCATAGTACAAGCTCTACTTAGTTTGATTTATGCATGGTTATTGGGTAAAAAATATATTTTCTTTTGGTTAATTAAATGTCATTTTATTCTTTAAATAAGAGGTTTCAACGAAAAATAATTCTTGTATAGGTAGGTACCAATGGATAAATCCACAACTCTGACAACCTAAGATAACTATACGTAAAATCATTGATGCGACGAAAGCAGTCATCTAAAAATAATCGAAAGCTATAAACCTGCATCGATACATGTCTGTTGACAGAAGATAGCAACGAATTTACGATCAGCACAAAGTATATGAATATATATATTTTTTTATGTTATGGTAGGCAAACGAGCAGAATATCGCCTGATGCTAAGCGACTACCGCCGCCCATGGACTCCCGCAACACCAGAGGAGCCACAAGCTCACACCATTTACACATAAACCAATTTTGACCAATATTTAATTTAGAAATAAGAACCAGTCTGCACTCAATTGTAATATATTATTACGCAATATAAACGTGGTTACCCTATAAAAGGGGAATATCCCTTCCCGTTTTGCTCCCTTGTGTGTGACGTTCGGACGAGAGTAGAATTTATAATGGCCACTAATAGCTTTTGCTTTACATGCTTTTATTAATATAACAAGAAGGCTTCATTTACTCTAAGATTTTTACATTTGTTGGAAACCTTTTTGTATCAAAAGGAATTTATTAGGTTGTACAAAGCCCAATTCGCTATACCTATATAAGGGTAGGTACCTACTTGAATTTTAATCTAAACGTATTACAGAAGAAGGTTAGGTGCCTCCTAAGCTTATGTTTTTTAGGGTACCCAAAGGGTAAAACGGGACCCTATTACTAAGAATCCGCTCTTCGTCTGTCTGTTTGTCCGTCCGTCTGTCACCTGGCTGTATCTCATGAACCGTGATAATTAGACAGTTGAAATTTTGTTGATGTATGTATTTCTGTTGCCAATATAACAACAAATAAAACTAAAAACAGAATTAAATAAATATTTAAGGAGGCTCCCCAACAACAGATATGTTATTTTTTGCTGTTTTTATAGATATAGAAAGGTACAGAGCCCTTCGTGCGCGAGTCTGACTCGCACTTGGCCAGTTTTTTTTTTTTTTTAGTTAATTAACTTTATTATCGATATCCAAAGATATTTTAAGCAGATGTCACTACGTATCGATTAAAGAAACTCCCGCAACTGTAAGCCATACGAAACCAGTTTTTAAAGCCAGGCATATATATAGGTTGAAACCATAATAGCAGCGTATATTTCGACTGAAATGCTCGGTTAGGTTTAAAATGGTGGTTACTGAACATAAACATTTTCCACTAGTGAGCTTCAATTTCCGCTCTGTGGAATATGAATTTTAACCCTGTTAAGTACTTTTCCTATATTTGGGGTGATAGCAAACAAAACTATATAATTACACCTAACACATTTAATAATGAAAACGAGTATTAATACACCTAAAATTCCACAACAAAGCACTACAAAACCTTATAAAAAAGGATTAAAAAAATATTAAACTTGTTTGTCAGTACAGACTCAGAGTGCATCCAAAGCTAATAAAAGTTGAGTAGTTGAAGCGCCAGGAAGTCTAGTGGCTGCCTAACTTTGCGTCAATTTAGTCTCTAATTGATTCAGTTTCAGAAGCCTAGTTAAATGTCAACCGTTCTCTTATTTGAGTTAGATCTCATAGTGGCAATTGACGTGAGAACTTTCCATTGAAATAGGTAACTTAGTTGAGAACATTCTCAATTCAGCAAACAAATTATTAAGTGGGTAACAAATAAGTATACTTCTTCCTATAAATTTATCAAAGAGAACTTATTTCTACCTTCTAATTCTGCACCGTTCAAAAAGATTTTTCTTTTCATATCTGAGAAATCTTTTGAAGATTTCTCCGATACAGCGCTTCCATTAACGTTCTGCCTTTAAAAGGCCTTTTTGGGTCCCGTCTAGAACATTTATATAACCTTTAACTTATATTGTACATGAGGTAAAATAACAAAACTAAAGTCATGTCACATACACGTCTTTGTAATTCACTTTGATCGCGGGCGCCCTGCTGAGATCTATTTTGTCCAAGTACATTGAGATGGACCGGTGCAAACGGCTACTTTAATTTATGTATTTGTTGTTGGTATGCCTTGGAAGTTGTGTTTGCGCAGCTCTATAAATTGTAGACGTTTTAGTTTAATTATTATTCTAACTATAATAATACAATTTTAGTTTGCAATAACTGGGATTCAATTCTTAGTATTCACAAACTCATGAAATTTCATCATCAAATTTTATTGTTAGTGTGTTATTTGTATATAACGTTTTGATATTGATTCTGTTATATAAAAGCTTACATAATTTCTTTAATGGAAAGGTAGGTCTTAAAGCCTCCTCGAGTAAAATTTATTAATATCTACAATAATATTACGATAACATTTCTATGCATTATTCTATGCTGACTACGCTTCAAAAGTAACTGAAACATTATCATATCAATCATCTCTTTATTTACTTTACGTTTAAATATACTGGAGACAAGAGATTGGTACCACCTATGTTTGCAATTGAAATTGTGACAAATCCACTGAAAACACCCTTGAACATTCACCATCAAATAAGCTTCACCAATTTATGACAATTCAACTATTACGTAAATATATATGCACATATTCGTCCGGTAACACAAACCACAACCATGACCGGTCAAACCGGGCATCGGCTTGCCGCGTCAGCTACCACAAACCGGATAACCACTAGCGTGAAATGTCCCTTCTCTCGTGGAAGTGACGAGGGGCGCTTATCGCAAAAGGTTTGCCACTATCTATTATAGTTGTAGAATACAATTAATGTAGACATCATGCAGCGGCTTAATTGAGCCGCATTGATCATTTATTTATTTATTTATAAGGACAGCCAACAAAACATACACTAAAGAATATAATACAATGGTCACAAACAATACTTTAAGCTAAGTGCTGCTTTAATTACAGGCTATCACAACATGGTAAAAGACAAAAAGACATGTTAATATTATAAATTTGAGGTTTGTTAACACTTGATTAAATTAAATTAAAGATATAAAAATAAAAATGATAATAAAACAAAAAAGCCTGCGTCAGCTGTCCGTCCTTAAACCGGATAACCACTGGCGTGTGTGTCACATTTCTAGTTGTTTAGTGTGACTGGGGAACGATGAGGGGCGCTAACTACAATAGATTTGTCAATGTTTGAAGTTACTGTTTCGTAATTAGTCTTCTTCTGTTAAATGCAATTTACCAAGTTCTCTGTGTGTTCATGTTGCTGAATGTAACTAATAACTTGTGAACTTTTTTATTAGTATTCATATATTTACTTTTGACGGTTTTTGGATGATAATTTTATAATTAATTAATATAATGTACTGGTAATGTGGATGGAACTAGTAACCAACTATATTTTATAGTAAAATTAGCTGTCGCCTGCGGTTTCACCCGCGTTCCTGAGGGATGTTATATTTTCCCGGGATAAAAAGTAGCATATATGTTATTCCAATATATGCTCTATCTATTTGCCAAGTTTCATCCAAATCCGTTGGGTAGTTTTTGCGTGAAAGAGGAACAACCATCCATACATTTAATCCATACAAACTTTCACGTTTATAATATTAGTAGGATGTAAAAAAGTATGATATAAGCTGTGGTTATACTGTTTACAGTATTAAAAAGCCGCAGTAAGGGATTTTGAGAATAAATAGTGTATTTGAATAGAAATTATCGTTATTCATCTAAGTTATTGTCTATAACGTCTCTATAAACTCCTGTTTTCGGGAGCCCCCTTGGGACGCGTCGTTTGACACCATCTGCGCGCTCTCCTATCTCGAAATCTTGATAAATTACAACGCCCACCTCATAAAACTTGCTAGCGCCTATCTCATAGCTTTACCCGTGTTTCTGTGGGATATTATTTCGAGCGTTCTCAAATTTACATTAATAGTAAATAAGCATTAATAAAATAAAATCATTTACAACGTTTTTGTAAAAAAATAAGTTTTTAAAAACGACTTAATGTTATCTTTAGTGTTGTAATAATTACTACAGAAACTGGTAGAATTGGTCCTAATATTACAAATATACTTACTTAGAAAATATTCTAAAAGCTTCGTACAGAAACGTTATCAAAGAAGCTTTATGACTCCTTGATTATGTAATAAAATATACGATAGACTTGATTATCTATCTCATCTGACAACCTTGCCTTATCCTATTAAATTATTTACTGATATTACAGGTATCATGTTGAACCTTGGCTCAGAAATGTATCAATTTGTGAAACTTTTCGAGTAGGTAGATGAAAATGTTCTAAGCGTGGGATAATCATGATTGTGCCAATGTTCTTCCGAGTTACATATATTATTCTCGAAGCGTTGTCGATATCTGTACCTTTAGAGTAAAAATACTTATTTATTGGTGGATCAAATTAATAAATGTTTGAAATACTCTATTATTTTGAATACGATTTCGCTATCGGAGTAACCTTTTTTATGTTTTTGAAGTGAAAACTTCTTAAGGCGAGTTGGGCATTTTTTGACAGAAATAAAAATTTTACTTGCGACACTGTTACCGTTACCGACACCTCTGTATATTAGTATCTAGATATATACCCCGTTTACACGAGAGTTGAGTTTTGGTTGAAATCCATTGATAATAGTATAACTATGGGTATATAATATATCCATAAGACGGTGGGCTGATGATATTATCCAGGTGTCAGGAAACGACTGGATAAATACAGGCAAGGACAGGGATTTGTGGAAAAAACTGGAGGAGGCCTTTATTGGGTAAAGGCGTCCTCCAGTTTTTCAGGGATCCATATTTCAACAAAAAAAGACTAAGAACATTGAATACTAACATTTGAAATGTAACTTAGAAATATGGAAAAAAACGGCTTTTTATTATTTATTTTATTGTGTATACGACATACGTACAATATAGATATATATATTCATGTAAGTTTTCGTTTCTGTCGGTACTCTCTTGTGCCACTTTTTTTTAAATTACTTACAGTCTTCGTTACATTTATAGGTTATACCATAATATTATGTAAATATTCTCCATAACTTCACTTCGGGCCATTACTACGCTCAGTAACTCAATAAGTGTAACTCAAATTTAATCTAACTATAATCCATCAAAGTTATTTGATCACGATTTTCACTCCGTCTTCTTTTATTCAGTTTACTTCTTAATTATGTTACCAGGGTAACTCACTTATAAATTTTGAGGACTCTGTGAGCTTCTTGGTAAGAAATTTATGTGTGAAACTAAAATATTTATGGTTTGTCAGACACCAAGTAAAAGTGTGATGGGTATATCCCAGAATCAAGTATAAACTAAGCTATGTTGTCTGCATAAAGTATAGAAATTAGCAAGGTTCAAACTACAGTAAGGAATTTAAATTCCTTGAGTGTTAAGATTGAGGGACGCTTAATAGACTAGTATCTGTGTCTTGGTCGAAAATAAGAACGAGATATATTCCTATTTCTGGTATTTTTCTAGTAAATAATTCGATAAAAAAAAATATATATCCCAAGACATTCTTCACACATCGTTACCTGATCCCAAGGTAACCAGGTAACTGATATACAATTTTTTTTAAATATATACTTATATAGATATTTACACCCAGACACAGAACAAACAGACATGTTCATGCACACAAATGTTTGTCCTGGGTGGGAATCGAACCCGCGACTTTCGGTTTGGCAGTCAGGGTCTCTAACCACCAAGCCAACGTGTATGTATGACCCTGACATGAAGTTGTTAAGTCTCATGTGCCTGCAACGTCACCTTACCTTTCTAACCGAAACACACGGCGGAAATGGGTAAGGTTAGGTAATACTTCCCCAGCTGAACTCTGTACAAAGAGCTCTACCTATTCTATACCAATTTTTAAACAGTATTTGTAGCGTAATAATCCTAACTATAGTAGGGAAATTCGGTCTAATGTTCACTGGACGTGGTCAACGCTCGAGAGCCCTTCTTTGCAAATGGCGTGCCTATTGCCACTTCAACTTAATGAACAATCTTTCCGTAAGAATAATAGCAAACAAAGGGGGCAATACTGAGAAAACAACAACTATTGACGATAGTTTGGAATTTGCACACATCCCGCAATAAAATGCTCAGCGCTGCATCGTATAAGGGCTAAAGAGCAAAGTGGGGTATTAGTATTCTTTATCTAACCGCAACACGGTTATTCACTTTCCTTTATGTCTACGATGACTAAAAACAGCTCAGTTGGGATCTATTCTGAAGAATATTATAAGAAAAGCTCTTAAAAATACATTGTATTTTCGAAGTGGAAATTTAAATATTTTACGTTCAAGACTTATGATTTTCCAATGGGATCTGAAAGGTGATTTTTAATTATTACTGTTAGGAAATAGTTAAAAATATCCCATTAGAAGAGAGATTCTTTGTGAGGCCAGATTCAATAATAAAATATTAGATTTACATTACAGCGTAAATAAAGGTTCATTAATATACCACAGAATAAACAATTTATGGAAACTGTAACCCGTTTCACGCAACAATGAATTAAATTTTAATTAATAAAGATAAAATGGGTCGCAAATTAAATCAAGTTTTGAGTAATGTCAGTTCGGGAATGTCCCGAAACGCGGTACTTAATTAATATTATTTTAAAATTATCAATCATTTTGAAATGATATCCATTATTTATTTTATAAAAACATGTGGCCTAGGTACTGTGACCGTAGCAGTTTTATTTAAATGTGGATTAATAAATTATTATTCTTGCGTGCTATTTTAGAGTTTTCATCGAAAAATTCATTTTGATGACGCCATACGGATGTTGTGTCAAACGTTTTATTTGAAGCCTTTTAGGGTATATGTATTTTGTAGTGGCCTTTCAGGTTTTATTTTATTTTCTTTATATGTTCAACGAGTAAAAAGGTTTAATAATAAAATACTCATCAAAAGAAATGGTTTCTCTGAGCCACATTTTTTTACTTCTCTAAGTTTGGTAATTACTTTTTACATTTAGAATACGAAAAATGTTATTCAATTTATTTTTTCTAATTTCAACTGTCATTGAATATATATATTTTTTTTCTAATAAGTCAAAAACGTATATGAAAAAGCAGAAAGATCTCTCAAAGATACCTAACCTTTGAGAAATCGTCACTACTCAGTCCCGAACATCAATTCTTATGGGTACTTAAGACCATTCCTCTTAAGTTTATTACAAAGAAAATGTATTTGAAAATGGCCTTCTAATAAAAAAAAAAGGTTTAACGGTCCATGAATGAAACTTACCGTCTGTCATCGATTTTCTATAGACCTCCCATATTGGACTTTACTCTGTCTAAATAGGGTTTGGAATTGGTTCGGTAAAAAATTTATTCCAAATCGATGACTGCTTTTTAATAGGTCGAACAGCTGTTTACACGTTTTATTCTTCAATTATCTGTGGTCTAGTACAATTAGGGCTTTACTATTCACAGTGGAAAATAAAATCATTTTGAAAAATCAAATAAAAAATAGAAATTATTACATAAATCTGAAACATTGTGAGGACGGATATTTGTTAATTTTTTTCGCAATAATTACTTAAGATTTTGATAAACGTTGGCACATAGATAGATTGTAACCTGGATTACATATATACCCATTTTAAGCCGGAATAATGTTACGTCCCTCGGGAATGCGGGTGAATCCACGGGGGACAGCATTATCATAAAATAACAAGGAAAGTTCGTTTATTATACCAAATACAAAAACAATTATGTTGAAAAATCTGTATTTTTAATAAACTTACAAGGATAAAATTTCTAAGAAAGAAGCCAACGAAATTAAGAAGCTTGTTGAAGATTCGCGGGGATGAGAGCAATAAAGGATCTCGAGTGGTTTCATTCTCAGACATTACTTGCTAAGTAGGTGTACTACAACAAAAAGACTTCATAATTGTCTGAGCAATTATTTGAAGGACGCGTGGGAGTATAAAGTCGTTGGAAGAAGTTAATACTTGTATTGTACCAAATAAGGTTCCTTTTTGGCAGCGATTTCGTAAACAATCTTAATAACATTATAAACGCGAAAATAAATAAATTTCCTGGAACATTCTTTACACACAGCCATTTTATCCCAAAATAAGCAGAGCTTGTACTATAAATAATAATAATAAATATCCTGGGACATTATTTACGCACGGTCATCTGATCCCAAACTAAACAGAGCTTGTACTATGGAAACCAGCTATGATATTCTGCAATCAAACTCGACGATGAATTCACGCAGTGACTATTCCCTGTCTCTGTCTCGCAACTCCGCAATTAGCCGAGACGTCTGCTCTATCCGCGTGTTCACCTGAGCGATCACTCGGCGAGTTTGGCTTGTGAATAGCACTGCCGATAACTGATATACTACATAATACTACTTTTTTATTTCTCTAAATACATACTTAAATAGATATTTACACCCAGACACAGAACATACAGACATGTTCATGCACACAAATGTTTGTCCTGGGTGGGAATCGAACCCGTGACGTGCGACTTGGCAGTCAGGGTCACTAACCACCAAGCCAACTGGCCTGTCAAAACTATGGTAACCAGGTTACTCATATATGTACTTAATTTACAAACAACATTTAAATATAAACTTATATAGATATTTACACTGAGGCACAGAACAAATAGATGTTAGTCCCGGATGAGAATCAAACCCACGACCTACGGTGTGGTAGTTGGAGTTTCTAACCACAAAGCCAACTGTTGAAACTTTGCGAAGATGAATGCTTTTAACTTTATCTCGAAAAAAAAAAAAAAACTACTAAACGGATTTGGATGTAGCGAGAGCAGGCCCCGGAATAAAATAGGTATAGCATAATAGGGTAGCGGACTGTAAAATTAAATTGCGTATTATCATTCATCAAAAAGATTGTCTCAAAAGACCCTTATATATGTCCTTCAATTTTAATTTGGCGATTATAGCAAATTTTATATTAATAATACAATAAAAAAAAGTCCAACAATTGAATATGAAAAATGAAGGCGTCATAAGTTAGTACTCAGTACATTTTGCATACAAAATTTACGTTTTGACAGATGATAAAAAGTAACTGATTTGACAAGTCAGTCCGGTACCCTATTGCCAAATAATCCCTTGAAAATGTAGGATTCCTCAAGAAAACGGGCGAATCTGTGGGGCGGAAAGTAGTAGTTAGTGTATTAGAAAAACCATACCTGTCCAGCTTTCATGTTTTGCTCGTAGCAAACTGTAGTAACTAAATTAAACTTCCTTATTCAGCTAACCTTGATAATCTGTGACATACTGCTGCTAACTAGTTTAATACTGCAAGCTTTTAGTATTTACTATGCACGTGTACGTCTTTAAATTATCGGAGGCCCTGGGCACTAGGATAATGGGGCCCTCTGTAACCTCTAGCCGTCCAACGGCTTCCATTCCTTTCGAATTAGGGAGCCCCATGGATTGCGGTGCCGTGGGCACTTGCCCAGACTGCCCAATGGAAAAGAAGGCCCTGCGTGTACTATTTATATTGCTACCATGTATTTGAATCAAAATCTTTTTTATTTATTTATTATGGAACAAAGATAAATAGAGAAAATAAAACATAATATCATTCTCAATAAACCACAGAGGTTTATAAGAGGAATGACTTATTCAACATTCAGTCTTAAAAATACAATTTTTTTTTTGAGGTAGGTACATAAGTTCCTACTTCATCACATGTCATATTTGTTATAGTATAATTATAATAGACTTGGTCTGAATATAAGTGGATAGATGTGCGATGCGGTGCCGACACTCATTCAATATAATATTTTATTTTATTTTTGAGGTAGGTACATAAGTTCCTACTTCATCACATGTCATATTTGTTATAGTATAATTATAATAGACTTGGTCTGAATATAAGTGGATAGATGTGCGATGCGGTGCCGACACTCATTCAATATAATATTTTTATAGTGCTTTAAAGGTTCAATACGGTTAACAACACAATTAACAATTTGCAATAACAACATTACAATTAAAAAGTAAATCTTAAGTTTTTTAATTATAATCCATGTATTCGGCAATAGAAAAATTCAATGTAACACTATATATTAAGGAACCACAAGCTTCAGTTCAAAACAACGAGCTGAGCAAGCGCGGAAACAATACAATTAAACTTAAAATAATTTATCGTAGAATCTTCAAAGAGTACGGACTAAGAGTCCGTAAATAACGTAAAAAAAAAGGTTCAATACAAGGTGATGTTTTAATTTACTTTTTACATTAGAAGGACTAATATTTTTCCTAACTTCGCTATCAAGTTCGTTAATCATACGAGGAATTATGTAGGACCATGTTCGCTGACTATAGGTGTTATTTGCTTTTATAGACTAAAGTTTATTTTGTGTCATTTCATCAGCATAATCAGCCTAGGGATGTCCACTGCTGAAAATAGGCCTATCCCTTGGATTTCCACTTCGAACGGTCTTGAGCCGCCTGCATCCCGCGGCTTCCAGCGACTCTGACAAGATTTGAATTCGGAAATATATAATTGCTGGAAGTTGTATTCCTCATCGTGTCATTTCGTATCGTATAGTAGTCGTAGTCATTAATCATGTCAACCATACTTCTCAAACTGGTGTAACTTTGCTACAACAGTGCTCAACAATAACAAAATGACAAACTACATAACAAAATACAATGACATATTATAAGTTAAATTTATGCTTTTTAACACGCTTTTATTAGTCTCAGCAGTATTTTTATATATAACCGACTCCTTTGGGCGCGATTTTGACCGCTTCAAACGGTCAGATTTCATTCAAACTTTGTAGATTTATCGAGGACCGATGACAATTCAATATTTTAACCCGTTAGCCTTACTAGGATATTCAGACTTAGTTGAAAAATAAATAATAGTTAATTAAAAACTAAAAAATACGTCTTTATAGAAAATCGAACTAAAAAATTGAAAACAAATTTGAATTAAGAATACGTAGTGTAAATAAGAAAAACGTATTTCATTCTTTTTCAATTTTATAGTTGCAATTTCTATAAAAGCGTGCTTTTTTGTTATACGTCACGATCCGTAAATTGAAACGTAAGTAATATCGCAATTTTCCCAGCTTCGATTGTTCCTTCGAAAATATTTTCATTGAAAGCGTATTGTTCTCCAAAACAAAATTCTATATTCGGATATCGAATGAAATATTTCACGTAACATGCCTGACATTTTGACGTATAGTTTTTATCGATAATTTTATTGTTTGAATATCCAAATTATTACATTCTTTGATATACTAGTTTACGTGGAGTTTTGGCATGTTAAATTATTTTTAAAAGTGAGCCAGTTCTGCAACTGTTAGTTTGAAAAAGTTTAAGCGGCCAGTTCGCCAGCTTTATAATTGCGAGGGCAGGCTTTAAACAAAGCGCTACCGACTTTGAACTTAAAGCTCATCCACGGAAGATTCAATTTTTTTTAACAGAAATGGCAAGCCGAGGTAAAACTCTCAGGTGGAGGAAAAAAATTGTTTTTGTTCTCGCTTTGTGCAAAACATTAATGAAAAACCGGATAACTGCGCGTATGTTCAAAGATAGAAGGTATATTATTCAATTCTTATTACAAGCATGTTACAATGATCATTAATACCTAAACACACTGTTGTTTTTTGGCCGCAAGTTCTATTAAGGCAACTATGAGCCGTGAAATTTTACCTTGTCATGTAAATTTCAGACTGGAATTCTAATTTTAAATCTTGTTAAAGTAAAACTTTTTATGGGAACCTGTTGAAATTCTGATTCGCAACCTTTCTGAGTGACGAAAAATAAATTAATGATAAACAAAATCTGTGCTAAAGTGATTGATGAAAAAGTAAAATGTTTCCCTGTAATACAATTTTTGATGATTTTGAAATTACTTAGGTATTTAAATCGACTTTTATCATTGCTTTTGAATTTTCTCACTAGATGGCGTTAGTAGCTGCATATTTATACCAGACTTGTTGGTAGGTAGGTGTTAAAACTGGCCAAGACTGGATCACGCGTTGTGTAGGGTTCCGCAGTATCAAATAGGTACCCATATTTTATAAGTTGATTGACTATAACTCTGTTAACTTTTAATCCCTACTTAGCAGTGATATTTAAACTATCGTGTTTTTTAAGAGATTCACGTACAATAGTTTCGCTATGGGGGAAATGGGCTAAACCATGGATAGAAGGGCATGAGGTCATGGTAAAAATATATAACTCTCTTGTTGACTACGGAACCCTACAATCACTGTCAGCGGTATAATAATATTATCCGTCCCATCTTTTTCTTCGAAGTTTTAGTATTTTGACGCGGAAAATGCGTAATGTTTAGTTATAGATAGCCAGTGTCTTTTCCTGAAATTATTTTTCTTAATTTCATAATATAAAAATACCTAGGTACCTCTTTGTTTAGGAGGTAATCTTTAAAACCTACGTCAGAAAAAAACATTCTATGCAAGTTCTTAATTAAAATTTTTAAAAATAACTTTTAAATAAGCTGGCACTAAACAAAAATAGTCTAAGGCATTAATTAAGTCGTAGAGATCTACCTAAGTTGTAGAGATCAATTTCCGCCTGTAGTATTGCCAATTAAAAAGTTGTTTTCTAAACTGCATCCAGTAGAATGATATTGCAATCGATTGAGAGCGCATTATGAAAATAGGTTGTGATATGCATCACATACATCCTACTATCCTCCTATCTATATACATATATCCAAATGAATGTTTGTCTGTAAGTCCTTTATAGAATCGTAAACTATGTAACAGATTTTTATGCAGTTTTGAGCAATAGATAGAGTAATTCAAGAGGAAGGTTTATAACCAGGATTGAAAGCGGGCAAAGCCGCAGGGCGCAGCTAGTAATATCATAAATGCGAATGTTTGTATGTATGGATGTTTGTTACTCTTTCACGCAAAAAAGACTTGGATGATACTTGTCACATAGATAGAGCATATCCTGGAATAACATATAGGCTTCTTTTTATCCCGGGAAAACATGACATCCCCTGTTAACGCGAGTAAAACCGCGAGGGACAACTAGTATATCATTTATATCATGTTTCATAAAATAAAGTATAATAGTATATTAGTTATCTGGTTTCCATTGCTCTGCTTAGTTTGGGTTCAGATGGCCGTGTGTAAAGACTGTCCACAGGATATTTAGGTATTATTATTATTTAGGTATTATTATTATTATTATTGGTTTCCATTGCTCTGCTTAGTTTGGGTTCAGATGGCCATGTGTAAAGACTGTCCACAGGATATTTAGGTATTATTATTATTCTTAGTATGTATATCATAGCTTTAGTAACTTTCGCCTTCAAGAGAAATTTCGTGAAATGTTCAAATTTGTAACAATTTTGTTAAGAAAAAACAGATGTCGAATATGAGACTGTCGAATTACGATTTGACTCTCCATCAAAGCTCATATTGAAATGTAGCAAACACGTTTTCAAAGCAAATATTACTGAAAATCGATATTATAACATTGAAATTGGAATGCTTCAATTATTGGCAGAAAGCCAAGGAGGATCAGAACGGATTACTAAAGCTTATGATAAATAAGCAGGGATTTATTATTGCCATATTAAAAAAATATAGCTTATGAAATAATTAGCATTATAGCTGTTCATTCAAGTATGCTTAAGGGTGCTTAAATATTTTAGAAAAGAAACATAATAGAGATAAATCCTAAAAATATTTATAAATCTGCAAGGAGGGAAGTTTGTTATTCAATCTCGCCAGAAAGCCTCAACCGATCGGGATAAAATTTGACACGTAGATCAATTGTAGTCTAGAATAGCATACAGGCTACTTTTTATCCCGGGGAAATGGCTCATCCCTCGGGAATGCGATTGAAACCGTAGGAGGCAGCTACTATATTAAAATATAGTATTGTTATCACTGCATAGTATAAAACAAAGTCGCTTTCTCTGTCCCTATATCCCTATGTATGCTTAAATCTTTAAAACTACGCAACGGATTTTGATGCGGTTTTTGTAATAAATAGAGTGATTGAAGAGGAAGGTTTTTATGTATAATACATGTGACATCCCACGGGAACGCGGGTAAAACCGCGGGGGACAGCTAGTAGGTTTAATAAAAGGTACTGTTACAAAGGCCTGTGAGATCGAACATTTAATAAACACTGAGTAGGTATTCAGTTTCGAATAGCTCTCTACTATAATGTGACGTAAATACAGTCAGTAAAACAGCGTAGTTGATATTAAATCTTGTTCCGCCCGTGTCGCGTCGCGACGGCGGGGCACGGATGCGGAAATATGAGGGTGAAGGAATACACCCACTTATTTATAATATATATAAATTTATAACCCACCTATTTGCTTTCATGTGAATATTGAGTGGAGTTGTATTATATTTGGTTTTCAATCACGCGACAAATAGTATATTTTGCATTTACATTACTCAATATGAGGCCTATTTGTTTATTCAATACTACTGTCCCCCGCAGTGTCACCCGCGTTTATCGCTATCATATATAACCTAAAACTAAGGCTGCCATCATCTAAATTGCCAACGCCAGACAAAAACTTATAAAACCACAACATATATGTGAAACTGGGTTTTTTCTCGGTGCACCTTAAAATATTTTTCACTTATAGTTTACATTTCAGTTGGATGCGATTCACTATTACGAATAAATTTTAAGTGCTTGTCTAATAATTAATTGGGATTCCCCTGACACAAAAAGTGTCCGGGTTACTCCGGACTTTTTTTCAAATCACCCTCCGGACGCTCCCCGAACACCCTCTAACCTAGGACAATTCCGAGAATGGCAACCCGGATTTAGTAATCTAACATTTCCGCATTATCTACATTTATTTCTTAGATTATAATCTACGAAAAAATCCGCGTCGAATGGTGGCAGTTTCATCCCCATATGTTCAGTAGTTTTGAGGAGATGGTGCGTCATAGGAACCCTATCTTCCTTATATGTATGTAGATAATGCGGAAATTTAAGATTAAAAAATCCTTAGATTTAAAAAAAGGTATTTTACGTTTTACATACGAGTACATAGTTTGCCAAAAATATTATATTATTCAATTTAGGCACAGTAATAGTTATTTATTATGACGTGCCAGTTGGCTTGGTTGTTAGAGACCCTGATTGCCACACCGCAAGTCGTAGGTACAATTTCCACCCAGGGGCTCGATTCTGTAAGGAAAATGACACCAACTCGTGGATGTTTCGTCGCGGCCTCCGTGCTCTGTCTCTTTCGCTAACTACGCTAATACTACTAATCACGTCAGAGATAAGCTCTCCGAGGCCCCCGTGAAGCGGCTCGCCGACGAAGCATTATTAGCTGAATTAGGTACGATATACATTTGTGTGAATGAACATGTCTGTTTGATCTGTGTAATATCTTATAAGTACTAGGTGTTCCTGGCATGCGTTGTTAAGTGACTTTTTTGTTTCAGGAACTTTTCAGGCAGTTATTGTTATGCAGAAAAACTCACCTAAGTTATATCGTCATCCGATGAAGAGTTTAGACGTGCATAGAGGATAAACATACTTACATTGATTTTTATATAAATTGATGTATTTGTAAAAAATAATAAAATGTCAATACACACGGTCCCAAAATAAGCAGAGCTTGTACTTTGGAAACCAGATAACTTATCAGTTATCTCAGTCCGTACCGTATATCAGTACTACATATTATACATTTTGTTTGTCTAGATACATACTTATATAGATAATTACACCCAGACACAGAACAAACATACATGATCGTGAACACAAATGTTTGTCCTGGGTGGGAATCGAACCCGCGACCTTCAGCTTGGCAGTCAGAGTCGCTAACCACCATGCCAACTGGCCTGTCAATATTCATTATTTATAATGTATAGTTGACCCGACAGACGTTGTCCTGTCTTCAATCGCGCCAACTGTGAAACGACTGATAATAATGTCAAACACGTTACATTAAAATAGTTTATATGTATTGTCAAAAGCGCTAGTAAAGTCGTAAAATTTATTAAATTTCCGCGCAACTTTCTTATATTTTTTTTTCATAAGAACATTGTACCATCAAAAACAAAGACAAGAAAAAAAGAATTAGCAAAATTGGTCCAGCTGTCCATGCGTGACGCCGTGACCAAGGGAAATAGGGATTCATTTATATATATATATATATATATTTAAAACTGTTAAAACACTTTCATTTTAGTACATTCATAAAATCCGACCAGACGGAATTCAATAAAGAAATTTTTCATAATATCTTGTCCTTTCATGTGGCAATCCGTTTCAAGTTGCAATATCCATTGATGAACTCTTGTTTCAAGCAAACATTTTTATTTTATAAAGTTTCACACAGACGGCATTTTTTATTTTATTAAGCTCTACGGTATGACGGTAACGTAACGAGCTCTTTTTGCAATGAACGCGGCAAAATTCGTAGCTCGGATTTAAACTTTGATTTACAAATTCTACCGAATTTTAAGCGTTCATGCAAAGTAAATATGGAGGTATTTTGCGCAAACATCATATTTTACATTTTATTTATACTCTAACCTATCTTTTCATTTCTAGTCGTTTCTGAACCTCGGCTGTTTTTATACAATCAAATGTGTAAATAAATTCTACTTATATTATGAATGCGACTAGGGTTGTCAGGTCGCTAAACTTAATAGCCGGACGGACCGGTCAGTTTGACCGAACATTTGGGTGAAAAGGCCGGACACTCTACATTATTGAGGGTTTTGTGTCTCAGTATAGGTGCGACAAAAAAAATAATGTAAAATCAAGCTACTTTTATTATTACCAGCTCGTTTGCGAAATGTAGAAAGCCTAACAAAAGCCGGACGAACCGGACACCGTTTATTTTGGCCGGACACGCAATCAAAAAGCTAACTATGTCCGGCTTTATCCGGACGCCTGGCAACGCTAAATGCGAGAGTTTGTGAGTATGGATGTTCACGCAAAAACTGCTTATTGGATATGGATGAAACTTAGCACATAGATAGTTTATAACTTGGGTTAAAACATAGCATACCTTTTATTCCGGGTAAATGTACTATACCTCGGGAATGCGAGTGAAACCGCGGGTAAGCTAGTCTATGATAGTTGTTTGGTCTAAATGTTTACCTAACTGTTTGGGTGTAAACGATTTATATTTTGAATGAAAGTGTGGCGACATCTACTCCTCCATTTAAAAGGGAAGATCTTCCGCCAGGCTAGGTGATCATGCCTGGGGACCGCGGTCCAACTGTTGATGTTGGATGCTTGTATATATGTCAAATCCTGAGAGAATCTTGATAGTGCGATGTAGGATTCTCGCGTGTTTCTACTCGTTCATAGATGTCGCCACAAAAGTTTTCGATTAGTTTTATTAATTTTATTCGAGCTTATGCTGAGATAGGTGCCTTTTTGGCGTCACGCAGTGTATATTGTATTGTTGTTTCTCTATTGGTACCTGTGTGTAATTTGTGATGTATATGAAATTGTCTATGTAAATGCTGTATGAGTCCAGAATAAATGTTTTTTCTTTCGTTTTTTTTTACCTGATGATCTCATCTAAGTATTCATCAATAAACTTCTTTACAAAAATGTTACAGATACCTTCTGTTTATCTTTTTATTGAACCGTGAATCTCTCCTCTAACAACCAATGTCACAAAACAGTAGAAGTACACGTAATGAAGGTAAACAAAGAAGTTTTCAAGTCAATTAATTACTTTCAAAAGTTTGGCAATTGAAAACGTGGATGACAACAAACAAGAGGCGGAGACTACTTAAAAATTTAAGGTTTCGAGAACCCAAAGCTCCGTTCACCGTAAACGCTGTTCAATGATCATTAAAAGCCAATTTTGTAGCCATTATAGATGTTCGTGTCCCATTTATTCAGTGGTTCGTTGGTAACGTGCTCGGAGCGGATAAGCTGGTTGATGTAATAAAACTAATAAACGGTAGAATTGTCGCTCGCGATACCGTACAGTCTTCGCGCACTGCTGCTTCATAAGAATGGATGCATCGGAGGTCATGCCAAACACGCTTATTAAAAATCTATATTATATAAATAGGCGGAGACAAAATTGTTGACTACCGTTTTTTCTTCTGTTTGTAAATCGTTTTTATTTATTACTTTTCTTTAGTAAAAATACATTTGACATTTTTTTTTTATGCAAATTCATTCATTATTTTTGATTATGGTAAAATTGCGCCCAATGGGATACACTGGTAACTATAAATACCTTATAGGTAAGTATCGCGTCCCCCTGTGACGATAATTAAAAAAATCGTAATTATTAATTAACAGTGTATACAAAAATATCCATGATCATATAAAAATATTAGGCAAGTATGTTTTATGGAAAATACCTATTCTGTTAAATGGACATCATTTTTCATTATTTGATGATATAAGTAGGCAAGATCTATCTATAGTAATATAATAAAACTGAAGAGTTTGTTTGTTTGAACACGCTCATAAATCGACCAGTTAGATTTGATTTTTATCTTTGGTATTTCTTTTTGGAGAAGATTATAGGTAAGCTATATAACATTATACTACAACCCAGAAGACCCGAGCAAAAAGAAAAGCAGTCAGTAGGAACACCAAGCGAAAACGAAGTAACAGCGCGGGTCGGTGCGATTTTTCGCATGGACATATTTTATGGGACGGAGAATACTTAAACTACTTTAACCCCTAATCCCTAAGTTATTTATTTATAATCCATGTATTCAGCAATAAAAAAAATCAATGTAACACTATATATTAAGGAACCACAAGCCTAAGTTAAACGAGCTGAGCAAACGTGGAAATATGTTAATTTATAAAAACACAATACAATTAATCTTAAAATAATTTATCGTAGAATCTTCAAAGAGTACGGACTAAGAGTCCGTAGAAAATGTAAAAAGAAACAAATTAAAAAAAGGCCTAAGGGGAACTCAGTGAAACCACGGGGAACATCCAGTAATAATGCTAACAGTCAGTAAACGTTTTGCCAATTTATTTTGAATTAAATATCAGATCATTTTAAATTGAATGGTAAGTTAATATGGCTGGATTTATAAAAGGCTTTCAATATATCGTCGAACAATGGGTCTGCATTACACTAAGCTGTAGGTATTAACTTTAATATTGTGTTACGATGGTAACCATTACCAAATCTATACTAATATTATAAAGAGGAAAGATTTGCATGTAAGTATGTTTGTTACTCTTTCACACAAAAACTACTAAACGGATATGGATGAAACTTGGCACATATATAGATTATATCCTGAAATAGCATATAGGCTTTATATCCCGGGAAAATGTGATATCCTTCGAGAACCCGGGTAAAACCGCGGGAGACAGCTAGTGTCTTACAAAATAGCCGTCTAAAATGAGAGTACCAATCTCACCACAAAGATGAATTTGTCTAACGTTCTGGCGTCATTCTTTAGCATCAATCACATTCACATACCAAGTTCCTACAGCGTTCTCACTCAAGTAAATTTAATAAGAAATACCATGAAATACATGCATGCGAATTACCCTGTTCAAATATAATGAACTCGTGGTTAGAATTTTAGTACAAAAAGTTATGAAGTGTAACGAAGCGAGAACACTTCTAAAACATGAGGATAACATGACTCTTTTGATGTACAGACATTACAGCGAAATAGGTATAAAATATAATTAAAAAAACACCAAGTAACATCCTACTAATGTTGTAAATGCGAATGTTTGTATGTATGCTTGTTACTCTTTCACGCAAAAACTACCAAACGGATTTGGATGAAACGCGGCACATGTATGGCCTACCCTGGAATAACACATAGAATACTTTTTGTGCCCGGAAAATGTTAAATCCCTCGGTAAAGGTGGATAGCTAGTTTACAATAAATATAGCTACCTTGTAAATCTGTCCGTCCGTGTAAGGGTGTCATAAAAGGCAATAAGTCTACTAAAAAAGCTTTGTAGTTAAATGAAGAGTGCAAAAAAATTGATTTATCGTAGTATCATAGTAGTAATTCCAAAGAGATATATCAGAACCATGAAATCCATCGACTTGATAGAAAAGCAACGAATTATGCGTTTCTCCCTCATACGTGAATACGGAGCGCGGTGAATCGATAACACTACATATATTATAACATGGGTCCCTACTGTTGGTTGAATAAAAAATTCACATCAACATGTATCAAACACTATTTGAAACTCAAAACTCGATTGAATCCCAGCGGATTAAAGCGACAATTTGCGAGGCAATTAAATTCCCTAAATCATGAACCGAAATGAATTTCCTGCCGATAATACACTAAGTAGATAACAACAATGAAGTGAAATTTAATCTCCTATAACATAGATTGTCGCTCATCCTCTTAACAAGGTAAATATTATCTCTTCAGCACTTGAAATTGATCCCCAAATTAATTAGCTTTTGTTTTGTTAAATGAGCTCTGTCCTACTGAAATGATACTCAGTATTATTCTCAGTATCCTTTGACAAATATTTTACTTTAGGATAAGAGGTGAAATGATTAATAGGTATCAAATTGACAATCGTTGTAAAAATTTCATAAAAAAATGTAGTTACCTGGAACGAACGGTCTGTTAGGATGTATTTGGAGACTAATAAAGACAGGCATCTCGCACATTCCAAACATGCATTGAGGAACAGTAAACCTAAAATTGCGTGGCCACTACAACGGAGAATGCTTCGTCAGAATATTTATGAAAAGTCAGTGAAAAGTTTATCAAATCAAACGACATTAATGAATATTAATAAGTTGCAACCTCTTTTACCATAATAATAAATAATGTACCGTAAAAAATATCGGTAAAATTTTAGATACATATATAATTTTAAAAGGGAGAACCACTTATCCGTATTTATTAATATTTTTGGAATAATAACTCTAAGTAAACACTTTTTGACGTAACTTAATAATTTTATATTAAAAAAATCGAATTATTTACCGCGGCAATACCATGCAAAACGCACCAGCAATCAAAATTCAAATTACGAACTGAAACTTTTGAAATAAATCCGCGCGTCAAGTTGTCGCGGGCTACCACATTACTGCGGGATGCTGCGCGGACAGTAAGCACCTCTCGTCGTCCAGTGCCGACTGACTCGTCGCTCCCGCTCCCAGTTCGCTCCCGAATCCAGGGATGACTCCCCCTTGCTCCCCGCGTCGCTGTGGATACGGCATTGAGCTACTAGGCTTTGTGACTCAATAAATTGGATGCGGTTTATGCTCGCATTAATATTATGAACTTTGATTAGAAACTACACGAGTTGATTTTACTGGGCTAATTAACAACATTGAAGATAAAAATTACATTTACGCGCGGTTCTAAATATTTCTTCCTTTTGAACTTTCGATGCGTCTCTACGTATAAATATCTATCACTGAAACTGGTATTGGATTTCATAAAATTAAATACAGAGTACAGAAATATTATTGCTTCATTAGAATCGAAATGCTATCCATAAAAAAAAATATTTGAACGAAAAGATTTTTTGTGTCACGAGGAATATAAAACGGGGGTTTATTAAGTCATGCAGGATGGATACAAAATTATATTACCCTCTCAGCTTTTGTACAAAAATCTCTAAAGGATTTTTCCTCAAATTTTGCGAACATATAAAGCCTGAGACATTTAATTGTGTTAAAGAATGTCGATCCTTTACAAGAAACGTGTATTTCATAATTCATTATGTACCCGCTAGCGAAATATTCGAGGAAATGTGAAAAAAGTATCTACTTAAATTTAATAAGGTTCAAATTGCGATGAACTGAGTTTTAAGGTAAAAAGAATATCTAAAGATCAAGTGTAAATTGAAAACCTAGATTAAAGCAGCTTACAATTGGTATTTGTAAAGGAACAAGGACTATACAAACTACTGTAGGTACATTAAGGTTCCCATTATAATAATTTGGTTCCATTAAGTTCCGTGCAAACCCTTGATGTAAATTGAAAATCTTTTTAAATTAAGTACAAACTCAATTTGAATCGATCAATAATAATTGGAAGGTAAAATTAATATTTAAAGGCGTGAGTAACTCCTCAAGTATTAGGTATAATATTCATTTTATGCAAAATACCCAATTCAATCTTTGATACCCAAGATATATCTTTACTACAAACGTTCCAATATAAAATGGTATTCACTCATACGCGTAGAAATTTCAATACATAATATAGTACTAATTTAAATAGACATGAAGATGAAACAGAATTCCATTTACAGCGGCTTAATTAGCGAAACAATACAAACGGCAAGGTAATCTGCCAAATCATCAAGTAATTAATACAACACTTGGCTTTGTCCAATGTCAAAATTTCTCAATTAGTTATATCAGATCTAAATTCTAAGTAGAATTGCAGAAAAGTTATTCCTTCCAATTTGATAAAGCAATCATATTATTATTCGTTGGTATAAATTAGGTTTGCTTAAAAAAGGTCCAAGGATGTTGAATAAAATATGTTCACGGTCTATTTTTTTGCGTACCACTTGCTTTATCACTATTATTGGAAATGAGATTGTTTTTTTTATATGAATTCGAATAAGATCGAAACTCCGAAATGTCTTTGAGAAAATCAGGAGGCACTGTAGTGCCTCGCGCCAAGTACACTTTTAACATATTTAAATATGTGTGTAAGCGAGATTCAATATTCCAGCACGAATATATGCAATAATAGTTAGTTTATATCCAGACTATTCCGGTATGCTCTGCAGGGGGTGAACGCGTGACATGCATGGAATGTTCTAGGGGGAGTAGGGAGGTACACATTGTCAGCTAACTCGCAACTTCTGTTATACCGATTACAGATGACCGATTTATTGCACTGTGGATTATGTAATATCTATTCTATTTGTTTTTATTTCAATGTTTTATGTATGTTTCCACTGTGTTTATACATATCGTATATAGCCTTATCGCGCAATCAAATGTTCTAGCTATATACCAATTTTGAATCAACAACACACAAAAAATTTAAAAATAGTATATAGAATTCGCGTTAGTTAGTCTTAAAATGAATACTAATCACACATTTAAGAAAAAAAATTACAATTGAATCAGTTATGTAGTATAATGACATCGAAGGGAATTGACAAACACGTTAATAAGCACGTATTAATAATAATAACCTTCTTTTTTTTAAGTACATAAATACTTATTTTAAAAGAGAAACATACCATATTAAATAAAAATTGCACGTAGTCACGATCACAATCGCGAAGCCATTTAAAAAATAGTTCTGACGCCATCCAAGCTTTACGATTGTTAGCTTAATCGACTGGTTGGTATTTGTGACTTTCCAATAATGAGCAATTATATAGAAAATATATTGTATTTATATAAACATAGTATTTGTACATCAAAATATTACGTATGTATGAAAAAAAGTGTGAAATGCACTCTATCAATACTAGAAATAAGCATAAACTAGTCACATCAGCATATAAAATGTTTTTAGGACTTGCACGCATCTATAATAAAATCCCTACTGGATAAAAAATAATACGACTGTTTTAGTACAAAAGGCTTTCTACAACCTAAACGATTATTTTAATGACGACATTGTTGGGTGTGGCGCTCGCTCTAGCAGGATATAACATATTTATGTACAACTAGCTGTCCCCCGCGGTATCACCCGCGTTCCTGAGGGATTTACATTTTCCCTGGATAAAAAGTAGCCTATGTTACTCAGTGATAATGTAGCGATAATGTAGCTTTCTAATGAAAAAAGAATTATTAAAATCGGTCCAGTACTTTTTGAGTTTATTCGTTACATACAAAAATACAAATCTTTCCTCTTTATAATATTAGTGTAGATATCTTATTTTGACAAGAGTAATTTCTGAGTTCAGTCATGTCAGAGAACCAGATTATTTAACAGTAAGGTTTTCGTACCTATTTTACTTAATAATTGTCTTCTTTAATAGTTTTTGGGGTATGTTATACAGCGTTACTACGGTTCTTAAATATTGTGAATGGACTCGTTATAAGGCCTCATTTAAACTCCTATCGTTTTTACGGGGTTTTTGGAACAGCCTGTATATATTTATTGAATATTTACATTTAATTACAAACTATATAGAAAATGTTAGTAGTATGATTCAAATACTAAGTAGATCACGCGTTATCTCCCGGTAAACTAATTTATGCATCGACCGAACGCTCCAATAAAGAAATGTTGTTGCGAAGAATTCCTCAGAAGTTTCTCCAAGTTTAAAATGAAAAAAGTTTTTAAATTATTACCAATCTATAAATAATGTTATGGCATATTTTACTCTTAGAACAAAAATGTCAACATCATGTTTTGAATTATGACTTACAAAAATATTCACTAAGAAATGGGGAAAATATATTTTTTAAGTATCTCATTTGTAAACACGTACGTACACTTTTAAATAGTCTCTAATAAATAATAGTGTTTTAATATTAATATTATAGTTTTTACTGTTTGATATATAGATGTGACTAAACTTTATCTCAGGCAGCTCAGTCCTACATATTTAGTAACAATATAACGTTTTTTTTAACAAAGAGGGATTAAAACATAATGTCATTCACGAAAAACCACAGACGTTATACAAAATACCTTAAAATATAATTAATTATCAAAGCCAGCAACCTTAGTAAGCTGTCAGTCATGTCAGGGAACCAGATTATATAACAAAAAGCCTACGTACCTATTCTACCTAATAATTGTCTACTTTCATAGTTTTTATATTTTTCATTCAAAAAAATCGGTTTTTTAATTTTTTTGCGGTATGTTATACGGCGTTACTACGGTACTATAATTTTGTGAATGGACTCGTTATAAGGTTTTTGTAACTTTCTGTATATAAGAGGAATAACTTATTCAAAATTCAGTCTTTTAGTTACTAAATTACTAATTTCTTTGAGGGTTTATCACGGATCATATTTGTTATGTTACAATTAATCCTCATTCAAAAATGTTTTTTTATATAGGCGATCCATAATGTATACTGTATAATTTGTGTTGTGTTGACAAAATGAGACACTTAAAAATTTTGTAGTTATTATAAAATCTAGTACTTACCGTAAATCCAATACCAACAGTAGCGGAAAAATTCCCCGGTTGGAATTTTCCCGTTTCAAATTGTACTAATAGAGAAGTCTTCCCAACACCACTATCTCCAAGCAGGATTGTCTGGGAAAAGAAAACTTTGTTAACATTTTCAGACACAGGTTGGAAAATATAGTGTCTGTCACATAATAAAAAAGTCTTTTAAACTTATAAAAGTCTGATCACATAGGTACATCAACTAGTTTTAGTTAGTTAGTTTTTGCTGAAATGTTCGAAATATCACGCCTGTTATGTATCTACATTTAATATTAACACGGCCTTATGTAGATTCTGTATATTACTAACTACCTATTTAACGTCATGGAATGTAAGAAATTACTCTCTCCTTATTGTTGTATCAACACAAAACTTGATAATTGAGGTTTGATTACAATAGAGTAATATGGTACCGTTGAGCTGAACTTCATCGGCGAGCCGGCGCAACGAGACCTTGGACAGCTTACCTCTCATGTGTATGCTTAGTTAGCGAAAGAGACAGAGCATAGAGGCCACGAAACTTCGATGAGCTGGCATTTCCTTTACTTAATTGAAGCACTGATCTGATGGTTGAACCGGCATTGGCAGGTAGTCACAAGAACTTCATAGAACAACAACTTTTTTCTAGCCGTGTTTGGGCTACGTGTTGTTATATGTTATTAGATGTAAGTACTCTTAGATATAGGTTTCCAGAATGTCAAATACCCAAAAAGGTATCTTTAAAAAGGTATTTGTAATAAGATACGGTCTACGGTTTGATCTACGAAGGTTCTAATGTATCCAGGGATCATAACATAGTCTATGTTACTTGAATACAATACTTTGTAATGGTGAAAGAATTATTAATAATAGATTAGAATACTCTTATAAAATTAGGTACAGATTAGTATTTATTTATTAATTTGTACTTACTGTTTGTTCTATAAGTTTTGTCGTTCGATAAGAAAGGGGGATGCCACTAGCCCAATTTTTTTTTGTTTTGTTAGTACACTCTTCATATGAACATATGTGAAGTTTCATTTCAATCTGTCGATTCATTCTTTGTTTACAAGCCATTTAGTGTCGCCGTGTCACAGTATTTTTTTACAATGGAAAAAATTGAATATCGTGCAGTGATAAAATTCTTATTTTTGGAAGGTGTAGCACCAAAAAAAATTCACGAACGAATGTTAAAAGTGTATAATGATTGTTCACCTACAATTAGAACAGTAGAAAGATGGGTTGCTGAATTTAAACGTGGTCGTACAAGCCTTGAAGACGATCCACGTGAAGGACGTCCAAAAAGCGCATCACCACCAGAAATCAAAATACAGGATATGGTTTTGGAAAATCGACGATTGACTGAGCGAGATTTAGAAGAGGCTCTACACATCTCATGAGGCAGTGTGAGCGATATTTTAAGTGAATTTTTGGGTTTTAGAAAGCTGTGTGCACAATGGGTGCCGCATTCACTAACAATGGAACAAAAACACATTCGGTTGCGACTTTCTCAGCAACATTTGGAGCGTTTTAAAAAGGATAAAGTGGATTTGAGCGTCGATTCATCACTATGGATGAGACTAGGGTCTATCATCATGATCCTGAATCAAAACTAGAGACTAAAGAGTGGTGTGAACCTGGTTGTTCGGTTTCGAAACGAGTTCGTGTCCGGAAATCGGCTAAGAAGGTTATGGCATCAGGTTTTTGGCATGCGAAAGGAATTTTGGTTGTGGATTACTTGCAAACTGGTAAAACAATTAATTCTGAATATTATTGCAACCCTTTGGACCAGTTGAAGGAAAAAAATCGTGAAAATAGACCCGGTTTGCAGCAAAAGAAAATCCTTTTTCATCAGGACAATGCACCGTGTCACAAGATCATTTTGACAATGGCTAAAATCCATTAATTAAAGTTCAAATTGTTGGAGCATCCACCATATTCACCAGATTTGGCCCCCAGCGACTTCCATTTGTTTCCAGAACTCAAAAAATGTATGCGTGGCAAGCGTTTTTCATCAAATGAAGAAGTCATAACGGCTGTTGAAGCGTATTTTGCAGACCTTCCGGATTCTCACTTCATGGATGGAATCCACAGATTGGAGGATCGTTGGAGCAAGTGTATTAATGTTCAGGGAGATTATACTGAATAATAAAGTGTATTTTGAACCATAAAATTGTGTTTTTCTTATCGAACGACAAAACTTATTGAACAACCTGTTACAAATATATTTATAATCTGTAACCTTTATTTGATATTGATATAGACGAGAAAATAATTTAAATATCGTAGAGAGAGTAATTTAGGGGCAGAAAATGAAATCAGATTCCACTAAGTATACTTACAAAAAATATTAGAATATCAAGAAACAATTTTCATGAAATAGCTGTTACCGACCTCTAAGTTGCCAGCTCAATATTTTCATTTGTCTTTTGCGAACTGTTTTTTCTTTTCGACATTGAAGATGAAAAAGTTAATTAACTGTAACATTTTAATTAACAGAACTTTTCTAATAAAACCGTTTTCTCTAAAACGTGGGGTAGGAATTGAAGTGCCTATCGTGTAGGTATATTTTGGGTAAAAGTGCGTATGTTTTGATTTTCCTTGTATTTTTTTTATCCTTCAAGTTTTAATGAATGTACCGTATTATCGATTCGAATAATAATCGATCGAAGACAACACGGATCTTTCAAATGGCCACTCTCCAGAGTGGTTAAATCGGTACAATCTTTATGAAAGATGCAAAACCACGTGCAAATTTAGATGAGCTAATCCACTAATTATTCCAAACTATCTTACTTCGATTTATTTACTTCCACTATAAACTTGCAGCCATTGCAGGGTCCCTGACTAGTAAGAATGAAGTCAGTCAATAATAGTATATATTGATACAGAATCTAGCCTTTTAATATCTATAGTAGAATTGTTAATTATAAGAAGTAGGTATGTACACAAATACTGTATGACCTTTTGACTTCGCCGTAGTCGAATAAAAAAGACATTACATAAACATAATTTTAAGTACATTGTTCGCAAATAAATTTAACAGAATGATGTATGATTACGAATGTACCTAATTAGCATCTTGCTGTGACAGTTTGTACTAAGAATAAAAAAGAAACAAATTGGCTGACATTTATTTAACTTTGCCGCAACAAGTTCGAGCGTTGCGGGAACTTTGAACATCGACACTCAATTTGTTTGCTTAACAAGTTTGCATGTAATTATAGTATTTTGATTGAAATTGTGTATTTACCTTTTCGACATGAACCGTGTTTGTATTTCGGACACCCATTTGTTTTATCTTTTGCCTTTTAACCGACTACGGCTAAGCTTTAAAGAGTTATGATTTTAACAGGCTATGTACATACATAGCCTGTTAAAATCCTTGTATGTTTCACGGTAGCGCCTAAGCTACTGAGATGCTCTATCGATTTTGAAGAATAAGGTTGTAATTAGACGTTATTAGGTCCAGGTGTCAAAGGCTATATTAAAAGAACAAAATCTATATGATGGATGTAACATACAAAAAAGCGGGCGTCTATGCTTTTTTTGTTACCTATTGTATTGAGTGGGATATAAATTGAAAGTGATATAGTACCTAGTAGGTAGGATGACAGATCTTTCTAAATTCCTTGTTGTTATCATTTTATTCATAGTTTATCATATCTAGTAAATACATTTTGGAAAGCTTTATATCTTAACGCTGAACATGTGTGTAAAGTAAGCTAATTTACAACTTTCTGCGGAAATATGCGTATTTGCTCAAGTCTACCGAACTTGTGCTTCGCTTCCAAAATCAGTTTGATGAGACAGTTCGAAAGATATTTTAAGGGAAGTTTCTTATTCAATGAGGTCCTGAGGTTTTACTGTGTGGTATAAAACTTTATAAATCTTAATACTTACTTTATCACAACCGGGGTAAATTTTCTCTCCACATGTTAACGAACGAGCTAAGGCCAGGCTTGGTCCCTTCTCAATCGGAGCAACGACAATGCAAACTCAACTGCCGTTACCAATTGCAAATGCATCAATTGCAGTTCTTATATTAAGCGAGAAACGTCAGATGAGATTGCGTTGCGTTGACATTGCCTCATATGAGCATCTGGTCCCCGCGCGGTCCATTAATATAATAGAATGCTAGAAAATACTTCCGTACTCGGTATTTAGGATGTTATATGAAAAGGAACGACTTTTGTCATGCTGCAAATATACTTCTGATTCACCTTACATTTTATTTTAAATTGTTTAATCTCTCTTCATAAAACTGCCACGGATACAGCCGAAATTGTCTACAATCAGAGACTGAAAACTGGTTCTCGAATGCAGCTGTCGGATCAAACAGTAGATGCTTTACAAAGCATCAATCAAGCAGAATTTGAGTTACAACTCAAATTCTTTTATCTCATGAAACACCTACATAGATAGATATCAATTATTTGTTTTTAAAGCAGAAAATACAGCGTGTCATCAAATACTCGCAGCTTTGTGGTCAGGTAGATGACCTAAGCAAACAAACCAATGATATCATCAAACCGACGTTGATGCCCAATGTCAGAGCTGGGGTCGATGCACCGTATGAGCTCTATTCCAATTTAATAAGTCATAAAACTGTTTGTTAGTTTATCAACGCAGTTTCGCTATAGAGGAAAAGATAAATATTGCAACTAGGGATTGATTAAAGAGTAAATAAAAAAACTCGTTTGAAATCTCTAACTGGAACTGGCTGTGAAATTTTACAATTCTTTTTTTTTTGTAAGTGACTACAGAGTAGGTAGGTTATACTTTTTTTTTTTTATCACATGGGCCGACAAACAAGTGGACGGTCCACCTGATGGTAAGTGGTCACCGCCGCCTATGGACATTTGTAACACTAGGGGCATCGCCAATGCGTTGTCAACCCTGAGACGTGAAGTTGTTAAGTTTCATGTGCCTGTAATTTCACCGGCCCCCTTACCTTTCTAACCGAAACACAGTAACACAAGTGCACTACTACTTCACGGCAGAAATGGGTAAGGTGGTAGTACTTCCCCGGACGAACTCTGCACTAAGAGCTCTACTACTCGAAAAACTATTTTTGATTTGACAGTTTAATTGAAGAAAAATGGTTTTAGATAAATTACACTTATTGTCAATGAACAAACTCAATGAATGGATCAATGCGATTCAATTTAAGAGTTTGATTGATTCAAACCTTTTTGGCATCGATAACATTTTATGTAGGTCCAAACTTTCTAGGAAATTGTCCCGGGCTGGAGAAAACTTTAAACATTATATATATGTTCAGAGAATTCAGAATTGTGCTATAAAATATTTCTTATCGTTATTATAAGCTTTTATTTAACTTGCAATGTTTGTTAATTTGCTTAGGTCAATTCGTGCAAGCTAAATTAGAACCACTTCCTCTATCTCTACCTAGTATTCAACGGAGTTGAAATTTGACACGATAGATCAGTCCCCTTGATAATGCATTTTATGGCAACACGAGATGGTTCTACATCCTATTGGCTCCAGGCAAAGGAACTTGTCACCGGTCAACAGCACAGACACGAGATTTTGTGTACGAATTTAACTATGATAGATCCTTATAAGTTCCAAAATCCTTTGGTTGGACTAAGGTGGCTCTTACGCCCTTACGCGGACAATTATTCCACAATGACATGGATGATGCTCTTAGGATTAACTCCTGACGAGTGAACTCTTTGATGGTTAGCAGCACAGACACATAAAAGCACATAAAATTCCAAATGAATAATATATGACCGTCTAGCGGTGCAGGGAGACTAGGGACTATATCGAAACATACCTTATGTATAGGCAGGTCATCATCAACTTGTATCCTAATAGCAGCCTCAGTGGGTGGTTGGTAGTCTCTATAGCCAGTAGGAGATGGAGTGCTGCGCTGCGCTGGCGCACGTAAAGTGTCGTCTTCAAAAACGTCGTCACTCATACTGTCGTCTGTTCCCATTTGCTGCAAAAAAACCCTTATTGATAAATACAATAGAGTCGAATTTCATTCAGACGTCTGTAGAAGATATACACCACCTTGGAAACAGAAAAGAGGTATTTCGTATCTATAATCTCAAAGAAAAACATACTCTATTGCTTTTAAAAAAATATTAATCATTTATCTAATGGTTACTCGTATGATGATGTAATGGACCTTATTACAAAGCGTTAGGGCCTATTTTGTCTTTTGTTAAACAGACTATAGTAAAGGTCTACTACTGGAATTTAATCTTGTAATAGCCGTGATAGTTTCAGTCCATACAAAGTTGTTCAACGCCGTAGCACAAACTTCAACTACTAAAACTGAAAGGCTATTGTTAAAGGTTCCTTTACACATGTCAAGTTACTTAAAGTTACAGGATGATAGAGATGAAATTAAGGAGCGAAATGTATTTTGTAGCTTTGAAGATAAAACATTTAGAGAAGATTACAGTCTTCAAAGGCACACAGTTATTTAGTTTTATATACTAAATAATAAATCTGCAGAGGAAATTCATACAATAGGAAACTTGTACTATACTTACTATAAATTGTACTATAAAAAAACCACAAGCTTCGTGGATTAAATAGTTTATTTTATACTATATCGTCCCTAAATTCCTCTCCATCCTAAGGTTGTCTGGAAGAGATCGCTTTTAAGTGATAAGACCGCCCAATGTACATAGATGTAAGGTTTATTGTTGTTTGTTTTCTTTTTTTTTCTTGTTTGGTGTACAATAATGTGTTATCTATTTATCTATAAACTTCCATATGGTCTTTAGTTAGATAGATAGTACCTACATTGGGAGAGACAGTCAGATTCAGTTGGAGCGTTATGCCAAATCTCAATTTGACCCTTTCTGTAGCCGTGAGATCTATTGCGATGTTCAGAGGCAATTATTATAATTGTAACCCTGTCACTATTATATTCCGTTAGTTCATTTCACGGAGAATGCTCGTCTCCTTAGTAATGGTCAATCCAGCGAATGATTAAGTACTGTCGACAGCTAAAAAGGTACGCATAAGTATAATAATAACCTCAATTAGTAGTAGTAGTTCTGACCATACCACATGTTTTGAGTCTCACCTAGTTCACCGTGTTTACCTATTAACAACAAGCTGCCCAGGAACAAAGCTGGATGTTAATAGTGGTATTTGTATTTGTATGTTTTTGAAGTGAAAACTTCTTTAGCGGCGTTGATCACTTTTCTTGGGGATGGGTATAAAATTTTAAACTCGCGTCAGGACACGTGACCTGCTATGATATTCTGCCATCAAACTCGACGGTGAATTCACGCAATTCCTGTCTCGCTTATGACTCCGTAATTAGACGAGAGGTCCGCTATCCGCGTGTTCAACTGAGTGATCACTCGGCGAGATTTGATTTGTGAATAGCACTGATCGAAAATTCGTAAGACGGTGAAAATGCACAACGTTAATGTTCAAGTTTTCACTTCTGCCGGCACTCCTGGAGTCTTTTTCGCAAGCTTTCATAATGCGTGAAGAATATTCGTTACATGCGAGTGTTGCCCCTTTTTTGATTTAATTTCTAAAATAAAAGTAGGGTAAAATCTCCCGTTAAGGTCTTTTATAAAATCGTTATCGATTCTAAAACCTCTTTCATCTTTATTGACTGGACGTCATTATTTCCTATAGAATATTAACGTTAAAGTAAAATTAATGACCGTTAAAGGATCGACGTAATGAAAACCCTCTTCGACCATGATGGGTTGCTAGAGAAATATTAAATAAAAACTGAGCCATTTTGGAGAAGTCCTTAAAGGTTCGTCGCTCGAACGATTTGTAACGTGAGTGTCGGGTAGTAATGGAATTTGTTTTATTCTGGAGAATACGATGCTGAAATGTAGTATCATTTTACATAGTACTTACAAAATATATAAAATACGAGTACTGTAAATCAAAACACTCACAGACGGATTAAAAAAACATTAATTACTATTAAGTACACTGTACCGAAGCAAGGAGTGCGTCTGGCATTTTTAATTCATTAGTGTTCTACAGATAAAACAATAAAAATAATAGAAACACAAAACACCTGCAGATAGTAACACCAAACTCACAATATCAATCAGCTTATAAGTTTACCGTGGGGTTGGCTACACTGTATTTGACAACATCAAAGGCATAACTCCCGCGTTACGGGCTAGCCTTGTTGCCGACAGCAGGGATATTGATCAATTATTGAACCTGATGCCTCGTGTACACGGTACGTACCTGTGTAAGTATAAGTGCTGTGAAGTTAATTAATTTTAATATACGATACGTGTTGTGTTTGTACGCAACTTGATGTTTTCGCTACTTTTTGTTGTACTGTTTTTCTTATGAAAGCTAAACTCAGGAAGTTTACAGAAAATTTTATGATATCAGAACCCCGAAAAACCTGATTGATAGGCGACTGATTTTCATTAGATTATGCTGAAAGCCAGCCAGGCGGTAACCTACTAAAAATTGTACCATCTAAATATGGTTTCCTAGACGAAATTAAATATATTTATTCAAGTAGGACTTCACAAGGACTTGTGAACGCCGGTTCGGAAAGTTGCTGTTACTGGGATAAGCTGGCAATAAACTCAGCAATTACTTATGTCCTGCTACAGCTAGCGCTACACCCACGCATTAGGTACCCATCATCATTAAAATAATAGTTTATGTTTTACGATGTTTTTCTATACCTAAAGCGAAACCTCATTCAAGTAACTACAACTGGGTGGATAGCATTTGTAGTGTTGAGCTAATTTAACTTGGTCTCAGTAAATTATTTTTCTTTTTAAGAGTTGTCTTCTTGCATAGAACTCCTCAGTACAAAATTGCTTAGTACTGTCACGATGCGGCACTTCTTCCATAGCTTACCTCAATCGTTCTTGGCAGAAGATAATGATTTTCTAAACGTTCTTTATTTAAAATAAAGAACAATTTATTTAATACTTTCCCTTAGCTTTGTTACGATGCGGCCCTACTTGTCTCTTTTTTCGTTATCTCAATCGGTCCTGGCCGAAAATAATAATGTTCCAAATATTCTTCTTTATTTAAAATTCTCAATTAGAGCTCACCCTCAGTTTTGTTACGGTGCGGCCCTCTCTCTACTGTTACTGTACAATACTGTACACACATCAAAAATCTGTACAGTAGAAAATCTTCTATTGCTAGCTTTGAAAGATTATAAGGATGAATATGACATACACATCTCTTTGGTAGGTACTCGTACAAACCGCAGGTATACACTTGCTACAAATTGCTCTTAATGTCATAACCGTTTGTGACGTAAGCTCCTTAGATATTAGCGTTTCAAGCATTTTAATATTAAACTGTGATGTGTAAATTTAATAAACGCGTCTTTATTAAAATACCAAGCAATCTTTTTAATAATTTCTTTTTAGAGAGGAAAAATAATGGCTTAATATAAATTAGCAAAAAATTAAGACGTTGTGCCTAACTGTACAATTTGGAGAATATTTAAATTAAAATCTTTATTACTTAACTTAGAGCCTGAAGCTAGTCCCTAAGCATTAAACCGTAGACTTTGTATCACAATTTTACAACAAATAAGAGACGTGCTATCAGATGCCCCATTTCGTAATCGCAAACGTGCTAGGGTATTTTATTACAATTGGGACACATTGAGACAAAATCAGATACGCCGTCCCTTTGCTGAATAAGTTTAATAGGACATTGTGTCTTTGTATATCGCAGGCCTTTGAAATTTTGCTATAATGTGGGTATAAAGTGAAGTTAACAAGTAAATGGTCAGAAATATACAAACTAGTATTGCACTTTATTTTGGAGACAAAGGTTGTTGCGTACCGTTTTTTAATTTCCCAAGAGAATGGTACTATACATGTACGTACGCGTTGTGTATTCCAAAGTACTTGGAAAGGGAACAATAGCGAATTTTCAAATGAATAGATTCCAGAAAAAGCTTACGTTTTTTTTAGTATAATTTTCCACGTGCCGTGTGACCAAAGGAGAGAATCGTTTCCTTAATATAAAGGGAAGGATGGAAGTCAAAGAAAGGCTGATGTTGCCACTTCCGGCGGGAATCTAAAGAGGCCGCCTAAAAAAATATTTCTCAGTCTACAGTCTAATTAGGAAATTATTTTAAAAAGGGCGGATTAAACTTTCTTTGATTTTTATTTTTTAAGTTAGATTTTCTTTCTTTTGTTTATAAAAACAGTCAAATCAACGCTTTCATAAATAAAGGATTCATGACTTTGTGGTTTTTTATCTTAATCGTCATTATCGTTAGTAATAATAAAATATTTCCTAATGAATAATTAAATAGATTTACATAGTTTACCAATAGATAACACAACGTTCTTAGATTCTGAAATCCTTAAATCAAACAGGTATTTTAATTCCCACCCAAGAAGCACCAAAACCCTATATTATAATGGATGAAATGCTTCGTGTTTTGCGAAGAAATCTTCTGTCTTAGTCATTATGACGAGTATTACACGAAACCATAAGTAGCTGGTAAGACTGGATTTTACACTGTTTAGGCTTAATGCTTATTAAAATTCTTTTGAGTATACGTTTACCGACAGATAAAGGCTGTATACAATACTATGATAATGCATTCAAATAGCTCGCATTAAAAACACTGATGTTACACCGTTGGACATTAGATACTATTACGAATGTTCATTACAATGAACTAGCTGTCCCCGGCGGTTTCACCCGCGTTTATCGATGACATATATAGCCTATAACAATCTAGGAAAACATCCACTTCGAATGGTAGCAAAGAAGGTAGAATAAAATAAGTGTCGCCACCTATCGCCGTAACTCGAAATGACGAGATCAACTTCACGACGAAAGCTGAAAGGAACCCGAAATTCAGCGGGAACGCTTTTAGTTCCCAAGTTTCGATGAAGATGTCAGATGCTATGACACTGTTAACGAAGCCCGAACCTGCTCTTTTCTCAATTAAAGGTTTTCAATTTCATTTTCACACCCTTCCCATTTCGCAATATTTCAGGTCAGTGGTTTAATCTACTGAAGGCTAATTGGAATTGGAAATTGACGCCCAGATTGTCAGTGGATTGGATTATTTCATTATTATTTTTTCAAAGATATTGTCTTTATTTCTTTTCTACTGGGGTTTGATTTTGTAAGATAAAAGACACAATCTCGACGATGTTTCGTCCGGGTCTCTATGCTTTATTACGTAGCTTGCATCAGCTGAATCAGGTCCTCATCAAGAAAGCATTTTAATATAGATATGTCAATTTCAATTCCAGTACTAGTTAATTAAAGTCGTTGTAACATCAACAAAAAAAGCCGTAATAGAATAGTGATTGACACCACGACCCTCACTATCATAGGTATCAGAAATAAAGAATAAAATTCTAGTAGGTTTGTGCCAACAGTTTTTTTTTAACAATAACTACACCATTATCTGGCTCTAAAATTGACTGTAAACTAAAATGTAAATTTTAAACGCTTCCAAAGCGTTGGTAATACGTCAAGTGCGAGTTGGATTCACCCAGCGGTGATTCCGTACAATAATATTAAAACCATAATGATTTTACAACTAGCTGTCCCCCGTAGTTTTACCGGCGTTTCCGAGGGATACATGTAACATTTTACCGGGATAAAAAAAACTAGGGCATATAATTACTCAACATCCGCTATCTCCCAGTGAATGTCCTGTCAAAATAGGTCCAGCCATTTGGGAGATCTGTGGGACAGACGGCCAGATAGACAAAAAATGTATTTATTGTTTTTTTTATTATAAGTAGGTACCGTAGGTATATTCTTTCATAATGTGCATATCCTATAGAGCTGCGTTATTTTGACATTACAAATATACACTTAATTTTTTTTTATTTGTATACTAAATATCCATTTTAATCAGCCGTTATTTTTAGACGATTTTTAATAGATGATTGTTTTTTTATTTCCTTACCGCCATTTTCAGTCATTATAAGTTGATTTAAAATTTTATAAAGATGTCGTCTCTATAAACTTTAACCCCAATCAATTCAACTTAAAAATTATTAAAAAGAACATTATTATATAAATGCATGAAGCATGTAATCAAATCAATACATTTATAAGTAGGCTAACCTACTTGCTTGTGAAAATAGTTACTTTCAAGCAGACACGAATAAGATTCCATTATAACACAATACAATTAATCTTAAAATAATTTATTGTAGAATCTTCAAAGAGTCCTTACGGACTCCCTCTAGAAGATTTGGTAGAAAATGTAAAAAGAAATAAAAAAAAACCATTTACTACGGAATCCTAAAAATGATGAGACCATTACCTCTCCAATATGCATGTAAAGTAAAATGTAAACTACATTTGCATGAAATTTATTTTTACATTAGGGGAGTGTCTCCCCTCGGTCGAGGGGAAAGTGGGTCAATGTCACCTCACGTTGAACTGGTGTATCTTCGCCCCCTTGTCCCGATATCTCCAACTCCCCCTTGTCAACGCTGAGGTAATGGAGCCTATTGATTACGTGATGTTGATTTTTGTTGAACGTTCAAAAATTGAAAAGGGTTTGATTTTGTAACAGGATTCTTTTATTGGATTCTGTGATAGATTACTGTGTATTTTTCTCAAGGTAAGTAGGTGTATATCGTCTACTTTTTGGTAAACCCGTTAAGTTTTCTTATTTTTTTTAATTATCAATACATTTCCTAATAAAACCTTGAATATATAATGACTTTAGATAATAATAATAATCTTATTACTATTATAAATGTATGTTTGGAACGTTTGTCACGCCACAACGGCTGAACGGATCTAGGTGAAACTTGGCCCAAAGATGGATTATAATCTGGAATAGCACCCATCCCGGTAAAGTATTATATCTCTAGGGAACGCCGATGAAATCGCGGGGACAGATAGTAGCTTATATTTCATTGCATATAAATAAATAATAATAATAAATATCCTGGGACATTCTCTTACACACTGCCATCTGATCCCAAACTAAGCAGAGCTTGTACTATGGAAACCAGCTAGCTGATATATTACGTAAACTATTATTTTTTTCTAAATACAAACTTATATAGATATTTACACCCAGACACAGCACAAACAAACATGTTCATGCACACAAATGTTTGTCCTGGGTGGGTCGAACCCGCGACCTTCGGCTTGGCAGTCAGAGTCGCTAACCACCAAGCCAACTGCCACTGCCACACCACAGCCACTATGGCCACAGCCACTGGCCTGTCAATAATATACTAGTATCTTAGTGATGGTGCGTTTCCTAATATATATATTTATAGATAGATAAGTAAATGGTTGCAAAAATATGTATATACTAAATGTAAGATAATGAAATGAATGTCACTTCAACAATAAATTTATCACTAAATACATGGCTCGTGAGAAACCAACAGACATGAACAATTCTATTGTGTTCTATAAAGTTTAGGTCAAATGTTGACCTCTATCCCATTTGTGTAGTGAACGCAACATTAGGGTCCGAAGACCCAAATTGTACGTACACGTGCCGAAACTGGACATATTGGTACAATAGAATACCAATTTGTATTCCAAACATTGATCGTGTATTCTTGGCTGTAAATATTTTATGCTAGAAATAGTGTTGCCAGGTTGTTGGGAACATTTGTTAATAAATCTAAGGGCAGCCCTAAAGTATTTACGACACAAGTCTGTGACGCATGCCGCCCTAAAGGTACCTTTAATCCTAGAAAGAACTTTGGCTATAGAAAAGAGTATTGTTACCTATTCTATACGCAAGATGAGCTGCTTCGTGTTTTTTATGCCTATTTAGTCTCAATCGAATCCACAGAAATCCGCCGCAAAATAAATACATATAAGTTAAAAAGCGGGAAATGGGAAAAAATAAACAGTGGCGAAACAAAGCAAAAAAAAAAAACAAGAAAACAAGGTCTCTGATCACGGGAGAGGGACACGAGCTATCACTTTAATTTAAATATTATATAATAAAAATAAAAAACACAGAATCCTGAAACCTTGGACACGGAGGTAGGATCATAAAACCAAGGAGTCATTGCGACAATCTTGGGTCAGAACACGCGTACTGTATATACAATGTTATAAATATCTATAGTACATTCTCGGTTCAAGATTATTTATGTAGGAATGTGACTATACAACCCTGTTAATAATAAGTGTTATATCAACCGAATATTTCCTATAGAATATTGAGTCATACACGCGTCTAGAATATTTTGTGGTAAGTATTATTGTTGGAACGGAGTTGCTTAATACCAGTACGTAATGGCCTACTGTACGAAAAAGGACTCCCTTTCCATTTAAGCGTGTAGAAAGGCCTGAAAGTAATGACATTAATATTTTCATAAATGTTTTTTTTTTGGGTACAGTTAGCAACATATGTAGCAGAACTCAAATGTATAGAGCATTTATAACTAACAATACAACGTGTTACAAAATACACCGTAAAAATATTATTAATTAACAAAGCCAACAACCCTAGTAAGCTGTCATGTCAGCCTACGTACCTATTTTACCTAATAAATGTCTACTTTAATAGTTTTTCTATTTTTCATTAATAAAAATCAGTTTTTTTATTTTTTGGGGTATGTTAGACATATTCTATCTGTGTTGTAAATTTGAATTTGCTAAACTACTTAGATATGTTGCTGACGGCACCTAACTATTCGGGTATATTTTATACTAGCTGTCCCCCGCGGTCTCACTCGTGATGCCGGAGTAAAAAGTAGCCTCAGTTACTCATTATAACTTCAGCTATCTGCCAGTGAATGTCCCGTCAAAGTCGGTCCAACCATTTTGGTGTTCATAGGGAACATACACACATCGATTTTATTTAATATTAGCTGCGCCCTACGGTTTTTCCCGCTTTCAATCCTGGTTATAAACCTTCCTCTTGAATTACTCTATCTATTGCTGAAAACCGCATTAAAATCCGTTGCATAGTTTACGATTTTATAAAGGACATACAGACAAAACCAGTAGTAGGAAGAAAAAGAAAATTAACTATGTAGACGAGGCGTATTAAACTTACTTAGAATAATAGCCTACGTGATATAAGATCTAAGTATACAGGCTGTGTATTTCAAGTAGGCGTGGATGGCAACATCTGAAACTTTGAGGAATAGCGAGAAAAATACTCAAATTGTCTCTTGTCCGATTTTAATAAAAACTCAATCTGTTACATTGGATTCTAAAAAAATCTATAAATCTAAAGATTTTGGCAAAAAAAACACATTAGAAAAATAAAAGATAATAATAATAAAATAAAATTAAAGGATTAAATTCTGGGTAATACCTATTGACAAACGATAAACTTATCTAAGGAAAATGTTGAATTTTTTGATGTTTGATTCATATTTATTATAGAAATTATTTAAAATTTATTTTTTCATCACAGCTCAGTTCATCCTCACAACATTATGATCTAAAATAAAAATATAATTATATCAAAAGACACATTAAAAGAAAAATAAAAATTGAGGTTCATTCGCATGTATCAAAGACATTATAGGTACTTACTTAAAAATATGAATCTGTTTGTTAGAATTCAACATTTACCTTATCTTTGCCGTATACCACTATTTCACAGAATTTTATTTGTATTAGTGACTCTATCGAATAATGTTTGAACAAATTGTGTTTTTTTCCAAAATCAACGGGTTCAATTCTTGGGTAGGATTACTGAATAAGTAATTCAAAAATACAAAAATTAAGATTCATCACAATCGGTACGGAGTCTCACCTTTGAGTATTTATCGGTATTCGCTCGCTTGAAAATTTCACAAGTACCCGAATTGTGAACTCTCTCGGTTTCAATGTTTTTTCAAGGCTTTTTATACTAGATTTCCCCGGATTTTTCTCGAGGATTGTAGTTTCTGTCCTCAGAAATAGCCTTGATAACGACAAATTTTTATGTTAGAAAAAAGCTCTCAAAAGGAATATTTTTACCGTTTTTGTCACATTTTTCATTGATGCTACGCTCCTATTGGTCGTAGCATGATGCCATATATAGTCTTCCTCGATAAATGGACTATTCAATACAAAAACAATTTCAATTGGAACCTACTGGTTCATGAGATTAATGCGTTCGAGCAAACAAACAAACTCTTCTGCCTTATACATTAATATAGATTTTAAATTAGAATAGATTAATGGTTCGGCGCGCGAGTAGTGTGAGACAACCCTCGCTGCGTCGTCAATGTCATATAACATTGACTGCAACGGTATTAGAGTCAGCCTATTCATAAGTGCTTGTAAAGGCCTATTTGAATAAAAATATTTTCATTCATTTCATTCATTCATTCATTCCAAGAGCATTACACAATCGCCCTACTAGTTCCTTTATTACTACATTAATAATATCCATTATTAGATAATACAGCATTATCAATCCTGGATATAGTCCTCCGCCAACGCGAGCGGACGTCCAAAGAGCGTAGGCTTTGAATACCTATCCAATATACGATGCTCCATGAATTATTAACAAGGTAATATAATAAATATCAAAATTAATGTGTTATTGATCGCGATGAAACTTTTGTGAGTTGTTCTACGTTAGCCCCAAAAGTTTCATACCCCAAAACAAAAGTACTGAAACACAGAAAGAAAACAGAACAGGTAGTGGAATAAGAAATTGGGTTGTATTTTAGGTAAGATTCCTTTAATGTTACCTACTTTGGTATGTTAAGAAAAGCCTCATTCGTTGATTTTATATAGGTATCTATACGATATCCTCGTATATTATTTTTCAAATAGCATGAGTTGGGTGACACGTGGTGTTTAATAAGATTTCTCATTGGTTTATATTTATTTCGACATAATAATGAGATACCGGAACAGAGCAAGGTCTTATGAAGCATTTAGTGAAGTATCTAAGAGTAATCAAGTGCTATTTCTCAAGATATGCGTTAAAAAGCTTTAACTACAAGTTACAACGACTCATCCCAGTGAAAAAGATTATTGGTTACCTCTAGTCTTCACACACTTTCGTTCGGTAGGTTAACCTAATAATAAAAAGTAAAAGAATAAAAAATAAAACCTATTTACATATCGACGGTTAAAAGGCGACTTGATTCAAGCGCCATTTTGAAAACTTTACAGGAGAGCTATTTGTAAATTTTCAAATCCAAAAACAGGAACAGCATCTAAACTTCTTAACATTCCACATCGAAGCTGTTGAATATTAAAACTAAATGCAAGCTTCAACAAATTTGTGCATGGGCCGTCATCGTAGTAGTATAATTCATTGAGCAAAATGTTACTTTAGTAAGAAATGGCGGTTGAGTCAATTCGCTTAGCCGTCGATATATTGATGTTTGGGGCTTAGACCATTATGCTGTATCGCACCAACGCAAGGCAGGGATAAGCTGGAGCATCGATCCCAAATTAAACAAGTTGTTCTTAGCTATTATTAAGCAGATATTTTTAAATATATTTTCATAAAGAGATAATGAAATCCCGACCTGTGTCTTGGTGACTCCACGTCCGGCCTGTCATATAACAGGGAGCCACAGGTTGCCACAGTTACGACGCGATCACTAGTGGCTTCCATAGATAAAGCTCCCCCATAAACACCGCGATAAAACTATCGCATGCCGTTATCGTTCATTTTGACGTTCACCATTACAAAAGGAAGGGAATAAATGTTAGGTTGCATATTTAAATAAATAGAGGAACAAATTGTCATTTAACCTCGAATTACTTACATGGCAACATTAGTCGAAAAAAAGCTAATAAAATGCCTAATGTTTATAAAAAGAAATTAAGTAATATTATATCTAATATGTCATGTCCTACTCCCCCTCCACCCCCTAAATAATAAAGAACTAATACATTTGTATTTTTAAAGTGACCGATAAGCATACTACTTGCCTAAGACCATATAATTTATCTAAAGTAATATAAAGAAAATAATTGTATTTTTGAACTTTTGTTTACAATTAATAAACTCAAAAACTACTGGACCGATTTTGATAATTATTTCACTATTATAAAGCTATTTTATTTTGAAGAAACATAGGGTACGTTATCATCCCCGGACACGTTAGACCCATTAGGAAACGCGGGTAAAACCGTGTGACGGAATCTAGTAAGATAAGGCTAAGAGAAAGAAGGGTACGATACTGACTTGGATTCCAAACGTCACATTTTAAGTGATTATAAGTAATACTATAATATTAATTATCCACTGAACTTACGCGATTTCGACGAATTTTATACAAAAAGTGTCAATAATGCAAAACTCTCAATAATTTAGCTATAAAAAAATCGTTGTTATTCTCATCCATATGGATGACAGCATTCACGAAGTATTATAAACTGATAACCTTGAAGCGTCAAACATATAGTAGGCAATAGATTTACATAATAATATGACGTAGGGTTATTTACGAGACAAAACAATTATACCTATTCAACTATTTTTTTATAACATAAGGTTATATAAACATGGACAAAGTTTCATGAATTGATTGTTACTTAACTACCTATATCATGCTTTCAGTTTCTATTCATTTTCTCTATTAAATAGCTACGCTATGAACATTGGTACTTACGCTCATTTTCCACTAAAAATCCGCTCGTCCTTCATTGAATATTTCACAACAAATTAACACACCACCACCGCACTGTCCAACAAAAGTATTTTGTTTTCCAATTACAAGTCTCATCATACCAAAAGTAGACACATTTGACACGAACTAGTCACAAAACTGATACACCGAATGAAATCCGCCCCAAAAATTACACAGAAATATACACACTCATAATATGAACATTACGTCATGATTACACAACAAACAGAAGCGAAATTAAACGTTTTTGCATTAGAAAATGGTAAAGGATAGCTTAAAACACGGCAACGTGATCTTTTCGGGTCAGAAACTCGATTTTTTTAGGTTATCTCCGGATCGGTAAATGTAGGACACATTGAGAGGAAACTTCAAGCTTTAAGGTTGAAATTTGTATGGCAGAGTATGTATATCTGTGTGTAAAGCTTTGTATTGTATAACCAATTCCCACGTGTATAGTGGTTGCGACTGTGTGTGTTAAGGGTGAATGTTCCTTTTTGAATGTGTGTGTGAAGAGGGGTACACACGATGTAGCAATTTCCACGTTTATCTTGCGATAACAATGACATATGAACAGACAGAAAATTATATAGAGGTGTGATTTCACTGCTCTTAGCGGACAACAAACAAAACGAATCTTAAAAATTAATTTCAAATAACTTTTTCTGGAATATTAACGAGAGCAAATAATCTTTAATTCAAGACAATTTACGCTAGCCAATACTGCTACCTAGCTGGTCAACCACGGCTTAATTAGGTTTTTGTAACTACAGGATGATTGAGTTAAGTTATCGGAAACAAAGTTGAAACATATTACGTCAGACAGTGCCCCACCCTGCTGTCTGTTTCAGCACGTGCATCGAACTATCAACCTTATTATTAAATCATGATCATATTTCTATTCGAGAGACTTAGACAATTCCGCTACTACTTACTGGATCTAATAAAATATGTAATTAATTAAATAAATAAAAAATCAAACCGTAGTTCAAAAATCTCACTATAAAAAAAATTGTAGTCAATATAATATAGCAACTGTCACGTTATTATTCTCTTTAATTCTTTCTTTTAACATTGACCTCTCCCAGTATTTTATATCACAGCAATTACTTAGTCCGTGAAAATTCAACCTCATGTATAGCATAGCTTTCTAACAGATCGATCGCTTTATAGGGGTGGCAAGTACTACATGAACTCGTTATAATCTCGCATACGAAACAGTCCTTACCTTTTCTAATACGTAGTAAATGAGAGGGACACATGTCCTTTGCGATTCGAGAACTATTTGTGAGTAATTCGGGTAACATTAGTACCTCCATATTTACGTTTGTATAGGTTGATTAAACACTCACACATTGATAGGTTGCCTTATATCGTTTACCGCTAGCACGATAAAAGAAGGCTTTACAACGTATGGCATAGAGTTCATATTGAACCAAATTTCCAGTAACAAATTCTTAAATAAAGAGTGACTGAAAAATGAGAGAAAGAGATACGTAAAGGCACTATTATAGAATGATAGGGATGGCGATAGTTGAAAGAAACGTGTCCAAATATTTGCGTGTGTTTGTAAGCGCACTTATCATGTTTGTACTTAACTACCACGAAATAAGAGTGATTTGATAGAGAAATAAATACATCCATAAGTAGGTATTGACATGACCTTGTAATAAAGGTGGTACATACTTATACAACGTAACCATGGAGAGGAAGAATCGGGAAGGAAATTACAGAATTATTGATTATGCATTAGACGAAGTAGGTACCTCAATTTTCTGGAGTGCTGAGTTGCCGGCTTTTCTCAATAAATACCGATCCGGTATTTGAGTCAGACGATTTATAAGTAAAGATTTTCTTTTCTTTTTCTTAATAAGGTAAGACCTGTAGATTAATTAATAACGTAAAGATCTCCATGCATGCCTGTGATCTTTTATTTTTTTCTTAATCTACGCAGGGGAGGCCTTGAGAACTCAATATTTCTGTCTGTAGCCTAAATCAATTGAAATCATGTTAGTAAAAAGTATCTTGCTAGTTCCATTTTAAATTAATCGTAGGGAATTCCAAGTTACATTATATCTGCTACTTATTCTTCTTTGTTCATAAAATTCAAAGGGTCCAGTCAAAGAAAATAAAAAAAAATCGTTGTGAGTAAATTAAGCTCGTTCTTGAGATTGATAGCCCACTGTCAGATTACCAATATGTATCGATTTTCTTATTATAGCAAATAGATGCGGGTAAGGAAGAATAACTGTGTCAAATAAAATTTCTAGTTGAAAGCATTTGTAAAACAGCTGATAAACAAAGAGACGCTCGAACGGTCTCTTTTTTACCATTTTGGTACAGAAACTTATAATAAATACATTTACCTATACAAAATAATAGATACTTCTTAATTTATGATTCCCAGCTTATATCTTTTGGTTCACCTATCTATACCAATTTTTAGGAAACGCCCTTTGAAAGAAACGCAAAGCGAAGAAATGTTAAGAGCATGATTTTGCAAATACATACTTGTTTAGAGTTCCCGTGGGACAAAAACTACAGACAAACAAATAAATTGGCATCTTAGTACGAATAGGTAATAATATCAACACAGCGCAGCACGGTCGGCTCAATTTATTTTTATCAAAGTGCACTTGACATGCGCTGGTTGACCTCCGAATCGATGGAAACCGCGTTTTGTTGTTGTTTTGTCTCATTCATATTCACTACTTCGTATGTGCCATCTCACTCATCTGTCAAGGTGACAGGCGTAGCTGCTGTCCAATGGAAAGCGTCAAGAGTTAACAAAATAGTTCGCATATATTTCAACAGATGGCGCTACTTGGTTTGATGCGGCGAGTCACTTTCAACAGCGGAGTAAATAGTTATCGAGATAGGTACATCATTTTTGTAAACGTATCTATCTATGCCATGTGTGACATAGTTATGGACTATAATCCTATAGGCACTATTTCGGTTCAAGTCAAGAGAAACATTAGGCATGCATTTAATTTATTTTCGTTTCTGCTCATAAAAAAGGAAGACAAACTTTTCCTTTGCTATGATATCTCAATGTAGAGAAGCCAAAAAAATGTCGTTGTATTGGTACTACAATGACCTTGACCTTTGCCTAATGGGAAATGTGTTTTACAATATGAGGTGGCTAACGTAGTTACTGTCTATAGGCTATGGTATGGTGAGATATGGTGGAGAGAGCATGGTGAGATTGTCATCAAGCGACCATGGTCATAGTAACCACAATAAAAAAATAATTCTGACCAATTGATATTTTATTATAAACCTTTTACGTAAAGTCGTTACGAATAGTCAAATCAATCATACAAATTCAAAAAATCGATTATAGTTCATTAAATTAACGAATAGTAAGTGGGCCGAATTAAGCAGGCTTTTAGCACCATTGGCGTCATTAGAAAATCCGAAAAATCAAAGGATTAGCTGACCTCGTTAACATCGTATTAAGAAATACCGGGCATTTTTCAAAATCACTTTTTGCAGGCGAAGAATCGGCTAGAAACTGTTTAAGATACCAAGTAGATACAAAGTCACCTCTCGAACATCAATAATTACCAACACCATTGACTCAAACATCTATAGGAGCTTACTTCATCTACTCAGATTTCAATCGACCCACTCTTTCAAAAAATGTTATGCTGCAACGATTAGAGAATCGAAGAGCGAGATGTACACCAATCCTTTACTTATAAATTTCCCACTGCATTTATTTTTGACGTATCAGACTTGCGTAAGCGTATGCTTACAATAGATGTTGGTCTCTGGTTGTCTCTGGTTAGTAGGAGTCTGATAAAACACGGTCAGCACCCCCGGAGCCGTCGGGTATCCATGAGGAATTACCCACATAAACACAAAAAAAAGGAATGCCATATTGAGATAGTAACTGGTCCAATTAAGTGGCAGAATAGAGCTACAGTTAATTTATATCAATGATATAATCTATCTTCAGTAGAAATATAAATATTTAAGACAATGAGATCGTTAATTATTAATGCCTCACATCATTGCCAAAAAGCAAAAGAAGCTACGCCAACAATTAAGCTCATAAGAGACTTATAGCTTTAACTTAAGCGAGTGATACTGCGCTTAGCTGCCTTACTCGGAGCTTATCTGATATGTCACGTACGTAAGCTAAGGATATTATTATTTTATTTTATAATGTCGTAGTAATGCACAGTCTTGCAAAGCTCTTAGATGATATCACGGTTTTGTAGGAAATATATGTAGTAGGTACGTCTGTTAGTCAGTATAAGTTCTGCGTAAGTTGGGATTCGATGGCCGCGTGTAAAGAATGTCTTTGGATTAAAAGATGGAAAGAGATTGTTTTAAAAGGTGATTTTATTCTAAAAGAGCAGAGTTCGCCCGGTAAAGTACTACCACCATACCTATTTCCGCCGTGAAGCAGTAGTCCACTTCTATTACTATGTTAAAATAGTAAGGGACCCGGTAAAATTACAGGCATATGAAGCTTGACCACTTCGACCATAACAACGCTGACCACGCTACCATCAGGTGGATCGCCTGGTAGTTTGTCGGCCAAAGTATAAGTATAAAAAAAAACTAAATAGGTTTTGTTTTTTTTCATACCAAAATTAAGATGAGTTTAACAGTGTGGCTAAGGTGGGTAAGTCTTTAATGTTGCTTTTGGTACTTTCGTTAATAACAGGATGAAATGTTAGTATAACGCAAAATAAATTTTTGGTAACAAAGAATCTAATGAGCATTAATTTTGTGGGCGAAGTGACTAGCAGAAATATTAATAAAATCATGAGTCATTTCATATAAATGGTATGAATCGAACTACCCACGATCAAATAAGCACTCCACCACACGAGATGAGACACCGTATTAAGTTTCTCAATACCAAAAAGGTTTTAATTGAAAAATTATTCCGGCACAATAGCCGGAAACACGGGCTAAATCCAGACGTAGCCTCGAGTAACAAAAAGGCCCTTAAAAAGATATAAAAAAGTCACGGTGCATTCGAGCGACCGCCTACCGCAGCCAAAAATAGACTACGAACGAATGTAACAAATCCAAACTGCAAGGAAACAACTCCATAACCCTTTCACACGATTCCAAGCTTTCATGGTCCGGAATAAAATACAATTTTGAATGTCATTGGAAAGATTCTTGGTCCTTTTGAAAGGAATAACCCAGTGCATTCGTGTTTACATGTTGGTAGAATAAATTACTCCCTGATCGTTTTCGGCTGAACTGTAAATTTTAAAGCGCACGCTAGCTTTTTCAAGCAGAGATATTTTTAAAAACATATCTCTCCTGTTAGACAGACTGTTTTTCAACTGTCTTATTTAACAAATAAGGTACATCGATTTCTATATTTAGTCAAAATAAACACACGTATTTCTTTTTTATTTGCCAAGGACGCCGACTAGAGCTGACGGTCAACCTGATGGTAAGGGGTCACCGCCGCCAATGGACAGTTGCAATATCAAGGGTACTGCTAATGCGTTGTTGACCCTGAGACGTGATGTTGCTAAATGTCATAAATGTACCTGTAATTTCACAGCCCCTTACCTTTCGCACCGAAACACAGTAATACAGCTGTACTGCTTCACGGCGGAATTGGGTAAGGTTCAAGTTAGGGGTTAGATCACTTCACATCGCCATTAGATCCCAATTATTTCAGTTATTTAGTTTAAATAGTAGCTATAAAATATTTGCATGCAGATGAACCTCCCTGAAATGAATCATTAGTCACATATCTAGAATACTTCCGTGAAATTCAAACTATAAGCAATTGGATGCAATAGGATCAAAATTGCTTGGGAACAATTTGTTTCAACTCCATATTGATTTACGGATTGCAAATTGATGACACTCAACACATCCAATATTTGTAAGCGCTAACGATCGCACTCTTTTAAATCAAACCGTCGCGCGTCGCCGGGTATGTCAAACCCTATTAATAAACGAATTTAAAATTCTTACATTTGCACTTCAAAGCTTTGATATGTCGTCCTCCGAGGAAGATGACTTTTTGGTTCTAGCAATTAGTTCTATGTGTCTTAAAACATTTGCTGTATATTGCTCTGGGGGGCAATTCCACTAACATATTATGCACCGAACCATTACCACATCACAACCAAACGTCGAAATCAACGATCGAACTGCGGTTGTGTTTCGGTAATAGTTCACATTCGTTCGAAAGATTACGTCACAATGTATGTTTGTTTCGGTTGAAGTGCGTAGGAATACCATATTTGTGAAATGTCAAACTTCAATTTGACATTAATCGTAACCGCAACCGTATACGTACCATTGCCGAACAAAACGTGCTACTCGAACGTTGCATTTAGTGGAATTGGCCCCTGGTGTGCCTCACTAACTGTTATGAATACTGGCACCTTGACCTACCAATGGTAGCATGTAACAGGAGTATCTGGTGACCTGACACACACAGTGTTATTATTCAATGTGTTGGTACACTTTACACATTGAATACGAGTTGTTAACAAAACAAGCATTCCGAAAGAGGGTTGAAGCCAGAGATATGTGATACATCGAATGGATAGAACATATTTCGCAGACCTCAAATTATAGGGACCTTGGGCGTATGTTCTCCGCAATTAGCCTCTTTGTTGGGCTGTTGTGCGTAGTTGATCGGTGTTGGTCATTAATACACTCAGCTCTGTCTAGAAATCGAGGAGGTGCCTGATGAGGCCCTCAATAACATCAGAGAATACTCTTGGTTTCCAGATTGCTCAGGAGCCTTGCTTGTTAGTCACTCACGCTTTTGCAGGTGTCTCCTCGACTTCCATGCAGCCCCTACAAAAGGTACAGTAGGGGTTCATTGCCGATATTCATGAGATCTTTGTGGAGAGGACAATGTTGTATTATTATACCTATTATGTGGCGAAGGGTGTTTTTTCTGTTACCCATTGCTGATTTTGTATTTGTGTGACACTATCAATTGCTCTGCATAATTGTTTTGGATACCATTATTTTAGTGTCTGATCCCGTCCTTACCCTAAAGAGCCACCGTGAACGCGTATCTATTAGAGAGTATCTCGATTCCTCAGTGGGTTCTTTTACAGCTCCCAGACACACTCCAGCATACTTATTCTGCAGCTGGTGCGAGTATTACTGAAAGCCAGTATAATACAGCCACACTGTGAGAAACGAAGCTGACATTTGGTAATTCACGCTCCCGGCCGTGACCAGTCGAAGTTGGATATTTTATAATATTATTATTATGGTAAAATTTGGAAGTACAGTAAAACTTACACCTTACTTAATACCGCCGTGAAGCAGTAGTGCAATTGTATTACTATGTTTCGGTGTGAAAAGTAAGGTGCTGGCGATACAAGCTTGTGAGACTCAAACTTCACGTCACAGGGCCGACAACGCATTGGCAATGCTTTAAGTGTTGCAAATTCCTATAGGCGGTGGGGCCTACTTACCATCAGGTTTCGTCTGCCTGTTTTTCGGTCTAGTAGGCATTAAAAAGAAAAAAAAATGTTTGTCAATGACAAAGGTTTTTCGGATAATGTCACATGTTATACCCCTAGCATAGGGAGTTAAGTTCACTTGCTATTATCTCCTTGAGGAGCACATGACTGATTCTATTAGTTCGTTTGGGAACGGGGTAAGCAGCTTAATGTGTTACTTTTGTTATTAAATGTCGGGCTTCAGAACAGGTTCACAACAACTATTTTCCTGCGGCAGGGCTACGTAAACAAAACATACCTATTTTCATTATCATTCAAGGACGGCAAGTTACGTTACTTTGTTATTTTCTTATAAACATAACCTGTTTACGGTATGCGTTGTTGCATCCTTGTTGTTAGAAACTTTTCCGGGAGCACGATCTCTCACCAAAGTTTCGTTGTAATAGGGTGAAAGATATAGGATAGATGATGACCAAACAAACAAATATATACTTTTTATTTTGCAATGGATTACCTTGATAAATTATTAATAATAATATTGTCTGACAAATGTATTTCCATTTTACTTATTTACGTACGTTATTTCACTACGAGAAGATAGATATTGTGGTCTAATCTCGGAAAAAATTACCATACAGTGCTTAGGGTTTTGGACTATGTATTTTAAGTATCAAGTTATGTACTTTACAATGTTGACCTTCCTAACTACAAAAATGGTTTGTTATAAACATTATTATTTACAATTAATACATAAATTTAGAAAAGGTATCCTAAGTATCCTCGTTTGATAATATAATTAAATTCTATTTGAACTTTAATATTAAATATATAATTTTGTGGTGTTAAGATTCAAATTTGTTTCTTTAGATTTTAAGTTTTATTTCTATGTTTTTGTAGTACGTTAAGCTTATCATGCTGTGTGTATACGCTATTGGGTCTCAATCTAGACTAAATATTTTTGTTTCGTTTTACATTTATATTCGATTGTGATCTGTTGTATACCTATGAAATAAATAAATAAATTCAATTTTAATTTCGACTAAAAATAAAAGTAGACGAAATCAAAAAGAAAGAAACGTCAACATAAAAAAAACACGCTTTGATCACCAAACGTGAAAGTAGACAGAGCAAAGACATTTTAAGTCGAAATGTGACATGTACTCGTCATGTGACCATTATCGCCATCTCACAGACACGACACCAATCTCGGTAATCATTTTTGCCAAAGAAGCGTCAACTGCATTTTTCATCCTAGTTAAGTTTTTAGTAAGTAATCAGTTTTAGTTTATACCTACAATGATAAGCAAGCTGTGTCTACGTCAAGAAGAGTACATTTAAGAACTTTTTTTTTAATTAGCTTGCTTTCTAAATAAGATGTTATGTACTTAGTTTTGTAGACCAAATAAAAAAATATATATAGTTTTAAAAAAAACTGTACTATACCGGTATTAACTAAACTTACTAAGAAACCCTGTTGAAACAAATTTTCCCTGAAAATGTTGTCTAATTTGCTATTACTTTGAATTTATAATATGTAGTGATGTAAAAGTGTGACTGAAAGAGTTAAATAGAAAATAAGTATGAAATTTCAGATAAAATTGTGGATATTCGAGATCGGGATTATAATGAACACATTTTCTTACTTTTTTTCAACAATAAGGGCAAAATACAAAGCAAAATGTTGCCTAAAGTTTTCAAAGTTTATGGGACCCATTGTTTGTGTTGCTTGGCAGAAAATTCATCAGAATATTAAAATCTCTTGATTTTCGACGTCCAAACGAAGCCATTACAATAAGAACTTTTGTTTTTGATGTTGTAAATTTCTCAAAGACGTTGTGTTTGGTTTCGTATTCGGTCTATACTTTTTAAACTTTATAAATAGGTTTATAGCGCTCGTTTTGTTATAAGCAATTTCAAAAACTCGTGTTTTCCTCTGATTAAATTCTATTCTTCGGTGGCTAGCAACAATTTTTTTATGTTATACAGGTTTATTATTATCATAGATAGTGTTAAACATTTGAGGAGATCAAAGCCAAGTAGGTTTACCTGACTTGACGAATTTCTTGACATGTCTTTTCAATTAAGGCCAGCTTACTCAAAAAAACGTATTTTTTTTCAATACATTTTATTTATAGTACAAAACATGTTGAGTAATCAATTTTTTTTACATATGAAAGCACATATATGAAATTAATTGAAAAAAATCTTTCTTTTTTTTTTCAAAATGGCGGTCCTGAAAATGGCTGTTGAAACTCATCTGATTCGTAGATGGATGACATCATTTCTTGGAAAATAATTATCTGAAACCAAAAAACAAAGCGGTTTCACGTTCTGTATCGAATTGGCTATGGCCTCAAGCAGAATGAAACATTTTCAATGAAAAAAAAACAAAATGGCGGACTTTTGAATTTTTTTTTACCCTTTTTTCACTTTTAATTGTTTATAACTTTTTTAAATAATAATGAATATTTCTGGTTCTGCTTGAGGCCATAGCAAATTCGATACAGAACGTGAAACCGCTTTGTTTTTTGCTTTCAGATAATTCTTTTCCAAGAAATGATGTCATCCATCTACGAATCAGATGAGTTTCAACAGCCATTTTTAGGACCGCCATTTTGAAAAAAAAAAATTTTTTTTTTCAACTAATTTCATATATGTGCTTTTATATGTCAAAAAAATGATTACTCAACATGTTTTGTACTATAAATAAAATGTATTGAAAAAAATACGTTTTTTTGAGTAAGCTGGCCTTAAGACTTATTTCCCGAATTGGTGGAAACTTCAGTAACTTGAGGAGAACTTATACTTACTCCTGCAATCTAGAAGCCTCAAAAAAAGTAAAGATATCCATTTGCAAATATATTTTCTCTCTAAAGAACTTATGAAGTTTCCGTGCTCTGATTGAAGTAAGGAAATTATATCCAAATTTGAGATATGAAAAAAACTAGTAAACATAGTTTCTAATAAGCATAATTTCGAGAATCAGTTATTTTGTGCACTATGGTTTCTACTCAAAACATTCCTATCAAAGACGTTGTTAAGCATAATTTAATGATGATGTGGATAATGATTGCATCAACAGTATCCTTACCGAGAAATATCAACGTTATCTCGCCGTGATAAAAGTTTTAAGATAGCATAAATATTTGACACTGCGTCAATGATAATCATTGTCAACACAATTTAATCCACTCGAGTAAAAAACTACCACGCCATAAATTTTCTCATAAATCTTTGGTAATTATACCTAGCGTTTGTAACATCGCACGAAGCCAGCGGAGCGCGGCGACAAGGTCACTCCACGTGGCTTTAGGCACGGAGAATTGACAACGTCGCGTGACGACAAGACAGAGCCAACTATTCCCTCTTTGCGCGCAATAGAGCGAGACGACAATATTGCTATTGTGCATTCAGAAGAGAACGGATGTGGAGTGTGCAACTCGTGACCTGCGAGAAAGCGGGCGCCGCCGAGACAAGCTGAATTTGTAAGGAATAAATTAGAAAGGAATAAATGCGTGGAGTTTTGTAATTTGAAGGGTCTTTAGAGGAGCATTAATTTGGCTTCAAGGTGAAGTTTTAGTAAATTTCCACTTGTTTAAGGGTTGGTGAATTTAGGCCTACAATTAATGAATTGCTTACAACTTTGCTATTTTTTTAATTTTAAATAATATGGGAAAGGTATGTAAGTAATTTGTACATTTACACATAGGTACACATAAAATATTGTTAATAAAAAGCGTATTATGCTTAAAATTAATTATTTTATTTATAACATGAAAATGTGGTCCAATCAAGCAGTTTAACATCTTAAATCAAGGTATACGATGATTTATTGTAAATAAACCACAAACGTCTAGTAATAACCAATTAAACCACTCTCAATTAAATCAAATTAATGTTAATTACACATTATCTTTCACGCAAAAGTAATTTTACAAAACATTCAAGTGCGTCAGGTAGGTTCCTAATTTTTTTGTATAATTAGTTTGTCACGCTAATAAATGTGAAATCATGAATAAATGTAATGTTTTAAATTGATTTTAAATGTAATGAGTAGTGGTAACGCCATGAAGTAATCAAACCAAAAAGTACCAGGCGCGCATGACTCCGCGCTACTCGTCCGAATCTTAGGCCTAAATGTCACTCGTTGTTTGGAGGTGTGTAAAACCTATTTATTAACTTTTTACCTCTGTTTATATAGTTTGTCATTACAATTGTACATTTCTCTGGTTAATTAAATGACAATGTTAGTTAAAAAAGTTTATAATTATAAATAAATTGAAAAAATAAACGGTATCGGTAGAAAAGTAGCATACGGAAGTTTGCCGTAAATTGAATTTTCCTTCCCTTTCCTTGAAACAACACAAAAAAAGTAATAATATTTGTTAAATTACCTACCCACATATTGTATTTGAAAAAAATTTTTTTTTTTTTTAGTTTCCATTTGTAATTTAATTTGCGATTTTAAATCAATTTAACTAAAAACTTATAGGCTTTAAAAGTTGCAATTTATTGTTTATTAATTATATTAGAGTAGCAATCAAGACTGAGGTTGGACTCTGACATCAATGCCTTCAAAAATACTTATTTTATCCATTAAGTTGAAACCACGCAAAATAAAGTATTAAAATCTAATGAATTTGTTAAATCAGATAATTATTTTAGAAATATTATATCCTATTAAGTACATAATAATACTTTGTTTTTTATAGTTTACATTTATTATAATATTTAATTAATCAAAATCAAATTATAAAAAGCTATAGGTTGTCATAAATTATGTTAAAGAAGGATGCAAGATACAACAACAACATTTTAAAGGGGATGCCTTATCAGAACTATATTGCATAAATAAACTTATTAGGTATATATTACAATTAAGATTATCGGCAGTAACTCTAATATCAGTGCTATAAAAATACTATTTTTAACCGACTTCAAAAAAGGAGGAGGTTTTCAATTCGTCTGTTTTTTTATTTTATTTTTTTATGTTTGTTACCTCATTATTTTTTATTTTCCGTCAAAAAGTGTCTCGCTATTTCTACCTGAATTTTGAAAAAAAAACAGGCCAAAAAATTGCAATGCAATATCCAAACGTGAAGCTACCGACGGCTTCGGACGAAATTGGTTTTGGACCACTCTAGTTTATAGATTTTGTTAAGTTTCTTTTACTCGTAAATATACTAAAATACTTCATTTTAAATAGGATACTACAAACTAATAAAAAAATAATAGGCCTTATTGTAATAATAATAAGATCCCTGCACCAAAAACAGTAAAATACTTAAAGATCTTAAAACATATGCCGTAGGACTATTCGAGTTACCGACCGGGCCGATCGATAAATTAACAACGATATTATATTGCTTCGTAAAAGCACCGAGCTCCTTTCAATTACAACTTTATTTTTAATGCAATAAGATCAATTTACAACTAATTAAAAGTAAGCACAACATGCACTAATATTAAATGCTAAGTTATATACATATAGGAAAAATAGAAATAGGTATAGTTAAGTATAGTACCTATATGTTATATTGCATGCAATTACAAATGAAATACTGTTTTAAAATCTATTTAAAAACCGTGTGATTAGATTAACAAACACAAGGAGACAATGTCTTAAAGATATTGAAAAACAATAAAATTCTATAAAAAAAAATTCTAGTACGTAATTTCGACTTACATAACTCTAATAAGAATTTTAACAGTTTAATTTTCGTAAATACCATTTTATAGTAGAAAACTATTCGGCATGTAATACGCATAATTATCTACCAATCTTTGTATTTATCCACAGTTCGTTAATTTAGAGTAGAAGAGCTCATAGTGCAGAGTTCGTCCGGGGAAGTACTAAAACCTTACCCATTTCTGCCGTGAAGCAGTAGTGCACTTGTGTTACTGTGTTTCGGTTAGAAAGGTAAAGGGGCCGGTGAAATTACAGGCTCATGAGACTTAACAACTTCACCTCTCAGGGTCGACAACGCATTGGCGATGCCCCTACTGTTGCAAATGTCCATAGGCGGCGGTGACCACTTACCATCAGGTAAACCGTCCGCTTGTTTGTCGGTGTGCCCAAGTGGTATAAAAAAATATATTCAAACGTAATCTTAGACTTAGAGGTATAACACAAATATACAAATAATAACCTGTTCGCCGTACCTACCCCATTTTAATATCGACCTTCCTTTTGACCCCAAATTATAAAAGTTGCAAGCAAGTTGCACTGTGCCAAATTGCGAGACAGACAAACACCAAAGTAAAATGAGGGTTCCATTTTACCATTAGGTATTGAACGGATCCCTAATAGAAATACGTATTTTTTTACAAGGAAAGATGAACCTGTTTTTGTACCTGAGATTTTAATCTGAAATAATAGATAAATACATTTTATTTTAAAACTTATTAATAATTAAACAAAGTGAGTATCTACCGATTATAATCTTTTTCACATACGATGAGTTATGACTGTTGAAGGCTTTTTAACCATATCTTTTGAAGTGGCAATTGATTACTCTGAGATACTACATTAGAAGCTTCATGAGCCCTTGCTTCCCCTTATTATGTCGAAATAAACATAAACCATTGAGAAATCTTAAAAGAAACACCATGTGTCACCCAACTCAAGCAATATGAAAAATACTATAACCAATAAATGATTTATTACTAGCTGTCCCCTGCGGTTTTACCCGCATTCCCGCATAAATATAAACCTTCGTTTTGAATCATTCTGTCTATTGATGAAAACCGCATCAAAATCCGTTGTGTAGTTTTAAAGATCTCAGCTTACATAGGGACAGACAGACAGCGGGAAGCGACTTTGTTGCGAGTTGTATTTAAAACTTATCCACAAATAATAAATAAATAAATATCCCAAGACATTCTTCACACATGGTTACCTGATCCCAAGTTAAGCAGAATGTACTGCTTGTAGTATGGTTACCAGGTAACTGACTACTTATACTATACTACATACAGTATACTACATATACTACTTTTTAAATACATACTTATATAGACATTTACACCCAGACACAGAACAAACAGACATGTTCATGTACACAAATGTTTGTCCTGGGTGGGAATCAAACCCGCGACCTTCGGTTTGGCAGTCAGAGCGCAAAACACCAAGCCAACTGGCCTTTCATCTAAGCATGCATAGGGACAGACATCAGCTACTACTATACTATCAGATGTAGGGATAGTTGTAATTAAAACTTATCAATAAAATCTATCATACCTTATAACCTCATGGTTCAAATGAGCTATTAATAGGTCTTTGACAGGAGTAATATGTCCCTATCAATGTTGTTCCACAGTTTGTCAATAATAATTACATTATCTGACGGCAATGCAGTCTCCCTAACGATCACCCCGACACCCCCTAGCGGGAGGAACGAGGGCAGGGTTGGATATAGTGATGTGTGGTTTACGGTTTATTAAAAATAGTCGCAAAGAGGTAACGGAGTATTTCTTTTACTTATCACATCAATATCTAATTATAAAAATCGAATCTAAGTTTATAAAATAAGGTTGTGTTACACCATTTATAACTTTAGAACGGCTGCACAGATTCCATTATAAGAACAAGTAATAAAAAAATTTAAATATAAAAAAAATGTTTAACAAAGAGCTGAAGATCGAGCTCAGTGACGTGCCATAGGTGACACCTATGTCCAGCAGTGGATGGTGATAGATTTACTAAAAATATTTTCTCAAACATTTTTCAACGCTATTTCTGAGTACAGAAACTAAACGGGAACGTGGGTGGAACTGCGGGACACAGCTAGTATATAATAATTACTAGCTATCCCCCACGGCTTTACCCGCGCTCTCGAGGGACGTTAAATCTTCCCGGGATAAAAAGTCTGATAAAATAGCCTAAGTGCTATTACAGACTATAATCTATCTCAATGCCAAATTTCATCCAGATCCGTTGAGCTGTTCTGGCGTGATTGAGTAACGAACATCCATACATCCATAATTTCATATTTATAATAAGTAGTAAGTATTTTGAGTTAAGCTCGCCAGTACATGACATTTCTTATGTATGTTTTACATGTTAATTATTGGTGTACAATATTAGTTAAAATAAGATTATTAAGCAATCACGGGCCAAACTCAAAGGGATGAAAGTACTCATTAAAACAAAGAACTTTTCCTTTGCATCCTTTCCAGAATCAACTGTCAATTAATTTGTGTGACTTCAGGGTTTGTCCCATTGTAAAAGTTGTTTGGTAATTTTTTAATAGAAATTTCACAGTATTAATTAAGCAGTGGAATGAAAGCCATAGTGGGTTGAAAGAAAGCGGGTAGGTTAAGATTATAACGACAGATCAAATGAGTACGTACAGAGAGACGCGATACCACACGTCATCAGGAAACCTGGATACCAGAGAAGTGAGCATTCACTGATTAGCTCAGCTTTATGTAGAGTGACACGCGATGTTAGAGGTCACACGCTGCTGAAGTGAGAATATATTTGTCTATTGATTATGATGAGACATGGATGCATATCAAGCACGCATAATAAAAAATGATAAATGTGTCTACACAATGTTGTGTCTATACTGTTGACTGTAGAGGAGTTCCTTCATCTGGAGCCAATCCTGGGTTTAGAATCAGTTCATGCTCACGTAGAAATGAATTGTCATTGGAACTGAACTAACTGGTTCAATTTCAACTCCGTAGGATAAGGGGAAGTGATTGTAATTCAGCTTGCAAGACTTGACCTTACAAAACTAACTTGTTATGTACATTGCAAGTTAAATAAAAGCTTGTAACTTATAAAAATAGAAGGAAAAAGTAGAAAAGGGGAAGAAGGAGTTTCCATAACAAACGAGACAATTACGAGCCACTTTCCGAGGGAATTTATGATACAAATCGCTCGTCGAAGAAAATAATGCCGGTGGAGCTCAAAAAACTTATCACAGACCAAAATCAATTTAAATATTGATTTGAGTAAGAGAAAGTAACGTTAAAGAAAGAACTTAAAATATTTTACCCACTTCGCAACGTCTAAACAAGGCCTAAGCTCAACTTTACAATCCCCAAGTTGATAATCCGCGCGGTCGATACGCTTCCCAGTCACATCCTGTTTCCCGCCACCCACCACCCTCCACCCTTCGGCCACCCTTCAGCCACCCTTCGGCCGCCCTTCCGGAATACTAATATTACGTGCTCCACTGTTTGCAGTTATCCTGAAGGTACAACCCTAGTTAGATTAGGGGCCAGTGGCTTCCAATTCGAAGTAAAAATGTTTAGATTCCGACTTCAATTACTAGATGGCGTTACTTGTTGGAATGAGAAGGAATACTTGACAGTTTCTTCGGTTTGGTAAACATAGTGTAGAGCATCCTCCAGCTAGATGGAGCGATGATATACCCAAGCTGGCTGGTAGCGGTTGGAAACAAAGAGCTGAATATCGAGCTCAGTGGCGTGCCAGAGGTGGGGCCTATGTCCAGCAGTGGACGGAGATAGGCTGATGATGATGATGATGATGACTTGACAGTTTCTATAGGTTTTTATATGTTCTACTTATACAAAAAGATTAAACAAAAAACAAATATCTAGTAACTAATTCCGGTGGATCTCCTTCTCTGTCCAGTCCCAAACAAGGAAACACAATGGGACCGCCGGTGCTCGGCGAGGTCGATTTCCACAAGGCCACGCCAGAGTTAATTAGTTATGTTTTTACTTACCACATCACGGTGATTGTAAGATGAATGTGAGATATGATGCCTTTAGAATTGTGTGTTCTACTACATTGTGTTCTACTCTGGAGCTAGGTGGTTTTTTTTTTATTTTCATCTATCAATCTGTATGTTACAACCATTTTTCTTGTGAACTATATACCTAGCTATGTGTTGCAAGAAGATAGTTGTAGTTGATAGAACATAGTTTATACCAATATTAAACATAATATAACTAACTTGATATAATATATTCCATGGGTCCAAAGATAGGACATATTTTATATAATTAAAACAAGTACCTACTTGCTAACAATATGTTAGGATCCTCAGAATATATAGCTATGATTCACACTTTTCGCATTGTTACCCATAATCATTACACCTAAATTTTGATCATAACGGAAACTTAAAAAAAAACAAATACAAAAGGAAATCACAATAAAACGAGATGTCTTAAACGAGATCGGTGTTCCATTCATATCATTATCATCTTCCACCTGCTATCTCCAATGACTCGGCAGCACAACATACATCCTTACTGTCCATTCAGTGCTTAATTCATAACATTGCCAGTTTTTACGGCCGTCCGCTAAGTCAGACATAAAACCTCTTTAGGTACATTTTTGTTCAAGGTAAGAGTACGCAGTGGCCGTATAAATAAGCTTTTTTCTACACGTATTGACAGGTTCCGAAACGAGGACATTCGTTGAACTAAAGCTACAGATCTAGCCCGTAGAGCCTGTAAGCAAAAGTGGCAATAAGGGAGCAACGTCGCTCGAAGTACTAACCGATGAGGAAGTTACTCGAGTGGCGACCACGTACAGAAAAGCGCTGAATATGATGACCTCTCACCAGATGGACCTAAGACCTGGTCAGAGTAGCTCGGAGTCGCTGGATGCACATGACCCAGGTCCCGTCGATGTAGCAACCCCGGGCTGAAATGTGCTCATGGTCATCAATATACTCTCCAGTCGCCTCTGATGATATGCTAGACAGTAAGTTCTTTGGATAGTAGTACTCATTCCTGCCACCACATAAATTCATAGAATTAAAACGGTATTTAAAAAAATAGAGTAGTATAAATAAAAATTTTCGCTCATAGTGCAGAGTTCGTCCGGGCAAGTACTATCACTTTACCCATCTCTGCCGTGAAGCAGTACTGCACTTGTATTACTGTGTTTCGGTTAGAAAGGTAAGGAGGCCGGTGAAATTACAGGCACATTACACTCTTAACAACTTAACGTCACAGGGTCGACAACGCATTGGCGATGTCCCTAGTGTTGCAAGTGTCCATAAGCGGCGGTGAGCACTTACCATCAAATGGACCGTCCGCTTGTTTGTCGGCCAATGTGATATAAAAACAAAATTAAGTGTAAAATTATTATTAATGACAAATAAATATGAATGCACGGCCATCTGATTTCATACAAGAGCTTATACTTAATATGGAAACCAGATACCTAGCTGATATACTACCTACACTTTATATCATAAATACATGCTACTTTGATATTTACACCACTACACATAGAACAAACATACGTGTTCATGCACACAAAGGCTTGTCCTGGGTAAGAATAAAACCCGTGATCTGTGGCGAGGCAGTCACGATCTCTAATAGGCAAGCCAACTGACTAGTCTTAAAGAAAATTATGTGACCACCCTGATGGACCGTTTCAAACAACATTGAAATGTAAAAATAGATTTAAAAATATGGACACATGCCAGCATAATGTTGAGGATTAATATCCCTTTTCTATTTTTCCATAATCCATCGTAAAGCAGTTATAAAGTTTTATTAGTCAAATGTCTTTTTACTATGTCACACAAATTTGGTACAGTATTATGTATTTTATTCAAATTGAATTGCTTACTCTACTTACAAAATAAGTAAAATAATCCTACTAATATTATAAACGCGGAAGTTTGTATGTATGGATGTTTGTTACTCTTTCACGCAAAAACTACCAAACCGATTTGGATGAAATTTCGCATATACATAGAAAATGCCCTGGAGTAACACATAGGATACTTATTCTGTTGGGAAAATGTTACATCCCCCGGGAACACGGGTGAAACCGTGCGGGACAGCTAGTTAATCAGATATTTGTTTTCATAATTTCTCATTCTCAAACTCTCACCGCATCCGGCTATGGTATAATTTATACTTTTTACTCGAAATATTGCTTTTAAAAAACAAAATGATTTCATTTTGGCAAAAAAAAAACTATTATAATTCAAATAAAACTTATCAGACTATAAAAATTTAAGGTACGATTGTTCGAGCAGAAAATAAGGTTGCTCTTTATAAAAACCAAATTTACTAAGTAGGTACAGTACGGCATAATAAGGTTGTTACTGATCGTAACTATACGAAATGAAATAGGGCGCTAGGTTGAAGCCACGGTTTATTTTAAATCAATTTACAAGACAATGTGAAAAAACCAGCGAATTTTTCTTTTACAATTTAGAAGACATAATGAAATCCAAAAAGGTGATGTAAATAAGATCGGTTCGTAACAACGGTAATAATCATGAAATAATTCAAGTATTTTTTACTATTCAATAAAGATCGGCAGAGCGATTGTGAATTTCTCTCGGACTCGTAACTGCAGTCAATGTAGTATTACATTGACGGCTACGACTGTTATTCCAAACGGTTTGCGCGCGAATCATCAATCTATAATGAAATATACTTCCACATTGAATCCGAGAGAGTGACACAATTAGGATGTGTCCTGTATTTAAGATAAATGATCAAACACTAACCAGTGTATTGAATATCCAAAAATATACGAAAACATTAAATATGATCAAAATTAAATCATTAATGTGATTTATCAGTACCGATCTAATCATAAAGAGTTTGTTATTTGATGCTGTACAATTATGACGTCCCAACTTTTTTTTTTATGCCACTTGGGCCGACAAACAAGCAGACGGTCCACCTGATGGTAAGTGGTCACCGCCGCCTATGGACATTTGCAACACTAGGAGCATCGCCAATGCGTTGTCGACCCTGAGACGTGAAGTTGTTAAGTCTCATGTGCCTGTAATTTCACCGGCCCCCTTACCTTTCTAACCGAAACACAGTAATACAATTGCACTACTGCTTCACGGCGGAAATGGGTAAGGTGGTAGTTCTTCCCCGGACGAACTCTGCACTAAGAGCTCTACTACTCATACAAAACTCCATACATTCGATCGTTTTGACATTTCATAAAGAATTGCTGATTTGACATGTCAGAACAGCCCTATTCGGGTGCAGTACAAGCACACCTATCATTATTTTTTATGGTGTCTTAAAGTCAAGTTAAGTCACCACCCTATAAAACCTGAAAAAACGCGGTTCGTAAAACCTTTTGTAGACTTTGACTGACATGACATTGTTTTAAAATACTATACATTTTTTTTTCTTTTTTTAGGTTTATTTCTTTCATCGGAAAGAATATACAGTATATTATATTTAGATTATAGTATATATATATATATTATATATAGTATATATATAGTATATATATACTATATATATAGTATATATATAGTATTTAAGCTAAGATTCGCCAAACTGCATAACACTTTGTTGGCGGATATAGTGCACACTCTTAAATAATAATTAATTAGCCTATATCTATTACAACTTTATAACTTACAATTTATTAATATGACTTGCTGTCCGGATAGACGTTGTACTGTCGAAATAAGTCCATACAAAAATGCAGGTATTCGATCGCAGCGCCACCTACCAGATGCAATTGCGAATCTAAACTATTCTCGGAACCACTGAAAAACACACCCAAAAATCTCATCAAAATCTATCCAGCCGTTTAGAAGGAGTTCACAATCATACACACGGACAGATGAATTATATAGGATATTAAGATTATTATATATATATATATATATATATGTTAGTAGGTACCTAATAAAAATAATTTCTAGCAAACCCTGCTAAAAACGTAATAAAAGAAAAAACTGGTATAAAATATTTTATGAAAGCTGTATAAATATAAAAATAAAATGTATTCATAATATTTTGGCCAGTGTTATTTTATTTGTCAAGTAGGTTAAAATAAACCTTTTCATATATCTAACCTTTTTCGTAGTGGCCTGATCTAGCTTATGACAATTTTTTCAAAAATAAGGAAAGGTATGTATATTTTAATTAATTAAATTGTAGGTGTCATTATCCTCGTCTACACAGTTCCCAATATCTTGAAATTTCAATTTATCAACATAAAAATCGACTGATCGGAATCTTACTTTTTAAATTCTTATAGGTAGGTAGGTACCCTTCTTCATACCGAGGTAGGTAATAACTTCTAAAATATAGTATCTATTGTTTCTATAATTTTTATTATTATCATTCTATCATGGCCAGCAAACTGTTAATTCTTTAGTTAGTTTAGTTAAAATATCACTTACGAACACAAAATTCCTACCAATGCTTACTTAGGTAGGCATAGAAAAGGGGTAGGACCTTTGGTTACTATCGCTGACAAGAGGGACGGGGGATTAAAATGACTAAAAGTCTGCTCACGTTAGATCAATTATATTAGAGTTGAACTCCAAAAGCTAAGGTACCTATTCTCTGACGTACACTCAACAACTACCTAAGTAGCTAAACAGATCCATATTAAACACAACTGGAGCGCCACTACAGCTTTCAATGATATGGAAAAGTAAGGTAAAAGCAGGTATTTTATAAACTACATTATTAATATATTTCCAGTTAATGGATAATTTTAATCTACTCCGCTATTTATGTTGCTGACCGTGCCTATCACGATTACTGTTGTACAAATAATAAATATAGCAATGGTTTAAACAGATTAACATACTAAAGGTTATACAGCTTCGATTGAACTTTAAGCAGGTGGCTGGTAAGTACGTATAAAATCTAATTTCTAGCCAGTTCTTTTCTTAAGTCTAACAAAGCCAATAGGTAGCCTTCACTTCCACGAATCCATAAATAGTTTTTATGCAAGAAGCATCTTCATAGTCCACGGATGAAAAAAAACGAAAAACCCGCCGAAACAAGGTCCGAGCGCGCGATCGCGGGGCGTGTGCGCAGACATAGGGCCACTCCCGGGGGCGGGCGTGCCGTCTCGCCCCGCCCCCCGCCCCGCCCTTCTCTGGCCCTTCGAGACGGCACTCCTTAGTGAGACCGAAGAATTTGGCATTCCTTTTTCAAAATTAAATAGTTTACACTCAACTGGCTGATTTGAGATAAATCTAAAAAGAAAACTTCGTTTGTCGAATGGGCGCAAGTAAGAAACCTACCTCTGTATAATTAATTTTAGGAACTTGAATGTTAAATTAAAACGCCCTCTTGTCAAACAAAGGGAATGGGGATTATAAGAAGTATTGAAGCAATAACAAGGTATCAGGTAGGTTGTAAATTCGAATGTTGTGGTAACCAGATCTATGAGGTCTTTGGTGGTAATCCATAAGACTTATCAAAGATAAGGCGACAGAGTAAATTAAATAAGAATTATAGCATCTTTAAATGATTTCCTTGTTCATTCCATGATTTTATTGGGTCGACCCGTATACAAAGTAAAGAAATCTATAGAATCAAATTTGACCCACATCTATAATGATGTATCATCATGGAGCTAGTACCGATGACAACAAAAATTATGGGTAGTGGGTACCGTTAAACTGCCGATGCTGAAGCTGGACTGTAGTTATGTAGTATATATGAAATGTAGGCACTTAAAAGCTAAAGTTACAGGGGCTCGATTCTGTAAGGAAACACTAACTTGAGGATGTTTCGTCGCGGCCTCTATGTTGTCTCTGACGCTTACTACGCTAATACTACTAATCACGTGAGAGGTAAGCTCTCCGAGGCCTCCTGAAGCGGTTCGCCAACAAAGTTTGTATTAGCTGAATAAGGGGGCTGAAGTTAGTTTTAGCTTTTAGTCGGCCTTCTCAGGAACTCCGTAATGGAACAACGTATAAGTATAAACCATTTTTGGTCTCGGTGATATTATTTTGAGATACACATTATTACGCTAATAATGACGATTGGTTTCCAGGGTGTGCCGAACACTCTGCTTAACTTGGGATCAGGTAACGATGTGTGAAGATATATTGGGATTAGTACGGAGCTCATGGTGCGCGGGTCATGCTTGCACATATCCCCGTTTTTACAAATGGACTGCAATGTGTTAGTTGGTGATGGCTTTTACACATTCTCACAGTTTCCGCGAGCGCTAAGGCCTATCCATCTTTTTATTTGCGGTATTATCTATTTATTTAATACTAGCTGTCCCCCGCGGTTTCATTCGCGTTCCCGAGGGACATAAAATTTTCCCGGGATAAAAAGCCCATATGTTATTCCAATATATACTCTATCTATGTGCCAAGTTTCATCCAAATCCGTTTAGTAGTTTTTGCGTGAAACAGTAACAAACATACTACATACAAATCAATCCTCTTTATATTCAAATTAAAATATTTTTATTCAAATAGGCCTTTACAAGCACTAATGAATAGTCAGACTCTAATACCGGTTGGGAAGGTTGTTTTTTACTGAGAAGAGCCGGCAATAAACGATGGTAAGCGATTACCGCCGCCCATGGACACCCGCAACACTAGAGGAGCCACATGTGCGTTGCCGGCCTTTTAAAAAGGAGTATGTTCTTTTCAACGGATAATATATTATGATTATCTACCTATTGCGTAGAGTAATTTATATGCCAATAAATTAAAAGAAAAGTTTGCGATTATAGCATTACAATCATCTTGTCTGGATGTGCGGATCTTTTTCCTATTAGCTTAAAATGGGCAACCTTTTTAGGGATTAGGGATAATCTGAATCCATGATGAGTTGACAAGGTAATCTTCTGATTTCTCTGTTTATTTGGCCGCTACATGAGTTATAACAACAACCGCTAACTTACATTCACGGTTCTTTAGTAACTACGGATGTTAATCAACAAGCAAAATCTCAAGAACAGGCGAACACAAACTTTTCTAATTAACTTGATGCTGTATATCCCTTCTCGAAACATTGACATCTATGTAAAGAGTTTAGCTTGCAATTACTAACTTGTCTATTCCAAGTTTCTAAGTAAACCCTCACAAAAGTTGAGTAGAGGGGCGCAGGGTGTGGGCGTTCCTATCCCGCTCCATTAGCCATGAGCAATGCGCTCCACACTGGTGCTTTTTGTGTCTACCATTTTTATGTTATGTTAGCCTGGTACAATGACGTCACGATTACCTGCGGATCTTATAGAAAAAACGCCAAGTGTGAGTCGACCGGGTAAAGTTTCTGCATTTTTTCCATGAGTTGGGAAAGTTTTGGATACTGCAGGTATGTTTTGAGGCATTTTGATTGTTTGTTATGGGTTTTAACGATTGGCGAAGGTGGTTTACACATTTTAGCAAGAAACCGGTCTTTTGTTGCGATATGGAATTGATTTTAATTTAATAATATTGTTATTAATGTCTCATTTTTGTAATTATTTATTATTATGGATTATTTATTTATTATATTGTAGCGATGATATACGCAAACTGGCTGGCAGCGGTTGGAAACAAAGAGCTGAAGATCGAGCTCAGTGGCGTGCCATAGGTGAGGCCTATGTACAGCAGTGGACGGAGATAGGCTGATGATGATAATGGATTATTTTGGTATTTAATATTTTTGTGAAAATTTATGTCATATTTATCAACTGTATAAATGGAATTGACTTTGCTGATTTAAAATTATGTTATCAGCTACATCCCGCTTCTCTAGGACTTGGGCTATAAACCATTACTACTAATTTCTTTTGATTTATTTTACACTTACACCCATATTCTATGACGTTTCCTCGAAAATTCCTCGACTCCACTCTACCTCACTCAAAGATATTCCAATTACAAAAATCTCCTCCACTCGACTTGACATCTCTCACTCGACGTGAGGAAACAACTGTCAGCTTCAAGGTACACCGGGACCAACCTTATGGAAGCTTATTGCTTGTAAATAGTTACTGAAACTCATTATTTTATTTCATTAATATTGTATCTATAATAGAATGACGTTACTAATGACATGTTTCCTTGACTACACTTCGATTCGACATTGTTCGGGATTGCTCGAGTTTTGTTCAATGTATGACTTAGAATACCAATTTTGAGAATTCCTCGAGAAAATGCTTAAGGTATCCCCAGTCGAGTTGGAGTCGAGTGCCGTCTGAAGAAACGTCTTAGATTATAGGTGTTAGATTTTTAAGTATGATCGAGTTCATGATGTGATTTGTTAGCGACACTTCTTCACCTCCATTAGTAGAATTGCAAAATCAAATATGATTGATGTAAGCAAGTCTGTTCTCTCTTCCTCGTTGTATTGACCTCACTCATATCTAAGTAACAATACAAAGCGCCTTTGTTTATGTATGAATTGTGGGACAATGCGCATATTCATTGACTGCGTATAGAACAACGTTATTATTCTCAATGCGTGACTTCACAGAAATGAGTTTGAATTAAACTTACATGGATTCAAAATAAGTCAATAAAAGTAATTAATGAGCTGTTTATGTAATAAGCTATGTTCTAGCTTATTACATAAACATTAATTGATAAATAAATATGTAAACACCACCCTAATCTAATCTTTACTTATATTATAAGGAGAGCGTGCGAATTTTGTGTTTGTATGTACGCTGAGGGTAATGTTTAAGCTACCTGATCTTCAAAGGACTAGTCTTGCGTTAACGATTGACTGTAAGCTAAATATTCATTTTATTATCAATTTCAAAAGGAACCTTCACTCAGTGCCTTCTCTTCTATTGCGCACTCTGGGCAAGTGCCCAGAGCCCCGCGATCTATGGGGCCCCCTAGTTCATGTCACAATACCAATCGATAACCGATGATGTAGAAGAAATGGAAGCCGTAGGACGGCCAGGGGTTACAGAGGTCCACAGAATGTATGAAATCTGTATCGATTCGTCAGATCGGATCGGTGTGTCGCGCTCTTAGTGCTCTCATAATCTTAGGGGCCCCATTATATTATAGTGCCCAGGGCCTCCAATAGTTTAAAGACGGCCCTGGCTATACTTCTTTATTAATACTATAAAAGAAAGAGTGTGAAATTGGTGAGTTTGTACGTAAGTGGACCCCTTTTGAAATTATTTTACCATTTGAAAGATTGGACATGACCCGAGACGTTTAACAATGGCAAAGAATAATAACCATATTCCTTCAACAATAAGGTGCATCTACTGATCCAACAGCATATTGTATGATGATTGAAATCTACCTAATTCCAAAGCAATACAGTTTCTTTTCCTATGACAATCTGAAACGTCAAAACAGCCATCATAACGTGATTGAAGTAGAATTTTGACATTACGTGTATTAAAATTACTGTCAAAAGGTTCATCAATTTAATCTAATAGTAGTCATGATAGCAAATAAGGTGGCGGCAAAATGAACACTGTTTTAAAGCAATATGATGATGAATAAACCATTACATTAGTAGATGTCTCGTATGTACCTTATTTTAAGATTAATAATGTTTTTTATATGACATTTCATTGCTAGTAAAATGACTGTTGTTTGCGATGTATGTTTTCAACTACACATCACTAATATTATTAATGTGAATGTAAGTTTGTTTGGTACGCTTTCACGCGAAAACGACTTAATCGATCATCATGAAACTTTGTACACATATTCTTGGAGGTATTAGAAGTAACATAGGATACTTTTTGTGCCGGGAAAATGTTACATCCCTCGGGAACGCGCGAAACCGCGGGGGACAGCTAGTACTTTATATTTCTTTCGAAAATTATTTCATATTTAAATATTCATGTTTGTACAACTAAAATCATTAGGTAAGTACTTAGTTAAGCTTTACGAGGTGCGTAAATTTTTGACTAGGTACCTGAACGTTGATGCCTTACCTAATCTTTTTGGTTAATGTTAGACTGTAATTGTTTTGTTTCTTATATTAGGCATGATAAGACCATGTTTTATAATTATATCTATTCAGCATGGCATTCATTGGTCATTAAAAATGGATAGATTGGAGACATAGCGATATTATTCATTTATTTTACGTAGGTATTAGAAGATCTTTTTGGTAAGCGCAGAGGGTCAAGCGAGGTTGTATAAATCGATCGGTTAAAGGTTGTTATACTGAGTTAATCATATAGGTCCTACAATAATCCATATCCTACATACCTATATCCTATAAAACGAACTATTCATGAACTTATGTATTATATGGCTATCCATCAATAAATGGTGTTACAATTTAAGAAAATACTAGGACAAGAGGGTGTTCGGAGGGTTTATATATAGGAAATTCATTTTATACTATTTCTTGCATATTTATAGTATAAAGTGGTAAAGTATTTGTTCGTTCAGATGAAGAAAGTAATCTCTGAAAGTACCTACTGAACAGATTTTAATTATTCTTTCAACAATATTTTGAATGGGTCTTCACCGTGGGCATAGGATTCTCATAAAGAGGACTTCTCGTGGAGATACCTTTTGCATCGTAAGACGACTACAAGGTAACGGTCGATCGAATACGTTTATTACGAACGCTGCCCTAACTGCAAGACATCTATGAATGCTTTATTTAGAAAATATGTTAAATTAATTTATCGTCAGAAAAGTTTTAAGTAGATAAAAATTGCCTTTTACGATAGTGTTTTTACAAAAACATAACAAAATATGCGTCTGAATGAACTGGGTACTGGGTACCACGGCTAAGGCTGCACAAAATGTGTGATGAGGAAAAGCGAAGGTGGGGCCGCTTTTAGATGTAGAATTATAGATTTTTGATATTTTTAGTATCATCTGGACGATGTCATCGTACGAAAATATCTTATTAAAGGTATGGTTTTAATGAAACTGGATGCAAGGTTTCGGGGGTTTAATAAGTATATAACATTTCCGTAAGTATCTTGGGTACGGGTAGAAAATATTACATAGCTTAGTTTGGAGGTTGCAAGCAGTTTTGACAGCTTAAATTGTCATAGCAAAAATTAATTTTATTTCATATGCAATAAGGTTTAATTTCCAATAGTTAATTGTATTATGATACATATTATGATTATTATTTTCATAACCATTCCAATGTTCCCTGAAACTTACAACTTGGGTCTCTTTAATAAAGTGAATAAGCTACTAATGGGAAAGCGAGCTCCATCTTCGGCCTCTTCACTTACCATTAGATGAGATTGAGGTCAATCGCAATCCCTATTAATAAATAAAATAAAAAATCCATGTTTAACTTTAGTGGTACCGTCAACATAGAAATATTAGTTTGTTAATTGTTTTGAGTGACTGGTGACTTTAATCAACTATTAAATTAAACCCTTCTGTCTTTGCGGAGTAGTTGGGAGTGAAAGTTATGATGATTGATTAAAATGTTAGTTAGTTTCTTGTGCTTTGATTTCTTTATGGAATTGCCAGGTTGAGATATCTACTATATAACTAACCTATTTGTGTTTCAAACTATATTTATAAACATAATTTTCTTTTCTTTTTTTTTTGCGTGTCGATCGTTTTGGCTAAATTTGTTTAGACCAGAATTCTGCCAGACGGACTGTGTCGTCTGTAGCATTATACAGGTCTTCTGGCGTGCAAGATGAGGGGCACTGAATGTTGATGATGCCTGATAAAAAAGATTTTTATTTTTTGGCCACCTGATGGTAAGCGATCACCGCTGACTGTAGACGTTTGCGACACCAGGGACATTACAAATGCGTTATTGACCCTGAAACGTGAAGTAGTTAAGTCATGTGCCTGTAATTTCACCGGCCCCCTTACCTTTCTAGCCGAAACACACTATTGCTTCACGGCGGAAATGGGAATGGTGTAGTGGTAGACATGTCTTACTCCTTTGGCACAAATTGGTGATAATACATCTATTCCTTCATCAGTCATTCCTTATATTTCATTCGTTTCTTTTATTTTCTATTATCCTTGTTTTGTAATTAGGGACGTATTATAGAGTTGCCATCCGTCCGGGTTTTTCCCCGTATTTGACCCAGTTTGAAGGGCGTCCGGGGAGCGTCCGGGTGGGGATTTGAATACTGTCCGAGAAAATTTAGATATTGTTTTCAAAGAAGTATTAGGTATGGTATTTAGGTATAATTTAAGAACATTTAATTACTTATTTTATATGATTATACAAAAACAAATATCTTGTAACTAATTCTCCTGGATATCCATATTATCTTACAAAGGATATACGCAAGGTCACGCTTGATCAATTCGTTACTTACTTTGTTGTACCTACTCAGATAAGAAAAAGGAATAGAAAAATAAGCCCGGATTTTTTACGCTTGGATTTCCGTGGTTTTCGTTCTCCTTGTCCTAGTTTATAGAATTTACAGCAATCCTAAGTAGCTCGCGTTTGACCACAATGGTAATGTGGTAGGTTATTGATGATGTTACTAAAGGAAGTAAATGTTTACGAAGTGATATGTGAACATTGATTTATCTGGTACACATTGCTCTCTGGTATTAAGAACATCTTATGGTACCTGAGTGATGTAATGGAGTGGCGGTGAAATCAATAAAGGGGAAGTAAACGAACGAGTAGTACCATTTCATTTTATTTTATTGGGACATCAATAATCACGTTATAATTAAAGTATTACAGAATTCAAATTAAAATTATCCGCGTAATAATATTATATGACTAATAAGTTTATAGTAGATAGTTTCCATCATACGTATTTTTTCGTTTTTTTCTTTACGTTATGTATGTTTACTTCAAACGAGTGTGATAATATTGTTATAATTATATAGGTACTAGTACGTGTATAGCTTAATAACCGTTGGGGTAGACGTGTTCTAGAGTGGAGACCACGGCTCGGTAAACGTAGTGTAGGGCGCCCTCCAGCTAGATGGAGCGATGATATACGCAAGCTGGCTGGCAGCGGTTGGAAACATAGAGCTGACGATCGAGCTCAGTGGCGTGCCATAGGTGAGGCCTATGTCCAGCAGTGGACGGAGATAGGCTGATGATGATGATGATGATGACGTGGATAGCTCTGTAATTGATACCTTATTAATATGCAGCAACTGTCCCAAATAAAATCTAAATACAATGTAGGAAGCACAGTTCTCGCCATAATTAAATCTGATGTTTACATTACATAATTAGTGGAAACTCAGTGTGTAAACATGTAACAATTTCGACTGTAGCCATGACAACTAGATAATTACGGATTTTAACCTGAATTTACAGGTTTAATGATTATCTCTCTCTCTCTCTCTCTTAAATATGCTTTCGCTATGATTCTCACAGAGGGATCCAAGGCGTAGATGTGGTTTCCTTTAATTTGTTATTTAACTAGTTCCTCTCCGCGGTTTTAATCGCGTTTTTGATGTCTACATATACAGTGTATGCATTGTGTTAATACACAGCATGCATTATGTGTGTGTCTCGGATTTAAAGGCTGAGTGTATAAAATACACACATAACCAAAGTTCATCTTTATAATAATATATTGAGCTTATAGTTTTCTAATGTGATACTAAATGATTGCTGTAGGTAAGTAAGTAGATACATACATAGAGAATATAGGTAGTATTACTCGGACTGACATACATTTGCTTTATGTAAAATAACAACATTATCAAAAAAAAAATTCAAAATTCAAAACCATTTATTCAGTTTAGGCCTTCGGAGGGCACTTATGAAGGTCAAATTTAAAGTTACTGAAGCTACAACCGGTTCGGAAGTCAGCCTTCAACTGAGAAGAACCGGCAAGAAACTCAGCAAGGTTACATTCTTTTTTATTTGTTATATAAATTTTTATCTATTCTGACTTTTTGGCTATTTTATAATTTCAATTTTACATAATTTTATATTTAACAATTACAAAATACTTATTATAGGTAACATTAATAAAAACAAAACAAAAAAAAAAATATGACAAGACTACAAAATAGAAAATAACAATAATTAGGTACTTACAACTTAAACAAGAGATTTAGAGGTGCACTGTGCAGAGAGCAGCTATTTCCATACATTTTTATCTTCAATATAATGAACTACCTTGTAATACGCTTTTTCTTTCAAAACTTTCCTAATATAATTTTTAAATTTATGATCAGACATTTTGGTTATTGAAAGCGGTATATTATTATTAAATCGAACACAATTACCAAGAAATGACTTGTTAACTTTAGTTAGTCTAAAGTATGGAACAACTAACTTCTCCCTTTGTCTTGTATTTATACTATGAATATCTAATTTTGACTCAAACATTCCTATGTTTCTACGTATAAACATTATATTTTCATAAATATATAGTGAAGGTAATGTCATTATATTTATTTCCCTAAATAAATCTCTTAATGATTCACGGGGACCCATACTGTAAATATCAGTCGCAAAACTCCGATAGAGGACTAGACAGGCGATCGGCAATGAAGAAATGACGCAACAATGCCAATTCTAGGAAGAGAGAAGCCCTGGAACTCTGTAATAATGACATTCCCCCAACCATTATAAATAGAAATATGTCTTTAGTGTCGTTAGACAATTAGACAAATATGCGAGACTATAGTGTGCAATATTACTTATAATGCAGTATAGTCGACAGCTATGTGATAGGATCAAAATTCCATACATCTATTACATAAAGTCCATTGTCACGTCAGTAACAATCGAGTGTCTATAAAGGTATAAACTGGTGATTCTTATGAGCGAAACGTGCCGGCCGTGTACATGAATCTATTAACCAGTCAAGGTGACGGGATCGATGATACGGCACATGCGCATTCGAGCTGTAACCACGTGGCTGTCAACAGATGGCGGTGCCCGACGCTGCGCATGCCTCATTTTATTGAACCACTACACACATGCACATTACTCTACACATACCGCCACACTTTGATATAAATCATATGTTAGTCGGCTCCTAACCATACGGCTTCAAATTACCTCCGCGGCGCGTAATGACGCAAGTCGTTCACACCGTTGGAATTTTATTCGTATATTAATGTTGATAAGGCAAAATTTTGTATGACAATTTTAGTTAGAATTACTGAAGTGGTCGAGTGAGCTAAATGGCTCGCCGCGAACAGCCACGGACGTCAATTACCGTCGTCTTTATCTGGTAACCGTTTGCGAGGTAACATACCACAGCTTGTGGAATGATCTAAATTCAACGGACGATTTCCAAATTTGGAAAATTTTTTGAATCATTAGCGAGTCGAGTTTCGTTTTATTTGCTCTATTTTATAGCTTCTATTGATTAGAATTGTAAATTTTAGTACATTAGAATACTGTTAGGTTGATTAGGGAAGTATAACAGCCGAGGAGGTTAGCAGATACGAACGTTTTAGGAATCCGGTTTGAATATAAAATAAAGCCCTGAGCATTTGATTGGACTATATTACTGCCCGTCTCCTGCCAGCCTGGTAATTATAAGCCTGATGTCTCTGCTGTTTTATTGGTTTAGACTAAATAAATTACATATATATATGAATATGTTGAGGTTTATAAATACAAGTATAGGTAGGTACTATGTAGGTTTGTGTTGTAGCAACCAAACAATAATAAAAAACGTTAGTACTGATTGATTGATTGCTTTGTTAAATGACTGACGCAACTGATACTAATATTAATCGCCTAAAAAGGAGATTTTAGGAAAAGGGCGGGTAGATGATGATTAATCTCCGAAATTCTAGGATAAATACATGTAGCTTTGACATTAGCATAGGCTGCATAGTTCCTTTTAGATCTATTTTCTCTCGATGCCACTGTGCATGTTAATTATAGGCTTTACCTGCCTAGACTTTCAGACTAGTAGTACCCAGTAGAAGTTCAAGTTCAAAATTATTTACTTACTGCATACAATTATGTTATTTTCGCCTGAACATTCTACAAAAAGTTATTTAAATTCATCAAAATAAAGCAAACAAAACTAATGCTTGATATAGCGAATGATGTCATGAAACGTTTCCGGAATCAGTATAACTTTGCCCAAACAAGCAGAATAGTTCCAAAATATTCAATGTGAAACTGCTAACTGGTGCCAACTGTCGTTCAGTTACTGAACTCGACTATATTATTCTTTATGACTATGGAGTAGGTATGGCAACTGTATGGGAAAGTTTGCGTCTGCAAAGTTTTACTGGAGCTCTGATATTTACTGCACTTTGAATGATATAGTTTGTCGGTACTAACTTTTGGGCAATTAGCGAAGAGTTGAAATGAGAAATGCCTTTACATTTTCGTTGGAGTCAAATTTACTTTCTCATATTACGATTTTCTCTGCACGACATTTACAGATTGACTATCAACTTCAATATGTTTTAATTAAAACATCAATATGAACCATCCTAACTATGAGACAGTAAAATATCTATTTTAGAGTCGACAACCTTCTGAAAATAATCTCGCTCGGATTTACCTTAAATTTGTACATTTATTCCGAACGACAGCGTCAAATGCTCATTCGGAACTGGTGACAAGTACCAGAGCCGCATAACGCACTAGGAAGTTCATTGGCCGAGAACGAATGACTCGTCGACTGTGGAAACCGGGAAATGTCTCTCGATTTTATTGCCTCGTATCACATTGATACAAACAAAGGCTGCTGCGGGAAACAAATATGAATGTTGGGAACATCAAAGTTTGGAACCATATTTGTTTTGAGTTCCAATTTTAAATAATTATTGTTTAGCTACGGTAAAGGACTTTTATGAACTACATTTTCTGAAGTTTTTGGAACAATTCGTTTCCTTGTTTATCAAGGGTTTATAACTACTTTTTGATATGCAAAATGATTTGTGGATGTGTAAATTCATACAATTTTATTGGTAGGTATTTGGTAAACATGTCGCTGTATAGGACGTAGGTACAATAACTTGAATAATACAAGGTGCTTACTAGTGTTTAGTCATATCGTGAATTATTTGAGTTCTTAGTATCCTGTGAAATTGTGCAGAGAGGGGATCCACTGCATGTGGGCGTACTGCCATTATTTGAATGGGAGGCGTTAATTTATTAACCTCGTGTTTAGGTAAGTATTATTATATAAATTACAGGTACTTCATTTAAATGCATAGGGAATATCAGCTAACAGGTTCAAAGCCACTTTGCTTCCTTTGGGATTTATAAGAATGTGTATAAAGTAAAATTCCACGATAATATAGTGCTGGTAATATTGGTGATATTGGTGGTATTTTAACATATATTTGAGGAAATATCGTATATAATATGAAATAAGATACCATTCGATAAATGAGGCAAAAATCTTGATACCTCTATATTATAAGGAGAGATACGTAGGCAGGTAAATATTCCTTTACATCTATTTACCTATAGAAACTGATCATTTATTTGTGAGCGGTACCACCGCTTTATCGTTTGGAACACAAATACCAGCGTTTTCTTACCATAACGGTAACTATTGACACCGACGTAAGTAAAGACATCTAAGCCTTCCAAAGTCCGTTAATCTTAAAATACCATTGTCAACATTATCAAAAGTTTCTTCGCCAGCAAACTAACAAACAAGAAGCGAACTTACAACATCTGCCGTTTTCTCAGGAGCGTGCCAAGTCCCCCTAATCGCCTACGAAGGCACAAAGGAGCCATGCGGTGTTTAGAAAGAGATGGCCATCTCCAAAAATACATGTGACCGAACGAGACAGCTGTAGGACCGGAACATTACACAAGCCCGTCTCGGTTGACGGGTCCCGAACAAAATGAATGGTTGAGGAGCAGATTAAAATGCGCCATAGCATCGGCATGAATGGAAACACAAAAAAGCAATAATTGCGTAACACGAAGCGAATGGGAAGTTGATACGAGAGAATAATGATCCGAATCACTTTAAAATATACCTGGGTCCAGATGATAACATCCAATATTTTAATTATTAATGCAGCAGATTTAATTGAAGGTAAATATCGAATATTAATATTGGCCTTTAAACAAGTTGTCGTCAATTAGCGACTATAAGTAAAAAAGCCAACCAAAATACAAGATCGTAGTCTCTTAGTCCAGCAGTGGACGGAGATAGGCTGATGATGATGATGATGATGATGATGAGTCTCTTAAGACAAATATCTCATAAGAGGATACAATTATTAATATCTTCGGACATCTCTTGTTATGTCTGTAATCAGAATCGTACCTAAATTCGTATATTTAGCTTGATAATGAATAATAACTGGTCATATTTAATTAAGAACCTAAGTAACGATTGCTCGGCCGTGCGTGAAAAATCTCAGAATGTCAATATTCTTATGAACCAAAAGACAATCTAAGCCCTGATTTCTATAAGGATCGATAACACATAATGCAAGATATCAGAGTTCCAACCGTTATTTATAATATACAACTACATTATTAAATATACGTAAAAGAGCGACAAAGACCTAAAGTATCTACGAGTAAAATTGCTGTGACATTCGATTGAAAAAAAAAGGGTCACTAAAGTATTCAAATTACGTTGTATATGCCCTTTGCCTTTGTTTTCCTCTAACAAAAGGTTTGAACGCCCTTGCAGAAATAAAGGATTAGGTATATGCAGCAGCACAAAGGCTTTTTAATGAGATTACCAAATACTAGCCAACTGAAAATGTTGAAATTTAAAAAAGCAATAATGTCGTTGACACTTCTTTTTGTGACTAAAATAGGTACAGTTGTGATCAGCAATTTCGAAGAAATAGTTGTTTCTCTCGGTATAGAGGTATTTATTTATGAATAAAATTCATTGTAATGGGAATTTACAAAGCCAGATAGTAAGAAATACATACATACAGGTATTACTCACGTCGCAATATACATATATTCATCGCACAATTAGTAAAACTGAAGATAATCCGTAAATCCCTACTAATATTATAAATGTGAATGTAAGTTTGTTTATTACACTTTCACGCAAAAACTACATAACCGATCATCATGAAAGTTTGTACACAAATTCTTGGAGGTATTAGAAGTAATATAGGATACTTTTTGGTCCGGGAAAATGTTACGTTCCTCAGGAACGCGTGTGGAACCGCAGGGGACAGCTAGTATACAATAAAATACATGACTTGATATTAATTAATATCTTCATTACTAATTAATATTAAGTGGTTCTATCTTGAATGTTATTCCGTGAGTATATTTGTATAGCACGATATCTGTAGATATGAGATTGGTGATACGCTTTTCTCTTTACGACACAACAAACACGATTTTAAATGCGTGCTTAAAGATCGTTGCTGAATTATTTATAGCGGGCGCAGCGACAGCCGGGTGCAATTAGCATGTCTATCTATCATCGCGAATTCACAGCGGAAGAGGCGATGTTTACCAACCGAGCGTCCGCGTTGAGCGTGATGACATCTCGCACCGCCACAGTCTTTATGCGCTCCTGGTAAATCATGTCAATCGCGTTGAAATAAATATTTAAATTATCAATAATGATGTCATTGTTTTGTTATAGCGGTTTAACTAACATCATCAAATATAGTACTGACTACTATCAAACATCGTGTGAAATGTTAACATTAATTATGACTTGCTTTAAGATCTCTTGATCATGTTCTATTTCCTCTTGTTAAGGTCCGTGTTGCTCTTTTATGCGGTTCCCACAGGTCACAGTGAAAAGTTTTTAAGTATATGTAGTTCTCTAATTTCATAGCACAAGCTCTGCTTTGTTTGAGAAGAGATAGCTGTAAATAAAGGAATGAACTAGGATTTATTAAAAAAAATACCCAAAATAGGTTAGTTTTAATTTCTCGTTCTTTAATTTCAAAGCACAAGCTTTACTTTGTTTGAGAAGAGATGGCTGTAAATAAAAGAAGGCCTTAAGATTTATTTAAAAAATGCTCAACATGGCTTAGTTTATTCCGATACAAGCGCGATATAAGTTCAGATATCAACTGATAGTAAATCGAGCGTAAAAATTCTTGTTATTGTACAGCATCCATTTGAATGAATTTGCATTATAATAATGTATTTATTGTGCAATGTACTCTATTGTTCAATTACATTCATTTTTTTTAAAGGTTAACTTTATATTCTACGGGTACCTATTGTAGAATAATACGAAACTTTTTTTTAAAATTTAATTTGTGGTCCACAATATCGAAGGACTAGAAACAGGCCCAGTAGAACGAAGAGACAATCCAACGAAACGAGGAGGGCCGACCCCAAATAATAGGAAACGAGAAATAGGCACGCAAAGAAGAAGACATTTTAAAATACAATTGATGGAATCCAGAAGAAAATATTTTGGATGTGTTATTGTGCTGGAACCGTAAAAGTAGGTTCAGAGATGTAATGGCAAGAAGTTTTGCAACTTAACTTCTGGAAGGTTGTCGTGAACTATTTATTAATTAAACTTTTTATCTATTCTGTGGTGAAACTAAGCTTGTGTTGATGATGACGTAAGCTTTAAATTTTACTTCATTTTGTTTATATTTGCTGCATTTGTTGTTTTCATAAATCTTATATGAAATCCCCGGAATTGAGCGTAGACTATGAAGGAATTTAAGTCTTGTTGATATTTTTTTGCAAAGCAACACATAATAAATAGGTACTTAGTAAGTAGTTGGTAATTAATATGTATGTACCTATACCGTCTTCGTGGCTAACCACTGATTGGAGTATAGATGCTGTAATTAGCATTTATAATTAAAGAGTTAAGTATATTTCGGTTTCACCTTCTTCCTTCATATTGTCCGTTTAAATAATTATTTTTATTCTAATAACTACAGTTTTCTAGAACTGAAAGGTAACAGCTAATTGTGGCGTTGAAAAATCATCTTTATTGCTTCTACGATAAGGTACATCTAATTATCCAATGGTTAAGTGCAGTAGTATTGTAGCTTCAGTAACTTTAAATTTGACCTTCATAAGTGCCCTCCGAAGGCCTAAACTGAATAAATGGTTTTGAATTTTGAATTTGAATTTTGAATGACATTAGGTTAAATTTTCTATACTCATAGCTGTTAAAACAGATCTGAGTGCGAAATGAGATCTCTCAAACTTTAATATTATTAGTCCACCTCTGTTCATGTTCGAACAAAACCTTTACCATAAAGCTGTATATTCTCTGAATAACTTTGGAATCATTTCCCTACCAATGACTAGACCCAACTTTCGACTAGGTCCTCAAAAAAACCTGCTAAAAGACTAAGAATTATTAATAAAGTCGCCTTGTAAAGTGTCACTGAAATTAAGAAAATAAACAAATATTGATATTTTTTCTCGAAATGTTGTCTATTAAATAATAAAACAGTTAAACAGAAGAATATAAGTTTATGGTAGCCTTCCGGTTTTACTCGTTCCCGGGATAAGTCTATATTCCTCTCCATAGGCTATGTGTGTGCCAAATTTCAGCCAGATCGGTCCAGTAATTTATCCGTGAACGCGTTACATACAAACAAATAAAGAAACAAACTCACTCTCGCCTTTATAATATCTATTAGTTAGGAATAGGATGAGACAATACCTACCCCATAACACATTGTATTCAATGTTACATATCCTACAATAAAACCCATTCTTCGTATGATTGTACGTACTTTTACCCAGAGTAGTAATCGTGCCGTAGTCGGGTCGACGGCCTTGTGATAGAGACAGCCATAGACATTTGCGTATATGAGAAAGAGACGCAACACGAGAAGTGCTGGCAAATACGGTCGTAAAGTAAAACTCGACTTGTACTTTTTGTTCGATTTAACTTTGAGAAAATCTGTTGCATGATTTTGAAACTTTACGTAGGTAGCAAAGATTTGAAGCTTCTGAATTCTATTGTGTTTAATTACCATAGAAATTTGTTAAAGTTCGGTTTTATGGCTGGTTTATATATTTAATAGATGCCAATGTAGCTGATTCATATTCAAAAATTCTAAATTCAGAACCATTTATTCAGTTTAGGCCCTCGGAAGGCACTTATGAAGGTCAAATTTAAAGTTACTAAAGCTACAACCGGTTCGGAAGTCAGCCTTCAACTGAGAAGAACCGGCAAGAAACTCAGCAAGGTTACATTCTTTTTTATTTTATATTAAATAATTTTTTTATATAAATTTTATCTATTCTGACTTTTTGGCTATTTTATAATATCAATTTTATATTTAACAATTAGAAAATACTTAATATAGGTAACGATCAAAAACAAAAAACAAAAGGTATAACAAGACTACAAAATAGAAAATAACAACCGTGACTTGGTGTGTCCTTGCGGAAATCCATTGTAAGATTATACAAGAATAAATATCTAGTAACTAATTCCGCTGGATCTCCTTCTCTGTCAAGTCCCAAACAAGGTAACTCAACAGAAAATCGACACATGTTTCCCTTCTACAAGAAGCATCTTCAGGACGTATTAGACCCGCTGTCACTGAGTCGACACACTAGCACCACATACGTGTTACCTCGTTGACCGACTTTACAATGGATTTCCGCAAGAATATGCTTGAGTCAATTAGTTATCTGGTGCAAGATTTTTTAAATAAGTGCCGCGGTTCCTGATATTAGCCTCCGCATATTTACAAAAATGCAAAATTCGCACACTTCTGAATAATATTAGAAAAAACATCAATTAATTTTGAAATTAATGACTAAATAATATTTTTCTTCCAGTACAAACGTTTACCATTGCAAGACTAGTATTTTGAAGATCAGGTACCATAATAGTGACAGTAACATCACATACTAGTGGTGAGACATCTTGTTCCGATTCCAAATTTAATTCTCCTAAAGATACTACATGGGAATGTGCACCTTCTAGTTTTTACCAGTATCCATGAGAATACGTCACAATGCACGTAGCCCACAAATGGGCAATTAGAACCACAACCCCAACCTAACCTAATAAGTAAACAATGAACGCCGGGGCGGAACTATGGCCGATGTTATCTCAGATACTTTATGTGCCAGGGAACGTGATATATTATTATATTTGGCGTGCACTGCTTTGCAAGTTACTATAGCCAAAACATCCCTTTATACTGTTATACTACAATCAACATCAAACCAGATTAAAAAATAAAGAATTTGATCTATATAAGTAGAAATAGGCAAAGACGAAATAGTTAAGTTACATTTTATTTTCTGTTTGTAAATCGATTTTTATTTTTGTTCAGTCGATAGTTTTTTTAATCAATAACTTTTATTTTAACAACCATATTCATTTAAGTTAAGCCGTGAAGCGGTAGTGTTTCGGTTAGAAAAGTAAGGGGGCCGGTGAAATTACAGGCAAATGAGACTTAACAAATTCACATCACAGGGTCGACAACGCATTGGCGATGCCCCTAGTGTTGCAAATGTTCATAGGCGACAGTGACCACTTACCATCAGGTGGATCATGTTTGTCCATTATGGTCCAATTTAGAAGAGTGGGTGATTACTAGTTATTACAAATCGTGCTAAATTAACGATTCATCTTAGATCTGTGTCAAAATCATTAGTACTTTTAGCCGACTGACAACGACAAAAGGTGCTTAAAGTATTTTTGTCAGACCTACTGATGGAAAGTGGTCACTGTCACCATTGGACATTTGCAATACCAGGGGGACTGCTAATGTATAGCCGACCTTGAACAGCTCATTTCACGCCATGCTTTAAAAACCCCCATGTCAAAGCACTACGGGAAGCCCACAGGGGTTAACTGTAGGGGGAGTGAGTTCTACATCCCAATGGTCTTCTATAATAACATCTGACTGAACCATAATTTCGGACTAAGACTATTCGAGAATATGATTAATGAACTCCAAATAGAAGGCTCATATTACCATAGCTCAATTATAGATCTGGGAATTTCTAATATTGGGCGCTATTTTCCTTAGTTAAAATTACGCCAATATCACCAGCCGTCCCCTGCCTGTCTTTCATCGATTTCAGACTATCAGACGTGTATTCACGTTGAGTCTCTATTACTTATATTATTACTGCTCTGATCTGTAAATACTGAAGAAAACCACAAAGAAATTCTCAAGTAATTCACAAAATCAGCTTTCAAAATACTCAGAAGTACCTAAATGGAATACCTCGAAAAACTGATATAAAATGGCAAGCTCCAAATTAAAATTCAGAGCCCTCGGCAACAAAGGCGTGAAGTCTCATAATTGCTTCTAAGCCGAGATCAAATAGAAGTATTTATATTTCTTTACTTGGAGTTTCTCAATTGCCATTATTAATAAGGATTCTGTATTGGCGTGTACATTCAGTTAAGTATACTCAATCATCATTATTTTATTGAGGTCATTAGTTACCGCAGCTCAGATTAATTACCACGAATCGGAACTAACGTGGCCAGTGTAATTTGATTTCGTAACCTTTGTTATTACTATGCATAACGCACATAATGGCTTAAGCAATTACGAAAAAAAACATTGTTATTAATTTGCTTGGGTGAGAACCACGTATGAGGACATGACCAATATTCAGTGATCCCAAATTAATTAAAATTCAGCCTATAAGCTTTGGACAGGTGAAATGACGAGGGTACCGAGGGCCGCAATGCGACCCTGTTGCTGTACTGGATTTTGTAGGGATGAACTCTGTTTATCTAACTGCACCCATGTGTTTAATAATTTTGACTCGACAATTGCTTTTCGAAACAATTTGAGTGCTATGTTATTTTGTACTGTAGGTAGTATGAAGTATGTATCTAGTAGTGAAGCAGTAGTATGGAGGAAAAGGAACTTACCTCCATAAAATATTTTTATAATCACGGTTTTAGTTGCCAATAACAATACTGAATAAAAAATATAATGAGCTTCCGCCCGCGGCTTTGCCACGCGCTGTCCAGGGGTCTCATGTTTCCCCGAAATAAAAGTATTTTGTGTTAATCGAGAATTCATTATCTCTGTGTGCTAATTCGTTCAGCCATGCGTGATTGACCATGGACATCAAAACATTTTTTTAACAAATAGGAAAGAGAGATTAGTTTGTTTATAAGAATTTTCTTCGTTCACATGTGACGGTAAAATGGATTGGTTTAATTTCTGCATGGAAAAGGTGCATGAGCAGGTCGGCGGACATTTTTCCCGGAATATCAGCATACTGATGGGGCGCTCGCTTGTATAGTTTGACCGAAGCCGAAACCGATCAATCGGTTATCGCCACAATCTTCAGCCGAAGCTGCAAATTCAATATGTTCAGTTTAGTTTAGGTTGAATGTCAAAACATTTAAGACCTTAATACTGGAATATGAGTTTTGAAACCGAGTTTTTTTTGGAACGCAATTCTGTGAGCAAACGTCTCTTATAGGATGAAGCCCCTTTTTGTAGTGGGTACTTACTAAAAAAAACAAATTAAAAGAATATAATTTGTTTTATAAACAAATCTATGATGTAAATATTCATTGTTTAACGTTCACAAGAAGATTCAAAATTTTGATTTTATTTAACAATTTTATGATACGTATTGATACATTTCGTCACAGCAGTAGGGTTTTAATGTTAGAACCGTAATTACAGAGCCTTTTGGTTCCCGAAACAATATTTACCTTCATTATTATTTTACGTAGTATCCATATTGCTTCCACAAAGTTCCTGTTTATAATAGTGATATTTCGTGATATCTCTTGATACTGATTAAACTTTAGGCGAATAATAGCTATTATTTTAGGGATTCACCTGTAAAGGAAATAAAAGGGACAATCAAAGGAATTACAAGTTTGACATAACCGAATACGTACCTAACCACGAAAATGTATAAAATTATAAAAGTAAGTAGGTAGCAAACATTTGTACGCTAATCTTCTATATTTCTTTTTGCTTTTTCCTCTACCTATCTATATATAGCTTCTGTTTCTTTTAACCTTGACCCTGAGCCTTTCTCGTTAACATCGGCGTTAACTTAACATTTGAATATTGTTTCTTTTTTATTTTTTACTTTTCCTCCCTGCTGTTTCATCCTCGTTCTCGAGTGATCCGGGATAACCGGATAAGTAGGATATATCCATGATATTTTATTAAATACTCTAAAATAATCTATGTACTAAGTTTTATCCAAATCCGTATTGCTTTTGTCTACACGTCTCGACTGATTGATCTGAGCAAACCTATTCTGAAAGCATTAAGTTTTGCCCAAAGGGCATAGAATAAAGTCCAATTCTGGGATAGTGTCCGTAAACCAACGCCTTTAAGTCTTTTGACAGGCCAGTTGGCTTGGTGGTTAACGCTCTGACTGCCAAACCTAAAGTCGCGGGTTCGATTCCCACCCAGGACAAACATTTGTATGCATGAACATGTCTGTTTGTTCTGTGTCTGGGTGTAAATATCTATATAAGTATGTACTTAGACAAAAAAAGTAATATATCAGTTATCTGGTTTCCACAGTACAAGCCCTGCTTAGTTTGGGACCAAATGGCCGTGTGTAAAAGAATGTCCCAGGATATTTATTATTATTGAAGTCTATAAAAAATCAAAATTGGAATGATATTCTAAAATTCTGTAGTACCTAGAAATTAGGAAACTGCAATACCTATGTACTTATAAAAAAAATGGCTGAGGTTTTTGTCCCTAATTTTGTATAGGAGGTAACTCAACTTTATGGTAATGAAGGAGAACTATAGTTTGAACGTTTTTTTTAATCGCCCGTCTTTGCATCGAAATGTCTAACAGGATTGGGAGCTACTTTTCATGTAGGGAACTCGAAAGACCGCCGTTCAGATACTTGTTCTATAGTTTAAACATGTCTACTTAAACAATTTAAATATGAATAGCGGCCAAGTGCAAGACGGACTTGCAAACGAAGGGTTCTTTTATTATTAAACAGGTATTCAACAAAACGCCGAAAAAACTAGTTTCTTGTATGGGGTACCTATCGTATTATTATTATAACAGCCATAGTAGTATGTACATCCTGTGAAATTAACCAATTTTACTGTCTACCTTTTATTTATTACAATTTAAAACATCTTACAATATAATTACAATCATTACAATCTGACAAACCCCGGAGGTTTGTCTCGATTGCAAGTAGCAGCATTCCTACTTTGGTTTATGAGATACAGACATACACACGGACGGTCGGACGGACGCACAGACGGCAGAGACTTAGAAATATAGCAATGAGTTAAGAGTTCTTTATCACTTATTAATAACAGAGCAAATAAAAAAAATCGCGAAAGGCAAATGTTTTACTTAGACTAGCTTTGCGCGCTCTATCTATTGCTGAAAACTGCATAATATCCGTTGCATAGTTTACGATTCTATAAACGACATACAGACAAACATTAATTTTTATATACATAAAAACAATTTTAGTGCCCGAACACAAAATAAGATTAAGAAAAATTAAAACACAATATTTTAATTCTAAGACAATATTTATTAAAACAGAACATTATATAGATTACATTTCAAATACTAATCCAATGAAACTATAATTAGATATGACTATGTAATTAAAGTTGTCGAGACCCAATAGGTCCTATTTGATAGCTACGTGTTATAGAAAAAAGAACCCTAAGGCGTTACAATAAGCTTCATTACCATCATCAAAATTACCCCAGAATCAATGCGATCAGTGTGTGTGAATCAAAATTAACCCTATCTTTAATGAAATAACCATAATTTTTCCATGATATTTGGTAAACATACAATGAAATTATTTGTTTCCATAACGTGATAAGAAAAACACAAATTCTTACACTAAGTTAATGTCTGCCAGCATGATACCTACAAGCGAAAGATCTAAAATTTAAAAAAAGGACCAACTATAAAACTCACGTCATGTTTATATAACCAGTTTGAATCCTCGTAACAAATATCAAGTCACAAGCCCGATTATATTTCAAATGGCATGTAATAAGGTATCTATGAATAACTAATGTCGTATAACAAGATTCTTTAGGTTCTTAATTCTTTTCTCATCTTATTTTATATGAAAATGACAATTTTACGCCACCTTATAAAATAATTCACTATGGTATTTTTCAAGAAAGATTGACTTATATCTATTAATTATAACACCAATATATTTACGTGGATAAAGATGAAATAACCTCTAATTTATACTAAGATGTCAAAAATAATTCCACTCAAGCAAAAATTTTAAGAGTTTCAAATAATTTTTTTTTCAAAAACTTTAATTATTAATCCGCCTATGTTTCCTAAAGAACAGACACTAATTATTATATTGGGTATTAGTTATAACTTATCCCTAGAAAAATCATGCAAGTCTTATCTATAATTTTAACACTATTCAATAACATTGTCCAATACGTTGAGTTATAAGATTTCACAAAAAAAAACATTTTATGCTGAGTCTATTCAAAATCACTGACACTTAATTATTTTCAACCACACTAAAACTTAATTAAAATTGTCTTTCAGATTCGTGTACTTCTTCGTACACACGCCTCAATCCATAAGCTCAATAGAGTCAGAGGAGAGGCGTCGTCGTCGCTATCCAGATATAATGTTGACATCTTCATCCTCTCCGATTTGCAGTATCGCCTTCTGGATCATGCGCTTCAGCATCTTGCGGGACTCGTCCGAGCGGAGAGTGCGAAGTTCCGAAGCTACGAAATCCCCGAAAATCTAAGAAGGACATGTATAACTTGTTTTATTTACGAAGTTCTTATTATTCTGACATCATGTTTAAATAACAGGAGAAATTTACCTGGCACTCATCTGCATTACACCCTGGGCGAAGTCTTGGGACCGGTTCCTCAGGCCACATCAACGGGTTTGCGCTGGGCGGCAGTGGAGGGGGTGCTGATGCTGCCACCCTATGCGACTTAGGCTTGTTCTTAAGGGGGCTTGTATCGCCAAAGTTTGACAGCCGAGCGGCACCGAACTCCAGTTCTTCATCAGCTTGGAATTCTGCCAACTAAGAAAAATGTGTTCACTTTATTCACTATAGATATAACAACAGCTTTGATGGGTATTTAATATCTTAAAAACATGGGTTCAAATACTTTGTAGTATTTGTAATAGTAATATACCCAGCCAGATTTATTAACTTTACTTGGAACGACGCTTATAATAATACTTTTACCAACTTCTAATTGCCCTGTCGACCTTAAAGTTTAAAATTATGTACTATACAATAATTTGATGCCATCGAACTGATCTGATGATGGAGCCAGGTGGTGAATGTTGGACTCTTCAGCAGCTGCAAACCTATAGATTGCTCTTATTTTCTAAAGGATTTGTTGAAAATGCATATTCATATTAAGAAAACTAATTTCATGGCTTTTAATTTATCTTTAAAATATGTTAAATAAAAAAATTGTGAAACAAAGAAATACCAAATCACATGCAGACCGGAACAAAGAGCTGGAGCCAACCATTGATTCAAGCTTAACTTCAGTTCCCGAAACAAATACTTCGATTTCAGGTTCGGACTTCATTTCTTCATCTTCACTACTAGAACTGCTATACTGGCGGGCTTTTACAGTCTTGTTAATTCTAAATTTCTGAGGTTTAACATTCCTCATTCCCGCTCTCATTCTTTTTTGTGCGGATTTCATTTCTTTTGCCATGAGCTTCTTTCTTTCATATTTCTCTCTCTGCTTTATTCTTTCTAATTCATACAATTGTGGATCATTTTTAATTCTCTCATAGCGTTTTTTTTCTGCTTCACGTTTCTTTAATAGCCTTTCCTCATCAGTTATGACTTTTTTCCTTCTTCGGCCCATTTGTTATCTGTTGGTATAAAACTAACAAGTTTGGAGGAAATATTCGTTTTCAAAAACTTAAATCAGTTTATTAGCCTAAAGTAATTCTATGTTTTATAAATACAATTTCAAGCGTGCAAAAGCAAATTATATTATAATATAAACAATGTGGAGTAAAAGGGTACAATCATCTGGAAAACATTTGGCTTAGTTTGGACACGGTAAATATGGAACCATGTGGGAGATTATAATAGATATAGGTAATTTCTAAAAATGCTTAAATACGAAGCTGTACATTTTTTATCAATATCCAACTACAAAAACCAAGCACTTCTCAATAAACTTTGATCCCCGTAAGGAGTGAATTTCTGAAGCACGTGCAATGCAATAATAAAAAAATGAAATGAAATATTTATTCAAATAGGCCTTCACAGGCACTTATGAATGGTCAGACTAACACCGGTTCGGAAGGTTGCTTTTACTGAGAAGAGCCGGCAATAAACTCAGCAATTACTCTATATGTATAATAACTCACTAATAAGCTTTTAAACCCAGCCGAAACAGATGGGTGATGATCAGCCAGTCAGTCACGTCCTTCCTTCATATTCTGGATAAGAACATATTCCTTACTACAATGTTAAAAATAAATAAACGTAAATATGCGACAGTGACTACAATAAAGTAAGTAATAAAATATATTTAAGAAAATATATTGTAAGTGCGTATGTACTTAAATAAATCATATAGATATATTATTTACATAAATACTTAGATAGCAATTTTATAAGTAACAAAACAAATATTTTAATAGGAGTCTAAGATAGGCTATTCAGCGGCTTATTTTCATTTCAAATTGAGCGTAAATGCTTTTAATCTATAGCAAATAATATGTACCATGAAATATAATACTTTACTTACCTTAAAAGCTCAGTTTGATTTTATATTACGCGAATATAAAATCACGACCTTTCTACGACGCGCTGGCACGGCAACTGAGCTGACCGAGCAACGACTGTCAACAATGACTAAGCTATAAATGTCAACTGACTGACTTATATACGACATCAAACAATAAATACACTGATAAATCTTTCTTGAGCATAGTAACAACACAACTCAATAAGTATAATTACCTACCTCCAAAATTTTCAACACAATATTGATTAATGTGACGGCTAAAAATGGCGCTATTAAATAGTCAATGTAGTTTTCCGACAAAGCACGAATCAACCGGCCGAACATCGAGTCCCACTGTTTTGTAAAATACATCAGAATCACTGACCGCACAATAGTTGTTAAAAACACGTGACGTACGTACCGCGAGATTAACTGCATCCACGGGATCGAGAGGGTCCGGGACGGTGCCGCCGCCGGAGGGCGCGCGCAGGAAGGAGAGAGCGTCGAAGTATTCCCACCCGCTCCCCGCCGAACCATTTCCCCCCTCGCTGAGCGACGATTGCCTCCGTTTTATTTTCCTCAATTCATTGTTCAACTGCGTCCTCAAATTATGCACTTTCCTGCTTATCTCCTCGGAAGTCGTCCCAAACATATTGGCCAAGTAATCGAGCTTGCCTTGCCTTGCGATTCGATCCTTGTTCAGTGGATGCTTGGTGTCCCATAGTTCCTTGCATTCCTTCTCCATTGTTTGAATTAGCTTCGTCGTATTATCGGAGTTCCAATTGAACTTCGAATCTTTTCTGTAGGACACATCCCTCTCGCTGTCAGAATCTATTTCTAATTTAGGCAAAAATATTTCACACGAATTGGAATTGGAATCCATTCTGATTCCTGTCACAATTGACGTTGTAATATCCGAAGCGCTCTAGCGAGACTGCGGGGCAGGGTACGAGAGCGGTGAGACCGGTGTCTAGCGGAGCGGCAACAGCGCTCCGACGGCAATAATAACAAGGCGCGCGGCGTTGCCAGCCTAATGCGATACCGCGTGGAGTGCGTTGCGAGCCGAGTATCGAGTCGCTAACTTCAAGGCGCTAAAACGGCTAAAGAGCTGAACCATATTAGCTGTAATTAGCATCGGTTGTATTAACAAAGGTACTTTTGTTGAAGCATCAGCTCATTTTGTAAGCATGTTATACGGATACATCACGCAATGGAAATGGCAAAATAAGATTTCGTAAACTAGGCAATATTATGAAAACTTGGCAGCTGAATTGATTGAATAATGAGAAATATTGGAGTATCGAGCTTGTTGCTAAGTTCGCCCGGTAGTCTAGTATCGCCAATAATGAACAAGAAATGATATTGCTTTTCCCTGTAGTATTATTAAACAAAGTAACAGTTATACGAGAGATAAAACATTTACGAGTTAATAGAACGACGGACACGTGTTTGTCTATAACTCATGAAACATGCTCGTAAAGTGTGTCCTGTTTATAGCATTACATTTATAGTTAAATTTACTTCATAAGAGCGTTCCAATTCCTATCTGGAGATATGTGATCATGTCATTAATATCGTTTAATAAATAACTTAATGACTTATTCCACAAATTTAGTTTGAATACCTTTAATAATACAATATCTTTTTCATGAAACAGGTAAGTACAGATTAAGTGAAATAATATACAGTTCTCAGAAAAGTAATTTGAGATAATTGATTCATGTACTCGGGGACTTGTTTTTTTTTAATGGACTATAAGCTGATAGCCTCGGGTTGGCTTTTAAGTTTACGCGAACATTCAAATATATATTTTTTTTTTTGTATTATTCGACCTAAATATCCACTGCTATTACTTTACATCGTTGTAAGTGATCCTTAAAATTGAATACTATTTATTATCTATAATTAACTGTAGTAATAGCATGGTTATGGTACCATCAGTAACTTTGACCTTCACAAGTGTCCTTCGCGGGACTAAACTTACAGATAAACCCCTTGAGGTATGCGTTATGTGGCTATATGTAAGTTTTAGTGCTTTGCACAGTATATTAAATAAACCAATAAAAAAAATTGGTTTTAAATTCCGTTTTATTTCTTTATTTTATGTAAATAAAAATCCCGGGACATTCTTTACACATGGTCATTTGGTTCCAAACTAACCCGGCTTGTACTATGGAAACCAGACATCTGATATACTACATACCCATGCTCATTTTTTTCCATATTGATACTTATGTAGATATTTACCCTCAGAAGAATCAGACATGTTCAGATATACACATTTTTGTTCCGGGGGAATCGAACCCATGAATAGTATATATCTGTCATAAGATACATATGTTTGCATAATATGCAACTATACCACATATTTTTGGATTTGTAACAACTAGTTAGGGCGCCCTCCAGCTAGATGGAGCGATGATATACGCAAGCTGGCTGGCAGCGGTTGGAAACAAAGAGTTGAAGATCGAACTCAGTGGCGTGCCATAGGTGACGCCTATGTCCAGCAGTGGACGGAGATAGGCTGATGATGATGATGATGATGAGTTAGGTTATTCAGTACTCCTTCAGAATCTACTGTAAGAATGGCCGACTAGACAACATTCGAATGGTTTCTCCTTACAGGGGTTCTCGAATAGATTATTACCAAAATTATCCCTGATTGTTATATTACACATAAATAACTATTCTCGTTACTTACAAATAATATGACGACACATCAATAGTGAATAATTAAGTTACAAATAAACACACGCGCCTCTATTGTGCCGGTAGGTATTATAGTTCGACCCTCGAGGGCTTCACATCATATAAATAAATGAGACCTCACGCTAGACACGCGCGATTGACAGCCTAGGGGCTACCGATACACTCATTTTAATTTGTAACAAAAAGGTTTTTTATAACACCATATTTTTTAGAGTACATACTTAGTTTATATCCATCCATCTATATAAGCAGGTATTTTTTTATTATTACTTGTTTACCGAATAAACTCCGAAACTACTGCACCGATTTCAACCATTATTTTACCAATTGAAAGCAAAATTATCACGAAGTAATATGTATAGGCTATAATTGATTTCCAAAAAAAATAGAGATCCTTAAGAAAATTGTAATAATGTAATCAAAAGTGGCAAAATGTTGCCTTTAAAAATCATTATAATGGCGAGATAACTTTTGATGATACATAAAAAATATGTACCACGTGATTAAATTCACATTATTACCTATAAAAACTCCTTAAGGGAATATATTTAACTATTATAGTTACGCCACAATAACAGTTTTTGTTTAAATTATTAAGTTCAAATTCGGGTGGAATCGAATAGTGGCGATATTGGTATCATGATATTAATCCTTATCCTTTTAAATGGCTTGATAATTAAGCTTGATTATATACGTGTAAATTCCACTTTAAGTTATTCGGATCGGACTTTTCGTTTGGAAGTTATGACGGGTATAAAAAATCTCTAAGTAAGAAATGTGACGGTTTGAATAATCTGTCCAACGATAAGTTTATAAAAAAAATACTAATTTACGTTAAATAATGCTTACATTTAAAAAAAAATATTATTAAGCATACATTTTTTTATATTAAAAACGATTTAAGTAAAATACAGTGGACTCAAAGTCTACCAAACGCCGCCAGTCTGTGGGTCTGTTGCGGCATCATAGTGGAGAAATTAAGAAGGAAACTCTAGAATAGCAACGATAATTTACATTACTGCCAGCTTCACTTGATTCCATTCATTTAGAGACGCAATCAAATTAATGTTTAAACAAAGCGTGGGAACATCTGTTAGCTACTAGCCATATGGTAACCGTACTCATAACTCTTATTTATGATGTTTATTAAATGGTTTCAGTAGTACCTTCGCTTCGAGTCTTTTACCCGTAAACCTTTTCAATATACTGAAAAAGGAAACACGTTCGCGTAAAACTAAACTTCTCTCTTAAAACTCAATGCGGCCACAACTGTCCTATATTAATTAAAACACCCGACCGATGCGACATCGGATGACGGAGGAAAGGACGGAGGGAGAGTGCCGGATTAATATCTAAATAATGAGGCTGGTGCCCCGCCCCTGAGGACCGTCAGCATGATAAAAAAGGCAATTTTTTCCCATTTTTAAATTATTTCCAACGTTGTAATTGAAAGTTTTATGGTTAGTGCTCGTCAACAGATCGAAATTTGAAGAAAACATACATAAATAACGTATGTAAATATAACTGCTTATAATTTTATTAAAACTAATCACAAACAGATAGAATACGTAAATGAAGTATTTTGTCTTGCATTTCGTATTTATATATAATAATAATACTAACTATTATGAGCCCATGGTACCCACTGTAGGGTAAAGTCTTCCCCTTCATTAATGCACTCGCCTCGATTCAGAGCGGTGAGTTGAAAGTTTTACAATATATTGATACTTTATGAATTTACTAGCTACCGTCTCGCAGTTTCATCCGCGTTCCTGAATAATCTTGATTGCGGGATTACAGCAGCCTGTATCAATCGGGAATAGCTTTCTTTCGGTGAAAGAATTGTTAATATCGGACAAATAGTTTCGGAGATAACTAAGAACATCCAAACTTCAAAACATATAAAATTTACCACTTTATAATAGTATGTAGCTGGCACTACACTGTCCTGGTACCTACTTACACCTTGAGAAAGAAATAAAACTTATATCAATTTGGGCAGAACTGTTTGAAACTGAACTTAAGTTAGTATTGATTACTACATTTTAATAAATTAATTATTAAAGACGCAACGTCCGCTGTCAAACCAAAAGGGAATTATTTGATTTAAATTTATCACAATTGAACCTTTAAATAAAAACGAAAGCATTATAAGTATCATTTTCCAACACGTCAAATTAAAACCCTTTTGAAAAATTGTAAGTTATTTTGCCATCGGTACAAATAGCATATCTCTCGAGACAGCACTCGACGCGGATAGAGGGTGAGATCCGGGAAAAATATCGTTTGCCCCGTGATTTAGCACCTACGCGGTATCTGTCCGCCATCAGACATCGAAACACCCACGCTTTTTCATTCGAACGTAGCAAGGTGTAGAAAATGGGCAAATATAATCATTTATCTTTAATTTATTTCGAGAAACATTTTCAGGTAGCAAATTTATTCTCAAACATTATTAACTCCTCGTTTTGATTAAACAAAAGTTTTCCTGTTGACATTTTCTCGATATCAGTGTTAATAAAATTATAAGATAGCAAATTTCTTTTCAAACAATATAAAGCCCGCTTCTTGTCAATTGATTTAACAACAGATTTCCTGTAATTTATTTTCGACTAGCTGTCCCCCGCGGTTTCACCCGCGTTGCCGAGGGATGTTACATTATTTTGTTCATTCTATCATCAATAGTTTTCGCAGCACACGCGATGTAAGAATGTTTTGTAATTTTTTCACACCTTGGGTTACATTATTGGAGTTTTAGTATGGATCCCTAACTTTTTTGAAAATTTTATATAGCCTATGTTTCTCAGTGATAATGTAGCTTTCTAATGAAAAAAGAATTATTAAAATCGGTCCAGTACTTTTGAGTTTATTCGTTACGTACAAAAATACAAATCTTTCCTCTTTATAATATTATTATTAGTGTAGAAGTGTAGATATCATTGTTAATAAAATATAAACGTAAGAAACTCGTAATTATAGCTTTTCTTTATAACTCAAATACTCTGTTTCGTTCGCCCATATCGTTAAGATACGCAGAACGTTTGCCCCTTAATCTCTCAACCTGAATACGCCCTTTCATCGAACCATCAACTACCCCGAGGACATGTTCACGCTTCAATTGATGCGTTTGGTTTCCGATAGGGTTGTGATTTACTCTGATATATTACCAATTCCTCCTTTAATGGCATACATTCAGAGGTTAAGGAAAACCTTACCATAAAAGTACGTGATAATGATAGGTTGACCTTTTCTTTTATTAATGGATGTTTGTTACTCTTTCAAGCAAAAACTACCGGTAGGATTTGGATTAAACTTGGCACATAGATAAAACATATCCTGAAATAACTTATAGGCTACTATTTATCCCGGGAAAATGTTACATCCCTCGGGAACGCGGGTTAACCGCAGGGGACAGCTAATATTATTATAAAGTTACAGCTGTTCCTGGCATGCGTTGCTATCGGATTTTATTTTTTTTTGGGTCAGGAACTTTCGTTTTACGTAGAATACACTAAGGTATCATTCCTATCGAATAAATAGTATAAATCCATCCATAGGGCACAAACATACTTTATGTTTGTAAAATATCTTTGTTACAGAAAAAAAAATAAAAAAAAATACTACCAATCATTTTTATATGTACCAATAATATTTATACACAATAAACCGTGCCATGAGTCGAGTGATTACTTTAAAAAAATATTTACTTCCTACCTTCTTACACCTTATAAATCATGTTTTTCTCATGGTTTTAAAAACGTCACGAGCAGAGAACACATAGATGGCGCTAGTTGTACCGTCTGGTGAGTTGAAACAAAACAAAAACCCACAACATCGAATGTATGAGTTTGAATTCTTCGAAATAAACATTTGTTATTTACTTTATCATAATAATCCATTAATATGGGCCTATTTCTTCCTTCATCGTTTTGAAATTGTGCATTTGAAATATACCCATGTTAAATAACACACAATTATAATCTGTGGAATTTGGAATACCATTCCTTACATTCCTACTTATTTGTAGAGGTATTTTTTACATCAAACAATAAATATTTCAACGAATAATTTAGTTATTTATGCCCGTGCCTTCACCAAATACAGCCGCCAAATAAATTCGAGCCGCATACCCGACAGTCCCGGCTTGTCACTAACCCCGGGAACTCGGCCAAGTCCCGCCGCAAAAAACACAAGCAATCTCAGAATATCGCACCTTTAGAATTGAAGTGGCATAACTCAAAATTTTAAGAAAATGACTTTTGTACATGAAATTACTTATAAACATATATTCTATCAGTTTATTATAAATAAATAGATTATTTTAGTCCAGAAAAGGACAAACGTGCTATTTCCGTCTCTTTAAAATCACGCGGTTACCGCGCATCCCTCTGTATTGAAGGATCTCATTCAAAGTTGCGTCAACAGTGCTAAACGCTGGACGTAGTGCGGTTGCTCCGTAAAGGGCGGAAACTGTAATCTGCAGTTTTAATACTAAACGCAAGGTAAGTTATTTCTTTGATACATATTTTTGTAATGACTCATTTTGGTTTTGGGCGTTTCAATACTAAATGATTATAATATTGTGGTGTCGTATTAGTACTGCCGTCATTTTATTACCAAATATTGCTTAAATGATCGAGCCTTATTTTATATTATTGCTTTACTTTACTACCAATTTTGTGACTACGGAGACGTATAGGTAAATATGTTTATTCTTTACTGAATGATATGAGACTTAGTGAGCTTTATTTTGAGTTGAGTCTTTTTATTTTTATTTCAGTTAAAGTTTGAGATCAATAATGAAAAGAAGTGCAGATCTTATTTTGCATCTATTAAACCGGAATGAAATATTATGCATGAACAGGGTGAAGAGATGAGAACAGCAAGTGCAGAAGGTTATACTAGTGCTTAAAATGGATCCAAAGAGCGTGATAAGGAAAACTATTAGAAAATACCCTTGGATAAGGCGACGGATGGAAGTCCTAGATTGAATTGAAATTTTACTGCAAGTGGAAACTGAACAACGGATTCTAAAGGAGATTAACAATACGTCCATAATCAGCAGTGAGAATAGCGTTAATCCAATTATCAAAGAACAAACATCACAAAACATGAGAGATCGACCCAGTAGTTCATCATCATCCAGTTCTGTTGTTTGTTTGTATTATTTTTATTATTTTTTTTTTATTAGTTATTCATAATATTATATTATTGTTCAATAATTCTTCACTTTTGCGATAGCACACAGGTATTACTAGTGAGACTAAATAGATTTTATGTAATAAAGCTAAGTTGGTTTTAAAAAAAAAAGAGTTATTGCTGAGTTTATTGTCGGCTCTTCTCAGTAAAAAACATCCTTCCGAACCGGTATTAGAATCAGACTATTCATAAGTGCTTGGAAAGGCCTATTTGAATAAAAATATTTTCATTTCATTTCTTCTATGTCATAATCTTCAAGTTCCAGCACAACGTCGTCGTCATCAAAATCTTTTACATAACCGAAGCAAAGCTGAGACGAAATGAAAATAAATAGCTCACCTTCTATCATGTCAGGTACTCAAATCGATTACACGAATATAATTTGTGCCGAGCCCTCAAATAGCAAAATACGGTTAGATAAAGACATAAACTACCGTCAATCACCTGTGCATTCTTTGCAATCAGAAGTCGATCTGAGTGACGCTGATCCGACTTACAACGATTCATCGCTACGACGCTCTTTCAGTTCATCAACCAACACGTCTGACAGGGATGGGGCACATGATGGTGACGATGCAATTGTTTCCTCAGAATAAAAAATCTAGGAAGCGCCTGCGCAATCCGTCTCAATGGAAACAAAATATTGTTAAATCTCTTCGAAATACCGGAAAAGCCTACCAATCACTTTCTAAATCTAACAAAGTAATTGTGTTTGTAGACTTCGTTGTTCCGATAACATAACCCCTGAGCGAAATATACGACTATTATTGGCAGCTAAGTAATTTTGACTTGAAGCGATCATTTATCAAGGCATGCACGATGGAGGTGAAACCAAAATATCAGTACAAAAATGCTGCCCATCCTCGTAAACCAAACAAAGCCATTTATTTTACAGCTGATTGCCAAAGAATTCGCGTTTGTAAAACCTTTTTTTATCAATACACTAGATACTCGTATTACAGAGAGACAGATAAGAACTGTGAAACTGAAAACTAATGGCCTTGTGGAAGATCTTAGAGGGCGTTCTAGAAGCCGAGCCCCGATTAACCCAAGTCTTGTACAAGATATTAAGGACCATATTAATAGTCTACCGCGCATAGAATCACATTAACTAAGATCTTCTACTTCAAGAGATTATATGGATGGCAGCAAGAGTATAAAAGTGATATGTAGGGACTTTAATTATAATCAAAACAAGTCTCACGCCCGTACTGGGTTTTTTACTTAATATTTACAACTGAAATTAATATAAGCTTTTTTTAAGGCCAAAAAATATTTATGAGACTAATGTACAAGATATAAATATATGAATATGTATTATTAACGAAACTAAATGTGCTGTTTATGATCTCGAAGCTGCAATGACCTGTCGTAAAGGCGATGTTTCATCTTTTTATTATAGGTCAAGACTTAATTGTTATAATTTTACAATAGTTGAACTAGCTTCTAAATCAAAACATAATAATAAAAAGAAAAACGATAGTGAACTAGGTGCATATGAAGAAGTATATTGCTACTTTTGGAAAAGAAGACATGGTAATAAAGGGGCTATTGAAATAGGTTTCTGCGTTTTTGATTACTTAAAGTCCCATCAGTGAAAATAATGCAGACAAAACTTTAAATCTAATATTTTATTCAGAAATTGTATTGGTCAAAACAAAATATAATATAAATATATTGCCAGTTTATAGCAGTTTAGGCCACTGCATAAGACAGTGGCCCATTTTGACAACATTCAATCAATAACGCATAAATATCGAATTAAGGGACATACACAGAAAGAGGGAGACAATGCACATAGTTTAATTGAAAAGAAATAAAGAGAAACCTAAGATCTGGTCCTATTGACAAACCGCAACAATATATGCCTTTACTAAGAGGTGCTAGAAAAACTGGCACCCCAATTAGAGTTAAAGAGTTAAGGTTACAATTTTTTATAGACTTAAATGTGTTGCAGAACGAATGTTGATAAAAATGCAGTGGGTTTGAGGGACTTAGATAGCGAGATAAAAGTGTTAAAATTAGTTAAAGACGAGCTATTTTTATTTTACTATAAAAATACATATGCTGAAAAAGACTTTAAGAAATAAAATGAAAAAAGCGTGTGAAATTACAATAACGAATGCTTATAGTCCAAAATGGTGCTTGCAGAAAATAAAAAAAAAGATCTGAATTATCTTATAAGAACTAAAGCAATCCCTAGTATCTACGCCTGGTTCTATAACTCGCGTTTATAATTATTTTTAATAAATTAACTCAATGATCTATTTTGATCTCATTTTAGTGTTGAATCAAGATATGTTATTTTTGCTGTTTATTTAAAAAAAGTGAATGGTTGATTATGTTAATTAGTTGAGTTTGATAAAAGTTTTTTTATTTCGTAAATTCTTTCTTAGACATTTTTATAAATATATTTTGGCCAGTTATTCAAATATAACAAAATGACTTTTACTTTATTATTTTTCTACTCTATTGATAAGAAGTATTTCATTGTTTTATATTATTTTATCAAAGGTTTACATAGTATTTGGAGATTATTTCAAACCATTGATTTTTATAAACTTACTTTAATTGAATACCAGGTGGTAATGTTATGTTGGTAGCAGTACCAGTAGATTAGTGTTTAATGATGATTAGTGAGGGAAAATTTCGAAATACACGATTTTGAAACCAAAGTCTGTTTATCACTTTCCTTTAATTTAATTAGTCTACAATAATTAAACTAGCATATTGTAAAATCTGTCACCATGTTCAAATAAAACATTAGAAATTAATCGCCTCTTTTTTAAATAGGCACAATTTGTTTATGTATCGTTAAGTAAAAAATTGACTCAAAGTCAAATATGCCAATAATATTAAATTGATTTCGGAAAATAAGTGCCATTTTTTTTTTAATGACTAATTATAAAATGTTCTAATTAGTTATACGTAAAGGTTTAGTGTCCAATCATTAAAACAATTCCTACCCTATGGTTAATAACAAAAAAATTAAAAATAAACGCTTAACTTAGAGCAATAAAATTGAAAATCTACAAAACGGCTAATTCTTCTATTACATTTTTGGTGTTTACCAAAAAACAAGAATTTTGGATTAAGCCACTTCAATTCTAAAGGTGCGATATATTTTAATAGCCGAGCGGTGACGGCGACGGCACAAAGGCGGTTATTTATCGCACGCCCTCTCTCATTGCTTCTTCACAGCACACTTCGAAAACAACCTACATTCACCTCCCACTGAGCAAAATTAACCTTATTACGTGCACATTACAGTTACATTTTAATTAACGTCCCCAACGAATACGACGTTCGAATTCAAACATGCGAGACTAGTAATCATTCGATGTCCGATTCCAGTTTGTCTTATCGGTTTTGTTGTACCGATCAATAATGGACCTTAAGGGCGTCATGTATGACTGAATGTCATACTGGCGTTTTCCAGCGGAAAGATATTCATGTTACGTCTGGAAGTCCGATAATGAATTGGCGTCGGCGGACGAACAAGTTCGGGGTAATTCGCTGTTTTCATTTGCGAGTGATTTGAAATTCTCTCGTATTAGACAGGATTATCGAGTTAGTTCATTATAATTGTTCCTGTAGTTATTAGTTAGTGAGGCGATGGAAATTCTCTAATTGAGTATCAGGTCTATTCTAAATTGACTTCCTTTGAACGATAGTACTTAATACGAACATGCTACCGAACTAAGTTCCTATTGAGTTATCGTTAGACGAGACATGCATGATCCAATTATCCTAATCACATAAGGGTAGCAGTTTAATACTATTATCGTATTCCAAGGAAACGAGCTTTATTTTAAGTCACCACTGCTTCCAAGTCACTTCTCGAAGATTCCTCGAAGAGAAAAGCTGGTTTAGTAAAGTCGAGACAATTTTATGAGGTGAATTTTATTTTTTTAATCCTCTGAATAACAACGTGAAAAGCAATGAAATCAGTAATAGGATAGCTCAAACCATCAATAATGAATAGGCAATTTAAGTAAAATGAATAGGATCGATAATGATCCAAGCTTTAGCCTATGTATAGGTACGCAAGCCAAAGTTTATTAGCTCTCCTATCCGGATTCGAGGCCTTTGTTGTCATCTCCGATTCAATCTTGAAGCCGATTTGTCAATAGATTGATAGTTTGCGCGCGAGATTGCCCTTGTCATTGTTGCGTCTGTATATTAACAACATGGCTTCAACATCAATTCCGAGAGAGTTACACAAACGACTACAAGCCAAAGTAATAAAAGAGCTGGCTCTTTTAACACTCACTGTGTGTAAAAAGAATTGTGGGGAATACGGGACAAAATATTATGAATTTACTAAGGATTTGACATTCTCCTTTGTGTTTGTTTCATAAATTGAGAAAAGCCATAACTATTAAGGTACAAGGGAAGATTTTGGGCAGAAGAAGGTGCAGAGATAACGTATAATACAAATAATAGCCAGACATTAGGAACAGATATTTAGAGCAAATAGAATTAAGACAAACCTTTTATTTTTTTCGATTAGGCGCCCATAACAGGCAGTTGGTCCAATTGATGGTTAGTGGTCACAGCCGCCTGTGGACATGAGGAACATCAAGGTCATTGCCAATCCGTTGTCGATCCTGAGAAGTGAAGTTGTTAAGTCCCATGTGCCTGTAATTTCACCGGACCTTTCTAACCGAAACACAGTAATACAGGTACACTACTGCTTCACTGTAGAGATATTAATCTATAGAAATCATAGAGCTCTTTAGAGCAGAGTTCGTCCGGGGAACTACTACCACCTTACACGTTTTTACCGTAAAGCAGTAGTGTACTTGTATTACTGTGTCTCGGTTAGAAAGGGTAAGGGGGCCGGCGAAATTACTGGATCATAGATTCTCGCTGGAGTCGTGTTATTCATTGAAAACATACGTTATTGAACTGTTTGTCTCCATCCCTACATACTCTGGTTACTCACTCATAACTCATAAATGCTTTTCAACAGTGACTGAACTGCTTTTGTTCGTGTCAAAGCCAGTCAAAGGACTCCAAAATATTTGGAAGCACGTGACGTTTAAGAGAAAAGCAAGCAGTTTAGGCCTAGTTCAATCACAATCAGTGGTAGTGGAGGTGCTATTATTATTATGTATTTTATTCATCTTGGTATTCTATTATGCGGTATTATCAAAGCTATTAATATCAGTCATCATTTGCAATCGTCACTTGTAGAGGCCATGATAAACAAATATAAATGTGACAGTGCTTATAAATATCTTTATCGACTGTCGATCAAAGCTGTCGTATCAATTTCTACAGAAGTCGATTGTTATCTTTTAACATTGTGAGAGTGCTATCAAGCAAATAGACTAATGCACGGAATTTTAGAGGCATTTTGTTTTAGGGTCAGTTAGGGAGCACATAATCTATACTAATACTAGCTGACCCGACAGTCGTTGTCCTGTCTTAGCTAATTCCGATTGATTCGAAATGTACAATAAGAAATATAAATTAATAATATTATCAATATAATTCCGACCCATGACTCTGTTTTAAACGATATTGTCAAACGACTGACAATAATGTCAAACAGATTACTTTAAAAAAATCAAATTATATATAGTACTAACTGTCCCCCGCGGTATCACCCGCGTTCCCGTTGGTTGTAACATTAATTTGTTCTTTCTATCATCATACAATTGTTTTCGCAGCGCACGCGATGTAAGAAAGTTTTATGGTAATTTTTTCACACCTTGGGTTACATTATTGGAGTTTTAGTATGGATCCCTAACTTTTTTGAAAATGTAATATAGCCTATGTTACTCAGTGATAATGTAGCTTTCTAATGAAAAAAGAATTATTAAAATCGGTCCAGTACTTTTTGAGTTTATTCGTTACATACAAAAATACAAATCTTTCCTATTTATAATATATACGTGTAGATTTTATATAGTATAAAGCGCTAATAAAGTGGTTAAGTTTTCTTAAATTCTCTAATTTTCTGCGCAACTTTCTTAGTTTTTTATTTCATAAGAACCTTCTCCTGACAATAATAAACACAACAATAAAAGAATTAGCGAAATCGGTATGGATCGTAATCGGGCTGGGATTGATTTTTATATTTATATATAGATTATAAAGAGGAAAGATTTGTATGTACGTAGTATGTTTGTTACTCTTTCACGCAAAAACTACTTGACGGATATGGATGAAACTTGGCACATAGAGCATATCTTGGAATAACACATAGGCTACTTTTTATCCTGGGAAAATGTGATATCCCTCGGGAACGCGGGTAAAACCGCCGGGGACAGATAGTTTACCAAATTAACGGGAAAAACGAGTAGAGATTTGTTTAGACGTCGACAGTGCGACTGTTTTTTCAATCTCTGAACAAAAGTCAAGAGTTTGGAGTGACGCCTTTAAAGGTTATGTACATACATACATATATCCTTTTTGTAATCTAATCGAGCTGTGCTTTATTTTACCAAGATATTTATTCATTTTATTTAGCTTTTTGCAGCTTGAGAGATCAGGCTTGAATCTTGGGTGATATTTGAACTCCTGATCCACTACGTTGTCGGTCGATCTTGTGAAATGGATGTCTCCGAAAAGCTATCTTACATCAGAGCCATAAATAAAAAGTGCCTTATACGTACAAGTGATGACGATAAAAGGCAGCGAAGATGGGACCAAAATTGCACCCAGACGACTCAGAAGGTAAGGCGCGGGGCGACGAGCTCAATGACATTGGTTTTTGGAACATGTTCACATATTCAATTACCTCCGTATTATTGTGTATTAGTTACAAGAGGGACATGGGAAGACTAAATCGAGAATCGCCATAACCAGGAAACACTGCCACTAATAATCTTAAAATATTACGTTCCTTTGTTTAGAGGGTGCTGTACGAGTATGAAACGTCAAGGAATTACCCATCAAATTCATGTCTTCGTCAATCGATGCCTTTGCCTAATCCTCGCCAGCTACTGGCCTGACAAGATCTCTATCAGAACTTTGACCAGCAGATTTAACAGCGCAAACGGAGCTAAATCGGTCTCACGCTACAAAGGGGTACCAATCACATACCGAGGTAAGCCCTTAAATCCTATTGCAAAGCGTAAACGCGGCATCCCAAGCAGAGCTGGCGGTGGACCATCACTGCAGAAGGGCGATATCGGGGAGTTTTGGAGCAGAATGAAACTAGAAGCCCTCCGTCTTATCTAGGCGATGTAGAAACGTTATGAATATGCTTTGTTTTAGACTTTTAATCAGAACTTTTAAAAAGAACAGTCGATTATCTCATTTGGGATTATGCACCCTAAGTTTCATTATTCTAAGTGTCCCGCCAGCGAAAGGGCAAATAACTAAGCTCTTACAATTTTGTCCTGTCAACTCTCCTATTGTATTGTAACATTAAATTGACTCAGGAAATATTTGAGCTATTATATTTGCGGATATTTCTAGTCCGTAACTAAACTTTTCAAGTTAATTATCTCTCCTTCTATCGACTGATTTAAGACTACCATAAAACATAGTTAGTGATATTTTTAGCCTGTGCCTGTCTGTAGTAAAAACGCCGTTAAAACCTAGCTATATGGACATGTATTTTAAAACCCACGACTAAATCACAGAGCTGGAACGCGTCAACCAAATAAACAACTCTATAAATAAATAACGGCGTCTAAAAGCCATATGAAATCTTATCACGTCCACATGAGTTTTTCACGGGAAGAAAAACTTTATAAACAAATATTTTCACCCTCCGAGAACACTAACCACAAAGTAAACAGACACACTCCAATTTACGAGGTGCGAACCATAATTTATTCAGTACAAAGGAAAAGTCGAGGGCGTGTGAAGCCGCCGTGAAATTGAAAGAAAGCTCTGGATAAAAATATAAATAAAACTTCATAGGTGACTGTTTGGGAAGATAATATTACAAAGAGAACGACTTCCTGTAAAAATGAGGAACAAAAACCTAAGAATAATGAAGAATGAATTGCATTGTTTCTCGCATTAATTAAGATTTGTTTACCTGTTATTGGATTAAATTATTTTTAACGTTAAGCACAATGAAAATTGTAGACATTCTTTCCCTAACTTATTGTAACGTACAACAAACAAAACATTAAAGGGTTCCGTATCTACCGAATCATGAGGGTGAATCTCAGGGGTGTAATATTTTTCGTACTCACAATTTACGAGTAGCCATCACGAATCATTTTTCATCCATATGATATTATTGCCTCTGTGACCACAGACCATTATCACAAAAATAACTATATACATATCTACATGCCAGTCATTCCCGAAGAGGTAGGCAGGTATTTCAGAAATGAGACCCACAACATATTATAAGAGTCACATGTAAGTAATCAATCGTTTCAAAAATAAAGATATATTAAAATTAGCTACTAAATCTAGCTGACCTCAGCTAGAGACTCGCAGGTCCTGTCCTGGGTTCAATTTTCGGGTCAGGCAAGCTCTTCGGGAATCACTGGCATGTAGATATGTACGAGTATATTATTATTTTTGTGATAAAGCTTCAACATCATGAGCGTCGTTAAATGGTAGGAGTAGATATTTACGATCTAGTTTATTTTAAGTGAGAAATTTAATGCATACATACTGAAGCCTTTTACTATTGACGCCGCCCGGTATGAAAATGAATGTTTTATTAAAATTTTGTTAATAAAATATAGATTTTAAATAACTATGAGTTTGATGAGTGACTTTTACGTTTTACTAAATGGGACTGATCTGGACCAACTGTTCATTTGATAGCGAAAAGATGTTTTGGAATTAAGCTTATCTTTTTTTAAATAATATAATAACGAAAACGCTCTCAAATTGATCGATTTATTCGTTTTTCTTTTCAGTTACGAGATTGGAACCGAAGCTTATACTTAAAGGGCAAGTTTAAGAAGGTTTGGGCGTCGACTTCGATTCTGAGAATCTTCCGCAATCGATACGCTGGTAATTTATAAAACACTTCTGAATTCATTCGTGATCCTATTTGGATAGCCTAAGGTATTTTGGTAGTGCCTAAATCTTTAGAGCCCTAACTTTTATTTATAAAATTATTATGTTATACATGGTGTTACAAAACTACCCGAAAAGCCGAAAGGAGTCCATTCACATTATTTAAGAACCGTAGTAACGCTGTATAACATACCCCAAAAAAATAAAAAAACTGATTTTTTTTAATGAAAAATAGAAAAAGTATTAAAGTAGAAAATTATTAGGTAAAATAGGCACGTAGGCCTTTCTGTTAAATAATCGGGTTCCCTGACTTGACAGCTTACTAGGGTTGTTGGCTTAATAATTCATTATATTTTGACGGTGTATTTTGTAAAACGTTGTATAATTAGTATTTATAGAAATAACAGAAGATATGATTGATTACCTTTTGCATCTATTAGTTGGAGTGCTACTGTTTGAGTTTCAATAATTAGTTTTATCATAGTTTATTTCTTATCACCAACCAAAGAAGGTTTAATCCTTTTGACGGGCTAGTTGGTGTGGTGGTTAAATGCCCTGATTTTCACGCCGCAGGTCGGAGTTCCCACCCAGAGCATACATTTTTGGCATGTACCTACATATCTGTATGTTCTGTGTCTGTGTGTCAAACATCTATAAGCACATGCATGTATTGAAAAACTAGTGTAGTATATAATTTATCTAGTTGTCATAGAACAAGCTCTGCTTAGTTTGGGCTTTGGTAACCGTGTGAAGAATGTCCTACGCTATATTTATACATATCTACTCCCTTACTTATGTACCTGATAAAAAAATATGCAAATAGAATCGAATTAAAGAAGCTATGTACGGACAAAATTACATGTGACTTTTAAAAACCTGAATCGAAATTTAAAAATAGAACGTGTCGAACGAGAGCTCATCAGTAATCAGCGCGCGCGCAACTCGGTGCAAACCTTACAGGCGCGGAGCCGAGAACAATAAGTAGTCGTTCGGCCGACGTCGCGTCGTCGCTGTCGAAACGCGAGGTCGTGCGAAGGTGAACCGAGTGCTAACACAACACTCACGAACACACAAACACACGCACACAACCAACTATGCATATATTTAAAAATACCAATGCTGGATGACCGCGCGGTCACCCCGAACTTCCACTTTTTGGTCTCAATAACCAAACAATAAAGGGGCCGCAATAGGTCTACATACGCTGGTGATAACGTGTGTGGTATTTACGTATAGGTTTGTATAAGCACATTGAAACGTCAGCCGGGCACACACTGGCACGGTCTCGGCACGCAAAAGCAAAACATGTTGTCGAATTTGATTGTAGGGTTAACAAAAATTTTAATATTAATATATAGTTAAGACTAAACTTTGGTTTATTTATTTTATAATTTAAACTGTGTTTTTAGTGTTTATAAATTTGTTTCACAGAATAAGTACCTAATTGGGTAATAAAAAAAAAAGTTTTTTTTTGTGTATTTTTTTAAAACGTTATTATAAATTTTGCTGATAGCCGATGAGAAAAACTAAATATATTTTTAAAATTAATAATGAACAATCTAAAATAGATAACATTTTAAAAAGAATCACGTGACTACGAAAGCGCCACGATTGGTCGCCATGTTTGTGACGTCACAATGCTAATGGAATTTCACGATGGTACAATGTCAACAGCTTTTACACGTGAATTGACTAAAAACATTCGAAATTTAGCTTAGTTTAATGTAAAGCTGAATTATTTACGATTTTGCTGATTATATTAACTGCCTACATTGATATTAAAAATGTATTTCTGGTCCACTTTATTTCTTACTGGCTGCCCCCCGCGGTTTCACCCGCGTTCCCGAGGGATGTAACATTTTGCCGGCATAAAAAGTATTCTAGTGTGTTATTACAGGGTATTTTCTACATGTGTGCTGAGTTTCATCCAAATCCGTTTAGTAGTTTTTGCGTGAAAGAGTAACAAAGATACATACAAATTTTTGCATTTATAATATTAGTAGCATTCTTACTAATATTATAAATGCGAAGGTTTGTGAAGATTATGGATAGTTTATATTTTATGGGTCTTTGTTACTCTTTCACGCAAAAACTACTAAACGGATTTGGATGATACATGGCACGTAGATATTTTATAGCCTGGATTAACACACAGATTACTTTTTATTTTGGGAAAATGTTACATCTCTTGGGAACGCAAGTAAAACCTATATAGTATCTGCATACAGAACTAAATATGTTATATGGGAATTTCATTGAAAAATCAACCCTATGACATAATTATAAGGTCCAGGTATGTCATCACAAAATCAGCTAATACAAAAATTATTTAAAAAAAAACTAATAAAATTTATTTAACAGTCTAATACGTTATTCATGTCAGAACATTTTCTCAAAATATTTGAATCATTCAATCAAACTCTGCAACGTAAATTCGAATGAAACACACTTAATCCGTGAATTTAATCTACTGAGGTACTAATGAGTTACTTTATTTTAAAGTACAGCTGCATAGAGAAAACCATTTTTTTTTTCGAAATAAAAACAAAAATGAAAAATAAAACAAACACCTGACCGTTCGGATTTATGATCTTCTGCTTATTGTTACTAATTGAGCCCTCTCAATATATCTCTTATGTCTCTCTTATATCTCTCTTATACTATTTCCCGCAGTTACTCGCGACAGTCAGCGAAACGGAACGTTAAATAATATCATTGGAAATTCACATGCGTTGCTTGAAATTATAATCTACTACTTCGCTAATTATCCAATACTAGTTTAGGTAACAAATTCTGTTCAGCAAGCAGACGATGTAACCTAAAATACTAATACAGACTATACAGTAGAATACGTTGTGTAAATAATTATCCCAAGAGTTTGCGCTTAAAGATATATTATTCGATAGGAATTAAAACCAATACTTACCTATTTAGAGTAAACCTTCCTAAGTAACCTTTCTTTGAGGAATTTTGTATCCAGTAGCCGGACAAATAAGTAGAATCGCTCATAGAATTATCAACGTACAAGACAATCGAAACCTTCTAGAATATGAAATGAAATGAAATGAAATGAAAATATTTTTATTCAAATAGGCCTTTACAAGCACTTATGAATAGTCTGACTCTAATACCGGTTCGGAAGGTTGTTTTTTACTGAGAAGAGCCGGCAATAAACTCAGCAATTACTCTTTTAAAAAAAAAAAAACAAACTTACATTTATTACATAAAATATTATTTAGTCTCATTGACAATACCTGTGTGTTATGGCAATATTGCAGAATTATTTAACAATAATATAATATTATAAATATGTAATTAAAAAAAAAATACAAACAAACTAAAGCCGACCAGCCCCCACAAGCAGCACCTGTTCACAAGTATGACGCATGTATGCGAATATTTAACAGAAAGGACAAAAAAAGAAAGAAAAAACTAAAATCTTAAAAAAAAATTCTATTTAAAACAACAAGTAGGTACACTTCCATATTACTTTGGAAGCCTTAATCTCAAAACATCATATTAAATAAACTTCCTCAATATTGATGTTGTTTTTTTTACAGACAGTACCGCATCCACCTCGCTCAATAGGGCGTCATTTGCATTGGTAATGTGTCCGACGCGGGCGCTCGGCGTATTGGTAAACAGAGTGATTTACCTCGACATGAGTCGAAAGCCGAGCGTAGAACGAACGGCCTAGACTCCCGGACAACTCACACTACTTTATAAGTGGTTTTAAAAAAAACACGCTGTATAGACACGTATTTATCTCTTTTATTGAGTTTGATTGTCCCTTACTATTATGTGTTTAGAATAGATATTCGATGAATATTGTTTTTTGATAGGTAAATTGGTGATACAGTGTCACTCTTGTTGTTCCTCATTGCTTCTTTTATCTGGGGTAGGTCAGCCAGTAGAGACTCCTTGTTCTCAGGTGCCAAGATAGTTTGTTGGATTGGCTTTGAGGTCTTACCTTTACTGTGGGTAATAATATGTGTGGTAATAGTACGGTATAAATGGCCTAGATCTAAAATGTGTATTATTGAGAATGGTTTAAATTTACAGCACATACAATTCAAATATTTGAATCCTAGTTTCCTAACAAAACAAATATGGTATTTATAGGAAAGAAAATCCATTCCACAATAAGTTGTAGAACCTTATATCTGGACATTCCTAAGCCTACAGACTGGCAAAGAAAGATTCCGGTAGATTCGTCAAATCAGTAAAAAAAATATGCTACAATTTTAGTGGTTTCAAAACTGGGTTTTTACAAAACAAACCATTTATATAGGTAGCTAACAGCCATCGCGTAAAAAAATATTTTGCCATAATTTGGTTCACAACGAATTTAAATAACTTGATTAATCTTATCACTAGAAACGGTACCTTTGAGATACATTTAAAGAGCGAGAAATAACGATCTGGAATTGACTTGTGAAATGCAAATGCTAGAGTTAATATCTATTTAGAATACACATCGTTAATGGAACCAAGATATCGCATATGTCTCAACATATCACGTTAAACTAGTTTTATTCGGTTAAGATTGGATTTAAGTATCGACATCTTAAAAGCATCAGAAATAAATATGCGTAAAAGCAAAAAAATATGCTGAGATAGAGATGAAGCAATTTCATCCATGATATGAATAATGGAAACTATTAAAACTTCTTTAACATTTTGAGAGGACAATGCAATCCCCTTTAAAAGTGGAGAGATATTAATAATGTGTACTTTTGTCTAGCCTTTCTTTTATATAACTATAAATATTCTCAACTTGGTTGCATCTTTGGTTGCATCATTTTTTTATCTGGCAATTCCAGATAATTCTTCTATAAAGTTAAGGGGGTTAAATTACATTATTTAACTAAATACTGACGGCTCTAATACGTCTTGAAGATGCTTCGTGTAGAACCGAAATACGTGTCAATTTCCTGATGAGTTTCCTTGTTCGGGACTTGACAGAGAAGAAGATCCAGCGGAATTAGTAACTAGATAAATAACATCTATCGAACCCTAAAACTCGTTAATCTACACGACAATCGTATTTAAGTTGCATTTTATGGTTTCTCGTAATACATGTTTAGAACATATTATATAATATAAAGTAACAAACAAGCGAAGACATAAATTAGGTCGCCTCCCCCTTTTTAAGGACAATCTCTTGGAAGCTCTGTAATAAGTTACAATTTTGACACTTCTTTTATGCCCCTGATATCTTCTTTGTTTCGGAAAAGCTCTTTCCATGTACCAAAGTAATAACATTGGTATAACAGTAAGAAGAAGGTTACATGATGACGTGACTTCCGACTATCAAATACGAACAACGTGTTTCCGATTCATGGCTCAAAATAAGCATCTACTATGATAGCATTGTAGTGCAATTTTCCTTGGCTTTCATCGATTTCTTTTGGTTTTATCTTTGTTAAACAGGAAGATGGATATGCCTAAACAAGAACTGATTCTCATAGGTAATAATGAGAGTTTATTTACGAGATCTATATAGTCCTCACAGACTTTTGAGAACATTTCACGAGACATGTGTTTTTGACAGATTTAGACAATCGCATCTCTGATAGATGTGATCGATCTAAATATTCTGCCCCCTTATTCAGCTTATACAAACTTTGTCGGCGAGCCGCTTCATGGAGACCTCGGAGAGCTTATCTCTCACGTGATTACTAGCATTAACGTAGTTAGCGAAAGAGACAGAGCACGGAGGCCGCGACGAAACATCCTCGAGTTAATGTCATTTTCCTTACAGAATCGAGCCTCTGATACTCAAAAGAAGAATTTATAAAAAACTATCACACACTCTATTGGCCAAAACTATGTAGGTTGCGAATCATGCCTACTTCTAATATCAGGTAAGCCTTAAGAATTCATGTGTGAACTAAAAAATATCTGTAACAGAAAACGAACCTATTTAAATCGAAAGCTGTTCTTAAAAGCTTTCGCTTTTACAATTTGTTTCTGGCTTATTTTATAACCTATAAGAAAAGTTGTCTCTGATATGGCGACACGCTTCTTGGAAGTGGAGAAAACAATAATATCTGGTACCAGCGCCTCTCGGCGAGTTTGACCACCTCTCGAATTGTTTAAAGCAGGGTGAGTGAGACAGCACTCTCTGTAATGTATTGGGAAAACTACTTCAAACTTTAATTCCGTAAGCATTATACAATTGCCCTGATGGTCGTCGATGCATCTAATGGAAGGTCGTCTCATTTGGGGCGCTCTAGAACGTCACCACTCGAGAGCTTTTATCGGTCGGTTATCAACTCTTCAACCGTTCATCAATTCTCCCCACACTCAAACAGCTTCTCAACTCTTTCTCATCTTGAGGATCGTACAAGGCGTCTAGAGAGGTGACCGTTGATTACGTTCACTTTTTGTACCAAGTGGTCAACAAAAGCATTCCCAAAGTTCTGCATTGGCGTTGGGAAAGCGGCCGCTGGTATTCCTATAGACGAGGGCACACCTAATATCAGGTGAGCTACCTGATTACTTGTCAAGCCTTCTGAGATTCAAAAGTAGTATAAGCAGTAGTAATATAGTCCAACTGCACGAGAAGTGCCGTCCTAGTTTACACCTAAAGAAGAATTAAAATTACAGTAACAACAATGGTTAAACCATTTTAAAAGTCATTATTCTCAACGGTAGAGTGTGAAGTCCCATCAGGTAGTTGGAGATATTTACATAGTGGCCTCTCAAAGGTATAAACGTCGAATTAAAAACTTTCTAAACGTGTTTACATCAATGTACGTGCTAAGATCATTTGTGATCGTGTCTATCTGATGGTAACACGCGAATAAAAATAAAGAGGTGCTCAAAAGTCATAGGCGTTAAATCAAATATGAATGCTAGACCAATTACGTATGGCGTCTGCAATATAATTTTAGTTTAAGTGCTTTTTACAGTATTGTAAATAAACCAATAAAATAAAAAATAAAAATTAATATGAATAATAAAAAAATATGGTACTATAGAATATTTAATCCTTTATATTAAAAATATTAACCTGATATGATACCCTTCGTTGTTCAGATTTCTTCGGCAATTTCCTTACCGATTGCTGATAAGAGGACTCCAAACGATTAGGGTACTTACTCGGATTTTCACGTCATGACGCTGAGCTGTTATCGCGTATGTATTTGAATTAGAGACTGTTTTTTTTTGAAACCAGCATAATACATAGTAGGTAATAAGACTACGTATGATTGATGTTATTCCAATAACAGTGTAAGATAGTTTAAAAAAACCACAAATGCATTCAATAACAACATGTAAGTGCCTACCTACTAACTTTCAGAGCTTCCACTTTGTTAAAAAATCGATGTAACAACCAGCCATTTCCAAAAAAAAAAAGTTCTGACATAAAAACAAAATCTGTGTAAGTCCGGGTGGAAGGCTCAAAAGCTCTAAATGCCGGATAAATTGGGACGCATGACAGCCCTATGTTGAACTCTACAACGTACTTAAAAGCTTAAGGGTCATTGTGTACTGGTGGTTGTCCCGCCGCGTCTGCCTATTGCGTATTGGAATATAAAATATTAATATGTAGTCCTTCCACTTAATATCTTGGTAAGCTTTTAGTATTCTGATAATTCGCTTTGTAAGCGAAGAAAAAACAGGATGTGTTGAAAAGACAATCTATAGAAGTGAAAACTTGTGCATTACAGGGAAACATTTGAGTATCAATCACTTTTGAATAGCATAGTTTGTGTTCATTTGCTTATTTTATGTCCCACATAGGAAGTTTCACTTTAAAAACAAAAATATATGTATGTATTAGTAGTTGCTTATGTAGTAGTCAACTTATCTAGTTACCATAGTTCACGCTCTGTTTCACTTGGTATCCGATGGCCGTGTGACAATGATATATCTGAATCATTGTGATAGAAACAATTGAAAAATACTATAGAAAATACTGTGCATGTAGAATTTCTATTGCCATTACCATAATACGTAATAGGCGTACGTTTCGTGAGTGCGGCGCGTCTGTCGTGACGTTTTACGTCATGATAAATAGAAATGCGGTCCGCGAATCGTGCGCTCGCAGAGTTGCGCGCCCGCCGCCGCGCCGCCGGCCGCAGAGTAGAAAGCGACGGAGTTTCACTTCACAGCGACGCACTATCAAGCGCAGCGGTACCACGCAATCTCATCAAAACTATTAACATAGTTAATACTATTAATGATTACAACAATGAAGTTTATTTCTCATAGACATCAAAATAATAAATTTTTATAAGAACTGCGAGCTTTCTCTGGCGGCTTAACCTGCTTTTTCGAGAGATGTAATATTTTCCCGGAATAAAATCGTATTTAGTTTTAATCTTGGTTTTATTTAGCTCTAGCTTTAGTTTTAACCGATTTCCAGAGGGATCTAACGATTCCCGGCATTATAACATTGCTTATGTCCATCCGGAATAATGTACCTTTGAAACAGTTATAGAATTTTCTAATAAAAAGGTTTCCGTGGTTCCGGAGATTTCACTCCTTATGTAGGGAGGATACAGTCTCACAAAATTCGCACTCTCGATAATTTAGATATACCTAAGTAAATTAAATAACTGAAATATTGATAAGTATCACAAATAAATGTATATTAGTATAAAAATATAAGGTATATATTATATTATATTCATGATATCTTGGGAATTAAATGTCCGATTTTAATAATTCAAAAAGTAAGCTACGGGTATTGAAACAGCCTTTAATATGAAGTAATTTATTTGGATAAGGATTTATTCATAGCTACGAATAACGTGGTCTAATTTAAAACTGGCGAAACTATCAACTTTTAAAAATAAAAATATATACTGACATAACTATCATAGTTAATATATGGTACCGCAAATCTTTATGTAGATATTGATGTTCTTTTATCATTTATTTATTGCATAAGACACATCAACAGTGAAACATATTAAACACTTACAAAATAAAATTTAAGTATTACAATCTGATATGTACACCAGTGACAGATGTGTACAGCGTTTACCATATTTTACACGTAAATATACGTGTGTAAACAGTTCGATGATACGATCAAACTACAGTACATTATTTTGCTATATCATCAGTAATATTCGCCGCACACGTCATGAAAGGAGTTTTATTGGGCACATTTTATTACTTTGAGCAATATTGGAGGTTTTATCTCTTAATTTTTGTTATCTATCTCTCTCTATCTTTATTTTTTGTGAAGATAAAATATAGCCATGTTACTCAGTGATAATATATCATGCTACTGGTGAAAGAATTATTAAAATCCAGCTGTTTTTGACTTTTCTAAATACAAACAAAAATACAAATATTTTCCCTCTATAATATTAATATAGACAAGTATATATAGGGTATAGATACATCATACAATTAACCAACTCATTTTTATTTTCGGGTAAATTCAAAGTTTGGAAAAAAAAGAACATCAGATTACTTAAAACCTACGAACGGAACTTACGAATTAAGTTAAAAAAAAACATCTCATACTCTCACAGGCTTAATTCTATTTTATATTATATATATTATTTTTCTGTTACGTTTCAGCGAATAATGTGTGTATATAAGTTGTGATAATGAATATCACAACGGCCCTAATAAAATTTTCGCTTCAAAAATCATTATTTCGTAGAATATGAAACATATACCTTAGCACTTAATCTTTTTTTCTCTTCGTTCTTTGAACTCTCTTTGTCTCATATAAACAGTTAATTCCTGCATATTATGCAAAAAAGTAATGGATTTGAATTAAGATTACTAGCTGTCCCCTGCGGTTTCACCCGCGTTCCCGAGTGATGTTCCATTTTCCCGGGATAAATGAATCCCATGTTACTTCTAATATCTCCAAGAATATGTGTACCAAGTTTCATGATGATCGGTTAAGAAGTTTTTGCGTGAAAGCGTAACAAACAAACTTACATTCACATTAATAATATTAGTAGGGATTATTATTTTATTACCCCTATTTTAATTACAGGGGACGAAAACTTTTCACAGCGTATTAACTTAGTAAAAGTGACTTTAATACTAAAACAAATAGTACCACTGATATCAATGCAAAAATAGACACCACCATTTAATTTGACGTTCGTGTAGATGTCGTGTTGTGTGAAACGTGAAAATGTATTTGCAGTATTGTGCACACACCAGAAATAATGGGATTCATGCACATTTTTGTCACGTAAGAGCCTTTATCATTTCACTCGACAGTTGCTTTTACCTGCGGTTTTATTGCAGATTAAGATAAACATTGGAAGGTTGGCATTGCGAAAATGTGACAGTATACAAATAGATATGACCGTAAATATAAGGACTTAGCCTTAGAAAGTTCGAAAATAATATCCGCCTTCAGATTTTTATTAGACTGATTACTTTTGACATAGTTTTTGGAATAGTTTAGACTAGCCTATAAATGAAAGATGAGAAATTAATCATCTCTGATCTGATCAGAGTCTGTATGTAAATATCTTTACAGGTGTTACAAAACTACCCGTAAAGCCGAAAGGAGGATAAATGGGTCCTTATAACGAGTCCATTCACAATACTTAAGAACCGTAGTAGCGCTGTATAACATACCTAAAAAAAAATATTGCTGATTTTTATGAATGAAAAATAGAAAAACTATTAAAGTAGACAATTATTAAGTAAAAGAGGTACGTAGGCTTTTCTGTTAAATAATCTGGTTCCCTGACATGACAGCTTACTAGGGTAGTTGGGTTTGATAATTAATTATTATTTTTACGTGGTATTTTGTAACACGTTGTATATCTAAGTATGTACTCCAAAAAAAAAGTTGTACTTATAAGGAACATATCAGTTATCTGGTTTCTATAGTACAAGCTCTGCTTAGTTTGGGATCAGATAGCCGTGTGTGAAGAATGTCCAGGGATATTTATTTAATATTGCAGAGCTCTGCACAGCTATATTATAGGTCCGGCCTGTAGGTACTACTCTTTTGTTACGTCAGACAATTGCAATACCAGGGGCATCGCCAATGCGTTGTCGACCCTGAGACGTGAAGTTGTTAAGTCCCATGTGCCTGTGATTTCACCGGCCCCCTTACCTTTCTAACCGAAACACGGTACATGTGTATTACTGCTTCACGACGGAAATGCGTATAGTGATAGTGCTTCCCCGGACGAACTGTGCACTATGAACTGTCACTTGTAGTAGGTACTCTAAAAAGTTATCGGTACCTCGTTTTAAATAAGAAGCAAGGGGTAATTACCAATCTATCCTGTTTGTTACCTAATCCCCTAGGCGTCCCACATTACAAGAGATTTGGCAGATTTTTTAATAATCAGCTGCCTTTTCTCTTTGGGAATACTTTAGTTGACCATTCGATGCAAGGTGCATTCGTTCGTTGATATACTCCTTAATAGTCTACTTGAACATAATTAAGGTTATTGCTGAGTCTCATTATAATAAGTACATTTTTATGCAATCCCTGATAAAGGAGATACAATTTACAAGGTACATTATTTCGAAGGTAGTAGAGCTATAAAATTGCAATTAAATTGAATTGTAGGGGCGTAAATAAGAGACACTGCCTTTTAGAACTTCATAAAATTAACTATTCATGGTAATTTTTTTTAATAAAAATCTTTCAGACCGGTCTATTAGACCATTTTTTCTCATGCCTAGATACAGGCAGACGGTTCATCTTAACAACACTAGGGGCCAGTGCGTTGTTATCTCTGAGATGTGATGTTATTAAATCACCGGCCCTCCGGCCTTACCTTTATAATCGAAACAAAATAAGAACACTACTTTACACTGGTACGTATACGGGAAGTATTACGTACCGGACGAACTCTGCACTCTGCTCTACTACCTCTGAAAGAGGCCTACTGTTTCTTAAGCCTGATCGCGTATAAATATTTTATCTGTTGTTTTGTATGTCCCAACACACGCACTCACAAAGGGTCGTCGTGCCTACTTGAATACATTTACTCTGCATTAATTAGAATGCTCCTTGCATAGTGTCTTATCAATCAAATGTCAATACTTCGATTTGAATAAACTATGAGAACATTATTCTCATCGTATTTAAGAATATTGTTATTTCATGATATTATTTATTAGGGTTGCCAACAGATGATACACATATTTCAAACAAAAAGAGTAGACTTGGTGGACATCCACTTACAGGCAAACACAACATACACAAGTAACTATTACTAATTATTTCCTATCTATTAAAAATTACAAATGAAATAAAATTCAAACAAAAGTAAAAGTAGACAAAGGTAAAATAAGTATAGAAAAATAACAAGATAAAAATCTAATTAAACAAAATTAATATAATACTAAATTAAAAACAAAATCAAATTTAGAGACCGAGTAACAATTGAAATTAACAGAATTAAAATATTGTAAAGAATTGATAATATTTTAGAATATACAGGGCTCTATTTTTATGCTAAGGTCAGATAATGCAGTTTCACCTTTTTCCCTCCCTTCTGTGGCGTTTTAAATTATAATATAATATTTTTCTAATTGTGTTAGGTACACACTTTTATTCTGATCTTCATTTCAAGAGATCAAGGATTGTTTATAGAGTAAAAATCCTGGGTAGAAATTCTATTGCCAACACTACAGTAATAAATATGTGAAGTAAGTGGGTCGCTGAAGCCCTTTTTAACTTTAACTTTTTTTTTGTACATGGTAGCATAAGTAATTTAGGTAACATATATATGCATCATTATTGCATGTCATTTACATAGAACATAAGTAGGGTAATTTGTAAAATACCAATTTAAAATTAAAAATAGCTATTTCAATTAAATATTCCACATCATTTAAAATAACAAAGCAATTTAATGCAAACACAAAATTATACTATCATTATAAAAATGATTACTGCACGCCTTTACGAACTAATTCGACTTAATGAGCGCGACAAAAAACCGACAAAGGTGTTATGAATAAATAACCACTTAACAATGGCATAAAAAAATAAATAAAAAAGTTTTATTGATGGTGCGCCAGCGTCGTCTCGCTTCTTCCTGACTTTACTCTTGATGCTATCTTGTTCTCGGAAGGCCGGTGTTTTGTCTCCCTCTTGTATGTTTATAGGGATATAGGTCTGTCTCTATCTGACATCAATCGATATCCCTAGACACCCACGACAACCAGTTGTGAACGCGGTGTGGAATAATGGAATTAGGGAATCGTTGTGGCTTTTATACTTTTACAGTTTTAACTCAACATTATTTAAGTAGGTACTGAAATGAAATGAAATATTTATTCAAATAGGCCTTCACAGGCACTTATGAATGGTCAGACTCTAAAGGTATTTAACAGCTAATTGTGGCGTTGAAAAATCATCTTTATTGCTTCTACGATAAGGTACATCTAATTATCCAATGGTTAAGTGCAGTAGTATTGTAGCTTCAGTAACTTTAAATTTGACCTTCATAAGTGCCCTCCGAAGGCCTAAACTGAATAAATGGTTTTGAATTTTGAATTTTGAATTTTTTATGTTTTTAAAGCTTAATATGTTTATAGTTAGGTATAAGGTAAACTGAATAAAGGCTATTTTATTTTATTTATTTATTAGTTGTATATAAAGAAGGTACAGTAAGCAAGTAAATTGATCGGGAAATAACTTCGAGACTTAAAAGCTTTGGTGAAAAATGGGTATAAAGTTTTACATCTACATTTATTGTCCTTACAAAATAATGAGAACATTTCACTCCCTTTCACCCTGCCCTTGAAGTAACACAAAATAAATCTATAATATATTGTCGGTAACAGGGAAGGAAAACAGGAAAAATATAACATTTCCGATAAAGATATGATACCGGATTATAATCCAGGTGGCTCGTACTTCCGCCTATTGTTTGTATAAATAAATAATGTGTCTACGAGTTGTCAGTTTCATTTATATCCAGAAGATGAGACAGTATTTTTATTTCAAAATATCTTATAATTAAAGTGCACTGAGGCGCAACGATGCTCGAATCCTGGACAGAATTCCAATTGATAGGCTCAATGAAATAAATGCATAGCAGAGCGCTCGGCATGCTTTGTACTCCACTGTCGAGAGGCATATTGGAGTTCCGCAACGAATCTTCTTTTTTCTGGCTTTCCACCCTTTTTACCGTTGTTCTAACGGAATTCCAAAATAAACTTACATTGCCTATATCCCCTTAGGGGGTGGAATTTCGGGGAATTCTTACACTAAAACAAGAGGAAACTCCCCATTTTTATGCGACACTAAAAGTATAAAAACCTTAATAATATTAAAACTTAATAATCCGATAAAAACATGATTTTATGAACAGCGGATATGACTGTAATTTATCTTAAATAAGGTCGTATTTATTGATTTGTTATTAATGTAACTTATAGTTTTAATTCAATAGGCTTAAATAATCCGATCAAAAATTTAAATAAAACATGTTTTTATGTACAGCGGACTAGACAAATCTATAAAATAAGGGTGTGTTTATTAATTTGTTATTAAAGTAACTAATCGTGTTGATTAGTCAAAATACTAATTGTGATAACAGACAAAATCTTACAGTATTTGTATTTCATTAATTCATAAAATTCAACAACTCACTGAATATAGTTTGTACTTCGGCCTTGAGTAACCTTGACCTTGAGGAATATTTCGATTATTTTTGTTGGTATTTGAAACCATTGGTTATCTGGACCATGAATCGATAGACACAGATTGAGTACAAAAACATCCTTTAACCCTTAAGAAGTTAAAGTCACTCCCGTTGCCAATGCGTGTAATTTCACCCCCCCTTTACCTTCCTAACCGAAAAACAGTAATACAAGTGCACAACTACTTCGCAGCGGAAATGGGAAAGTACTACTTCCCCGGACAAACTCTGCACTAAGAGCTCTACTAATCAGGAAAAAGTTGCACAAATTATAAAAGAATAACTTAAAAATTTACTTAATTATTGTTATTATATTCATTTAAATTTATACATTATGAATAAACATTTAGTCATTATAGGATTCAAACCCAAGACCTTATATAATTATAAAATTTACTCGGAAACGATATAATTTATGCAATTTATAAAAGATGTCATATCAATACACATAATGATAATATTTACAACTGCTCTTTTTTCTTATCTTATCAAAAGGTACTTATTTAATTATCATGTCCATAAGAATTACTGATAAAGGATCACGACAAGCTGAACATTAACAACCGCATTTTAATTGATAAATAAAACGTTATAAAAAAGTATGAAATAATTTACCGTATTTAACGGTAACGATCAAAAGATGCATTTATAGTGAACCCTTTGTCAATGTAAGCCGAATTCACGATTGTCAGTGTTTTTCGTTCCCCATAAGAAGCCCCGTTATTCGACCACATTGAAATAATATTAATACTAAATAATAAATATATATCCCAGAATGTCCTGGGACACACATGGTTGCCTGATCCCAAATTAAGCAGAGTATACTGCTTGTACTGTGGCCAGGTAACTGATATACTACTTATTTTTATACTAACTACTTTTTAAACACATACTTAAACTATTTATATAAATATTTACACCCAGACACAAAACAAACAGACATGTACATGCACACAAATGTTTGTCCTGGGTGGAAATCGAATCCACAATCTACGGCATGGCAGTCAGGGTCTCTAACCACCAAGCCAACTCTGGGCCGTCACATCCTTTAGTTAATTTAACTAAAAACAATATATGGTCACCCTTTGTATGCTACAGACTTTGTGATTGAGATACAGAATTCATAGATTTATAATTTTTAGTGACGATGTATTTTAGTGTTCAAAGTCACAGGGACTATATCTGTAAAATATACAACAATTAGACTTTTCTGCCTCTTTATGTTCTTTGGTATTTCAAACTACGCAACGTATCATTTACGATTCGAATCTACGATTTTAGATTCTTATAAGTTATTTCGGCAGGTTTGATAAAAAAATTAAAATTCAAAAGCTACAATTTTTAATTATGTGTTATGTAGTTTGGGCCTGCAGAGGACGCGAGGGTCAAAGTGACCGAACCTATAATACCATAAATACATAATATATTATGCGAAGCCGGGTCGTGTCGCTAGTATCTATATACACGTATTACATACGTATTTACGGAAAAATGAAAATAACCAAGTAGTTTATAAGATATCTGGTTTCAATAACACACGCTCCGCTTTGTTTGGGATCAGATGACCGTGTGTTAATGCGCCAAGATATTTAGCGTGAGAAATAGTTAATTGGGCATGTCTGTTTCTCAGAAATCCCCTTCTATAAAAGGGGAGGCATGTGACCCGCTTGCGTTTTTGCAATTGTAATTACACAATGAGTTTTTGGATATGAACTTTCAATGACAATTTTTTTAGAATCAAAATACTTTACAATATAAAGATCTGTAAAGCCTACACGTATAAAAAATGGTATGGTTATTGTACATTTATAAAAAGAAATACTTATGAATACTCCGATCTTGCTTAAATATGTACCATTGGGCGATAAAATAAATTAATATTATTTTGTGTTTTAAACGAAGGATAAATGCTGAAAAAATAACATTTACAAAAATTTTCCAAGTAAAAATTTTGTTGTATGTATGTGCGGATTAGGGTTCATGATTTCTCGAGCTTTTCAATTTCTCGGGTCTCGAGAATTCTCTAGGCTAATTTCTCGGGGCTTCTCGGGTTGTCGAGAAATTTACATTTACCATCAGTCAGCATTGAATTCCATCTAGTTCTGACATCGAGTAACAAAACTAGTTTTACTCCGAATTCGGCTACAACATGTTTCTGCAGTGTGATTGATTTTAGAGGACTTTTTCTGAAAAATCTTATAGTCGATCGGGTCTCCGTCATTACATTGTTTATGTCATCAATTATTTGCGGTCTAGGTTCTTCATTAGATATATAAGATTCATCATCGTTATCAGTGCTGCTGGTTTCATCGGAGCTGCTGTGTTCGTCATCGTTATGGCAATCCTAGCAGTTGTAACTTCTGACTGTTTTTTGCAAAATGTTTCAAGAATAGCTAAATGGATGGCATGATTTACACATAGAACCATTTCACAGGGGCTTTCTCTGCCAATTTTTTTCATTTCGTTTGGCCCATTGCTTGTTACGGCAACAACATCACTCTCAAATTTCACTCCAAATTGTTTCAAGCGTTCCTCCACTATTTGTCTTACTTCAACGGCCCCACATTTACCGGGTATATAGACTAACCTCAAATTATAATGTGTTGTTTCTGTAGTATGACAAATAACACTAAAATAGCGTTTGTTACGTATGCATGTCCCCTCGTCAATACTCACACTTAGCCGGTTACCTGCAGAACAAATATCTGAAAGTTCTTTTATCATTTCTTTTTCCTTATCCTAATAGTATTTTAGTATTAGATTCATAACATCATTAACACACATGGGCAGTTTATATCCTTTAGCAGAAAGTGAATCACGAATGAATTCACTTTTTGGGATTCCATTTATGGTGAAGCCGTCTTTTGCAGCCAGCCTCGCCAATATTTCACGCAATGATTGTATCGGTGGAGTTTTGAAGTTTAGTTTCTGTTGCTGCATACTTTACTACCCAGGCCTGCTTTTTTTCGGTGCACTCACACCTGAACTTGCTTTTAGTAATATTGATTTTATGCACATGTGCTAAATGTCTCACCAACCCACTAGTATTTGAACCTTTGCAAGCATTGGTTTTTGGGCCCTTTATGCATTGCGCATTTGCAGATTCCTTATTTTTTTTTAAATATTTCCATACTTTTTATTGGCGAGTTAATTTCTATATAGGTACATGATTTCTCGAGTTCTCGATTTTTCTCGAGCTTGATTTCCCAGGAACAAAGCCCAACGATTTCCCGGGAATTCTCGGCTCAAGAATTCCCGGGAATGAACCCTAGTGCGGATGCTTAATTGCTCCTTCCATCAAACAAAAGTCAATACCGTAATGTACATACAATTCTACATATAATGTAGAACAGTAGGTCAATATTACATTATTACATTATTATAACATTAGCGTTTTAATTAAAGGAGTCGAAGAGCATAATCACTACGTAGGGGGTAATCCCCCACTACGTAGGCGTAGGTATTTTGTAATTCTAGTAAACTAGATAGAAACCAGATGTAATAGACTATCAATATTTTTATCATGATTTTAATACTGATAACTAACATTTAACGATACCAAAGTAATCGATATTGGCGTCAATTACTTATTCCACAAATTATATACCCTGTATTTAATACAACATCAAATTAAATGAACAAAAGCTTGGTATTTTTTGCCCGCTCGTAACATGGTCATGTTACCCACAGCCCCTTTGATATAAATTGGCCGGAGACCGCAGATAGCCTGTAATTGACAACGTATTGGCGCCAGCGACTTATCGAACGAAATGGGATGAAATCCTTTACATAATATCATCACGTAAGTATTCTAACCTACTTATTGCTCTTGGTGCTATATAATTAGGTAAAAGGGCTATGAGGTTACAGTATCTAAATCCAAAAGTTTGTTAAAGACAAATATTGAAAACAAGTTTCCTCTTCAATGTTTCACCTGGCTTCTAGGGATGAAATGCTCCCCAAGTCCTATTCCATGGCTTTGAGTAAACTAAACTAGCAACAAGATATTATGGCCTATTTGACTTTGAAGAATGTCATTGAAAAATCAGCTTTATTGTTATTAGGATAAGGTGCATCTATTAATTCAATAATTAATCGAGTGATGTTGCAGATAAACTTTATTCTAAAAGTATTAGGGTTACTTTTCCTATGACATTTTGAAACCTCAAAACTGCCATCTTAGCGTGTCACTAGTTTAAATACCAAATAGCAGCGCCCCGCGGCTTCACCCGCATATTTCTCGTTCCCGTGAGAATACGCGGTTAAAATTATTCTATGTTACTTTTAATGCTTCCAAGAATATGTGTACAAAGTTTCATGATGATCGGTTAAGTAGTTTTCGCGTGAAAGCGTAACAAACAAACTAACATTCACATTTATAATATTAGTCGGGATAAATATTATAAATGCACAAGTTTGTAAAATGCGAATGTATGGATGTTTGTTACTCTTTCACGCAAAAACTACCAAACGGATTTGGGTGAAACTTGGCACATATATAGAAAATGCCTTGCAATAACACATAGGATTTTTTGTAACGGAAAAATGTTACATCCGTCGGTAACGCGGGTGAAACCGCGCGAGACAGCTAGTACTTATTAATTAAAGTTTCGAATTTTAAAACTATTATTTAACGTAAATTAGTATTTGTTAATTAATAGACTAAACGTAGGACAGTTTGTTCAAACCGTGAAATTTCTCTTTTTTAGAGAATTCTTATACCCGTCATAACTTCAAAACGAAAAGTCCGATCTGAATAATTTAAAGTGGAATTTACACGTACATAATCAAACCATTTAAATGGATATTTATCAATATTATGATACCATTATCACCACTATTCGATTCCACCCGAATTTGAACTTAATAATTTAAACAAAAACTGTTTGTGGCTTAACTATTATAGTTGGGCATATACCGTTGCTGCCTTTTTGTGAGCAATCATGAGTTCTATCAATATATAGAATACTATTTTTTATAACGTCAATAGTTTTCGCAGCGCACGCACAATAATGACTTTTATAGGAAACATTTTGCTAGCTCCAGTTACATTGTTCCATTGCAGGTAGGGATTTCTAATTCTATTGGAAAATTATAATATAGATTATGTTTTCGGTAAAGATGTAGCTTTCTAATGGTGAAAGAATTTTAAAAATCGATTTATCGATTTATCAATCGATCTATTGATTAGTTTTTTAAACAAACAAACAAAAAACCAAATCTTTTCTCTTTATAATAAATACTAGCTACCCCCCGCGGTTCCACCCGCGTTTCCGAGGGATTTAACATTTTCCCGGCACAAAAAGTATCCTATGTTACTTCTAATACCTCCAAGAATATGTGTACAAGGTTTCATGCTGATCGAAGTAGTTTTCGCGTGAAGGCGTAACAAACAAACTTACATTCACATTTATAATATTAGTAGGGATAGGGTATAGTTTATGTATTTCTTAAAAATCCATGTCATCCAATGCCATGGAGTTAAATGGCAACAACAAATTCACATTTATAATATTAATAAGTTTCTATAACCCCCAAACGAATAGAACCGTTCATAAACAAACACATAAAACGACAGTAAAAGTAACAATAAACTGTGAAACTTAGCGAAACCCCTAATTGTTTTCCCCACCCTCCTCTACTTAGAGCGACACTTTGCCAACTTTCCCAGCTTGGCCGAGTTCTGAACTTCGGGGAACTTCGTCTTCAGTCGGTAGATATCCGTTCTGGCATTTAAAGGTAACTTGCACGATAAATGTCGACGGCACAAAGTTGGTAATTAACAATTCTAAACACGCTGCATATATGGAGCAAAGCTTCGTAAGAAGTTTTTGGGAAGTTTCAAGTGTGATGTAATCGATAGAACTTAATATTTATCTTTACGTAGTTAGTATTAACAGTAAAAATAACCTGCATTTAGACCATAAACAGCCCCCATGCTAATTCAAACTGCGTCGGCGAGCCGCATCACGGAGGCCTCGGAGAGCTTGAATCTCACGTGATTAGTAGTATTAGCGTAGTTAGCGAAAGAGACAGAGCGCGGAGGCCATGACGAAACATCCTCGAGTTAGTGTCATTTTCCTTAAAGAATCGAGCCCCAAGCTGATTGTTAGAAAATACCTACAGAACTCTCTAGTAAAACGTTATAGTCACAATTTTCATTTTTCCTAAAACACGTCTTGTGTTTTAGGAAAAATGAAAATACATAATCTATTCTTTACAAAATTATTTATTCTAATCTAAGAATCAAAATAACTACTACCTAATAAGGAAAAGCTGTTAACTACCTAGTTGGTACAGTAATAAACAATGCCTATCTATTATTTAAACTACCTAAATCACTCCGGCAAACAAGGGAAACCTCTCCAAAACGATTAAAAACTTTATCCTGGTAAATTGGCCGCGGTAGTCCCGACTACCGGGCATTCCCGGGGGATTCCGGACTCTCATCCCCGGATATTGCGAGCCACTGCTACGATGTTACGTGTAAAAACAAATTTCTTTTTTATTCCAATAGTCAAGTGAAATATCCAAAAAGGTTTCATATTTTCTGATTTTTATATTCTTTCTCTTTTAATGAATCGATTGTTTTTACAGATTATTGTTTCTTTTTATAGTAGCTACCTACTATAAGCAACGTATTAAAATAAACTTCTCATTTCAGTTTAGATAGATTTTTGATCGCCTACCTACCATAGTATACCATACCTAAGTAATGCATACAATTAATTTTAGATTGTACATAATTTTCTCTCCGTCTTTTTCGATATCAACTCTATAATATCGAAATGATAATGGTACTTGCTATCATGATTATAAATAGGAATTAGAGCTATTAAAAATATAAAAAAAAATTAATTCTTAAATTACCAAAAAGTTACCTGATCATGGACGATTTGATCAAGCAGACATAACATGTCAATCATTTAACAAGTCGACATAAGTTGTTGTTGTTATGTAGGTACCTAGGTAGTAATGACAAACTATGCGTCACTTTAAAAAACAAAAGTGTCTTTAATCTTATGCGAAGTTATTTCGGTATCCTAGAATTTCGCACTCCACGAAGATAATTTTTATTTTCTTGTATACCACTTGGGCCAACAAACAAGCAGACGGTCCACCTGATGGTAAGTGGTCACCGCCGCCTATGGACATTTGCAACACTAGCGGCATCGCCAATGCCTTGTCGACCCTGAGACGTGAAGTTGTTAAGTCTCATGTGCCTGTAATTTCTTCGGCCCCCTTACCTTTCTAACCGAAACACAGTAATACAAGTGTACTACTGCTTCACGGCAGAAATGGGTAAGGTGGTAGTACTTCCCCGGACGAGCTCTACTACTCTAAAAAATAATAACTGGAAGCTAATATTTTTAGTAACGTTCTTACTTAAACTTATTTATATAAATTCCATAAATCAAAAACAATGTTCCAATAACCTAATCAATGTCGAAATAAGTCATTTAATAAAACGGCTAGTTAAAAACTCCAACCATCAGTAAAAATCCTTTATTTATCAGAGAATGACGTAAAAACCCCCGGTCAACCCGAAGCGTACAAGTTGTCAGGCGCGAAATCCCATTTGGGGATTATCCGGGACTAACCCGGGCAATTGTGGGGTTCGTAAATTTATACAGCGTGATAACGAGACACCGTGTAGGTTCGGGGCCAGTGTTCGGATCGGATAAGGTAAATTGACAGTTTCGATTAATTATTATCAAACATATGCGAAGCGTTAGACAAACGAATCGTTCTTCTACAAAGAACTCAAAACTTCTATTAGATTTGAGGATGAATCGAAATCTAATAATAATTTCTTCTATTAGATTATAGGATGAATCGAAATCAAATAATAATTTATTCTATTAGATTATAGGATGAATCGAGATCATATAATTATTTCTTCGATTAGTTAAGGATGAATCGAAATCAAATAATAATTTCTTCTATTAGATTTCAGGATGAATCGAACTCAAATTTACAAGATTTGACTACTAGTTAATGTCTTTCCAAATTTACAATCTATTTTCAGCCACTTGCTGGCGCCTGATTGTGCTGAAATTTGACTTAAATAGGTACGGTGATAATGTTATGTTACCATTGAGCTCGTCTGAAGTAACGTCGTAATGGAGTCTGAAGGTGGTAATCAGAGCTCTTAATTTACTTACTAGATAAGTTTAATTTTTTAAAAGTCTTGTCAAAAAAATGAATTATTCTTATATTTCCATAGGCTTACCCTTGGTAATCGCCAGGCTTCGAAAAATAATATTGTAGGTAACATTATTATTTTTCCAATGCGAAATTGTTTAGTGTTTATTGAAAACTGTTTTGGTTAAGATTTATTGCGTCGATTACAAATGTAATGTGTATCGCGTATCTATCTATATAACTACCTTTTGTAGTCGATTCTAATTAGTAAATCAAGCGCGAATCTACCCTAATAGACTTGAGACATCATACTTTCGATATTATATCGAATGCCTTTAGAAAATAAAAAATCTTTGTAGGAATGTACTATATCGATCATGAGTGAGTTTATACTCCGAATCACACTTGACCGATTTTATTATGGCCGATATTACAACCTTTTTTGTGGGCTGTAGTAAATACAAGATGCTATTTTCTGTTTACATATTTAATATCAATAATCGCCTTTGTAGAAGGGTTGGCTCGAATCTTTGAGGTCCTGGTTTCGATTAGTGGCTGGGTAATATTAATGTTCCGTTGCTTAAAAACGGTACATGTAGCCCGAGAGACGGCGATAGCAAAAACTATAATAAATATGCATATCAATAACAAATTCAATCCTTCTAAATCCAAAAAAAATATTTAGTTTGAGCCCATGTAGGGAACTTATGAAGGTCCGATTAAATGTACTGAGACTTCTGCCTAACTCTTTTATGAAAAATGCGCGAGACAATCCTATATTCATAAGTTAAAATCAAACAAACATACTTAAGTCTAAATAAAGGCGGAAAGTTGTATCTCCGCTGGATCTCCTTCTCTGTCAAGGTCCAAACAAGGAAAGTCAATAGGAAATCGACACGACGCATCCGCTGCTGAAGCAAGACCCGCTGTCACTATCTCGACGCACTAGCACCACAGTCGTGTTACTCGGCGACCGCCGAACAGAAAGAGAAGAAGTAGAGAGAAATAGTTAACTTTCCATTATTGTGCTTGTGTTTTACCTGGAGCAATTAGGTAATGATACTCACACCAGTCACACCTGACACCATGTCACCTTCATTAAAACAGCAACGATCGTAGTTTAAGTATGTTCTGATGTTCTGTAGGTAACTGAGATTGACAGGGCTATGTAGCGATTAAACTGGTAGGGGAGTTGCAATACCTGCAAATGCGGTCTCTATGCGTCGAATTTCAGATTTTAAGGTTATATAGAAAGTGCAGTGAATTTATGAATAAGCTAAGTGGCTTTCAATTCGTCCTGTCTGAGTGGTGGTTTTACAACGATACTTCTTCTATCAATTAACATCTTCTCGCGCTTGCTTAGCTCGTTGTTTTGAGCTAAGGCTTGTGATTCTTTAATATATAGTATTACATTTATTTTATTTCTAATGTTGAATTGCATTTATAAAATAAATAACTTAATTAAATTATTATATTCGTCTTAAATTATACATTTTTAATATTATATTTGTTTAAGACATTTCCTCGGATGGTTTTGCTATCAAAAGATTCTCCATGACAACTGCATCTTGATGTTTGATTATTAAAATTTAATAATAAAATTGTATTATGATACCATGACGAGACCATGGGTTATCATTTAATTTCTGATATTGTTATATAAGAGTCAGATTCAGAGTCGTTGTAGGTATTAGAGTCAGACTATTCATAAGTGCTTGTAAAGGCCTTTTTGAATAAAAATATTTGAATTTTAACCATTTTTGCACGAAAAATGATTGGATGTTACTTTTATTATTCTTTTTATAGATTTGGATTAGATTTTCATATTTAAGTCGAAAATAGATAATTGGCTTGGTTTCAAAATAGTTTGGCAATCGGCAAATTTATTATTCCTTAAGTCTTTATTCAATTGATATTATTATTATTACAATGGGATTAAACGTGCTAAATATTATATTCTAGATAAATTGTGTCTTCAAGGCTAGAGTGAATAGGCTCTTAATATAGAATCTAACTAACAATATCTTTGTAAATTACCTACCTAAAAAGCCTACCTACTATAAATGAGTGTGAAGCAAAAACTAATGAACGAAATAGTTAAAAACTTGTCATAATGGGTAGTTTATAATCGGGATTAACACATAGAATATTAATTTCAAACCCGGGTATTTCTAACACCCACCAAAACGCGGGTGAAACCGCGGGGGACAGTTAGATACATAAATCTGTAAGTATGCGAATTTAACTTTTTACATAAAGTCTAATTGTTTCCAAATATTGATAATTCTGTTTTAATTCAGCGTAGTAAGACCGTACAGTACAAAAGCTACCCCCTCTTTCCTCACCCCCAGCCGACTGTACGGAGGGTGAGACAATAATCTGATTTAGTGGTAGTTACCGACAAGTAAAGTGCTTTTTGTAGGCTGATTTTAACTTGTTCACGAGATATGCCAGCATTTATTGACATTTTTTTTTTTATTATTTTAAACTAGTGCTTGACTGCGATCCCAACATTAGGTGGGATCGCAGGTAAGCAGTGATGCAATCTTAGATGTTGAGGCGCACTCGTTTATTAAGAGCCTATTCACTCTAGCCTTGAAGACACAATTTATGTAGAATATAATAGTTAGCACGTTTAATCCCATTGTAATAATAATAATATCAATTGAATAAAGACTTAAGGAATATTAAATTTGCCGATTGCCAAACAATTTTGAAACCAAGCCAATTATTTATTTTCGACTTAAATATGAAAATCTAATCCAAATTTATAAAAAGAATAATAAAAGTAACATCCAATCATTTTTCGTGCTAAAACGGTTAAAATTCAAATATTTTTATTCAAATAGGCCTTTACAAGCCTATACTTATGAATAGTCTAATTCTAATACCGGTTCGGAAGGTTGGTTTTTACTGAAAATAAACTCAGCAATTACTCTTTTTAAAAACGATCTTAGATTTATTACAAAATATTTATTTAGTCTCACTGACAAAACCTGTGTGTTATCGCAAACGTGAAGAATGATTAAACAATAGTAATATGAATATCTAATAATAATAAAAGACAAACAAACTAAACCTGACCATCATAAAACCTGAAAAATCACGCAAAATAGCTTCAAATCTACATAAAAATTATCTGTCAATATGTTTTTTAAACAATGGTGGCAGTTTACTCAAATAACACTATTTGTTAGTTGTTTTATTAACTTACATAAGTAGGTAAGTGCTTTTATAAAATCTCAGGATATTATTCCACAGAATATCGTCTCGAATACACTGACCGCAGAATCTTCACAGTTCAATCTGTTTACCGTATCAAATCACCTCCAGCTTCTCAACACTTACTTTTTTTTCAAAATAAATTGTTCGTTTTGCCACTTGAAAAGCAACCGTACTGTTCAGGAAATAGAAATCAAACAAAAGCATCGAAAGAAGTGACGAGAGGACTGCAGAATGACTGCGCGTGTAACGCTAATGGTCCATGAAATTGGACGTTTGCCGATAAAATATATGAGAGATTAATAAAATTGTTTGAGGCATAAAAAAATTAAGTAAGTGTTGCCATAACTAAAAGATTTTGGTGAAACAAATGTTCATTCGTCATTAAGAAATTCTTAAGTGTCAGATCTTACGGTAAAATAATAGGTTTGATGTAAATAATAAATTTCATGGGAGTGTAATTTTATTAATAAAATAAACTAACCTTAATTTAGAAACTTTTTTTAGAAACACAGGTGTCTAATCCCATCTTATAAATAAATATTCTATATCATATTATGTATGGAAATCTTTTGAATTTTTGATAAAGTAGGCGAGGCAAAAGTACCTATAGAATTTCAGAGCGGTTCACTTTAGTAGCTACTGGCCTTTTAATTTCAAAACTAGATGGCGCCACTATCCTTACAAAAGTAACCCTCTGCTATCAAAGCCAGAAAGGTTTAAATGTCAAAGTACGTAATTTGGAAAATTAATGAATTCGCAGGAAACTACCACCATATAGACACGCAAAGGTCGGAGTATTTTCAACGAAATGCTGTTGACCGACCTAATTAGAACTGAAGTTACGAACTGTGTGCGCTTACTATACCCATATAGGTAAGTAATTTTTAACAGTAGAGCTCTTATTGCAGAGTTCGTCCTGTGAAGTTCTACCACCGTACCCATTTCCACCGTGAAGCAGTACTGCACTTGTAATACTGTGTTTCGGTTAGAAAGGTAAGGGGGCCGGTGAAATTACAGGCACATGAGACTTAACAACTTCACGTCTCAGGGTCGACAACGCATTAGCGATGCCCTTAGTGTTGCAAATGTCCATAGGCTGCGGGGACTACTAACAATCAGGTGGATCTTCAAAAAAAAAAAAAAGTATCACAATCACACTGTAATACCGGCTTTAGTGAACAAACAAAGGCTAGCATTAATAAATAGATATTTAAACCGTAAAATACAATCAAATTAACACTTGTACATCTAGTACTATTTCTAGCTATCATCGTATAAAATACTAGATGTCCCCCGCGGTTTCACCCGCGTTGCCGAGGGATTTTACATTATTTTGTTCATTCTATAATCAATAGTTTTCGCAGCGCACGCGATGTAAGAATATTTGTAATTTTTTCACACCTTGGGTTACATTATTGGAGTTTTAGTAGGGATCCCTAATCTTTTCTAACAATGAATAGAACCTATGTTACTCAACGTGAATGAAGCTTTTCAATGGTGAAAGAATTTTTGAAATCGGCTCAGTAGTTTTTGAGTTTATTCATTACAAACATTCACACACACACAAAATTACAAATGAGTGTAGATAGTGTAGACAAGCTTTCCCCCGTGGTTTCATCCGCATTCCCCACCCAAACGACATTTTCACGAGATAAGATCCTATATGTTAAGCCAGATTATTAACTGTCTTAGTGGCAGATTTCATGCAAATCCGTGCAATAGTTTTTGTGTGAAAGAGTAATAGAGAACCATACATACATCCACACAAACGTTGGAATTTATGATATAAGTAGGAAGTAGGATAGGGAGATCTACTTATAGCATAATTAGCATTAAAATTAATACCTTTAGATTAGCTTATAAACTAAAATAAATCATGTATGTTCCTTTACAACATTTCTATTCTATTCTATTCTATATAATATTCCTATGTTACTCAGTGATAATGTAGCTTTCTAATGAAAAAAGAATGATTAAAATCGGTCCAGTACTTTTTGAGTTTATTCGTTACATACAAAAATACAAATCTTTCCTCTTTATAATATTAGTGTAGATTGAGTGGATTTGTGCTCCAATACGGATTGTAGACGAAACGAACAAGCAAAATCACTTATTCTATTAAGAAGCTTTAATTCCTTCAAGTGCCAAATTAGTTCTTCTAAATCAGGGTTGTCCAAACGAAATACAATCCCTGGCTTTGCTGGAGAGCCGCAGAAATAAATAGTACTTATATAAGTCATATAAGTCTTTAAGGCAAGAGTGAATAGGCATTACTTGAGTTCGCGTGTACCATCCTCGACCACATCGTCACTTTCCATCAGGTGAGATCTAGTCAAATGCGCTCAAGTTTTTATATAAAAAAAAAAAAAAAAAAAAAGTATCAGTAAATACGTAAGATTTTTTTAGCATAAATGCCGGGATATTTATTATTTATTTATTTATTTAATACTTTATGTACAAAGTAGTGTACAAAGGCGGTCTTAATGCCAAAGGCATTCTCTACCAGACAACCTTTGGGTGATGCAGAGATAATTAAAGGTAGATGCACCAAGAAATAATGCGAGATATTTATAGCTAGGAAGACAAAACAGATATATAAACCTACATAAACATACTATTTAATATATCATTTATATATATATAAAGCATTATATTTATTGACTTTTTATTTATTGAGAATTTTATCAATATTTATCTTTAATGCAATTTAAATAAAACAAAATGTAATCAAAGTATAATTAATGTTTGTTGTTGTCAGACGCAATGCGTGTTTATGAAACATTTTGGTGTTAGCGATAGATAAAAATCACGTGGGCTTGGTTACTTTGGACAGCCCTGCACTGAATAGAATAGAGCCTCAAAGTCTCTCTGTTAATAGCTAATTGAATCTGAATCGTCAATACCTCTTGAATTACTTGCTAGTAAAATATCTGTAACAGGCGTGAATAGTATAAAATACTATAGTCGATAAGTCGACTAGCATATTGTTTAAAATCATAATAGGCATTAGGATTGCTTATTTTTTATGATAGATACAGTAATTCCTGAAAATTCCAATCAAACTAATCACGTTCAGGTAAAAAATTAAATAAGTTACATAAAAATAGATAAAACATAAACCAAAAAAATGGCTGCTCTGAAAAGTGTGCATTTTCGACGTAACCTATTCACGCCTGGGGATCGATTCTGTGAGGAAAATTACACTAACTCTAGGATGTTTCGTCGCGGCCTCCGTGCTCTGTATCTTTCGCTAACTACTAATACTACTAATCACGTAAGAGATACCTCTCCGAGGCCTCCGTGAAGGCGTTCGCCGACGAAGTTTGTATTAGCTGAATAAGGAGGCTGGTACGGATATTTCCTTTGATTGTGTGCAAGCATTCCGATAATTTATGAATAAATTCGATTCAGCATGCCATAAACATCAGTCTATCCGTTCAGTCTGTTGGTAATAGGTACTAATTATGTTGCACGACGTTCTCTGGAATGACGTGTGATTAAAAAGAACTTATATACAAAATACATATTTTCTACGATCACTGCAGTCGATTCTGATGGTATACAGCCTTTTTATTGCTTCATGCTAAGATGAATTTATGCGTGGCCTCATAAAAAATCTCATAAAATATTCATAATCAAACATAGATAAAAGTAATATATATAGGTTAGGTAGGTAATATAGTGTTATAAACGAAAGGTCACTGATTCACTCTGACTAGATCAACACAAAAACTCGAAAACGACTTGATGATTGAATTAACGGATTTTATTTCTTGGTCTAAAAGCTATAGGTTAAATAGAAGTTCCTCTTTAATGCAGCAACAGAGCAACGGATCACCGTGATTTTTGCAAAGAAATGTTTTATGGATCGGAGAATAACATAGACTCCTTTTTAATTGTAATGGGAACGCGGGTGGACCTATAGAGGACCGCTAGTTAATAGAATACTTATGATACATGCTCTATTAACACTAAACATACCATAACCGGGTCAAATGACCCATTTTGAACTTTGCATTGAAAAGGCACGTATCATATTATTACTTTTGCACATTTACTTCATGACTTTTTTTACTAATTAATATACAGTTATACCTACTATTTATTTCCCTTTGTAACAACCATATTTCATACATTCAAGCAAGAATCATAAAGTCACATTTGTCCCGCTATGGTAGAAATAGGTGCCTAGTAAGTGTTGGTATGATTAGTGTTAAACATAATATATAATATCCACGACTTCCTCTAGATTATGCCTGCCAGCCTTATGATATGATATGAGAATAACACAAGATATATATTTTAAGCCAAGATTGTATATGATTATGCTTGTAAGATCATGATACAAACTTCTTGTCAGAGGCGGCCTTACCCATTGCGAGGCTCCGGGCGGCAGGTCATTGCGAGGCCCTTTGTCCTTCGTGAAAAGTATGTGAAAGTAAGTCTGGTTGTTTGGTTTGGGTATTTGTCATGTATGACAAGAAATGCTAATGTTAAACAAATAAATAAAATTTTTAATTCATATTTTTTTTTATTAGCTTGGGTTGCGCGAGGCCCCTTGAAGAGCGAGGCCCCAGGCGATTGCCCCGTTCGCCACCCCCTAAGGCCGCCTCTGCTTCTTGTAGACCTGTTTACATGCTAGTGTTAAAACGTAATAGTCTGAATAGTTTATTAGGATGAGGTTAAAGCTACTAATGTAAAGGGTGAAGATATTACGCCATCGGCACGCAATGTTTCAAACTGTATAATGACCAGACGTTTTTACCATTAAGGTGAGAAACAAGCTGACATCCCGTCTAATAGTAAACGGTCAGCGTAACTTATTGACGCTTGCAACACCATAAGAAATATCACTCGTGTGTTGCCGACGTTAACTTTTATTCAGAATACTGCGTGGGTCGTCTCACATCCCCTTTACAGGTTATTACGGGGATTGGTCCCGAACCATTTGCCCCCCCTATAATACCTAGGCATGTGTAAATCAGCTCTGAACCGGTCCAACAGATCAGATCACACCTACTTGAACTGTCGAGCTGCGGCTCAAGAGCCAACTAAACAGCTCACGGCTCACTTATTATTTTACAGTCTGTATACAATCTGTGGTCGATTCTGTCATATTGAGTCGTTGTGGAACTGCGGCGCGGCAGCGGCGTAGAGACTCTGTGATCGGTCGGTAATATTTGAGCTGATCTATGAACCACCAGCAGCTCACGCATTTTGGTTGAGTTACCCATGTCTACTCTACAATAGTTTGATAGGCCGCGTGCAAATAAATACTCACTGGGACCAAAATGTGGCACTAGATAAGTATCTAGTGAAGACAGCTAAGTAGCTGTGATGAATATGACCGTCTTCACGCGGCTCTTCACACGATCCCAGTCAGTCGGGTTTGAAGCCCACCTTGCGATCAGTGAATGGACGGCGACTGGCGTACACTATATACGCGGTTCTTGAATATCATGGGTCCCGCACTTACGAAAACCTCGACGCATCTTCAGCTGATTTGATGTCCAACTCCTGAAGTAGGGCAGAGGGGTCAGAGATTTATTTGGTCTGTCCATCGGATAGACAATCGAGCGCGAGATATTTTCCGTCAATGTTTGCCAGCACCAAAGCTTTTCCAGGCTATTCGAGAAACATGATCAAGTGATTTGTTAATCTGTTAGCTGTCCATGACATACGCAACATGCGCCGCTTACTCCACTTCTCAAAAAAAAATCATTCGTTCGCTGCCTCTCATTGTCCAGGATTCTTCACCAAACAAGAAGAAATAGAAGTACCAGAGTGCGCTCTAGTCCCCTCCTCCTAGTCCTCTGGGATATATTACCATCTATCAAGTTAAGAAAAATACGAATGCTTATGTACTGTGTTTTCTTTGTATCTGCTCTCAATAGTTTGAAACAATGTCACTATTTCTGAATGCCTGTCCGCTATCACAAAATTTTGATGCAGCTTTCAGCATATATTTATTTCCGGTATATAAAATATTTTGAGGAGAAACTATGCCGTAGCTTCCCTCAAAAGTACATCAGCGCCTAAAGACAAAAGTCTTAAATCAGTGTGTGTTGCCAGTGATGACCTATGGAACAGAGTCGTGTTCCTTTACTGCTGGCCGTATTAATAAGCTCAAGGTCACTCAGCGACCTATGGAACGGGGTATGCTCGAAATTTCTCTACGCGACAGGGTCCGAAACGAGGACATTCGTAGAAAAACAAAGGCTGTAGACATAGCTCGTAGAGTCAGCCAACTGAATTGGCAATGGGCAGGCCACATCGCTCGAAGAACTGATAACCGATGGGGAAGAAAGGTTCTCGAGTGGCGACCACGTACAGGAAAACGCCGCTTGGGACGACCTCCCACCAGGTGGACCGACGACCTGGTCAGAGTTGCTGGAAGCAGTCTCCAGGTCTCCAGACCGTTCGAGATGGAAATCCAAGGGGGAGGACTATGTTCAGCTAGTAATCCCTACTAATATTATAAATGTGAATGTAAGTTTGTTTGTTACGCTTTCACGTGAAATCCGATCATCATGAAACTTTGTATACATATTCTTGGAGGTATTAGAAGTAACACATGATACTTTTGTGCCGGTACAATGTTTCATCCCTCGGGAACGCGGGTGAAACCGCGGGGGACAGCAAGTATAATTATAAATTGGTAGATTGAAAAACTTCAGTTATGAACCACGATTTGTGCCTCTCGTCGGCAAACCGGTGTGCGACGAGACCTCAAAGAGTGGACTTTTCACGTCTTTACGTAGTTTTCGAGAGGGACGGAGCATACCGGCTGCGTTAATTCATCGTTCCTCTGATTTTGATTGAAAAAGAAAAGATGCAATTTTCTCGACGTTATCAACAACTACAGATAGATTCGATTACCCCTTCTTAAAACCTTGTTAATATTCCGTAGTAATAAATAGATATATTCATGATTCAAAAATACACCACACTATGTGGCATTGTGTGTTATAAGTACCTACCACAATTATATATTTGTTTTATCAAAATTATATTATATATTTTAAATATCAAAGATCTAAACCTAATATAATACTCGATAACTAACAACCTAAACCTAAAAACAAATAGAAATCCTCACAATCATGAATACCTTGTCCATTAATAATACTAAAGCCATTGTTTATAGCCAGCTCGAGTGCTGTTATTAATTTTGCGCAAAGCAGCCGAGCATACCACATTCCAAAACATGCAAGAAACGGCCGTGACTAAATGAAAATATTTCTGCCTCACTTGTACAAACATAAGCTAATAATAAAGTGGCAGCCACTATAAAAATAGCTCTTGAAAATCTAGTTATTTCAGTTGAAGTGGTGCCCCCTCTGAGACCCGCCATCGATAGCGGCAGGGGGGCGAGAAAGGTCGGGTTTTAGTGGTTTGAAAATAGCAAATGCGTCAGAGCAATGAAGTAAACAGCCCGATAAGAATACACGGCTTCATATAGTGGCTGATAAGATACAGCCAAACCAATTACACGACCGTGTCGCATGCGGTGAATGTTTAGGTACGAGAAATTATAACTCGATCATGGGGAAGGTAAAAGGAAATATCATGTATTGTAGTGAGCATGTCTGTAATTTATGTGAAGTAACAGGATGAACTTGTCGTTTTGACTTTGTGATTTTTAAATTTTCATTGAATTGCCAGATATCAATTTAAGTCCATAATTTAAAACTGAAATACCTATAAAAATTTCTGCCACGACGAATAAAGCTTCCTTGATATTTTGATGAATTTTTGAAACTACAGCAGCAGTTGATAGGTAAGTGATTTAAGGCTTGCAGATTGGTTCAGCGGGGCTCGTGAATGAATACACAAGCTGTTTAACATTCTCGCCAAATTTAGTTACTTTGGAATTACAAAATAGTCTTAAATAAAGTCACCATTCCTGTAGGTTTGTTTGCTTATATCTTTTAAACTATGCAATAGATTTTGATTCGGTTTTCAACATTGTTTACCGGATCGAATACCGGAAACCGGGTTAGTAGTTAAAAGTTATACCACATAGTAAATTCTACTAAGCTACGGTGGGTCGCTAGTTTTATATAAAACTCGAACAAATTCCATTACTTTATAGATTTTCTACCTTTTCACTACTATTAGTATTCATATAAACGAAACTAAGGTAATCATAGCTAGCGTTACTAAATCTATTAAACTTATTAAATAAAAGATGTTAATTTATAAAAACGCAATACAATTAATCTTAAAAAAAAATATCGTACAATTTTCAAAGAGTACGGACTAAGAGTTCGTAGAAAATGTACAAAGAAAAAAAAACTTATTAAATAGATGAGGTTCATGCTGATTCGGCTGATTTGTTAGCTAGACTGAAAATAGTTCCGAACTGAAATAAGTGGTAAAGGATGCTTTTCCTTAAACTTTGTATGTGGGGGATAATCTCCGGAACTACTGCACCTATTTTACTAACGGTTTCACTGATAGAAGCGTACACTGTTCCCGAGTGACATAGGCTATGTTTTAAATCCAGATACATGAGATCCAATGCTAGTTAGAGTAGTAGAGCTCTGAGAGCAGAGTTGATCCGCGGAAGTCCACCTAACCCATTTCCGCCGTGAAGCAGTAGTACACTTGTATTACTGTATTTAGGTTAGAAAGGTAAGGGGGCCGGTGAAATTACAGGCACATGAGAATTAACAACTTCAAGACTAAGGGACAACGCATTGGCGATTCCCTTGGTGTTCCAAATGTTCATAGGCGCCGGTGATCACTTCTGTTGCTCGATTCTGTAAGGAAAATGACACTAACTCGAGGATGTTTCGTCGCGGCCTCTATGCTATGTCTCTGTCGCTAACTACGCTAATACTACTAATCACGTGAGAGATAAACTCTTCGAAGCCTCCGTGAAGCGGCTCGCCGACGACATTTGTATTAGCTGAATAAGGGGCTGATGAACCGTCTGCTTGTTTATCGGTCCATGTGGTACAAAAAGAAATTTAAAAAGTAGTATCGTAATAATATTATACTGTTAAAGTGACAAGGTCATTATACCTACGTAATATATATTGTTTATATTCAAACGTGCAAGCATTAAAGAACCTGTAATTTCTTGTAAATTTGCCGCAGTATAACTTGGCTTAAGATCACTCAGTACTTCATTTAGAAATGTTACTCCAATCTACAGATGGAGATATTTATAACATGTTTATTATAGCATTAAATTTTGACATGTTAAAATAGTTTAATTAATAAGGCGATCTAGGCGTACGTACACTACCATTAACCGTACCTTAATAACCTTAATACCTTTTATCTTCGTTTTTGTATATAGGAAAAGTACATTGGAGTTAGTACATAAGTTAGGTTCTAGGTTAAAATATAGTGTTTAAAATGTAAACTTTGATTTGACTTCTCTCATTAGGTACTATAATTCTATCTACGTTATATTATGCGTATTACATGTATTCTTATATACTTGCTGTTGATTAATTTATTGATGAAGTTGTATATTACGTTTTATACATGACAAGAAAAAAATCATAAAATGAAGGTATGGTTTCAATGAGAAATGGATTTAACAAATCGTTTTATCCCATGTTTTGTCATGTAATTTAGAAAAGCAGCCATACTCTATGTAGGGGCGTACAGGGAAGTACATTTTGAAGATTATTTTGTACCTATAAATTAATGAAAAAAAATATGCTTTTTATAGAATTTGGCTTTGTAAAATCAAAAAGATGACTAAAATACTCACAAAATATTATGATATCGTTCCTAAACAGAGCTGTTACTAATGCATATTCGGTCAGTATCCTACTAATAGTTCTGCTTATCTCATTGGGATAATGCGCGTGAAGATATTTACTAATGTAAGTACATTACCCTATTTCTTATTGTACTTTCTATTATTTTTTGTGCATATGACGATCATTAATAATTTTGTTCTCTCTCGCGATTTCTATCCTATATTTTTTCGGCGAATATTACACATAGGTAATATTAAACACGAAGTACCGGTTTAGGTTATTGTAAGGTAAGATTTACAACACTCTTATTACCTTTATATCTTTCAAATCGTAAGTCTATCTCTAATCGTAAATCAAAGTACCCACTTGAATGTCAAGTTGTGACGTCATAATTGTACAGCAAATAACATACCTACTCTTTATGATAAGATCGGTACTGAAAAATCACATTAATGATTTAATTTTGATCATATTTAATGTTTTCGTATATTTTTGGATGTTCAATACACTGGTTAGTGTTTGATCATTTATCTTTAATACAGGACACTTCCCAATTCTACGAGCATTTTGCTAGCTCTCTTACAACAACCCTTGCACCTCTGCTCTCGATGCCTCTAGAGTTTTAATTCTAAATGCCAACGATAAGCCCTCTGAAGACCAGCATTTAATGCTGAGCCATATTTTTGTGCCGCGGCCGCACCGTCAGACGAGTTTGGAAGGTCAGAAGGCGCGAGGTAGTCAAGGCTAATAATGTCCCCCACACCAGCCTCCCGATCTTTCAGAGCATCCATGACTATCTCATCGCTTACCATCGTACACGTTTACATCGTCGAGTTCATTCAATTCTAATACTGCTTGTACGTCGACGGTAACAACGGCACGATGGCTCAAATGAGTGCTGTATGCCGTGAAAGCCTCTGACCAGCGCGGCAGCGGCGGCCTTACCCATTGCGAGGCTCCGGGCGGCAGGTCATTGCGAGGCCCTTTGTTCTAAGTCTGGTTGTTTGATTTAGGTATTTGTCATGTTTGACAAGAAATGCTGAGAAATGAAAAGTTATACAAATAAATAAAATTTAAAATCCATATTTTGCTTGAGTTGCGCGAGGCCCCTGCAAGAGCGAGGCCCCGGGCGATTGCCCCGTTTGCCACCCCTTAAGGCAGCCTCTGCCTCTGCCTCTGACAATCCCTATCGTAGGGAAGGTCATTGAGACGCAGCTCATCATCGTTGTCCCGACGAGGGAGCTATTTTGGAACATTTGTCCTTCCCTAGCGGACAAATCCACATAATCTATGAGAATTGAGAAGCGTTTTCCATCGATTTGGCCTTATTTGCAGCAGGAAATTCGAATAGAACTCAGTTCCAGCCTAGAGATCTGTTCTCTCGCTAGTCAGATATCCACAAAAGCGAGTCACTTGACAGCCGAGTCAGTGTCTCGTCACGCAATATTTATGTTTTATGAGCGTTATTGACCGTAAACAGGAGCGAAATCTCAAAATGTTGTAGTGATAAGTGTTTTTTTTCTTTTGAGATATATGTACTTATATCTATTAAATTGCCATAATATCTACGTTTCTTACGTTGGCTATTTTTATTTTTAAATCATCGTAATCCACTTTAGGTTTTTAAGGAATTAAATACTGGAATGTTACCCGGAGAATTGTAGAATTCGGGTAAAATTCAATGGGATTTTTATGAACTCGATACATTAACTCGCCATTTTAAGAGATTGCAACTGATACCAAGATCAGCTATACACCTATTAAAAAAGTGGATGGATGGATGGATTCTCTGTCGATAAGATTAAAATATCGATATACAGGGCCTTTTTTTCTTTTCACCCATGCTAACTAGCGGCCAAAATAAATATTTGACCCCGGTCCACAACAATCATTGGCTCCATCCATCAAAAGAGTAGGTAGTTGAAAAAAACCTTGTCTTGTTCACTCTGTGATCTTGCCCGTGTTCCTGAATAACCTCATATTCACCCGGGTCCAAAAGTATATTATGTGTAAATCCATAATATAATCTATCTATATGCCGAATTTCATCACAATCCGCTCATATGTTTATGCGTGGTTGAGATATAAACATCGAAACAACCATACTTTCCATCCTAGTAATAACGACAATTTTATCAAATTATCGGGTATTTGCCCTGAAAATGCTTGTCGGTAACATAATTAGTTCCCTCAATACGTACCCTAAGGTCCGTCGTTCACGGCATTTAACTGTATCAATAAAATAATTATCCAATCATGAAGCAATTTACTCGGATTGTCCCCGTATCTTCTATTTCCCTTCCTCTCATACAAACCTCCGATATTGCCGTCTCATTCGAGACAGAGCGGCAACAATCGAGGACGGTGACACGGTTCGCTCTTGGCGTCTGGGAGACTGTTTGACATAATTACTTGTGTAGTTTCATCGAGCCCTAGTGCGGTTGGTTAAGGTGCATTTTTGCTTGTTTTGACTGAACCGGGACTTGCAGACAGTGGTCAACCAGTTGACGGCGGCCTCTCTTGCATTTTCTCTAGTCCCGATTCAAGGTCTAGTGCTGTATATCATTTTCTTGTTAAGGACTTGTAAAGTAATGAAGCACAAAACATAATGACGTTCAATGTTTGCATTGTTAGGTTTACACAAACAGCGTTAATAGGCTTTGCAACTGTAAGATTTTGGACGGATATGGAAACTGTTACGGTCAAGTGTGAACTGGATCTAATTCTTTGTGGTTTGTTCTCTTGGAATCTGATGTTTGTCTGAGTAATTTTAACCACTTTACGGATAAAAAGCAATGGTTGTCTAATTGTTTGACCGTCTGTTGGCGTGTTTCAAGTATTTTTAGTTGTTCGTGGATATAAATAGAATATTAAAAGCGATTGAATCAGTTTTTATAGAAAAAAATAATACGTCTTTACTAAATGAATCACAAAAATGATCAGAGGTGTCTAAAAATAAATATTGATCTACAACCATTGAATAGAACATAAAACAGTCATCAATGACCTAATGATGAAAACAAGTACCTACCTACTTAGTTAAACAATACTTGGTGATATATTGATATCCAATACTGATCAAGAAGGTACATCAAATTAAATTACCGTAAGTTAAGAAGTAAGCATTAATAAGTCCCTATATAATCAAAAAATGTTTTTATGTTAGCGTAAAATCAAAGTTAAGTACTCAATCTCTCAAAATTAGACAAATCTTAACGTTAATTCGATGATATCAATCACGTTTCCAAATTCTGATCGAAATAAGGAAGAATAAGATGAAGATTCCTGAACAATTTAGAAAGTAAAAAGAGTCATTGTCAAGAGATGGCGCTGCAAAAATTTAATTGTGATATTTGGCTGTCGTTCCTTTTTTTTTGGTGATAGTGAAAATAATTCACTTTAGTTAAATTAACTCAGCTCTTTATTATCCGGAAAGACAAGATTGTCTTTGTTTCTTTATTTTCCTTGTAAGTAAATACATTTTTTCTGTTGTTTCTCTTTCTTTTAATAAACTCACTGTTTCTTAAGATGTCAATGAAATGAGAGCTTCGTCTACTAGACAATAAGTAAATAGGTAAGTTTAAAATAATAGACCGACTCCTTTCGAATATGAAAGACATTTGCAGTTTCTATGGCAACTTTTAAGTCTTGCTCGTGATTTATCTTCGGCCGCTGTTTATCTGTGTCATGTCTATCTGTCCACATTCTCTTTACAACTCCTCTCGGTACGCTCATTAGCCTAATGGCAATTGGGCCATCAAAACAACTCAAAATGCAAGCTGTCTGCGGCACCGTTATCGCACGGGTTTGCATCCGCGACGGTCATTGGCCCCAGATTGGCGGAGTGAGAGCGAACAAATCACTTCCCAGATTTTGTTGACTGACTAATGTACAGGGCTGTCAGAAACTACCCAATTATTTGACCTATTATCGTGACACCATTCAACAAAATTCGCTTCATCAATAAAATCACTGTTACAGCAGCTTTATTAAAAAATGATTTGGGCGTTTTAGTTCAGTGGTGTTTATTATGTAATCTATGATTGGTTATGAAATTTGTGAAGATTTGATTGATAAATGTGTGTGGTAACCCTATTAATGGAGCAATTGCTTTATAGTGAACGGCGCGGTCAACGTACCGCGCGTCACGCGACGGCGCGCGCTCTAATGCGCTTAGATTACTGCCTACTTCCACGTCCACTGTAACAAGATCTCCGACTCCTGGCTGGATAGCCCCACTGAGGTCTGCAATTGATGTGGTGTTAGAGGAAAGGTAGCTCTTGTTACAAAGGTGCTGTGCGTGCTGCATTGGCAAGTATTGCGCTAACACTGCTATTTGCTGAGGTTTCGTTCGCACATGCCCTTTGCCGCGTGTCATATATTTGTATTATTTCAATTATTTTTAAGTAACTAATTTTCGATGATTTCTTATAACTCAATTTGCAAGTATGTAGGTAATTACTTTTCACCATCATCATCATCATTATCAATGCTAAATGTAAATCAAGTATAAATACACGGTAGATGATTTACATTTGCCAACACGCTTGAAGTTACATCGTATAAATACCAACTAATTAAAATGTGTTATTCATAGTTCATCAAGGTTCGAATGTAAATTGGCTTATTTGAAATCTGTACATTATACAGTGATTTCGATCTATGCCAAAATTTTCCTATTTAATATGATCTGAAATCCAAACGGTTCCATCTCTCCATCCAGTTCTTCTCTGTGTGTTTCTCTAATGAATTTGTAAAATTCTCCACCATACAAGTTCAGAGACACTTTCTTCCTTCATTTGGACATAAACTATGAAACCTCGGACTTGATTAGGGACAATAGACTTGGTATGACGGATACAGATAAGTAAGATGCGGGATAAAGAATTATTGTGTTCCGTTTTTATCTGATCTCAATTTCATATCAGGCAAATATATAAAGAACACATACACATACTCATTAATATTACTGTTACCTACTATTATCTATAAACTAGTATTCAAAGAAAATAATAAAAGAAAAAAAAGTTACGTCTGTAAAAATGATGAAAGCAGCAGTTCCAAACTGGCAGTTCTGGCAAGTCCGTCCATCATCTCGAAATGCTTAACACCTTGCAGCATAGGCAGCCATAAATCCGAGATCAGAACCATATGACATACAGACCAGATACAATCGCAGATGGATGTGAGTCAGTGATACGTAGTTCCGCCAAAGACAACATCTGCAACGCAAGATGACTTCATGTTCCTGTAATTAGAATTGATAGTCATGCGAACTCTGGTTCTATGTCAGTTTAAAGGCTTAAAACGGATATAGGAAGGAAATAATTCCACTAGCCTATTTGGACTAAGGTTTTGTAAGGACCTGATAATCTAAGTACATAGCGGCAATAAAAGAAAATATGTATTCTTTATTAAATATGATTCCAAGCATTAAAGTCCGACTCCGTAAATCTCATTATTTCAACTCATCGAAATAAAATTTCACTGTTGAATCAGGAAAGAACAATAATATCAGAATATTTTGTCAATTTGCTAACTAGCGTATTTCATATGAGCTAGGAGCAAAAGATATGCAGATCAAATTTGATTAAAAGCTGTTCAATTAGTAATCAGAGAATTATAAACCAAATTTATAGGTGACTTTACATTCTTAGTTACATTAATGTCTATTCCTTTAATAGATTTGAATGTAAATAAGCTTTATTGCTTTGACTAAGTACGAATTAACGTTATCAAGAGGCAGAAAATTTATAAGTATAAGCTATGGGACATAAAGACCTAACTTTAAGATGTATATCATAAATAGATATAGATGTAGAAAGCAAGAACGATGAATAATTTACCTAGCAAGAAATAATAAAATAAATGTTCACGGAAAAAGTACGGTAAAATAATAAATATTATACATTAAGTAGAAACGACACCTCAATACGTCTACAAGAAATAAAATATTCTCGTAAACAGAAATAAAACGTAATTCACGAGATGAACGAAGGATGATATTTGACGTGGCCTTACACCTCTTAGAGAAATTGGAAACGAAATCCAAAGGCAATGACCGATTTTCAAACATCCCGGACTCGCGCAATATTTCAGAGAGCAAATATTTTACGAATCACTCAAACAAACAGATTATTTTTCATTATAAGAAGCCTTAGAGCATTAATAATTAATCCAAATGGAAATAAAGGCACAAAAATGTTTTCCTCTACTGAAAACATGTTCCACCATTCATCTGTGAGGGAATTATACTCGGAAAAATACAACTGAAAAGTGGATTCGAAAAGCTTTTTTTACAGTGGACACCTAAAGCCGATTATCTTTGGCGATGAAATAAATGCGCCACAAATTCATTCAGGGTAAAATAAAAGCCTCCACCTGGTAACACGAACGCAAGGGATGATGATTTCTGCTTTTTGCTGACCTGTTCTGTAGGTTCATATCATTTATCGACGTAATTTAATTTATCATTGATATTTAGGCTAGTTATTAACATAGATATCAACCACAATCTTAATCTAAAGAACAAAGAGAGCTCTAAGTATCCCGACGACACATTTATGTTCCCTAAAAACCTTTTGTGTTAATTAAACATGTTTCTTGTCACAAATCATATGTTGATGCCACTAAAGCCGCTGTCATAACACAAATGAAGGCGCCTACAGACAAGCGAAGGAAATCAAATAAAGGGCCGCGGAAGAGCTGAGCTCGCTTCTTAATGGATTTATTTAGATGTCATTTTTTATGTGGGCGGGGGCTCGCTCTGTGAGACGCCTGGCTCTCGATAGTGTGGATACGACTGTTAAATTTATATTTATTTTAATGAAATTACAATGATTTCGAAAAAGGAATTTTGTGGAAACACTGTAGCGAACAATTATATCTTGTCTATGATTTGTTTGTACCTCATTTAGCACTGTATTGTCTATGACACTTTTACATGATTGTTTACTGCTTATTACGTTAGTTAGACTAACTGTTAGGATTTACTGCCCGGTTGATATTTTTAAAACCAAAACAAATATTAGGTACCTATCACATTCTTTTAAATAACTTACTCAAGATATTGTTTCATCCTTTCATCTTGCAACTTCCCTCTGTTTGTCTCATTAAATCCTGTAGAAGGTAACTTTTATTTCGGGCTTGTTACTGTATCATCAACAACACATCAAAGCTTTATAACACAAACACCCAAGTATTAAAACACAAGCCATATCCACCTTACGCCTTTCATGATGAATTGTAAGCCCTCCGTTATCCCTCGAACGCGTGTTCCATCTCAGTGAGCACGACGCCTGTGTGAGTGTACCCACGGCCCTGCACACAAAAATATCTTAATGCATTTCACACTACACATGTAAATATCCCCTGTTCGTACGAGAGCGTAGGATTGTTGTGAACGTGTGCGTGACCCGACATTGGTATTTTGATTGGTCATGCATTTTACGTGTTTATGGCAGTCGCTTTGCTTCTCCAGTGCGGTCGTGCAATAAAAGTGATAATTTATAACAGCGAGCGGTACCTAAGGTGCCGGCGGAGGCTGTATTTTAACATTCGGGATTGCAAACCGATAAGGGATCTACGTGCGCGACGGGGAATGCGGCGGTTTCCCATTATGCGCCTGCGCACTCGTGTGATGGGACGGTAATTGGAATGAGGTTTTATGATCACTTTATGTTATTATCTAAAATAATGTTATTGTTTTAATTAAATATCGAATGGGAATATTATTCGATGAGTAATCGGATAACATACTTCGTTATTTGCGTTTAGTGATGATGATACAAAAACTGTTGATATTCCTACCTTTTTAATACTACCTGAATATGTGTTGATGACGGGTGAACTTTTGGCTTTGCTCCAAAACCAAAATACCACATATTTTATGATCAAAAGTTCTTATTAGGCAACACTTCTATCAAACTCAATCCTAGCTGTCAACCAATTTGAGGCGATTAGCATTTCCCCTGAGAACTTAGGAAATTTATTAGATTAAGTAAGTTTAACTTAGAAGTGACATCATCTTCCTGTTATTAGTTAGTCAGCGGGAGTGGGTCGGTATAGTTTGTCTTTTTTTTAATATTTTCCTGACAGCCTTTATTTTAGTCATCACCTTTTTTACTCTCTCCTGTAACACAATTAATCTTGATATCTTCAGTATTCCTCTAGTTCGATCGCCTTACGGTGACAGCGTTGGCCTGAATGCTAGTGGCTTGGCACTTGTTGGTTTTTGGAAGACATGGACCTTCCTTCATCAAGGCTTTTCGGCAAACAGCCTAACAGCCCGCATAAGATCCATGAAGTCGCGGTTCATTCCCCAACAAGGTCAAAGACATCTATACATTCTATTCTTCTATATCTTTACAAATAATAAATCTATAGATGTTGCGTTTGATGTATGCATTGAAAATTATAAAAAATTATACTTAGTCAATTTTTGTCTGTTTGTCCGTTTGTATGTGCATGCATCAGCTAAAAACTACCAGTGGGATTTGAGAAATTCTTCTTGTATTTGATAGCCCAAAATTTGAGGAAGGTTATAAGTTATTTGCATCACGCTATGACCCTTAGAAGTCATGCAATAAGACAAATCAGAGAAAACGAAGTCAGTGCGGGCGGGCGATGCGACGCGGTGGGTCAACGGTGGGGCACAGCTATATAAATAAGAAATTAACTGACTGTAAAGGAATGTGAAATCAATTGGGTAATAAAGAGCTGATAAAGATGATTATCTTACTACAGAAAATTAACTACAATACCTTAAATACATCCTTTTACACAATGTCTAATCGTAAAATCGACATAATTTGATTGTTAAATTATCCGTTTTCTTGGTATGTTACGCCCTAATGTTAAATAATGGGATAATTACTACGTAATTTGCTCCCACCCTACAAGGGTTGAAAGGTATCGCAAAAATTCAACTTTCATACTCACTATAATACGTCCCGACAGACCTTATACTCATAGTCCGGTTCTACCTGCCTTACTATTTCTCTTACACCCCCTTTCATTTCACTTCATTATGGAAAATTCCTCGAAAATTCATAAACCCAATTTGTGCCTTGTACTAAAAGCGCTTTGAGAATCACAAGTATCTAACATCGTGGTTATTTTAAGCCCTGTCATCGCTTTACGCGCCAAATAACCTTTACGCATGTGTGGGTGAAACAGTTAGGAAAATAGATTCAAGCAAAGAACGCGCTTCGTTAATACTACAGTTTAGTAAAGAGACATTCTCAGGCGCTTGAAGCGCTGAATGGGGTCATGGAAGATCAATATAGCGGTCGCGCGATGTTGCAGCTATCCCCTGTCCCCTTCATCCAAATGTTCGCTGTACGCCTCAAGTACACCGTCCTCTCTATGTGACTAAAAGGCGGCATTAACTTGGAGTCAGAGAATTATGTGTAAGCCAATGCTTTGGAGTAAAAGGAAAACTTATATTTTGAACACTGAGATAACCGTGATTGTGAAGATAGTGATGATATTTATAAACTATTCTGTTTGTTTGTTGCAGCCAATTATGCCAATATGTACCTACTTAGTCAGGAAATTAAGATTCAAATGTGAAACCTTTTAAATAGTGATTACAATTAAGCTTGTAAGTATCATTGAAATAAAAACACTATATGTTATGTGAATTAATTAAATTAAAATATCCATTATAATAGATCTAACCGTCCAGTTGATACTGTTGTTTTTTTTTTATTTTTTTTATTATTGAACAAACATATACATGGAAAATAAAATCATTCACAAAAAACCACAGAGGTTTATGAGAGGAATGACTTATTTAACATTCAATTCTTAAATTAATAAATTTCCTACAAATTCTTTGAAATAGGTACATGTACCTACTTCATCACATACCATATTGAATAGTTTATATTAGGCAGGTGACGCTTGTGAGAAATCTAAACAAAGCAAGAAAATTGTGTGGTTAAGTCTTAAAAGATAATAATAAAAGGGAAGAAAAACGAAAATGGAAAACGAAATACAAGTGTGTTGACATTGTTATAAATGCTGAGACATTTCGTCTAAAGAACGTCCTGTATTGAAACATTGTAAATGAATCATGCTGTCATCTATCGTTATTTCTCTGTGATATTCGCGCGGCGATCACATAAAGTTAAACTTCAAAATTCAAAAAATCTATTAGGTAGGTACTATTATTTTTCTTAGGCCGGAACGTAATTAAGAAGAGCTACTGAAGATACCACTGGTTTGGAAGTCAGCCTTCAACTGGCTTCATACATACATACCGGTGTACAGCAAGTTGTTCAGACATGGTGAGGTCACCATGGCACGGTGGTAAAGTACTTTAAAGTACCCGCCTGATTAGCTTGCACTCTCAAGTTGAAAATCTGCCGTTATGGTCCTATTAGTTTGTTCCTGCAGCTGCACTTCAGAGCTGGGGCTCGACCACAAATTAAAAAAGGAAAGGAAAGTAATATATATAATGACTACAAATGCTATATCCTCAGACTATTCATATTTAGTAGCCCCTATTGTATTACCACAGATATTACAGCATCACATTTTTGAAATATCTAAGCCACTGGGGAATGTCATCATCATGGGTTTTAATATGTGTGTTTTAATGGGTGTTAAATATGTGTCTGGCTAAGTTGTTGCGTAGCACGGCCGAGGCCGGTGCTGCACTAAATGTGTGATGAACAGAGGGGGCGAGGTAGTTAATTTCAACAACCGAAATGGCTACTTCTTTGTAGAATCCATGACACGGTTGAAATTATTAATAAAATATTATAAATTCACAGGAGTTTTTGTGAATAGAGACAAATTGTCGCAGCGACAGAGCAATGGATCGACGTGATTTTTCATAAATATACATTATAGGTTGGAGAATAATATAGACATTTTACGGGAACACGAGTAGAGCTATGGTGGAGAGCTAGTATCCTATAAAATTGTGTTATACAAATAAATGTCCATTTTTGAAACTCAACCTCGTATTTTAGATCCCATGCCCATTAAATTTATTAAAACTATTGTTTAATTGTTTTAATGTTTATATGGATATCTTAGTTCTAAACTGTCAGTTAAAAGTATTAGGGCAATTGTTATTTTTGCAAATTTCAAGTTTTACTTACTTCTTACTTATTAAGTCACAAACAATAAAATTTCGCGGGCAATTAATTATGTTGGCACTCATTCAAAAAAAGGATGAAGTTCTCAATTAGTCAATGCTTTTTCATCTACATTATGTTCTATTTTATAGATGTAACCCTATAAATCTATTTTTATGATTCCCAATGTTCTTCGGAAAGTTCTACTTACTATTAGGCCATATAGAGAAAACCGTATCGCATTCTTGAAAATATTATTACGGCAGTTATCAATCGAAAAGGTATTGTTTTCTAACCAAACTAAAATACATTTTCGTGACGTTCAACTAACTAGTACGTAATATACTCGTATAAAAAGTAAAACCTATGCCAATAAGCACGGCATCGCGGCAGTGGATATTTTAAAGACATCACGGTCATCAGGCTGTCTTGTCCTCAATCATTTCAGATCTGCACAATGTTTTCAGATGGTATATTATTTAGGTATGTACTGTAAGGAAGGTCTATGCTAGCGCACTGGCCGTTATTACTATTGCTGGCTGACGATAATTTGAATAAATAAGTTTATATTCGTTTTTCAAAAAAAAATATAGAATGACAGTGCGCGAACACGGACAAAGACGTTTTTTTTATATTAAAAATAAATAATTAATATTTGATTAATTTCTTTATAATTACGCCCCCGTTCACTACAGTACCTATTACAGAAGATTTGGCAGCTTTTAACGGCCGCTTTCCATCTGTCTGACTCTGTTCTCCTCGGGAACGATTTTTGTGCTAGATTTCAAGTGCACGTCGTTGATTCACGACTAGATTCACATCCTATAGACAAGTGGGAGTATTACTCGGTATTTATTATTATCAGTACCCGGCGCGGATATTTACGGATCCCGGTAAAATTTGGGTTACAGATTTGGTCACATAAGAAGATTGGAGATGTGCATGGATCAATTGCAGTAGATACCATATTCATATAGCCACATTCCCCAAAATTAATTTGTTTTCGCAAAAACATGTTCATAAAGTCTAAATTACGCGTCTAAACAATCTGAGGCCTAAGTACGAACCTTTATCGTAAGCGTATCGTCATCGTATCGAGTGCGCCAAAAAGCTGGGTTGTATGGAAAATGGAAGACCGCGCACACGCGTGACGTTGCGCGATGTTCTATTTTCCATTTATGAAGTATATAGTAGAAGTAATGGAGGACCATCACAGTGTACTAAAAAGTGTCCGTTGAAAGGGAACAAATTAAGGTGGCGCTACTGTAGTAACTGGAAGAATTTTGAATAGAGCGCCACAAATTATTAGAGTAGGATACTAAATTTATAAAAAAGGAAAGAAACATTTCCGTTTTGTTACAGCGCATTTTTTTTATTATTATAATATATAGACAAACATGAGTATGGAATAAAATTATACAGTGTTTTTAAGTACCTCAATTAATTGTTAATAGCAAATAGAAAAAAGTATTAAAGAATTCCCGGAAACCAATCCAGCATTTCCACTTGCTACATTAGCTCAGGGCCCTGGTGTTATAGGCTATTTTTATCTAAATAAAATTTTCTTAAAGATAATCAAATTTACTTTAATAAGAATTTAACCTTAGCTACTTAAATTACCCCCGATAAATTAAATTAATGTTACTAATATTATAAATGCGAATGTTTGTAAGGATGGACGCAAAAACTACCGAATGGATTTGGATGAAACTTGTCACATATGTAGTTTATTACCTGGATTAACATATAGGATACTTTATATCCCGGTAAAATGTAACATCCTCTGGGGACGCAGGCGAAACCGCGGGGAGAAGCTACTTTAAAATGTCTTTTAGTCGTATGTTATAAATTTTTTCATTAATGTTAACATACCTAGATTTTTTTTTAATTTATTATTAAAAGATAAGCATGGGAAAAATAATAATAATATCATTCACGAAAACCCACAGGGGTTTATAAGAAGAATGACTTATTCAGTCCTTAAGTTACTTAATTACTCATTTCTTTGTGTTTTACAGATTTTTTCAGCCTCTTTAACTTATTTTTAGTAGTAATTCATATTATATCTCTCACCGTTAAGGCAGCGTTCGTAAAAAACGTACATACGAGTATATCTTCGCTCGAACGTTTTCGTGACCTTGCAAAAATTTATCACCATGAAAAACCCCTTAATGCTAATGAGGTTATTTACAACTTATGTCCATTTTTAAGGTACATTCTAAATATTCCTAATTGAATTTTGGAAATCGGATGAGTAATTTCGCAGACTGAACCTTTTCTATATTAATAATGAATAAAATATGTGTGTTGACATGTCACGTTGGCACTTATAATCCTCGTATATGACGAAGTACCTACTGAGACCTCTGCTTGCTCCTTTGGGGATATTGGGCGTAAAAATACAATACCCATTAATGTACCTACCTACCTAAATTTCAATCAATGGGACTGCTAGTCTGAATTAATCCTGGCAGATAAGCTTCATTATATTGAAAAAATATTAATGTTCATATTAAATGTCTGTGTTCAACACAACTTTACTGATTCTATTGTACACGCTTAGCTACTTAAAATAATAATATATACAGTGAAACTTGGTTAAGTGGGACCTGGATAAGTGAGAAACCTCCATAACTGGAACTCCTGCTAAAGTCCCAACACTTTGGCACTAAATTACCTCTGTTAGTGGGATGAGGTAACCTCTATATCTGGGATTTATTCTTTCGGTTTATCATCATAGTTACCTCTACAACTAAGACAGCGAGTGAATTTTATACGTATAAACCTCTGTTACTGAGATAATATCGTTTTGTTTGTTTACTCATTCTTATCCTACCCACAAATTCCACATTCAAGTAGGTACGTAAGTAATTTTGAGCCTCACTGACCTTTAGTTTTAATTTCGCTTTACTTCCATACGCATGTTTATTTGAAAAATGTCAAAACGAAAGCTACAATCTTTATCATTACGTGAAAAACTGAAATTAATATCCGCTTATGAAAGTGGAAAGACACGCGAAGAAGTTTGTGTCGAATTGAATGTGCCAAAATCTACTCTTTGTAGAATAATTCAGAATAAACGTAAAATTGAATCACAATGTTCTGAAGGACAAGGGAAACTAAAACGTATATGTTTATCAGCATATCCTGAACCCTCTGTAAATGAGACATTGAGACCTGGATATCTGAAACACTGGGTAAGTGGAATACCTCTATAAGTGCAACGACATTGCAGGTCCCTTGGAGTCTCACTTAACCAGGTTTCACTGTAAATAGTACCTACTAATAAACTGACAGGTAAAAGGTACATAGGATATTTTTAAAATATAGAATTTTGGTTTTGAATAAGAAAGTTATTAAGAGTTAAGCTTTTTTTTTTTTCTGTATAAATATTTAGTGGATTTGTTTTAGTTTTAATTTGTTAGCGTAATTAAATAAAATACGCATAATTATACGGATCAGATTTTTTAAAATTATCTGTCTATGTTTTCTATAATTACGATAATACAAAAGTAAGCATATCAAAAGAGTAAAACGCTGTTTTTGAAAAATCAAAACACTTTTAAATTATTAAAAATAGGCTGGTCATGTTTCTTATTGCATACAAAATTAAAATGTTTTTATTATCATCGTATTCATTCCTCAATGGGGGAATCGAACTCGATATCTTTTGTACTGTTTTTTTTTTTATATTGGTTAAAAGAAATGATCGATTAATGGAAATCGGCTCAAACTAAATTCCAATTTGCTGTTTATAACACCATCGTCTCAACGATGACTGCCGAATAAAAAGACAAGATTGACATTGTTAAAATTTCATTTGCACCTTCAAACATTCATGTCCGACCCAACGTCAGTGATGCCATTTTAATAATAATATTATTACATGTGAGACGAACGCAGCTGTCGAACTTCACATTCACTCTATCCCTTTTTCACGCGCAAGGTTAGAGCGAGACACCGTTCGGTCGTTCTGTCCTCCCGACCGATACGGACCGAACGGCTGATTACGAATAACTTCGCGTCCGTCGGTTAGTTCGTCGCCTGACTTCGTCGGGGCAACTACACGATTTGATCCGACATGATGTCAGTTAGAACAGAAAAAAAACTGTTGGGACAATTTGTTGATTTGTACAGAGAGTTACCATGTTTGTGGGATATTACACACCCTTTGTACACCAACAAAGAAGCCCGCGAGAAAGCGTTCGAGTTGCTTCTTGAAAAGTATAAAATTGTCTACGATGACGCTACAATTGACAATGTCAAAAGGAGATTGGAGAATATGCGATGTTGTTTTAGAAGAGAACACAGAAAGGTAAGTTATTACTACCTGCATATTTTACTAATTATATATTTGATGTAAATACAATGTCAATGGTTAAATGTCACTTGGTCTTTGCAGGTAATAGCAGCGAGAGTAGAGGGAGGTCCAGAATACGAGCCCGTGTTATGGTATTATAAGTCACTACTATTTTTGCAACACGTCGCCGATTTTAGTAGATACGAAGCGGCTAAGCCCTCTCCCCTGGACGAAGACGATGAAGTGAGCAACGCATTTATTTGTAGTATTACTCCAACTGCTATAATACTTAACGGTAATATTATGTTTTAATAATAGCATAAGTATATTGTGTTTCAGGAAAGTGATGATCCGCCGCCCACACCAATAAAAAGGTCAAAGTTATCGAGTATATTTATAACAGAAAATCTTAGATCGGAAAATGAAAATGAACATGAGGCGACCTACAACAGCTATGATAATGAACCGGACAAACAAGAGATAAGAGTTGATGGCGAAGCAGCATCGTTTGGCAGAACGCTAGGCGTACAATTAGACGGGCTACAACCAACGCAACGATATATCGCCGAGAAATTGATTTCAGAAGTCATATTTTACGCCAGAATGGAGAGATTAAGGCCAGAAGCAAGCATCAATTTAAACGAAAACTGTTTAACGTAGTCCTTAGTTGGGTACTAGAATATAAGTAAATTAACTACACATATTTTATATGGTTGTTTTTATTTCCGTTTTCCTAATCTAATATTCTATATATCTAATATTTGGGTAATAAAGTATTCCTACAGGTTAGAATACAATAATAATTATTATTTTATGGACATGAATAATGTTTTCATTATTTATCATGATTCTTATCAATCATGGTTGTTGCATACTAGGTACTATAGAAAAATCATACTTAATCTACAAAAAAAACCCTTCCCATGTTCCTAATTACACAGTACAAAAAAAAAGCATTTTGCACCAATATCGTCAACCAACTCAAATATAAAGTACATTTGATAGTCCCACACAGTACGGCAACAAGGTATGTAGGTTGGTACTAGGTAATATTAACTCGCCGGCGTCAATCGGCCCGCGAGAGACGTCGAACGTGGGGCCAGTTGTCAAGGGAGCCCTCCCAGAGCGGCACAGCGAGGTGGGCGCGGGGCCATCGTATGCCATATCTGAGACTCGAGCCCAGGCGAATCTGCTACGGCAACAGCCGCTGCTACCGCGGCCCGTGACACGGTCGCAACCTGCCGCACTATACGCAGCATACTAGGATCGCAGAGTACACGAGGAGATCTTTCGTGCCGACGCCGACACACCAGTAACAAAGACCTACCGTGCTCCCCGCTCACAATTTAGAACATTCGCACAAAGAGGGCTTTACTTGGATGTTCAGAGCTCTTCTCGCACTGGTCGATTGTACATAAATAGTATGTGCGTGTGTGAGTAAAATAAACGTGTTCAGAATGAATAGGAGGTTTGTCTATTAATTTTCCAAGTAGGAGACTGAACTCGCGCAATCGCACTTGCGCAGTGTTTGCTTTTTTTGTTTCGTGTTTATATTTGACAAGCTTTTATGATATCAGTTTTAGTAATAGGTTTCTTGATTACGGATCCAATAAACATCATAATAGTATGAAACGGCGCACCTTTTAAATAAGAAATGTTAAGGTTAGATAAAATGTTAGATTATCATTTTATTTTGAATATTCTAAATAATCCCTAAACAGATTTAAATAACACCAATAAAGCGTAGTACGTTGGCGGGTTTTAACCTTTGACCTATTGTTATGTTTATGTGATCTTACGAAGGTACTTTCCTTGTTTTGTATTCCTAATTCATACACTATAGTCTGTAATATTTTTCTAATAAACAATGCTTTGAAATATCGAATTTGACAAGTGGAGTCTTCGAATATCTTAATAAATATTGCCTATATTCGTTGACAATTTAGAGATAGACTATTTTAATTACTGTTTTAGTTCCATAAAAGCAAGTAAAATGTTACGCCAAACATTCCAAGTGATACCATATTGTTAAGCCAATTGCTAGGCCAATTACATCTGAATCTTAGCTCCGATTACATCGGCAGGAATTATTAATTGTTGACGATGAATTACCAACGGTAGGTAGATAGGGGTTTTATCTGTTTCCGATCTTAATCAAAAAACTTGATAGACTCATAACTGAATTAAAACACACCTTACAATATAAATAATAACGCTTTCGAAATATTTTTATCCTTCATTAGCAAAATATTCAAGTGGCGTTTTAATCATTTCCGCATCAACGTTATTTGTCTTTTATTAACAGTCACGACGAGCCGGTCTGATAGGTATTGTTTGCATAATACCTCACTCAACAAGATTGCCTTGTGTGTGCAGAGAGCGTGCGTGACGTCGTGTGTCTGGGGAGTTGCGCAGTGCGCGCTGAACACCCGGCGTGCATACGTTGCCAACAGTAATTTCATACATTCCCCTCGAGTTAAAGTCATGCGTCTTATTTCATATAATGTGATGTGCACCTTATCTTTATGACCTAAAGCCTAAATCACAAGCATGTTACTTCAGCCATTTCGTTGTGAATTCAATCTATTACGCTGCGCTGCGCCAATGCACGAAACGAAAACACGCGGTCTGAACCTCTGGCTATTATGCGTCCCTGGTAATATTGCCCGCTATGTCGCGGCACGCGCCATCTTCTCTGGCGTGGCAGCGGCGCAGTAATGTCAGACAAAGATAGAGGCGATCTAGTTTTAATGTCGCTACACGTCATTGGTACTTGAGATGTTTACATTAATGTTAGTACATTTACGTTACACTACGAGTAACTCTTAGAGTAATGACTAACATAATACAAATCGGTTTCAGAATTGATAGTCACTCGAAAACGCTTTAAACTATTTGTTGAAAATCTATGGTAATCTAACTTCAACCTACCGTGTAAATAATATTAATTAGCTCCAAGTTATTATAAATACAGATTCTGAGCCAATCTATACCACTACCAATCAATTAGATAAATATAATGATCTAATAAAAATACCATAATTAGCGGCAAAATAAAATATACCCGTAAGTACATACAAACAAGCTCATAACAGCCTACATACAACACGCTTAAAATTTACGTCATTCATTAATTTATTTTGAATGAAAACTAATAGGGGTTAATGAATAATCCCACATGAATCTAGTAACGAAGCGATGCAATGTAGGTACGACAGCAACTCACAATGACAGAGAACGGCCGACAGATGCCGATAAAAACCGACACAATGCCGCCAAACCAAACATTCCATTTTATAATTTCCTCCACTTTATTTTTTATATGCCTGACACGACAGCACCGATAGCTCCTCAACGAGTCTCAAGGTATTCTCAGTTCCATACAAAAAAGGAATGTCAACCACGCCAAAATGATCCTTAAGCATCGAGGCTATTCGGAGAGCATAAATTTGTACAATATTATCGAAAATTCCAGGCGTTCTTCAGAAAACGCTTCCATTTTCGTAGTAATAGAAGGTTGTGGACGATGAGAATCATTAAAACGTGGCGTGTACAGAATAGTACTGTAGAAAGAACCTTATCACGAGCCAACACGATTCGATTTCGTTTGAAGGAGGAGCTGTGGAAGGCCATTTGCCTCGTTCAATCGGGCCAGAGTCGCCGATAGCGCGAGCGAGACGGGTATAGTAGAATGGCACGCGGAGAGCTCTGCTAGTTACTGCAATCCTGGTATCCGAGATCGTTTGCGTGTCGGTCGAGGTGGCGCGGTGGCGCGGTGCTCGGCGCTACTTGACCCGCACCAAATCGTGCCCTGTTGTTCCCATAGCAACAGGTTTCTCAGCGCACTAGCGCCCGTGTTTAAGAAACGAAGCCATAATAACGAAGCAAACATCAAATGCTGATCCGAACCGAACACCATATTAATTTACATGTTCATTGAAACATTCTTGATTTATTTCAAAATGTTTTGAGGTACGTTGTGTAAACGGTATCAGTATATCAAAAGAACCCATATTTAAGCTTGTATTAAAATAATAGCATCATTGTTTTTAAACAACTGTAAAAAGTTTATTCAAGCTCACAACAGCAGCTTATCTATAAAACTGGATCTTAATTCATGTGTCGTACGCATAAACTTTTAACGTTTCATGATAGTATAAAAGGAGCAGTAGACGCTACATAAATGGTTTAATTTAATAAAGAAAACATAACTAAAACTAAAGTTATTAAGAGCGGTAAATTCAAGAGTTAAATGAACAAGCAGAAAAAATACACAAAGCAAAAAGATAAAATATGTGAAAGGATACACAAGTAGTTGTTTGGACTTCATAGCGATCCTTTAAAGGCAAACACATGGCTCCGTTTAATTACCGAAGTCGTTGATGGAATGATAAATGAACATTTGAACATTTGCTATATCTCATAATATAAACACTCAAATACTTGAGAATGTTGATTAACGATAAATAAATTGCAATTTTTTAACTCCCGTCTTGGTAACCCAAAAGAAATACGCGAAGAAACTTTAAGCACCTGAAGCCAAAAGCCTACGTTAAAACAATACCAAAATGCTTACTTCTCAGCCCCCTTATTCAGCTAATACAAACTTCGTCTGTCGTCGGCGAGCCGCTTCACGGAGGCCTCGGCGAGCTTATCTCTCACGTGATTAGTAGTATTAGCGTAGTAAGCGACAGAGACAGAGCACGGAGGCCGCGACAAAACATACTCGAGTTAGTGAAATTTTCCTTACAGAATCGAGCCCCTGGCCTGTCCTAAGAAACAATGGGTACATTCGTGTGTAAGGCATTTCAGAAACATAACAGACTCACCAATCTGCCAATCTTCTCTATTCTATAATATGGAAAGTGCTGAAAGAGTAACATTCATCCTGAACCAGCATTTCTGCTATCCATCTGTAAGGTGGACTCAGTAGGTACCTAAGTATAGAGCTGGTTGCTAGACTGCCAGTATTTTAGTGTCCTGACACCAATGAGTCCATTCCAAGTGCGATAGATCTATCAGAAAACAACAAAAACATAGCCCTCAGCCTGTGGTTTACTTCTTTTATCTTCGTGTTTACTTTAAAATAAGTATTTAGTAGTAGGTATGTTAAATACCTACGTCTGGTAGTCAGAAAATGTATGATTATGTTTAAGAAAGCTGAATACTCTGGTATTATTATGAGTAAACCAGGTAAATGTAATAATTGATGGGAAATACATAACTTTAGAAGCATTTATTCAGAACCGGTATGAAAATTTAAGTTGATAATATTCTAAAAATGTAATTCAATTAATAAAGCAATATTTATGCCGCGATTCCATTTTCCTGCTCGAAGAAATCAACACGATGTAATCTAGCTGTCGACAAGTGTCATCATTCTATTCTAACTTCTATATCAATTTTCAAACTCACCAACCATCAAAAAGGTAACTATCCTGAAGCTTTCATTCCATTTTATACCTTTTCTGATTCCTATAAAGTACACAATTTTACGTGCCAGACGGAGCGACTAACTTTGCAATCAATTACAGGAATTCCATTTCCAAACTCGCAACGTGGCCCGAGGCGCTCGTCGGAAGATTTTCGCGCCGTTTAAATCGTATTTTAGATAGGGACGACGATATTGGCTAGGTGAGCGTTAGAAAAGGATGGACGATAGTAATAGGAGAGGGACTGGATTGATTGCGGAGGGTGACGCGCCCTGCAATGCATGTCTATTCATTGTAGTCACCCTGGGGCGGGTGGGGCGCCGTCGAGCGTGTCGCTGGCACTTTTTTTGTTTCTCTCTCTTATTTAATTCAACAATGGAGGATAATTTAAATATGCAATTTACATAGCGGACATATTTGCACATATGGTCACGGTCGTGTTATGTGGTCAAAGTAGGGGGTAATATAACATTCTTCAGTTATAAAAGAAGTTGAGGAAATTAAAGGTTTCATCGTTACTCAAGCGTTTAAATCGTAATTGAGTATAACCAAGTAACTAGCACTAGATACCCCAGGTATAAAATACTCATATCTATTCAAATTTACAATGACAAATTAATTATTTTTGTCAGATACCATCCATTTTGTCATTCCTTTTTAATCAGGCTTGTTAAAAAAATAGAACGACTCCATTAGAGCGGTACCGGACATAAATCCTCGACTGAGGCTCGGCTAACTGTCGCTGAACTCATTAATTTCGTTCACCGACACAACATGAGCCAAAAGGACTTTGTTCTACTTTTATTTGAAAACTAACTGTTGTGTTCGGTGTTAGTTCATCTCTTTCTATGCTATTAATGTGATGCTTTCTCGTTTGGTAACTCAGTTCTGTCATATAAAACGAAGATTTATCTCCATGCATAATCCCTAAAACCTTCGGTCCTAGGGCTTCCATAGAACTAGGATTAATGAGTGGCTATAATAATTTTCATCGACCTTATCTCCACTTAACACATTAAAGAAGTAAAGAATATCCTAGCCTAATTATGAGATATTATTTTAAGTCAAATTAAAGCATCACAAGAACTGCATTGCAATTTTGATATTCCAATAGCAAAAAAACCGCGATTTGCCAAAAGATTTGAGAAGAGATCCATCCAATCCATTTAAACTCCAACGTTGTATCTGTACCTACTGATGTTTGGCTGCTATAAAAAAGTACCCCAGAAAAGTTTTGGCTGTCAATGTCATGTCAAAATTCATAATTCAAAACTATTTAATCAGTTTAGTTCCCGGAGAGCACTTATGAAGGTCAAATTTAAAGTTACTGAAACTACCGGACGACAACCTTCTCCAACGTCCTGTTCACGTAGAAGTCCTCCACAGACAATGGCGTTGGATTGGCCACACACTGCGGCAAGAGGACTCCCATCTCGCCAAATAGGCTCTCTGTTACTATCCCGTTGGCAAAAGAAGATACAGAAGACCGTGGCTCTAAACGCCGCTTCTCTGTAGAAAGGGCCAGAGTTTGTCGCCGTCGCCGCGAAGTGTAGAAAAGCTGTAGTTTAGGCCCTATTGAGGCAATGGTCTATTGTTTTCGATTCGCCCCTTGAGAAGATAAAGGATTCATGAAGAAGAAGAACGCAATAAAACCAGTAGGTTACTTTTCAACTGACTGTAACCGGTTAAGTAAGGTTAATTGTCAGAGCAGACAGAAGTATACCAAATAAAGACTATTCCAATCCTGTGTCTTATTTATTTATTAAAGGGCAACCAACAAGACATACACCAACAAAATTACATTTCACACAATTATGTTTACTAGTATATTGATAATAAGGCCTTAAGTCGCTAGACGAAAGCTGTTCAACCTAGACCGTTCGCTGTTGATATCTATTGAGGCCTATCAGTGTTGCAAACCTATTTAGGCTGAATTAATTGAATGACGTTGGTGTCCTGGGGGCGGATTATAAGAAATACTTGTAAACATCATAGTTTCAGGCAGGCATTGGACTTTTATTTGACAGCCTATGTTATCGCGCAGCCAATCAAGTTACATGTCGGGTTAACTAGAATACTGTCAGACACAAATACATACTGACATTGCAAGGCTGTTAGTTGTTGTCAACTGAAGGGAAATAAGAGCTCGACAATAATTGTCGTTTATAATTATCTTTTTTTATATCGTTAAATGGTTACTTAATAGCGACTTTTTAAATAAGAAATAAAAAGCGGTCTAATTTTAAATTCCACAGACTATCCAATAGCATGCAGCAGAAACATAAACAAGCAGCCATTTCTTTTATATAAAATCAGAATAGTGAGGCTCAACTGGTTACGAAAGCTCATCAGTTTTATTTACTTACTGACTTTACGTACTCACGCCGAAAAAAATGTTTCAGAGTACAAAACCATTTATGTAGCAACAAAAAAATGTCCAGAGACGTAGTCATTATATTCTCTCCACAAAGACGTTTATTAATTTAAAAACTCAATTCTGTAAAAAAAATTGCTTGTTAACATTTGCTAGCGTAATGTATGCTCCGGGGTAAAAAGTTTATTTATGGTTGAAAGTGTACTTTAACAAATTACATTCATAACTTAGGCCTTCGTATAGGTGACATGACAAGTATTTTGGGTACAAGCGGAGCCATTATCTTCGTTAATGATATTGTTATCTGTAGGTATGTTATTGATAATGACCTGACCATGCTGCCAAAGAATATATTATAATATAATTAGCCGTTCCCCGCGGTTACACTCGCATTCCCGAGAAGTGAAATTTTCCAAAAAGTATCCTATTTAGGAAAACAAGAAGAAGAAACGTGCATAGTTTAGTAAAGTAAAATTTTATTTAACATTTTATTTTTAGCACTTAATAAGTAAGTACATTAACGATTTAACAATTTAACATTAGCAAGACAGTAATAAGAACTTATTGAGCTGTTATCATTTTTACAAAATACATGAATATATACTTTTTATTTTTTTTATTTATTATTGATCAAACGATACATGGAAAATAAAACATAAAATCATTCACAAAAAACCACAGAGGTTTATAAGAGGACTTATTCAACATTGAATCCTTAAAAATAAAACAGGTTTTAAAATAAGTAACTGTCAATAACTAACTTTACCAACGTTCTACTCAAAACCGTTCGGTAGTCATCTTCACAAACTTTCGCATTAACAATATTAAGTGTGAATCCAATAGTCTCATCATGCAGTAGCTAATGTTATGTTAAGAAGGTATAAGAAGTAACTAAAGCTACTTTTTAGTCCTGGAAAAAGTGACAGTAATAAGGCTTCGAGATACCTTATCCGGTATTTTAAGTTCTCATCCCACCCACTATCTACGTAACAGCGTATTATATAGGTATGGCTAAGGTAGGGCTGCCATCACCTTCATTGCCAACGCCGGACAAAACTTAAAAAACCGGACATTTAGGTGAAATTCGGATTTTTCCCGGACACGCCTAAAAATATTTTTTACACTTTTAGTTTACATTGATGAATCAATTTTTAACTGTTTATCTACTAATTAATTAGAACACAAAAAGTGTCCGGACTCTTTTTCAAAACCCCATCCGGTCGCTCCCCGGAAACTAGGACAAATCCGGGGCAACCCGGACAGATGGAAGGCCTTTTATTTTTTAGCCTAAGGTATACCTACATAAACCTTCCATACCATAACTTACGATACACCGCGCCACATAACTTGTATAAGCTAGTAATGTTTAACAAATTATATCCACTTTGCCTTCATTTACAAATGTAAGTAGGGTAGACTGGGTACGGTTGAAACGGTGGACGGTTGAAACAAAGCGAATATCTGGACACCCATGCATGGTAAGGTGAGGGTTACAAGGGAAGAACGAAGCGGGCGACAAGTCGAAACACGAATATTAGTATTGCGTCGCTCTTCGCGTGCTGTTCTTGTGTGTAGAAGGCCCCATTGAGTTTTTTGACGGAAAAGTAAGTATTTTGTCTTCATACATTTTTGTAATTATTATGGTTTTATTGAAGTAAGTGTATTGAGAGTTTTATATCGTTTTAATTGAAGTTTGTAGAATATGGCTGTATGATTAGTTTTTATTCAAATTAGTTATCATTCTTACTGTGAACCGTTTTATACCTAGAAGGGGGGTTGGGGACAGTTGAAACATTTTTTGTGGGTATAGTTGAAACACTTTATTCATTTAGTTTTCTTGTTTCTTAGATGCCAAGGGTACGCCAAAGGAAGAGGATTTGGAAGAGCTTTCATCCGGACATCAAAGCAGTAGTTAAGTTCAGCAAATTTCACTCAACCCTTCTACAAGTTCTCAATCTGTTCCTGTTTTGAGAAATCAAACGGAAAATATCGCGAACTCAGGTACACCACTTATGTTTTCGCCGGAAGCAGTACGACCACTACCAAAAGCTCCTCCAACGAAATTAACAAACAGGGGGCGAAAAACCAGGAAATCTACAATCAACACTGATACACCTGAAGAAGAAGAGATAAGAAGAGAACATGAAAACAGATCGAAACGAACCAAAGCTATGCAAGTTAAGAAGAGATTAGATGGACGAAAGATCATCTTCACTTACCATCAGGTGAGATTGAGGCCAATCGCAATCCCGTCTGATTAAAAAAAAAAAAAAAAAAAAAACTAAAAGAAATGTTACAAACAGGAAAAAAACTAACACGCAACATGAATCATCATCATCAGAAGAAGATGAGTGCTACCGCCTTGTTTGTATGTCAGCATATTCAGAAAGCAGACCGAGGGAAAAATGGATACAATGCACAGTAAAGTGTGCACTGTAAGATGTGGGCGCACGAAAAATGTACGGAAGGTAGTTTTAGCTATGTTTGCCACAATTGTGATTCCGAATGATCTCGTAACCACTTAAGTATTTATGTATAAAATTTTGATTTTATAGAAATAAGAAGTTTATTTTATAGTTGAAGTGCCAAAGCGTTTTTTTGAATTTTACTTGAAGATTTGTTTGTCATTTGTTTATCTATGCATCAAAATGCAGATGTTTATAATAATTATATGTGCTAAAATCTAGTTTATAATAATTAATGCTATTGAAAATCGTCACCAACATCTATCTGATTACTATATAATTGTACTCAATATAAACTTTGAAGGCTGATTAAAAATAATGTTAGATTATAAGTATCGTTAAAGACTTAAATATTAAAAAAATATTTGTGATGATCAACTGTGCCATTACGAGACTTGAAATGTTATTAGACGATAAATAAAAGATGTTCCTTTATTATATTTTGTATTATTTGCATGTGTTTCAATTGACCCCAGGCACTGTTTCAACCGACCCTGGCATTGGGACGGTTGAAACAAATTACATTTCTTTTTAAATTTGATTTTATACATAAAATACAATACAGTGATCTCAAATAACTTTGCCCATTAGTAGACAGATGTATGTTCTTTTGTTCAATATATTTCCGCCATAGCTAGCTTAACTAATCTCAATGCAATAGACGATAAACGCTAAAATGGTTCAACCGTACCCAGTCTCCCCTAAGTTTTAAAACTGCAATGAAAGTAACAAGTTAAAAGTAATAAAAAATAAAGAAATATGCTTATATTTTTCCCATATCTCGTACAGATATACACTAGTCGCCGTTATTAGATATTTTCTCGTAATATACGCGCTCAACTTGCTAAGACAGAAAAAAAACGGGTTGCAATCCGGGAGTGCCGGCAGAATTGAAAACTTGAACATTGATTGGTGCATTTTTACCGTCTTACGAATTTTCGATCAGGTCACGTGTCCTGACGTGAGTTTAACATTTTATACCCATCCCAAGAAAAGTGCTCAACGCCGCTAAAGAAGTTTTCGTTAGTTCATGAGCGAATGCAGCATCATATTAACTATTACCGAATTGGGGTTCATTATCAGCCTGAATAACAAATGCTCAAACACCTTTAATTAACAGTTCATATGCTGGATGGATCATAAGCTCGAATGTTTAATCGCCCACCGCATCATCATTCCGGAAGGATTTCTAATCCTGAATCTGTACTTACCTATTGCTGTACCCTCAAGCAGCCAAACTTTTTATTGATACGAACAGATGGACAAAACAGATAAATCTAAGTATATTGCTAACTGTATGAATTACCTAGCTTTCCGTGCCGTGGTTTTACCCGCGCTCTCGAGGGATCGAATGTATACCGGGATAACATGGGAATAATATACCTTTCAAATGGTGAAATATTTTTTGAGATAGGTTTCCTATTTGACCACATACATACAAACTTACAAAACTCGCTATCTCTCCCTTTATATTTAATATAGCTCTCACCCGCGGTTTCACCCGCGTTCCGAAAGACTATAATCCGCGAATTGTCAAAAGCGCGCAAACCGCTCAAAAATATTTTTTATCTTGCTTTTGCCATATTTTTCATTGACGCTCCGCTTCTATTAGTCGTAGCGTGATATTTTAAAGCCTATAACCTTCTCCGATAAATGGACTATTGAACACAAAATAATTTTTCAATTCAAACCAGCAGTTACTGAGATTAGCGCATCAAGCAAACAAACAAACAAAATCTTCAGCTTTTTATTTTAGTATAGATTATCTTGTTTAGATTGTACCTATCGACGAAGACTGTACAATGTCACGTAACTGAGATTAGCAAATATCTAGTAAGTGTCATAGATTGTCTTAAGAATCGACCGGAGCGCACTAGACCGTAATTCTACTTTCGTCTCTTACGCAGTATTGAGCTATCCCCAACTCCGCTCGAATCCGCTAATAGCTCCGAATCGAACAATCCGCTATACATTACAAAACTGAATAAGCGTATGAATTGTATTGCATAAACTGAGTATCAAAGAAAACATTAAATTGACGGGCCAGTTGGCTTGGTGGCAAGAGACCTTGACTGCCACGCCGCAGGTCGCGGGTTCGATTCCCACCCAGGACAAACATTTGTGTGCATGAGCATATCTGTTTGTTCTGTGTCTGGATGTAAGTATCTATACAAATATGTATTTAGAAAAGTTTATGTAGCATATCAGTTATCTGGTTTCCATAGTACAAGCTCTGCTTAGTTTAGGATCAGATGACCGTGTGTAAAGAATGTCCGATAATTTATTATTTACAAGGGAAATAGGGATTCATTTTTATATATATAGGCTAGCTGTCCACCGCGATTTTACCCGCTTTCCCGTGGGATGTCACATGTATTATACATATAAACCTTCCTCTTGAATCACACTATCTATTAAAAAAAACCGCATCAAAATCCGTTGCGTAGTTTTAAAGATTTAAGCATACATAGGGATATAGGGACAGAGAAAGCGACTTTGTTTTATACTATGTAGTGATTATTAAAATTACCAACATGAGGGCGACATGAAATAAAGCAGCTATATTTACAACAATTGCCAACTTCACACCACCGGCCGTGACACGCTCTTGCGACTTAGTCGTCACACAAACCGCGAGTAATAAAATAATAATAAACATGACAATATGTCGGTTTGTGCGTAAATGATCGTTAAATTGATATCTGCGGGCGTGAGGTTATCAGAGACAATGTTACGTCTCAAGTGTGCGCCTGATAAGTAGCCTACTCGACTACCTATAATACTATCATACGTATTATGTATAATTTAATATTATCTGAAGGATAACTTGACCCGGGGTCTCACTATCATTCGTTTATAAAATGGTTGCTGTTGTACATTAAGATATAAGAGAACGATAGGAATAAGGAAAAATAATCTTCCTATTCGGGTACCTATTGGGTGGATGAAAAGTTAATAATAATAATGATAAATTTATTTCATCATAAAAAATTGTGACAAGAACACGATACTTATAACTAGGCACTTACTAGTTATTTTAATAATTTAAAAAAGTGTGTTTCTTGAAAACAGTGGTATCCAATAAGATTTAACTTGTGTTTTGGATACCAAGATTCTCTCTACATAGGTTTGAACACAGCTTACAAGTAAGTTAAGCTAAAGTTTACAATTTATAGCATTTTATAGTACTAATACAGTGCAACCTCAATATAACAAATCGGAGGGGAACAAGTAAATATTCGTTATATCAAGTAATTCGTTGAACTGAGGTTTGTTATGTTGAGGTTAGGTTGGTCTAAAATTCGTTAGAAAGAGGTAAAAAAATAGTTTTTTTTTTCTTACATTAACAATCAAAGTAAAAGCAGTAAAAACCGTGACAGTAGGTACATATCTTTGTGGGTATATACATTATGTAGGTATTAATGTTAATTTCAAAGATTCGCACAACAAAACTCACGAATTAAAGGTAAAGAATCAACAATGGTTATACATAATGTAGTAGCTTAATCTCAATTTTGTTCATTTTGATTAGAAAAAAGCAACAATGATTGGTTTACGAACAAAAGCGTGTCGACATGAATCACATACTATGAGATTAATAGTCATACATTGGTGACACTATAACTTTATATAAAGGTTTTGGGTTGAGAAAATTCGTTAATTAGAGGTATTTATACTTTTTCTTGATTGTTGAAAATTCGTTATAAAGAGGTTGTTCCCAAAAAATGTTCGCAATGTAAAGGTATATTTTATATTGACTCTTATGGACAATTCAAGGGGATTACGAAGAATTTGTTAAATCGAGGAAGTCGTTATATTGAGGTACGTTATATTAAGGTTGCACTGTATTACAAATGTTTATATTTAGATGTTTGTGAGAGAATCGCATAAATGACTGAACAAATTTTGGTGAAGCTATGCTCACACTAAAACGGTTCTAGATAAAACATAGCTGAAATAAAAGAGAATCTTTATTTATTATGTGTTCTGAGTTCATTTTGTCAATGATTAATTACGGAAAAAGTTTACTTGATATTTCGACCATTCTGACAGAACTCCTCAATTAAGAAGATTGAGAATTACAAATACTATGATACTCATATAATTTATATTACATAGTCAGTTATTGATAAGTAAAACATAATACAGAAGTTATTCCTCAGTTTAAAGTAGGTGGGTATATAGAAAATCTGACCTGAATCAACGGCCTGTCAAAGCGTCAAGAAAACATGAAAATATAATACCTAATCATTGTTACCAACCTACTATCATACATGCTATATTTAACATCATTAGCCAATTTAAAATAAAGAAATGCTGCGTAAGCTATTAATTTTGCCGAATCGAAACTACGAGCTAGTGTGCTCCAGACATCGATTATTATGGTATAAAACATATATTTCTCTTACAGAATACTAGCTGACCCGACAGACGTTGTCCTGTCTTAACAAAGAATAAGCAATAAGAATTTATAAATAATTTTTTTATCAATATAATACCGACCAATGTCTCTATTTTAAACGATATTTGCAGCGCGCATTCCGTCAATCGACTGACAATAATGTCAAACAGGTTACATTAAAAAAGTATATATTGTCAAAAGCGCTAGTAAAGTGGTTAAGTTTTCTTAAATTTTTTAATTTTCCGCGCAACTTTCATAATATTTTCATTCATAAGAACCTTCTCCTGACAATAACAAACACAACAAAAAAAGAATTAGCGAAATCGGTCCAGCCGTCCATGCGTGATGCCGTGACCAAGGGAAATAGGGATTCATTTTATATATATAGATACAATATTAATTTACCTAAATGAGAAACCTTACAATAAGCAATTACAAGAAAAAGGAAGGTTAAATTAACGTACAGATTTTTAACATAATCCAAAAAGGTAGATATAATATTTTATAATCCGAAGATTATGAAACTAAATACATTTGCGAGCGCCGATTCAAAATACTCCGAAATAATTAGCATTTCGTAGACTTTTTGTATGTCGTGATGATAATGTCTCCGGTACTTAGTTACAAATACTATTTTTGCGTCATTGAACCATCCAACAACATGCGAGGCTAAAAAGGAGTGACATTCCAGCCTCAGTAACAGATTTGCATATAGAGAAGAGAGCCCTGCAACTAGGAAGCCTTCTCCATAAATAAAGCCAAACCAACAGACTTACGGCGAAAATTAATTTGCAATCCCAATCGAAAATCCATGGATTGATGAACCTTTTGACAGTAATTTTAATACACGTAATGTCAAAATTCTACTTCAATCTTGCGATTTTGGATCGGGATCGTATATTAATTTTGGCCGTTAAAGTTAGTTAACTCAGTGGCTTATTTTCCTAAGACAGATCGCCATGGAGCAGAAAAGAGAAAAAAAATTGCCGACGATATGTCTTTCCAAATACTTGCTACATCATTAATTATCCCTAGCATTTTCCGCACCCACCCGCCTTCCATGCTTCACAAGAAATCGTCTACTTAGGATCACTATCAGGGTTATTATAAAACCTACCTACTTTCACATAGTGTTTAAAGTCTAGTGCTCTAGGGGATTATTAAAAGAATAAACCTCCTTTCTGGATTAATAAATATTTAAATAATATAAATAAAGATCCCAAGACATTCTTCACACATGGTTGCCTGATCCCAAGTTAAGCAGAGTGTACTGCTTGTAGTATGGATACCAGGTAACTGATATACTACATATACTACTTTTAAATACATACGTATAAAGATATTTACACCCAGACACAGAACAAACAGAAATATTCATGCGAACAAATGTTTGTCCTGGGTGGGAATCGAACCCGCGACCTTCGGTTTGGCAGTCAGAGACGCTAACCACCAAGCCAACTGGCCCGTCAATATAAAATAAATATAATTCGATATTAGGTAGCAGCGGTAGAAAATACTATCCCAGCTCATTTCTAGCTCATTAGAGAGAATAAAATAGTGCTTCTACTGATGAACACGTGGATTTCAGGCCATGCACCAAGTAGTCTGTCAACATTGCAAATGTCTCAGTTATAGTATACCTATCAGTTGTTTAATGTATAAGTTCGTACTTTAACAAAAATCAATGTTGTACTATCCTTTAATTTATATGCATGCGAGAAATGTTACTATAATAATAATGTTATATGTGTATTTAGTTTGTAAGCCAATAATTAAATAAATAAACAATCATTGTAGGAGTAAGCACACAATCTCCTTATTCAGGTTTTTCTCAAACTCAAAAACGGAGTCCCAGCCCTGCAATTACTGAACTTGTAATGTAATTAGAAAAAATTGATATTTGACACAGCCTGCCGACCTCACACCACGACAGCCACCTTGCAAAAAAATTGCCCGATTTTGTGGTAATAAGTATATAATGAACAGAAAATGTAATATTGCGAAAATTATTAAAACCAGAACCTAAATATCACACCTTTCATTGTATATATCGTAACCAACAACTTCACAGCAATCTGTGAACAAGTATATAAATCACAATCAACTACAAAATCCAGTTCCGGAGAGACCATGTTAATAGTTAATGTTTACGGTAAATGAGAAACCAATCAGGTATTGTACGAGTTAATTAAAAATGTCTATGGCCCTCTATGGTCTGTAACTTTACGACTGTGTCCCTCATTGCCATTAGTTAAGTCTTCATTGTTCATTGGTACGGCACTCGAGCCAGCGTTGCCCGCAGACGTCGCTACTACGAGATCTCTCTTTACTGGAAGTCTTATTTTTAAATTCTTATTGAACAGTTTTACAGAGTTGGCAACTCATTGGAAATTCCATTACCGTAAAATTGTCTATAAGTGCTAACCATTTATTAAATTAGATTAAATTATTATTAATATTATTAAATTAAATTATTTAATTAGTAAATAAATTTCATGAAAAAAAATCATTAGTGCCTACCATGTAAGGTAATTGTAATGAACATTTTTTTTTTATTAATAATGCGCTTGCGTTGGCCGACTGACCCCAGAAGGAGTAATGACGAGGCCGAGGATGTAGCACGCTTACTATACCCAGAAAATGCCTATTCTCTCTGGCCTTGAATAAATCCAGGATAAAGGTGTCGGGAAACACTGACCCGGAAGGGAGTTCAATTCCTTTGCTGTTCGTCATTTATCTTTTTAAAAACAAACGACTCCGTAATTCAGTAATGTCGCAATTTCTCATTAATATGCGAAACAAATTATACCCACCCACGTATACGTCCGTACTTCATCAGCCGTAGTCAGACTTTTAATCTTCATTGAGACGTTTTTCAACACCGAGTGATTGCAAATTTGGTGTCTTTTGTTGTTTAAAATAGGTAAAGTCACTATTAATTACACCTACACAAATAAATTGGGTACAACAGATAATTTCATTAAAACACGAACAAGGTCGACTAGATTTTTCAAAAAGCGAGTAACCACTTTTCGATGGCCATGATGTTCAATTAAAACCATTGGAAATATTAGATGCTTTTAAAGACGTGAGGTGGATTTTAAGTTGATATAGGTGTATAAAATAAGTGTAAGCTCCGATAAAGCAGAAATACTGCTATAAAGCATGCTATTTCTTAAAAATACTGAAGTGTTCATAAAGCGACTTGTAATCCTGAAAGTATTGGATAAGTGTAAGCATAATCATAAGACATAGGGCTATAACTCAGTCCGATTCCGATAAAGCTGAAATACTTCTATAAAGCATGCTATTTCTTAAAAATACTGAAGTGTTCATAAAGCGACTTGTAATCCAGAACGTATCAGATAAGTGTAAGCATAATCAAAAGACATAGGGCTATAACTCAGTCCGATTCCGATAAAGCTAAAAAACTGATATATAGCATGCTAATCCCAACAAATACTGAAGTGTTTATAAAGTGACTTGTAATCCTGAACGCATAGTAGACACTCCGAAGTCAACACTCGCAATAAAGCATATTTACGAGCCATTGTGAGGGGTTTACGACTGCCCCGCTCACGATTGACTTCTGCACATAAAATGTGTTTTCTATGTCGCCTTTAATGTTTTTACATTGTTTTTTCAATATACATTTAAAGATTTTTAATGATGATTGTATAAATGTAATTTTGGAAAGCAATATCAATTTCTCTCCTCTAAGAGACAAACCTATATCAACAAAAATATTGTAAGATGTTTTAAAATGTAATAAATAAGAATATATATAAAAAAAGAAAAGCTTTTATTTAGGCTTTAAATATGCCAATGAGCTTTTAAGAGAACAAATATTTTTTTTATACCGGCCAAGTATAATATCTATTATATTATCGAAGTCCAAAGAAAAATGAGGTCATGGATTAACTTGAAAATGAATTAAGAGCATTTAAGGATGCGTTTCGGCTGCCGTTTCCTTCCGTCTAGTTTCATACAATGCCTTGTGTTCTTACCACCTTACACCACATCATCACCGGTGGAGATAATGGTCTAAACAAAAACAAGCTTTAAATGATTACATAAAATAACTGTTTTGGTTTGCTCAGCTTCAGTCATCGACTTAGATATTAATGAAGTTTATTAAGTAATTTCGAAAAAAGAATGAGAAAAGAACAGCGATAAACATAATCAGTATACACGTCTCCAAAGCTGGGACATGAGCCCCTTTAAAAGTCCGCACCATGGTGGCCATTTGGAAATTGGCGGACATCGTTTATCCGTGGCCAGTACTGTTCTGGTTTGTAAGATTGATCTGATCATGGTTACTATTTAATTGCCCTGGTTGGATCATATGTTAGAGCTAGAATTCTGAGGCATATAGGACATGAGGTGCTGTCAAGACATGCGGAAGGAAGCCGTCACCAGGAAAACAGCTGAATAAGGAAATCTTGGTCTTTGGTTGGGGAGAAATAACCATATGTTCACAGAACTGACCTGAAATGGACACGCGCTTCGTCGATACGATTAATGTTATTTATATAAAATAATTTCTAATATTTTCGAGTATAGAGCGACACAGTCAGTCAAACACAATTGAGTTTCTCTGTAATAAAGATTTTTTGGTTATTTTATATTAGGTACATGAAATAAAAGTGTGTATTTAGTTAGTACTTTACAAAAACTTACATATAAACTATTGTTTTCTCATAACAATTACGAGATGCTTATAGGTTATCTTTTCATAGCTCACATACTTCATTTATTATGTCACGGCGCGTTCCATGACGCAGGAAAATTCAAATTTAAGAAAATTATACATTTTTCTTTACTTATATACCTTATGAATATAAAAATAATATATAAAAATTATTTGTTGTTGAGTACTAATTACTAAAATAGCAAAATTTTAATAATGTAAGCTGTTGTCGTAATACATTAAATATTTAATAAATAGTAATATAATAATTCATGTATTATTTCGTTGAATAGATTAAGAACCCTTGAAACAAAAATGGTTTTCCTTCCATTGTTTCAACGTAGTTGTAGAAAATTAAAAGTCACAAACAGGTAAAAGCTGCTAAACCACACAGTAGGCAGTAGGTACTAATGGTAGGTACCTAATTATAGGGCATTTGTATACAACCGCAAATAAGGATAATTGATACCTATAGGTAACATTAAATAAATAATGTAGATACTTCACTGCTACATGTATTTATTAATACTATGAATTCATAATATTAATGTTATGAAAAATTGTAACAACTATACAAAAACAAAATGGCGACAGGGCTAAGGCGAGCTTACCTACGCGCAGGGGTTTATTCCTAAACTAGTTGTCCCCCGTGTACCGAACACGTACTCTCTGTAATACTTCGCGTATTACACGCGCTGTCAAACGTACGCAGTTAAATAGTTGTAATTCTTTAAAATTCTCGCATTTTCTTAATCATGCATGTATTATACATAGAAACCTTCCTCTTGAATCACTTTATCTATTAAAAACCGCATCAAAATGCGTTGCGTAGTTTGAAAGATCTAAGCTTACATAGGGACAGACAGACAGCGGGAAGCGACATTATTTTATACTATACTAGCTGTCCCCCGCGGTTTTTCCCGCGTTCCCGTGGATGACATAAAAACCTTCTTCTTCAATCACTCTATCTATTAAACAAAACCGCATCAAAATCCGTTGCGTAGTTTTTAAGATTTATAAATAATAAATAATTAAAATTGTTATATATTAAAAAATAACTTTGCTGAGTTTCTTGCCAGTTCTCAGTTAAAGGCCGGCTTCCGAAGGAGGTTACTTCTGTAGTTTTATCCTTTATTTGTTTCGTCCTATCGTCTTATCTCATTAAATGGATTTAAGATTTGAGGCATTCTCCAAGTAGGTATGTAATGCGACTTACTTCTTATACCTATTCCAATAAAAAAAAAAGTTTTACGGGCAGATTGTTTATGTACTTGACCAATTTGAAAGCCTGCCCGTAAAACTTCAAGTGAAAATTTTATTGCGATTCGTTTTTCCACTTGTCCGTTGTTCGTTTTTCTACTTGTCCATTGAAGTTTTACTTCTACTATGTGTCCCAGCATACGTTCCATTTTTTTTTTTCACAAGTTTACTGAAAATTATGATTTGGTTGGGTTAGGTCACTTTAAATGAATGCATTTTTTATTTAAACATTATTTATTTTATCAACCTTCACACAAGCCTCTCACTTAAGCGATGTGCCGTCTACCCCCTCCACGCGCCCGTAACGCTGTTTCGAGCCAAAAGTTTCACTTCAAAAATTAAATGGACAAAGGTTGTTCCATTAGTGACGGGAGTAGAGTAAGAAGTGAGTCCTCGAAAGTCAACATACGTATTAACTTACCAGAAGAATATTGAAATGAAGGTTGATAACGTAAACGATGTTTTACCCGGTTTGTACAAGAAATGATAAATAGACTGATGATACTAAATGAATAGGGACTGTGATTTCACTTGATAGTGTTGCCGTACCTATAGTGGGCCGTTTAAACGTTTATGAAGTCATAGGAAAAACGATTGTATTGCTTTTGAAATAAGGTACATCTAAGATAACTAATTGACTCAGGAGTGGCCTTGCGGAAATCCATTGTAAGATTATACAAAAAATAAATATTTAGTAACTAATTCCGCTGGATCTCCTTCTCTATCAAGTTCAACAGAAACTCAACAGGCACGTGTCTCGCTTCTAATGAAGCATACGTCCTAAAGATGGTCAGATGCGAAGAAGGAGATCCAACAGAATTAGTTACTAGATATTTATTTATTTATTTATTATATAATAGGTTGGGGAAAAAGTTCCTTCGCATTTTTTAAGAAAATTCAAAACATTTTTAATATAGTTTATTTACATTTAACTAAAGTATGTAAGTACCATTTTGTTCGATAACTTTTTGCCATCTTGTAGGTAGGGACATGACCCCATTGCTATAGAAATTTTGGGACTTCTGATCAAAATACTGCGACAAGTGGTTTTGACAGTCCTCCCGCGATGTTAACCTGACACTGCCTAAAGAATTCTGAAGAGACCGAAACAGGTAGAAATCTAAAGGTGCAAGGTCAGGACTATACGGCGGATGCATTAATACCTCGCAGCCAAACTCTCTTAATTTTTGCTGAGTGGCTAAAGATGTGTGAGGTCTAGCGTTATCATGATGAAAAACCACACCCCTTCTGTTGATTAATTCCGGCCGCTTTCTCTCAACTTCTTGCTTTAATCTCATCAGTTGTTCGCAGTAGAGTTCAGAATCGATGGTCCTGCCTGGTGGTAACAGCTCATAATGAATGTTGGCCTTCCAATCCCACCACACACACAGCATCACCTTGTTGCGAGTTAACCCGGGTTTCGCCACAGTTTACTCTGTACATACAACGACACCTACTCGAGGGATGTGGCCATATACGTATTGCCACTCAATAATTAATTATACTTTTTAATTTTTAATGACAAGTTGGAAGACAAGACATGTCACTAGACCGACCAGCTAGAGGTAAGTGGTCACCGCCGCCTAGGGACATTTGTAACACTTGGGGCATCGCCAATGATTTGTCATCCCTGATACGATGATGATGCGCCTGATGAGATTGTAATTTCTCCGGCGCCCTTACCATTATTGATACAAGTGCACTACTGCTTAACGGCGGAAACGGGAACTATGTACATAATTAGCTCTAAATTACGCTAGGCTCTAAGGATTTATTACCTGTAATACCCGATACAAACGTTGGAGGATATTGGTATGGATTGTAGGTAGTATAAAACCTTCATTAAAAGATTCCCCTAGAAAAAAATATTATATTTTTTCCGCACGAGTGAGTACACATGTTCTGCTTCCAGACGGTTGCGTTAAATTCAAATCTACTACGTAAGTACATAGGCATTATATAGAACGGTCATTTACCGCGGGTATTTAAATCACGTGACTGCGTTAATACCAATCTCAGACATTTTCTAGCTTTACCACAGGTCTCTGTTATATGAAAACAAAAGTGAGATCAGCACTGAAAGAAAAACGTAAACCTTTTACGGACTCTGGAATTCGCTTCAATTCCATTCCCAAAAGTTTCGGTTTTAAATACAGTTACGGGTAATAGAAATAAATGACAATGAAGATAAACCTTATCACAAAACCATAGAGTTTATTTTTCAAAGACCCTCTGAAACGTTTAAACGGCAAACAGCTTTCAGCTAGTTTACAGTTGAAAATTTCACGAACGCATGACGAAATATTTGTGTTTTTGTTAGTTATCCGAATATTGGTTACTCCTCATCATTTAACTAGATTCACGTACTTATTTTAAAAAAAGAAGAGCAACTTATATCGCCATTTCGAAAACAAGAAACACTATGATAAGAATTATAAATAAATACCTTGGGACATTCTTTAGACTCGGCCTTCTGATCCCGAAACTAAGCAGAGATTGTACTATGGTAGCCAGATAACTGATATATCTAATACATATACAAGTTTTTAAAACACATACTTACTTATATAGATATTTACATCCATGGTTTAAAGAAGCCGCCCGCCGCGAACTTCATGAGTTCAGCACTGCGCTCAAATACCTAGTTGTTCACGGTGTTCCTGCAGACTGCTCAAAGAGATTATGAAGGCAATTAAACTCCTTTTGAGTAGTAACAACAAACAGAGTGGACGAATACGCACTTACGAGTATAACCTACAAGCGGCCCGGTCTAACTTTGTCCGAGTTGAAGTTAAAACCTATATCCACTTTGTAGCTGGCAAACAGTGAATTTTTCTATTAGGTGCTTTGGTGCCGAAGATTACTGGAGGGTAGGTTGACCCCTTATAGACAAACTTACAAAATCCAACATTTGTTATTAGTAGATCCGACAGTTCAGTCTATCCCTTGACTATATTGTCATTTTATTCATTTAATGATGATGATACACGGTCTAAGGGCATGCTTTATTCTTACTTCTACGTTAAGCATTCATCAACAAGTCGTCTTTATTTATTTAAGAATAATAATAATTTAAGAATTTGAAGAAAAAAGAGCGAGACGGCAATACTTGTAGCAAGAACATCAGAGAAAATAAGTTAATAAGTTGTTGCTTCGCTGCGTAAAATAAAACATTTATTTGGACAAGGGCCGTGGCTATATCTTGTTTAATGGAGATCTAATAGAAAAAACACTGAAAATGTTAAGAGACATTTGATAATTGTTTTAAGTCACAAGTCTGATATTCAGTTCATTGAAAATATATATTTATGTCATGTTTTCTCTTATTCGGTGTCTTTATGTCTTTGATCTACCGTCCCACAGTTTCACGCGTTTCCGAGTTACCGAATGTATCCCGAGTCTTAAAACATAGCTTATTTCTCAGGAATAATATAGCTTTCTGTCAAAGAAAGTTTTTAAATAGGTTCAAAGTTTCTGGAGATACCCTTACACATAGCGTCCGGATAAAGCCGGACATAGTTAGGCATTTTGATTGCGTGTCCGGCCAAAATAAACGGCGTCCGGCTCGTTCGGCTTTTGCTAGGTTTTTTGTATTTTCCAAACGAGCAGGTAATAATAAAAGACTCTTTATTATATTAGTTGACATTCTTTGCTTTTTTTAATTATAAGTACATCCTACAGCACAGTAATCTGTCATGGACATTTAGCTGCTTTGTCTGTATTTTGTTTATTTTGTTGACCATTTAAACAACAAAATTTTCACATGATATCTGGTTCTACATTATCAAGATCGTGCGATCAACTGCATTTTTAATAGGCATCTAGATACGAAGTATCTGAAGATTTCACTTATCTATCCATTAAAACAGTTTTACAAACGAAGAGGCATCCACAAAACCAAACAACCTGTATATACAATGGTTTAGGTAGGTATTCGAATAATATAGACAGTTTCTGAACCTATCTTCAACAAGAAGTCTTAGGATTTTCAAGTTTTTAGGAACCGAAAATGCTAACTAATGCTAGTAAAATGGTGCTAAAATAAAATACATGGTCTAGGTAAGAGAGGTTTCTGGGTAAGAGAGACAGTGACAGTACGCATTTGACGGAAAATTTGGTATCGAACTTATTATATCCAGTTTTTTAGTTTTAGTTCAATTTAACGCCCGTTTTTAACTTAATGGTTTAATAGGCTATAATGTATAGTATATTGAAAAGAAAGAGTTATAGATCAATTTCATTATTTATCTTCCAATTCTCTTTTTGAATATTAATTTGAAAATTAACTTTTATCTGTTCCGAGCGTTCGCGCGTTCTAAATACATGCTGAGTGTTTTTGGAATAGTTGTATTTCATTTATTTACTTGCAAAATATTGGGTATTTTATTCTAAAACTTTTATGTTTAATTAGGTAACTGTCAACAAGGTCAGACGTCTATTATTTAAAAAAAAACGGAGCGCTTATGTGTCTGGTGAAATGTTTGTATTTCGTAAACTGCATAGCCTATTTCCAAACGGTTTTAAATATTAAATATTTAGGTTGACTGATAAGCTACATTATTGTTTACAGGATTTTTCAAACGTGTAGGCTGCGATATTTTAAAAAATTCGCAATCAATGGAAACAAATTCTTGAATGTTTAAAATACAAAAATAAGCCACTCATCGATTTTGAGATCTATTTTTTTTTTAGAATTCTTGTGTTTTACCTGACTAATTATGTAGATACGTAATATAATATTTCCATTCGATTGTAAAAATGTGTTTTGAAAACTGAACTATTCACAAACTTAACTGACTTTATCAAAGTTTCCATCTAAAACCATTCACTAACATAACAAAGCCAGTTTCGTATCGCATTTATATTGTCTAGGTCTGTTCCGCAACAAACAAGGCCAAAAAACGGTAAAATAAAAAATCTGCCAACTGACATCGATTCTATCGCGTTTCGTAAAAAACGAATACAATGTGCGTCCACAAAGCCACGCGTCCCGCTACCCTCAGTCTGATTTCAATAAACGTTCAGTACGACAAAATCCTACATAACATAAACCACATCAATGAGTATTCTAATGCTTTGAAAATAAGGTTAATAATATGCGGGCAGCGTAAATTTAGGACTATATCACAATACGTTCCACATATTCAAGCAAGCTTGGAATCCGTCGACAAGCGTTGCGACGTTGCCGTTCTTGGCAAGCTACAACGTCGCTCTCCTATGTATATGTGTGTACTTCTGGCACAACTGGCGCCGAATATTTATTGTATACTAACAGAATACTGACGAGCGCTTAGGGCGACAGGGTTCTATTGACTCGAAGTCGTATAGAATGAACTTTGTGCGTTTGGATTAGAGTTGTGTTTTGATCCGCTTAAAAATGATGCTACTTTGCGTTAGTGAGGAGTTTTTCTATGTGACCGTCCAGATGGCTATGTATAGGTTGTTTGGTTCGTTCGATACGCGCTCTGAATAACGCGCGGCGGGCTTAACCTGGACATAATGGTTGTTTCGCAAGCATAATTAATATAACCAGAGAAGGTTTTATGAAGGCAACTACAGAAATCATGAATATATTAAATACCTACTGATGTGTAGTGATTTTATATGGTTGAGATTATGTAGGCGTTGCTAAAGTTAGGTGGCTAGATGAATTCATAGTTCAAATGATATTATGAAATTAAATTATAAATTCAATGTGATTGCTTGCAAAGATTGCGACATTTAAAGAAATTAATACTTATAGTAATCCAAAACATTAATTCATTTTATTTATTATTATAAATAAAAAACTTAATTTAAAATCAAGATAAATCACTGTTTAATTTATTATCTTAATTTGCAATTTTTTATTTCAATCAGGTCATCACACACCAACCACATTCCACATTCAACCACGATATAACAATATATAATCGAACGCTAAATTATCTGTTGAATAAAAAGGTAAAGAAGTTGACATGATAACACAGATCACTTAATAGTTACTACGTAAATAATATGGATAACAATATACAGCATTTCATCTTACAGATCAATCACATATAGACCACTGAACAGTTTTAGATGACACTTAGGACACCGATAAAATATGTTTTGGTTTAGCACAAACATTACTTTTGATCCCAGAAAAACATCCTATCCCTCGCGAACGCGAATAAAACGGAGTTTCAGATAGCAGAAGTTCTCAAGAATGGTTCTCCATCTTGTTGACAGTAGATTTTAAATTATAGTATTTCTAAAATAGAGTATAAAGTTACCTGACCGTAAAAATATATAAAAATATAAGTCGTTTGAGTATAAGATCAACGTTGTGCCTAAGGCCGTGCGCATTACCTCCTGGGAACAAGATAATTGGAAGATCCCTTCATGTAAATTAGGTGTGTACCTATGTACTAAGTACTAAATGACAGGATTTTCCAAATCTGAATCCGCAGGATGTAACATTGGAGAGGTAAGTTTGCATGTGAATTGGGCTGCAACATGAGTAGAACTGCGAGATCGCAAAGAGTTATACCCAATATCTGCCAGTTATGACTACCATAAGACGCATAAAATATATCGAATTTTGTGATTTAAAGTATTTAAATAATTTGCCTCCCTCATAGAAATGCTATTTATAACCTTTATTTCACAGCGAAACTGTATTTCAAACCTTAATTGTCTGATTCTTTTATACATTTAATATTTTGTTCATTCCCTTAGTTGTCCATTAAGCATGACTATTATTGAATGAATAATCAAGCCTTTATCGCGCCGGTTTAGTTAAACTCTTGGGGCTTGACATCAGTAGAAATGCAATTTACCGAAGCTCTTCTTTCGACAAACCTTTGAGGATAAACACTATCAGTATATGAAAATAAATACTTATATTGAAATGAGATATTTTCAAGATTGAGAAATTATCGAGAGATTAATTTATTATGCAGATTTTTGCAGCCTTCGTAATTACAATTCACTTAGATACGGAATCATATCGTAAGAGCGCCATACTTTGTTCTGAAGCACTGCTGAAGTAATTATCCGAATAACGATAACATACATTATAAAAACTATAATTTTGGTTAAACTGCACATATTATTAACAAATTTATGACTTCAGGAAGAAGCAGGATTAGGCTTTTCCAAAGAAAAAGGGATTTTCTAACAAATTTAAGCATTCGAAAGAATTTTTTTTTTTTTTTTTTATGCTACTTGGGCCGACAAACAAGCAGACGGTCCACCTGATGGTAAGTGGTCACCGCCGCCTATGGACATTTGCAACACTAGGAGCATCGCCAATGCGTTGTCGACCCTGAGACGTGAAGTTGTTAAGTCTCATGTGCCTCTAATTTCACCGGCCCCCTTACCTTTCTAACCGAAACACAGTAATACAATAGCACTACTGCTTCACGGCGGAAATGGGTAAGGTGGTAGTACTTCCCCGGACGAACTCTGCACTAAGAGCTCTACTACTCTGGAAGAAATTTAACACATTGTGCGGACTGAGTCGTTAGATTCATACAATTTTTAGAGAAGTGCTGGATACTGGAGTACGTTACCTTAACACCCGGCAGCTCTAATTAAATTGCTTTACCTCTACAACCAGGATTTCGTGATGGTTGGAAATCCACTGATCAATTTTAAAGATTCGGTAACGGTGTGCGGATGGGCTATATTCTGTACTCCGTGTGCTGTTTATAGAACATAGAAAAACAGACCTGTTACGATTGTAAGGATGAAGACTGTACGACGACAAAACAATACTTATGACATGATATTGATGAAAAGGTTGATATGCTCAAGGAAATGTATAGAAACAGCAATCAGGGCTTAAATTAATTATGCTAACATTAAATTAATGGTATAAGATGAAGACCTTCAAACGAGCTAAGTTTTCATCTATCTAGGCGCTTGCATGAGTATACAACATTGCAAAAAAATATAGGAATATGATTAATGTTAGCCAAAAATACAATGTCTCATCATACTGGACAAAATATGCCGCAGCGTCTCACTAAAACAGATAACTTCGCTCGATTTCTTAATATACAATTCATTTGTTTGTTTTTTGGTCGAGTAGATAAGCCGGCAAACAAGCAGACGGTCCATCTAATGGTAAGTGGTCACAATCGGCCTATGGACTTTGCTACTCCAGGGGCAATGTCGATGCCTTGTCGGCCCTAAGAAGTCAAGATGTTAAGTCTCATGTGCCTCTAATTTCACCGGTCCCTTTACCTTTCTAACCGAAACACAGTAATACAAGTGCATTACTGCTTCATGGCGGAATTGGATAAGGTATTCGTCCCCGGACGAACACTGCACCACGGGCTGTAGAGCTTAAACTTTTTTACCTTTAAAATGTAGATCCAGCTTCATTCGTCATCAATGCGTCTTTGATCACTGATCAGATTCGCGCAGCAAAGTTGACGCGACACTCCGTGATTCTTATGACCAACACCGGTGGCGGGTCATTGTCGTCACAAAGATTACGCCGTGGGAGAATCACAGCTCTAAGTAATGAGGAATACGCCCCGAAGAGGTGAAATTATACTTACCCATTTCTGCCGTGAAGCAGTAATGCACTTGTATTACTATGTTTCGGTTAGAAAGGTAAGGGGGCCGGTGAAATTACAGGCACGTGAGACTTAACAACTTCACGTCTTAGGGTCGACAACGCATTGGCGATGCCCCTAGTGTTGCAAATGTCCGTAGGCGGCGGTGACCACTTAGCATCAGGTGGACCGTCCGCTTGTTTGTCGGCCTATGTGGTATAAAAATATATATACATATATACATTTGAGACAGGTTGATGCACTATTACTAAGCGGTTCTTGTCAGAGTCAAATTGACCTTTCTAGCATCCCAATTAAGTATATATTGGAATACGAGGAATGGGAGAGATATTAACAGTTTACGTGTCCAGGTTACAAACCTGAAACCTTTTAGATTCAGAGTTACTATTGATATTAACGTTTAGATAACTATATTTTTAGTTGTCTTTAAAGGGTATTAAATGAAATGGCTGTGTGTGAACACTTTCATAATGAACATTATCAAGTATTTTCTTTTATATCGAGTTTACTGAGGTTCCTCGTTAATATCACAATGTATTATGTCTCCCGGGGTTTGACTGGCCTTCCCAAGAGATGTAACATATTCCCGGGATTAAAAGTATCCTATGTGTTAATCCAGGTTAATAACTATCTATGTGATAAGTTTCATCCTAATCCGTTGCGTAGTTTTTGCGGGAATGAACAATAAACAACCATCTTCACAAACTTTCGCATTTACAATAGTAGTTGGATTATTAGGATAAATGTCAGGTTTGCAAATTTTAAGACAAAATCGCGCAAACAGCTTAACGGGTTTGAATAAAATATGTTCAGGTTTGACATTTAAACCGGGCAAACCAAAATATCTGGAACACGGGTACAACCACGGGCCACTGGCTAGTGTAGTTAAAACATTATCCACACCACGCTAATAAAGTAAACAAAACTCACATCAAATATACATAGTACAAAATTGACATATGAATACCACATTTAAAAACAAATGACACAAGAGTGTAAGTGTGGCAACGTCGCGTGCCGTACCGTCCAGGTTAATGCCGCCTCTGAGTAGAAAGCGACGCGTTTCTAATCTGGACGAGTGCGCGCCAGTCATTGACTCCGGCCGACCGATCGCTCGCGTTGCAAGAACACTCTGTAGCTGTCATTCCGATTTCAATGTGATTCAGAATCATTATTTTTAAGTTTCCTTCAGACCCCTGATGCCTTATTCTGGCCCTACTATAGCCTGATTTGTGTATAAAACCCAATTTTTGTTCAAGTACCTATACTGTACAAGCTTGTAATGTTTCCCGTCTATGTGCTTACATCCATTCCTTTAATTAGTCTCCACATAATCCGTGTGGAACTGTACAATTTTCTCTTAAACATTCCATTCAAAATATAATGTACTAATTTGGATAAAAGGACATTACGTAGAAAGTAAAGACCTACGACAAATGTGAAATACTAAGTACTACATCCAACAAAAAGGCTATGATACAAACAATTCAAAATACAACTAGGTTTAATGGAATGTAATAAACATGTTTAATGGCGCGCTAACTTTCCATTCCTAAATTGTTAGCAAGGCAGTATCAGATTATGTACAAATGTCGATATATATGTCTGCAAAACTATCAATAATCTAACTGAATCCAAGAAAAGGAAATAAAATCATGGCATAAAAGATTGAGTAAGTAAGGAGAAGTAATAAATACTTAATAAAAATAAAATCGCTTCGCCCAGTCGAAAGTTATGAGGTGTAAAATTTATATTTATAAAAATAATAATCATAATAACACGCTACTAAAGGTTACAAATAAATTCTATCATGAAAACATACTGAAAACTAGGAACAGGAATCGTATTTTAGACAGTTTAGTCATGCAGTAATTTACAGCACACTGTAAAACTACGAATGTCATAGCAATTATCGTGTAAGATTTATTATCTGAAATGAATAGTAATGAAATTCATCGATTTTAGCTCTAATATTCTCGATTCCTTTATATACATACTAGCTATCCCCCGCGGTTTCACCCGCGCTCCCGAGGGATGTAACATTTCCCGGCACAAAAAGTATCTAATGTTATTTCTAATACCTCCAAGAATATGTGTACAAAGATTCATGACGATCGGTTAAGAAGTTTTCGCGTGAAAGTAATAACGTAACAAATAAACTAACATTCACATTTATAATATTAATAGGGATATCTTCCTAAATATACAGGTGTCTCATGTGCCTGTAAATATACAAGAAGATATCCCTATTAATACGGGGCCCCGTTATGCAATAGGTAGTATAGGAGTCTTTACCAAGGTGACCTGTAAATTAAATAAAATTCAAGAAAATGTAAGCCTAATTCAAAAGGAAGATACTATTTCCTTACGCCATACCAAATATTACAAAGAGAAAAGATTTGTTTCTTTGCATGTATTGAATAAACTCAAAAACTACTGAACCGATTTTAATGGTTCTTTCACCGTTAGAAAGCTACATTATCTACAAGTAAAATATCCTTTGTTAAAAACCTGGGATACATTAGATACTTCAGGAACCCGAGTGAAGCCGCGAGACGGAAGCTAGTATTAGAAATAAGTTTTTGTTTTTTTAATGCCAGACAAACCGGAAGACTTTATACACTTTAGAGTAAGTGGTCACCGCCGCCTATGGACATCTGCAACACAAGAAGCATCGCCAATGCGTTGTCGACCCTGAGACGTGAAGTTGTTAAGTCTCATGTGCCTGTAATTTCAATACGTAATCGATTCCACTCGCAATAGTCTCGATCGTTTACAGTTCCTCTCTTTCTAGCACATAATAAATATAAACTAGAATATAACATGTTCAGCTTGGTACTGAAGGAACACCATACAATACGCGCCAGACAAGCGGAGAATAACACTCACCTGGGCTCGATTCTGTAAGAAAAATGACACTAACTCGAGGATGTTTCGTCGCGGCCTCTATGCTCTGTCTCTATCGCTTACTACGAATCACGTGAGAGGTAAGCTCTGCGAGGCCTCCGTGAAGCTGCTCACCGACGAAGATGCAATTAGCCGAATAAGGGGGCTGGTTCGCCTCATTCTTATGTCTGGTTGCTTTAAATCTCCGGCAAACATAGCTAAGTATATGTCAGCATTATAACACTACAATAAATGCAGGATATAGGGGATCATGCTTGGATTGCATTTTCCTATACCTAAGGTTTTTATTCGCGTCACATCGCGTCACTTCGTAACTTTTCTTTTCTCTCAAACTAATATTGAAACAACTAATATTTAACCAGAACGCAACTTAGAACTAGCATAATGTTACTTATGACCTGTTTATGTATCAACCAAATTTTATATAAATTAATGATAGTTATGTTATCTTTAGATATATCCAATCGAAATGTATGTAAATAAATACCCTGAGACATTCTTTACACACGGCCAACTGATTTAAAACTAAGCAGAGTTTTGTACTATGGAAACCAGATATCTGATATACTACTTTTTATTTTTCTAAATACATCAATAGATATTTACACCCAGACACAGAACAAAGAGACATGTTTGCACACAAATGTTTGTCTTTTGTTTATGTTCCCATGGTGATGGGACTTTAACTGACTTGGCTGATGTTGGAGTAACTTCGGCTACTCTTTATCCCGGGAAAGTCGAATCCTAGGGAACACGGATGAAACCACGCGGGAAAGCAAGTTCCTTATTTAACAGGTTTTTACGCCAAAATACTGAAGAACCGGCTATATCAAAGACAATAAATGTAGGTATCACAGTCGCATGCGGCCTTTCACACTAGCTGCTGGCATCATCTGCTAAGCCACCTTCAGCCCAAAGGCTTCATGCTACTGACACAGGTTTCATGGCTACCAAACGTTGAACCAACAAAAGCCTTAATTATACATTAGGTAGGTTACGACCAGGTGACGCGCGAGCGGGCGCCGCCGCCAACAAAGCGGCCGCTATCAAACACTGATAACGAGCTCTTATCAGCTGTTATCAGCTTCCGTTGCAGCGCACGCAGCTGCCGCGCACTCGTGCACAAGTACAGATTTAGCCTCGCTTGCACACGTTGTAAGTGAAATGTTACGCTGTTTTAATAAACAATAATTTAGAGAATTGTCCATTTCATTCAACAAGAAATACTCCACAAAACATACATTTTTAAATTCGCTCGATACACCATTGTAATCTTTATTAACATTTTAGTAATATCTGTAGGGATATGCTGTAGTAGTAGCGGAAATACCCACGGCAATTCAGCCTCGAGTTATGTGTGAGGCTTACCACAAAACCAATGGCTTCCAATACTAGAATTTTGTACTCGTATTAGGAAAGTTAATGATTCTGATAATGGACTAACTTCAAATTAAAACTAAGTATCTATGCATCGAATCTCATTTGGCAACTCCAATTCCTTCCTGCTTCCCACTTAAGAAACTTAAGAGATTAGGTATGCCTAATTCCAAAGTACATCAGTATACCAGCCCCAATAGCAGCTAAGCATAATAAATTTAAAAAGAAATCGCATTATTTTAGACTACCATAAAGTCTGAAACTTGCTGCTTTACAATTCTTGAATACCATGCTCGCATGCGAACTTTTTGTTAGTTTTTTTACTTTTTATAGATGTGATCATTTCATTATTATTGATTCATTGTGTTGACCAAAGAGTAAAAATAAGTGTTGACATAGATATTTACAATAAAATTAACAATAATTATTTTATTTTTGCGTAGGTATGTTTTACATACAAATCAAGCTACACTTGGTCGGATTATTATAATGCTGGTGGTCTAGTTGTATAAATTATTGACCGTTATATAAAAGTAATAGGATTACGTCCCCATGTTATTAATCTTTCGAAATACCTTAAACGAGAATTGAAAAACGAGAATATATATTTTTTTTTATTAAGAAAATATTAATATTGTTTTTTCTGGTAATGTGACAATTTTAATTAGTCAATACTTTTATAGCTTTCCTTTGAAACTAATTTTTGTCTTTATTATGATATTATTACATAATAAATAACGAAAGCCTACAGTGCTATAACTTCTTTAGGATATAACATGTATATCAAATTTAAAGCAGTAAACCTTTTGAACCTTCGTTTTTATTCAGCTAGCTTTTGACCCCGACTTTAAATATATCAAAGATAAAATCATACATTTTTGGTCGGTTTCTCATGTCCCTGTTGATTAGGTACATCTTCAGCCGTCATTTCGGACCATCACTTCTCTGTCTCCTGCCAGACCTGAAAATACTTAAAAAAGAACATAAAAAACAAAAAAAAATACTAACTCGAGAAGAATTTCCTAAACAGGAGCTGTTTAGGAAACTCTTCTCTTATTCTGTCCCCAGTCCAAATCAATCATGACACGAGCCCATCGAACCAGATCTCCGAGCCTATTGTAACTCATCGATAACAAAAACAAAACGCTTACGTACCTACAGTGGCCGTGGGCAGAGGCGCACGACACGGCCGCTCGGCAAGGTGATACAGCAGTTAGTACGAATAAACCTTAATATAAATTCTGAAAATAAAACAAAAAAACTCTCTGATGAAAATCAAATTTACCCCTATTCATGTAGGACGCACATTTAAAAGTAATAAATTGCATACTAACAATATACACATACTGAAATATATCTCCACGCCGATTATGCACGAAGAGGTAGCAAGGTTACAGTAATGAGACACATTCCATTTATATTTTAGGCACCAACGTGACTTGTGGTAAGCATTGTCACCGTCTCTTGGGCACATTAAAAATCTCACGCTAGTGGTAATCATTTCTAAACAAAGAAACGTTCTTATTACATGGGAATCAAACCCAAGACCTCCAGGTCCTTACCTTAACTAGTCTTTATACCACTCGACCACCGACGCGACTCAATAAATCAATTAACGACATGGAGTGTTTTAATCTTTGAAATGTGGATGAATAAAGCTGACAAAGACCGATACAGTAGACATTTTTTATCATCCGAGGCACTCGGGCGCGGTATGGCATCTTGTTGAGTCACTCTCAAGACTCGAGTGAGCAGTCGAGTACTGCGTGGCATTCATACGGAAGCTAAACAGTAGCTGTTTGTTTGTCAATGTCCATTATCTGCGTTGTTACTATTATAGGCTGCTTATTAATTTGTGGAGCGGATGTGACTGTAAATACGCGTGAATATAGATTTAAATAAATTAGAGGTATTACTAAAAGTTAAGCAAATAACATATGTGTCTAAATGAATACCGGTTTTTGTCGGTTTCTTTTTATCTAGCTGTCTCAGTTTAACCTACGTTTATCGATATCATAATATAGCCTATCATTTAAAAAAGACATACCGACAGACAGTGTTTCGGTTAGAAAGGTAAGGGGGCCGGTGAAATTACAGGCACATGAGACTTACCAATTTCACGTCTCAGGGTCGACAACGTATGGGCCTGATGTTGCATGAATAAGCTGCGGTGATCACTTACCATCAGGTGGACCGTCAGTTTGTTTGTCAGCCCATGTGGTATAAAAAAAGACAAAAAAATCAAAATAGTTGAATTGCCGTCAGTGAGTCAGAAAAATGAATATGTACAGATTCTACAGATAAGAGTAATCTATAATACTTAAGTTAAAAATAAAGACCTATATTTATTAGTTATGAATAAACCTAACGTCATTTGAATATTTTTTTTTGTATAAATATATGAGATATTGTTTATTTGTTAAGTCATGTAGCGTTATAGGTCTAATTAGGTACTTACCTAATTCGTGCAGCTTCATATTTACAGTACAACAAACTTCAAAGGCATGTCGGCCTTAATTATTGCTAGCGGCGGTAATTAAGCCAATTATTTAATTATGACCCTTATGTCATTCATTATAAAAATGACTTATTAATGAACAACGATATTGCAAAATAATTGGTAATTATTAAGTTATTTTTATAATTCTTACGATCATGATAATTAAGTAGATAGAAAACACATTACAGTTTCTGGAAGAAAAAAAGAGTTAACAAATTCCATTTAAAAAGCATTTTTTCTTAGAGCTTTGTTTAAAATAGTCTATCTTAAACGTATACCTATGGTGTTTAAGTACCTACCTATATTTAAAAAAAAACAACAGTGAAATTAAGTTGTCAAATGATAGAAGCGGGCCATGGTACCCTTGTTCATCACCTTCGGGTACCAATAAAACAAAAGCAAACAGGGTATCAATGAGTTAAAAAACACAAATATCAACTATTGTTTTGCTCTTTTTTAATACCACATGAGCCGACAAACAAGCACACGGTCCACCTGATGGTAAGTGGTCACCGCCGCCTATGGACATTTGCAACACCAGAGCATCGCCAATGCGTAGTCCACCTGAGACGTCAAGTTGTTAAGTCTCATGTGCCTAATTTCTCATAACTTATTACGTTCAATAATCACAAATATCGATTGGTTCATCTTATATATAAAATTCTCGTGTCACAATGTTAGTTACCATACTCCTCCGAAACGGCTTGACCGATTTTTATGAAATTGTTTATGCATATTCAGTAGTTTTATGAAATTTTATATGCATATTCTGTCTGAGAATCGGCTACCTACTATCTATTTTTCATCTATACTAATATTATAAAGAGGAAAGATTTGTTTGTTTGTAATGAATAGGCTCCGAAACTACTGGACCGATTTCAAAAATTCTTTCACCTTTGGAAATCTACATTATGCCCGAGTAACATAGGCTATATTATATTTTAAAAAAATTAGGGATCCTTACTAAAACTCCAATAATGTAACATGTAACATAAGGTGTAAAAAATGACCTGAAAAATTCCTTACGTCGCGTGCGCTGCGATAACTATTGATGATAGAATGAACAAAATAATAATGTAACATCCCTCGGCAACGCGGGTGAAACCGAGGGGGACAGCTAGTAATATTATAAATGTGAATGTAAATTTGTTTGCTACGCTTTCACGAAAACCACTTAACCGATCATCATGAAACTTTGTACACATATTCTTGGAGGTATTAGATGTAACATAGGGTACTTTTAATGCCGGGGAAATAGTTACATCCCTCGGGAAGGCTGACACCGCGAGGGACAGCTAGTATTTTTCTAAAATTTTGCAACAATAATTGTATTTAAGTTCTGCCAACAGTTGGTACAATCATACATTAGCCACATACATAGATTTAACTTAGGTATGCCTAAAAGCACAATCAAGATCATATTATTTACTAGCTGTACCACACGGTTTTACCCGCGTTCCCGAGAGATGTAACATTTTCCCGGGATAAAAAGTAGGTAGTATGTTATTCCAATACATGCTCTATCTACGTGCCAAGTTTCATCTGTGTTCTCCCTACTAATATTATAAATGTGGATGTTATGTTTGTTTGTTACGCTTTCACGCGAAAACCATTTAACATCATCATGAAACTTTCTACACATATTCTTGGAGGTATTATATCACACTAAGAAGTATCATAGTACACTTTTTGTGCCGGGAAAATGTTACATCCTTTGGGAATGTGGGTAAAACCGCGGGGGACAGCTAATATAATATATAGGAACCTCTTGAGAAAACATCAAGCTAATAAATAGGTTTTTCCAGACAAGCATGTTCAAACAATACCTCATACAATCGAGTCTGTGGGTTCGGCCACAATCATGACAATTTGGAAAATCCATATAATGTAAAAACAAATAAATAATATTTTGCAGCCTTACGTCTACTAGTGCTGAGAAATATGTATCGCAAACCAAATTTAAAATAAAGAACGTAAAATACCTACACCTATTTATAAGTTTCAAGTAAAAGTAAGACACCAATTAATAAACAATAATAACTGTACAATATCCGATCACTATGATTACTCTAGAGTTGATACTTTATTATTAACTTCTAAATCAATAAATCTGTTGATTGCACATAATATTTATTAACGTACAACAAAAAATGTATGCAATCACTTAGAAACTTGTGCTATTTATTTAATGCTATAAATAATATATCTATTTTTTTTATTATATTTTTTTTTATACCACGTGGGCCGCCGTGAGCGGACGGTCCACCTGATAGTAAGTGGTCACCGCCGCCTATGGACATTTGCAACACTAGGGGCTTCGCCAATGCGTTGTCGACCCTGAGACGTGAAGTTTTTAAGTCTCATGTGCCTGTAATTTCACCGGCCCCCTTACCTTTCTAACCGAAACACAGTAATACAATTGCACTACTGCTTCACGGCGGAAATGGGTAAGGTGGTAGTACTTCTCCGGACGAACTCTGCACTAAGAGCTCTACTACTCTATTTAAAAATATATCAAATTAAAATATTAAATTATAGCATTTTTTTGATAATTTTGATACTATTAAATAGCATTTTATTACCAAATATTCTGTGTTAAACACAAAATTCAGAGTACTTGGTGCGAAGTTTAACTTGAATACGAATAATACTTACTACTCAACTACAACTAACTTATAATCCATGGACCAACTTTTAAAACCTGCAATTGAAGTTGTCAAAACTCATAATAATAAAATGACTTTTAAATTAAGCTGTCTTTTTTAAACACGTACCATTTGAGCTAAAAAATAATATTCTAAAATTTCAATAAACAACAAATAGGTACTAAAAAATAAATTCAAGAAAATCAGTGTATAATATGTTGTGTAATAATAATAAATAAAATAAAACGCGCGAAGCATTTCCTTATTTGCAATTTAAAAAGTGTCAAACACGGTGTTGCCAGTTAAAAATCACCGGTAGGCGAGTTACGAGCGATAATTACCTGCCTACCGCCCGCCGTCCGTAATTACGCGGTACTTAGGTATTACAATAGCTACCGGTAGTTAGGTAGCAAGGTAGTTAGTTAGGGTTGACAACGAAGGTATCGTAAAAATTTACAAGTATAATAATTTACTAAATTACTTTTAACAATGCACGCTATTTACCTTGAAACGGTTTCACTTCTTTAATATATTATCCGACTTAAGTGCTTGTGGTAAAGTGACTTTATTAATATGTTCTTATTGTGTATTTTTATGTTTTAGGTATATTATACAAAATAATATTGTAGCTAAAAATACAAAAAACTTTATGTATTATGTACTTACGTAGTTAGGTACCTACCTAATAAAAATATGCGTGTACATATAATTGTAAACCTGCACGGTTAAACGAACTAAGTTTAGTACAGATTCGCAAGGCCTTAACACATTTGCATGAATATTGGCTGGAAAGAATAAAAAAGATATTCCATTAATATTGATGTTTAACTTTGGAACGCGAGAAATATTGAAGTCACAATAAAGTAACAAGTAAATTTAGTAGAGGTCACACCAATGTGCGATCATGCATATTATTCAAAGATAACATTAAACATGCAAAAGTTTGTGTGGATGTTTGTAACACTTTCACGCAAAAACTACTAAACGGATTTGGATGAAACTTGACACATTAATAGCTTATAACCTGGATTAACACGTAAGATGCTATTTATCCCCGGAAAATGTAACGTCAGTCAAACGCGAGTGAAACCGCGGGGGACAGCTAGTTATATTTCATATACCTATATAAGGTAGGTAACTTTTCTTAATGGTATGGCAACCCTATACCTACTAGCAGAAGGTACAAATGATTACGTCACTTCCACTTGCACTCAGCCACGACCGTGATTCATGCAATGTAACATTACCAACAAAGTAATTGTTATTGTTTACCTTGTTATTCTCCCGGCACCATCCCATTTCCATTGGCCGGTACTTTCATACGGTTTACTTCTGTAGGCCAGATCAATTATGCTATGCAAGTTTTAATCTTAGTATGATGGGATCATAAGTTGTAAATTGACATGTAGGTGATGCGTAATATAATGCTGGAGAAACGATAGATTTTGACTGAATCAAACGCGTTGAAGGATCTCATTTCACTGAATTCGGACTGATAGACCTTCTTACGCGTCCTGGGGCTCGGTTCTGTAAGAAAAATGACACTAACTCTAGGATGTTTCGTCGAGGCCTTTATGCTCAGTCTCTGTCGCTGACTATGCTCATACTACTAATCACGTGAGAGGTAAGCTCTTCGAGGCCTCCGTGAAGCGGCTCGTCGACGAAGATTGTATTACCTGAATAAGGGTGCTGGAGGCTACTTTAAGCACGTAAAGTACATAAATAGTGGATTTTTCACTGGCTCTCAACATTCTAGCATCTATAATACTTTGCTGTATGTAAAGAAGTGTCCCAGGATATATATATTCGCGAACTATCCGGCTCAAAACTAAGACACACTGTAAGACTGAACTTACAGCTTTGAAAATAAACTTGAAAACAAGCATGACAAACTAAACATAAATATTAAAATTAATTATAGAGCTTATAAGAACAAGGACATTAATTCTCGCTTAATAGCAACATTCGTGACCATATCTGGCCAGGAGACCATTCAGCGGCTAAATATGGCCGCACTGAGTTAAAATGAACATACCCGCTCGCCCGAAACCCTTACATAGTGATACAAATGGCCACTTTTAATCACTGATCCTCACAAATGCAGTTTTCATATACAGTGGCGCAAGTTATTGAATGTAGCGATCAAAATAAATAAGGGAATATATTATCATGTTTAGTGAAAACGGAAAAGCCAATAATGGAACATTAATTGTTGCGCAATAGGCCCGATAGATAATATTTAAATTAAAACTATCACACTTGTGATTTATAGAATTTAATATATATCTAATATTATAGATAGATTATACAATAAGATACTTCTAATGCAGGTAAAAATGAAACAATGATAAAGAGATATTCCAACAGAAACATGGACTATTTATCTTATATTAATGACAATACCTATGACTTTTACATAACATTTTGCGATATCGGTCGTGTAAAACCTGATGATAATAAAAAATAAAATAAAATGAATTTTGAAAGATTTAAGATCGAAACTGAATTTATTTTTTTGAGTTTGTCATTATGAGACCACAGTTAACCCGACTTATATATCTAACTACGATAAAAAAAAAACTTCCATATCCCAGTCTATAAATAATTGACGTTTCTATTCCGAGTTTAAAATCATTCAATGATATTAAATCGACTATTTTCATACAGCCAAAACGTAAGAGACCAAATAAAACTCGCCCATCCACAAATATTATCAATAGTTTTTAGAGCTAGTAAACAAAATTGAAAAGTTGAAAGCCTTGACGACATTCTCTCGCGTCTCGCAACTTAGGTCGTGAGTTAACTGGCAATTTGTTTTTTTTTCTCAGCAGCTCGTGAATTCTGCGAAGTACGAAACAGGTCGGACAGGCCGGTGCGCGCGAGTTTTTTCGGCGAGCAACTCCGACCGCGCATGCGCTATGCAGCGTTACCAGGTTAAGGTGGCAAGTTTATTTGGTACTGTTTGTAGTGGATGATCTTTAAAACTTGCATTTAATCATTTGCTCCTTCATTTATTATTGTAGTTATATTCTGCGTCTCCGAAAATCGTCATTTTAAGTCACATTTATCTGAGAACTTAACTAGGTAAATAACATGACTTAAAAAATATCGAGTTGTTTCTCTGTTCGTTAAAATTCCAAGATTATTACTGATGCCAAATTGAGTGTGCTCTGGATGCCATTCATTATAGTCTATATATTCGCGTCTTCTGCTGTATTTTTTATATTTCCCTATTGTTTAATTGTACATTGTCTAAAAACAATACCCAAATTATATCAATAACACCAGAACCTAACCAGCGTAACACAATCCAATAAATCTCCAACTCTTTCACAGTAGAGTTCTTGCAGTACCAACAAAATAATTTATGCTGTCAAATTACATACAGATATCGCCGTTGAATTGCATTTTGAAATTTAAGTGATATAAAATATAAAACGTGTAAATATAGCTAAAAGTGGCAACACCGACCAATCGGCTAATTGACATCCACTCCACCCGCGGAATACGAATGACAGATTAAAATAGTATTATGGACCATAAACGTTACTCAATATGTTTCGTTTCGTTAAATCGAGCGTATAAATTATTTTATTAAATGACATAGAGAACATTAATTTTTCCCAAATATTTATCATTATCAATTTACGGTACTAACTGGCTTTTAAATGTTCAAGCGATTCTATCCACAAGAATAGCATATCGATTTACGCTTATAATGAATGTAAATGCGGTAATAACTAATATAACCTTTGCTTTTTAGTGGTATAAAACGAAATGTATTAATTCTGTCGCCTCCTACACACGCGCAGGCAACACTGGAAGAACGGCTGTGGGCGGGAAGGGTGAATTAAACGGAGTGAGAACTAATTAAAAGGTATTAATTGATAAGCGTGTGTGTGGTAGCCGATATCACGATAACTTCCGAAGGAAGCTTCTATAACTTTGATTTTTATTTTATTTCTTTTTACATTTTCTACGGACTCTCAGTGCGTAACTATTTGCAGAATCTACGATAAATTATTTAAAGATTAATTGTGTTGTGTTGTTATGAATTAACATCTTTCCGCGCTTGCTCTGCTCGTTGTTTTGAACACAGGCTTGTGATTCCTTAATATATAGTATCTATAACTTTGATTGGCACGGATTATTTTTGATCACGATTGAACTAAAGGCTTTTTTCCAAAATGAGGAAGTTCCGGGCAAAAAGTATTGATTACAAAATATCTTATTTATAAAAATGCCCGTAAAAAGTACTTATAACATTGAAGAAAGAATCCAATAACTGTTTTGAAAAGATTTGTTATGTTAAGAATTCTATAACAAGATAGCTTGAATATTTTACAATCTTTTATGGACATTTGCAACACTAGGGGCATCGCCAATGCGTTGTCGACCCTGAGACGTGAACTTGTTAAGTCTCATGTGCCTGTAATTTCACCGGCCCCCTTACCTTTCTAACCGAACACAGTAATACAAGTGCATTACTGCTTCACGGCAGAAATGGGTAAAGAGCTCTACTAATCTAATAGATCCGATCTTTTAACATCTGAATGTTATTATGTCCAAAGGTGGCGGTGACCACTTCCCATCATGCAGAGCGTCTGCTTGTTTGTCGGACTATTTGTCTTTAAAAGACACTTAAATATGTTGATAAAATTGATACGTCAACCAAACCAATATTGTCTTGAAGATGAATGAATGAATCACGAATCATTCCGCAAAATCCTTTTTTATAATGACTCATAGGAAAATGCAAGCTTTAATTTAAGCGGTGATGCACAGGCCACGAGTGTGTTCGATCACCAAATACCAAATGGGTATTTTGGTCAATATTAGCATAGCCAATGGCTGGTAGGTAAGTATTCTATGAGCGCAAGGCCTTTATAGATATAGGAATTTAGTAATATATAAGGTCTTTACCAATAAAATTGCTGTTTAGTATGCTTTGCCACTACAGTGGCAATTCATTAGAAAAGTTAGCTGGATGCGGCAACAAACTCGTCAATGGCATTTTGTACTTCCACCCGGGTATTAATCTTATTTTCTACCAATATGTGTTCCAAATTCTGTAAAGCTTTTCGTCGCTAGTGACAATGCAGTTAAAAATCCCTTCGTTTCTGTGTCTGTTGACCAACGAAAGGCATACCTCGACACGGACGTCGCGCTGCCGATCATTATCCCAAATGGACCTATATTGTTTAGACGTTAGCGTTGAAATTGCTACTAGCCTAGCTCTAGGTTGGGTATCATCAGTTTTCAAAATCGTTTTAAATTCGTCGTTGTTGACCATAATTTTGAAATACTTCGGGGTGTATTCTTCAGGTCGCAATTTCTGCATCCGAAGCGTTAAACATACTCGTATGTGCTTCGATTTGTAGTGTACGCTCCGTAAACGTCGTCAATGTCGCGTACCGTTTTCGCCGCATAACTACCATGATGGCCCCCTTATTCGATAATAGGTAACTCGTATTTTTAAAGTGTCCATGCAGACAAAATAGATTCAAATGTCATAAAAACAACACTTATTAATAATTAATAAACAAATAGCAGAATTAAAAACATGCTTTAAAAATAAAATTCATTTGATACTCTTATTAGTGGAGTGTTCGTTCGGCAAGGAGGCCGGTGTAATTATCGTCACATGAGACTTAACAACTTCACGTCTCAAGGTCAACAACGCATTGGCGATGCCCCTGGTGTTTCAAATGTCAATAGGCGGCGGTGACCACTTACCATCAGGTGGACCGTCTGATTGTTTGTCAGCCCATGGAGTTTAGAAAAAGAATTGAATTTCCCGTTAAATCATAGATAAATATACATATGAAGTTAGTAGCAAAGCAATACACGGCTTCATAGGTAAGGACCTGTTATACCTAACCTGTCACACTGCACCGCCACTTCAACTCATCTCTAGGTGTTATAAGATGCAACTAAAGGGTATGACCACGTGCATTTACACCATGATCCAAGTGGCCAACAAAAGCATTACCAAAGAGGTTCGGCTTCGGGCAGGCTCGTAAAAATCTCCCAAATATCGTGTAATATGTATCTTAAGTAAAAGAAGATTAATTGATGCTATAAATTGATTCGTGAATCTATACAAGTAAATAAAATTACAGTGTCTTGTAATGTCAAAATAACACCTTTCTACTAAATACAAGAATACAAGAAATAACATAAATATATTATATAAAATTTGCGTCAGTCTGTCTGTGTGTTCCGGCTAACCTCCGAAACCGCTGGACCGACTGTAACGGGACTTTCTGATATTATAAGGCATAACTTAGGCTTACATTTTATCCCGGGAAAATGTTAAATCCCTCGGGTACGCAGGGCAGAACTTAGAGCTCTTAGTGCAGAGTTCGTCCGGGGAAGTACTACCACCTTACCCATTTCTGCCGTGAAGCAGTAGTGCACTTGTATTACTGTGTTTCGGTTAGAAAGGTAAGGGGGCCGGTGAAATTACAGGCACATGAGACTTAACAACTTCACGTCTCAGGGTCGACAACGCATTGGCGATGCTCCTAGTGTTGCAAATGTCCATTTAGTAGTGGCGGCGGTGACCACTTACCATCAGGTGGACCGTCTGCTTGTTTGTCGGCCCAAGTGGCATAAAAAAAAAAAAAAAAAGGTGACACCACGAGGGACAGCTAGTATGAAGTATTTTGTTAAATATCTCATTTTATCAAACATTTTTATTGTATGTGTGGTGGATTGAACCTTCTTTAATTCATGCTTTTCTTTCTTTTTTACTTTCGTTTGCTTTTCAATCTGTCATAAAATACAGCCGATATTATAAGCTTTTGGTACAACGCTCCTCTTTCCTGTTTTTCCCTATTCTTCCATTCTTTAGCTATATTCATTACTAATATTGTTTTTATTTTATTGTGCCGGTTTACGTAGTGGTTAGGGAGTGCCGAAAACCCACAGGTCGTGATTCCAAACTAGAACAAACATTTGTAAGACTGATCAAAATATTTTTTTATTATAAGTTTATTATTCAAACGCTTTATCGAAATGCCGGGAATGAAAACGCAGGAATTTCTGCTACGCTACAATCTCCTCGCGCGCACCTGCGATCGCTCTGAATTTGACATCTTGAGGCAGGTTTGAAGGAACTAATTCCTTCATTGTGATCGACTCGTTCATTCATTGCTGTACAAAATACGTTTATTATTATGACGTTAATTTAAAAATATTATGTCTTTTGGAAATAAGTTGCTGATTTTTATTCGATGACTAACTGTGCTCCGCGGTTTCGTCCGCGTTCAAATGACAAATTCTCGGATTTATAAGGGTTTTAACATTTTTGGGCAGTACCTAATTTATTTTTATAAAATATAAAATGACTAAGCCCCTCCCTATAACATCAGTTAACGGCCAGTGAAAGTCGCGTCAGAATTGGTCCTGTAGTTTCGAAGGTTAGCCGGAACAAACAGACAGAAAAAAATTATAAATCATCAATTACAAAGATACACTTAAATTTCATTTAGGTATTTGTGTATATTTAGTGTGGATATTATTTTGACTGTAAATCAATAGAAGACGTTGACGAAACGTTTGAACGACGAAAACAAGTTCCAGTCTCTTAATGCTTTGCTAAAAATAAATTGGAGAAATCTTAATTGTTCCGACCCTGTTAAAATGTCTTAAAATGGACCTAGTTAATAGATGACATACGGTAAAATAAAAGTAACTATTCTATATACATTGTGTCGTTATATTTTACCACAAAATTACGGTCTCATTATATAATAAAGAAATAAATATCCTGGGACATTCTTTACACACGGCCATCTGGTCCCAAACTAAGCAGAGCTTCTACTATGGAAACTAGATAACTGGTATACTACATATACTACTTTTTTTTCTAAATACATACTTAGGTATTTACACCCAGACACAGAACAAACATGCACACAAAGTTTATCCTGGGTGGGAATCGAACCCACGACCTTAGGTTTGGCAGTCAGAGCGTTAACCACCACGTCAACTGGCCTGTCTATCTGGCTAGAGCATGTCATAAATGATTATGATTTAAAGTCTGTCCAATAAGTCGAGATTACTTTCTCTATTTTGTCTCTCGGTCGTTCGTTAGAGAATCCTTTCTTGTAAGAGATAGTCATGTTTATAGAGTTCGAATTAAAATCTTCTAGTTTCTAAGCTCTGATTTGTCCAAACGAAATGTTTTTCCCAATAACAGAGGCCCGAACATGAACATCTATCGAAGCTACGCTTGCAGTGTTGTATTATTATTTAGTTGAAGCACGTAGGATTTATCATTTTTATTGTTTTCATAACATAAAATAGTCTGCTAGTAAGCTGTTTATTTTGTAATCAGCCTTTTACACCCAGTCAGACACCAAGAACCAATTTACTTCAGCTTAATTGAGAGACACAAATTATATTAGGATTTCATCGTGAATATTCCCTATTTTTTCAGGGGTTAGTTTAATTTGCTCAACATTTGAACTTAGCCGGTGGCATGGCAGTCTATACCTATACAAAAATAAATGTTTGTCTGTGTGTCCTTTATAGAATCGTAAACTATGCAACGGATTTTAATGCAGTTTTCAGCAATAGATAGAGTAATTCAAGAGGAAGGTAAGTGGGCAAAGCCGCAGGGCGCAGCTAGTTTACTATAAATATTATGTATTGGAAAGGCACTAAAGACACGAGAAACTAATTTTAAATACCAACTGTCTAAATTTCCAAAACATAAGGCCTGTTCATACTGGTGACATTTAAAAATAATTTACTTATAGAAATCCAGAATCAGGTACTATATTACAAACACTATCTAGTGCTAGGGCATTATCGTGTCTGACAACAGTTATCTGTCGCCGGCTCGCTGCGGACCGCTGCGTTAACGCTACTAAATTACGACGTCCCCGTAAACACTTGTCTTGTACAGTTACACGACTGCATATCACGCTCGCGGTTTTTACCTCCTTGACGTAACTCATTAATTACGGGAAGAGTACGGTACTCTAGGATTGGAGCTGTTTGATAGTTGTTGTAAAATATCGCTTTGCTTTCTCCGACGATATCTAATATTTCAACCAATTGACAGAAAATTGTGTTTATGTTCTGTTCTTATGTTCCAATATTTGTCTGAATTTTCCAATAATCGTGTACCTAGCACGTCCAATTGCGTAATTAATTGCTGAAGATCGCGATCTGTGGAAGATACCATTCGACGATGTTGGAATCATCAGTTTGACCTTGCTGTAATCTCCTCCTTTGGGGACCTCAGTCATACGCCATTATTGATACAGATTGGTATTCTAATGGAACTTATATGGCTACACCTTTATGTTATATTGTTTGAAATCCAAATCCTTTTGTGTGAGCCTCTCTGTATCGTATTGAATAATATAATATGTGCGAATAAAGCCCTTTTTGTTCCATGAGCAGGAAAAAATATACATTACATAACTGGTAGCCTTGGGGACATTTATTTTAATCTTCGACAATACCTCAGAGGTATGTAGTTTTAGTTTTCCTCAAGCTCATCCTCTGATTCATCTTACTACTATTATACATGCGAAAGTACGCACATATACTTTCATCCCGGGAATTTGTAACATTCCTCGGGAACTCGGGAGAAACCGCGAGAGACAGCTAGTTTACAATATATATTTCTGTGATACCAAAATCGGCAAAAACTAGCGGCCCATGCAATCAACTAAAAGCAAAATCATTTTCCAATACAATTTCCGTTCCGTTGTCCGAAGCGATGTGGAAATTGTACAGAACAAAAGGGGATCACAAAGGCTATCCGTAGTTCCCCCGTGGCGTCACGGCCACCCGCAGCACTCGGCTCCTTTGGCCCCTTTCCACGGAGGGGTGAAGTGGGGGTCTCCACCCCCTCGAGGGATTGCGTACACTAATTGCGCGCTTAAATTGGGGTAATGCATGGAACGCGCTCGTTGGGATTTTAATAAAATATGAGGCTCAGTGGATCAATGCCGCCATTTATTTTAGTTAGTGAGGATTTGCTTCGCTGTTTTAATTTGGGTAGTTAGTAACATTGCTTTAGACTTGAACTTTCTCGTTTGTAAATGTCGTTTTTAATGATCGAATAGTAACTTCATAGATTGTCACGTTCATTTGTTTGAAAATTAATCAGAGGTTACGCGATGTATAACTTACATAGCGTAACTGATCTATTCTGTAATTTTAGTGGAATCTAATTAATATTGTCTTCACTCCAGTACACAATTCAGCTTCTGAAATACGCAAGCCCTACGTAAACGTCAATAATATAATAGAGGGAGAGAGTATGAACAAGGATGCCCATTGGAGAATATTTTTTTCTTATTCCCTGTCTCTTTTGGTCGTTCCATCATGCTGATTGTTGTCATTGGGAACTTTACATTAAACATTCTTTACTTATTTCCTACGTAGGTATATCCATCAAATGACAACATAATGGCAGGAGAAATAGTTGGAGCTCAGAGAAAACAGACGTTCGGAAAATAGTAAACTCTCTTTGGAACTCTGTGTGAATAAATAAGTCAGTGTTGTTCATATTTCTTTGTACTGTACTGATAGATATGACGTATGAAGATAGAGGTAGGCTAGTTGTGCTTCTTGATAGTTTAATAAAAATGGGCATGTCAAAGGGGTAGGTAAAATGTAACACAAGAGAGAACTGCAGAAGTATTTTCATGTAGAACTTTTAGCAATAACGCTACAAACGAATTTGTATACGTAGCCTAATTAAAAAAACATGTTTACCTAAATACAAATAGTTCTGAATAGTTCCGATACCTAGATAGACGAATACACTCGACAATCCAAGTTAGAATCAGAACAAAGCATCGCGTGTAACATAGCTAAGCTTAATAAACTGCCAATAACTTGGAACGGCAGTATTTGCCCCAAATTGTCTCAAATATACGCAATGCAATAACCGCGGCTCGTTGCTGTCACGCACACGCTGCACCATAATGCTGACTCACAAGTATTATAGGCCCAACATAAAACACGATTGTAACGCCGTAAATAAAACATGTTGCGACGACCTCCCTTCGAAGTATTCGCGATTGAGTTACGAAGTCCCCGAAGCGTTTTGCCGCCAAAACAACGTACATTTTGCCCCCCGGCGCGCGTAAAAACATCCACAGAAATTCTACTTCGAGACGGAGAGAGAGCGCCGTCATAGGACGAAAAGGGACAGGCGAATTAATATTTTATCAGGCATCTTCTCATCAGGAAATAGCCGCTCATTCTATTTTCAACCCTGCTGCCGCAGAATTAAAGTTGAAATTTCCTCATGGAAATTTTGGATTGCGTGTGTGCCCTTACATCGGTGAAAGGAAATTACAACCACACCCACGTATAATGTTGCCGCAATAAAAAACGTGTGAGAAGAAATAATGAGCGGTTACTGGCGAGCCAAGTCGAGACCGGCGATTTAAAACTTTTTTCCGACGTCTAATTGATTAGAGGGAGCCGGCCAAGGACGGGAAGATTAGTGACGAGCGTGTGATCCTTATCAGGTAAGTATGCGGATGATCCGCAAATATTTACAACTTAGCTTTAAAACTCGCTTCCTCCATAAAAGTTGACAATGATTCAAGGAGAGCGAGAACAAAAACAATTTATCATTCGCATAAGAAACGAACTGTTCAAAATCACTAAAATTGTAAAAAAGTTAATGTATCAGGTTAATAAAACATATCAGGATAATAAAAAATATTTTGAAATTAAACAAAAAATACATTGTAGGATTTATGTTGTTATTATAGGTACACTACACAGAAAACATGTATGTAAAAAACACGCTCCAATAAACAAAATCATGATTTAAAAAAGGAAAGGCCATCCGGCCGATCGATCTCTACCCAAAAACCTTGTAATATCCTCATCAACATCAGCGGATCCTTATCTAGAAACAGTATTAGAAACTATGACGCAAATAGACAACAAGGTGGGAAGGCAATGAATGATGGATGAACCGAGTCCCGCAAATCTGATTACCAATTTAAATGCCTGATGCAGATGAGTCCTCGGTCGGCGCCGGTTTAAATTCAAAAGGATGTGTTGTACGTGCATCGAGGTTGGACGATGCTTTGTCATTCGTCGTATTAACTGTTTCTTTTTTAATTCCTTCTGTGAAGCACGTTAAGCGTATTTTAATTGTCGATGTTGGCTGCTGAAAAGGGTTTTACTTAGCTTCTTTTTTACCCAAGAAAAGGCTTAGTCTAGAACGATAAATGCATAGTTAAACTTAAACGATTGCCAAATAAATTTACAAATAGCTATAAAGTATATAAGTATAAAGTATAACAATGAAAAAAAGATCACATTCGCCATCAAAATCTTACAAATCACTTAAAAAAATCATGAAAACTGTATAAAAACCTACTCTTTAATTATTTTCGCTTTAAAAAGGCGGCTGGCTACTTGTTTACTTTTGCTTGCTTGACTAACTAGTTCAGATTGACGACATTCGATGGAGAAATTTATAGGTATCACGCGAGATTTTGCCAGGGTACGACTAAAGCAACCCTACCGTCCATACCTTAGTATTAAATAGCCAAACTATAAGTCTGAGAAACGTTTAAAAGATATCTTACGGTCAGTATTCTTGCTGGGAATTTCACGATTAAACATTTACGCGGCTGAGATACCTAAATACCGGAGCAATAGCTCCAAGCACCAAAGATTTTGATACCCATCTCCGACTTTAAATTATTCAAACTAAGTATGTTACTACAATAATCTAACTTGAAAGCAAGCACCTTTATTTCCTGTTTCATTGTTGGGTAGAGATTAAGGATAATTTTGTTGTTTTTCCAACAGACAGTCAGGGCAATAAGTAATGTATAATAAGATAATGAATAGGTACTTAAAATAAGTAAAGAAAAGTTTTAAAATGTGTGTTTTTCTAGATTTTCTGCAGCGACTTTTAAATAACCTCAGATAACATTTGACGCCGGACCCACGCGCAGTACCTCATAGTGCATAATATCGTGTTTTAAAATTTAAGGTATTTTTGATTGGCTCATTTCTTAGGATTCAAAACTTTTAAAAAGCAAAAGGACAGTTATAGGATCACTTCGTTGTCCGTCTGTCTGTCAATACCATTTTCCTCAGGAACGCGTAAAGGTATCAAGTTTAAATTAACAACAAATACTTATGTCTGCGGTCACTTGAAGCTGTTATAAAATTAAGCTTCTAAATGAACGCAATCAAAAGATACGGCCATTTAAACCCTGTATTTTAAAACTTTGCAGGTATTTCTTATTGACATAGAATCATGAAATTCGGAAGAACAAGGCCCAACCAGCACAAGTAGAATAAAAAAATCCGAAAACAGGTAATTTGTTGTTATTTCGTATGAAAAAATATGATTTTTCTATTACAAACTTCTATTTTGGGTTTGGAAAACTATACGGAACCACGGGTGTGCGAGTCAGACACGTACTTGTCCTCTTATTTCTATAATCATTAAATCAAGTTTTCGATTGAATAAGGATATCTTTGAATCCCGTCTAGTTACTGATTTTGACGGAGAAAAGTCCAAACGTTGCTCAGTCTCTAAAAACTCTATGAAAGAAAATGAGTTCAGCCGTATCGGAGATTTGAGTGTTCAAATACTTAAGACAGACATAACTTTAGTTAAGGTAAATATTCAACATGCTGATCCTAAAATTTTGGTCTAAATAAAATGGGATGTAGATATTTAACAGAAGACAGAAGATTTTCCTCACAAATTGGAACCAAACTGGTCTCGCACGGTGCGATTTCAGAGCAGCTTCATACCGCCGGTCGCTCAGGTTGTGGAACGAGCTCCCCGCCGTGGATTTCCCAAGTGAGTACAGCATGAGGTTCTTCAAGAAGGGTGTGAAGAGATTTTTGCAGGATCGGCAACGCGCGAATACCTTTGGTGTTGCAAGCGCCCATAGGCTGCGGTGACCGTTTACTATCAGACGGACCATCAGCTTGCTACCTAAGTATTATAGTATAAAAAAAGCTACTAATGCCTACAAAAAAAAACCATTGCGGTATTTAGATGTTCTTTTAAAGCCAGAAAACAGAATTATTGTTATGACTACGAAGTCCTATGCAACGTACCAATGCTTTCATGTTCCTGATAGGATGGGATTCAAGGAAATTAATTCATTTCAGGAATGGTACAAAAATCTATAAGTACTTATATTATAAATAGATTATTATTGTATGTGTAATTTTGGATGTAGGAGGTAAGTAAATCCCTTCTCTTTCGAATTCACTATTCTCATGGGACATAAGCTATAATATCCGATACCCAGTTACATTAAATTCCTTGGGAACACAGGTGAATCCGCTGAAGAGAAGCTAATGTACTTAGAAGAATAAATAGAATATTAAATAATATACATACTTGCGAAGTAATGTAGTGCGGCGGGAGGTCGCGCAAAAATGTCACGAAAAGCACAATTAGAAGCGGAGACCAAGACCAAAACTGACATCGAATTGAATTTTGAAGCTACTTTTGATAAGTATGTTAAATACCTAGTACTTAAATTTACATTACATTTACGATCCTAAATGTATAGTTGATTCAGCGCATATAGTTCGAAATACTTTTTCTAAATCTGTACGGATGATGTAAGAAACGGATAACTGTTTATACATCCTTCAGCATCTTCAACATCATTAGAAGAAGAGCTCTAAGGGCAGAGCTCGTTCAGGGAAGTTCTATCGCCATACCCAATCCCATCTCTGCTAGGAAGCAGCAGAGCAATGAAATTGCAAGCACATGAGATTTAACAACTTCACGTCTCAGGGTCGATAAAGCATTGGCAGGCCGCTGCTGTTGCAAATGTCCATAGGCCACGGTGATCACTTACCTACTTTTACTTTTGTTGGATTCCTTGAAAAAAAAACATAGTATCGTTCTTGATTAGTCTTAAAGCTATTTTAGGGGCAATGGTACCCGACGAATTTCGTTCGGGCTCAAATCCTACTTTGAATTCGAACTTTCGACGCGAAAATCATTACGGGAAACCGCAGCTCAATAGCGAGGTATCTACCCAACCCACCTGTCTGGCAATCAATCTTGAGTTAAAGCCCTGTCGCCCCACAAACCGGTGAGCTCCATCAATTTCACTTGATAGTTTGGATTTATTAGAATGAGAAGGCTGTCGCCAAACTTGTACTAATAAGTAAAATAGGTCTAGCGAATACCTGATAAATATAGGAATTATTAATGATATTTGAAGGTAAGTAAATGTACCTATAGATAGTAAATAATTCCAGCCTGGTTTCCAAAGAATCTATATATCTAACAACGCAGATGCAGTAGACATCAATTCCTTATTTTATACAGGAATTGATGCATCATATCTCAACTGATAAATAATATGCATGTAGCTGATCTGAGTGGTGATTGTCTGAGAGCAAACTGTGTTGAGGGTTTATACTCTTCATTTTACTATACACTTCTGAGTAATAGCCTGAGTCAATAGTTTATGGACTATGTATTTTTAAGTCGCCTCCGCCACCCCTTATAGCGACCCCTTTCCTCTCATGTCCATCTCAGTTTACCTGAGTAATATGACTGGCTAAGTATCGAGCATGATCCAAAGATCATCTCCTTCTCCATACCAACGTATGTCTAAGCATCGGAGCATAATCCAACGATCATCTCCTTCTCCATACCAACGTATGTCTGAGCATCGAGCGTGATCCAACGATCACCTCCTTCTCCATACCAATGTATGTCTAAGCATCGGAGCATAATCCAACGATCATCTCCTTCTCCATACCAACGTATGTCTGAGCATCGAGCGTGATCCAACGATCACCTCCTTCTCCATACCAATGTATGTCTAAGCATCGGAGCATAATCCAACGATCATCTCCTTCTCCATACCAACGTATGTCTGAGCATCGAGCGTGATCCAACGATCACCTCCTTCTCCATACCAATGTATGTCTAAGCATCGGAGCATAATCCAACGATCATCTCCTTCTCCATACCAACGTATGTCTGAGCATCGAGCGTGATCCAACGATCACCTCCTTCTCCATACCAATGTATGTCTAAGCATCGGAGCATAATCCAACGATCATCTCCTTCTCCATACCAACGTATGTCTGAGTCCACCCAAATGATATGTCTGTCTGTGTACTATGAATAGCTGAGTCTCTGAGCATCATCCAACGATCACGTCCCTACTAATATCCATCCGAGGCAAGCAGGCACATCCTACTATAGCAAGTAACAACAACCGTAAGTACAAAGTTTCTGAACCGCACGCTCGAATGTCAACTAGGTACTTGGTATTACAATCAACTAAATCTAAAGCGCTCACCTAGGCCTCCCGCAACACGCGCACCCAGGTTGCCACACTCACATCTCTCAATCTCTGTCTGGATAGTTAGTTATTTGCTTTGTTCACACTTTATAATTGATTTTTTATTTATGTGGGTAGCAGTCGCGAGAAAATGTGTCAATGCCGGTGACAGGACTTTTTGGGTTGCCAGTGTTTAATATTAACAAGGTTTGATGTTTTAGTTATTTACAATTTATGGTACATTTCGCGACGTAGTTCGCGACTAAGGCTATCCTTTTTATAGTAGTAGAACTTTAGTGCAGAGTACGTCCGGGGAAGTACTACCACCTTACCCATTTCTGCCCGAACCAGTAGTGCACTTGTATTACTGTGTTTCGGTTAGAAAGGTAAGGGGGCCGGTGTAATTACAGGCACATGAGACTTAACAATTTCACGTCTCAGGGTCGACAGCACATTAGCGATGTCCCTAGTGTTGCAAATGTCCATAGGCGGCGGTGACCCCTTACCATCAGGTGGACCGTCTGCTTGTTCGCCGACCCAAGTGGTATAAAAAAAGACCTTGAAGAAACTAGGGCTTTACTAATTTAACTAACCTGTCCAAATGATTATATTTTGTTTTTCCCTCAGCGTAAGCTAGTGTTACAACCTTCTTACTCTATACCAGTCAAATAAGTATGTTAATTGTATATAGGCTTATTTTTGAGCACGATCTCATCATGGTAAGTGAAGATATGGTCGAAAGTCTCACAAAGCCTAGGACTTGTAGAACACTTGTCGTAACTATCAATGTGGCATCATCGCCTTAATAAGTAAGTGTTTATTAACTTGTTCTATTACTTGTAAATTTAAATTTGACCTTCATAAGTGCCTTCTGAGGGCCTAAACTGAATAAATGGTTTCGATTTTTTTTTAATTTTATTGAATTCTAGACAGAAGGTTCGAGGGAAATCTACTACTGAACATATCGTGACGGGACTGCTATCATGCGATTCCAAATGGTTATATATTATATCGATAAACGCGGGGAAAGCTAGTAGATACATCGATTTAACGATAAAGTAACGAGTGATATTTATATAATCAAAATATGTAATTTAAAAGATGGTTAAATAACTCAATAAAATGCAAAGCAAAGCCCAATTACACAGCGAGTGGCAACATTAACTGTCTCAAGTTAAACAAAAACAAGAAATATGCTAGGAATCGTGCTCTATATTGAAAAGCTGCTCGCAGTTATGAAACTATCGCGGGCCGTGTAGTCGATCGAGTTTTTTCTGTCGAGACGGTGTATTGTCAACAAAAATAAAACAAAATGCCGTCTAATTAATACACTGCAAAGGTCTATTCAAGATAAAAACTAACATTACCATACTCAATTCCTTTTAAAGCATCAGCCATCTCATTAGCAACACGAATACCGATGTCTAATTGAATGGCAGTGTTACCACCTGTAAGGTATACCTATGCGTATTTCCAAGAGTAATTTAGGTCGATGTTGCCAACAACCTATTAAAATAATCTCAAATTGATGGTAAAATGTAGGTTATTACTTCGCTTGGGTGGGTCACTTTAATGTTTCTTTTGGGTAGAAAAAGCCAAATAATAGAAGGAGAATTAAATGCTGTTTTTACGCGTATAAAGTCTATTGTCTCCGTCGTCAATCGTTACCATTTTTTTTGATATATTTATCATTAATCTTGCTATGAATACCTAAGCTCTAGAAATCTCAATTTTAGGCGCATATTTCGTAAAGTCATTCGTTCGGTAGTATTTTATTCCCAATTAACAACATGCAATTATTGGAACATAAATACATAACCCTATATCATAGAGGTAGTTTTTGGATGTTTGGATGTAGGAGGAGGTTATCTCTGAAACTACTCATTCGATATCAAAGATTCTCTCATTGATAGAAAGCTATACTATAACCGGGTAACATAGGCTATGTTTTAATTCCGGGTTACCTTGGATACCCTGGTAACGCGGGTAAAATCGCGAGACGGTAGCAAGTGTATAAAAATATTATATGAAACGAGGTGAAATTAATCGATCCTGGTTAAGACTGTATTTTTCGATTTATGTTTTTTTGTCCTTCCAAAGTAACAAAAGCGATTTTTACGGTTGAAGAATCGGTTTGCCGGGACAAAGTCTAAAAACCATTAAAAATAAACTAAGGCCAAGATGACAATACTATTCAACCATGACGTCATATTCGCTTTTTAGGATTATGTCGTTAAAAAATACTTTGGACTCAGGACAGAAAAATAATTATACAGGTTTTTTTTGCCTTGCTGTTTATTTCGATATGCCTTCAATGTGTTCAAATGAATACGCTATCTACATGCAGCTACGACACGTTACCTACTGTAACTACAACACTTTTCGATAAAGAGACAAGACCACATACGATTAGGTATGTACTTTGCCTTTCTCACCTTTTCTTTTTTAATACCTCGATCTGGGCTTGCATTAAATAGGACAAGACAGGACAGGACATGAATGATACTCTGATAAAGAAGTGGGCATTGTCACCATATCATGGACCATCTGATGCCGTTGAGTATGCTGATAGCATCAGGATAAGAACTAAGTGCTTACAGTCACTTTTATACTATTAAATCGAAAGTATAAATGATGAGCGTAAGATATTTAAGGTTTCTATGGAACATAATAGGTAGGTGTGACGGTATCGTGTCATATAGGCTAATGAGGACTAATTATTTAGACTTATTAGTAAGTATTAAAGTAGTGTAAAGAAATGAAAAATCTACCGGTATTGAAATAAAGCCCATAATGCCAATGAAACTAGCGAGCTATAAGCATGTGGTAACTGAAATGCATCTCATATTTTAACATCGTATAAATGGTAATGCCGCTTAACTCGCAAATAACGTCTCAGCAAAAACACCGCATCAGCTCTAAAAATAATACGGGCGGCAAAACACCGAGTCGAGTCGCTCACTGCGCAAGTGTGTGAACGTTCGACTCCAAGTTAAGGCCGCCTCTGGCACCGAAACGTTCCTAGAACGTTTGAAGTCACATGGATGGAACACACACTAACGCGATTATAGCGCTACTGTCTATGTGTGCGTGGTAGGAAGGTAAACTCATGTATTCGGTTTTTAAATTCTCAACGTGTGTGTATGATCGACTCGTTCACAAACTCGGCACGTTGGAGTGTTTGTGAGCGTTTCAAACATTTGATACGTCCGAATGAGGTTATCAACCGTGTTCGTGTGTGTTCGTTTCCCTGGTGAGCGTGAGAGGGAATATCGTTTTATCCGTTTTGATAATTTTATTTCGTCTTGGGGCCCGTCTGTCGTCGTTATTGTGAAGGGGTCAAGTGCGTGAATAAAGACGTCGCGAGGTGACGTGGGAACAGATTAAATAAATTTATGATTTTATAATTTAATCCCTTGTACGTTCGACATAAAAGCGTATTATTGATTGTCTGCTATAAAAGGAAATGTTTTATTCTTTGAGATGCACATAATAGGAACATAATATTAAATTCTTGACTACTCTTTTGCTACTTAATCAACTCTGTATGATGCAGTGGTGGAAAAGCACCTCGCAAAATGTACCATCTATCCTCAGGCTTTTAGCTTTGACCTTTATTAGTGCCCTTCCAGAGCCTAAATCGTAAAAATGACTGTAAATATTGAACATTCCCGTGAACTACCTAAGAGATTTGTTTTAAACCTGAACTGTGTAGAAAAACCCAATTTACGCCTACCAAATCTCCCTAAATTACGTTTAAAATCCGAACAGAATAAAAAATCCCTCCTTCCTAATCCAGGGATCCAACGACTCCAGATTCGAAGATAAAATTTCAAGAGCGACCAGGTTCTTAAGGACTGTTATAAAGGTATTAGTATACACTAATACCTTTTGTACTGTATAGTACTTACTATATATCTATATATATATAAATTAATCCCTATTTCCCTTGGTCACGGCATCACGCATGGACGGCTGGACCGATTTCTCTAATTCTTTTTTTGTTGTGTTTGTTATTGTCAGGAGAAGGTTCTTATTAAAGAAAAAATTAAGAAAGTTACGTGGAAAATTTAAGAAAACACAACGACCATATTAACTTTTCTAATGTAACCTTACCGCTTTTGACAATATAAACTCTTATAATGTAACCTTATGATTCATAGTTAAAACAGGACAACGACTGTCGGGTCAGCTAGTAGTTAATAACATTAAAATGTTGCTAGCAGACTAGTTACTGAAAGACGCATAGGCTGACGAAATACTTCGTTGAGCTGAATACCGCCAATTAGATGTGAAACATGTCCCACTAGCTGATATCATCGGGGTCTGAGTCAACTTTGATGACAGTCGCTGGGAGCCACAGGATGCAATCGCTCGGAGGTTGATAGCTATGTGTGTATTGTTGGGCGTGTCCGTTACATAAAGAGACCTAATGAGATCTTTGACAAAGGCCTCCATCATTTTTCTCAGCTTTCATATTTGCAGGCAACATTTTTCTATTCTAAATCCTGATCTCTTTAAATGCTTGGCTCTATATGACATGAATTCTTATCTCTTAAGCATCAAAGACCTAAAGCATTTCCAAATCTAACAAAGGTTTACATAAATTTACTATTAAGTCTTTATTTTTATAACATTTGTTATTTGTTCTATGTATATTTGCTAGGTACCTTTCAAATAGCGTTGTGATTTGCCAAATGAGTCATTCCATGAGGATGATTCTATATTATGTATGAGTATGACATTTACCTACTATGATATATTTATACCTATTTGCTTTGAATAGCACTGTTTGATTGTTTCTCGGTTGTATAAATATGAGTTATTGACAGATAGGGTTGCCAGGTCCCGAAACCAGATGGCCGGATAGACCAGTCAGTTTGACCGAAAATTTGGGTGAAAAGGCCGAACACCTATTATTGAGGGTTTTGTGTCTCAGAAGAAACAACAAAAAAAATGTAATGTCAAGCTTCTTTGATTATTACCAGCTCGTTTGCGAAGTGTAAAAACCTAACAAAAGCCGGATGAGCCGGACACCGTTTATTTTGGCCGGACACGCAATCAAAAAGCCTAACTATGTCCAGCCTTATCCGGACGCCTGGCAACGCTATTCACAGACCTTTATAAATTTTACCACTGAACCAGAGAAAAGTCAAAACCTCATCAGGTTCCGTTTGATACCCTAATATCTCCCATATACGCAATTGTCAATAAATCATTCAAATAAAACCAGCTCACGTATTGATAAGTCTGTCATTTATTTATCATTCTGTAGGTATTTAAGATAGTTATCCGAGTCATGTGGTGAAATAGGCAAGCAATCTTATCTAGTCTTAGTTAAGGGCTTAAATCTTCTGTTTAATCTATATGTATGTAGGTATTAGTATTTCAAAATAACTGTTTATTGTTATGATAATTGGTTTCCTGAAGGCCATCAAAATAAAGTTTGCATGCCCCTTTATAATCATCAACCAGAGAAAAAAGAATACAACAAAATTCAAATAAAGATGTTTTTAGAACTAGGTACATAATAGTCGTATAGTCATTCTACCTAAACCTAGTCCTAGATAGTAGTTATAAGCAATTATAGATGCTGAGATGCCTGCCTGTCTACGGTGCTGTAATAAGCGATTTTTTTAAATGCCTGTCTTATGTACAAAGCTATTAGTAATAAGTAAAAGACAAAACAAAACATAAGTCAAATAATGACTAGTGAACATTTTAGTCATGCTTTTGCTTCACTTATAAGATTAATATTAGAGAATCTTTTTTTAAAGATATCTTTGTTTTCTATTTCGTAAATAACCGCGCCATTATAATATATAAGTCTCAAATGAGTATGGCCATAAAATCCAAAAATGTCTGTCTCAGACGAAAGCAGGTCGCGTGCCAGTCCAATTCTTAAAATACTTTTCAATTGCGGCCAACGTCTGTCATATGGTAACCCTAACCGCAGTTGGCTATCGCACCCTTCACGGACAATGTGGTGACCGCTGCAGGCTCACAAGTCACAACTAAGGATAACTTGGGCGTTTTGGCGTTGAATAACTAATCAGTATGTAGGCGAAAACCTTATGTAATCACTTAACTTTTGAAGATGTTTCATTCACTAGTTTAATAACTTATCGATGTTTAATAGTAGTAAAATACTTTTCTGAACATAAACCTGGTCCCTGACATAAATAAATATCCTGGGACATTCTTTACACACGGCCATCTGATCCCAAACTAAACAGAGCTATCGAGACCAGATCTCTGATATCCTACTTACACCTATTACTATTTAAATACATACTTTTATAAATATTTACAGCCATAGGTACTCCGCAAGTAATTAATACACCCAAACTGACAAGTGATCCCAATAATTAGGGTTTGTGCGACTAGAGATGTGCTTTTTAGCTATACGGTTAGTCCGCCAATAGGGTCACTTAATTTTCATAGCTTAACGCGTCATAGCTCTAATAAAGCGTTTCTATTGGCGGACTCACACCGCATAGCTTCCTCGCTGATCTCTGATGGAAACGCAGCCTTCGTTTCTGCGACAAATCTACCTGCTTATTATCAGAACAACGTCAATGAGTTAATTCTCAATTATCTATAGTTTGATAAATTAAGTCTAAATAAATAATATTTATTTATAGTTTCTAAATAATAAGATTGTTATCTATAGTTTGATAAATTAAGTCTAAATAAATAATATTTATTTATAGTTTCTAAATAATAAGATTGTTATCTATATTCTCATTTGGGAGTGCTCACTTGCACTTTCATCGCATTTGTCTTGGTATTCATTTCTAGTTTTGTTTTTCTGTATGTTTTGAGTTACAACCCTGCTCTATATGTATTATTACTTATTATGTGGTTACCTTTTGGTTGTAATTTGTATTGTGTATCCTAAATAAATAAATAAATGATGGTGATCGGATCAACAGAACTTTTTTTTTGCTCCGCTGTCGATCCGCTATTGTTTCCATAACCCGCATTATTTTGACAAGTGATCGTTTAATTTTATTTGTCTTATAGCAACGCATGCTGGGAACAGCTAGTAGATATTTTATAGCTTTGAACCCTATGGTTCAAATCCCCATGGATTACCTCGGGTGAAACTAAAGAAGCTCTACTTCAAAGTTATGGATCAGGCCAACTAGTGCCCACGTTTCAGCAGCATACGTCATTATGGGTAGCTCGCTGCTGTAATGCCTCTACATTCATCCAATATCTCTGTCAATAGTCCATAAGAAGATGATACTTACGCATATTACATGCAATTACTGTTTTTATGTTTAACAGCCAAAAGGTTTATAGTCGCGTAACTGTAGTTAGCTAAGTATCTATTGGTTGGTAAAAATGGGCGTCTATCAGGTACCGCCCGTTTTTCAGTTATTCTGCTGATTCTGAATCGGAACTGAATATTAAAAACGGCCGTGAATACTATTTATTTGAAGCGGTTTAGAATTATGCATAATAATGTTGATAATTATTTTTAAGGTTTTTTGTTACCTATAATCACGTTTATCAAAAAGCTTAGTTAATTATATTAACATTTACAACATGTTGGCAAGACTTAACGTAAGGACTAAGACATAACCTCTGATATTTTTTTACCTACAATATAAAACCTGTAGTAAGATACACTTTCTGTTCCGATATATGTATCTCCCAAAGATTACTATCGGACTTAGGTATGGGATAATTAAAAAAAAATATACCAATTTATAACATTTCCTAAATTTACTGACCATCGACAAGCCCTTCAGAAAAAGTTTATTTTTATTTCCTTTTCCGATTTCGATCCTATTTAAAAAACATTATTTTTTATGCTGTATTTCGGAGTAAAACAATAAAACTGTAAATGGTCAAATAGTTTCCGGAATATGTTGACAGAGAGCGGCGCATTGTATCTCACTTACACGGGAGCTTTATATGACGTCAATGTAATCTGTTTAAATTAACGGTAAAATTAAAAAGTCGGAGCTCTACATAAAAGCAAAGTAATATGGGATAAAACAGCTAATTTTAACCAGCAGCAATAATGATTGTATATTAATTCTAAATGGCGCACTTATGCCGGCCGGGTTACTATATACGATCCCGATCGAAAATCGCAAGATTGAAATAGAATTTTGACATTACGTGTATTAAAATTATTGTCAAAAGGTTCATCAATCCATGGATTTTCAATCGGGATCGTATATACTAGTAACCCGTCTTTAGAGCATTTCATTTTATCTTAAAGGTCTATCAGTTACATCGCAGGAAGGAATAGAAGTATATTGTATTCGTTTCTGTTAGATAGTTTATTACACCGTCTTAAGTACTTACTAACTTCATCATAATATTGAATAATTAACTTAATTAATCAAAAAATAACATAATGTAACATAATATGACTGTTATAAAACAAAAAATTTGGAACATAATTTTGAAAATAAAATTAATACAATTATAATATATTGTAATTATATTGTTTCTGAATTAAAATACCTATAGGTAATTATTTAAAAAAATTACGGTAAAAATTTCATTTTGGGGCATAAACATATACGACAATACTCGTTCATCTTTACATCAAAAATAAAAAATACTTTTGTCAAATGAATATAAGGATCTAAGTTATATAATATAGGTATATGAGAATTCTATATATTTTATATGCTAGCGTAGTATATATATCTAGCAAATTGGCTATAATTACGCTCGATCACATAAGGACGGTGAATTAAGATCTATTTTTTTTTATGCCACTTGGGCCGACAAACAAGCAGACGGTCCACCTGATGGTAAGTGGTCACCGCCGCCTATGGACATTTGCAACACTAGGAGCATCGCCAATGCGTTGTCGACCCTGAGACGTGAAGTTGTTAAGTCTCATGTGCCTGTAATTTCCCCGGCCCCCTTACCTTGCTAACCGAAACACAGTAATACAATTGCACTACTGCTTCACGCCGGAAATGGGTAAGGTGGTAGTACTTCCCCGGACGAACTCTGCACTAAGAGCTCTACTACTCTAAATTATGGAATGATCTGTAATCAGTTATGTGCTACGGACTATATGCTAGGAAAATAAATAAATTCCTATATATTTTGCATGCCTAATAAGCAGATATATGAGCAGACCACCTAATGGTAAGTGGTCACCGCCACATATAGCTAGGTTAAGTCTCATGTGCCTGTTATTTCACCGGTTCCCATACCTTTCTAACCGAAACACAGTATTACAAGTCTTAAGGCAATGGTAAAGGTTCCGGACGAACTCAGCTCTGACAGCTCTTCTGAAATAGTTGAGAAGATTACCTAGACTAGCTGTCCCCCGCGGTTTTCTTCGCGTTTCCGAAGGACATTACATTTTCCCGGAATAAAAATTCCTGTGTTAATCCAGGTTATAAGCTTTCTATATGCCAAGTTTCATCAAAATCCGTTAAGTAGTTTATTCGTGAAAGAGTAACAAATATCCATACTTTCTCACAAACTTTGGCATTTATAATATTAGTAGGAAAAGGTAGCTACAAGCTATTAGTTATTAAAATTATAGGACAAAAATTTACACTGAGTTACATTGGGGGAAACCGAATTGAAATTTCAATTGCTTCGCGCACGGCAAAATAAGGTGTGTGTACCTACCTACCAAAATTAAAGCGGTTTGTTCATAGACCTATATAGCGTTTTCCTACCGATTTGATTGACTTCACTCTAGTCCATCTTTTGCATTGTTTTTGGGATTAACTTTGGCTCCTTACCATTAATTTCTCGGGACTGGTATTCTGTACCGCAAGTTTCGTACAAATTCAAGCATTGCATCAACTGCGCATAATTTACTCACACCTCGATACTCCAAAAATCTGTCAAATATATTTTCATTTAAAACGGCCATTACCTTGAATAGTTTCAGAGTCAGTGCTAAAATGGTTTTAAGAAAGTAAATAACTCAATTTCTTATAGGTATTATGCATATCGATGGCTAAAACATACCTAATACTTTCCTTTGCCTCAAGTTACACATTTACCAAGAAATCCAAACGTCGTCGGTTACTTTGGTGTCGGTTTACGGACGTATATCAATTGACATACGATTGTAAACTAGATTATTATCATGATTCATTGCACTATGAACAGAACTATATAAACTAATACAGTAGCAATTCAGTATGAAGATATCGAATGTGGAATCTGACATCACATTACACCATAAAGTTTATTACAGACTTATTCTTCAGCAATTACCATCACTCGCCGTGTACTCGAAGCATAACATCAATACGTCTAATTTCCCCGAAGTGCTCCGAAGCGTCCGTTCGGTGCGTGTGCGCACCTCGTTAACGACCCGCGCCGGAATCCTGATCTGTTCCACAAACAACCAGTCGGTCAACTGGTCCACACATGTGCAGTCGTGCTTAACCACAGATCGATGTGTGAAGGACAATTTATTGAATGTGACATAGTACAGGCTGCAATGCGCATTCTAGACTCATGTTTCCATGTACTAGATATGGTGTTAATCGTGTTACGTAGGCGGTTGCATAAGAGCGAAGGTGCTAATGAAGCTGGTGGAATTTACATAAATAGTATAATGTTAAGGCTGCTTTCTAAAATTGCAAGGCAACAAGAGGTTGTGGCATAATATTATTATTTTCGTTTACAAATAATATGGAAACGATGCCAAACAAATACGATAGTTTTATTGTATACTAGCTGTCCGCGGTTTCACCCGCGTTCCCGAGGGATGTAAAATTTCCCGGCACAAAAAGTATCCTATGTTACTTCTAATACCTCCAAGAATATGTGTACAAAGTTTCATGATCGGCTAAGTAGTTTTCGCGTGAAAGAGTAACAAACAAACTTCCATTAACATTTATAATATTAGTAGGGACTAAATCCATGTGTCACAACATGGATATGATATCTCGTGAAAAAATCACTCTTTAGGTACCTACTGTTATAATCTTGTACCTGGTCGGAACCCACCAAGGTATATCAAACGCTAAATGGTACCGCCATAAAAATATAATATATTGAGTTACGAAACGTAGATTGGTCTTGAAGACTTAAATTATCTTAAATCATGCATGTAGAGTGTAAAATAATATTATGATGCATCCATTATGTAGAATATAATCGTAAAACACATTTAAAGGACTTTTATGGAGGCAACCTATACCTTAACTGCCATAATGTATCTTCCAAATTATTACTCACATACAAAAGGTATTTGGAAAATCAGAGAAGTGGTTGGCATTAAAATACCGCCCACTGTTTCGAATTCCAATTTATATTATAAATGTGCTTACAAAGCGTGTTTATCCAATATTACAGCTCAATCACTAGAATAACCGCGATGAAAAATTCTTTGGTGAAACGTATCGTGTGTAATATTTCAGCGGTTTTCCAAGTAAAATCTTGTTGATGCGTGAAAATAAGTTAAACTGTTGGTTGCACATTTAGTGACTCCACTCATGCGCGAATGTGCCTGGCGCGCTCGCCACTCGCTTCCTTTGACTCGTGACCAAATGCCGACACGAGAGCGAGCGTCACGAACTTTGACGGGAACACTGGGCACACGATTACGCGCGGCGGATGAGCAAGGGCAAAGCGCGGATGTATTTACAAGTTCTTCAAGAACTCAAACCCAAATTAGGCTTCAAAGAAATAACATCTGAAAGTATTTATAAGCTTGTATTTAATTTTGGAAGGTCCACCGTAAGATGTAATAGGAACTTACTTTGACCAAAACGATTTATATAGAGCAGTGAAGCATGGACAATTGTAGAGCAAGTAATTGATGGCTACGCGTCACCACTCATCACCACATGGCGGACATATGGTGTGGAAGGCAACCTCGCTAATTTCACCGTTTAAGTACCATAATAATGGTGTATTGTTGTAGCCACACTATTGTGTGAAGATTGTTATACTGAAGGAGACTATTTATTAAGTTAATAAACCGTTAAAGTGTAAAGTAGGCTGCGTTTGGTTACGATACAGGTTTCGTTTTATCACACCGAGTTATTATTTAATTTTATTTCCGATATGTAGTTCTTTTGATTTTGCTCATTAATATTATGCCTACTATCATCCGCGGCTTCACACGTAAAAATTACCTACATTTTATTATCCCATGAAAAAATTCTATACACAAAATCTCCGTTGTTTTGTTGTTACATGAAAGAAAAGTAAAGTGACAACACATACTTTTAATCTATACTAATATTATAAAGAGAAAAGATTTGTATGTAAGTATGTTTGTTACTCTTTCACCCAAAAACTACTAACCGGATATGGATGAAACTTGCCACATAGATAGAGCATATCCTGGAATAACATATAGGCTACTTTTTATCCCGGGAAGATGTGATATCCCTCGGGAACGCGGGTAACATTCATTACTACACTCAATATTGTTAAAATTGTATGAAAACTATAGAAAAAAGCCTTCCTTTTAACGCTATCGTAGGCAGATATGAAATACCCTCAATGTAGACCAGGGTCATAATCTACATGTACCTACAACAAACATAAACATCCGATCAATAGATATTGAGTTATAAAAGGATATAAAGACAGGCTAAAAATTTCAAGTGCGACAGGCGTGACTTTTCTACAAATTGATTAAATGTATAAATATTCTATATATAGTATAAATTCGTTCTCATGCTGTACCAATACTCTGATGATGGTAATAGGTTTATACGAGAGAGTTGTAATAAATACATATACTACAATATATCATAATACTACGTAAGACTGACAACAGAAAACATATTTGATTTTCACAAGTACAAAATATGTACAAATAAACATGAAACTTAACGTAGGTATCTGAAATAGAGGTCCATGAGATATTATCATTAATTTAACTAATTACCATTTATAATAAAATTCCAAAGGCTGCAACTGCAATCAAAGCAAGCATTGAGAGAAAATAAATCTCTAAAAAAATCAGTAAAAAATATTATTTCATCTTTAATCACACGGAGAAGAGGAATTAGAATTGATAAAAAATGCACGATCGAATTATTTGCCTAACATTTTAATTTCTTTATTGGTTTATTGAAAGTTCTACGATAAATTCAAATATTATACAGCAGTATAAATCGTATATGTATGTAACAGCACAGTGTTGTGACAATTGCTTATTGCTTTTCGTGTTGAAAATGGCAGCATTGCAGAACAACCTAAAATCATTTTCTTGGTTTTATTTCTGCGACAATCTTTTTGTGCCGTGACATAACTTTGATGTTTTTGCATTCTTTTACCACACTTTCTGTTTGCAGTGGTTGGTTCTCTTCTTTATGGTTTCTACTCGTGAGGTTGTCTGCATATGTATATGTTATAACTTTCATTTGTTTTCAATTAGCTTGAATGTGTTAGCCGTAGATGTCTTTAAACCGTGCGCGATATCGATATATATTTTTTAAAAACCACTTTTATGACGTTACACTATCATAACATTAACAAATAAAGAACTCTCCTCATGGCTCCACTTCCTCGCTCCATTTTAAAGTTATTTAAATGTAAAATAGCTACAATACCCACGCAAAAACATAAACTCAATGCAAGAGAAACCAGCGAACGTATTTGGCAATGGGCAAACTTTCTTCCACGCCTCATTGCACAAACAGTAGTTACAAAGTTAAGAAGAGACCGTGAGAGACGGTCCCGCCATAAGTGACGTCACAATGGACGCAACAATGATGGATGACGACCCCTGTGTCTCCACTCCGCCACGCTATTGTCTTGTCTTGTATTCCATGTGGTTTTGTACCAAATTGTAAGCAGGAGCGTTTTGATTTTGTTTAGTATAGTCCAACTCGATTTTATGTTAATACGCTTACGTCACCTGTCAAATGAGGTTATCACCTAGTCACTTGTAGTTAAAATTTAGTCGGCTGCAATTGATTGTAGACACAAGAAGAATTTGTTGGTTATCTACAACTTTTGATATTATACGCATGGGTATCCCACTAATACGATAAATTCAGAGAGTTTGTGAGGACGGATGGGTCGATATTTGTTACTCTGTTACGCAATAACTACTTAACGGATTTGGATTAAACTAGGCCCATAAATAGAGCATGCCCGGGAATAACATGAAGCATACTTTTATCCCATGAAAATTTTACATCCATCAGGTAGCCGGGTCAAACCGCGGGCGACAGCAAGTAAAAAATCTTCAGCAGATAATGTTTCCTGAAAATCAGATCACAGAGAATTCCCTATAATCGCTATTTCCCATCACAAGCGCCAAATTTCAACATACATTACGGTAATAACTCGGCCGACAATGGCGTGAGTTGTCGCTCGGTGTTCGATTGTTTGATAAACTTATGCGCCAGCGCCAGCCGCGGTTGGTGAAAGCGTAACGCACACGCATGCGTTCGCGTTACGTTACGTGACATGTCTTCACATGCTATGACAATAAATCAAGCCACCAATATAAAGTAATCTGGATCTCGAGTGACCTTTTGTGTATAGGTCGGGGATCACTTGTAATTGACGGGTTGAAGAATGATTACTTTTTGCCACGTTCATAAAAGGACTCTTCGGCTCTTACATAAATATGAATGAAATAACTTGATAGCTTATTAGTGCAATTAAGTTGACTTTCGAGTTGATACTAATTGTAAAGAGCTAATTTGACACTAATTAAAGTGGGAAGGAAGCTCATGTTTAAAGATGATTAAAGCGAAGTGTGAATACTTGTTTAAAGTTGATGCCTATTGGTTTTTCATATTAACAATCGTCCGCGTCTTGCAGGTCAAATATGGTTACCGCGAAGACTAACGATTATAAAAAGATGAATGACAGAAAAACTTTCTGAGATAATGAGATTATTAATAACTAAAAACTTGCCACTCGATTGATTTCTAGTTATAGATAAGTCCATGAATTCATACAGACTAATTGCAATGAACCATGTAAAAGTACTAATTAATGAAGAAGTATTTGAAAGCAATTAATTCCATAACAAAGTACCGTCTAAGAAAACTCACTGGCGGTGAATCAAGCAACACTCCACTGCACCCATAAGAGTGCGACGAGTGTTTCATTCCGTACAGATAAGCGAGGGTGGATTTATGAAGCCGCCAAGTTTTCAATTTCCGCTCCCTACGCCCCCTTCGTCCCCTCGGCGAGGCCGAGTCCCCCCGCCGAGCCGCGCTCGGGTAATTTTATTAAAAACACAACGCGCTTCGTTCGTATCGACTTCTGAATATTTATCCCTTCATGCATTCTGAACGGTCTGTCCGTTTTATTTGGGGTTCACTCGGTTTTATCTGATGATGTTACGTATCACTGGTCGTATTTTAGGCTCAGTGGAATTTTAATGGACAGTACTGCGATATTTTTTTTTTAGCGATAGGTTTTTCGAATATCATAATCTTTTTATATTTAATAAAGAGATCAATCCTTCTTGGTTGACTTAAATAAAACTCTCATAGCTTGAAAAAAAAAGAAATTTTCTGGTGTGACAGCTGTCACTAAGTGGCTATATTTTCTTCGGGTGTCCGTAATAAATGTACCAACATAAAAAAAAGTACTAGAAAATTTTGAGAGGAAGGAACTCGTAAAAGAATTGTAAGTAACTACTCAACTTAATACGTCTAAAACTTGTACATCGTACTTCTTACAATACTTTAAAGTAATAATCGATGAGCAGTTTCTCCCCAACTTTTCAAATCACATGCCATCTTATTACCAACTACTGCGTTGCAAACAGTTTTATGATGCTTTTCAATTCTCACTCGGAATATTTCCTTAAAATATCATAAAGCCCTCTTTAAGAGGAACAGGAAATAAACTATAAAAAGGCAATATAATGCCGAAATATCAATGTCCATCAAATTTTGTCAGGAACCGTTGTTAAACTTCTATAGCTTCGACTTTCCTAAAAGTGTCCATTGTTCCATACTCAGTTAACTTGATACGTTGCTAATAGTTTTCATTGACTCACCTCTCAAATAAACCTCGAATAGAGACATAATTTGAATGTTACTTAATGTCATTTCTTCTACTAATAATAAAATTGCGGTCCCATTTCACTAGATCCATCCATATCCATACTCCTTACTTCCTTCCTTCCACAGTATAAAACAAAGTCGCTTCCACCGGTTGTACGCTTAAATCTTTTAAACTTACCAACGAATTTTGATACGGTTTTCATCAATAGACAGAATTATTCAAGGGGAAGGTTTATATGTCATACCCCTCGGAAATGCGGAAACCGCAGGTGACCGCTAGGCTATATCTATACTAATATTATAAAGAGGAAAGATTAGTTGTTTGTTACTCTTTCACGCAAAAACTACCCAACGGATATGGATGAAACTTGGCACATATATAGAGCATATCTTGGAATAATATATAGGCTACTTTTTATTCCGGGAAAATGAGATATCCCTCGGGAACGCGGGTAAAACCGCGGGGGACAGCTAGTATATTATATGTGCAAAACTGAGTTTTTTTTTTGTTAGGCTTTCACGGCTAAACGACGGAAGTGATAATGCTGAAATTTGGTACACACATAGCCTAAGGTATGGAGAGGGACATAGGCTACTTTATATCTTCTAAAAGTGGGTAAAACAGCGAGGGTGAGCTTGTTTTGTTATATATAAACATGATCGTCTTTTGAGCAAAACGAACCATAGCATGAATCATCTTTTATAGTAGATGAAAGGCATTTATAAAGTATCGTGAAACCGATCGAGAATTAAAAACAAAACTTGATACTTTCAGTTTCCTTAACAAATTAATTAACATCTTGTTCCGTTGTAGGGTGCCTCAAATCAAAAGCCACATGTAGAATCCCGTTTCCAAATTTGCACAGGCATTGCAAAAAGTAGTCCTCTTTTCCCGGAACACCCATTGTCGGGGCATCATTACAACGCGCAATTTTGTCAGATCTCACATCCCCTTTATGTAAGCCAGTGTTATTACAAAAGATTCCACCTCACAATGAAATTTGATCTCTAATTCTATAACATCAAAACTCAATTTGCCTTACACAGCACGAGTTGCAGGGATCAATGAGATACCCCAGTTATTTCGCTCCGGGTGCCTCGCTTCAAATTTCAATACAAGCATCGCTGCATCGCTTTCCATACCGACTTCTATATGAGATGTTTGCGCGCTTTGAAGCGCTTTTAGCTTTTAGGCTGTGTTTAGTGGAAAGGTGTTTGTGACCGGGTATTTTTCAGCTCCATTGTTATGCGAACCTTTTCCTTCGCATTTCGGGTATTGAAATCCCGAAGTATTCGTTGTTAGGTATCTACAATGAGACTCCACATTTTTTGTAGCCTTTTGCTTCAAAGCACATGTTTTTTGTGCTTGGTGAGGAATCATAAAAATTTTATTTATGGTTGTTAAGGCGGTTCCATTATGTTATGATTAGTCGGTCTCGGTAGATAATTATAGACGATGAGATAATGCTTCTTTGTCTTTTGTTTCTATTGTTGTTTTTTTTTATTGTAAAGGAGTTATTTGTGCAAAGTTGTTATTCATTGTAATTTAAAGTACTTACATAATTGTTTAGATGTAAATAAAGAGAGTTAAAAAGTATCCTAGTTTATTGTGCGGACTTGTATTTAGCTCCTGGATCAATTAGCACTATTCATTTATTATTTGGAACATAAAAGTATATTTTTTATTCTAGAACTTAATTATGGAAACAATACACATAATACAGAATTGAAACTTAACTAATAACGAAATAATTAGCATCTCTACAATCATAGCAACTCCATACTAGTACAGCAAGAAGGTTGAGTACTCGCTGAATTAATAAGTGAGTCTGATGCTTCTGACTTCGAAAGCATAATATCTGCTTCCAACAACGAGTCAAGAGGTCATGTCATAACTTCACAAGTTTCATTCTGTATTTCAAGTATTAGCTAGTAGTTACAGTCAAGACAAGGAATTCTCATAGCATTACTCGTTAAGTCTGCTGTCCGAAATAATGTTGTTTTAGTTTTTTTCGGTATGATCCCTAAGAGCTGCTCTGTCTCTGGGCTTCGATTCTGTAAGGAATATTATGACACTTAGCTCAATGTTTCTCGGCTCTGTCTCTTTCGTTAACTACGCCATAAGGTGATAGGTAAGCTCTCCGAGGCCTCGTTGAGCCGTCTCGCTGACCATTTGTGTATCAGCTGAATAGGAGGGTAATTTAAGTAAAGTCATCACAGATTTAACCGAGTGAATATAAAATCTGTAGGTATGCAAGCTTTAAATAAATATACCCGGAACATTCTTTACACACGGCCTTCTGATCCCAAACTAAGCAGAGCTTGCACTATGGAAACCAGATAACTGATATACTACTTCATATACATATTTACATCCGGACACAGAACAAACAGATATGTTTATGCACACAAATGTTTGTCCTAGGTGGGAATCGAACCCTCGACCTGTGGCGTGGCAGTCGTGGTCTCTAACCACCAAGCGAATTGGCCCGATCGGTCTTACATTTAGATCACTCACTCATGATCACGTTCCTGGCTGAACGCCACAAGCGCCCACTTGGTGACTCAATAAAGGTTATCAGAGTAAGAAGAATCAGCAGTAATAATAAATATGACTAAACAGTTCCGGTGTTAACGGTGACAACAAATTGTGGATAAGGAATGGGGTTTTGGGTAAAACACAAAATAACATTTACTTTTATTTGAGACCCTTCTTGCTACTTATGTCGGTTATCCTGCACTGGATTCAATATCCTCTTGCTTTGGTAAGAAAGAGGGAGAAAGTATGATTAGAGTGAAAAAGTTGACAAAACCGTAGTCTTTAAGTGCAATATCTGCTGATGCCGCATTAAGAATAGGATTAACAAAAATTAATAATATATCTAAATAAATATTAAAACAGGGACAGGATAGGATCATTACGGTTGGACAATTTCTATAATCGAATCCTTTCTGTAATAAAGGTTCATTTATTATTCCTTTTTTATAGACCGCTTTATGTTGTTTATTTTATAAGGATTTCTTCATCGGGCCTTTCGCTTCATGATGGCCTTTCGCCATTCGCTGGGAATAGATTATTTGTAAAAGTCTACGTAGCTACGAAGCTAATCATTGTCTGTTGGGTCTTTTCGTTATTTACGGATATTAAAAAAGCTTTCCATGTCGTGATTTTACCCGTATTCCCGAGGAATCTGACGTATCCGGGGATAATAAATAACCTATATCCATCCGGGATAATGTATCTTTCAAATAAGGAAAGGATTTTATAAATAAAATCGCTTCGCCCAGTCGAAAGTTATGAGGTTATTATAAAAAAAAAAAATACAGACGATTTGATAACCTCCTCATTTTTTGAAGTCGGTTAATGACACCTATTTGGAAGTTCCAAAGATTACCCTCCGCACAAACTCACAAAATTCCCATTCCTCTGTATAATATTAGTATAAATAGTATAGTTTTACTGTAGGTACCTAACTATTAAGTAATTAGTTCGGTAGGTAGGTTAGTAATATATTTGTTTTTATGTCCCGCTTCCTAATCAGTTATATAGTGGCAATAAAATATACCTACCAAACTAGTTACAATAATATTATTATAGATTTCAAAGCAGTCATTACATATTTTCTAAGTCATTAACTTGTGCCTCGCGGCAGGTTCTAATACCTTTCGAGGGCAGTCGGCAGTCGGCAGATAACGATCGGCCGATGTCGAAGCGGCGACCCACACGGTCAGCGGCTCTTAAGCGACATATAATACCTTACTTGGAATAAAGCAAAAAGGTTCGTTTATCAAAAATGTGTTGTGAGGGTTCGCGGCAACAGTGACCCTAAAAGTAAATTATTTGAAAATTTACAAATATATTTGGACTAAATCTAGCTTGTACCGATACTATGTAAAGGTGTTCGATATTTATTCCTTTACTAGCTGCCCTCCGTGATTTTACCCGCGTTCCCGAGGGATGACACATTTTCCCGAGAAAAAAAAAGCCTATATGGTATTCCAGGATGTGCTCTATCTATGTGCCAAGTTTCACCCAAATCTATTCGTTGGTTTTTGCGTGAAAGAGTAAGAAACATCCATATATAGAAACTTTCGGATTAATAATATTAATACCTAAGTACATTTTTACAGTTGTATTAAAACATTGTGAAATAAGAAGGTAATATTGGCTTTTACAGCGTAATAATAATATTAGTGATATTATGTATGTTTATCAGTTAGCTTAGTTCTCTGCATAGTTTGGTTCAGATGCTAGGGAGGAGGCAGCATCTTGGGATCAAACGTATACCTAATAGTTTCGGGAATCATGTAATAAGCGGCGCGGCGTGGTGGGAAGCGATGTAAAGGGAACAAATATGTGAAAAAAAAAACCCGGATTTTACGTGAAAAGTACGTTACCCATACCATAGCTACTTCAGAAAACTATGACGGCGATGAATTTATGATGCAGCTTTACCTACCAAGTGTAGAATTTAATCAGCGCAGAATTTTTACTCGAATGCAAAAGTTACGGACATACCTACGCCATAATACGTATACATCAGAAAGCTGAATCATGAGCTGTTGAGCTGAACTGATGGTTGAAAGGGAAAGAGAAAAGCTCTTGAGTAGGTAAGTATACAGTCTGTTTCAAAACTACCCGTAAAACCGAATGGAAGTTAAATGGGGCCTTATAACGACTCCATTCACAATATTTAAGAACCCTAGTAACGCTGATAACATACCCCAAAAAAATTAAAATACTGATATATATGAATGAAAAATAGAAAACCTATTAAAGTAGACAATTATTAGGTAAAATAGATACGTAGGCCTTTCTGACATGATAGCTTTCTAGGGTTGTTGGCTTTGATAATTTATTATATTTTTACGGGGTATTTTGAAACACGTTGTACCTATACTATAATATTTTCCGTAAAGCACTGAGCGAAGGTCACGTAATGTGAGATGACCTAGATAGGTCTTTACCGTGTAAGAAAAATGTTAATCTCATCATATTTATGCCTAATGCGATGCATCTTCATACAATACCTAAAGTCCATTAATATCCTTAGACAGAGAGCCACTGGTGGTATTTGCTGGCGTTAGTAATGTACCTACTTATAGGTTAGGCCAAAATGATGAAGATCTAATAGTTTACTCGGAGTTTTTCAAGGTTATTAATGACTTTCTTGTCGAGCCACGGCTACGCCCCCGTTCCCGAGAGATCTTATTTAAATAAATAAACAAATGTAAACCAGGATTTTAGTTAATAAAGCCAATGTCCATCTGGAATACGTGGTTCAGGAGATTACCCTTACACATACTAACTCACACAATTCGCACTCTCAGTATTATTATTGAACCTATATATTACTACCTAGTATAGATTAAGGCCTTGAAATACACTTATAAAGGCTAAAGCAACAAAAATATCTATTTAAATAAGTATTACTTACAATCAAATTTAGTACCTACCTATAATTATGTCAAAGGTAATAAATATATCATTGGTCAAAAACAATAAATGGAATATTTTTAAATATGTTGATTTGAGTAATTGATGGTTTATGTTTTCAAATGACTGTTTACCTCTTATAAAATTAAATATGTTTTGTTACTTTAATGTAATAATATGCTGATTTTATACCGTTTTATTGTAGAGTAGCTAAGTTTTAACGATTCTCTATCATTCTGCATCTTTATCTCACAACACGTGATTTGGAAAAAGTTCCGGTAATGATTCCGATCAACGATATATTCTAAAATCCGTTATATCTTTTGAATGGAATGTCGGATTTGAAAAATTTAAAAAGTTTTCTACAGATACTGAAATAGTCTTAAATATTAAGTGATTTATTTGGATAAGGATTAAAACCAAGGTACGAAATAAGTGGTCTAGTTTCTACCGGCGCGCCGCGCGGTCTTTCTTTTACCTTTTTTTAAATATAAAATTGCTATAAAGATTCGACTATCTTAGTTAAACTTATGGCATTGCGATTTTTTTATATATATTTATGTTCGCTAAAACTGTGGTATATTATCTGTATCTATCGTCAATAGATTTCGCAGCACACGCGATTTAAGAAATTTTATAGGTCATATTTTTACACCTTGGGCCACATTATTCGTCTTTTCGGAAGGATCCCAAATGATTTTGTTAATAAAATAGAGTCTATGTTATAAAGTGATAGTATAGCATTCTACTCATGAAAGAATTTTTTAAATTGGTCTTGTAGTTTTTATGTTATTTCAATACAAAAAAAATACCAATATATTCTCACTTTATAAATATTATGTAGGAATTAGTAAGATATAGTTTAAATTACCAGTGGGCAATAAAAATAATGTTCTATGTTTAATATCTATGGTATTAGAAGATCTTGTACAGTCATCGCCGATCCTACCTTTTAACTCAGACGATTTTGGTGGTAGCTGCGCGGAGCGGGAGGAATGACAGATGACGTAGTAGCATAAACGCAATGCAAAACACTAAAGCCGTGCACATGCAAGCACATGTTAATTCGTGAATACCTCGCAACGCAGCTTAAAATACGCTAATGCAGCGGAAATTGAGCTGCGTAAGAAACGTAAAAAATGATTGCGTGATTTCTGGGGAACTCTAATCACATGCATCAAAATACACGCGGTCTTTGAAACTTATTTCAAAATGAAATAAAATATAGATTTAATAATTTTGAGTATGTCCTAATACCTAAATGAATGAATAGCAAATACAGTAGGCACACACACTTCTTTCGAGGTGACGTGTGGTAGGTTTCACCTACCATCGCATCTACATCGCCATGCCACCGCTCGGAATCGTTATTATTAAATACGAATACACTATTCTTACTAATTCTTTTATTTGACATATACCTATCTCTTGTGATTAACATGCGTATGTTTTATTTTTTATACCACTTGGGCCGACAAACAAGCAGACGGTCCACCTGATGGTAAGTGGTCACCGCCGCCTATGAACATTTGCAACACTAGGGGCATCGCCAATGCGTTGTCGACCCCGAGACATGAAGTTGTTAAGTCTCATGTGCCTGTAATTTCACCGGCCCCTTACCTTTCTAACCGAAACACAGTAATACAAGTGCACTACTTCTTCACGGCAGAAATGGGTAAGGTGGTAGTACTTCCCCGGACGAACTTTGCACTAAGAGCTTTACTATTTACATGACATATCAGAAATTTCGCAGTGTAACGTATTGTCAGCTGCTCTACGTCTGGTCCTTGTAATGGTAGACGGCTGTTTAGTAGGTAAATTATACTTATTTTAGTTTCTAAATAAAAATAACTCCCTAAGTAAAATGATTAAATATACAAGTGGTCTAGTGCAAAACTTGATCCCGAATACTTAAATCGTTTATTTAAATCTTTATCTAAAAATCAGTGAGATCAGCGGATAGGTCCGTGGCTCAAATTAGTCACAATCAGATTCTATTTCAAACTGTTTCAACATGGCGGTTGTACAAGTATCTACTTGTTTCCTTTGTTCTATCGAAAAGAATGTATTGCATTTGAATCACGTTACAACAATAACTACAGAATTCTCTCTATATAAGAACGTTTTAGGTTTTAAAAGATTATCCACAGCTGGGCAATGGCATTCCGTTCCTTATTTCCCTCGATTTAGAACTCTACTTGACCACTCTATTGAGGAGTGGTCTAGCTCGCCCTCCCTTCGCCTAGTTCTGCTGCGGTATCCTCTAACGTTTTGTGGGACCCAGTTCAAACTTCTTAAGTCTTCTTCAATTATTGTCTTGTAAGTTTCTTTCCAGAAACAAATGAACCTACCTACTGCGCTCGTGTTTTTATGAATAGAGTTTTAAAATCTGTATACTGAAGAGAGTAGGTGGATTTGACGAGCAGTAACAACGCAGATTTTGGTGTGGGTGTCCACACTGGTTCTAAGTAATGCATTAAATAACAATTGTTCATCATAGAACTGTGCCCTAAGCACAAAAGTTTATCGCAAACGTAGTGTAAAAAGTTGGGTTTATTTTTATGGAAAATTTAAGATCAAGCATACCGTGCATACATTATGCGCTCCCATAATTTTTCATTGCATTTCTTTTTGGCGCATTCAACACGATGACGATACGCTTGCGATTGATGTTCGTGCTCAGGCCTCTGTATTCCACTTACGAAATCTTATGTTGTCTAGTTTTTGATTGATTCTGACTCGGTCTTATCTTCAGCAGTTTTGAAAAGCACATTTTTTTAAACCTACATACAGAACTAACACATTTTAAATAGGCTATGGGTTTTTGGATCGCTGGTATTCGAACATAAGATACCTAAACACAAGAATCATGAAAAAGCGTTACTGGACCAACTTTTACTATTTAGGTAGCTCTGATTAGTATAAACTAATTTTGATATTTACCTTTTACAAAACATTTGTAAATTTTGACACTGACGCTTTGTTTTTAATAATATTACTCCGTCAGAATCTACTTGTCTCGGGGAAAGCTTGATATCTCTCCCATATTGATTACGACGACCATCTATCTTCTTCCAGGCCGCTTCTGGTTTCTCAGAGCCGCTGATTAGGTATCCTCTATCCCGCAGGTCTCTCGCCTCTTACAACTTGTAAGAGAGTGCCGTAGCTGCTATATTAATTTATTTTTGCTACGGCAAGGCACAGGAGTTGCCAGTGTTCTCTCCGTCCGGGATTGGCCCTCTCTCGATGCCCCTCTCTGATTCAGCCTCCTTCTGAGGGTCAGGGTGAGGGTCAATCAGTATCGCTGACACGATTGCTGACAAGGAGAAATCCAGCCACCATCCGATTAGGATCAACTGCTCGGATTCCCAAAAAGACAATGCTACGAGAGTGCGATGTTGAATCCTGGTCCCTTTCTATTATTATTTCTTTCCTTCTTTATTATGATGTTTTGATGATACGTGGCGTTTTTCTTGGTATAGACGAACAACGCCAGAATTGTATTTTTGGGTGGTTTGTTTTGAGTATCATAGATGAAGTTTCTACTAGGTACCTTCCTACTTGAAACAGGATATAGGCTTAACAGCTTAATGAGGTCGTGCCGAGAAGACAGCTAAGGACCCCGTATAACAGATAGTTAAAAGGCTTTTAGTGATAGGTGCTTAGTTCACGAGGTAGATACTGGTTAGTTTGCGCTTTCAGTTAGCATCACATCTCGAACGTATTGATTCTGCAGCGATCACGGCTCTTCGAACGTCAGGGCTTGGGTTTTAATGGGCGGGATTACCCGTGGGCTTCAATTTGAGGTAAGTACTTATGCATCAAATCCTGGTAAACCTACAAACCCATCAAAGATTGCGTAGTTATTTTATGCCAAATATTGTATCTAGGTACATTATGGAATCCTCAAAATGTAAGAGAGTCTTTATGATCGGTTTAATTAAACTGGTGAGCTACAAATTATAATTTACCAAAAATGTTTAATAGTTCTAGAGCTTCAAATCATTGGTATCCTCATCTTCTAAAGACCAGTTTGGGTCTGTGAATCCATTAAAAGTACCGCTCATACATCAAACGTGACAGTTTTAAAAATAAGCCCACGCTCTATCTATCGGACGTGTCGCGTCGACGCAAGCTGTATCTATTTATCGCGCCATATCTCTCCCTACAACAATACCGACAAAATAAATAAATGTGTTCGCGCCGCGCCCGCATCCGGCGACCCTTTTCGACGCACGTAATCCAAAATGTCCGTTTATTTTTCTATGTGAGCCGCGCTACGTAAAAAACAAAGCTGGGATCGACCGAGCCAGTCCACTAGAGCGAGGTAGAAACACTCGACGACCGGACTAATGCAGACGGGGCGGGCGCATCGCGCTCTCTTATTGGTCACCGATGCGCAGAGCCCGCCGCCCGCTTTAAACACCCAATAGCAAGCGCTCTCGCTAGCCCCGTCCCGCACCTCGCGAGGCCCAAAATACCGACCTTTCACGAATGCCAACCCGATTCGATACGACCGAAAATGCCTTAGTTACTTCACGCGCGTACTGTTGGCTGGTCGCTTTCGCCGGTTAATTTTTAAAAATACTAAAAACGTGATTTTAGCTGATTCTGGAACCTTGTTATGTTTTTTTACACATATTGTGCTTTGTGTTTGGATTTTGATACTATCCGCTGATTGGAACAGGTAATTCCCATAACTATTCATAAAATTATCTCTAGACTTATAATAATATCCATACTTTAAATAGTTTTAGGAAAATCGTTGAAAATGTGAAATAAACATCAATTTTAGTGCCGGATGATCGAACGTAAAAGCGGTGTCCTCGTAATCAACGTAGGCCGAGCGAGCTGGCAACGTCGCGCGTAAATAATAGGGTAGGCGCTCGGTCTTTCTCTCGCAGCTGGCGCGATGCGGCAACGTCGCGCCGGGTAACGTGCCTCTGCCTCCACCGACCGCACCGCACTCCGCGCTCCCGTGCCGCTGCGGGGAATCGCCCGCCAAGCCGCCACCGAGTCGAGCGAGACGCATCAACTACTGAACCGACGCAATATACCTACCATACCAATATCAAGTTCAATTACGATTTTTGTTTTGCGAATAATGATAGTTTGTTTAGTAGGTAAACATTAATCCTCCATACAATGAACAAAACATGTACATAATTCTGTGTTATGTACTTATATCATTATTTACTATTATTATTATGTACTAATTTAACTTGTATGGGCACAAAGGTGTAACATATATCATTAAATCATTAGCAGGAATAGTATTATCCATAACCCAACGAAATTTGAGAAAACAATCCAGAAACTCTTAGCTATAAGCTGAAAATACAAAACAGAATGATGAAAATAAAACTTGTTTACAGAATATCGAGCGGGTGTTGGTGAACTCGTGGCGCACTCTGTCGGCACGAAACGGAGCGCGGCGTGCGGGGTGCGCGGGGTAGGGTCCTCCTCCCCCTTCTTCAGTTTCGGCTGTGACATTGTGCGGTGTGGACGTTTCGCCGTTTGCCGCGAAAAAGGATCGTTCGCGCGGCAACTTTGAACAGTGTCGGAAGGGTTTATTGTGAATTTGTGACAGAGAATGTGTGTCGGATTGCGGTGCGCCAACAAACGGATGCAGTGATAGGATCACACTTGGATTGCAGTGTTTTGAATTTGGATTTTTGCATTTTACTCATCAAACAAACTGGGGATGCATAAGATGGAGCTGGGTGACAGCGTGTACGCCGCTGAGCGTATAATGAAGAGAAGAATTAGAAAGGTGAGCTTATATATTTCTTTTAACGCTTATTCTAACCTTGCGAAACGTGCATGCGAGATCACATATCAACGACCGATTTTATTGGTGCGCTTTATTTGTAAACTGCTTGTGTTGCGACATCGGAACGGATTGCTCGCTTGTTTTTGCTTAAACCGAAATTTTTAATACGCTTTATGTGCAAGTATATAAAAATGTGCATCGCTTTGCGTGATTGTAATTTAGATTTTTTGAATTAATCCGAGTATTGTGATTGAGGCAGCTGTTCAGAAACGTCGTAAGGGTTCTGTATTCCTTTTCACGCATGTTTTTCGTTGCTTATTATTATCACTGCTCCCCTTACACGGGTATGTTATGTTGGGAGACTGAGGGCCACGGTGAGAAACTGAATGCTTCTCTATGAATGGCGCCCTTTCTAAGATTACTTACATTAAAGTTTTTGACACTAAACAAGTTGGGATATTGAAGACTCGTGTGAGGGGCAGCCTTGTCATTGTGATGTTTTTTTTTTGACATTGTGTCTTTTTATAAAGCATGATCTCCTTGCCTGTTACTAACCTGATCTGGACGAAGGTATATATTTTTCATTGCATGTTTCTGTTAAGTTATAAAATAATTTTATAGTAATTTGAACTACCTTCATTACAAATCAATATTCAAAATGTGGAGTTTAATTACTTGAAAGTAATGTATTTGCATAATTTGTTTTCTATCAATAATTTGTAATGGAGGTTTTTCGTAATTGGATAATAATATTAAGGCCTACTCCATTGAAGAACCAAAGGTAAGTCAAGGCCTGAATTATGGAGACATCACCAGTATTGAGGTAAGTCAAAGGAGGGCTTACAAGATGGAAGCTCAGTCACTTCACATTCATGTTTACGAGAGCATCTTTGAGAAAAGAGGTTGAGAATTGTATATTCTCTCTTTGTTTGTAAATAATATGAAAAAAATCCTCTCGTATTATTGTTTTAATGTGATCAATATCATATTGTAAGCCTTCTTTGTAATGAAGATATTACTTACAAAGATTATATTTGTTTGTTACCAAATAAAGTTATTCTGCAACGTATCTTTCTTTAAAGTAACGGATACTAATCTAAAACTCTTACGTTAAATTGAGTATATCTCATTTTTAGCCAAAACTCTGGATTTTAGTGCAAAAATAATGAAAATGTTATCCTGTAATACTATTTAAGTGATAAAAACATATATAACTCCCATTTTAAATTGATACTTCTCGAAACTTGAATTAGAGCCTTCGATAAATCCAAGATTCGATTCATCATGATAGATTGAGATAAAAAGTTTGTATAATTTCCAGAGTTTTAATCGAGATATGCTAGGTTAATGATTTTCCCCAATTCTTTTGTAACCTTTACCTTTCTCTTGAAAATATAATCAATACTGGCCAGCATAGTTGCATTAATTTATTTTATAACTGTATAAAAATCTTTTCACATTTTTGCCCTTTTTTTGGGACGGACTAGAAGTAAGCCTCAGATGGCTTTAACACCCTTACGCGGACTTTTCGGTGAGCGTAGAGATCTCTGGACCGAGGTATTTTTACCGCTTGTAAATAAATACACAGCATTCTTTAAGGGTCCAAAACCTCTAAGGGCTATATGATGTCATCGATATACCATTAGTTTAAGGTGTATGCGGCTGCATCTTCATAGAACCGGAACTAATAACCGTCAGTCCTTGATTAAATCAATAGTTAGCAACCTCGTCAGGAAACTGTCTTGGATATGTATTGTTAAGCCAGTCTACTGATATGTATTCTGTTTGATTATTTCCTCATTACTTGTCAACTGAATATAAACAATAACACAAGATGTCACAGAACTGCTTGAGAAGTTATCTCATAATTTGATTGATATTGATAAATCACAAGTCCTAAAAATCGCGTAATTTTATTCCTTGTCTTTCTTTCTTGTTTTAATGGAGTAATAGAATTGATTTTTTGGCTTTTATCCACGAGACTGAGAAGGGCAAACTTTATAATAATTTTTTGTAGCTTCAGGAACTTTAAAGTTTCAATTTGACCGTCATAAGTGCCCTCCGAGGGCCTAAAATGATTAAATGGTTTTGAATTTAGATATTTTTTTAATTTTATTAGATCCTAGGAATAGATAGATAAACTAATAATCTTAGAAACAATAGATAAAAATCGACGGAAGCTAATATTGGCTAGAATACTATAAACATTGCTAAAAAAATAACTTTAACTCAATTTTGTTAGTCTCCTTGTAGTAGAAATAAAAAATATTAAACTGTATAATTGACGTACTTCCTTTATATCTACAAAGATTTAAAGGAAGGTATCCACCGCGTAGTAACAACCCAATAGCGGCATCTATTGTAGCTAAAAGGAAACAAAATCTCTCTCAAACAGTAGCGGGCTCACATTCTCTTAGAACGAAACGAATAATAAAATTGCGTTTGTTACATCATAGATAAGGGCTGGAAATTAATTATTAATACTTTTTCTTTGTTTACATCCCTTATTATAATGCCTGTCTTCCATTGAGGTAGGCAGAAACCGCGGATATTATTAGAAACAATACCAAAATAATTGACTATACATTTGCATATCTTCTAGTTGTCTTGCCATATTAATATTTATAAAATTATATTATGGACGGGAAAAGTCGCGTAACCTGAGAGTTTGAATGAGTGGCGAAAGAGAGAGAGAGCCCTATTCACATCGCAACTGGTTGATGTGACCGATATCATGATCCATCTCATTAATACTAACAATAATTTTATTAAAATTTACATGGAACAATATATTTTATAAACTTTTATATTTTTCTGTTCCCAATATAACCTTTGATACTCTTAAAATTTAAAATAACGAAATAGTGATTATTAGTTCAATTCTGAGTATCGGTAATAACCTAAATGATGATAATATTAGTATAATCAGAAGCATAAGATTTTGTTTGTTCAGAATATAAAAAAATCCTTCAAGATAAAACCGTATCTTGGAACAAAAAAAAAACAATAACCTAACATCAATATCATTCAGGTGAAATTACAACGGGTACTCATTCTTACGTAATAAACGAGGCCAGGACTTACGCATGGGCGTGGCAGCCGAGCAATACCCTGAAACATTAACTTACGTATTTATTCATTTCAGTTCATCGCCTTCACAAGTCCTACGATCAACGTCAGAAAATACATATCTATTAGCTACATTATGAAACCATTAGTTCATCACGAGAAAATTAAGTTCATTCCATTATTGTGATAGGTCGTAACTCGGACCCGCTCAAATGTTTCCGAAGCCTCACATCTAGCGCCGTGTCAAATTCAGGAAACTCGTTAATGGCAAAACAAATGACTTTTCAACCCAAACTGAACTGTGTTATGCTAACTTAAGGCCTATTTCTCTTTGCAGTCGAGTCACCTTGTTATCTGCCGGCATGGTCCAACGTAAATGAAACGTTTCGATCCAAAGAAATTTAATCTTTATGCAGTCGGAATGAGGTTGTTTTTTACTTGACACGAGTAGATATTGAAGTTACTCCTACAGTGCTCTGTGGCCCTGGTATCTCGGAGCGAAAGCGCCAGTATTCGGCTTCAACCGAACAACCGTCGACCGCGCATGCTCCCCGCCATTTTAGTCGGCCAATCAGCGTTGAGCTCAATTCTAGCCCGGCAGAAATATCTTGCAAGCATATTTCTAGCGAAACAAGTAAATCTATGGCAATTTTTTTATGTAAACAGTTGTAAATTTGCATCTTTTCTATTAAACAATAACCGGTAGTCAGCCTAAAAGAAAATATTTTTGTGTTTTGCTCTAAGGTTCTTTGCGGATGTTTCTGGCGTTTGTTAGCCAAATGACATACTAGTTCCCGTACTTTTTGTTAGATGGCGCTATTACTATTTATACAAATGTTGTTAATTTACACGTTATTTCGCTATTAACTTCCTACGTAATTTTGGTTAAATTGTACGCCCAAGTATAATATGTGTTTTTTTTTTCTTTTCTTGGTATGAACTTGGCTTAACCCCTTATAGTAGGGCGTTTGGTGATTTACGGTTCCTTTGCATTTATTCTTACCGCGTTTCACCTAAATATTGACATGACATCTTTGCCTTTAGGTACATCTCAAAATCAATATAATTTAGCCCCCGTGATTCTTCATGCGTAGTTTCAATGGCAATAATTATATACTCTGACAAACTGTAATAAAATAATTAATTAAAATTGTTGTTCATTCGAAGTTAACAATACACGAAGCATATAAACCAGTAGAAGGCTATCTCTACATTCGGGTTTTGTAACGGTTTTACTTAATACTTAAAAAAAATGATCCAAAAAAAAAACAGGCCGTTATCCCAGGGTCACGTTGAAGAGGCATCAATAATAATTCGAAACCAACAGCCTCGTACGGCGTGGACTCGGAAGCGACACAAAGCGACCAAATTTTCTATAAATAATCGCCTGACAATGCTCCGCCGTAATTTTATGCATCCCTATATCGGAATGAAGTAAAAAACTGCGAAGGGCACAGAGGAAACGATTGAGTTGTCGCAACCCTTTTTATATTCTTATAATTTATTGATCGTAAATAAGTTGCACAAACCTGTTCTGATTCTAATACACTTATAATGTGACATGTATTTGATGTTAATTATTTTATTTTTGCTACTGTTGGGCGGATTATCCAAATAATATCTTTTACTAGGTTTATTTCGTAATCAAATAACTTGAAGTACAAAATGAGTAGTTTTTCTTAAAAGGCTTTGTTGTCAGATGACCAAGAGCTTTTTTTGCGTCTGGAAATTTGTCTGTTCTTTCCTACCGTAGGTATATATTATGTTTTCTACTATTCTTTGAAGATAACAAAAACCTCATAATAAAAGGGTTAAAAGCGCCCTCTTTAAAAAATACTATTGCCTTTCGTTAACCCTGAGAATACGGAAAATGCCTGGCTTATCTTTAAGGTTTTATTAAACTGATAATACGCACGATGCGTTATTTCCGATAATACACACTAAGTTACACACGCGTTGAGTAATAATTCACTGAAGTTATACGTATAAGTGATTATATTCCGTATATTTTTAATGTAATGTAGTATTGTGTGTTGTCACGAATAAACATATTTTCTTTTCTTTCTTTTTCTAGATTTTTAACGCATATGGTGTGCGAAAGAGCCGCAGTAGCTAAGCTATTTTGTAAAATTCATGAATTCGGATGATGATTTGATCAAATTATTATTTTTTTTTTATTTTTTTTTTTTATTTATTAAAGGGCAACCAACAAGACATACACCAACAAAATTACATTTCATTTCATTATAAGTAGATCATTTTAAGTGCTGCCTCAATTATAGGCTACCACAGCATGCTATTAATAACATGAATCCTTTGTTCGAAAACAATTAATAAAATTTATAACACACACTTGACATTCCATAGGTTTCTTTGTTACAAACCGCTCATTATAACTAGGGTCTTATATACCCGTTTCGTAGGTACCGGGTCACCCCTCAGAACATAAAAACTTTCCTATGTTTAGGGTCCCCTATATTTAGAAAGCAAACTTAATCGCGTACACGAACGCTTCTAATATTAAAGTAATATGAATGGGGAGCGTCATATGGGAGCCCCCACACAATTAAAGCGGAGACTGCATTGTCTCATGCACACTCGCGTACAAATGCATTCCGTTACACCACAATCGAGTGCTCGCCAAGCTGAGAACCAGCGACACCAAGCGATCGGGTGATAATAACACTGCCAGGGGAATCTTGATCGTAAATTCGTCGCATTAGAGCGGCGAGGCGACCGATACTCATTCGATCAAAATCCGTTTGAAATACGACACCAGCCTCGAGATTTTAATGCATCCGTACCATTTTTTATATCATTCTATAGGCGTATTGCGGCATCGTGAGCTGAATATGGACACCGTTACAGGAGCATATAAAAAGTTAGAGACAAGTTGGCGCTCCGGCGTCATTATAATAATGCGCCTGTTGCCTCGCCGGCGGTCGTTATGCCCCACGCATTATTATGTAAATGTAAAACGAAAAGGAAAGGACGGTGGTTTTTTTCTGTTCACTTTATCTGATGCAGATAAGAATGATAATTAGTGAAGGATATTACGGCGCCGCAGGTGAGATGTTCCCACGTGATGTGTGCATTTGTACCTTTTATTTTAACGGGTACAATTAAAATTTCAATTAAGGGTCTCTGAAGCCAATTTTTTTGCTGTAAAAGTCGCTAACACATTATGATCGTACTGTCCGTCTATCACTGTAATCAAGTCCTAATACTACGTTAGTTAGATGATGTTTGCACATTGTTTAATACTTCCAATAACAATGGAATGCAATCAGTTATGCCGGCGTTATAAAGGGGGATGCGACAAGGGTCAGGATATCTGAAAATATTTGTTATATCTCCCTTTTGGGGCTCCCTCGCGCTAATATCAACCCGCTCGTGGGTATTGTTTTTTTTTCTTTTTGAGGCTTGGTTCAATATCACTGTAGATACCATGTCCGCAAGGCGTGGTCACCCTTCATTGAGTGATTACTTTCGTATTTAATAATAAGATGACACAGTTAGTATATCCGTTACCTAATGCAAAGTTTTTGGAAATTGTCTTTCATTAAAGCCGCTGCAGTTACCAAGTATTTCTTTCATTGATGATTTATACATGTTTTATTCGCAAATCGAATCAAAAAGTACCCTCGCAAGTGTGTTTGCACTGGGACTTGGCCACAAGTGGTGAACGCCGAGGGTCGGAAGCCCCTTTATCCCAAGCAAGAACCCTGCTTACCTTGCCCTATTAGTAATTTGTTCAAATAGAGCTTATACAAATACTTATTGATTGCACCGGTTTGCGATACAGGTATTTTGAAAATAAGTTCAGAAATAATTCACGTTAGATATGCATATCTTTAAGATATTAGAAAAAAAACGTGGGTGTCGAGGTAGAAACGGTTTCGGCAGAATACCAGCGTCGGCTGTTACACACAGTAAATATATGCTGAGTCGAGACCATTTTCCTGCTGTAGCACACGTCGAAACATTTTTTTTTTGTTTATGTCTCAATGTCTTTGAATTATTATTATTGTTTTTTTTTTAATTATTAAATTTGTAATGTGTGTCTATATGTGGCAAATAAATAAATGTGTTTGTCTAGTTTATATTCATATTTTAGACGTAATAAATGAAAATTCTCAACATTTTGTAGCGATGAATTTTCAATGTGTAATATTTTCATATAGGTAACCATAATTAAGCAATTTATTAAAGGTAAAAAATCATGGGTTTTGTGTTTTTCATCCAAGACTTATCTTTATTTTTTATTGCATAGTATTAGTTCCAGTATTTTACTACCGAACAAAAGGGCGGTAATTTTCAGTAGTTGAATCTACATCGGTTTAATTGTCCCGAGTCGATGACCGTGCGATCGACCGCTGAGTGCGGTCGCCGTTACTCAGAAACTGTTCTTTGAAGCCCACTGAGGATTTACATTACCAATTCTATTAGATTCTAAAAAGCTTTACTATCACGCTCATCCTGCTTGTATTCGCTTGAGAGATCTATCTTCGGATTCGAATGAAGGAAAATTTAAATCACTAATTAAATAATAACAAAAAAAAATGTACTAAAAAAAGGTTCAATATAAACCACTTTGCCACTTAAAATTGTAGTATCCACCATAACTTGTTTGTTGCACACTACTTTACTACCATAAAATGCAGTTATATTATATTGGAATCTGCAAAGGTGTTATCAATTTCATTAAAAATGTTGTTACGTTGTCCGCATACGAGCGCAGTTGTGCAGCGACTGACGGATATATCAGTCGACTCGTCAGTCCTGCCGCGCTTGGCGCTAACCCCACTGGGTTTTGCCTGCCTCTACCGTTTCACCGGCCGGCGGACTCGCTTACCTTGTCTGATATATCAATTTACTCCTCGCACACAGCGCTTGTTTCGTACCTACTACTCGACGTTTCTGCGCTCCTGGTATTTGAGTTACGAAAGAATACGCGCGATATTGCGCTGGGTGGGAAGAAGGCAAGAAATATCTTAACTGCTCTGTTGGCATTATCAGGCCTACCTTTACTAGTATTTTTTTTAAGATAAACAAGTTTCTTCGATTGTCAGGTTATATTGGTTTCGAAGTAGGTAAAAACTTACTATTGTAAACATTTACTAATTTTGTAATTTAAATACAAAATTAGTGTAGCAAAAAATGAGCATAATTTATTCGTCTATTCTTAGTTCATTTTAGCGCGTAGGTGTACGAATGTATGCATACAGAGAGCTGATGTTGTATGCATAGCGAATGGACGTCGTCGATGGACACGTCACGTCCGCCTCTGTGGAGGTCTGTACGTGGGTAGCATAGAGAGCAGGTGGGGTGCGGGGTGTGAATTTTGTTTAATTTAACCCGTTTGTGATGAGCGGTCGTGTATCCGACACGATGCAAAGCTATAGAAGCTAATTGTTTAATGGGTTTCATGTCAGCTAGATAGATTTTAGCCTCCAGTTTCCGAACTAACAAAATATACTGTTGTCATTTTGACAGTTTAGTCCTAGCCAAGCACTTAAAATAAAAAATTTTCGCCATGAAAATTTGGTCTTAACTCTTTCCGTCACATGTATTATGCATGTAAAAGGCATAATAATACCAATATTTTAGTATTGACTTAATGACCGATATGCGGAGAAATGTAGTACTCAGTCTTTGTCAAGGAAGATATGTATTATCGTGTAAGTGCAACCAACAACCTAAAGAAATCGCTATTTTTAATTTAAAACATCTGGAAAAGATAGTTAGTGACACTAACCACTTTGACTAAGACTAAGAGTTAAGGTATCACTAATATTACTTTGATCTCCAGCTGGTATTAGGAAGGTACGGCATCGATCAACAAGTTATGATTGAAAAATGAAACTAATTATGACAGCATCATTACTGCGATCGCCCGAGGCCCTTCGTGAGCCGGGATTCCTGTCATTTTTCCACCTTCCCTCACCCTCCCAATTTTATCCCCTTTCAACGCCTCGCGAGGGCTTCTCCCGGGCTACGGAATTAAACGCTACAATTGAATTATATTCGAATTTATACCATTGGGAGTCAAAGATTGAGCTTGTTTTCGTTCGCTTCTGATACACCAATCTTTTGAGTGCTGGGATATTGAAATTTAATTCTCACTTTAAAATTTCATTTAAAGAAAATTCCGATTAAGCTTTTGTCACAAAGTTGAAACACAAAATTAAGTAACTAAGGGAAGCATGTCTCATCTAACGAAAGAGATAACGCCTTCAAGAATCCTGCGTACGTATTTGTAGTACCTACAGTAACAAGGATGGTGCTAATGAGCACTCAAAGCAGTCGGTCGTGCGTTCACGCGTCACGCTTTCCTCGCCTTCGACAATGCGTCCCAGCGACTCGGTCACGCACCATGATTTATATGGTGTCCGACCAAACCCAACAACTGAATCAGAACGGGAAATTTGAAATTGATTGCGATTTCACGCGGTTTTTTGAAGTGCAACTGCTAGTCAAGGTTTTTAGGATATTAAAATATTTCTAGGTATCCGACGTTCGCATCTATTGTGCCCGATAAATATTGAGGTACGTTTTTAAATCGGATCTCTATAAAATAAGTACGATTCTTGGAATGGTTGAATATCTACAGTAAAAACCAAATACAGTAAAGTAAAATAAACTGGCTCGCGAAATTTTTAGGCAAACCGTAACATAAAACAAACATACCCTTTTACTGACACTCGTTTCAGGCAATTTGAGAGGATTCGTGTTTAAACGCTTGATCGGTCCCCTTGGGCGAGACGGTGCCTCACAGTGCTCGAACCATTAATCTAACCTCCCCCACCCGCCCTCCCACTCACCCTCCCGGAATATCGGGATGTAACATAGTAGAGAGCAATTTGCGACGGACTGATGGACGGTGAAATGTCGACAAATAACCGAACCGTACCTCGCACACAATTTTAAATGAGTAAAAGATTGTTCAATTTTTTGACTATTTCAATACTTAACGCAGATTTATGCTGGCTTTCTCTCTTTTGCTATGTCAAGCAAAAACCATACAAAAAGTTCAGAAATTTTTCATGTCTTCTATTGACGATCTATCGCAACTAAGCCAATTTTCAAGTAAATGCTTCCTGAGTGATGTTTACTGTAACGTTAATTCTCCCGAATACGTATTTCAGGAACTATTAAAGTACGATTTAACACAACACATAGCGATCGGTGGGTGTGTGTGGCATTGTTACGAAACACATTGTATTCACTCGCCGTAGTCTGCATGATACAGCGTTGGAATGTTATTAATGAGACACGTGTTTTGTAGCGATGCCATGAATGAACCCGCTTTGATTGGTTGATTCTCGAAGCAATTAATAGATCATGAGGTATACCCTTTAACTGCCATTATTGTTTTAAATTAGGAACTGTTATGTTCTGCAGTTAATGATGAGTCTATGGAAAGATACTGATTGTTTTTTCTAAAATAATAGGCATAGAACTAAAGAGGTCTCATTATAGAAAAAATATCTGTCATAACCTAAAAACTAGGGAGCTATGCAACCATTTCTGTGCCAATCGAATTGGATCAGATTACTGTCCTTGCATATTTACGTACTATTTAAGCAATCTACAAAGTAGTGATGTATCTAGAAGTAAAATGCCTATACTATACACCTATAACGGTAGAACAGAAAATTAGAAATGGTTCTTTATTAATTGGAAAAATATTAACTAATCATCTATATTAGCGTATTTACGTTGCTCGACTGTTAGTTATACTTACTACATATACTCTAAGTTCTTCGAGCTTCTAAAAGTCGTAAAGTTAGGTACAAGTCACTCTTGTTATTTACCAATTAGCCGAGTCTGAAAATTCGATTGTTTGTCGCACTTACTTTTATATTATGCAGTCTCTATTGGATGCGAGACCATTGATGCAAGTAAATAGTGTTATCTGGTAATCAAATAACGTCATTATGATAGTCTACACACATATTACAATCGATTGCAACGATTATTAATTAATGAGCCAAATAGTCCTTAGCCGCTTTAATGTTACTATCTTCCTAGCTTTCTCTCTAAATGTGCTTTAAAACAGAGAGCTAAAGTCACTGACAACTCTGCATAGGTACCTAAGTATAAAAACATGAATACAAACATTGTTTGTCTATGGGACAATATTGTTTAATCAATCGAATATGATAAGACAAAATTGTTTCTATACGTCAAATATTATAATGAATATTCGCTAAATAAATATTTATTTTCCATCAAGCGAAATTTAAAGTAAAATTTACCAACGCGTTTTGTTTAACTACTTTCATATTCTCAATCCATTTAGACAGAGGCCACTGACGCAAGTAAAGTCGTGCGGTAATTAAAAAACGTCTATGATTTTCTACACGCGTCCAATACCATCAGGTAGTTACGACGGTTTACTATTCAGATATTAACCATTACTAATCAGCAAAATGTTCCTAAAGTCCTATAATCTCAATGGTATTTAATTAGAGACATTGATTCTAAGCGACTATCAAATTTACTGGGGCTCGATTCTGTAAGGGAAGTTACACTAACTCGGGGATGTTTCGTCGCGGCCTCCGTGCTCTGTCTCTTTCGCTAACTACGCTAAAACTACTAATCACGTGAGAGATAAGCTCTCCAAGCCTCCGTGAAGCGGCTCGCCGACGATGTTTGTATTACCTGAATAAGGGGGCTGATTCTATAGATCTATAGAATGCAAAGTTATGCACATATCGTGCTAATAGTCTTCTGGTAAAATGTCTGTAAACTTGTCTGTAGACTTAGAAACCAACCGAGTATCAGCCAAATGGACCGGACCAACCTATAATGGTACCGTTTTTGCATGTGAAACGGCTTCTAAAAATCGGTACAATCGTAAATACTATCAAGAGTTGAAGTCATAAATATTTTACTCGTTTTGTTTGACGCACATCTTCACTTTTCTTCGCTCTATCGATTTAAAATGGTACCATTGATGCAAATATATATCATAGATAAAATACGTCTTAGTGATTTTCAATTATTATTTGAAATTGCAAATTATTCTGTACTACTTGTTTTGCGGTTTCACCCACGTTTCCAAGAGATGTAAATTTTTTCGGGATAAAAGGTCATAGTGCTATTTCAGTCTATAATCCATCTCTGTGCCAAGTTCCATCCAGATCCGTTCAGCAGTTCTGGCGAGATTTGGTAACATACTTCCATCCATCAAAACTTTCACATTTATAAAATTAGCAAGATTATTATCAAGTGCTTGCAAATGAAGTCGAAGTTGGTAATGGGTAAATGTTTTTACTCATTTGTTTAACGCAAATGGGCACTCCAAATGCCTTATCTAGAAACAATTGAACTATGTTCAATGTGTCCTAACAATAGGTACGTATAACAATACCTAAAATAACAATTTATACTTTATAGACTAGGTTAATATCAGAATACTAATCGGCAAAGTCCTTATCGATCGTTTTAGTCAGTTGGAATAGAAACTCTATGGGCTGTTAGAACATCATGACACAATGGTAAATTTGAATGCATACATACTGTCATTGTCATATTTTATAGGTAACTAGCAGTCCCCCGCGGTTTTACCCGTGTGCCCGTGGGATGTCACGTGTATTATACATACAATTCCTCTTCAATCACTCTATCTATTAAAAAAAACCGCATCAAAATGCGTTGCGTTGTTTTAAAGATCTAAGCATACATAGGGATATAGGGACAGAGAAAGTGACTTTGTTTTCCTATCGGTAATACATACCAATCTACTGCCGATGTCAAAACAAATATGGATTCAAAGTATCGTCATAAAATAAGTGCTACCTATGGTGCGTAAACTCCGCAGATTGAGAACACTCGGACATTACGGCATACGACCCACAAGCCGTCAGCACATAGGATTTATGCTTGGCCGCTGCGCTTTAATACTTTGTAAAGTATGTAGGAAGGTTAATGTAACTCCTGTATTTCGACAGCTCAAATCACGACGAACTAGCGAACGTTTCTTTGTGTAAGTAAGAGAAAGTCGTACGAAACTTCGCATGTCGAAGTTCCGAATCATGAAACAATTAGCTGAAGCGTGTAGGGCGCCCTCCGCGAGCTGGCAGCGGTTGAAAACAAAGACCTAAAGCTCGAGCTCAGTGGCGTGCCATAGGTGAGGCCTATGTCCAGCAGTGGACAGAGGCCGGCTGATAATGATAATGATAAATCTATAGCCGGTATGGCTATAGATTCATCATATGGGTACCTGGATATGTGTTTCGCCAGTGTCAACCGAATTGTGTAACTCTCTCGAATGTCGTCAATGTGGATGCCTATTTCATAATAGATTGACGGTTTGGCGCACGGTCAGCGAGACACAACACTCGTAGCGCTATTAATGTAATCGGAACATGACTACAACGACGATTCCGAGCATTACCTACATAATGGCTTATCTGCACTTGACATCCACTTACTTGAAATAACTTTCGGGCTTTGCGGCTTAGCACTTATTGCCATACCATATTGAAACTCTCTCAAACAAAACACTGTCTTTATTTTAAGGAAAACTACCGATTTTTTCTAATACTGGGCCTTTTTTTCTTTCCATCGAAAGAGCAGAATTTAAATCTGTCGCTATCACCAAGTATTCGAATAAGAGCATCATTTGACCCCACTGTGTTCGTGTTAACTGATTTATGCAGCGTCGTCACAATCACGGTTTATTTTGAATATGCGGGTACTTTAATTTGTTAACAAGAGCAGGACAATGCATGTATTACAATCGTTATTCATTATTGGTAATAACAATCTTTGTCATATTGTAATTTATTCGAAGACTGTTTACGCTGCCTAACCCCGCCTTCTTGTCGTCGAACAACGATTCTAAGCAAGCTATGTTCTTATGGAAAAGAGTTCATCTACCTTTATGGTGTTCGCACTTGCGTAAGGCTGGACCGATATACCTATTTAATAATAAAAATTGTTACCTGATAGCCCGACTAAGGTTTTTACGAAATGTAAAATGTGCCCTGATAATTCTGGAATATTTGATAGTGTTTTTTCCAATGAGATATTTGTATGAACTTACGATTCGAATACACCACGCAAGCCTGTAACAGCTAGTTTAATATAAAACACCACTAGTGGTACAATTATTGTAATATGAGACATTTAATATCGAAGAAATTATAATTGTAACTATCTATACAAGTTTAAGTGGTATTCATCCCACTAACTAACAGAGTATATATTTTTCTCGATTTACATTTACCTATTGCATGAATCTTGATTGCATCTTTTCTAAAATCACGAGATATATGTAGTTCTTTCCGACTGGGTCATCGCCTTAGTAAGTGCTGTAAAAGCGCCAAGGTATCATCTACCCATTGGCAGTAGTTCATTATTCTAAGAATATAATTCTTCATTTACTAAATCTCGAAAGTGTCCTTATTTGGAAATTGTGTTTGTTACTCTACATACTTGACAGGAACATGATAATTCGGTGAAATTACAGACACATGAAACATAACAACTTCGCGTCTTAGGGTCGACAACGCATTAGCATTGGCCCTGTTCTTGCAAATATCAATAGGTGGCTGTAACCACTAACCATCAGGTCAAGCGCGGATCCATCGTTGTGGGCACGATGGGCAGGAACACAACCCTAATAGTCTTGTGACGTCACACTTCTACGGTCTATTGAGGTAGGTAGGCTAATGATATTATATCCAATGCCTTTATTAAGTAAATAAAAATCCTTTGTAGGAATGTACTATGTCGATCATTAGCGAGTTTATACTCCGTGTTAATACTTGGTCGATTTTCGGATGTCAGTGACTACAACCATTTTTGTGCACTGGATTCGCGCCTGCATCAGGTGGACCATCTCCCTGTTTGACGGCCAACTTGAGATTAAAACTTTATTATCTATTTATGGCATATTGGAAATATTTTAAAACTCAAATAACTATTCGATAAAATGAGTAATAGGCATATTTCGGTTGCTTGATTAGAATTAGAATCTTAAAAATCTATTTTTGGATTTAACGCTCTCGATTCTCGTCGTTATTGGTTGCGATTTATTAGGTATGTGATTTTCTCAAAGTGAAGAATACGTGCCTAATGGCTATAATCACGAAAGTGAAACATTAAGAAGATTAACATCACGTGGCCGCCATGTGTGTGTGGCTGATCTGTGTTCCCACAAATACTTGACATTATTATTCTTGATGTTTTCAACTTGCGGCGCTTATTCTTCTTGTATTTTCTTGTAGATATAAGACTAAAGCAGATTGTGAGTTGAAAATGTTTTGCTAAGACGTAAGTATCTAATGAGAAAGACGAAAGAAAAAAACAGTAAGATTTACAAAATGTATCAGATACCATATAGATCATTCGTTTCCTTACAAAATCTTGATTCGTCTTCTCATTTGCACCTATTTGGAGAGAAAGACCTAATATGTAGACTTGTTTGTCAGTTTAAGTTCTTAAAGTCCATTACAATAAACACCCCTGTAACATAAGCAATACACTAAAAATACATATTCCACTATAACTTCGTTAATACGAACGATAGGGATTAGTGTTAATTAATATTCTGCGAGCTAATTACCACATGGTTACCGATTAGCGCTAATTGGCGTCGATGTTTCCGAGACACGGTCCGCCCATGGCGCGATTACAACCATCAAATCTACCATCTAATACTACCCTCGGAACATTCTAAATTGAACTCTATCATCATCACTTAAGGGCCATGTTGCCGATATAGGTAACGTTGTAGGTCGGCACAAGTCGGCGGGGGTGGAGTGCGGCGAAGCGGGGGTGTGGTACCTCTCCCTTCGCCCCGCCCGCCCCGCGCGTCGTCCAATCGGTGAACGACAGCCGAGCGACCTTACCTTGCCCACACGTCCCAACCGATCCTTTTTATTTTTCATCATTTTTTTGTGATGATTATGTCTTTGTTTGGTTTCTCAGGTTGATGTTTGAATTTATTATTATGTTAATCTTTTTACAACACAATAGTGGTTTCCCTTCGATTATTTGGGTCTTCTTCGTTTTAATGAAAGTAACGTTATGAACGTTTAAAGAATATGCTGCTAAATTATATTTAAGCAGTGCATCATGTTCAATTTTAACTATGATAAAGTTGGTAATTAAATTAGGTTTTTATAATTTAATCTTATAACCCTGGAAAAACAGGTTTCGATAATGTTTTGTTTTTGAAAGTTTATGGTTTTTACCTTCATAAAACGTTTTAGATTCCTGAATTATACTAAATCCAAATCGATATTAATGATTTTTGTTTTTTTTTTTAATACTAATGTATAACAACGCTCAAACTCATTTTAAATAATATTGAACGCACGTGCAAAGTCACAGCATACGGAAAAATTTCCACCTCACCCTTCGACCGTTAAAACCAATAAGATGCGAGGGTCTAAAATACCCACTGCAATTCCGAAACGCCCCATGTGCCACACGCCCCATTCAACTATATACTTCCCAGCAAGCAGATAAAGTCTTATTTTGCTTGTAAATGGTAATCAAATTAAGAGGTCGAAGTGAAAGGTAGGGTAATGAAATATGCTATTTTATATTTTGGATAGTGTTCTGAATCTTGCGAGTTATTGAGAAAATATTGAATCTAACGATTTCAGCATGCTGGATACTTTGTGATGGTTATGGACCTTATTATGTTTAGATATCCTAACTAATATGATAACCTAGCTAGACATCTAGATCAATGCAAACTAATCATTAGTTTCTTAAACAGCTCTTTTATTAACCTTATTTGTTTGCAAATCTGATTATTTTCAGCTGCATCATTTTTTCTTTTCAAGATTTAGCATTTTCTGACACTTGCTTATAAATGCTAGCTTATTAATGGATATGTTACCGGCCAAACCCGATTTCAGGACAAACTAGTTCATCCTAAGCCCGATAGGATAAACCAGTTTAGGCTAGGCCAAACTAGTTGATCCTGATATAAATACGCACACCCCAGGACAAACTGGTACAGCCTTATCCAAACATTAAAGTATACCCAAAAAGCCAAAATAATGATAATGAATAATCATAACTTTTTATAGCAGGAAAAATTAATTAAAATAACACAAGAGATAGTACAGAGCACAAGATATCCTTACAACTAACAGTTTGGCAGCGAGTCCCAAGCTAAGCAGAGCTTGTATTTTGGGGCTCAGGGAATGCGATTAACCAGTATCGATTCATAAGTTTATTGCATAAAGCAGAAAGTGTGAACACACAATGTTGTTATTATTTTTACTTAAAAACACAAACTTTAAAATTTTGTGTAAAACATAAAAAAAAGAAAACTGCGTTAAAAAAAGCAGAAAAAATTTGAAATTAAAAACTAGGTACTTGGTACTACTGTGTGTGTGAGTGTGTATGTGTATGGGTGAGTGTGATTGTGGAAAGGTGTGTGTGTATGTTCGCTACTGTGACACAAGATTACAGTAAGACGTGGTCTATATTAAGTTTTCTGTATCACTATAGGAAAGTGTTAGAAACCACATTCTTACAATTATTTTACTGGCGAAGACAGTGAGGTTTTTTATGTCACACATTTTGGTCACTTTATTATAGGTGTGTGCAAGAGAGTACGCTGGACATCTTCTGGGTTAACATCGCTGGAGTTAGTTCGAGGTAGCGGAACTCTATAAACACGTCTACCCATGAGCTCGTTGTGGTTAGGTTAGTATGTAGTATGTGTATGTTTCTAAGACTCTTGTGTGTGTTTATGGTCACGCTGAAGACAAATAGTTGCCTTACGCGGAGGACTTCAAAGTCTGTGTACAGCCTATAAGTGGGGTACCGGAAGGGTTTACTCAGGATGACCTTTATCAGCGTACGTTGGGCTCTTTCTAAGAAGATGAAGTAATTCTTTCCAGCGCTTCCCCACAGTGATACAGGACTGCAAAACAGACTGACATAAGTCGTTCTTCATTACGTAGATAGGTTTTGTCACTTGACCGCACTAAGAAGTTGTGTGTGTCTTAATAGATATATCCAGTGTCTAATGTACTTATTCGTATACGTTCTTACGGTAGATTTTAGGACTACGCAATTGCGTCCTTTCGTTAGAAGCGATGCGGCAGTACTGGATTCGGACACCCGAAAGGCATCTACTCTCAGCCATCTCATAGTCTCCCGTCATATCTCATCTTAGAAATCCTTCATACCAATTTATATACTTTTTAAGCTTTATCTCGAAAGATTCACTAGAGGGACACAAAATCAGAAAATCAATACATACCATCGCACACACAATTCAAGTACTCGTATAGTGAAGGGGTGATAAGAGCTTGACGGAACAAATTTTAATTTCAAGCTAATTATCACATATACCTAGTATGTAGTTAGCCAATTATAATACTGACATTATTAGAAGGCACCTACAGGATATATATTAAGATAGATTGTATTCGAACGAATTCTAAAAACCTGTGCCTGTGGAGGTGGGTGAACCGCCTCTTTTAATTGGTCTAATAAAATTAATCTTTTAGGTATCGTTTCTCATGTCGATATATATTATTAAGAATATTACATATTTGTTTATTTTAACCTCTCTGTAGCTTTTAGAGTATGAGGCGGTAAGCACAGTTTTTAAAACGCGTATTGAAAATAGCGTACCTAACTTATATCTAATGGCAAAGTGTACCTTATGGTAATTAGACCAAATACATTATAATTGCATGAATCCGCACAAATAACGTTCACTCGTACCTAAATATTTGAATTCCTCGAACCTAACATATTGTTACATATACATAGGTACTCATGATTATACCTACATATAAGAATAATGTCTTCATTACCAGTCTAGTCTCCTATCTTACAAAAGCAATATGTCAACTTACCAATTATGCTAGTCTTTACTTGCATAGCATGATAATTACTATCGCATGTCGCTGGTTTTGTGCATGTGTTGTTCAACTAACGGCTTATGTGCGGGGGAATAAGGGTGCATTTTGGGTTCGATTCCGAGGGAGATAGCCGCGACAGCTGGTCGAGGCAGGTGCGCCCGAAATGAACTTGCGAACTACTTAACCGAACCACTGGTAACTTTAGACCCTGCATACAAATAAAATTCTTTACCTGTGTTTAGTTATTGTTATCTTGTTGAATAGGATCATATGTACCTATTTTAGATTAGAGCGAATACATTTTATGCATGTGTAGTTACATACTCGTATATCAGTTTTCTTTCATTTTTCACCGTAATATTATCGGGTAATATTGGCAAGGTTGCGTGCGACCCTCGCCAGCGGCCGCCGCGCCGATCCCGGTATTAGTGCACGCAACCATCCAAATCAGCCAACCGGCAGTCGCGCTACGTAAGCGCAGCGGGCCACTCGTCCTGTTATTCAACTTTGCTAACAGGCCAAATCTTTCTTTACAGAACAAAGTGGAGTACTACGTGAAATGGAAAGATTGGAAGCCGAAGCACAACACCTGGGAGCCGGAAGAGAACATTCTCGACCCGCGGCTCATCCAGAGCTTCGAACGCGGGGAGGTGCTTCGCCGCCTGGGCAGAAAGCGGGAGCGCGAACACTCGCCAGTCGAGAGAGCTCGCAGCGGCTCCGAGGAGCGACATCCGCCTCCCGGGAAGCGCAAAGCCGAAGTCCTATCCCGGGAATCGGGAAAGATCGGCGTCACCATAACTATGAGTCCACCGGCGAAGCGACACGACTCCTCTAGCAAGGTGAATGGTGGCAGAACATCGCACTCGAACCCTCCACCGCCGCCGGCCGCGGCCCCCGGCGGAGCCGCCGCCCCCGCCTCGCCGGCCGCCGAGGCCGCCGCGCCGAGAACCGGACCTCGGCGAGCGCCTCATTCCCCGGAAGAGGCGGATGCTCACATTCCACCAGAACGCGAGCGCCGCACCGACTCCCAGCCCACGGCTACGGATCCGGCGGAGCCTAAAGGCGCTCGTCCGCCGCCGCCTCCTGTAGTTCAGCCAGAAGACGAGGACTCGTGGGGCGAACCACCACCGGTGACCGCGCCACCCCCACCGCCGCCGCCGCCTCCGCCGCCACCCCCGCCGCCTCGCCGCGGCGTCGCCTACTGGATGGCTCGGTCGCCGGTCGCTGATCAAATTTTCATCACCGACGTGACCGTGAATCTCCAAACGGTCACCATTAGAGAATGCCGCACGGAGAGAGGATTCTTCAGGTCTCGTGAGCCCCGACCGCTCGACGTCACGTAAAGGCGACACGCAGTGATCTTTGTGTATCGGACTTTGTACAGAAATAGATAGCTAGTAATTTATTTAGTTACGATGTGTTGCTGGCCCAGCGGAGAACTTCGGTTGCTCGACGAGTGGGGGCCTAATATTAACAATTATAGTGTGATACTTATCTACTTACTTATGATAAAGATCGTTCATAATACAAATTAATGATCTACAGGTAGATAATTAGTTAAGTACTTATATATTGTTACGAACGATATAGTTGTTTGTATGTTTCGACGAGTAGGTATTAGGTACATATAAGACCACCAAGTTAACATTAATAGACAAATCGTTGTCAATTGTTGAAAATAGATACCTATATTTTATATGTTAAAATTTATTAAGTATAAATAACTGGGTGTACCTCCAAGTAGTAGTGTGCTATAAATTTGGTATTAGTTTCTTATGGCTGTCATGTAGACTATGATAAAAATTAATATAAGTATTTGCTATGTAGGTAATACCTAACTAGTAGGTACCTATCTAAGGGTTTGTTCAAACCGATTCTAATCTTGCTTGAGTGTCGTCCATGCGAATTTACGGTAAACTTTTGCTGAGAAAAAATTTCGCATCAACTTATTGTAGAGTTGATAAGAGAAGAGTATGTTAACAATTTAGATGTTTTATAACAGAACAGTTGCTCATTAGAAGTTTACCATTAACTTAATTAAATATTTATAGTAAATCAATTATAATCGTTTAAAGCTGTGGTACATGTATAATAGCGGTTTGAACATAGCTTTAATTCTTATAAAATAAACTTAATTACTAACTCCTCAAATCCAATGTAAATATCTATACACCTTTTATCTTAGCAAGAGATTTTATAACCATTAAACGCGCAAAAAAAAATTTTAAAAAATATACCAACCATAGACGCATAAAAGCTCTTACGACATACATTCACATGCGGAATTTTATGGTACTAAATCATGGCTATTAGCTTTTTAAACCAAGTAAATCAAGCGTTAAAAAGTTTTTATTCAATCTCATGCTCAAATGAATACAGTGTAGGTAGACTTCCATACGACCAATATAAAATAAATAGATAAGTTAAATACCCAATATTAGCATTGGAATAACGAATCTCCATAAAATTTATAATAATTTTCACTTTTGTGTATTTTTACAGAAAATACCGGATAGGATTAAGTCGATGTGTGAAGTACCTATCAAAAACTTTAATTTGTGACTTGTAATAATTTATTTGATTCTTTCATTAACTTAATTTTGTTATTGTTGTTGTTTGTTATAACTGTGAAAATTTGTAATTTTGTGTACCTTTAAGGTGCGCGTAGACTTGTCCTCACGCGTGCAGTGCGGCCGGTGCGGGCTAATAGATGCGTACCTTAATTGAATTTAGGTGTAAACACAAAGCGTAAATTATATAATAAAGGATACTTAAATATTGAAAAATAAGTAGCCAATTAGAATTATCATTCCTGAGTGAGGTGTATTGTAATAGAGTACCTACTATTCGTGTTGCTTTCTATTTATATTATTATTTTAATTTATATAAGTACTCTAAACCTATGAAGTTCAATATGCCTTACCTGTTTGGGTGTTACAAATTCTAAATTAGGACTATTCTACCTTTTAAAATTAGGTAAACTCAGCAATTTGAGCGAATTTTCTGGTTCTGGTTGCGGTCTGATTAATTTTATCTATATTACCTATATGGTTTCTAGGTAGCTATTAAAGCTGCCATATTGTAACTTATTAAGAACATACCACTTATTTATATTATACCTTATAATCTACTCATATAAGTACTTACATTATTCTGCAATATGACCCTTAATGAACTAAAATTTATTTAACATTATGATTTAAGTCATTCAAACACCGTTTATTTATAAAATGAACTGATTGTTTTTGTACATATAACTATACCTTAAGTTATTTTTATAATATTTTAATATTAAGGTGAAAAGGATTACGATCGCTGCCTAAGTTCCTTAATTATTATTGTTATTTTGTTCCTTTTATATAATTATGGTCTGTTTACGCATTATCTGGCCGTTTGTTATGGTCAGTCAGTAATCTTAAACCGTAACTTAGTCTCTTAAGATGTCTGCAAATGGTTGTAAAGTAAAAAAAAAGATATTACATTAATTTATTTTAAAATGTCCCACTTAAGATGCCACTTTTTTATATTTTATAACTCAAATTCAGTGTTTTATGTTTTCGCCAGTGAAGTTATCTAACCGTCAATAAGTGCACAGATGCATTAAATAAAGCTGGTGTAATGAATGGGATAATACCATTCTAAAAGTTATAATAATTGTAAACTTCTTAGCAAGAAACTTAGAATATGTGGCAACCGTGGCTGGATGGTTTGCGTGTTGTTTTTTTTTTTTGTAACAAACGGCCTCGTAATATGTAAATAGTTCTTTATTTAGTTCATAATATTTTTTTATTTTATTCCCACGGATTAAGGAGTCTCCTATAATTGAGTTTTATGAAATGCATTTGTCTGCATGAAATGAAATGGTTTTTTTTGTTGTAAATATTGTAAATATGATAATAATAGACAACTTGTTTTATAATGTGATAGTTCACATTGTAGTCTGTAAATAAATGAGAATGATTTAAATATTATTCTTTTATTTATGTCTAGGTTCTCGATTATCAATTTCCAATTGTCGATGGTCGCTTATATACCTCTCATCTAAATAACATTTAGAGTTTAGAAAAACAATGGGTAGATTTTTTTAAGTAAAGGTACGCTAATACGAAAAATAATTCCATGTAGTCCTTCTGTTATGACAACTAGTGTAATAACATCTGGGAAAAGAAAAAATAAATAAAATAAAATATATATCCTGGGACATTCTTTTACCCACAGCCATCTGATCCCAAACTAAGTAGAGCTTGTACTATGAAAACCAGATAACTGATATATTCTACTACATATACTACTTTTTTATTTTTCTAAATACATACCTACATATATCTATAGATATTTACACCCAGACACAGAACTAACAGACATGTTCATGCACACAAATGTTTGTCCTGGATGGGAGTCGAACCCGCGACCTTCGACTTGGCAGTCGGGGTCTCTAACCACCAACCCAATTGGCCTATCAGGGAAAAAATAAAACTAAAAAATCACGCGCTTGTCTAGAAATATAAAATCAATGGTTGCTACAAAAACACACAGTAACTTAATTTCTAACGTACATACCGCATTAAACGCAATATTTTAGGGATCCCTGGTCAACAAGGAAACCTTAAATTTTCGTTTCGCCATGTCCGTATGTCCGCAGTTGAACTTGGAGACTATTGGTACTAAAAAGTTGTAATTTGGCATAGTTATATCTTAAGAACCTAATGCAAAGTAATAAAAAAAACTTATTAGGTTATTTTCCATTCCCATAATGCTGGATATTTTTTTAATGCCAATTCCATTATATTCGGGGGTGTCGTTGGATATTCTTTCATATATATTGTTATGGGGCTATGATGAACATTTTTTGATTCAGGGGTCCATTTGCGCATTATAAAGCTCCATTAATTTTAAAAATTACATACCCAATATGTTAAATCAAGGTAATTTTGTGCATTATAACTTTTTGCATTCTTGCCATACAGCTAAGGAACCCTGCACTTCACGTGGCCTGAGCCGCACTTGGTTGTTGTTTTTTAAGTAAGTACATATACGATAAGAAAACGCTCGAATACTGCTGCATAATT